>CM028137.1:956262500-957755000 GCA_016271365.2 Neoceratodus forsteri
GTACCAAGACTGGGTGCAGCAGGCCACCACACTGTCACAAGGCAACCAAGCAATGAGGAACATTTCCCCACCACCACGGACCATGACCATCCTGCCAGAAATTATCAGAATTAATCTAAGATGGCAACAGCAATCCCCTAGGCTCCTGAAGGGACATGATCAGGTTCCAGTGGTCCAACTGTCAAGGCCTGTCCTGACCTAAATCCAGTCGCAGGAATAATGGATGACCCGTGTCCACTGCCATAAGCAGATCGATAACATTCCTCACAGGTGGCATCTAGATACTATGACCAGGTGTGAAGGCCGACTGGTCTCTGTCCCTCAAGCTATAGTTTGTCAGACTGTTCGTCAGCTGTATCACCACAGCCTTCTTCGAGACCTTGCCAAGTAGTGAAGGACTTGATACTGACCCGCAGTTTGACTTACTCTAGGGAACCATTGAAGGTTTGTTTCAGAAGCACTTTCACCAAAGATTAGATACATAGTATATAAACCTAGTAAGTTATGGTTGGAAGGGACTTGAGTTCCATCAGGTCAGCCCATCATCCACCTGCTTCATTAGCAGGGGTTAATAAGTATGCTGTGTAAACATGTACCGAGGCAACAGTGATGGTACCGGCATATGTGCGACAACGTATGCCGTATCCAGTAACTGCTGATGATGCCCTAACTGCCTCAGTTCTGTTAGGAAGGAAAGTGAAAAAATCAGCAAGAATCTTGCCTGTAAAAGGAGAAAGTAAAGAAAAAGGATATAGACCGTGAAAAGGCAAACTGAATATAAACAACCTAACATGAAGGAAGGAGGATGTTCCTCCCTAAGATGCTGCCCTCCAGGGCAGGCATGTTTGTATTGAAATAGAATTTGTCGGCAGAACAGAACTTCTTGGCCCACTGTCTACCCAAAACTTCCCTGTCTAGTCTGTCTCTGCAGACCCTAAATGGTCTCAGCAACCCTCACCTCCCTGCCTATTTACAATATTTCCCTGTGCCTATCCCACACATACTTGAAGGCCCCCACCCGACTCTTTTCACTTCCACCACTCCCTCTGGCAAGACTGTTCCAGGCATCTTCCACCCTTTCAGTGAAGTAGTACTTCCATACAACCCTCTTACCCCCCTTCAGCTTTATCACATGCCATCTGGTTGGTGCTTCTTTCTCATTTGAATGAGTCTCCCCTCCTGCTCTCTTTTAACACCTGTGAGGTACTTGTGGGTCTCTAGCATGTCGCCTCTTGCATGCCTCTCTTACAGGGTTTACATGTTAAAATGCGATTCCACGTGCATCTGGTACTGGTTCTGGTTCTGCATGTGAACGGCTTCATGCATCCCTGCTACTTGGTCAGTCCGAACAACTGCATGGCATCTGTACTTATAACCCTCCCAAAACCGGGGTCCGAGGCCTGACTGTCCTCTGGGATGCAGTACTACCCCAAATTGGTCGTAACGAGGTTATTATCATGGGGTACCTTAATGTCAAGTGGCTCACCCCTAATTCCAGAAAATAAGAATTGGTTCTCAGTAAGGCCAGTCTCACCCTGGTTATCTCCGTGGTCCGTCCAGTTCTTGATTATGAGGACATCATGTATACAGGTGTGGCTGGGAGAGAGTTGGTGAGACTTAATGTTTCTTGTTTCACGCTCGTCCGCTTTATTCACAGTGCTCCTCGTATGACTCACAGTTACCAACTGTATGCCAAGCTAGGATGGCAGAAGTTGAGTGACCACAGGAATGCTCACATCCTCACTGATGGCAGTATAGCCTAGAGGTTGAGGAATGAGGTGTGAACGAGCTTGATACATCCAGCAGACCAGACCTGAGTTTGTTTCACAACTTCCACTTGCATACTGTGTGACTCTGAGCAAGTCACTTAACCACCCAGTGCTCCTAGGTCACTCCCTGAAAACAGGCACTTGTGCCTAGTGGGTCTTACCTGGTTACCAAAGACTAAAATAAAAAAAATAAAACAAGATGTACAGAGGTATTCAGGGGCAGCTCCCAGAGTGTGTATTAACCAGCATTACAAACAGAAAAAGACTCTCTAAGATCAGCAACAGGACTGGAACTAGTGGTCCCCAAAATGTAATTTGGAAATAGGTAGAATGTCATTTTTCTGTCTTGGGTCAGTGACTTGGAATATCATTCCTTGTACTTTGAGACCAGCCTTTGGCAAGATTAGCTGGGGTAAACATAAAACTGTGGTGTGATGGCAAAGCTAAAGAACCTCTGATTCATTGTAAGACATATTAATGTTTACTTTTGGATGATTTATAATTGTTTTTTATTCTCCGTAATGGTCTTTATTGTGCTATTTTTTGATTGCGTATTGTTCTTTGTAAAATTATTTATTGAATTTAAGAATTGTGTTATCTTGTAACAAAATGATGTGGGACCTAATTTTAAATGACCCTCAGCTCAGTCGAGTTCGCCCCTGTTCATGTTTTGATATGAATAAAAATCTTACTCTCTCTCCAGACCCACCCGCCTCTCCAACCATAGTGAATCCGGCTCCCTAATTGACTGGATGATCACAAAGAGGCCTGACAGAATTCAGGCATCTGGAGTGTTACCTGACTGTTTTAGTGACCACTCCCCAACCTACTGCCTCTGGAGATCCCTGGTCCAAAAAAGTCCCACCAGAAATTCTGTTACTCAGGGATTTCTCCAGCCTTAACTTTGCCTCCCTGAGTGCCGAGCTCCCTAATACAGATTGGACCACAATTCTAACCACCACAGACGTCACCTCCACTCTTGCCCTCTTCCAGTCCATCATCACTAGTTTCCAAGATAGGCTCACCCCACTTATCAAGAAAAGAAGAGTCAGGGGTACAGCAACCCACTGGTTGCACTCGGACCTCCTATCCCTCTTTAAGCTAAGGGACAACTGCAGGGCTGCCTTTAAGGCCTCCTCCAAGCCACAAGATTGACTATGTTGCAGGAAAATGCACAATAAATACAAGAAAAGACACCTGATCTGCAGAAAAGCTCTTTCTGCAAGGAACAACCGCTAGCCTAAGTGGGAAACTCACTCAGTTTTTGGGGACACCTCAAAGGGATTATTGGTGATATCACCAAAGATGTGATCATTGATGGAGTGCATTACAGCAGCCAAACTGCCATAACCAGTGCCTTGAACGCCCAATTCGCTGATCTCTCTTCCTCCCCCTCCCAAATGGACAGGCTACTGTCTCCAGCCTCCACTGATTCCCTCCCCCCACCCCTCTTTTCTACTGAAAAAGGGTATACAGAACGGAGATAATCAAGAAGCTAAACTCTCTGTCACTTGGCTTTAGTCCTGCCCGGATGGGATTGTCTCAATTCTCCAACTTGGTGCCTCACACTTTCCTGCCCATCAACCATATTTTCAGTCTTTCACTCTCTTCTGGGGTTGTCCCTTCCAAATGGAAAATGGCCAAAATGTTCCCTGTCCCCAAAAAGGGTGACCTGTACACTTATTATACAATACTGTCCTATTGCCCTAGTGCCTCTCCTAGGCAAATTACTTCAAAAGGTGCTTGCCTTCCAACTAACCAACTACCTACAGTCACATAACCTTCTTATACCTCACCAACACGGCTTTCGCAAGGAACACAGCACCATGACCGCCCTTGTCTATGTCACTGATGACATTAAAACTGACATTGTCAAAGGGTTTCTAATGGGTATGGTCTTCATAGACCTACCCAAAGAATTTAATCTTGTGGATCACACCCTCTTGACAAAAAAGCCAGCAGAAATTGATCCCTCCCCTGTGCCACTGTCTGGTTCGCTAATTTTCTGACAGACCGCTATCTGTCAAATGTGAAGATGCCTCCTCAAACTTACTGTCAGTCACCCTTGGTGTCCCCCAGGAATCAGGCAGCTATTCGTCAAATTTGGAGATGCCTCCTCAAACCTATTGCCAGTCACCCATGGCCTCCCCAGGGATCCATACTAGGACCACTCCTCTTTTCTTTATTCATAAAAAACCTTCTCACTGTCTCCTCCGATTCATCAGTCATCATGTACGCTGACAATATTGCTATCTACTACAACACCCAAAATCTCACACAAATTAGTGCCCAGTTTAGCGCAGACTTCTCCCACATACAAAACTGGCTTATGATAAATAACTTGATTCGCAATGCCCGCAAAACCCAAGCAGTGTTATTTGGACCTTTAGCATGCAGAGCATCTATTTGCTGTTCTAACGACTCCCCCTCTTCACTGCGAGTGAATTTAACTCCCTTGACATCACCTTAGACCCTGACCTGGATTTCTGCTCCTGCATCTCTGCTGTTTCCTAGTCCATAAGTTCCAAATTAGGCATGGTCTATCCCCTCCGCCACTCCCTTATTTCTGATGCATGGAGGACCTAAGGTATACTTCCCCGTCCCTCCAGTCCAGCTCACTTCATCTCTCTAAACCCTCAAAACCTTGCTGCACAAATGGGATGTTACTTACAGTAACATCTGTTTGCTTCACCTGCCTCCTCCTGCCAGACTCATCATTGTACACTGTACTGCACTGTGGGCTGTCTCTTCCCATATGCCCTAGGATGCTTTTTTAAACTTCTCAGGTCCGCCTCACCAGCCTTCCCATCTCACTAATACACAGAGCTCGCCCACCTGTTCGCTTTAATTGACAGACACACCACCTCCCTGGTTGTTTCAAAATGAGCAACAGAAATGGGCGATCAGGCCTTTTCCTCGTCTGCCCCTAACCTGTAGAACTCCCTCCCTACCAACTAACATTCAAAACCTCCCCAAGCCTGTCTGCCTTGAAAGCTGCCTTGAAGGCTCATCTCCTTCAGTCAGTGGCATGCACCTGCACTGACATTACCCCTTCCCTCTGCTTACTAAACCCTTTTCACATTTGTGCAGTCTAACTGCCCAGTTTCAATCAAGCCCTTGCTTATAGCCGTATTGTCCACACTACTGATACTTAGTGTCTACATTAATGTACTGCTCATTATTTGATGTCAAAATTATTGTCTCTCTCACTTGAAATGACTAAATCTTATTGTTCTGCTTGAGCCTTCAGTGTCCTAATAATCTAATATAATGTTTTGCTACCTGCTGTCTAAATGTATTGTCAGTTCCTAACTGCCTTTAGGATTTGTGTGGCTGTTATAATCTGAATTGCTTGTATGTTGTGTTGACTGTTGACTGTTGCTCTGTCTGCCTTGTACTCTTCCCTGGTCGTACCTGAAATTAGGCATTTAGTTGTCTTGTGTACTCACCCAGTAAACAAAAAAAAATATCAGTCTGTCCTTGTAGAGCTTTTGGTGCAACCCCTGCACCATTTAAGTTGCTCTTGCCTGGACTGCCTCCACCCTATGTACATGTCCTTTATTAGGTGCGGTTTCTAAAACTGGACAAAATACCCCAGGTGGGGTCTCACCAGCAAGAGGTACATTGGCAACACCACCTCGCTTCTCCTGCTAGAGATGCCCCCTCCCTTTTCTAACCCAGCATCGTATTGACCCTACCCTCTGCCTTGTCAGAGTGCCCTGTCACTTTGAAGTCATCAGTTATGATAACCACAAGGTCCCTTTCCTGCTTAGTGGCAGTCCATACCATCCGCCCTGTACTCGGCTCCTGAGTTCCTGTGCCCAGGGTGCATGATTTTGCACTTTTTGCCATTGAATCCCGACTGCCATGTTCTTGACCACTTCTGGAGTTTCCTAAGATCCTTGTGCATTCTCTCCGCCTCCTGAGTGTGACCGATGTTAGATTTTGGTATCATCTGCAGAAGGCATACCTTCCCTTCCAGTTCTTCTGGTGTCACTTGTGAAGACATTGAGAGGACTGGTCCCAGTACTGAGTCCTGTGGCACCCACTGCTCACTCTCCCATCATTAGACTGAGTGCTGTTAACCACCACCCTCTGACACATATCCATTAACCAGTTTCTAACCGAGTTTACTACTTTGATCCCACCTCTAGGCTGCTCAGTTTCTTTTTCAGTCTGCTGTGCGGCACAGTGTAAAAGGCCTTGTGAAGGTCCAGATAGGCACTTCCACTGCCCTCCACTGATCTAGTTCCTTGGTCACCCATTCGAAGAAATCAATCCGATTCGTCTGGCATGTTGATTTCTGCTAATCAGGGCGACACTTCAGTAACAAATATGGTGATTAATGGCACTCACTCTAATGCAGGCTGAGTGGGCACAGACTATCGTTATAAGTTGTATAGTAAATGTGTGTTAGCAAGAGGACTTAATTCATTTTTTGTCAGTCTTTCTACTCCTGCCTTGTGTATCCAGGACCTCTTGGAAAATAATATCTAGTAACTCCTGTAAAGTCCCTCAGTGAATGTAATTTGAGCAACTGGTGGTTGCGAAACCAAATAGTCTTTGGTCCTTATGAAAATCCGATGCATTCCTTTACACCTGTGCTGGCAAGGGAAGATTGTGAAATTAGATTTCATCGTAACTTAGACGGGTGGGGTTGGAGGTGGGCGGGGCGAATACTTGTGCTTGACACAATGTTTATTTGGATATATGTTATGAGAAAGTTGGGCATGTGTGGAAAATAGAAGGAAGGAGGAAGAGACTTGTGTAATGATGCTGGTATTCCAGCCAAATCAGAGATCTGTGCAATGTTTTGCAGATTTGATAAATCAGAGTAACTGGAGGAGTTTGCAGCCATTTCTGGTGTATTTCTGAGCACACCTGCTGTAAACCGAAGGTCCATAGTTGGGACACGTACTGCTCAAATTGCGAGAGTGATGTTGGTGGATTACAGAGCCCCATCTTACTAGGCACTTATGAAAGTGTACTTATAAAATAGGTAGGGACAGTCCTACATCCTGATTGGCTTAGACAGGATTCTACTCATGTCTTTTATTCTACTAAACCACAAGTAAAAAAAAAAAAGTACAAATGCCCCAGTACCTGTGTCTTAGTGCAGCCCAATATCCTTGAGCTCGATCAAGTTTTGAAAACTTTCTGGTCTCTCCCCCCTTTTTTGTCTGGTGATCAGCTACTGTGTCCATGACACAGCCATTAGCCCTTTTCCGATTTCACTTTCTTAAAATGATAATTTCTAATAAATACAGTCTCCTCATACAGCACAAACCTACCCTTCACGCTGTTTTTGTCTCCCTCTAGACCCAAGAACAGCCACTCCTCTTCTTGCCCAGCCAGCGATTGCTGCCCACCCGCACACTCAGACCGCCAGCACTTTTGTAAAATACGACACCACAGATGGTAGCGCGCTGCTGGGCAAGACCGTAAGGAAGGCTCAGTGTTGCTACAGCTCTCAAGGCTTCAAAACATTGCTTGTTCTCTGTGGTGGTCTGGATCACAGTTTGGCAATAAGCATACAGTATTGAAGAACAGTTAAAAAGTAGTTGGGCCTGGTGGCGCTGAGGGTTGAGGCGCTGGACGCCACATGCCGGTGACCCAGGTTTGGGAACAGACACTGGGCCGTCAGAGGTCGGTGGAGGATCGAGCGTTCCAACGGATACTCTCCTACTCCCGGGGTGGGTTCCTGAGGTGCTTTGAGCACCTGGCACACCTATGCCTGTGGAAGCATGGGCATCGAGGCACAGGCGGTTCTCCAGAGTCTGGGAGGGAGGACGTTGTTGGCATTTGACAATGGCGTGCGTCAGCACGCCACCTGTCTGGACGTCAGTCCTCCTTGCCGACGCCCTTAGGGAAGGAGGGGACCAAGGGAAGAAAAACAGAAAAAAACCCTCTCAGTCCAAGATGACGACCGATCCTAGTCCCGATCACCTACCCACGAGCAAACCCCGTTGTGCAGGCGCTCCGAAGAGAGAAGTAAGGTAGGGGGATAACTGAGTAAGCCTGGCACTCTAGGGGCAGACACCGTGGGAGGGATCTACGGGGATTGATCAGGTCTGAAGGAGTGGACTAAGAGGGTAGTAAGGCGGGATAAAAAGAAATTGGAAAAAAAAAAGGAGAATTCAGCTACAAAAATGAATGGCTGTAAACTGTAAAGGATATATAAAGAACACGCAGTGCCCCTAGTGGTGACTGCCAAGCGGAGGTATTATTTCACAAAAAAGCATTTTTTTTAAATATTTTTAATATTTCAAAAATGTTTTAAACTGTTTTAAATGTTGCAACATATACCCATTTTAGAAGTGCAATAACACCCTCCAGGATGTGGTTTAGTCTGGATAAATGCACTTCTAGAGGCAGTAAGGCATTCAGTGGAGCGGCTGTGCTCAGAACCAGTAGGTGACTGCCATTGTTGGTGGTTTAGTCTTGCTCAGGACCAGCCTCAAGTGGGTGAGTGCCATGGTTTGCGGTGCAGTCTTGCTCAGGACCAGTTTCTGGAGGTTCAGTGCAGCGGTCATGCTGAGGACCAGTCTCTAGTGGGTGAGTGCCATGGTTGGGGGTGTAGTCTTGCTCAGGACCAGCTTCTAGTGTGTGTGAATGCTGTGGTCAGTGGTGCAGTCTTGCTGAGGATCAGATTCTTGTGGGTCAGTGCAGTGATTGGTGGTGCAGTCTTGGTGACGACCAGCTTCCGGAGAGTCAGTGTTGCAGCCTTGCTCGGGACCAGCTTCTGGAGGGTCAGTGTCACAGTCGGTGTTGCAGCCTTGCTCAGGACCAGCTTGTAGTGGGTGAGTGCCACCATCAGTGGTGTGGGGCCTGTGAGGATGCTGGTGTCAACCTGCCAGTCTGTTGTTTTTACCACAGAGGGCTGCCAGTCATGCAGTAAGGCATGTGCATGTTTGCATAAGCTTCTGAGGGCAGCTCCTTCCACGGGAGTGCTATCACACTGTTCACTGCCTGCATTCTCACTGGGTGGCAGGAAGGCAGAGGGATGCAGCGTCCTACTCCCGAAGGAGAATTGTCCTTATGACACTCAATCCTTCAGCCTCTGGCCAGCCCCAAGGTGACCCGAGTCATCAGCAGAGCAAGCGATCGCACTACTGAGCAGTCCTCCATTGATACCATAAGCTACAGGATCTTTGTCCCTTAGCGTTCATCAGCTCCTGATGACTGTCGTCTAGCTGAAGTACTAATCCTCAACTAGTGAGTTAGTGAGTGAATGAATGCATGAGTGAATGAATAAATCAGTGTGTGAGTGAGTGCATGAGTGATTGAGTGGGTGGGTGTGTGAATGTGTGAGCGAGTTGAGTGTGTGAGATGGGTTGGTGGTGATTGGTGTGTGTGTTTGTGTGTGATGTTTTAAACCTTCAGTAATATCAACCTTACTGAAAACATAGAAACCTAGAATTTGTCGACAGAAAAGGACCGCTTGGTCTACCCAGTCTGCCCAGATGTTCCCTGCCTTCTCTGTCTCCACAGACCCTAACTGATCTTCGGTGACCCTCCTTTCTCTCTGCCTATTCAGTAATATTCTCTATTTCTATCCCACACGATGGCAGAGCTCCCCACTGTTTTCACCTCACCACTTCTACTGGCAGTCTGTTGCAGGCATTTACCACCCTTTCACTGAAGTAGTACTTTCCTCCCATCCCTCTTACCACCCACCCACCCCCAACTTTATTGCATGCCCCCGGTCTAGGTGCTTTTCATTTGAAAAAGATTCTCTTTCTACACCCTGTTTGCCCGTGGGGTACTTGTGAGGCAGAGGTGGGGTAGTCAGAAATATTTCCCCTAGAGCCGAGCCAGGGGTCTGACTTGACTCTACAAGCCAAAACACGAGCCGAGCCCTGGCTAGTGCAGGCTGTTCTCTACATAAGAGTTGAGGCTGGCAAAAATGCTTACTTTGACTATAACTGGCTCGGCTTTCCCTTGGCTCTCACTTGCTTGTAGAAGCGAGCGGAGCGGAGCCAGGCACTAAGCTGGGGCCAGGCTTTAGCCTGCTCTGGCTTCCCACCTGTACTTGTAAGTCTCTATTATGTCCCCTCTCACTCGCCTCTCTTCCGGGGTGTACATGTTGAGATCCCTCAGTATCTCTCTCAGAGCTTCTGATGTGACCCCTGCACCGTTTTTGCCCTCCTCTGCACTGCCTCCGCCCCACCCCATCCATGTCCTTTCTGAGGTGCGGCCTCCTGAACTGGACACAGTACTCAGGTGTGATGTCACCAGCAAGTGATACAGTGGTAACACGAACTCCCTCTTGCTGGAATGCCACCGCCGTATGACCCAGTAGTCTTACCCACTGCTTTGTCACACTGCCCTGCCACTTTGAGATCTCAGTTATGAAAACAACTTACAAATACATCAGTTAGAACCCCCCAATTACTCTCGCTTAAACAATGCCAGATCATTTATCTCATGACTCCCTCCCTTTGTTGTCTCCTCCCTTTCGCAGTGTGCAAACAAAATAGTATTTCAAGAACAGGTATATTTAAATTGCAATTGAAGTATCCTTTTTGAATTTCTGTTTGTTGTATTTTGAAGAATTCAACATATTTATTTGTTTCACCCTGAAAAAACATACTGAGCAAAATAGCTCGTTTCCAGATGTGTCAAGGGGGGAAGGGGAGAGGGATAACTAAGAACAAACTGTACAGTTACACAGTTGTAAATACAGAGATGAAATGAGTAAGAGGTGAATACAGTATATCATTCAACAGGTAGGAAGGTACATACACATGAACAATGTACAGCAGCATGTGTATATGTGTGTGTGTGTGTGTGTGTATATATATATATATGTATGGTAAGAGAGAGGCTGCATCCTGATAGGCTAACAGGTACCAGTAGCCGTGTCCTTATCAGCACATACACATGGCAATTGGTACCTGTTATGCCAAGCAGGATGCAGTGCAACCAGAGATCCATGCCTGCCAGTTTTCAAACAAAATTTTCTGGCAGGCTGTCCCACTGACCGCTCTCATCACTTACGGGTTTAGTCAGAAAGAACCATTTTTCTTACTTATGGCTTCCTTTTCAAAGCCACGCCTACGCCTAAACACTACACACTCACCGTTGACACTGTATAGAGACCATGAAGCCACCATGTACATTACAACAGCACCACATGAAAACTTTTTAGTCCTTTTCCTCCTATAAAATAACAATCTGATCTCAGCAACTTGCGAGGAGAACCCCATCTGGTGAGCATTGCGATTCACACGTGCTGCGGCTTTCAATGAAGATCGTGCCTGCAACCCACTCCTCCAGAAGGTGCTAGACCTGATCCTGCCCCGCCTCCACTGGGCCTTTTAGAATATTAATATATTTATTTCAATTCCTGGTTACGTTCTCAAGTACGGCATCAGAGCAAGCTGCCTAGACCGTGATGGGGAAGTGGTGTCACGAAGCGCTTGGAACAAGACGGCCAGCGAGAGATACGCACATTCCCACTTCTTAGAGGAAAACTCGCAGTCTGTTTGATCACTTGTTCAGAAAAACACACACTAAAGAAAAAGCATATTGTTGAGGATTGTGTGCGGGGAGAGGGCAGACAGAGACTATCAGAACCACTAAATACAGCAGCTGGCAGGTCCTGCGCTCCGTTCCTGTAAGTAACTCATTGGGCTTTGTTCCCTTAATGAAAAAACAAACGACACATATACACACAAAAGAAAAAGGATATCGTGGGACCATTTTGTATCTGAGTGGGAGAGGAGGAGGGAAAACATAGGCACCACAGCCCCCACTTAATCAAGCATGTTCACAATAATAAAATGAGAAGGCTACTTTTTGTGTCTTGAATTGATAACATCATATTTTTAATAATTTTATTTAAACTTCTTATGTGCATTTCTATTGAATGTTTTTACTGGGGACCCATTTATATAGCGCAATAACACACTCTGAGGTGTGGGTTATCTCCTGATTAGAGCCACGCCCTGGGTTGCGTAAGACACTCGGCGCCAGCGCCTCATGCCTTATAACACACCTGGGCATGCTCTTATCAGGAGATACACACACCTTGTCGGTGTTACTACTTGCATATTATAAGTATAGTTAGGTAGCCTGGCCACTTCTGTGTTAAACCCAAAATTTGCACTTTAATAACTTTAAATCAGACAACGGATTGCCTGACATTTTGCATGCACGGTCAGGTACCATAGATCTCTGGATCTGGCAAGTTTCGTTCCAGTTGAATGTGCGGTTTCGGAGCTGCAGAGCACCAAAAAACATGAAAAAAATTACTTTTTGCTCTGAAATTTTCAGGGAATATGCAGTCTTGGTTACTGATGTGCCTTTTGAAGATTTGGTGAAAAAATATGAATCCGTTCAAAAGTTATTCAAGTTTAAAGCTTCCCTTTATAGTCAATGGGGGGAAAAAATAAATGTGCTTCACAAAAGCTGCTGCCAGTACATTTTACTGTCGCAAATGCCCTCTGTAGTGTCGTGCCGCCGCCATCTTGTTTTCAGTTAGTGGTGGAGAAAAACAGCCAGAATTCAAAAGTTACTGCCCCTAGATAAACACAGACAGTTGTGTTTCCCTAATTGGGGCATGAGGAACACAATGCTGGCATCAGAATTTTAAAATTCCCCCCAGAAATATGTTTTTAAACATCGTCCCCTCAGTATTGTCGCAAGAATTGCAAAAGAACAGTTGCTACACTGCAATTTGTGAAACTCTTTCGCATCGTTCTTTCTCAATTTTGCAAAAGTGTCTAATTTGCAACACTGCTGTACCAAAAAACACCATTTCTTTGTCACCTCCCTGCAACTAAACAGGGCTTTTTTTTGAAGGGTGGCAAGCCCTTGCCCCACAGATGTGTCTTTTATTGGTTTGGTGAAAAAATCTACCCCGGTACCATAGTTACGGTGTTCCGAAGTTGAGAAATTTCCCATAGGATAACATTGCGGCGTCCGGATCTTGAAAACAGTTTGAGATACGGATTTTTCGCTCTGGGAAGCTTAGTCCGCCTTCAGGTGATCTACGCACGCATGGAGGTTTCCAAGTCATGATTACAACTGCAGTGAAATTTTTTCATAGTTGCTATGGTTACTGAGATATTGCCAAATTAGTGTTACAGGGTTTCTTTTCATGACTCTAGGGCAGCAGTATGTCTCCGTGACTTATGTGAGTGGGAATGCAGGACCAGGGCCCACACTCCCACATATGCATGCCATTATGCAAAAATGGGCAGCATGAAGCTCCCACAACCACATACCAGTTACATTACACTTTCTCAAAAAGAAGGGAAATTCATTGCAAAAAACTCTGTTAATGCACCAGTTAGGGTTGATAGTACAGCAACAAAAGTTTGGAAATTCGATATGAGGGTTCCTACTCCTACCACCCCACCTCACCCCCACCCGCCACACACCAGCAGGCGTCTGGGTGTGCCATGGGGTCGTCAGGCCTAACTTGCACCCCATTCTCCTATACTGTACCATGTCAGCCTGTTTACACATGAAATGGGGTGAGAGTTGGGTCTGGAGACCCATGGCACATCCCGATGCCTGTTGGTGTGGAGGGTGGGGTGGGACGGTAGGGTGGGAACCCTAACATCGAATTTACAAACTTTGTCGCTGTACTATCAGCCCTGACTGATGCATTAATGGAGTTTTTTTGCAATATATCAATATATATCAATATACAATGGTAGCAGGTATGAACCTGGGTGGTTACAAAGTACAAAACAATATATACAAAGGCAAACAGAAAGAGGTAAGTATATACAATATGCGCACAAGCAGTGGTAGCAGTTAGGTACCTGGGTACTACAAAGTACCGGTAGGTAGACAAGTTGTGCAGTATTCAGTGGCAGCCGTTAGGTATCCGGGGGACAAGGGGGTGGGCAGAATAGGCCATAAATAATGAATTGCAGTAGCCGCCCAGTGGCACAGAGGGCCGAGGCACTGGATTTAATTTCATGTCATGCCAGTGACCCAGATTCGGGAACGACCTCGGGTCGTTGGAGAGCTGGGCGGTGGGAGCAGGATTGAGCAGCCAAAGAGAAGCTCTCCTCTCCCAAGAAGGTTGTCTCCCCTTAGTTACGCCTCCCATTGGGTGGAGGTCTGATGGGTGAGCGAGGCAGGAGGGTACCTCGAGGTGGGCGGCGCTGCCTTCCACACGCACACACGCTGGGGCATGGGGAGAACAAAACCGGGGGTAAAAACTTGGCTAAAAATCTATATCGAAAAGATAATGAATTGTGGAAAAGGATTAGGGAGTGAATTATGTGCCAATTCAGGGAACTTGGGTACAGTCCCAGGAGGGAGAGGTGTGGGAGCGGAGAAGAGAGAGTAGGGAAGATTTTGAGGAGGCAGAGTGAATGTTTAAGGGGAGAGAATTCCAGAGTTTAGGAAAGTGGAACAAGAAAGTTGATTGATCCGCAAGAGTTTTACAGGAAGGGCGCTTGAGGGAGTGAAACCCAGAGTTTCGGAGGGAGTATGAGGAGGGGGTGGAGGGAGAGAGTAGGGAATCGAGATGTGGGTGGGGGGTAGAGAGGATAACCAGAATTTAGAAGTGGAGGAGGCACAGTGGGACAGATGGCGATCCTCCAGAGAGGGGAGGGAGGGAGAGAGCAGAGTAGAGGGTATAGTGATGGGTGCGGGTAGGGCAGTTAAGAGCAAAGCGGTAGAAGGAGTGGAAGGGGGGATCCAGTCTAGCTAGGGTAGATTTAGGGGGCAGCACCATAGACTATGTCGCTGTAATCAAAGATGGGGAGGATCATCTCTTGGTAAGGGATGTCACGGTGGGCAGGGTGGGATGGAGGTTTATGCCTATAGTGGGCACCCAGTTAGGGTGCAGCTTTTGTGGATAGTGTCTGTGTGCTGGGAGAAATGGAGGTGACGTTCAAGCTGGATGCCTCAGTATTTGAAAGCAGGCACATCGTCAATTGGGATGCCATCTGGAGTGTGGAAAGAGGGAGGGATGGGAATTTAGAGAGCTGTGGTCTAGTGCCAAAGCACATGGAGACAGTCTTTTGGCATTTAGTGATAAGTGATTTGACTGAAACCATCTCTGGACTGAGTCAAAATCAGGTTGGAGCTCGGACATCAGCTCAGAAGGCAATGGACCAGTGACAAATAGGACTTTGTCATCTGTGTACATATGTATGGACGCAGATGAGCAAGCAGATGGAAAGTCATTAAGAAATATGGAGAATAAGAGTGGTCCAGGCACTCAACCTTGGGGGACACCGGTGGTAATGGGGAGGGGGGAGGATATGGCCCCTTCAAGCCTCACAGATTGAGATCTCCCTGTAAGGTAGGAGCTGAACCAATGGGTGGCAGAGACTGAAAGACCAGCTGATCTCAGCTAGTGAAGTAGGAGTGAGTGTGAGACAGTGTCAAATGCTTTGGCTAAATCGTGAAAATGGTGTCAGTGAGAAGACTGGTACATAGCTGTGTGGATAGAGTCTGTTAGGCGGAAGAGGGATGAGGTGGTGGAGTGGAGCTACAGCCAGACTGGAACAGGGTGAAAAGGAGGAGGAGTCAAGGTAAGGAGAGTTGGGATAGAACTATGTGTTCTTAGAGTTTGGAGGGTGGGAGGAGGAGGAAAATAGGTTGGAAGTCGCCAGGAGAGAAGTCACCACCACTTTGTGGAGAGGGATGACGGAAGCATGCTTCCACCGATGTTGGGACGGAGACCAAATAAAAGGAGAGGTTTAGTAGTGAGGCAGTGGCAGGGCAGAGAGGTGCAGGAGCTTAGGGGCAAGCCCATCAGGGCTGTTACTTTGTTGTGGGTTAAGGGCTAGAAGGGCTTTCAGAGAGGAGGATGGGGAGACAGGTAAAAGGAGAAAGGAGGACAGGAGGAGGGGGAAGTGGGAGAGAGGCTGGAGGAGGAAGAGAGATTAAGAGGGTAGACACACAAGTGGTGAAATAGGTGTTGAAGGTGGCGGCCACAGTTGGCCATATTACAAGCATATATTCATGCCAGTTACAGCAATACAAGTATCTCTATTTTATGAGAAGCTAGTGCCTGTGCCAGTCAGTTTTCCTTCCATACAATGAAGAAGGAAACAATTTTATAAAATAAGATACAACAAACTGACCAAATCAAACCACTTTATTGATTAAAACACAACACCTGACCATCGATAATTTACCTAGGAACTGCACAGGTGGTAACCAATCTGCCCTAGTCTACCTAACGGCAACCTAACTGAATGAAAATAAAAACTTTTTCCATTAACATAAAAAAAAAAATGTTTTTCATGTGCCCTCCACACTTTTTTCCTCAGGTCACCGTCCTGAGGCATCCCCAGCTTATCCCACCCAGCCTAAGACTCCCCTTACCTTGGGACCCCCTGGAATCCCGACCTAGCACTCTGTACCACTGTAGCCCCCTGGCTTGTGTCCCCCCAGGGCGGGGCCACCCTCCTCTTACCTTGGGCACTCCTTCAGTCTCTTAGTGGTCCGTGTAGGTCGGAGGACATTGGGACCTGGGACGCAGGGTCCGACGGTAAGGCTGGGGCTGGTGTGCCCGCCTACTCAGGAGCCAGGGTTTTCCTTTCTTGTGCGTGATCGGCGGTCCCCACGGAGGTGCGGACGGCAATGACGCCCAGCACGAGCTGTTGCGGCTCCTGCATCTCCCTCACAGACATCTGCCAAAGTCGATGCCCCTTGCGTGCGCGACCACCCCTCCCACCGGCTGATGCACTCCCAGTCTCCAGTGGGAGTTGGTGCTGCCTGAACCCACCCTGCCCAGGAGAGAAGAGCTCTCCTCCAGATGTCCAATCCTCTCCTCCCCAGGTGATCCCCAGTGGTGCGAGGTGTGGCGTCTGGCATCTCAACCCTCAGCGCCACCGGGCCGGCTCTGTTTCCATGTTTTAAACACAAAAACCCACAACAAGACATAGGTTTCTTCAAAATAAATGCAGTTCCCAGTTTCATTCAAAGGCACATGACCTTCATTACCAACCTCACCTGTTCCAACTAGTATCAACCGACCTAAAGGGAAATAAAACTTTTTTCCAGTAAAAAAATAAATAAATAAATAAATAATTCAGTTTTATAAGTGCAATAACCCACGACAGGAAATGGTTTCTTGAAAATTAATGCAGTTTCTATATGCATTGGAAGTCGCTCGTCTGTGGCATACATTAATTCTCTAGAAACACATGCCATGCTGTGGGTTATTGCTTACATAATACTCAATGATGGGTAAATGGCTCATACCTGAGACTATGCATACAGTTATAGAATCACTGCATCTCCTCAGGTCTCGCATTTCTGCCAACAATTATCTACATAACTTGTTATACTGCAATTAGAGATCCAGTCCTAGCTACCCAAGTCCTTCTGTTTTAACCTTGGGATCCTGGAGTTACAACATCACATTCATCTCACACCGCATTGGACTGATTTCACATGCAGGGCGCTTTGCCCTCAGCTAGGGAATGACTTCCTGTTTGCATGCAAATGTCTTGAGTTACAAAGAATAACATTGCTTGAAATAGATCATCTTTTCCAGTGTTGTATCTTTGTACTCTACTAGGAAGTACAGAATTACACAACCCCAATAATGCAAAGCATCATGGGAAGTATATGTAAATCACCATGGTACAAAGAGGAATTTTGCTGCCATGTTAGAGAAGAATTAATCAAAAAACAGAGAAAAGTCACTTGTAATACCTTTCAGTTGATTAACCAAAACTTATTGAGCTGGTATAATAAGCTTCTGTTAGTCAAATGAAAATATTATCACTTACTTTTTCCATAAAATAAATTACCTTGAAAGACTTTAGACTGTATGTGATTTGCAGTGTGCCGATACCGTTACAAGAATTTTTTGATTGATAGTTTTTTTTATTTTTTATAACCGTTCTGTTGATCCGTATGAACATATGGATTGAGGAAAGGAAGAAGAATAAGAATTTGCATTTATATTGCGCTGTCTTACACATTGTATCCCAACGTACATTACAAGCAATAAAAAAAACTGGTTGAGTAGTGACTGTAAATGTATAAGAAGACCACTGACCCGTCAAGTTCTTTCTCCCACCAACTCTTTGGGAATACTGTCACTCATTTTGTCTTCCAGCTCTTTGTCTGTTTTGAGCTCGGAAGTAGAAATAGCTTCAACTAATACACCTTTTCTGGATATCAGGTGTCTGTGACATACTACCATTCTTTCTTCTATTGCAATAGACTATTAAAGGGAATTCATGTTTTCCCCTGTGTAGTCTGTTTTCCCCTCTTTGGTCTGTTTCAGCATTGTCTACGTATCATTGATTCACCAGCTTTCTCTGTGAGGGCACACCAGCCTATTCTGGTAGAGATTCTTCTGCTCTTTCCCCTTCAGTACTGGGAGCTGCAGCCCTGTGAAGCTCTTGTCAGGTATAGACAGTGCCAGGCCTCCTCCCTCCTGCCCTCGCCAGTGTATTCTTGGAGACAGATGTCCCCACAAGTAGTGGGAGGTGGTCTGCTTACACAGTGCACCCCCCCCCCGTGATGTACAGACTCTGCTTTCCAAATCCACTCAGTTGTGTGCATACCCTATCAGTTGACAGTGCTACAATGTGGCCGAAATCTGCCCGTTCTGCCCTACTCCCTCAATATCAACAGAGTATGGGTGTCTTTCCAATTCAAATTTTTCAGCTTAGCTAACAAATGGGGGGGGGGGTATCACTCACCTTGTAATCTTTGAGGTGAATGAACAGCAAAACTACATAGTAATTTGTCAGAAGGGATTCTGTGTCTATCATATCCACCTCCCCTCTCCCCAGTTCACATGCAAGGATAAAATTAGTATGCTGTGGAAACGAGTACAAATTTATTGCAATTCTCTACAGCTGCCATTGATGGGCTAATTGTGATAGTATTGGGAACAGAATATTAAAAAAAAAAAATAATTATCATGATATATTGATTATCACGACAATCAGCAGAATTAAAAATGTAATTTTCTACCCATATAGCTGTTTGGAGCGTGGTATCCCTCCATTCCAGCCTTTGGATGTTCTGGTGCCCCAGCCCCAACTGCCACTCTTCCGGTATCTCACCAGTGGGGATCAACATGGGGAGAGGTCTGAGGGCTCCTATTTGCCATTAAGTAAGTCGACTGGTGCACATACCTTCCCCCCCATTTCTTTTTCCTGTCCCTTAGGCTGGCACATGTGTGATGGTGAGGGAGTGTGACGTAGAGGTGTTGCATGTACTCTGGCCCCTTCACCCAGACAGTCAGAAGGCTGTTACTACACCATCATCCAGCCTCTGCTAAATAGCGTCCAAGCAGCGGCTTTCGCTGTACCCCCTCCCCAAAGGAGGAGAGCCATCAATAGATGCTCGGTCATCCAACATGCAGTCAGCCCTCAAGTGGTCCAGGTCTGTTCCTGAGCCTGGTTTACTGGCGTGGCGACAGGTGAGGTGCCCAGGCCCTCAAACTCCATGCCACAGGGCCGGCACTGCATTTCTAGTTTTAAGGAAAAATAGTAAAAATCTGATAGGAGGATGGTGGGGAATCAGGAATCATGGTTGCACGTGGAAAGGGACGCGCTGCCGGAAAAGCAAGCTGAGGTGCTTTATCGTGGTATATTGTGGTATATCGTGTTACATGATAATCGCAGTATTGATTTTTTACAACAATAAATTATCGTCAATGGTAATTATTGTGATATAGTGTCATATTGTGTTATCGTGACATCCCTATTCCCTATAGCTACCATTGGTGGGCTAACTGTGATTGTATCAGGATTCTCTATTGCTACAATTGGTGGGCTAACGGACATGAATGTCAGGGTTCCAGCAGCCCATTGGTGAGCTAACTGTGATTCCCTAAAGCTACCATTGGTGAGCTAATTACGATCGTATCAGGATTCCCTACAGCTACCATTGATGAGCTATCAGGATCCCTACAGTTACCATTGGTGAGCTAACTGTGACTATATGAGGATTCCCTAAAACTACAATTGTTGGGTTAAGTACCATTGTATCAGGATTCCCTACAGCTACAATTGGTGAGCTAACTAAGATTGTATTGGATTCCTTACGGCTTGCACTGGTGGACTGACTGTGATGTATTGGAATTCCCTACAGCTACCACTGGTGGGCTAACTAGGATTGTATCAGGATTCCCTACAGCTACCACTGGTGGGCTAACCATGATTGTGTCAGGATTCTGTACAGCTACCATTGGTAGGATAATTGATTGTGTTAGGATTTATAGCTACCATTGGTAGGGTAACGATGATTGTATTGGGATTCTCTCGGCTACCACTGCTGGGCTAACTGTGATTGTATTGGGATTCCCACGGCTACCATTGGTGGGCTAACTGTGATTGTATCAGGATTCCCTACAGCTACCATTGATGGGCAACTGTGACTATATCAGGAGTCCCTAAAGCTAACATTGGTGGGCTAATTACAATTGTATCAGGATTTCCTCAGGCTACCATTGGTGGGATAACTATGGTTGTATCAGGATTCCCTACAGCTACCACTGGTGGGCTAACTATGATTGTGTCATGATTCTCTACAGCTACCACTGGTGGGTGTAACTATGATTGAAGACATTGAGAGCTAATTATGTTAGTGGGTTTGATTGACAGCACTGTTGTGCAGCTGCTGGTAGAGGTATTTCAGGAAGTGCCGAGGAGCCTACAAGGCAGAGGGCCATCCTTGACTCAGTCCACATGAAGAGGAGTAGTATAGCGGAGGTTACAATGCAGACACAGTTGGGAACGAGGGACCATCAATCCATATAATTTACTATCATATGATGAAATGTAGGAAAACGATTTAGGAACCTGATAGGTTGGGTATATGCTCTACCTTGCTGATTGTAAACTGTAAAGTCATGGGTCGAGAAATGGCTCCTGCCAGCATTTACCTTACCTTGATATTAAATCCGGCTCATCTGCACACAGTGGGTGGGATATTCAGAAGGTGCCAGGCAGGGTTTGAAGCCTGGGCGCAGCCAGGCTGGAGCTGCGCTGGGGCATGGACCAGGCAATATTCGCGGTGCTGCGCCATGGCTCCAGCACGCGTTGAATATGGCACTGGGGAGGCGCCCGCACTGTGCATGGCGAGTGGCAGTCACCAGTGGCAGGTAAGGAGCAGGGGCTGCACCAGCGCAAGTGCATCTGCACTAGGCGCAGCAAGAGCAATATTCAGGCGTGAGCATGCAAATGGGGCCATTTGCATGCGGGACACCGATCGATGACTTGCGCCTGGCGCCCTGCCAGGCGCTGCAGCCATCGAGGACCGGCGCCTACCCCTCGGTAGGCAACGTGCCCCAATACCTGATCAGGGGCTTAAGTAAGTAAATGATCCCTGGTGGTCCAGTGTACCTGCTCCCAGCCCGATCATTGGGCTTAAGTAAATTAAAAATAATCCCTGGTGGTCCAGTGGACCTGATCCCCAGCCAATCGCGGGCTTTAGTAAAATAAATGTCCTGGTGGTCCAGTGGACCTGAACTCCAACCGATTGCGGGCTTTAGAAAGCGTAACATCCCTGGTGGTCAGCGGTATCCCCTCCCCACCGCCTCAGACCCATCACCCCGCTCCTCCCAGTCAGCGGGTGGCAGCTCCCCACCGGCAAGCCGCCCCAGTCGATCCGCCAGCTGACAGCGTGCAGTGCAGCTGTATGCTCATTGGACCACTGCATTGGGCCAATGACGTGCGAACCGTGCTGCATACTCACAGTCCCAAAATGTGAATGGTTTCATTCACATTTTGGGACTTTAATAATATTCTGATATAGTCTACTGCGCCCATTAACTCACACAGTGGTCCAATGGGCATACAGCCGCATTTCGTACGCTGTCAGTTGGTGGGCAGCTTATGGTGGGGCTGCCGCTGACCGGGGAGCAGGTGGCGGTCTGGGTGGGCGGGTGGGTAGGGGGTACTGCTGGACCACCAGGGACATTACGTTTCTAAAGCCCACGATTGGCTGGGATTGGTTCCACTGGACCACCAGGGATTATTTTAATTTACTTAAGCCTGCGATCGGGCTGGGGGGCGGGGGGCAGGTCCACTGGACCACCAGGGACTCATTTTCTTTACTTAAGCCCGCGATGGGTTGGGGGCAGGTCCACTGGACCACCAGGATTATTTTAATTTACTTAAGCCTGCGATCGGGCTGGAGGGCAGGTCCACTAGACCACCAGGGACTAATTTTCTTTACTTAAGCCCGGATCGGGCAGGGAGCAGGTCCACTGGACCACCAGGGATGATTTACTGTCTGCTTGCGATGGGGTGGGAGGGGGGCACGAGGCCCAGACTGTGTTCCAGGAGGTCGGGTGGCCACCCACAGCAGGTGGCTGCCGTGTTGCACATGGAATACGGCATCCCGCCTGTGGGTGTCCCCCGGCTTGCTCCTACTTTTTATGGGTGGATCTTTGTGCCCCCCTGTGCAGTGCAAGGCGGATTTGTACCTGCCCATGTGCCGCACATCCTGGGCTGAATATCTGGATGTGCCGCATATGTGGGCACACCTCCGCACTTGAGCATGCATTACTGGTGCACCGCGCATCGGGATTTGGCGCAGCACAACATCCCCTTTGAGTATCGCATCAAGATTAGTGGTTGCATGGCTAACACTCTTGAACCATGCAACCCCTTTGAATATCCCACCCAGTGTCTTTAAAGAGGGGCTTGGTTAACATGTCGAGTATTAACAAATTCAGAACTTGGATCAGCATATCCCCAGTCACCCTCATGCCAACAATGTGATCTCTTAAGTTACTTTGTTTAAAAGTTGCAAGTGATTTTGTAACCCTAGTTTCAATGCCTGTTCAGAACAGCCAGTTTCATTCAAGAGTTACTAATGATGTCATAACCAGATGTTTCAGCCTAGTCCTCCCTGTAAGCCAGCTTGTAGGATTTATTTCTCCCGCACTACATAAAACTGCAGTTGTAGAGATTTGAAAAAGGAATGCTGACACTGGGAGGGTACAGGGCATGTATTTCTAATTCTGCAGTGTAGTACTTTTGGGCAGACTCTCTCTTTAATCAAGACCGTTTCCCCTGTCTTCACCTCTGTTTCAACCCTGCCTTCACACAAGTTCTCCTTGCCCCCGACAACACAGGTTCTTCTCCCACTTGGCTGCATAAGACATATAGGCGTCCGTGCACAAACCGACACAAAACATGAAATCACTTTGGCGGCAACCACCATTTTGGAAATGTACAGCGGGGCTCAACATCAACAAAACTCATTCTGTTGGCCCAACTACGAAACTCGCTCCACCGGTAACATTGATACTGACAGCACCTCATTCACACTTCTGGCACCAACCCCCGCCCAAAGGAACTAACAATTATAGCTCCAACTGTAGTTTCACTCGTGCTTATGCTGAGATTTTCCATTTACTCACCAGTAATGCTGCCAACTGCACCTTCATTCATGTTATTGGCACTGCAGTGAACTACAGTATCAATCCCACAACAGCTGTGCCACCCAGCTCCACAGCTATTGTAGACACTCTCTGGCTAATGCCCAAAAATGCAGGCACAGCTCTTACTAAGACCCAGTATAGACAGAGGTGCAGGCTTTTTTTTTTTTTGGCCCTTAGAGCTTCCAATCACCTTGAGGCTACGTATATTAGTGCCACCCAGTGGCCAAAAACTAGATAGCACATATGTTTAATTTTTTCCAAAGTACACATATACAGTAAACATTATGACTGTAAAGAATGTTAAAAAAAATTAAAAATATTTTTAAATCCTCTAAAAAGAGTCTAAATGTTCCATTTCATAGTTGCAGTAATCCATGGCAGCCCATCCTTTATCTTAGGATATCATCACTGCTCAGGTGGTTGAAGGCACTCGACTGCATCTCGTGCCTCACACTGCTCTTGAGGCGTTATGGTAGCCTATAATAAATCACTCCCTGCTGTGTGTTATTGTCTAATTAGATGCAGAGAGGAAGACGTCACAGTCAGAAGTCCTGGACATCAGGATGATGGACTTTGGCAGGATGAGGGAGTTACTGTAGGAGAAGTTAGAAGGTGTAAAGACAGTGGGGGGATGGGAATTTTACAGAGAACACAATATTGGAGGTTATGAGCCACTGTGTTGGGGTTGTAAGGAAAAACAAGTGGGGCAGAAAACTACTGTAATTCACATGAGAGGTGTGAAAGGCTGTGTGGGGGAGGGAGGAAGAAAGCCTTCAGAGAATAAAAAAAACCAGCCAGGAGAGAGAGAGTGCTGAGTATCCAAGCAAGGTGAAGAAGGCCCGCGAGGCTCTGAAGGGGAGGAAAATCTGCTACAGAACTGACAACAGCAGACAGAATAAGGGGGGGGGGGGTAAAATATTATTTCTCTACATATGGGAAAAACACAAAAGAGGAAATTATCAGGCTGAAGATGGTAGGAGGAGGAGGAAGAGGAGGATAAAGGGAAAGTAGCCATGCTAAATATATGTATTCCTGTGCAGTATTTACAGTAGAGGATAAAGAACCATTACCAGACTGTTGTAATGGCAGAAGGGAAGGGTGTCGGCAAGGATCCAGTCACAGAGGAAAGGGTGCTGAAGGGAATTCTCTGAAGGTGGACAAGTCCATGGGCATGAATTGGCTACATCCTGGGATACTGAAAGAGATGGGCGGGTCCTAGGTGCATTGCTGAATGAACTCTTTAATGGCTCACTGGAGACAGGGGTGACACTGAAGGACGGTAACTAGATCATCTTCGAGGATCTCTCCCTCCATTGAGCCACATTATGGAACTGTAAGCCATCGACATCAGGATCAGACAGAAATTTTTGCCGGCTAGAGCCGCCCATGTCGACATGACTCGCTGGCACCTATATGACATGGATGTCCCCAGGATGCTTCAGTTCTTTCTCCTGCCATCAACCACTTGTTGGTCCACTAATGTTAAAGAATGCCATTGAACTCCATAAGTATTGCTAATGCTGCTATTTTCTTTGTTTGTTATTTTAAGACATTTATGCTGCCGCCAAAAGATACGGAACTGCTGTTCTGTTGTCGCTGCAGTGACTTGAAGATTTACAAGGACAATGATCACTCTGTGTGCATTCGTTACCTGGGTCTAGAGCACAATGATAAGGCCCGCTCCATGTCCTGGGGCTTTAACCAGCCCACAAGGAGATGTAGTAAGAAAGCTCCGGAAGTCCATTAAAGTTAAAAGCTATGGAGGAAAAGCAGGGTACATGAAAGGTGACATCCTCTTCATCACCTGCTTCCTCTCATCCCAGTTCTGTCTGTGCCCTCTAGATTACCCTTCCCATACCCACCATTGTTCTTTGTTCTTCTGTGTAACCTGTATACCTCTCACCTCCCCAGCAAGCTGCTTTCTCTCCTACTCTGTCTTCATCTTTACCAAATTCTGATTTGGCGTTCTCCCTGCTACCTCAGCTCTCTCCTTCTTGCTTGCTCCTCCCCTCTTATTGCCTTAGGAACTCTTAATTCTAGTTCCTCCTCTGTCCTCTTCTCTCCAATCTCTGCTGATCTGCCAGCATCCCACAGACTACCACATCTCTGACCCAGCCTACCCCTCTGCTCCACCTCCTCCCCATCAGCCCTGAAGCTCCTTGTCCATGGTGACTTTGCTCACGTCTACTCTTGGACATAATTTACTCCTTACCACACCTTCCTGTCTTTTGTCTTCCCTCTGTCTCAGTCTGTACTGTTGACCTCTCCAGGTCATCACATATACCTAACGGGATGTACCTCTCTGTCGTACTGTGCATATTTGCACGGTCGTATCATTTTACTGTACCATGTATTGTATGCTTTCCTGCACCACAACATACCAGTGTATAAGGTAATGTATCTTGCTGCTGGGTTATGTAATGTACTCCTAGTACTGGGCTCGTGCCTGAAAAAGGCGCCTGGTGCCAGTGCAGTTACCCAGTCAACAAAGAATAAATAAAAAATAAAGAAGTCCCCATCTGGAGTACTGCGTGCAGTTCTTGAGACCCCATCTCTGCAAGGACATAGACAAGAAGGAGGGAGTCCAGAGGGTAGGGCAAAAAATGATGCAGGGTCTGCACCAGAATCCATAGAAAAAGAGAGAGAGAAAACGCTTAATATGTATATACCCTCCAAGGAAAGGAGGGTGGGGTATACCCCGAGGAAAGGAGGGTGGGAGACATGATAGAAACTTTCAAGTACCTCAAGGAATCAACAAAGTCCAAGAGGGTAGAATCTTTCAGAAAAGAGATGTGCAACAACAAGGGGGCACAATTTGAAGACAGGACGACGACTCTGGCAATGTGAGGAAGTATTTTTTCATGGAGAGGGTGGTGGACACATGGAATGGCCTTCCTGAGGAGGTCGTGGGGTCAAAAACAGTGGGGGAATTTAAGAATGCATGGGACAGACATAAGGCAATTCTAGTGGGGGGTAGGAGGAAATATACTGTTGCTAAAACTAGGATCTGCAGCTTATCCAATAGGTAGGGAAGTGGACAGACTGGGTGGACCCAAGCGGTCCTTATCTGCTATCAAAGTCTATGTTTCTATGAGTCCTTTCATCTCTGATGCGTCTCACCTCACAGTTCCCTTTGGATAGCTCTTTCCATTTTGTGCTGTAGAGAAGATGTTTGTTTACCGTTTCTTTAAAGCTTTGAATGGTCTAACTCTATTTACAGATGCATAATGCTGTATTTAGTCCCGTCGAACTGTATGTATTTGTCGTATACTAAAAAGCAAAGAACCTCTGCACAAAAGCACTCGGGCAAGGGTTACCCCATTAGATGTACTCACCTCTGCACAAAAGCACTCGGGCAAGGGTTACCCCATTAGATGTACTCACCTCTGCACAAAAGCACTCGGGCAAGGGTTACCCCATTGGATGTACTCACCTCTGCACAAAAGCACTCGGGCACGGGTTACCCCATTAGATGTACTCACCTCTGCACAAAAGCACTCAGGCGAGGTTTACCTCATTAGATGTTCTCTACTCTGTATTGTGTCCCGTCCCATTCCCCAGGAGGCACCTGAAATGAGCGTTCACCTCCGTGCTTCCTAGTCACCTCTTTCAGTGAAGAAATAACTAGCATTTCCACAGCAAGAGCTCTGTCTTGTAAGTGGGGAGAGTAGGCAGCATCGAAGCTGATGAACTATGAAGGATAACGATCAGGTTTCAAGCAAATGTCCCTTCACTAGTAGTAAAGCAGGAAGCGAGGAGAAATCCCGGAAAACATGCTGAATCATGTCCACGTCCTCCAAACATTGTCATGTATAAACCTTTCTCTCAATGGCCTGTTTAATTGTTTGTGCCTTTGTCCCTCGCAGCACTGCTGGAATTCTGTCCTTCAGCCTGCTTCACTGCCCTCAGCGGGTGACTGAATGCTATGCCTGGCTGTTGGCTTGAGTGGTCAGTCTGAGCAGATTACCCTGGCACCGTCATGACTTGCCCTGACTGTGTAGAAAGTGGTATAGATGCAGCTGCACTCGGATGGCCCAGCTGAGGTGCAGCATCTCATTTCAGCAGATGTCCTGCTTCTGCTTAGTTTTTCGGGAGACTGAAACACAGTGAGATGAGATGACTGTCAAGACACTGTGAATTCACAAGTCGTGCTCAGAATCTCATTGTTCGGTCAGGAGTGACTTGCTCAGGATCATACAGTGATGTCAGGTGATTTGCTGAAGCTGTCCTAGTTAGATCAGGGGACTCACTCAGGATCACACTAAAATCAGGTGATTTAGTCAAGGTTACAGTGAGATCTGGTGACTTGGCCAGTACCACACCATAAGATCAGGCAGCTCGCTCGGGGTCACACAGTGAGATTAGGTGATTCGCTCAAGATCTCTCGGTAAGATCAGGTGATTCACTCAAAATCACAGTGTGAGATCAGATGACTTGCTCTGGATCACAGTGAGATCAAGAGATTTGTTCAAGATCACACAGTAAGATCAGGTGACTAGCTCAGGGTCACACAGTGACATCAGGTGACACACTTAGGGTCACACAGTGAGATTAGGTGACTTACTGGGGATATGATAGAAACAATTAAGTACCTTAGGGTATAAACAGGATACAGAAGGGAAGCATATTTCAGAGGAAGTATTGCACAAGGACAAGAGGACATGAAATGAGGCTGGAGAGGAAGGCTCGGGGAATGTCAGGAAGTACTTTTTCACAGAAAGGGTGGTTGATCCATGGAACAGCCTTCCAGTGGAGGTGGTGGGGCTAAAACAATACGGGGTTCAAAAGAGCACATGGGATACACATAAGAGTACCCTGGGATGGTCAGAGAAGGCGTGCTGCAGATCAACCAGGATCTGGGCTGTCAACACTGAGTAGGAAATAGGCAGACTAGGTGGGCCATATGGTCCTTATCTGCTATCAGAATCTATGTTTCTATGATACACAGTGAGATCAGGTGACTTGCTGAAGGTCACAGTGAGTCAGTGGTGAACCTGCAGTCTTCTGACTTACAGTCCAGTGATGTAACCACTGGAACAGACTGCCTGCATAAAAGTAATCCCTTAATTAAGAGACAGTGTAGCTGGAGCTGGTCAGGTAGTGTAGCGTAGTGTTACCACTTGCTGCTCCAGCAATCTGGGTTTGCGAACGGACATGGAACTTCTGGGGGCCAGCTAGGGATGGAGCAATGAAGTGTCCCACAGGGCAGCTCTCCTCCTCTGAGACAGGAGATCCTGTCTCTTGCTGCTTAGCAGCTACCTGGCAGAGGGAGTGCAGCATAGACCTACTTTGGGGAAGAGGCTGCCACCAGGCGCTGACAGTATGACCACAGTTCCAACACATGCATGTGTGCCAACATCATTGCATGCCATTATCCTGGGGATAAAAAAAATCTGAGGGAACCCCAAACTGTGCAGGATGAAGTACACCCCTGCATGCCCGGCACTGCCAAGCAGGTGCCCATCTCCACTCCAGATCCAGACCCGCTGAGGATGTGGCACTCTCTGAGGACCCCGTCATTGGGGTGGGGGTGGGGGGAAGCCATGAGGAAAATGGGTCATTATCTGTAGAAGGCAGGGGATATGGCTGAAGGGGCCGGCCAGATAGGAGGCTAGCCGGTCACAAGGAAATATCATAGGATTGGAAAAAAAAGGTGTAGTGGTTAGAGCATGGATGTGACACTAGACTGTGAGGTTTGAGTTCCACCACTGCCACTTACCTTGAGGAAGTCACTCACCTTCCCTATACTTTGCCACCCTCAGTCTTACATGCTGTGCACACCTGATGGCTGCCACCAATTGTTGGCAGGTTGTGAAATGCTGTGAGGTACAGTGTATTTGAAAGGCACTGTGTTAAACCTAATTCCTTTGTTTCAAATATATTGAATGGAGTCTGGCAGGGAGAGATTCAGAGCATCGTTTGGATGCTTCCTTTTGGAGGGCGGGTAGGTGGTTGATGAGATTCAGAGCATCCTTTGGACGCTTCCCTCATGGATGGGTGGAGGGCGGGATGCAGAGGATCCTTTGGACACTTTCTTCCTGGAGGTAGGGTGGATGGCTGGTGGGATTCAGAGCATCTTTTGGACGTTTCCCTCCCGGAGGGTGAGTGGTGAGATTCAGAACCTCCTTCAGACGCTTCCCTCCCAGAGGGTGGGTGGATTGGTGGTGAGATTCAGTGCATCCTTTGTACACTTCCCTCCTGGAGGGTGGGTAGGTTGGTGGTGGGATTCAGTGTGTCCCTTTGGACGCTTCCTTCCTTCCTGGAGGATGGGATTCAAAGCATCTTTTGGCCACTTCCCTTTTGGATGGGTGGGTGGTGGGGTTCAGAGCATCCTTTGGTCGTTTCCCTCCCAGAGGGTGGGTGGTGAGATTCAGAGCATCCTTTAGACACTTTCTTCCTGGAGGGTGTGTGGTTGGTGAGATTCAAAGTATCCTTCTTAGAGGGTGGATGGGTGGGTGGTGGGATTCAGAGTGTCCCTTTGGACATTTCTGTCCCGAAGGGCGGGTGACACAGCTCCGCTTGTCTAGAGGCTTCTGGTGATGGCGTTGCAGAGTGGCTCTTGGCAGTGTGGACGATGACATGCTGCTGAGCATCGCCATCCCCAGGATGCCATACGGTAGCGAGCGCACTGGTGGTGGGTAGGGCCCTGAAAACAGAAAATGGGATGGTGCCAGGCACACCAGATTACTGCCCCTCTGGTAGCCCCCCAAGGTTCTCAAGGAAACTGGCCTACTTCCCCCACCATCAGCATGCTGATCTAAGGCACTTCTCCCCTGCTAGCAGCAGGACGGTCTCCCCGATGGGGATGAGTTGGATTCTCCAGCCAGTTAAGGACTGGGGGGGGGACGCGTGAGGATAGTCTGCAGGTCCAGTAGTGCAGGGTGAGTCCAGCTGGCATCTGGGGGTGTGCTTTGTGGGGTGCACAAGCTGTGGGTACAACAAAAATATATATTGAAAAAGAAATGTCTTTCTTGTATTTACTGCTCGGGTTATTTATATTAGGAATGCAGATCAGCTGTCTCGTGATCTGCTGTATGCATTTGATTGTCTTGTATAATAGCGCTGAAAGGATTACAGAGCATTTGTCTACTTCCTGTGAAAGAAATTTTTAGTGTCATTGGGGTTATCCTGCACAAAACTGACCAGCTTTTATATATGTTGCCAAAAGCAGGTCTTTGGTTTTTTTTCTGTCTTTGTGCATATTTGGAACTCCTGCTTTTACTGCTTGGCAATCTGCGGTCCCCATGTTTGTGTCTGTGACCACATTGCCATGGAGAAAGGATCATGATATCATAACTAATAGCACACGTGAACTCGCAAGGTGTTGTGGCATTAATGTGAATGCAGGTTCCACGCAGGAGGCAAAAATGGCCAAAAATGTCATTGAAAACTCCAAGAAAAATAACTGAACAGTCAAACTAGAGAAACAGTGCTTTACTAAACACATTACTGGTTTTCACATCAGTTTCAGAATGTTGTTTCTGGGACCAGATTTGGAAAAATGTTTCTCATTTTTAATTTTTCTGTTTTTCCCATTTTCTCTACAGACCCCATCTCAGCTCCTTCTTATCTCTGGCCCTTGCACTCTGCTGCAGCTCTTGTCGGCCCCTTTCTACATGGAGCAACCACGCTGTATCTAACTGCCACTGCAGCTGTCCCTGGGAGGGTAGGGATCAGCAGAGCCAGCCACTCTCAGTTGGGGACCAGCTCCCCAGGCAGCAACATCTGATACAGAGTTCGGACAGGACTGCATGCTGTGTATGCAGCATGGTGCAGTGTCCATGGACGTCAAAAGAGTCTTTACACGGTGGGCTGTGGTTGCATGATTTGCTGTGCCCCAAGCTACCATAGGGCAGTCACCCTAGAAACATTGAATTTGACGGCAGATAAGGACCGCTTGGCCCATCCAGTCTGCCTGTTTCTTCCTACCTACAATAATACCACAGACTACGTCAGAGCTGCAGCTCCCCTTCTACTATGACTCCCTTGTGCTTATCCCATGCATTCTTGAACCCCACCACTGTTTTCGCCCCCACCACTCTGCTGGAAGGCTGTTCCAGGAACCCAGCACTCTTTCTGTGAAGATGTACTTCATCACATCTCTCCTGAATCTATCCCCCTCCAGTTTCATAGCATGTCCCCTTATTCTTGAGCACCTTTTCTTCTGACAAATACTCCCCTCCTGTACCTTATTTACCCCCGTGGTCTTTATCATATCCCCTCCCCATTCCATGGTGTACATATTGGGTCCTTTAGTCTCTCCTCATAGGACTTTTGATGCAGACCTTGCACCATTTTAATCCCTCCTCTGGCCTGCCTCCACTCTGTCTGTGTCCTTCCGGAGATGTGGTCTCCAGAACTAGACACAGTACTCTAGGTGGGGTCCTACCAATGATCTATACAGAGACAACACTGGTAATACCCTTCCCTATGCACCCCAGCATCCCACTAACCCTCCGTACTGCCTTGTGGCACTGGCAGGTGACCTTTAGGTCATCCAGTATGATTACCCCCAAGTTTCTTTCCTGCTTGGTGGTTGTCAGTACCACTCCACCTATTTTGTATTCTGGCCCTGGGTTTCTGTGCCCTAAGAGCATTATTTTGCACTTTTTGCATTGAAATCTGACTGCCATACCCTTGACCACGCCTCTAATTTTCTCATGTCTCTGCTCATCCTTTCCACCCTCCCCCGAGTGTCCACCCTGTTGCAGATTTTGGTGTTATCTGCAAAGAGGCAGACCTTGTCACTTATTAAAGAGGACTGGTCCCAGCACTGATCCCTGAGGGACCGTGCAGGTCACCCACCCTTCCTTGGAGTGAACTCCATTTGCCACCACCTTCTGTTGCCTATCCCTAACCAATTTCTTATTCAGTTTAGCACCTTTGGACCTCACACCTAAGCTACCCAGCTTGCTGACTAGTCTCCTGTGAGGAATGGTTTTGAAAGTCTTACTGAAGTCTAGGTAGGCCACGTCCACTGCTCCACCTTGATCTAAACCCTTTATCACCCAGTCAAAGAAATGTATCAGATTCGTTTGACATGACCTCCCCCCTATAAACCCATGCTGCCTCGGGCCTTGTAACCCACTGGAGTCAAGATATGCCACAATCCTTTCCTTTAACTTTCCCACCACCAATATCACGCTGACTAGCCTCCTCCCTGCTACCACTTCTGTGTAGTGGGACTACATCAGCCCTCCTCCAGTCCTCTGAAACCACTCCTGTTTTCCAGTGAGCTGTTAAATAGAACCATCAGAGGTGGGCCACTAGAGAGCCAAGCAAGAGACTAGACGTGGGTTGCTACGGTACCATTTAGAGTACCCTTTCTGGTTAGATTTTTATTTTAATTTTGCTTATTTGGGCTGGAAATATTTCTAGAATTTGTTTCCCGAGACCAGGAGCTACAGTTTGATATATAATTTGGATATGGGCCATCAAAAAGGAGTGACTGGTGGACAGTCCCAAAGCCTGGGCAGCCTCCTCTTCAACCTACGCTACGGCCAGGCCCCAGTCAGCAGCGTGCTAGTGAGGAGCGGCCACCTTGGAACCGAGTGCTTTAAGCGATAAGTGATTTGGATGAAAAAGTAGAAAGCATTTTGGAGCGTTTGGGCTCTCAGGACGCTAAAATTGAAGTGGCGATGGCTTCAGCGAAAGAGGCAGACAACCACTCCTTGAAGTTGCAAGCTGCAGTGGCCCAATTAACCACCGAAAATGAGCATCTCCAGACTCGTTTAGAAATGCTTGAAAATGATGCAAGGGCGATGAATATATGCCTAATAGGCTTACCAGAAGGTACAGAGCGAAAGGAACTTCTCACATTTATACGATTCTGGTTTTCTGAGGCTATTCCTGAGGAATTTGGAGTGGAGATCCAAAATGTGGTCATGGGCCTATTGGGTGAACTTTGGAACCCAGCAACTTGACCAACAGACCTCCCGTACTGTCCTTATCATCACTACTGGCATGGAGACACGGGATAAAATTTTGCAGTGGGCTTGACAACATCACCCTTTGCAGCTGGAGGATAGTAAGGAGCGGCTTTTCCCAGACTGGTCTCTTGTGACAAGAAGTCACTGAAAACAATTCAACTCACTGCGCCAGCAATTGAGAGCTCTTGGAGTTGCTCACTCGCTCTTGGCTCCAGTGAGATTGCGGATTATCTATGGCGGTAAAACTGATTTGTTCTCAGACTCTAAAGAAGCTCGGAAAAACGTAGATAAAATTGCCACCGAGTTTCATTCAGCTGCACCAGAGTGAGATGGATGAGGGCCCCTCCGATTTAGATACTTGAATGGTTCCTTTTCTTTTGGTGGCAGAACTGTGAGTTACAGGTGCCCTTGTTTATATGGCACATGGGTTGGGAGTTGTGTCTTACTGTTGCTCATGGAGAATGTTATCTTTTGTATTCCAGATGTTTTAAATTCACTGGTACTGGTATGTACAATTTATAGAAGGGACTTGTGGTAATCTGTTTTTGGAAATTTCCTCATGTGGATGGTGGACATTGTGATGGCGGCAGGAATGGGACATCGAATTCTCTGTTTCAGAGACATTTTGCAGGACTGATTAATCCTTTTGACTACGTTATGGGGAATATAAAGTCTCTCTTTAATACATATGTCCAGTAATATGTGGGGTGAGAAAAGTTTATTTATTATTTTCCCTTCATTTCTCAGGGGAAGTTGTACTTAAAGGGACACTGTGGTATATTACCCACTTAATATGTTTTCTTACTGTAAAGTTTTGGGTATTTTTTCGTGGCTGTAGTGACTGCAGAGATAGTCACGTTATTTATTTTCCATGCACTTATATTGTTTTATTTTCCCACGGGTTATGGCTTGGTGAGCATATGTGTAAACTTATGTTGCTATATGTTTTGTTGATACTGGATTCCCCCATACGTTCTGCCACACTTAATAATCTCCGTCACATCTGGGTACTAAAATTTGCCTATTAACAATTGTATACAATATTTACAATTGTATGTAATATGACTAGGAGAGTTATTATGGTTTTCTCTTGAAGTTGGCTGGTTCACTGCAAAGTTTTATAAAACTAAAGTACAAAAAAGAAAACTGTCGGGTGCAGTCAGTGTTTCCCTGAGCTCCTCGGTACCCTTGGATGCACCCCATCTAGTCCCTTGCTCCCTCTGTAAACCGGAGCTCAGTCACCCTGTTTACCTGGCCTGAAATCCTGGGCTTTAGAGGCCAACCTGTGTCCCTACCTGGAAGGTGGAGATGCCTTCAAACAACATGAAGTCTTGCTATATTATAGACATTGCTAGTTTGATCCAGCTCTAGAACTGCCCCGGAGTGAAATGGTTGAAACCATTCCAAAATAGAATTTTGGCACGAGAGCAGCTCTATCTGTGTCATTTCAAACTTGAACTGTCAGATTCTTTACTCCGCCTCAGTGAACAGTCGCTCGAGGAGATTTCTCCCTTCTGCTCGGTTCATTTCTGGTTTAAAAGTGTTTTCTCGGTTGGATTTAACGAGAATAGTTTATTTAACACACATAAAACCGTTCGGTTCAAGCTCTATCTGTGGTAACCGTAAGTAAATGAAGGTTTTGTCTGTGTGGAACTTGTAAGTTATCGGTTCGGTTTTGAACCGATCAGTGGGTTAAACTCATTTAAAACCAAAAGTTACTATTTTAGAGTGCGGTTCGGTTCTTATCGGTTCTAAAAACGGATTTATTCGGTTTTTTCCAATACCCGTGACATGGTTAGGAACCGATAAAGGGTGTCTTACTAGCACTACCGTTAAAAGGGCAGAAGTTTTGGTTAGGCTGGCATTATGTCTGAGAAACCCAAAAGAAAACCGGGCCACTGGGTTTCAACACTGTGATGTTTGTGGGAAGTCTTTGCCAAGGCTGACCCACACACCCATGTGTTATTGTCTGAGGTTTGACCACCTCCAGTCAGACTGCCAGGTATGTAAGAATTTCCTGCAGCCACCCTGGAAAAAGATTGGGCAGGCTCAGGGAACTAGAGGCCAAAAAGTCCGCTGACCGGATGGCCAGCCGGTTGGTGCCAACCCAACAGAGGAAGTGCCCTCTGACCAGGGCCAGACTTCCTCGGCAAAGAAAGCTGGTTCTGAGGAACCAATTCCAGTAAAGAAAACAAGAAAATCAGCAGGTCTGGAGTCAAAATTCCTTCTCCAACTGCTGCAGAGATAACAAAGCCATACAAATTGTCCAGTCACTGTCTCAGCGGCCGTCCAAACCACCACTATCTGGTAAAAGGTCGGTTCGCCCAGTCCTAGTGGTTCAGGAATAAGGATATTGAGGAATTTTATGAACCAGAGGAGGGGAGGAGGATTATGAACAGTATGAATGTGGCTGGGAAGGTCTGGGTGTGCCCATTGAACGGACATCTCCCAGACAGACCTTTAGAATCTCCCCTATGCTGTCTGAGTCCCCATCTCATTTTATGTTTTATAAAAGTTGCTGAAACCCTCCAGCTTCCTTTAGAGAGGCTGTGGATGAGCAAGAGGAGCCTGATTTTGTAGAAATGATGGATATTCCAGAGTCTAGGAGATTGTCTATTCCTTTACATAAGTCTTTTAGAAACAAACAATTAAAATTTAAAAGCTCCTAATTCTGTGCCTCCTGTAGATAAAAAGATGGACAGAAGGTATACATTGTCAGGCCCGATACAGAATTCCTTTCTCAGCAATGCAGTCATGTTGGGGTAGTTCAGGCTGCTGCCTGTGATAAAGCTAATATTCCTAACCCACATCCTCCTGACAAGGATTCCAGGAAGATTAATGCCATGGCAAAAAAACAGTATATGGCAGCCTCCTGGGACTCAGGCAAGCAAATTATATGGCTTATGTAGCTAGGTATCAGAAATCTAGATGGGATACTGTTATGCAGTTGGCAAGCAGGCCCATGGCCAGCTGGCTAGTGAACTAGAACAGGTGGCTGCTGATGGCATTGAAGCCTCTAAGGTTCAGTTTCATGCTGCTGTGGATGTTAATGATGTTTCCTCTAGGGTTATGGCCACATCTGTAGCTTTTAGTAGGTTGGCTTGGCTCAGGTGTAGTAGTTTGTCCAGGATACCCAGACTAAGGCTATGGATTTTCCTGTGGTGGGAAATTCTCTGTTTGGAGGCAGACAGAGAACTACATGGAGAAGATGGATGAATATAGGACTACTTACAAAGTGCCCAGGCTAAGGAGCGGCAAGCCACTCCTCAAAGGCATGCCCCCAGGGGTAGGGGTAGGCCTTTTCACAGGCCTTTCTACCAGACTCAGGCCTCCTCTGCCTATGCTCAGAGGGGCTTCTTCAGAGGCAGGGGCAGATGAGGGGTGGGCAGACCTGCTCCCACCCCCCAGCCTAAAGCTCCTGCGAAACAGGCACCCTGATGGGGTGCCCAGGGCCGATTCTCCTGTACCAGTGGGGGGCAGGCTGGCTTACTTCAGTCAGAATTGGGCTTCTTTAGCCTCAGACAAGTGGGTTCTGGAAGTAGTAAGCAAGGGTCTGGTTCTCAGCTTCAAAAAGTTTCCCAAGTTGAGAAACAGACTTTTTCTACCTGCAAGTGCTTCTTAGACCCTCGCTCTGGAAACAGAGGTCTCATCCCTGTTAGCTCTCAGAGCAGTAGAAAGGGTTCCTCCCCTGCATCAGGGCAGGGGTCTGTATTCCAGTTACTTCCTTACCCCAAAAAAGACAGGAGAGTGGCGGCCCATTTTAGATCTCAGATATCTGAACAAGCATCTTTTGAAACCAAAGTTCAAAATGGTAACTCTGGCAATGATTTTACCTTCCCTAAGGCCAGGGGACTGGCTAGCCTCCTGGACCTCAAGGATGCCTATTTCCATGTCCTAATCAGAAGATCCCATCAGATGTACCTCAGATTCGAACTGCCCTCAGGTCATTACCAGTTCAGAGCAATGCCCTTGACCTTACCTCTGCTCCAAGGGTATTCACAGAGTGTCTAGCAGTGGCAGTGGCCCACTTAAGGAGGCAGAGGATTGCTGTTTTTCCCTATCTAGACGACTGGCTCATTGTAGGCCAGCCCCAGAACAGGTAAATCTCACCTGCAGGTCACCCAGCAGCTTCTCATCTCCTGGGTTTTCTGCTAAACCTACCAAAGTCGGTTCTGGAACCAGTCCAGGTACTCACCTTTTAGGGGCAGAATTGGACACAAAGCTAGCCAGAGCCTTTCTTCCCCCAGAAAGGGTAAGGAATTTAGTGGCTCTGGCCTCTTCCTTCACTCTGCAGGTCTGTCGACCAGCAAGACACTTTCTGCAGCTCCTGGGGCACATGGCTGCATCCACAGCTGTTGTGCAGGGAGCCAGATTTCAGATGAGAGACATTCAGTTTCACTTGAGAACCTTTTGGTCTCAGAGAAGAGACCCCCTTTCCAAGTTGGTCCCAGTGACTCGAACCTTGATCCTAGCTCTCCAGTGGTGGCAGGATCAGAGCAATTTAAGAGCGGGGTCCCCTTCATTTCCCCTTCTCACGACTTGACTCTCACTATAGATGCTTCCCTTCTGGGTTGGGGAGCCCACATGGGCGACCTTTCCACTCAGGAGTTTGGTCCACCCAGGAATCTCTGCTTCACATCAATTTGCTGGAACTCAGAGCTGTCTTTTAGCTCTTCAAGCTTTTCTGCATCTGTCCACGACAAGGTGATACAAGTCAGAACAGACAACACCACAACAATGTGGTACATCAACAAACAGGGGGGCACTCGGTCTTCGGCCTTGTGCACCGAGGCAATGAAGTTGTGGTCTCTGGCCTATTCCCTGAACACTTCCCTCATAGCAGTTCATCTTCCAGGGAAGGACAATGTCCTAGCGGATGCCCTCAGCAGGATTTCCCAGGGCCATCACGAATGGTCCCTGGATCCTCAAGTGCTGGGGATAGTTTTTGCCAGGTGGGGCATCCCTCAGATAGATCTTTTTGCAGCCCCAGACAATCACAGACTTCCTCTGTTCTGTTGCAGGCCTCCAGTGCTGGGCTCAGTTCCCCTGGATGCCCTTCTTCTGGATTGGGAGGAAGTTCCTCTATGCTTTCCCCCCCTTTCCTCTCCTATTCAAAGTACTAGTCAAAATCAGATCTCAGCCTTGCAGGGTGATTCTGATTGCCCCGGATTGGGCCAGGCAGCCCTGGTACCCACTCCTTCTGTCTCTGACAGTCCATCTTCCCCTGTGCCTCCCCAGGAATCACAATCTGTTGACTTGTGCCCAGGGAAGGGTTTGGTATCCGGACCTCAAATCCCTCAACCTCAAGGCCTGGCTCTTGAGGAGTTAGAGTTTGCTGATTTACACCTCTCTCAGGGTGTTCTTGAGATCCTAAAGGCTTCCAGAAAGCCTTCCACTAGGGCTACTTATAGTTCCAAATGGAAAGGTTTTCCATTTGGTGTGCTGGGAAAAATATTTCCCAGAATCTGCTGAATTGCCCATTTTGTTAGATTACATGGTACATCTTAATTCCTTGGGTCTCAGACCAGCTACCCTGAGAGTTCATTTGGCAGCTGTGTCTGCTTTTGTCATCCAGGAAAGTCATCCTCTTTCCTCTCATCCTGTGTTTTCCAAGTTTTTAAGGATTACTCCATACTAATCCTCCCTTTCGGAACCGGCCCTCTTGGGACCTTAATGTTTGCATTGCCCAGTTAATGCAACCCCTTTTCGACCTCTGTCTTCTGCAGAGCTTAAGTACCTAACTTGGAAAACTGTTTTCTAGTGGCTATCACTTCTGCCAGACGCATAAGTGAATTGCAAGCCTTGTCAGTGGAGACTGACTTTATTTCTTTCCACAGGGATAAGGTAGTCCTTAGGACCAATAGGAAGTTTTCTAAGGTGGTTTCAGATTTCCATCTTAATCAATCTATCTCCCTTCCAGTATTTTTCACTGATCACCCTCTTCGGTGAGAGGGGTTGCACAGCCTGGATGTTAAGAGAGCTCTTAGTTATTATATAGAGCGTACCAAAGGTCACAGGTTCGAATCCCTCCAACTTTTCCTTACCTATGGTGAAGCTGGGAAAGGCAAACCTGCCACTAAGAGGTCAATAGCCAGGTGGATTGTCTCTTGTATCCAATTTTGTTATCAGAAATTGGGCAGAGCGCCCACCGGTTTGAGGGCTCATTCTACCAGGGGTACAGCTGCGTCTCTAGCTGCTGCCAGAGATATCCCTTTATTAGAGATTTGCCAGGCTGCTACTTGAAAACGGTATACACTTTACCAAGCATTACTCCCTGGATGTCCAGGCCAGGAGAGATGCTCGGTTTGGCACAGCTGTTCTTCAGAGCCTATTCCTAAGTAGGTTCTGCCTCCTCCACGGAGGTACTGCTGTGTATTCTGCTAATGTCTATAATATAGCAAGACTTCATGTTGTTTGAAGAAAAATTACTCACCTTAGTAATGTTGTTTCTTCTAATGGAGTCTTGCTATATTATAGACCTCCCCCAACCTGCCCCTCTCAGAACCTCTACTTGGTGGGTGGGCAACTTAGTGTGGGCACTACTTATGTCCTGTTAGCATTTTGTCCCCTTTGGGACTTTGGGGGTGTGTATGTGTACGCGTGTGTGTGTTTTATTATACTTATGTTCCATTTTCATATTATTAGAATGGTGTTAGTATTTCTGGTCCCCTGACTTGAGTCTTGGGTGTTGGGACCATCAGTGGTTGTTATTATTTAGGTAGCCATTTGGCTAGTGTAGGTTACAGCTTCCACACAGACCTTAGTGAGTTTGGCTCGTAAAGATCTGACAGTTCAAGTTTGAAATGACACAGATAGAGCTGCTCTTGTGCCAAAATTCTATTTTGGAATGGTTTCAACCATTTCACTCCAGGGCAGTTCTAGAGCTGGATCAAACTGCTAATGTCTATAATATAGCAAGACTCCATTAGAAGAAACAACATTACTAAGGTGAGTAATTTTTCCTTTTGTGACACCACTGTGCCTGCCTTCCCCTTTTTAAAATGCTATATACGTCCTGCCACCAGACTGAGCAGTACATGTTTGAATCATAACATTCAGTAATAAATTATGTTGATTCTCATGTTAAAAGAAAAGCAAAAATACATGATAAATTTACAGTGTCATAAGAACATAAGAAAATGTGGCAGATAGGGACTGTTTGGTCCATCTAGTCTGCACAAGGTGGCTACTCCCCAGTTATAATTTTTCTTAAGTTGCCCACATTGCCTGTCCCAATCGAGTTTGAACTCTTACATGCCTGATGCCACCACTTCTGGTAGCAGGCCGTTCCATGGGTCTATCACTCTGTCAGTGAAAAAGTACTAGTAGGTGAAGCCTCCAGAACTGGACCACAGTACTCTAGATTTGGCCTCACCAAGGATCTGTAGAGGGGCATGATAACTTCCTGCTTTCTGCTTGTAATGCTCCTTCCTGTGCATCCGAGAATACCATTTGCCTTCTGTGCTGCTTTTTTTGCATTGTTTTCCTACCTTTAAGTCGTTGATAATGATCACGCCCAGATCCCATTCCATCTTTGTCTCCTCTAATTGATGTCTTTCTAGTACGTATTTTTTCCTGGGTCCCGCATCCCCACATGCATTACCTTACACTTCTTGGGTGTTAAATTTTAACTGCCAATTTCCAGACCATTCTTCCAGTCTCCTTAGGTCAGCTTCCATACCTAATGCCCCTCTAGTGTATCCACCCTGTTGCAGAGCTTTGTATCGTCTGCAAACAGGCACACCTTCCCCTCCAGTTCATCAGTGATGTCACTGATGAAGAGGACTGGACTCAGCACTGATTCCTGTGGAACACTTCCCTCCCTCCCTTGATAATGCCCCATTGAGCAAAACTCTCTAGATCCTATTCTGCAGCCAGTTTCTAATCCAGTTTACTATTTTCTGTCCAATTTCTGTGTGTTCTAGTTTGTTAGCAAGTCTCCTGAGGGGAATGGTGTCAGAGGCCTTGCTGAAGTCTAGTTACACCACGTCCATCACGTCCACCGCCCCACCCTGGTCCACTGTTCTGGTAACCCAGTCGAAGAAATCAATCATGTTTGTTTAGCACTGACGCCTGCTGTTAAGCCATGCTGTTTGGGGTTGAGTTTTCCAGTTTCCTTTCGGTAGTTGACTATTCTCTCCTTTGGTAATGTCTCCATAATTTTTCCCACTATAGAGGTCAGGCTGACTGGGCAGTAGTTTACTGCCTCTTCCTTGCTTCCATTTTGTGCAAGGGCACAACTGTTGCCCTTTTCTAGTCTTGAGGTACTCTGCCGCTTTCTAGAGATAGATTGAACAGCTCAACTAGTGGTACAGCTATTTCTTCCCAAAGCTCTTTAGTATTCTGGGGTGGATACCATCTGGGCCCATGGCTTTATCCACCTTAACTTTGCTCAACTCTTCTCAGACCCTCTTTTTCGTGAAGGGGCTTGTGTCTGCCCCTCCACTATCCTGCTCTGACTTACTTAGTGTAGGTCCTTTGCCAATATCTTCTATTGTGAAGCCCGAGTAGAAGAATTTAACAACTCTGCTTTGTCTTCATATTTCTCTGTGTCCCATGCAAAGATCAGTTCTTAAAGGGAGGGGGCCATTAAGCTGGGTGATATCATGAAAGGTATTTCATGACTTGTGGCTTTTAAACAATACAGTAACATGTATATTAATAAAGTAATGTAAGGTCAAAAGAGATTCGGGATGCATTGCATTACCTCCCCTTTCAGACGCGGGGACTAATAAATATGCAATGTGAGGCCGGCCCGTCGGCATGCGATTTGGATTTCGCTTGCGGCGCTGGTGACCGGTTGAAACGGACACCGGTCGTCCGGACGGCTGGCCGGGAGAAGATCGGCGTCCCACGGACTGCTCTCCTTCTCGGGGGAGGGCACAAGTGGCGAGTCGGCACTGAGGGACCCCTAAGCGGAGGCTAGGGATCGCCGCAGCGGCGTGCCCTCGTCAGGGGTGGGGAAGCGGTAGGGCAGGCGCTTAGCGTCATTGCCGTCCGCCTCCCCTCAGGGTGTGGGCTAATGGGGATAAAAAGCCACGCCCAGCGTCTATATGACGCTTTACTCCGGGATGCCCTGATTGGCCACCAGGAGCCATTCCCCGACCAGTTATTAGTTCCGCGGTCCGATATCGGGGGTCGGAACCGCGGCCCCACTCTCTGGGGGGTAAGCCAGGGATGACTGGGGAGTCGGCAATGTCCGGTGGCCGGGGATCCCGGAGTTCCGTGACCAAGCTGAGGTTAGACGTGGGGCGTGGAAATAAAGAGCAGAATTTAAAAAAAAAAAACCAATATGCAATGTGAACATAAAATTGCAGGGATACCGCTCCCCTTCTTCGAATGATTCCTTAGGTAAGCAGCAATTGGTTCCAGCATTCCTTAAAGACCTGCACTGTCTTCATGTTCACTGTTTTCCACTGGACAGCTGTATCATAGGTTTCCCACTCCCTCTGGTAGATGGAGGGTCTCTTGATGCAACCCTTTAAATTGTTACCGTTGAGCTTCAGGGTGTGTACACTCATTCTATTGAAGTACAACAGCTCACAACCTTGCCAATACTGTATGAGCTGGCAGTATAGTCTACAGGTTAGAGTAACAAGCTGTGAACGAGCTTGGTACATTCAACAGAGCTGGGCTTGATTCAGTCAACCACCCCTTGCATACTGTGTGCCTTGAGCAAGTCTCTAGTGCTCCCGGGTCACCCCTGAAAATAGGCATTGTGCCTGGTGACCTTAACTAGTTACAAAAATAAAAAAAAAAAAAAAAAAAAATCAAGTGAGCACAGCACGCATGCCTCACTGCACTAAAGGAAGCCAGGCAGACATGAGTATGCGGAAGAATGAGATTGCTTATAAAATGGGAGGGGAAAATCAGCATCCTGATTGGCTGTTGCCTGTGCATCAGGTCTGTCTAATGAACAGGTAAAAACAGGTGCTGACAACCGGACGCAGCACAAATAGAAAATCAAACTGCATAAGATAGAACTTTACGTTTCTCCAAATCTCAACAACCATCATTTAAAAAAAAAAAAAACAATTCTGAGCAGCAACAGCCTGAGGCCTCAGTCACACCCAGTGACCTGCAGTTTTACTCTCCTAATAACTAGATTGATTGAACCAGTGGCGGAGCCAAGTTTGGGAGCCGGGTGCATTCAGTCAATCAAGATCTACACAGTGGGCACTAAACAGTGAATAAAGATGGTGGAGGTACCACTCACACTGGGGCAGCCGGAGGAGCGACTGCCCCAACTCCGTCACTGGATTGAACTAAAGAAGTCGTTTCAGTAATTATTATTTAAATAAACTGCTGCACGAACTCCACCTTTCTCCTCCCACCACCACAGGTCATTCATGATGGTGAACAGTTCTCCCCAGGGCCACCCTTCTTATGTACTGCAACAAGTGCCAGTTCAGTTACAAAATTTACTTTTGCATCGTAGATGTAAAAAGGATGAACACCGACATACCAGTCCATTCAGGCTGTATTTGTATTGCATTTGTTAGCTGTTTGTAGTGTGTAAGTCTGAGCTCTGGTGCTGACTGTTGTTTTGCCCGCATGGACCACTGTGGTGGCGTGGTTACCTTGTTTTGTTGAACTGTTTTTTGTTTTTTTTTTAACAGGCTTGATGGTCCCCAAACTGTCTCCGCGTTATCGCTGTTTTAAATAGAGCTTAACAAGTATTGAGCTGAACATAAGAACACAGACACATGAAGTTGGTGGGGGGATGAAGGTAGAAAGTACCAAGTTGAACACCAGAACACAGGCACATGTAGTCCTAGGTGAGATGAAGGAAGAATAGAGGTGAAGCGATTGGTGAGTGTTGATCACATCACGCGCATACTGCAGATATCATTGAGTGTCTCATTCCTTCTCCCCGCCCCCTCAAGTGATGACTGCTGCAGTGGTGGGTTTGATCTGCACAGGCAGTCACCGTCATAGAAGTCTGCTCTGAGGATGACGGACAGACTGAGATGGTCCAGTAGAGCTGACAGCAGCAGCACCGATCAGAGAATTAAATCCGGCAGAAGACAATTGTTGATGTCTCTCTCAGACTTTTTTAGTTAACTCACTGGCTACACTTATGTTCATATCGGTAGGGCTAGAGAATTCCTGTTGCTGGCAGAACAGAGATCATGTGTAGCAGGACTAGCCAGCAGCAGCAGCTGGTGTATTTTGATATTGTAGTTTGGGGAACTATTTGAATAAACAACCAACACACACATTTAATGAGCAGCACTGCACTACTGTGTGTTTTAGCCATTTGAAATAAACCCTTATGGTAGATGAGGTTATGTTGCATAGAAACATAGAATTTGTCAGCAGATAAGGACAGCTTGGTCCACCATTCTGCCCATTTTTCCCTACCCTAGTTGATCTCTGGCTCTTTCTACCTTCTCTCATTCCTTTCCATTAAGATTCCACTATGCCTATCCCACGCATTCTTGAACCTCACCACTGTTCCTGCCCCGACCAGCTGGGCTGGAAGGCTGTTCCAGGAATCCACAACTCTTTCTGTGAAGAAGTACTTCCTCACATCTCTCCTGAATCTACTCCCCCACCCCGCCCCAGCAGCTTCATAGCATGTCCCCTTGTTCTTGAGCATCTTTCTTTCTGAAAAATACTCCCCTCCTGTGCCTTATTTACCCCTGTGAGATATTGAAAGCTCTCTGTCATATGCCCCCTCGCCTCTTCCTCCTGTCCTCTAGGGTGTACATATTGAGTTCCTTTTATCTCTTCTTGTAGATTTTTTTATTTTAGTCTTTTTGTGCTTGCTCCACTAGCCGGGCATCCACCCAGTCACAGACCCCTCAGCTCCGGCATCCTCATATGAGCCGCTCTGGACAGGACCCCTGGATTACCCCCAGGGTGGGAGACATGGCACCCCGGCCTAGGGTGCCACAATACAACGAATAGGGCAGGAGTCGGCCTGGGAAGCCGATTGCAGCCGAGGGCGGGCTTCATTTAGCAGCCGGAGGCAGGCTTGATTTTTTTCCCATGGGGTGGGAACGCACGATGCCAGCGCCTGTCCCGCCCCCCTGAAAACCTTGCTGGCGTCAGTTGCTGTAGCGCCCCTAGCCTCCGCTAGGGGTCCCACATGCACCGATGGCATCCCTCATCCTCCTTCCGGAGAAAGAGAACAGTCGTGGGATGCTCAGTCCTTCTCCCCACCAGCTGGCCCTCCAGCAACCCCAGTCTGTTTCCGAACCTGGGTCGCCGGTGCCTCAAGCGGAAATGCAACCGCTGTGCCGGCTTTTCTTGTAGGGTTTTTAATGCAAACCCCCACAACATTTTAGTTGCCCTCCTTTGGACAGCCTCCATTTTGTCCGTGTCTTTCCCAGAGATGTGGCCTCCAGAAATGTACCATGTACACAATATTCTAGGTAAGGTCTTACCAGTGATTCATACAGAAGCATCACCACCTCCCTCTTTCTGCTGGTGATACCTGCTCTATGCATCTCAGCATCCAACTAACCCTCCCAACTGCCTTGTCGCGCTACGTGGCCACCTTTAATGTACTTGTGCTGTGCTGTGAGATATCCAGGTAAGGTTGGTCATATTATGCCAGACAGTCAGTAAATTAACATTTTTTAATGACAGGCTGTCACTCTTGTCTGTGTATGTGACTCAGTGAGCAGGAGCTAGGATAGGCCAGTGAAACATTGTATGAAAAAAAGCTCTGATTTTTTTGTTGCATGGGTGAATGCAAGATCACCAGACCTAGAAGTCATCGTGGCAAAGGCCGACCTGGATATTGTGGCCATTAACAAGTCCTAGTGCACTGAAACCCATCACTGGGACATAGCTATACCAAGCTATACTCTGTTCAAGAAGGACAGGGTAGGAAGGAAAGGGTGGGTTGTGGTACTTTATGTGAAGGAAAGCATAAAAGTGACAGAGATACAGGGAATATGGTGGGGCAGAGGTACTGTGGTCACTCTGGAGGCCGGAGATGGAGCCACAGTTTGCACTGGCGTGATCTACAGACCTCTGGCACAGGGAGGAGTTAGATAAGGTACTGGTGGAAAGGGAGGTGCTGCTGGTGGGGACTTCAGTCTGCAGGATGTAGATTGGAGCCTCCCAGCTGCAGCTTCAGCTAGAAGCAGGGACATCGTGGACTTTCTGCAGGGGGCATTCCTTAGGTGGCTGGTTTGTGAGCCCACTCATAATGCGGCAGTACTGGGCCTGCTACTCCCTAACAGGGATAGTGTTGTAGTCCTCCAGATGTGAGACCACTTGGGACCAGTGATTACTGTACAGTGTGGTTTAGTATAAGGATGGCTGTGAAATCGAGCCAAACAAGGGCGAGGCTTCTGGCCTTCAGGAGGGCAGATTTTATAAAGATGGGCAAATGCCTTACGGTTTATCTGGCAGGGAGGTGGAGGAACAACGGGTGAGGCTAAAGGGCATAGTTAGGCTACAAGTCTCTGCATCAAGCAGGTGAGAAAAAGCAAGAGGAAAGAGACCGCTATGGTTCTTGAAAGGTGGAAAAGGTAAAGGTTAAAAGGGTAGCATTCAGAAGCTATTAAGGAGACACGAAGGAGGATAGGGAGATGTGTCAGGGAAAACAGAAGGAAGCAGGGAAAGCAGTCAGGAGCATGGAGATGCAAACTGATGAGAGAATAGCCCAGATGGTAATAAAAAAGGACAAGACATTTTTTTAGGTATGTAAGTGAAAAGATGAAGACCAAGAGAGGGATTGTGCAGAGGGAGACCAGGAAAAGGCAGACATCCTGAACAAATACTTCTGCTCGCTGTTTACAAAGGAAGAAAGGGAGGGCCACAAAAAGTAACAGGAGCTTGGGGGGAACGGCACTAGTGCTTTTTCAAGGAGAGTCCTGAAGGAATGTACTAATCTGACAGTGGGCAAAGCAGTGGGCCCAGACGGGTGCATCCAAGGGTATTAAGGGAGCTCAGGCAGATATTGGCTGCACTCTGACATGCCCATTTAACAGCTTACTAGAAACAGGAGTGGTTCCAGCCAGAGGACTGGAAGAGGGCAGATGTAGTCCCACTTCACAAAACTTGTAGCAAGGAGGGGGCCGTCAATTATAGGCCAGTCAGCCTGGCATTGCTGGTGGAGGAGTTAATGGAATGCTGAAGGAAAGGATTGTGGAATATCTTAATACCCAAGACAGCATGGATTCATTTGGTTGGGGGGGGGGGCATCATGTCAAATGAATCTGATAGATTTCTTTGACTGGGTGACCAAGGAATTAGATCAGGGTGGAGCAGTGGATGTGACCTGTCTAGATTTCAGTAAGGCTTTCAACACAGCCAGGGTTGTGACAACTGCCTTGATGGAGTGGGCATGTACCTGTCCCTCCAGCTTGACCTGCGCCATGGCATAGCAGTGGCGTGGACAGTTTGCAATCCAGGTTATTGTAACAGGCCATCCTTTCGATTGGGGTCCAAGAGCCATTTGGATTGCCTGAAGTCTTTAGTTCTGTCCAGGTAAAACTTCAGGACCATTCCACATAACTGACTAGTAAGCAATCTGGGTAGCTTAGGAGTGGGTCCAAAGGTGGTATGAAGTGGGTTCTACCTTAGGAACATGTGTCAGGACTCAAGAATATCGTCTGTATGAAAGCAGCTCTTGTCAGCCAATCAAGAAGAAGACCTGGGCATTACAATTGACCAGAAGCTGAAGTTGTCTTAAAAGTGTACTGGGGCAGTGAGTCAGGCAGGTAAAATGCTGGGGGGTGTAAAACAGAGCATAACAAGGTGAGAGAGCAATGTACAGCAGGTGTGACGCACTACAAGGCATCATTAGGACAGTATTTGGAGTACTGTGTAGAGTTCTGGTCACCACAGTATAAAGGGGACATTGTGTCCGTGGGCCTTTCACTTCCTTACCTCCATGGGAGTTCTGCTGAACCTAGAGAAGTCTCAGCTTTAGCCTTCTCAGCAACTCCTGCTCATTGGAGCTCCTGGATACTACCAAGGCCCAGGCCTTTCTTGCAGAGAACAGGAGGCAGGCTATCCTTCAGATGGCACGCTACATAACAGAGCATAGATCTCTTCAAGCGCACTCCATGCAGTGTCTGATAGCCTCCTCAGTGTTCACAGTGCCTCCGGCACAGTTACATGAGAATGACTCAGTGGATGCTTAGTGCACAATGGTCAGTGGTCAGAAGCATCCTGTCCTCAAACTCACCCCATTCTGGTGACCATGCCCCTGGTTTGGTCCCTTGCATAGTGGACAGAGGAGGACAACCTCTTCCAGGGCTTTTCATTCTCCCCACTGGAGCCTCAGGTGATGATCACCACAGATGCCTCCTTAATCGGAATGGGGAGCCCACTGTCATTATCTTCAAACATAGGGTGTATGGGACTCATCCGAGACTCATCTCCACATCAATGTTTTGGACATGAAAGCTGTTTTTTTATGGTCTGAGATCTCTAGTGGACCTGTCAGTCACAGAACAGCCCTCCTCCAGATGGACCAGTCAGTCATGTACTACATCAACAAACAAGGAGGAGCACGCCCTACTCTGTCTGCAGGGAGGCAGTGACTGTGTGGGAATGGTGCCTGAGTAGAGATTCCTGCTCCAAGCAGTTTATCTGCCAGGAGTACAAAATGCTTTGGTGGACAAAGTCAGTTGTACAAAGGCCGATCCTCGTGAGTGGTCACTAGCTCAGATGTCATGAGATCACTATTCCACAAGAGGGGAATACCAGATGTGGACCTTTTTGCATCCCCACTTAGTGCCAGGCTACCTCAGTTCTGTTCCAGAAATCCAGACCATGACTTTTTTTGGCAGGATGCGTTCAGACAACAATGGCAAAATCTGTTTCCAAGAGGGTTCTGCTCAAACTGCAGGAGCACGGAGGCAAGATTATTCTAATCTCCCCCTGCTGGCCTCAGCAGATATGATTTCCTCTGAACAGACCGTCAGTAATCACACCGAGGATCCTCCCACTCAGAATGGACTTACTGACTCAGAGTCCCTGCTCCATCCCAACTTACGCTTTCTTCACCGTCAGGCCTGGCTCCTGAAGAAACAGAAGTGAACTGGTACAAAGTATGTCAGAGGGTCTGTGAAATACTTTCGGCTGCCTGTAAACCTTCCACAGGAAGACTTACACAGTCAAGGGGAAAAGGTTTTCCTTCTAACCCCAGTAATGCTTAGCATATTCCTAACTTTATGCAGTAAGCCTGAGGGGTTGGACTGCCCACAGAGATGGATCACATGCAAATGATGGAACACTTTGCACGTGAGCATCTTTAAAATACTGCCTCTACTAACTGCCTGTGTTCTAACCGCTTCAGATTTTTTCTTTCCGCCTGAAAAGCCTGGTCGCTCAGAATCCCGCTTGTACACTTTCTTCCGCATGAAGAAAACTTCAAATACTACTCATAAGTATATTTTGTTTTCATTACTCCTCTACTATTTGTTTTGTATTATTATTTTTTTCTTATTCCTTTTTCCCTACCTGGCTCCTGGTCTGCCACAGTGTTCTACGATCCTAGTTTCCAGCCACCGTCCGGTGCCTCACAGCTCCCTTGGGGACCCTCGCCTGTTACCCCCGCAGATTACCCCCGTGGCAGGGTGGCAGACACACCCCAATCTCCGCCTAGTAAGGATCCAGTATTCGTGATGTCCCCAGAGCCAGGCACCCCGTGAGGACTGCCATGAAGCCGCCGCGACCAGTCGCTTGATGATTTTCCCTGTTCTGCCCCTTGCATGAGTACGGCATGTAATGGCGCCAAGGGAAGGAGCGCGCGCACATCCACACACGCTTCTTCCTGGTGCCGTGTCCCAACTCAGCCCCCAATGCATGTTGCCAGTGCACCACCCCCAGCCTCTGCTAGGGGCTGAAAGTGCTCCAACAACGGGGATCCTCCCAGCCCAGAGAGGGAGAGCAGTCACTTGGACGCCCCATCCCTCTCCACCTCTGCCAACCCAAGTCCGCTCCCGAACCCGGGTCACTGGTGTGGAGCGAGGTGTGGCGTCCAGCGCCTCAACCCTCAGTGCCACTGGGCCATTTGTTTTGTATTATTAATCTTGTTTAAGGTTAACTTTGTTATTTTTCCTGTTCCTCTCGGTTCGGTATAACCACGGGGAACCAGGTTTGTTTTGTTAAAATCAGGGTTCTCTGATTAAAGAACTGCCTTAGTTAATCTTTTAAAACTTGCTTTACTTAAGACTTTGTAACCGATAATTCTTGGTTACCAAAACCGCTGATCCGTTTAAAAAAAAAAAAGAAAAAAAAAACTTTTGCTGTTTAGCGGTTCTGTTTTTTCTCTTTATTTACATCATGTCTGAGAAACCTAAAAAGAGAACCGGTGAACCCTGATTCAAAAACTGTTCTCAGTGTGGAGAAGTATTTGCAAAAGCAGATAAACATACTTTATGGATGGTTTGTTTGGGTTTTGACCATCTTAAAGAGGATTGTGAAGTGTGCAAAACATTCCCAGATAAAACATTAGAAACGCGCTTTGAAAGGCTCAAGAAAAAGTTCACAAAGGGTCCTTCTGGCTCTGACCAGCCGATACCCCAAGATATTGTGGCTGAACCCACATCTGCTTCTGTGCCTGCCCTTGAGACAGACGAAAAGGGCACTAAAAGAACAAATAAACCGCTGACTCTCATTCCTTCTAAAAGTAAAATGAAAGCAACAGAACCCTCACCTGCCAAACCAGGGACTTCTGTGCCTGCTATGCCTGTACCAATGGCCCAAGAAATTGCTCAGTCCTTCAAAATAATCTGATCCTTACAGGCAATAGTCCTCTTCAGCAGCCTTCTGCCCTCCCCATGGTCCCCAGGCTGGCAGCAGGTGCATCCGCCTCAAGACAGAGGGGATCAGTTTGGTGGTGGTGGTGGTGATGATGATTATAGTGAGGTGGAGAAGGGACCAACAGAACCAGAAGTGTCCCCTGAACAGGACTTTGGTTCTCCTCCAAGGGTGATTGAGGATTTTCCATCTCACTTTACTTTTGTCAGGAAGATGGCAGATGCATTAGACATCTCCACTACTGAGCAAGTTGAGGATGAAGAGGAGTTAGAGTACCTAGAGATGATGGGGCTGACACCCACAAAGGCTCTCCTCCTACCGGTGTACAAAATTCTTTAAGAAGGATGCCTTAAAGATTCTACAGACGCCAAATTCCATCCCTCAAATAGACAGGAGGATGGACAGAAAATACCAATTGGAGAGGAGGGAACTGACTTTCTTCTCCCATCCAGACCACCAGGGGTTATTCAGCAGGCTCCTTGTGACAAGGCCAGGGTCCCTCTGTCCTCAGACATCCGGACAAGGACTCCAGAAAGATTGACAGTATGGTCAAAAAGGGTACCTGTCAACTTCTTTAGCTATGCGTCAAGCTACCTTCCAGGCATATGCTGCCTAATATCAAAAGTCACTGTGGTAGTCAGTCCTGGCTGTGTCCGAAAAGGCTCCCTCGCCCTTGTCAGATGACCTGGCTGAAACTGCCAGGTTTGGGTTAGAGGCAGCTAAGTACCAATTTCAGATGGCTGCTGACACCAGTGACACTGCAGCCAGATGGATGGCGAATACGGTGGCACAGAGAAGGTTTGCTTGGCTCAGGGCCACAAACCTTACTCAAGATACCCAGTCTAAGGCCTTGGATTTTCCTTTGGAGGGTAATTCCCTTTTTAGGGAATCCTCTGTGGCCTACATGAAGAAGGTGGATGAATATAAGGCCACTTACAGAAGCAACTCTGCCAAAGAGAGAGCTTCTTCATCCACTAGGCCTTATGGAAGGGGAGGCCAGGACAGGTCCTTTTATACCAGGCCTGCCTGCCAGCCAGCCAGTGGCCTTACCCCAGTACCAGCTGTATCCCCAGCAGGGATACTCCAGGGGCAAGGGTAGAAGGGGCTCGAGGCGAGGATCCCAAGCTCATCCTCAGCCACAATCAAATCAGACCCCCTACGCCACAGGCCGCTTCCTTCCTACGTGTAGGAGGCACTGTCTCACTTCCTCCATGCCTGGCTGTACATCACCACAGACAAATGGGTTCTGGAGGTAGTGGGTCAGGGTCTGTCTCTGGAATTCAAATCCCCTCCTTCTCAAAAGATCAGAGTTTTCATTTCTCCCTCCCTAGCAGAAAAAACACTGTTAGAGGCAGAGGTTCAAAACCTGCTACAACTTAGAGCAGTAACCAGATCTTCCTGACATGTCTCCACCACTCATTCACACTAGTGGGGATTGGCCGAGGCACTAAGACCCATCGGGAGCAAACTTTTTGCTGGAGGGTCCGCGCGCGAGACGGGCCATGAGACACGGGCCACAAGCAGCGGCTCGAGCTGTAATGACCATCTCGGCTAATGACCCTCCAACCGCCTTCAGTTCTTTTTTTTTCCCGCCTACGAAAGGCGCTTTAGTGACGACGCCGCCGCTTGAAAGGGAGTCAAATCTCAACCAGCGATAGTTTTCAGTTTGTTTTTTGTAACATTATCACTGTATAGTAGTATCGCTTAGTTTTTATTCTATTTTTCGTAAAATTTTTCTAATATTTAAATTTAACTTACTTGAAGAAGTCTCGGCCTACTGGACGGAGCCGACCATGAGCAGGTCAGGTGGACGGTAGGGAGACTTGCGATGAAAGCTGTTCAGTCAGCCGGCTGGGTCCGTCAGCCTCCTTCTCCTCAGCGGGTTCCGACTCACGGTCAGTCCGATGTCTGGGGATGGGCGGTCCCCCGCCGCATAAAAATAAACGGTCGTGATTCTCGCGCGCTGCTCGGCCTCGAGCCTTTCTTCGCCCACAGGTCAAAAGAGAAGGCATCACTCGAGGTCGCCTCTCTGGTATGTCTGCGCTACGACGGTCGGGTTATCGCTGTTAGTTGCGTCTGCCTTCTTCGAGTCGCCAGTCTTCATAATCGTCGCCTCGACATCGAGCCCCTCCCGCCTATAGGTAGGGCTCCAGATGAGCAGTTTCATCAGTGGGCCGCTTTCATGGAGCCGCATGGGCTCGAGGTTGGTTCTTCTGCCTGGCTTCGGTTACCTCGGAGCTCTCGGCTCCTCCGCGATCAGGTAGGCGGTTGATCTTCCTAGTCGCTACGCGCCTTCGTGCTAGCGATTCGCGCTTAGGTGTTTCCCCTCACATGGTTGCAAGCAGGGGCCTCACCGATGCTCCTTATCTCCTGGTATTTTTCCTTCTCTTGTTTTCCAGGTTCCCGGGCTTTTCCGGCGCCTTCTGCAGGGTCTGTGGCCGAAGCGGCGCTGCTGCTGGGCCGCTGAGCTTGCGGGCAAGGCATAAGCGCCAAGGTGGTTCGGCGCCAGCTGGTGGCGCGCCATATCTCGTGCGCCGCCGTGGTGCTTGATCGGGCGCGCTGCTTCGCGCGCTGCCTGCGGTGTTGCCGCGGCGTCTGGCGGGGCGCTGCTTCGCGGGCAGCTGCCCAGGGCGCTGCTGGCCGGGCGCAGGCGCTGGGCGCTGCCCGGCGGGCGCCGCTGGGCGAGGCCGCTGCCTCTTCGGGCGCCAGGCGTACCGTGCCGCTTCAGTCTCGCTTGCCGCCTCGCCGCAGCCCTTGGGGACTTCTCTTGTTTTTCTGCCATTTCCTCCTCTCTAATTTTCACTCCTTTCCTGTCCAAACAGTCCTTTCTGGACCATCAGGAGATGATGTTGAGCCTGACCTAGACCTTCGGGTTAAGGTGATGAAGTGGAGGAAACAGGATCTTTTTTTTACAGAGCCTGTGGTCGAGGACCTGTCCTTTAGTCTCTGTTGAAGAACCTGGATCCACTCTTCTCCTCCAGACTACAGAGACATCGATCCTGGAAGATATTAAGACTCCAGTATCTTCATGCTCGGAGATCCCCACGGATTTGACTCCTCCATTCAGTTTTCCCTTCGAGACGCTGTCTCAAATGGTATGGAATAACCCTGCTCTTATTCCTCAGTGGCTAAATCCATTGATAAGAGCGTATTCAGCCCTCAAGGATCGTCCCCATTTTGGCATCCCAAGCCTTGCGGATCCTATTGTAGTCCTGGCAGAGAATTACAATGCTTCTTCCTCAACCATTGCCAGCCTCTAATCTATTAACAAAGAGTCTCAGGAAATCGGGGAGAGGTTAGCACAGCTGTTTGTCACCTACGCTGAAGCTGCACCTGGCAGATCTGCAGCCAAGCAGACGATAAGCAGGTGGGTCACCTCCTGCATAGATCTCTGCTATAATTTGGCGGGCATGGAGCCTCCCAGAGGGATAAGAGCTCATTCTACCCGTCATACTGCTGCATCGGTGGCTGCTTCCAGGGACGTCCCTATCCAGGAAATCTGCAGGGCTGCTACCTGGACGTCAGCACACACCTTTATTACCCATTACCACATTGACCTTGAGTCACGCCGGGATGCTGGTTTTGGGGCCTCGGTTCTCCAGTCTTTATTCCCTAAGTAGGGGGTGTGCGCCTTGCCTCCCTCCTCCCGGAGAACTGCTAGGAGTCTGCCAATAAGTGTGGATGAACAACATATCCATGTCCCTAGAAATACAGGTTACTCACCTGTAACAGGAGTTCTAGGAATGGTATATGTTGTTCATCCTACCATTCTACCGACCTCCCAGCTTCGGCACGCACAACCCGAGCTTCCAGCGGGCCAGATCTGGCGCCATGGGGCGGAGCCGAGTTTTACCACCCGGTGGGTGGAGGAGGAGCCAGCTTGAAGACCTTCCGGCAAGATTTAAAGCGGCAAGGAACCTGCCAATAAGTGTGGATGAACAACGTATACCATTCCTAGAACTCCTGTTACAGGTGAGTAACCTGTATTTATGTTAGTTAGCTGTGGTGGGTCCTGGTTAGCTGCGCGACACACACAGACACTGAGCAAAGCAACCTGAGCCTGCCCTTGATCGTTCAAGTTGGCACCGCAAAGTAAACCTAAAAGAAAAGATTCCAGCCGGGTGTGTGTAGTGTTGATGGGAGGGGGGAAAGGCTGACCTAACGAACGATCGAGAGGTCTGACTTCGGCTGCAATCATCTCGGGACCTGACAAGTACTGGTGTACTGAACGTGAACGCACAGTTTGGCTGGCTGAGCAAGCGATCAGGGAGAGAGATGGGCTGTAAGAATTTCCCCACCCACCCACCCAGAAACGAACTGGACAGTAGTGTGGTAACTAATTCACATACAGGGCAGCAGGAGAAGGCAGGACGGTCTATGTAACAAAGCACAGCACCATGGGTGGACATTTCACTCAACACTGGGTGGGAGGTTACTTAACACTGTAGTGTGGAAGCAGATTTGCCATGCTGTTTGGCACATGTTGACTGTTGCCCTGGCTGGCAAGACACTGTACTCCACAGTTTACCTGGCATATTGGTAGCTATTCCCTTGTCAGTGCCAGTATTTCATGAAACAGATGTGCCACAATTCATCAAGCTGTTCACAAGTGGAAATGTCTTTGGAAGAACATATTTATTTATTTATTTATTTATTTTTTCAAACAAAGCTATTTGCTCCCCATTGCTGCCACCCGCCTGCTTCGGCAACGGGGAGACATAATATTTTTCTAGGCTTTCTCCCACCTAATCCCGGGATCTCAGAACACGGTCATATGTGCCCGTGGAGGCGAGCACATGTACTTGTGGCTCTGGTACCGCCCTTCCCCCCTCCCCGGCCGGCCTAATGCTAAGTCTCTCACTTGGCTTGGTGCTACCATCAAACCTCCACTTGGTGGCAGTCAAGAGCCCAGGAGACTCCACTTCCCACCCTGGAGAGGATAGCTGCTTGTCGGCAGCTCAATCCAACTCCGTGCGCCCCCAGTTGACCCACAGCAACCGAGTTCGCTCCCGAACTCGGGTCACCGGTGTGGCATGAAGTGTGGCATCCAGCGCCTCAACCCTCAGCACCACCAGTCCGGTGTATAATTTTATTTCTTTAAGGGTATTTATGGCATAGTTGCCATACATGTAGAGTGGGAGATAAAGCAGCTTAAATGCTAGCAGACAGATACTGAATGACAACAGTACCAAGACTGGGTGCAGCAGGCCACCACACTGTCACAAGGCAACCAAGCAATGAGGAACATTTCCCACCACCACGGACCATGACCATCCTGCCAGAAATTATCAGAATTAATCTAAGATGGCAACAGCAATCCCTAGGCTCCTGAAGGGACATGATCAGGTTCCAGTGGTCCAACTGTCAAGGCCTGTCCTGACCTAAATCCAGTCGCAGGAATAATGGATGACCCGTGTCCACTGCCATAAGCAGATCGATAACATTCCTCACAGGTGGCATCTAGATACTATGACCAGGTGTGAAGGCCGACTGGTCTCTGTCCCTCAAGCTATAGTTTGTCAGACTGTTCGTCAGCTGTATCACCACAGCCTTCTTCGAGACCTTGCCAAGTAGTGAAGGACTGATACTGACCCGCAGTTTGACTTACTTAGGAACCATTGAAGGTTTGTTTCAGAAGCACTTTCACCAAAGATTAGATACATAGTATATAAACCTAGTAAGTTATGGTTGGAAGGGACTTGAGTTCCATCAGGTCAGCTCATCATCCACCTGCTTCATTAGCAGGGGTTAATAAGTATGCTGTGTAAACATGTACCGAGGCAACAGTGATGGTACCGGCATATGTGCGACAACGTATGCCGTATCCAGTAACTGCTGATGATGCCCTAACTGCCTCAGTTCTGTTAGGAAGGAAAGTGAAAAAATCAGCAAGAATCTTGCCTGTAAAAGGAGAAAGTAAAGAAAAAGGATATAGACCGTGAAAAGGCAAACTGAATATAAACAACCTAACATGAAGGAAGGGAGGATGTTCCCTCCCTAAGATGCTGCCCCCTCCAGGGCAGGCATGTTTGTATTGAAAATAGAATTTGTCGGCAGAACAGAACTTCTTGGCCCACTGTCTACCCAAAACTTCCCTGTCTAGTCTGTCTCTGCAGACCCTAAATGGTCTCAGCAACCCTCACTCCTCCCTGCCTATTTACTAATATTTCCCCTGTGTCTATCCCACACATACTTGAAGGCCCCCCCCCCACCGACTCTTTTCACTTCCACCACTCCCTCTGGCAAGACTGTTCCAGGCATCTTCCACCCTTTCAGTGAAGTAGTACTTCCATACAACCCTCTTACCCCCTTCAGCTTTATCACATGCCATCTGGTTGGTGCTTTTCTCATTTGAATGAGTCTCCTCCTGCTCTCTTTTAACACCTGTGAGGTACTTGTGGGTCTCTAGCATGTCGCCTCTGCATGCCTCTCTTACAGGGTTTACATGTTAAAATGCGATTCCACTGCATCTGGTACTGGTTCTGGTTCTGCATGTGAACGGCTTCATGCATCCCTGCTACTTGGTCAGTCCGAACAACTGCATGGCATCTACTTATAACCCTCCTAACCGGGTCCGAGGCCTGACTGTCCTCTGGGATGCAGTACTACCTCAAATTGGTCGAACGAGGTTATTATCATGGGTACCTTAATGTCAAGTGGCTCACCCCTAATTCCAGAAAATAAGAATTGGTTTCTGTAAGGCCAGTCTCACCCTGGTTATCTCCGTGGTCCGTTCAGTTCTTGATTATGAGGACATCATGTATACAGGTGTGGCTGGAGAGAGTTGGTGAGACTTAATGTTTCTTGTTTCACGCTCGTCCGCTTTATTCACAGTGCTCCTCGTATGACTCACAGTTACCAACTGTATGCCAAGCTAGGATGGCAGAAGTTGAGTGACCACAGGAATGCTCACATCCTCACTGATGGCAGTATAGCCTAGAGGTTAGAGGAATGAGGTGTGAACGAGCTTGATACATCCAGCAGACCAGACCTGAGTTTGTTTCTCACAACTTCCACTTGCATACTGTGTGACTCTGAGCAAGTCACTTAACCACCCAGTGCTCTCAGGTCACCCCTGAAAACAGGCACTTGTGCCTAGTGGGTCTTACCTGGTTACCAAAGACTAAAATAAAAAAAAAAATAAAAACAAGATGTACAGAGGTATTCAGGGGCAGCTCCCAGAGTGTGTATTAACCAGCATTACAAACAGAAAAAGACCTCTCTAAGATCAGCAACAGGACTGGAACTAGTGGTCCCCAAAATGTAATTTGGAAATAGGTAGAATGTCATTTTTCTGTCTTGGGTCAGTGACTTGGAATATCATTCCTTGTACTTTGAGACCAGCCTTTGGCAAGATTAGCTGGGTAAATATAAAACTGTGGTGTGATGGCAAAGCTAAAGAACCTCTGATTCATTGTAAGACATATTAATGTTTACTTTTGGATGATTTATAATTGTTTTTTATCTCCGTAATGGTCTTTATTGTGCTATTTTTGATTCATGTATTGTTCTTTTGTAAAATTATTTATTGAATTTAAGAATTGTGTTATCTTGTAACAAAATGATGTGGGACCTAATTTTAAATGACCTCAGCTCAGTCGAGTTCGCCCCTGTTCATGTTTTGATATGAATAAAATCTTACTCTCTCCAGACCCACCCTCTCCAACCATAGTGAACGCTGCCTAATTGACTGGATGATCACAAAGAGGCCTGACAGAATTCAGGCATCTGAGTGTTACCTGACTGTTTTAGTGACCACTCCCCAACCTACTGCCTCTGGAGATCCCTGGTCCAAAAAAGTCCCACCAGAAATTCTGTTACTCAGGGATTTCTCCAGCCTTAACTTTGCCTCCCTGAGTGCCGAGCTCCCTAATACAGATTGGACCACAATTCTAACCACCACAGACGTCACCTCCACTCTTGCCCTCTTCCAGTCCATCATCACTAGTTTCCAAGATAGGCTCACCCCACTTATCAAGAAAAGAAGAGTCAGGGGTACAGCAACCCACTGGTTGCACTCGGACCTCCTATCCCTTTAAGCTAAGGGACAACTGCAGGGTTGCCTTTAAGGCCTCCTCCAAGCCACAAGATTGACTATGTTGCAGGAAAATGCACAATAAATACAAGAAAAGACACCTGATCTGCAGAAAAGCTCTTTCTGCAAGGAACAACCGCTAGCCTAAGTGGGAAACTCACTCAGTTTTTGGGGACACCTCAAAGGGATTATTGGTGATATCACCAAAGATGTGATCATTGATGGAGTGCATTACAGCAGCCAAACTGCCATAACCAGTGCCTTGAACGCCCAATTCTGATCTTCTCTCCTCCCTCCCAAATGGACAGGCTACTGTCTCCAGCCTCCACTGATTCCTCCCCACCCCTCTTTTCTACTGAAAAAGGGTATACAGAACGGAGATAATCAAGAAGCTAAACTCTCTGTCACTTGGCTTTAGTCCTGCCCCGGATGGGATTGTCTCGAATTCTCCAACTTGGTGCCTCACACTTTCCCTGCCCATCAACCATATTTTCAGTCTTTCACTCTCTTCTGGGGTTGTCCCTTCCAAATGGAAAATGGCCAAAATGTTCCCTGTCCCCAAAAAGGGTGACCTGTACACTTATTATACAATACTGTCCTATTGCCCTAGTGCCTCTCCTAGGCAAATTACTTCAAAAGGTGCTTGCCTTCCAACTAACCAACTACCTACAGTCACATAACCTTCTTATACCTCACCAACACGGTTGCAAGGAACACAGCACCATGACTCCCTTTGTCTATGTCACTGATGACATTAAAACTGACATTGTCAAAGGATCTCTAATGGGTATGGTCTTCATAGACCTACCCAAAGAATTTAATCTTGTGGATCACACCCTCTTGACAAAAAAGCCAGCAGAAATTGATCCCTCCCCTGTGCCACTGTCTGGTTCGCTAATTTTCTGACAGACCGCTATCTGTCAAATGTGAAGATGCCTCCTCAAACTTACTGTCAGTCACCCTGGTGTCCCCAGGATCAGGCAGCTATTCGTCAAATTGGAGATGCCTCCTCAAACCTATTGCCAGTCACCCATGGCCTCCCAGGGATCCATACTAGGACCACTCTCTTTCTTTATTCATAAAAACCTTCTCACTGTCTCCTCCGATTCATCAGTCATCATATGCCGCTGACAATATTGCTATCTACTACAACACCCAAAATCTCACACAAATTAGTGCCCAGTTTAGCGAGACTTCTCCCACATACAAAACTGGCTTATGATAAATAACTTGATTCGCAATGCCCGCAAAACCCAAGCAGTGTTATTTTGGACCTTTAGCATGCAGAGCATCTATTTGCTGTTCTAATCGACTCTCTTCACTTAGTGAATTTAACTCCCTTGACATCACCTTAGACCCTGACCTGGATTTCTGCTCCTGCATCTCTGCTGTTTCCTAGTCCATAAGTTCCAAATTAGGCATGGTCTATCCCCTCCGCCACTCCCTTATTTCTGATGCATGGAGGACCTAAGGTATACTTCCCCCGTCCCTCCAGTCCAGCTCACTTCATCCTCTCTAAACCCTCAAAACCTTGCTGCACAAATGGGATGTTACTTACAGTAACATCTGTTGCTTTGCCCTTGCCTCCTCCTGCCAGACTCATCATTGTACACTGTACTGCACTGTGGGCTGTCTCTTCCCATATGCCCTAGGATGCTTTTTTTTTAAACTTCTCAGGTCCGCCTCACCAGCCTTCCCATCTCACTAATACACAGAGCTCGCCCCACCTGTTCGCTTTAATTGACAGACACACCACCTCCCTGGTTGTTTCAAAATGAGCAACAGAAATGGGCGATCAGGCCTTTTCCTCGTCTGCCCCTAACCTGTAGAACTCCCTCCCTACCAACTAACATTCAAAACCTCCCCAAGCCTGTCTGCCTTGAAAGCTGCCTTGAAGGCTCATCTCCTTCAGTCAGTGGCATGCACCTGCACTGACATTACCCCTTCCCTCTGCTTACTAAACCCTTTTCACATTTGTGCAGTCTAACTGCCCAGTTTCAATCAAGCCCTTGCTTATAGCCGTATTGTCCACACTACTGATACTTAGTGTCTACATTAATGTACTGCTCATTATTTGATGTCAAAATTATTGTCTCTCTCTACTTCGAAATGACTAAATCTTATTGTTCTGCTTGACGCTTCAGTGTCCTAATAATCTAATATAATGTTTTGCTACCTGCTGTCTAAATGTATTGTCAGTTCCTAACTGCCTTTGGGATTTGTGTGGCTGTTATAATCTGAATTGCTTGTATGTTGTGTTGACTGTTGCTCTGTCTGCCTTGTACTCTTCCCTGGTCGTACCTGAAATTAGGCATTTAGTTGTCTTGTGTACTCACCCAGTAAACAAAAAAAAAAATATCAGTCTGTCCTTGTAGAGCTTTTGGTGCAACCCCTGCACCATTTAAGTTGCTCTTGCCTGGACTGCCTCCACCCTGTACATGTCCTTTATTAGGTGCGGTTTCTAAAACTGGACAAAATACCCCAGGTGGGGTCTCACCAGCAAGAGGTACATTGGCAACACCACCTCGCTTCTCCTGCTAGAGATGCCCCCTCCCTTTTCTAACCCAGCATCGTATTGACCCTACCCTCTGCCTTGTCAGAGTGCCCTGTCACTTTGAAGTCATCAGTTATGATAACCACAAGGTCCCTTTCCTGCTTAGTGGCAGTCCATACCATCCGCCCTGTACTCGGCTCCTGAGTTCCTGTGCCCAGGGTGCATGATTTTGCACTTTTTGCCATTGAATCCCGACTGCCATGTTCTTGACCACTTCTGGAGTTTCCTAAGATCCTTGTGCATTCTCTCCGCCCCCTCCTGAGTGTCGACCGTATTACAGATTTTGGTATCATCTGCAGAAAGGCATACCTTCCCTTCCAGTTCTTCTGCAGTGTCACTTGTGAAGACATTGAAGAGGACTGGTCCCAGTACTGAGTCCTGTGGCACCCACTGCTCACTCTCCCATCATTAGACTGAGTGCTGTTAACCACCACCCTCTGACACATATCCATTAACCAGTTTCTAACCGAGTTTACTACTTTGATCCCACCTCTAGGCTGCTCAGTTTCTTTTTCAGTCTGCTGTGCGGCACAGTGTAAAAGGCCTTGTGAAGGTCCAGATAGGCACTTCCACTGCCCTCCACTGATCTAGTTCCTTGGTCACCCATCTGAAGAAATCAATCCGATTCGTCTGGCATGTTGATTTCTGCTAATCAGGGCTACACTTCAGTAACAAATATGGTGATTAATGGCACTCACTCTAATGCAGGCTGAGTGGGCACAGACTATCGTTATAAGTTGTATAGTAAATGTGTGTTAGCAAGAGGACTTAATTCATTTTTTGTCAGTCTTTCTACTCCTGCCTTGTGTATCCAGGACCTCTTGGAAAATAATATCTAGTAACTCCCTGGTAAAGTCCCTCAGTGAATGTAATTTGAGCAACTGGTGGTTACGAAACCAAATAGTCTTTGGTCCTTTATGAAAATCCGATGCATTCCTTTACACCTGTGCTGGCAAGGGAAGATTGTGAAATTAGATTTCATCGTAACTTAGACGGGTGGGGTTGGAGGTGGCGGGGGCGAATACTTTGTGCTTGACACAATGTTTATTTGGATATATGTTATGAGAAAGTTGGGCATGTGTGGAAAATAGAAGGAAGGAGGAAGAGACTTGTGTAATGATGCTGGTATTCCAGCCAAATCAGAGATCTGTGCAATGTTTTGCAGATTTGATAAATCAGAGTAACTGGAGGAGTTTGCAGCCATTTCTGGTGTATTTCTGAGCACACCTGCTGTAAACCGAAGGTCCATAGTTGGGACACGTACTGCTCAAATTGTGAGAGTGATGTTGGTGGATTACAGAGCCCCATCTTACTAGGCACTTATGAAATGTACTTATAAAATAGGTAGGGACAGTCCTACATCCTGATTGGCTTAGACAGGATTCTACTCATGTCTTTTATTCACAGTAAACCACAAGTAAAAAAAAAAAAAAGTACAAATGCCCCAGTACCTGTGTCTTAGTGCAGCCCAATATCCTTGAGCTCGATCAAGTTTTGAAAACTTTCTGGTCTCTCCCCCCCCCCCTTTTTTTTTGTCTGGTGATCAGCTACTGTGTCCATGACAGTCATTAGCCCTTTCCGATTTCACTTTCTTAAAAATGATAATTTCTAATAAATACAGTCTCCCTCACAGCGCACACAAAACCTACCCTTCACGCTGTTTTTTGTCTCCCTCTAGACCCAAAGAACAGCCACTCCCTCTTCTTGCCCAGCCAGCGATTGCTGCCCACCCGCACACTCAGACCGCCAGCACTTTTGTAAAATCTGACACCACAGCAGATGGTAGCGGCAGCTGCTGGGCAGGAACCGTGAAGGCTCAGTGTTGCTACAGCTCTCAAGGCTTCAAAACATTGCTTGTTCTCTGTGGTGGTCTGGATCACAGTTTGGCAATAAGCATACAGTATTGAAGAACAGTTAAAAAGTAGTTGGGCCTGGTGGCGCTGAGGGTTGAGGCGCTGGACGCCACATGCCGGTGACCCAGGTTTGGGAACAGACACTGGGCCGTCAGAGGTCGGTGGAGGATCGAGCCTTCCAACGGATACTCTCCTACTCCCGGGGTGGGTTCCTGAGGTGCTTTGAGCACCTGGCACACCTATGCCTGTGAAGCATGGGCACGAGGCACAGGCGGTTCTCCAGAGTCTGGGAGGGAGGACGTTGTTGGCATTTGACAATGGCGGCGCCAGCACGCCACCTGTCTGACGGCGTCCTCCTTGCCGACGCCTAGGGAAGGAGGGACCAAGGGAAGAAAAACAGAAAACCCTCTCAGTCCAAGATGACGACCGGATCCTAGTCCCGATCACCTACCCACGAGCAAACCCCTGCCAGTAGGCGCTCGAAGAGAAGTAAGGTAGGGGATAACTGAGTGCCTGGTACTCTAGGGCAGACAACCGTGGAGGGATCTACGGGATTGATCAGGTCTGAAGGAGGGACTAAGAGGGTAGTAAGGCGGATAAAAAGAAATTGAGAAAAAAGGAGAATTCAGCTACAAAAATGAATGGCTGTAAACTGTAAAGGATATATAAAGAACACGCAGTGCCCCTAGTGGTGACTGCCAAGCGGAGGTATTATTTCACAAAAAAGCATTTTTTTTAAATATTTTTAATATTTCAAAAATGTTTTAAACTGTTTTAAATGTTGCAACATATACCCATTTTAGAAGTGCAATAACACCCTCCAGGATGTGGTTTAGTCTGGATAAATGCACTTCTAGAGGCAGTAAGGCATTCAGTGGAGCGGCTGTGCTCAGAACCAGTAGGTGACTGCCATTGTTGGTGGTTTAGTCTTGCTCAGGACCAGCCTCAAGTGGGTGAGTGCCATGGTTTGCGGTGCAGTCTTGCTCAGGACCAGTTTCTGGAGGTTCAGTGCCGCGGTCATGCTGAGGACCAGTCTCTAGTGGGTGAGTGCCATGGTTGGGGGTGTAGTCTTGCTCAGGACCAGCTTCTAGTGTGTGTGAATGCTGTGGTCAGTGGTGCAGTCTTGCTGAGGATCAGATTCTTGTGGGTCAGTGCAGTGATTGGTGGTGCAGTCTTGGTGACGACCAGCTTCCGGAGAGTCAGTGTTGCAGCCTTGCTCGGGACCAGCTTCTGGAGGGTCAGTGTCACAGTCGGTGTTGCAGCCTTGCTCAGGACCAGCTTGTAGTGGGTGAGTGCCACCATCAGTGGTGTGGGGCCTGTGAGGATGCTGGTGTCAACCTGCCAGTCTGTTGTTTTTACCACAGAGGGCTGCCAGTCATGCAGTAAGGCATGTGCATGTTTGCATAAGCTTCTGAGGGCAGCTCCTTCCACCGGGAGTGCTATCACACTGTTCTGCCACCTGCATTCCACTGGGTGGCAGGAAGGCAGAGGGATGCAGCGTCCTACTCCCCGAAGGAGAGTTGTCCTTGTGACACTCAATCCTTCAGCCTCTGGCCAGCCCCAAGGTGACCCGAGTCATCAGCAGAGCAAGCGATCGCACTACTGAGCAGTCCTCCATTGATACCATAAGCTACAGGATCTTTGTCCCTTAGCGTTCATCAGCTCCTGATGACTGTCGTCTAGCTGAAGTACTAATCCTCAACTAGTGAGTTAGTGAGTGAATGAATGCATGAGTGAATGAATAAATCAGTGTGTGAGTGAGTGCATGAGTGATTGAGTGGGTGGGTGTGTGAATGTGTGGCGAAGTTGAGTGTGTGAGATGGGTTGGTGGTGATTGGTGTGTGTGTTTGTGTGTGATGTTTTAAACCTTCAGTAATATCAACCTTACTGAAAACATAGAAACCTAGAATTTGTCGACAGAAAAGGACCGCTTGGTCTACCCAGTCTGCCCAGATGTTCCCTGCCTTCTCTGTCTCCACAGACCCTAACTGATCTTCGGTGACCCTCCTTTCTCTCTGCCTATTCAGTAATATTCCTCTATTTCTATCCCACACGTGCTTGAAGCTCCCCACTGTTTTCACCTCCACCACTTCTACTGGCAGTCTGTTGCAGGCATTTACCACCCTTTCACTGAAGTAGTACTTCCTCCCATCCCTCTTACCACCCCACCCAACCCCCCAACTTTATTGCATGCCCCCGGTCTAGGTGCGCTTTTTCATTTGAAAAAGATTCTCTTTCTGCACCCTGTTTGCCCGTGGAGGTACTTTGTAGGCAGAGGTGGGGTAGTCAGAAATATTTCCCCTAGAGCCGAGCCAGGGGTCTGACTTGACTCTACAAGCCAAAACCACAGGCGAGCCCTGGCTGGTGCAGGCTGTTCTCTACATAAGAGTTGAGGCTGGCAAAAATGCTTACTTTGACTATAACTGGCTCGGCTTTCCTTGGCTCTCACTTGCTTGTAGAAGCGGCGGGCGAACCAGGCACTAAGCTGGGGCCAGGCTTTGTACCTCCTTCCCACCTGTGCTTGTAAGTCTCATTATGTCCCTCTCACTCGCCCCCCTTCCGGGTGTGTACATGTTGAGATCCTCAGTATCTCTCTCAGAGCTTCTGATGTGACCCTGCACCGTTTTGCCCTCCTCTGCACTGCCTCCGCCCCACCCCATCCATGTCCTTTCTGAGGTGCGGCCTCCTGAACTGGACACAGTACTCCAGGTGTGATGTCACCAGCAAGTGATACAGTGGTAACACGAACTCCCTCTTGCTGGAGATACCCTGCCGTATGCACCCCAGTAGTCTTACCCACTGCTTTGTCACACTGCCCTGCCACTTTGAGATCCTCAGTTATGAAAACAACTTACAAATACATCAGTTAGAACCCCCCCCAATTACTCTCGCTTAAACAATGCCAGATCATTTATCTCATGACTCCCTCCCCCTTTGTTGTCTCCTCCCTTTCGCAGTGTGCAAACAAAATAGTATTTCAAGAACAGGTATATTTAAATTGCAATTGAAGTATCCTTTTTGAATTTCTGTTTGTTGTATTTTGAAGAATTCAACATATTTATTTGTTTCACCCTGAAAAAACATACTGAGCAAAATAGCTCTGCTTCAGATGTGTCCAGGGGGAAGGGGAGAGGATAACTAAGAACAAACTGTACAGTTACACAGTTGTAAATACAGAGATGAAATGAGTAAGAGGTGAATACAGTATATCATTCAACAGGTAGGAAGGTACATACACATGAACAATGTACAGCAGCATGTGTATATGTGTGTGTGTGTGTATATATATATATATATGTATGGTAAGAGAGGTTGCATCCTGATATTAACAGGTACCAGTAGCCGGTCCTTATCAGCATACACATGGCAATTGGTACCTGTTATGCCAAGCAGGATGCAGTGCAACCAGAGATCCATGCCTGCCAGTTTTCAAACAAAATTTTCTGGCAGGCTGTCCCACTGACCGCTCTCATCACTTACGGGTTTAGTCAGAAAGAACCATTTTTCTTACTTATGGCTTCCTTTTCAAAGCCACGCCTACGCCTAAACACTACACACTCACCGTTGACACTGTATAGAGACCATGAAGCCACCATGTACATTACAACAGCACCACATGAAAACTTTTTTAGTCCTTTTCCCTCCTATAAAAATAACAATCTGATCTCAGCAACTTGCGAGGAGAACCCCATCTGGTGAGCATTGCGATTCACACGTGCTGCGGCTTTCAAATGAAGATCGTGCCTGCAACCCACTCCTCCAGAAGGTGCTAGACCTGATCCTGCCCCGCTCCTCCACTGGGCCTTTTAGAATATTAATATATTTATTTCAACATTCCTGGTTACGGTTTCAAGTACGTGCATCAGAGCAAGCTGCCTAGACCGTGATGGGGGAAGTGGTGTCACGGAAGCGCTGAATAAGACGGCCAGCGAGAGATACGCACATTCCCACTTCTTAGAGGAAAACTCGCAGTCTGTTTGATCACTTGTTCAGAAAAAAACACACACACTAAAGAAAAAGCATATTGTTGAGGATTGTGTGTGCGGGGAGAGGGGGGCAGACAGAGACTATCAGAACCACTAAATACAGCAGCTGGCAAGGTCCTGCGCTCCCGTTCCTGTAAGTAACTCATTGGGCTTTGTTCCCTAATGAAAAAACAAACGCACACATATACACACAAAAAGAAAAAGGATATCGTGGACGATTTTGTATCTGAGTGGGAGAGGGGAGGAGGGAAAACATAGGCACCACAGCCCCCCACTTAATCAAGCATGTTCACAATAATAAAATGAGAAGGGCTACTTTTTGTGTCTTTGAATTGATAACATCATATTTTTTAATAATTTTATTTAAACTTCTTATGTGCATTTCTATTGAATGTTTTTACTGAGGGACCCATTTTATAAGCGCAATAACACACTCTGAGGTGTGGGTTATCTCCTGATTAGAGCACGCCTAGGTGCGTAAGACACTCGACGCAAGCGCCTCATGCCTTATAACACACCTGGGCATGCTCTTATCAGGAGATAACACACACCTTGTCGTGTGTTACTACTTGCATATTATAAGTATAGTTAGGGTAGCCTGGCCACTTCTGTGTTAAACCCAAAATTTTGCACTTTAATAACTTTGCAACCGTACAACGGATTGCCTGACATTTTGCATGCACGGTCAGGTACCATAGATCTCTGGATCTGGCAAGTTTCGTTCCAGTTGAATGTGCGGTTGCGGAGCTGCAGAGCACCAAAAAACATGAAAAAAATTACTTTTTGCTCTGAAATTTTCAGGGAATATGCAGTCTTGGTTACTGATGTGCCTTTTGAAGATTTGGTGAAAAAATATGAATCCGCTCAAAAGTTATTCAAGTTTAAAGCTTCCCTTTATAGTCAATGGGGAAAAATAAATGTGCTTCACAAAAGCTGCTGCCAGTACATTTTACTGTCGCAAATGCCCTCTGTAGTGTCGTGCCGCCGCCATCTTGTTTTCAGTTAGTGGTGGAGAAAAACAGCCAGAATTCAAAAGTTACTGCCCCTAGATAAACACAGACAGTTGTGTTTCCCTAATTGGGGCATGAGGAACACAATGCTGGCATCAGAATTTTAAAATTCCCCCCAGAAATATGTTTTTAAACATCGTCCCCCAGTATTGTCGCAAATTGCAAAAGAACAGTTGCTACACTTTCGCAATTTGTGAAACTTTCGCACCCGTTCTTTCTCACATTTTGCAAAAGTGTCGCAATTTGCAACACTGCTGTACCAAAAAACACCATTTCTTTGTCACCTCCCTGCAACTAAACAGGGCTTTTTTTTGAAGGGTGGCAAGCCCTTGCCCCACAGATGTGTCTTTTATTGGTTTGGTGAAAAAATCTACCCCGGTACCATAGTTACGGTGTTCCGAAGTTGAGAAATTTCCCATAGGATAACATTGCGGCGTCCGGATCTTGAAAACAGTTTGAGATACGGATTTTTCGCTCTGGGAAGCTTAGTCCGCCTTCAGGTGATCTACGCACGCATGGAGGTTTCCAAGTCATGATTACAACTGCAGTGAAATTTTTTTCATAGTTGCTATGGTTACTGAGATATTGCCAAATTAGTGTTACAAGGGTTTCTTTTCATGACTCTAGGGCAGCAGTATGTCTCCGTACTTATGTGTAAGTGGGAATGCAGGACCCAGAGGGCCCACACTCCCACATATGCATGCCATTATGCAAAAATGGGCAGCATGAAGCTCCCGCAACCACATACCAGTTACATTACACTTTCTCAAAAGAAGGGAATTCACTGCAAATCTTAATGCATCAGTTAGGTTGATAGTAAGCAAAAAGCTTGAAATCTCGATATGAGGTCTTGCCCATCTCACCCTCACCACCTCACCACACACCAGCAGGCGCCTGGGTGGCCATGGGGTCGCCAGGCTCTAACTTGCACCCCATTCTCCTATACTGTACCATGTCAGCCTGTTTACACATGAAATGGGGTGAGAGTTGGTCTGGAGACCCATGGCACATCCCGATGCCTGTTGGTGTGTGGAGGGTGGGGGTGGGACGGTAGGGGTGGGAACCCTAACATCGAATTTACAAACTTTTGTCGCTGTACTATCAGCCCTGACTGATGCATTAATGGAGTTTTTTTGCAATATATCAATATATATCAATATACAATGGTAGCAGGTATGAACCTGGGTGGTTACAAAGTACAAAACAATATATACAAAGGCAAACAGAAAGAGGTAAGTATATACAATATGCGCACAAGCAGTGGTAGCAGTTAGGTACCTGGGTACTACAAAGTACCGGTAGGTAGACAAGTTGTGCAGTATTCAGTGGCAGCCGTTAGGTATCCGGGGGACAAGGGGGTGGGCAGAATAGGCCATAAATAATGAATTGCAGTAGCCGGCCCAGTGGCACAGAGGGCCGAGGCACTGGATTTACCTCATGTCATGCCAGTGACCCAGATTCGGGAACGACCTCGGGTCGTTGGAGAGCTGGCGGTGGGAGCAGGATTGAGCAGCCAAAAGGAAGCTCTCCTCTCCCAAGAAGGTTGTCTCCCCCCCTTAGTTACGCTCCCATTGGGTGGAGGTCTGATGGGTAGCGTAGGCAGGAGGGTACCTCGAGGTGTGGCGTGCGCGTGCCTCCACACGTGCACACACGCTGGGGCATGGGGAGAACAAAACGGGGTAAAACTTGGCTAAAAATCTATATCGAAAAGATAATGAATTGTGAAAGGATTAGGAGTGAATTATGCCAATTCAGGGAACCTGGGTACAGTCCCAGGAGGGAGAGGTGGGAGCGGAGAAGAGAGAGTAGGGAAGATTTTGAGGAGGCAGAGTGAATGTTTAAGGGAGAGAATTCCAGAGTTTAGGAAAGTGGAACAAGAAAGTTGATTGATCCGCAAGAGTTTTACAGGAAGGGCGCTTGAGGGAGTGAAACCCAGAGTTTCGGAGGGAGTATGAGGAGGGGGTGGAGGGAGAGAGTAGGGAATCGAGATGTGGGTGGGGGGTAGAGAGGATAACCAGAATTTAGAAGTGGAGGAGGCACAGTGGGACAGATGGCGATCCTCCAGAGAGGGGAGGAAGGGAGAGAGCAGAGTAGAGGGTATAGTGATGGGTGCGGGTAGGGCAGTTAAGAGCAAAGCGGTAGAAGGAGTGGAAGGGGGGATCCAGTCTAGCTAGGGTAGATTTAGGGGGCAGCACCATAGACTATGTCGCTGTAATCAAAGATGGGGAGGATCATCTTGGTAAGGATGTCACGGTGGGCAGGGAGGGGGATGGAGGTTTTATGCCTATAGTGGGCACCCAGTTTAGGGTGCAGCTTTTTGTGGATAGTGTCTGTGTGCTGGGAGAAATGGAGGTGACGTTCAAGCTGGATGCCTACGTATTTGAAAGCAGGCACATCGTCAATTGGGATGCCATCTGGAGTGTGGAAAGAGGGGAGGGATGGGAATTTAGAGAGCTGTGGTCTAGTGCCAAAGCACATGGAGACAGTCTTTTTGGCATTTAGTGATAAGTGATTTGACTGAAACCATCTCTGGACTGAGTCAAAATCAGGTTGGAGCTCGGACATCAGCTCAGAAGGCAATGGACCAGTGACAAATAGGACTTTGTCATCTGTGTACATATGTATGGACGCAGATGAGCAAGCAGATGGAAAGTCATTAAGAAATATGAGAATAAGAGTGGTCCAGGCACTCAACCTTGGGGACACCGGTGGTAATGGGGAGGGGGGAGGATATGGCCCCTTCAAGCCTCACAGATTGAGATCTCCCTGTAAGGTAGGAGCTGAACCAATGGGTGGCAGAGACTGAAAGACCAGCTGATCTCAGCTAGTGAAGTAGGAGTGAGTGTGAGACAGTGTCAAATGCTTTGGCTAAATCGTCGAAAATGGTGTCAGTGAGAAGACTGGTACATAGCTGTGTGGATAGAGTCTGTTAGACGGAAGAGGGATGAGGTGGTGGAGTGGAGCTTACGAAAGCCAGACTGGAACAGGGTGAAAAAGGAGGAGGAGTCAAGGTAAGGAGAGAGTTGGGATAGAACTATGTGTTCTTAGAGTTTGGAGAGGGTGGGGAGGAGGAGGAAAATAGGTTGGAAGTCGCCAGGAGAGAAGTCACCACCACCTTTGTGGAGAGGGATGACGGAAGCATGCTTCCACGATGTTGGGACGGAGACCAAATAAAAGGAGAGGTTTAGTAGTGAGGCAGTGGCGAGGGCAGAGAGGTGCAGGAGCTTAGGGGCAAGCCCATCAGGGCTGTTACTTTGTTGTGGGTTAAGGGCTAGAAGGGCTTTCAGAGAGGAGGATGGGGAGACAGGTAAAAGGAGAAAGGAGGACAGGAGGAGGGGGAAGTGGGAGAGAGGCTGGAGGAGGAAGAGAGATTAAGAGGGTAGACGCACAAGTGGTGAAATAGGTGTTGAAGGTGGGCCACAGTTGGCCATATTACAAGCATATATTCATGCCAGTTACAGCAATACAAGTATCTCTATTTTATGAGAAGCTAGTGCCTGTGCCAGTCAGTTTTCCTTCCATACAATGAAGAAGGAAACAATTTTATAAAATAAGATACAACAAACTGACCAAATCAAACCACTTTATTGATTAAAACACAACACCTGACCATCGATAATTTACCTAGGAACTGCACAGGTGGTAACCAATCTGCCCTAGTCTACCTAACGGCAACCTAACTGAATGAAAATAAAAACTTTTTCCATTAACATAAAAAAAAAAATGTTTTTTCATGTGCCCTCCACACTTTTTTTTTCCTCAGGTCACCGGTCCTGAGGCATCCCCAGCTTATCCCACCCAGCCTAAGACTCCCCTTACCTTGGGACCCCCTGGAATCCCGACCTAGCACTCTGTACCACTGTAGCCCCCTGGCTTGTGTCCCCACAGGGCGGGGCCACCCTCCTCTTACCTTGGGCACTCCTTCAGTCTCTCTAGTGGTCCTGTGTAGGTCGGAGGATATTGGGACCTGGGACGCAGGGTCCGACGGTGGGCATGGGGCTGGTGCCGCTACCACTCAGGAGCCAGGGTTTTCCTTTTTCAGTGCGTGATCGGCGGTCCCCACGGAGGTGCGGACGGCAATGACGCCCAGCACGAGCTGTTGCGGCTCCTGCATCTCCCTCACAGACATCTGCCAAAGTCGATGCCCTCATGCGGCGCGACCACCCCTCCCACCGCTGATGCACCCCAGTCTCCAGTGGAGTTGGTGCTGCCTGAACCCACCCTGCCCAGGAGAGAAGAGCCTCCAGATGTCCAACTTTCCTCCCCAGGTGATCCCCCAGTGGTGCGAGGTGTGGCGCCTGGCATCTCAACCTCAGCGCCACCGGCCGGGTTTCTGTTTCCATGTTTTAAACACAAAAACCCACAACAAGACATAGGTTTCTTCAAAATAAATGCAGTTCCCAGTTTCATTCAAAGGCACATGACCTTCATTACCAACCTCACCTGTTCCAACTAGTATCAACCGACCTAAAGGAAATAAAACTTTTTCCAGTAAAAAATAAATAAATAAATAAATAATTCAGTTTATAGTGCAATAACCCACGACAGGAAATGGTTTCTTGAAAATTAATGCAGTTTCTATATGCATTGGAAGTCGCTCGTCTGTGGCATACATTAATTCTCTAGAAACACATGCCATGCTGTGGGTTATTGCTTACATATTACTCAATGATGGGTAAATGGCTCATACCTGAGACTATGCATACAGTTATAGAATCACTGCATCTCCTCAGGTCTCGGCATTTCTGCCAACAATTATCTACATAACTTGTTATACTGCAATTAGAGATCCAGTCCTAGCTACCCAAGTCCTTCTGTTTTAACCTTGGGATCCTGGAGTTACAACATCACATTCATCTCCACCGCATTGGACTGATTTCACATGCAGGGCGTTTTGCCCTCAGCTAGGGGAATGACTTCCTGTTTGCATGCAAATGTCTTGAGTTACAAAGAATAACATTGCTTGAAATAGATCATCTTTTCCAGTGTTGTATCTTTGTACTCTACTAGGAAGTACAGAATTACACAACCCCAATAATGCAAAGCATCATGGGAAGTATATGTAAATCACCATGGTACAAAGAGGAATTTTGCTGCCATGTTAGAGAAGAATTAATCAAAAAACAGAGAAAAGTCACTTGTAATACCTTTCAGTTGATTAACCAAAACTTATTGAGCTGGTATAATAAGCTTCTGTTAGTCAAATGAAAATATTATCACTTACTTTTTCCATAAAATAAATTACCTTGAAAGACTTTAGACTGTATGTGATTTGCAGTGTGCCGATACCGTTACAAGAATTTTTTGATTGATAGTTTTTTTTATTTTTTATAACCGTTCTGTTGATCCGTATGAACATATGGATTGAGGAAAGGAAGAAGAATAAGAATTTGTATTTATATTGCGCTGTCTTACACATTGTATCCCAACGTATATTACAAGCAATAAAAAACTGGTTGAGTGTGACTGTAAATGTGTAAGAAGACCACTGACCCACAAGTTCTTTCTCCCACCAACTCTTTGGGAATACTGTCACTCATTTTGTCTTCCAGCTCTTTGTCTGTTTTGAGCTCGGAAGTAGAAATAGCTTCAACTAATACACCTTTTCTGGATATCAGGTGTCTGTGACATACTACCATTCTTTCTTCTATTGCAATAGACTATTAAAGGAATTCATGTTTCCCTGTGTAGTCTGTTTTCCCTCCTTGGTCTGTTTCAGCATTGTCTACGATTCATTGATTCACCAGCTTTCTCTGTGAGGGCACACCAGCCTATTCTGGTAGAGATTCTTCTGCTCTTTCCCTTCAGTACTGGGAGCTGCAGCCCTGTGAAGCTCTTGTCAGGTATAGACAGTGCCAGGCCTCCTCCCTCCTGCCTCGCCAGTGTATTCTTGGAGACAGATGTCCCCACAAGTAGTGGGAGGTGGTTCTTCACAGTGCACCCCCCCCCCGTGATGTACAGACTCTGCTTTCCAAATCCACTCAGTTGTGTGCATACCCTATCAGTTGACAGTGCTACAATGTGGCCGAAATCTGCCCGTTCTGCCCTACTCCCTCAATATCAACAGAGTATGGGTGTCTTTCCAATTCAATTCAGCTTAGCTAACAAATGGGGGTATCACCACCTTGTAATCTTTGAGGTGAATGAACAGCAAAACTACATAGTAATTTGTCAGAAGGGATTCTGTGTCTATCATATCCACCTCCTCTCCCAGTTCACATGCAAGGATAAAATTAGTATGCTGTGGAAACGAGTACAAATTTATTGCAATTCTCTACAGCTGCCATTGATGGGCTAATTGTGATAGTATTGGGAACAGAATATTAAAAAAAAAAAATAATTATCATGATATATTGATTATCACGACAATCAGCAGAATTAAAAATGTAATTTTTCTACCCATATAGCTGTTTGGACGTGGTCGCCACCATTTCCAGCCTTTGGATGTTCTGGTGCCCCCAGCCCCAACTGCCACTCTTCCCGGTATCTCACCAGTGGGGATCAACATGGGGAGAGGTCTGAGGGCTCCTATTTGCCATTAAGTAAGTCGACTGGTGCACATACCTTCCCCCCCATTTCTTTTTCCTGTCCCTTAGGCTGGCACATGTGTGATGGTGAGGGAGTGTGACGTAGAGGTGTTGCATGTACTCTGGCCCCTTCACCCAGACAGTCAGAAGGCTGTTACTACACCATCATCCAGCCTCTGCTAAATAGCGTCCAGCAGCGGCTTACGTACCCCCTCAAAGGAGGAGAGCCATCAATAGATGCTCGGTCATCCAACATGCAGTCAGCCCTCAAGTGGTCCAGGTCTGTTCCTGAGCCTGGTTTACTGGCGTGGCGCAGGTGAGGTGCCCAGGCCCTCAAACTCCATGCCACAGGGCCGGCACTGCATTTCTAGTTTTAAGGAAAAATAGTAAAAATCTGATAGGAGAGTAGGGAATCAGGAATCATGGTTTGCACGTGGAAAGGACGCTCGTCGGAAAGCAAGCTGAGGTGCTTTATCGTGGTATATTGTGGTATATCGTGTTACATGATAATCGCAGTATTGATTTTTTACAACAATAAATTATCGTCAATGGTAATTATTGTGATATAGTGTCATATTGTGTTATCGTGACATCCCTATTCCCTATAGCTACCATTGGTGGGCTAACTGTGATTGTATCAGGATTCTCTATTGCTACAATTGGTGGGCTAACTGTGATTGTGTCAGGGTTCCCAGCAGCTTCCATTGGTGAGCTAACTGTGATTCCCTAAAGCTACCATTGGTGAGCTAATTACGATCGTATCAGGATTCCCTACAGCTACCATTGATGAGCTATCAGGATCCCTACAGTTACCATTGGTGAGCTAACTGTGACTATATGAGGATTCCCAAACTACAATTGTTGTGGTACCATTGTATCAGGATTCCTACAGCCACAATTGGTGAGCTAACTAAGATTGTATTGGATTCCTTACGGCTTGCACTGGTGGACTGACTGTGATGTATTGGAATTCCCTACAGCTACCACTGGTGGGCTAACTAGGATTGTATCAGGATTCCCTACAGCTACCACTGGTGGGCTAACCATGATTGTGTCAGGATTCTGTACAGCTACCATTGGTAGGATAATTGATTGTATTGGGATTTATAGCTACCATTGGTAGGGTAACGATGATTGTATTGGGATTCTCTACGGCTACCACTGCTGGGCTAACTGTGATTGTATTGGGATTCCCTACGGCTACCATTGGTGGGCTAACTGTGATTGTATCAGGATTCCCTACAGCTACCATTGATGGGCTAACTGTGACTATATCAGGAGTCCCTAAAGCTAACATTGGTGGGCTAATTACAATTGTATCAGGATTTCCTCAGGCTACCATTGGTGGGATAACTATGGTTGTATCAGGATTCCCTACAGCTACCACTGGTGGGCTAACTATGATTGTGTCATGATTCTCTACAGCTACCACTGGTGGGTGTAACTATGATTGAAGACATTGAGAGCTAATTATGTTAGTGGGTTTGATTGACAGCACTGTTGTGCAGCTGCTGGTAGAGGTATTTCAGGAAGTGCCGAGGAGCCTACAAGGCAGAGGGCCATCCTTGACTCAGTCCACATGAAGAGGAGAGTAGTATAGCGGAGGTTACAATGCAGACACAGTTGGGAACGAGGGACCATCAATCCATATAATTTACTATCATATGATGAAATGTAGGAAAACGATTTAGGAACCTGATAGGTTGGGTATATGCTCTACCCTTGCTGATTGTAAACTGTAAAGTCATGGGTCGGAAATGGCTCCTGCCAGCATTTACTTACCTTGATATTAAATCCGCTCATCTGCACACAGTGGGTGGGATATTCAGAAGGTGCCAGGCAGGGGTGCAAGCCTGGGCGCAGCCAGCTGGGCTGCGCTAGGGCATGGACCAGGCAATATTCAACGGTGCTGCGCCATGGCTCAGCACCGTTGAATATGGCACTGGGGAGCGCCCGCACTGTGCATGGCGCAGTGGCAGTGCACCAGTGGCAGGTAAGGAGCAGGGGGCTGCACCAGCGCAAGTGCATCTGCACTAGGCGCAGCAAGAGCAATATTCAGACGTGAGCATGCAAATGGGGCCATTTGCATGCAGGACACCGATCCCCGGTGACTTGCGCCTGGCGCCCTGCCAGGCTGCAGCCATCGGGGACCGACGCCCCCTGCCCCTCGGTGGGCAACGTGCCCCAATGCCTGATCAGGGGCTTAAGTAAATTAAAATGATCCCTGGTGGTCCAGTGTACCTGCTCCCCAGCCCGATCGTGGGCTTAAGTAAATTAAAATAATCCCTGGTGGTCCAGTGGACCTGATCCCCAGCAATCGCGGGCTTTAGTAAAATAAATGTCCTGGTGGTCCAGTGGACCTGAACTCCAACCGATTGCGGGCTTTAGAAAAGCGTAACATCCCTGGTGGTCAGCGGTATCCCTCCTCACCCGCCCATCAGACCCATCACCCCGCTCCTCCCAGTCAGCGGCAGGTGGCAGCTCCCTCACCGGCAAGCCGCCCAGTCGTCTGCCACTGCGACAGCGTGCATGCTGGTGTGCTCATTGGACCACTGCATTGGGCCAATAGGCGTGCAGCCAGCTGATATAAGAGTCCCAAAATGTGAATGGTTTCATTCACATTTTGGGACTGTGTAGTACAAGAGACAGTACTGCACCATTGGCTCACACAGTGGTCCAATGGGCATACAGCCGCATTTCGTACGCTGTCAGTTGGTGGGCAGCTTATGGTGGGGCTGCCGCTGACCGGGGAGCAGGGTGCGGTCTGGGTGGGCGGGTGGGTAGGGGTACTGCTGGACCACCAGGGACATTACGCTTTCAAAGCCCACTATTGGCTGGGATTGGTTCCACTGGACCACCAGGGATTATTTTAATTTACTTAAGCTCATGCGATCGGGCTGGGGGCGGGGCAGGTCCACTGGACCACCAGGGACTCATTTTCTTTACTTAAGCCCGCGATTGGTTGGGGGCAGGTCCACTGGACCACCAGGGATTATTTTATTTACTTAAGCCTGCGATCGGGCTGGAGGGCAGGTCCACTAGACCACCAGGGACTAATTTTCTTTACTTAAGCCCGCGATCGGGCAGGGGAGCAGGTCCACTGGACCACCAGGGATGATTTACTGTCTGCTTGCGATAGGGGTGGGAGGGGGGCACGAGGCCCAGACTGTGTTCCAGGAGGTCGGGTGGCCACCCACAGCAGGTGGCTGCCGTGTTGCACATGGAATACGGCATCCCGCCTGTGGGTGTCCCCCGGCTTGCTCCTACTTTTTATGGGTGGATCTTTGTGCCCCCCTGTGCAGTGCAAGGCGGATTTGTACCTGCCCATGTGCCGCACATCCTGGGCTGAATATCTGGATGTGCCGCATATGCTTGGGCACACCTCCCGCACTTGAGCCGCAGACATTACTGGTGCACCTCGCGCATCGGGATTTGGCGAGCACAACATCCCCTTGAGTATCGCATCAAGATTAGTGGTTGCGATGGCGCAACACTCTTGAACCATGCTCAACCCCTTTGAATATCCCACCCAGTGTCTTTAAAGAGGGGCTTGTTCAACATGTCGAGTATTAACAAATTCAGAACTTGGATCAGCATATCCCCAGTCACCCTCATGCCAACAATGTGATCTCTTAAGTTACTTTGTTTAAAAGTTGCAAGTGATTTTGTAACCCTAGTTTCAATGCCTGTTCAGAACAGCCAGTTTCATTCAAGAGTTACTAATGATGTCATAACCAGATGTTTCAGCCTAGTCCTCCTGTAAGCCAGCTTGTAGGATTTATTTCTCCCACACTACATAAACTGCAGTTGTAGAGATTTGAAAAGGAATGCTGACACTGGGAGGGTACAGGGCATGTATTTCTAATTCTGCAGTGTAGTACTTTTGGCAGACTCTCTTTAATCAAGACCGTTTCCCTGTCTTCACCTCTGTTTCAACCCTGCCTTCACACAAGTTCTCCTTGCCCCCGACAACACAGGTTCTTCTCCACTTGGCTGCATAAGACATATAGGCGTCCGCACAAACCCACACAAAACATGAAATCACTTTGGCGCAACCACCATTTTGGAAATGTACAGCGGGCTCAACATCAACAAAACTCATTCTGTTGGCCCAACTACTAAACTCGCCCACCGCAACATTGATACTGACAGCACCTCATTCACACTTCTGGCACCAACCCCCGCCAAAGGAACTAACAATTATAGCTCCAACTGTAGTTTCACTCGTGCTTATGCTGAGATTTTCCATTTACTCACCAGTAATGCTGCCAACTGCACCTTCATTCATGTTATTGGCACTGCAGTGAACTACAGTATCAATCCCACAACAGCTGTGCCACCCAGCTCCACAGCTATTGTAGACACTCTCTGGCTAATGCCCAAAAATGCAGGCACAGCTCTTACTAAGACCCAGTATAGACAGAGGTGCAGTGTTTTTTTTTGCCCTAGAGCTTCCAATCACCTTGAGGCTACGTATATTAGTGCCACCCAGTGGCCAAAAACTAGATAGCACATATGTTTAATTTTTTCCAAAGTACACATATACAGTAAACATTATGACTGTAAAGAATGTTAAAAAAAATTAAAAATATTTTTAAATCCTCTAAAAAGAGTCTAAATGTTCCATTTCATAGTTGCAGTAATCCATGGCAGCCCATCCTTTATCTTAGGATATCATCACTGCTCAGGTGGTTGAAGGCACTCGACTGCATCTCGTGGCCTCACACTGCTCTTGAGGCGTATGGTAGCCTATAATAAATCACTCCTGCTGTGTGTTATTGTCTAATTAGATGCAGAGAGGAAGACGTCACAGTCAGAAGTCCTGGACATCAGGATGATGGACTTTGGCAGGATGAGGGAGTTACTGTAGAGAGTTAGAAGGTGTAAAGACAGTGGGGATGGGAATTTTACAGAGAACACAATATTGGAGGTTATGAGCCACTGTGTTGGGGTTGTAAGGAAAACAAGTGGGGCAGAAAACTACTGTAATTCACATGAGAGGTGTGAAAGGCTGTGTGGGGAGGGAGGAAGAAAGCCTTCAGAGAATAAAAAAAACAGCCAGGAGAGAGAGAGTGCTGAGTATCCAAGCAAGGTAAGAAGGCCATGAGGCTCTGAAGGGAGGAAAATCTGCTACAGAACTGACAACAGCAGACAGAATAAGGGGGTAAATATTATTTCTTACATATGGGAAAAACACAAAGAGGAAATTATCAGGCTGAAGATGGTAGGAGGAGGAGGAAGAGGAGGATAAAGGAAAGTAGCCATGCTAAATATATGTATTCCTGTGCAGTATTTACAGTAGAGGATAAAGAACCATTACCAGACTGTTGTAATGGCAGAAGGGAAGGGTGTCGGCAAGGATCCAGTCACAGAGGAAAGGGTGCTGAAGGAATTCTCTGAAGGTGGACAAGTCCATGGGCATGAATTGGCTACATCCTGGGATACTGAAAGAGATGGGCGGGTCCTAGGTGCATTGCTGAATGAACTCTTTAATGGCTCACTGGAGACAGGGGTGACACTGAAGGACGGTAACTAGATCATCTTCGGGATCTCTCCTCCATTGAGCCACATTATGGAACTGTAAGTCAGTCGATCAGGATCAGACAGAAATTTTTGCCGCTAGAGCCGCCATGTCGACATGACTGCTGGCACCTATATGACATGGATGTCCCCAGGATGCTTCAGTTCTTTCTCCTGCCATCAACCACTTGTTGGTCCACTAATGTTAAAGAATGCCATTGAACTCCATAAGTATTGCTAATGCTGCTATTTTCTTTGTTTGTTATTTTAAGACATTTATGCTGCCGCCAAAAGATACGGAACTGCTGTTCTGTTGTCGCTGCAGTGACTTGAAGATTTACAAGGACAATGATCACTCTGTGTGCATTCGTTACCTGGGTCTAGAGCACAATGATAAGGCCCGCTCCATGTCCTGGGGCTTTAACCAGCCCACAAGGAGATGTAGTAAGAAAGCTCCGGAAGTCCATTAAAGTTAAAGCTATGGAGGAAAAGCAGGGTACATGAAAGGTGACATCCTCTTCATCACCTGCTTCCTCTCATCCCAGTTCTGTCTGTGCCCTCTAGATTACCCTTCCCATACCCACCATTGTTCTTGTTCTTCTGTGTAACCTGTATACCTCTCACCTCCCCAGCAAGCTGCTTTCTCTCCTACTCTGTCTTCATCTTTACCAAATTCTGATTTGGCGTCTCCCTGCTACCTCAGCTCTCCTTCTTGCTTGCTCCTCCCTCTTATTGCCTTAGGAACTCTTAATTCTAGTTCCTCCTCTGTCCTCTCTCTCCAATCTCTGCTGATCTGCCAGCATCCCACAGACTACCACATCTCTGACCCAGCCTACCCTCTGCTCCACCTCCTCCCCATCAGCCCTGAAGCTCTTGTCCATGGTGACTTTGCTCACGCTACTCTTGGACATAATTTACTCCTACCACACCTTCCTGTCTTTTGTCTTCCCTCTGTCTCAGTCTGTACTGTTGACCTCTCCAGGTCATCACATATACCTAACGGGATGTACCTCTCTGTCGTACTGTGCATATTTGCACGGTCGTATCATTTTACTGTACCATGTATTGTATGCTTTCCTGCACCACAACATACCAGTGTATAAGGTAATGTATCTTGCTGCTGGGTTATGTAATGTACTCCTAGTACTGGGCTCGTGCCTGAAAAAGGCGCCTGGTGCCAGTGCAGTACCAGTCAACAAAGAATAAATAAAAATAAAGAAGTCCCCATCTGGAGTACTGCGTGCAGTTCTTGAGACCCCATCTCTGCAAGGACATAGACAAGAAGGAGGGAGTCCAGAGGGTAGGGCAAAAAATGATGCAGGGTCTGCACCAGAATCCATAGAAAAAAGAGAGAGAGAGAAAAACGCTTAATATGTATATACCCTCAAGGAAAGGAGGGTTGGGGGTATACCCTCGAGGAAAGGAGGGGTGGGGAGACATGATAGAAACTTTCAAGTACCTCAAGGGAATCAACAAAGTCCAAGAGGGTAGAATCTTTCAGAAAAAGAGATGTGCAACAACAAGGGGGCACAATTTGAAGACAGGACGACGACTCTGGCAATGTGAGGAAGTATTTTTTCATGGAGAGGGTGGTGGACACATGGAATGGCCTTCCTGAGGAGGTCGTGGGTCAAAAACAGTGGGGAATTTAAGAATGCATGGGACAGACATAAGGCAATTCTAGTGGGGGTAGGAGGAAATATACTGTTGCTAAAACTAGGATCTGCAGCTTATCCAATAGGTAGGGAAGTGGACAGACTGGTGGACCCAAGCTGTCCTTATCTGCTATCAAAGTCTATGTTTCTATGAGTCCTTTCATCTCTGATGTCTCACCTCACAGTTCCCTTTGGATAGCTCTTTCCATTTTGTGCTGTAGAGAAGATGTTTGTTTACCGCTTCTTTAAAGCTTTGAATGGTCTAACTCTATTTACAGATGCATAATGCTGTATTTAGTCCCGTCGAACTGTATGTATTTGTCGTATACTAAAAAGCAAAGAACCTCTGCACAAAAGCACTCGGGCAAGGGTTACCCCATTAGATGTACTCACCTCTGCACAAAAGCACTCGGGCAAGGGTTACCCCATTAGATGTACTCACCTCTGCACAAAAGCACTCGGGCAAGGGTTACCCCATTGGATGTACTCACCTCTGCACAAAAGCACTCGGGCACGGGTTACCCCATTAGATGTACTCACCTCTGCACAAAAGCACTCAGGCGAGGTTTACCTCATTAGATGTTCTCTACTCTGTATTGTGTCCCGTCCCATTCCCCCAGGAGGCACCTGGAAATGAGCCGTTCACCTCCGTGTGCCTTCCTAGTCACCTCTTTCAGTGAAGAAATAACTAGCATTTCCACAGCAAGAGCTCTGTCTTGTAAGTGGGGAGAGTAGGCAGCATCGGAAGCTGATGAACTATGAAGGATAACGATCAGGTTTCAAGCAAATGTCCCCTTCACTAGTAGTAAAGCAGGAAGCGAGGAGAAATCCCGGGAAAACATGCTGAATCATGTCCACGTCCTCCAAACATTGTCATGTATAAACCTTTCTCTCAATGGCCTGTTTAATTGTTTGTGCCTTTGTCCTCTCGCAGCACTGCTGGAATTCTGTCCTTCAGCCTGCTTCACTGCCCTCAGCGGGTGACGAATGCTATGCCTGGCTGTTGGCTTGGAGTGGTCAGTCTGAGCAGATTACCCTGGCACCGGCCATGACTTGCCCTGACTGTGTAGAAAGTGGTCATAGATGCAGCTGCACCCCGGATGGCCCAGCTGAGGTGCAGCATCTCATTTCCAGCAGATGTCCTGCTTCTGCTTAGTTTTTCGGGGGGGGGGGGAGACTGAAACACAGTGAGATGAGATGACTGTCAAGACACACTGTGAATTCACAAGTCGTGCTCAGAATCTCATTGTTCGGTCAGGAGTGACTTGCTCAGGATCATACAGTGATGTCAGGTGATTTGCTGAAGCTGTCCTAGTTAGATCAGGGGACTCACTCAGGATCACACTAAAATCAGGTGATTTAGTCAAGGTTACAGTGAGATCTGGTGACTTGGCCAGTACCACACCATAAGATCAGGCAGCTCGCTCGGGGTCACACAGTGAGATTAGGTGATTCGCTCAAGATCTCGGTAAGATCAGGTGATTCACTCAAAATCACAGTGTGAGATCAGATGACTTGCTCTGGATCACAGTGAGATCAAGAGATTTGTTCAAGATCACACAGTAAGATCAGGTGACTAGCTCAGGGTCACACAGTGACATCAGGTGACACACTTAGGGTCACACAGTGAGATTAGGTGACTTACTGGGGGGGGGGGGATATGATAGAAACAATTAAGTACCTTAGGGGTATAAACAGGATACAGAAGGGAAGCATATTTCAGAGGAAGTATTGCACAAGGACAAGAGGACATGAAATGAGGCTGGAGAGAGGAAGGCTCGGGGGAATGTCAGGAAGTACTTTTTCACAGAAAGGGTGGTTGATCCATGGAACAGCCTTCCAGTGGAGGTGGTGGGGGCTAAAACAATACGGGGGTTCAAGAGCACATGGGATACACATAAGAGTACCCTGGGGATGGTCAGAGAAGGCGTGCTGCAGATCAAATAGGATCTGGGCTGTCAACACTGAGTAGGGAAATAGGCAGACTAGGTGGGCCATATGGTCCTTATCTGCTATCAGAATCTATGTTTCTATGATACACAGTGAGATCAGGTGACTTGCTGAAGGTCACAGTGAGTCAGTGGTGAACCTGCAGTCTTCTGACTTACAGTCCAGTGATGTAACCACTGGAACAGACTGCCTGCATAAAAGTAATCCCTTAATTAAGAGACAGTGTAGCTGGAGCTGGTCAGGTAGTGTAGCGTAGTGTTACCACTTTGCTCCAGCAATCTGGGTTTGTGAACGGACATGGAACTTCTGGGGCCAGCTAGGGATGGAGCAATGAAGTGTCCCACAGGGAGTTCCTCCTCCTCTGAGACAGGAGATCCTGTCTCTTGCTGCTTAGCAGCTACCTGGCAGAGGGAGTGCAGCATAGACCTACTTTGGGAAGAGGCTGCCACCAGGCGCTGACAGTATGACCACAGTTCCAACACATGCATGTGTGCCAACATCATTGCATGCCATTATCCTGGGGATAAAAAAAATCTGAGGGAACCCCAAACTGTGCAGGATGAAGTACACCCCTGCATGCCCGGCACTGCCAAGCAGGTGCCCATCTCCACTCCAGATCCAGACCCGCTGAGGATGTGGCACTCTCTGAGGACCCCGTCATTGGGGTGGGGTGGGGGGGCAAGCCATGAGGAAAATGGGTCATTATCTGTAGAAGGCAGGGGATATGGTTGAAGGGGCCGGCCAGATAGGAGGCTAGCGGTCACAAGGAAATATCAGGATTGGAAAAAAGGTGTAGTGGTTAGAGCATGGATGTGACACTAGACTGTGAGGTTTGAGTTCCACCACTGCCACTTACCTTGAGGAAGTCACTCACCTTCCTATACTTTGCCACCCTCAGTCTTACATGCTGTGCACACCTGATGGCTGCCACCAATTGTTGGCAGGTTGTGAAATGCTGTGAGGTACAGTGTATTTGAAAGGCACTGTGTTAAACCTAATTCTTTGTTTCAAATATATTGAATGGAGTCTGGCAGGAGAGATTCAGAGCATCGTTTGGATGCTTCCTTTTGAGGGCGGGTAGGTGGTTGATGAGATTCAGAGCATCCTTTGGACGCTCTCATGGATGGGTGGAGGCGGGATGCAGAGGATCCTTTGGACACTTTCTTCCTGGAGGTAGGGTGGATGGCTGGTGGGATCAGAGCATCTTTTGGACGTCTCCGGAGGGTGAGTGGTGAGATTCAGAACCTCCTTCAGATCCTCCCAGAGGGTGGGTGGATTGGTGGTGAGATTCAGTGCATCCTTTGTACACTTCCCTCCTGGAGGGTGGGTAGGTTGGTGGTGGGATTCAGTGTGTCCCTTTGGACGCTTCCTTCCTTCCTGGAGGATGGGATTCAAAGCATCTTTTGGCCACTTCCCTTTTGGATGGGTGGGTGGTGGGGTTCAGAGCATCCTTTGGTCGTTTCCCTCCCAGAGGGTGGGTGGTGAGATTCAGAGCATCCTTTAGACACTTTCTTCCTGGAGGGTGTGTGGTTGGTGAGATTCAAAGTATCCTTCTTAGAGGGTGGATGGGTGGGTGGTGGGATTCAGAGTGTCCCTTGGACATTTCTGTCCCGGCGGGCGGTGACACAGCCCGCTTGTCTAGAGGCTTCTGGTGATGGCGCTGCAGAGTGGCTCTTGGCAGTGTGGACGATGACATGCTTGCTGAGCATCGCCATCCCCAGGATGCCATACGTAGCAGCGCACTGGTGGTGGTAGGCCCTGAAAACAGAAAATGGGATGGTGCCAGGCACACCAGATTACTGCCCCTCTGGTAGCCCCCAAGGTTCTCAAGGAAACTGGCTCATTTCCACCATCAGCATGCTGATCTATGGCACTTCTCCCTGCTAGCAGAGGACGGTCTCCGATGGGATGAGTTGGATTCTCCAGCCAGTTAAGGACTGGGGGACGCTGGAGGATAGTCTGCAGGTCCAGTAGTGCAGGGTGAGTCCAGCTGGCATCTGGGGGTGTGCTTTGTGGGGTGCACAAGCTGTGGGTACAACAAAAATATATATTGAAAAAGAAATGTCTTTCTTGTATTTACTGCTCGGGTTATTTATATTAGGAATGCAGATCAGCTGTCTCGTGATCTGCTGTATGCATTTGATTGTCTTGTATAATAGCGCTGAAAGGATTACAGAGCATTTGTCTACTTCCCTGTGAAAGAAATTTTTAGTGTCATTGGGGTTATCCTGCACTGCAAAACTGACCAGCTTTTTATATATGTTGCCAAAAGCAGGTCTTTGGTTTTTTTTTTTTTCTGTCTTTGTGCATATTTGGAACTCCTGCTTTTACTGCTTGGCAATCTGCGGTCCCCATGTTTGTGTCTGTGACCACATTGCCATGGAGAAAGGATCATGATATCATAACTAATAGCACACGTGAACTCGCAAGGTGTTGTGGCATTAATGTGAATGCAGGTTCCACGCAGGAGGCAAAAATGGCCAAAAATGTCATTGAAAACTCCAAGAAAAATAACTGAACAGTCAAACTAGAGAAACAGTGCTTTACTAAACACATTACTGGTTTCACATCAGTTTCAGAATGTTGTTTCTGGGACCAGATTTGGAAAAATGTTTCTCATTTTTATTTTCTGTTTTTCCATTTTCTACAGACCCCATCTCAGCTCCTTCTTATCTCTGGCCCTTGCACTCTGCTGCAGCTCTTGGCGGCCCCTTTCTACATGGAGCAACCACGCTGTATCTAACTGCCACTGCAGCTGTCCCTGGGAGGGTAGGGATCAGCAGAGCCAGCCACTCTCAGTTGGGGACCAGCTCCCCAGGCAGCAGCATCTGATACAGAGTTCGGGACAGGACTGCATGCTGTGTATGCAGCATGGTGCAGTGTCCATGGACGTCAAAAGAGTCTTTACACGGTGGGCTGTGGTTGCATGATTTGCTGTGCCCCAAGCTACCATAGGGCAGTCACCCTAGAAACATTGAATTTGACGGCAGATAAGGACCGCTTGGCCCATCCAGTCTGCCTGTTTCTTCCTACCTACAATAATACCACAGACTACGCCAGAGCTGCAGCTCCCTTCTACTATGACTCCCTTGTGCTTATCCCATGCATTCTTGAACCCCACCACTGTTTTCGCCCCACCACTCTGCTGGAAGGCTGTTCCAGGAACCCAGCACTTTTCTGTGAAGATGTACTTCATCACATCTCTCCTGAATCTATCCCCTCCAGTTTCATAGCATGTCCCTTATTCTTGAGCACCTTTTCTTCTGACAAATACTCCCCTCCTGTACCTTATTTACCCCCGTGGTCTTTATCATATCCCCTCCCCATTCCATGGTGTACATATTGGGTCCTTTAGTCTCTCCTCATAGGACTTTTGATGCAGACCTTGCACCATTTTAATCCCTCCTCTGGCCTGCCTCCACTCTGTCTGTGTCCTTCCGGAGATGTGGTCTCCAGAACTAGACACAGTACTCTAGGTGGGGTCCTACCAATGATCTATACAGAGACAACACTGGTAATACCCTCCCTATGCACCCCAGCATCCCACTAACCCTCCGCATTGCCTCTGTGGCACTGGCAGGACCTTTAGGTCATCCAGTATGATTACCCCAAGTTTCTTTCCTGCTTGGTGGTTGTCAGTACCACTCCACCTATTTTGTATTCTTCTGGCCTGGGTTTCTGTGCCCTAAGAGCATTATTTTGCACTTTTGCATTGAAATCTGACTGCCATACCCCTTGACCACGCCTCTAATTTTCTCATGTCTCTGCTCATCCTTTCCACCCTCCCCCGAGTGTCCACCCTGTTGCAGATTTTGGTGTTATCTGCAAAGAGGCAGACCTTGTCACTTATTAAAGAGGACTGGTCCCAGCACTGATCCCTGAGGGACCGTGCAGGTCACCCACCCTTCCTTGGAGTGAACTCCATTTGCCACCACCTTCTGTTGCCTATCCCCTAACCAATTTCTTATTCAGTTTAGCACCTTTGGACCCACACCTAAGCTACCCAGCTTGCTGACTAGTCTCCTGTGAGGAATGGTTTTGAAAGTCTTACTGAAGTCTAGGTAGGCCACGTCCACTGCTCCACCTTGATCTAAACCCTTATCACCCAGTCAAAGAAATGTATCAGATTCGTTTGACATGACCTCCCCCCTATAAACCCATGCTGCCTCGGGCCTTGTAACCCACTGGAGCCAAGATATGCCACAATCCTTTCCTTTAACTTTCCCACCACCAATATCACGCTGACTAGCCTCCTCCCTGCTACCACTTCTGTGTAGTGGGACTACATCAGCCCTCCTCCAGTCCTCTGAAACCACTCCTGTTTTCCAGTGAGCTGTTAAATAGAACCATCAGAGGTGGGCCACTAGAGAGCCAAGCAAGAGACTAGACGTGGGTTGCTACGGTACCATTTAGAGTACCCTTTCTGGTTAGATTTTTATTTTAATTTTGCTTATTTGGGCTGGAAATATTTCTAGAATTTGTTTCCCGAGACCAGGAGCTACAGTTTGATATATAATTTGGATATGGGCCATCAAAAAGGAGTGACTGGTGGACAGTCCCAAAGCCTGGGCAGCCTCCTCTTCAACCTACGCTACGGCCAGGCCCCAGTCAGCAGCGTGCTAGTGAGGAGCGGCCACCTTGGAACCGAGTGCTTTAAGCGATAAGTGATTTGGATGAAAAAGTAGAAAGCATTTTGGAGCGTTTGGGCTCTCAGGACGCTAAAATTGAAGTGGCAATGGCTTCAGCAAAAGAGGCAGATGACACAAGCTGCAGTGGCCCAATTAACCACCGAAATGGGTATCTTCGAACTCATTTAGAAATGCTTGAAAATGGTGCAAGGGCAATGAATATATGCCTGATAAGTTTACCAGAAGGTACCGAGAAAGGATCTTCTCACATTTATATGATCCTGGTTTTCTGAGGCTATTCCTGAGGAATTTGGAGTGGAGATCAAAATGTGGTCATGGGCCTATTGGGTGAACTTTGGAACCCAGCAACTGACAACAGACCTCCCGTCTGTCCTTATCATCACTACTGGCATGGAGACACGGGATAAAATTTTGCAGTGGGCTTGACAACATCACCCTTTGCAGCTGGAGGATAGTAAGGAGCGGCTTTTCCCAGACTGGTCTCTTGTGACAAGAAGTCACTGAAAACAATTCAACTCACTGCGCCAGCAATTGAGAGCTCTTGGAGTTGCTCACTCGCTCTTGGCTCCAGTGAGATTGCGGATTATCTATGGCGGTAAAACTGATTTGTTCTCAGACTCTAAAGAAGCTCGGAAAAACGTAGATAAAATTGCCACCGAGTTTCATTCAGCTGCACCAGAGTGAGATGGATGAGGGCCCCTCCGATTTAGATACTTGAATGGTTCCTTTCTTTTGGTGGCAGAACTGTGAGTTACAGGTGCCCTTGTTTATATGGCACATGGGTTGGGAGTTGTGTCTTACTGTTGCTCATGGAGAATGTTATCTTTTGTATTCCAGATGTTTTAAATTCACTGGTACTGGTATGTACAATTTATAGAAGGGACTTGTGGTAATCTGTTTTGGAAATTTCATGTGGATGGTGGACATTGTGATGGCGGCAGGAATGGGACATCGATTCTCTGTTTCAGAGACATTTTGCAGGACTGATTAATCCTTTTGACTACGTATATGGGGAATATAAAGTCTCTTTAATACATATGTCCAGTAATATGTGGGTGAGAAAAGTTTATTTATTATTTTCCTTCATTTCTAGGGGAAGTTGTACTTAAAGGGACACTGTGGTATATTACCCACTTAATATGTTTTCTTACTGTAAAGTTTTGGGTATTTTTTCGTGGCTGTAGTGACTGCAGAGATAGTCACGTTATTTATTTTCCATGCACTTATATTGTTTTATTTTCCCACGGGTTATGGCTTGGTGAGCATATGTGTAAACTTATGTTGCTATATGTTTTGTTGATACTGGATTCCCCCATACGTTCTGCCACACTTAATAATCTCCGTCACATCTGGGTACTAAAATTTGCCTATTAACAATTGTATACAATATTTACAATTGTATGTAATATGACTAGGAGAGTTATTATGGTTTTCTCTTGAAGTTGGCTGGTTCACTGCAAAGTTTTATAAAACTAAAGTACAAAAAAAGAAAACTGTCAGGGGTGCAGTCAGTGTTTCCCTGAGCTCCCTCGGTACCCTTGGATGCACCCCATCTAGTCCCATTGCTCCCTCTGTAAACCGGAGCTCAGTCACCCTGTTTACCTGGCCTGAAATCCTGGGCTTTAGAGCCAACCTGTGTCCCTACCTGGAAGGTGGAGATGCCTTCAAACAACATGAAGTCTTGCTATATTATAGACATTAGCAGTTTGATCCAGCTCTAGAACTGCCCCGGAGTGAAATGGTTGAAACCATTCCAAAATAGAATTTTGGCACGAGAGCAGCTCTATCTGTGTCATTTCAAACTTGAACTGTCAGATTCTTTACTCCGCCTCAGTGAACAGTCGCTCCGGAGATTTCTCCTTCTGCTCGGTTCATTTCTCGGTTTAAAAGTGTTTTCTCGGTTGGATTTAACCGAGAATAGTTTTATTTAACCGAAAACCGCTCGTTCAAGCTCTATCTGTGGTAACCTGTAAGTAAATGAAGGTTTTGTCTGTGTGGAACTTGTAGTTATCGTTCGGTTTGAACCGATCAGTGGGTTTAAACTCATTTAAAACTAAAAGTTACTATTTTAGATGCGGGTTCGGTTCTTATCGGTTCTAAAAACGGATTTATTACGGTTTTTTCCAATACCCGTGACACGGTTAGGAACCGATAAGGGTGTCTTGCCTGGCACTGCCGTTAAAAGGGCAAGTTTTTGGTTAGGCTGGCATTATGTCTGAGAAACCCAAAAGAAAAACCGGGCCCACTGGGTTTCAACACTGTGATGTTTGTGGGAAGTCTTTGCCAAGGCTGACCCACACACCACATGTGTTTATTGTCTGGGGTTTGACCACCTCCAGTCAGACTGCCAGGTATGTAAGAATTTCCTGCAGCCACCCTGGAAAAAGATTGGGCAGGCTCAGGGAACTAGAGGCTAAAAAGTCCGCTTGACCCGGATGGCAGCCCGGTCTGGTGCCAACCAACAGAGGGAGTGCCCTCTGACCAGGGCCAGACTTCCTCGGCAAAGAAAAGCTGGTTCTGAGGAACCAATTCCAGTAAAGAAAACAAGAAAATCAGCAGGTCTGGAGTCCAAAATTCTCTCCAACTGCTGCAGAGATAGCAAAGCCATACAAATTGTCCAGTCACTGTCTCAGCGGCCGTCCAACCACCACTATCTGGTAAAAGGTCGGTTCGTCCAGTCCTAGTGGTTCAGGAATATGATATTGAGGAATTTTATGAACCAGAGGAGGGGAGGAGGATTATGAACAGTATGAATGTGGCTGGGAAGGTCTGGTGTGCCCATTGAACCGGACATCTCCCAGACAGACCTTTAGAATCTCCCCTATGCTGTCTGAGTCCCCATCTCATTTTATGTTTTATAAAAGTTGCTGAAACCCTCCAGCTTCCTTTAGAAGAGGCTGTGGATGAGCAAGAGGAGCCTGATTTGTAGAAATGATGGATATTCCAGAGTCTAGGAGATTGTCTATTCCTTTACATAAGTCTTTTAGGAAACAAACAATTAAAATTTTAAAAGCTCCTAATTCTGTGCCTCCTGTAGATAAAAAGATGGACAGAAGGTATACATTGTCAGGCCCCATACAGAATTCCTTTCTCAGCAATGCAGTCATGTTGGGGTAGTTCAGGCTGCTGCCTGTGATAAAGCTAATATTCCTCGGCTTCACATCCTCCTGACAAGGATTCCAGGAAGATTAATGCCATGGCAAAAAAACAGTATATGGCAGCCTCCTGGGACTCAGGCAAGCAAATTATATGGCTTATGTAGCTAGGTATCAGAAATCTAGATGGGATACTGTTATGCAGTTGGCCAAGAGGCCCATGGCCAGCTGGCTAGTGAACTAGAACAGGTGGCTGCTGATGGCATTGAAGCCTCTAAGGTTCAGTTTCATGCTGCTGTGGATGTTAATGATGTTTCCTCTAGGGTTATGGCCACATCTGTAGCTTTTCGTAGGTTGGCTTGGCTCAGGTGTAGTAGTTTGTCACAGGATACCCAGACTAAGGCTATGGATTTTCCTGTGGTGGGAAATTCTCTGTTTGGAGAGCAGACAGAGAACTACATGGAGAAGATGGATGAATATAGGACTACTTACAAAAGTGCCCAGGCTAAGGAGCGGCAAGCCACTCCTCAAAGGCATGCCCCAGGGGTAGGGGTAGGCCTTTTCACAGGCCTTTCTACCAGACTCAGGCCTCCTCTGCCTATGCTCAGAGGGGCTTCTTCAGAGGGCAGATGAGGGTGGGCAGACCTGCTCCCACCCCCAGCCTAAAGCTCCCATAAACAGGCACCCGATGGGGTGCCCAGGGCCGATTCTCCTGTACCAGTGGGGGCAGGCTGGCTTACTTCAGTCAGAATTGGGCTTCTTTAGCCTCAGACAAGTGGGTTCTGGAAGTAGTAAGCTAGGTCTGGTTCTCAGCTTCAAAAAGTTTCCCAAGTTGAGAAACAGACTTTTTCTACCTGCAAGTGCTTCTTAGACCCTCGCTCTGGAAACAGAGGTCTCATCCCTGTTAGCTCTCAGAGCAGTAGAAAGGGTTCCTCCTGCATCAGGGCAGGGTCTGTATTCAGTTACTTCCTTACCCCAAAAAGACAGGAGAGTGGCCCATTTTAGATCTCAGATATCTGAACAAGCATCTTTTGAAACCAAAGTTCAAAATGGTAACTCTGGCAATGATTTTATCTTCCCTAAGGCCAGGGGACTGGCTAGCCTCCTGGACCTCAAGGATGCCTATTTCCATGTCCTAATCAGAAGATCCCATCGAATGTACCTCAGATTCGAACTGCCCTCAGGTCATTACCAGTTCAGAGCAATGCCCTTCGGCCTTACCTCTGCTCCAAGGGTATTCACAGAGTGTCTAGCAGTGGCAGTGGCCCACTTAAGGAGGCAGAGGATTGCTGTTTTTTCCCTATCTAGACGACTGGCTCATTGTAGGCCAGTCCCCAGAACAGGTAAAATCTCACCTGCAGGTCACCCAGCAGCTTCTCACCTCCCTGGGTTTTCTGCTAAACCTACCAAAGTCGGTTCTGGAACCAGTCCAGGTACTCACCTTTTAGGGGCAGAATTGGACACAAAGCTAGCCAGAGCCTTCTTCCCCCAGAAAGGGTAAGAATTTAGTGGCTCTGGCCTCTTCCTTCACTCTGCAGGTCTGTCGACCAGCAAGACACTTTCTGCAGCTCCTGGGGCACATGGCTGCATCCACAGCTGTTGTGCAGGGAGCCAGATTTCAGATGAGAGACATTCAGTTTCACTTGAGAACCTTTGGTCTCAGAGAAGAGACCCCTTTCCAAGTTGGTCCCAGTGACTCGAACCTGATCCTAGCTCTCCAGTGGTGGCAGGATCAGAGCAATTAAGAGCGGGGTCCCCTTCATTTCCCTTCTCACGACTTGACTCTCACTATAGATGCTTCCTTCTGGGTTGGGAGCCCACATGGGCGACCTTTCCACTCAGGGAGTTTGGTCCACCCAGGAATCTCTGCTTCACATCAATTTGCTGGAACTCAGAGCTGTCTTTTTAGCTCTTCAAGCTTTTTCTGCATCTGTCCACGACAAGGTGATACAAGTCAGAACAGACAACACCACAACAATGTGGTACATCAACAAACAGGGGGGCACTCGGTCTTCGGCCTTGTGCACCGAGGCAATGAAGTTGTGGTCTCTGGCCTATTCCCTGAACACTTCCCTCATAGCAGTTCATCTTCCAGGGAAGGACAATGTCCTAGCGGATGCCCTCAGCAGGATTTCCCAGGGCCATCACGAATGGTCCCTGGATCCTCAAGTGCTGGGGATAGTTTTTGCCAGGTGGGGCATCCCTCAGATAGATCTTTTTGCAGCCCCAGACAATCACAGACTTCCTCTGTTCTGTTGCAGGCCTCCAGTGCTGGGCTCAGTTCCCCTGGATGCCCTTCTTCTGGATTGGGAGGAAGTTCCTCATGCTTTCCCCCTTTCCTCTCCTATTCAAAGTACTAGTCAAAATCAGATCTCAGCCTTGCAGGGGTGATTCTGATTGCCCCGGATGGGCTAGGCAGCCCTGGTACCCCTCCTTCTGTCTCTGACAGTCCATCTTCCCCTGTGCCTCCCCAGGAATCACAATCTGTTGACTTGTGCCCAGGGAAGGGTTTGGTATCCGGACCTCAATCCCTCAACCTCAAGGCCTGGCTCTTGAGGAGTTAGAGTTTGCTGATTTACACCTCTCTCAGGGTGTTCTTGAGATCCTAAAGGCTTCCAGAAAGCCTTCCACTAGGTTATTATAGTTCCAAATGGAAAAGGTTTTCCATTTGGTGTGCTGGGAAAAATATTTCCCAGAATCTGCTGAATTGCCCATTTTGTTAGATTACATGGTACATCTTAATTCCTTGGGTCTCAGACCAGCTACCCTGAGAGTTCATTTGGCAGCTGTGTCTGCTTTTGTGTCAGCAGGAAAGTCATCCCTCTTTCCTCTCATCCTGTGTTTTCCAAGTTTTTAAGGGATTACTCATACTAATCCTCCCTTTCGAACCGCCCTGCTTGGGACCTTAATGTTTGCATTGCCCAGTTAATGCAACCCTTTTCGAACCTCTGTCTTCTGCAGAGCTTAAGTACCTAACTTGGAAAACTGTTTTTCTAGTGGCTATCACTTCTGCCAGACATAAGTGAATTGCAAGCCTTGTCAGTGGAGACTGACTTTATTTCTTTCCACAGGGATAAGGTAGTCCTTAGGACTAATAGGAAGTTTTTGCCTAAGGTGGTTTCAGATTTCCATCTTAATCAATCTATCTCCCTTCCAGTATTTTTCACTGATCACCCTCTTCGGTGAGAGGGGTTGCACAGCCTGGATGTTAAGAGAGCTCTTAGTTATTATATAGAGCGCACTAAAGGTCACAGGTTCGAATCCCTCCAACTTTTCCTTACCTATGGTGAAGCTGGGAAAGGCAAACCTGCCACTAAGAGGTCAATAGCCAGGTGGATTGTCTCTTGTATCCAATTTTGTTATCAGAAATTGGGCAGAGCGCACTGTTTGAGGGCTCATTCTACCAGGGGTACAGCTGCGCCTCTAGCTGCTGCCAGAGATATCCCTTTATTAGAGATTTGCCAGGCTGCTACTTGAAAACGGTACACACTTTTACCAAGCATTACTCCCTGGATGTCCAGGCCAGGAGAGATGCTCGGTTTGGCACAGCTGTTCTTCAGAGCCTATTCCCTAAGTAGGTTCTGCCCCTCCTCCACGGAGGTACTGCTGTGTATTCTGCTAATGTCTATAATATAGCAAGACTTCATGTTGTTTGAAGAAAAATTACTCACCTTAGTAATGTTGTTTCTTCTAATGGAGTCTTGCTATATTATAGACCTCCCCAACCTGCCCTCTCAGAACCTCTACTTGGTGGGTGGGCAACTTAGTGTGGGCACTACTTATGTCCTGTTAGCATTTTGCCCTTTGGGACTTTGGGGGTGTATGTGTACGCTGCGTGTGTGTTTTATTATACTTATGTTCCATTTTCATATTATTAGAATGGTGTTAGTATTTCTGGTCCCCTGACTTGAGTCTTGGGTGTTGGGACCATCAGTGGTTGTTATTATTTAGGTAGCCATTTGGCTAGTGTAGGTTACAGCTTCCACAGACCTTAGTGAGTTTGGCTCGTAAAGATCTGACAGTTCAAGTTTGAAATGACACAGATAGAGCTGCTCTTGTGCCAAAATTCTATTTTGGAATGGTTTCAACCATTTCACTCCAGGGCAGTTCTAGAGCTGGATCAAACTGCTAATGTCTATAATATAGCAAGACTCCATTAGAAGAAACAACATTACTAAGGTGAGTAATTTTTCTTTTGTGACACCACTGTGCCTGCCTTCCCCTTTTTAAAATGCTATATACGTCCTGCCACCAGACTGAGCAGTACATGTTTGAATCATAACATTCAGTAATAAATTATGTTGATTCTCATGTTAAAAGAAAAGCAAAAATACATGATAAATTTACAGTGTCATAAGAACATAAGAAAAATGTCGGCAGATAGGGACTGTTTGGTCCATCTAGTCTGCACAAGGTGGCTACTCCCCAGTTATAATTTTTTCTTAAGTTGCCCACATTGCCTGTCCCAATCGAGTTTGAATCCTCTTACCGCCTTCGATGCCACCACTTCTGGTAGCAGGCCGTTCCATGGGTCTATCACTCTGTCAGTGAAAAAGTACTAGTAGGTGAAGCCTCCAGAACTGGACCACAGTACTCTAGATTTGGCCTCACCAAGGATCTGTAGAGGGGCATGATAACTTCCTGCTTTCTGCTTGTAATGCTCCTTCCTGTGCATCCGAGAATACCATTTGCCTTCTGTGCTGCTTTTTTTGCATTGTTTTCCTACCTTTAAGTCGTTGATAATGATCACGCCCAGATCCCATTCCATCTTTGTCTCCTCTAATTGATGTCTTTCTAGTACGTATTTTTTCCTGGGTCCAGCATCCCCACATGCATTACCTTACACTTCTTGGGTGTTAAATTTTAACTGCCAATTTCCAGACCATTCTTCCAGTCTCCTTAGGTCAGCTTCCATACCTAATGCCCCCTCTAGTGTATCCACCCTGTTGCAGAGCTTTGTATCGTCTGCAAACAGGCACACCTTCCCCTCCAGTTCATCAGTGATGTCACTGATGAAGAGGACTGGACTCAGCACTGATTCCTGTGGAACACTTCCCTCCCTCCCTTGATAATGCCCCATTGAGCAAAACTCTCTAGATCCTATTCTGCAGCCAGTTTCTAATCCAGTTTACTATTTTCTGTCCAATTTCTGTGTGTTCTAGTTTGTTAGCAAGTCTCCTGAGGGGAATGGTGTCAGAGGCCTTGCTGAAGTCTAGGTACACCACGTCCATCACGTCCACCGCCCCACCCTGGTCCACTGTTCTGGTAACCCAGTCGAAGAAATCAATCATGTTTGTTTGGCACGAGCGCCCTGCTGTTAAGCCATGCTGTTTGGGGTTGAGTTTTCCAGTTTCCTTTCGGTAGTTGACTATTCTCTCCTTTGGTAATGTCTCCATAATTTTTCCCACTATAGAGGTCAGGCTGACTGGGCAGTAGTTTACTGCCTCTTCCTTGCTTCCATTTTTGTGCAAGGGCACAACTGTTGCCCTTTTCTAGTCTTGAGGTACTCTGCCGCTTTCTAGAGATAGATTGAACAGCTCAACTAGTGGTACAGCTATTTCTTCCCAAAGCTCTTTTAGTATTCTGGGGTGGATACCATCTGGGCCCATGGCTTTATCCACCTTAACTTTGCTCAACTCTTCTCAGACCCTCTTTTTCGTGAAGGGGCTTGTGTCTGCCCCTCCACTATCCTGCTCTGACTTACTTAGTGTAGGTCCTTTGCCAATATCTTCTATTGTGAAGCCCGAGTAGAAGAATTTAACAACTCTGCTTTGTCTTCATATTTCTCTGTGTCCCATGCAAAGATCAGTTCTTAAAGGGAGGGGGCCATTAAGCTGGGTGATATCATGAAAGGTATTTCATGACTTGTGGCTTTTAAACAATACAGTAACATGTATATTAATAAAGTAATGTAAGGTCAAAAGAGATTCGGGATGCATTGCATTTACCCTCCCCCTTTCAGACGCAGGGACTAATAAATATGCAATGTGAGGCCGGCCCGTCGGCGCAGCGGTTGGATTTCCGCTATGACGCCAGTGACCCGGTTCGGAAACGACTCGGCCGCCGGAGGGTGGCCGGGAGAAGGATCGAGCGCCCCACGGACTGCTCTCCCTCCGGGAGGGCTGGGGTGGCAGTCGGCACTGAGGGGACCCTAAGCGGAGGCTAGGGATCACCCACGCCGTGCCTCGTCAGGGTGGGGAGCGAGGCGGGCAGGCGCTTAGCGTCATTGCCGTCCGCCTCCCCATGGTGTGGGCTAATGGGGATAAAAGCCACGCCCAACGCCTATATGACTTTTCTCTGGATGCCCTGATTGGCCACCAGGAGCCGTCCCGACCAGTTATTAGTTCCGCGGTCCGATATCGGGGGTCGGAACCGCGGCCCCACTCTCTGGGGGGTAAGCCAGGGATGACTGGGGAGTCGGCAATGTCCGGTGGCCGGGGATCCCGGAGTTCCGTGACCAAGCTGAGGTTAGACGTGGGGCGTGGAAATAAAGAGCAGAATTTAAAAAAAAAAAACCAATATGCAATGTGAACATAAAATTGCAGGGATACCGCCCCTTCTTCAATGATTCCTTAGGTAAGCAGCAATTGGTTCCAGCATTCCTTAAAGACCTGCACTGTCTTCATGTTCACTGTTTTCCACTGGACAGCTGTATCATAGGTTTCCCACTCCTCTGGTAGATGGAGGGTCTCTTGATGCAACCCTTTAAATTGTTACCTTTGAGCTTCAGGGTGTGTACACTCATTCTATTGAAGTACAACAGCTCACAACCTTGCCAATACTGTATGAGCTGGCAGTATAGTCTCACAGGTTAGAGTAACAAGCTGTGAACGAGCTTGGTACATTCAACAGAGCTGGGCTTGATTCAGTCAACCACCCCTGCATACTGTGTGCCTTGAGCAAGTCTCTAGTGCTCCCGGTCACCCCTGAAAATAGGCATTGTGCCTGGTGACCTTAACTAGTTACAAAAAAAAAAAAAAAAAAAAAAATCAAGTGAGCACAGCACGCATGCCTCACTGCACTAAAGGAAGCCAGGCAGACATGAGTATGCGGAAGAATGAGATTGCTTATAAAATGGGAGGGGAAAATCAGCATCCTGATTGGCTGTTGCCTGTGCATCAGGTCTGTCTAATGAACAGGTAAAAACAGGTGCTGACAACCGGGACGCAGCACAAATAGAAAATCAAACTGCATAAGATAGAACTTTACGTTTTCTCCAAATCTCAACAACCATCATTTAAAAAAAAACAATTCTGAGCAGCAACAGCCTGAGGCCTCAGTCACACCCAGTGACCTGCAGTTTTACTCTCCTAATAACTAGATTGATTGAACCAGTGGCGGAGCCAAGTTTGGGAGCCGGGTGCATTCAGTCAATCAAGATCTACACAGTGGGCACTAAACAGTGAATAAAGATGGTGGAGGAGTACCACTCACACTGGGGCAGCCCGAGGAGCGACTGCCCCCAGCTCCGTCACCTGGATTGAACTAAAGAAGTCGTTCAGTAATTATTATTTAAATAAACTGCTGCAACTAACTCCACCTTTCTCCTCCCACCACCACAGGTCATTCATGATGGTGAACAGTTCTCCCAGGGCCACCCTTCTTATGTACTGCAACAAGTGCCAGTTCAGTTACAAAATTTACTTTTGCATCGTAGATGTAAAAAGGATGAACACCGACATACCAGTCCATTCAGGCTGTATTTGTATTGCATTTGTTAGCTGTTTGTAGTGTGTAAGTCTGAGCTCTGGTGCTGACTGTTGTTTTTGCCCGGCATGGACCACTGTGGTGGCGTGGTTACCTTGTTTTGTTGAACTGTTTTTTTTGTTTTTTTTTTAACAGGCTTGATGGTCCCCAAACTGTCCTCGCGTTATCGCTGTTTTAAATAGAGCTTAACAAGTATTGAGCTGAACATAAGAACACAGACACATGAAGTTGGTGGGGGGGATGAAGGTAGAAAGTACCAAGTTGAACACCAGAACACAGGCACATGTAGTCCTAGGTGAGATGAAGGAAGAATAGAGGTGAAGCGATTGGTGAGTGTTGATCACATCACGCATACTGCAGATATCATTGAGTGTCTCATTCCTTCTCCCGCCCCTCAAGTGATGACTGCTGCAGTGGTGGGTTTGATCTGCACAGGCAGTCACCGTCATAGAAGTCTGCTCTGAGGATGACGGACAGACTGAGATGGTCCAGTAGAGCTGACAGCAGCAGCACCGATCAGAGAATTAAATCCGGCAGAAGACAATTGTTGATGTCTCTCTCAGACTTTTTTTTAGTTAACTCACTGGCTACACTTATGTTCATATCGGTAGGGCTAGAGAATTCCCACAGTTGCTGGCAGACAGAGATCATGTGTAGCAGGACTAGCCAGCAGCAGCAGCTGGTGTATTTTGATATTGTAGTTTGGGGAACTATTTGAATAAACAACCAACACACACATTTAATGAGCAGCACTGCACTACTGTGTGTTTTAGCCATTTGAAATAAACCCTTATGGTAGATGAGGTTATGTTGCATAGAAACATAGAATTTGTCGGCAGATAAGGACAGCTTGGTCCACCATTCTGCCCATTTTTCCCTACCCTAGTTGATCTCGGCTCTTTCTACCTCTCTCATTCCTTTCCATTAAGATTCCACTATGCCTATCCCACGATTCTTGAACCTCACCACTGTTCCTGCCCGACCAGCTGGGCTGGAAGGCTGTTCCAGGAATCCACAACTCTTTCTGTGAAGAAGTACTTCCTCACATCTCCTGAATCTACTCCCCCGCCCCAGCAGCTTCATAGCATGTCCCTTGTTCTTGAGCATCTTTCTTTCTGAAAAATACTCCCTCCTGTGCCTTATTTACCCTGTGATATTGAAAGCTCTCTGTCATATGCCCCCGCCTTCCTCCTGTCCTCTAGGGTGTACATATTGAGTCCTTTTATCTCTTCTTGTAGATTTTTTATTTTAGTCTTTTGTGCTTGCTCCACTAGCCGGGCATCCACCCAGTCACAGACCCTCAGCTCCGCATCCTCATATGAGCCGCCTTGTGCAGGACCCCTGGATTACCCCCAGGGTGGGAGACATGGCACCCCGCCTTAGGGTGCCACTTAACAACGAATAGGGCAGGAGTCGGCCTGGGAAGCCGATTGCAGCCGAGGGCGGGCTTCATTTAGCAGCCGGAGGCAGGCTTGATTTTTTTCCCATGGGGTGGGAACGCACGATGCCAGCTGCCTGTCCCGCCCCCCTTAAAACCTTTGCTGGCGCCAGTTGCTGTAGCGCCCTAGCCTCCCGCTAGGGGTCCCACATGCACCGACATGGTATCCTCATCCTCCTTCCGAGAAAGAGAAATCGTGGGATGCTCAGTCCTTCTCCCCACCAGCTGGCCCTCAGCAACTTCAGTCTGTTTCGAACCTGGGTCGCCCGGTGCATAGCGGAAATGCACACGCTGTGCGGCTTTCTTGTAGGTTTTAATGCAAACCCCACAACATTTTAGTTGCCCTCCTTTGGACAGCCTCCATTTTGTCCGTGTCTTTCCCAGAGATGTGGCCTCCAGAAATGTACCATGTACACAATATTCTAGGTAAGGTCTTACCAGTGATTCATACAGAAGCATCACCACCTCCCTCTTTCTGCTGGTGATACCTGCTCTATGCATCTCAGCATCCAACTAACCTCCTAACTGCCTTGCCGTTACTGCGTACACTTTTAATGTACTTGTGCTGTGCTGTGAGATATCCAGGTAAGGTTGGTCATATTATGCCAGACAGTCAAATTAACATTTTTAATGACAGGCTGTCACTTTTGTCTGTGTATGTGACTCAGTGAGCAGGAGCTAGGATAGGCCAGTGAAACATTGTATGAAAAAAGCTCGATTTTTTGTTGCATGGGTGAATGCAAGATCACCAGACCTAGAAGTCATCGTGGCAAAGGCCGACCTGGATATTGTGGCCATTAACAAGTCCTAGTGCACTGAAACCCATCACTGGGACATAGCTATACCAAGCTATACTCTGTTCAAGAAGGACAGGGTAGGAAGGAAAGGGTGGGTTGTGGTACTTTATGTGAAGGAAAGCATAAAAGTGACAGAGATACAGGGAATATGGTGGGGCAGAGGTACTGTGGGTCACTCTGGAGACGGGGAATGGAGCCACAGTTTGCACTGGCGTGATCTACAGACCTCTGGCACAGGGGGAGGAGTTAGATAAGGTACTGGTGGAAAGGGAGGTGCTGCTGGTGGGGGACTTCAGTCTGCAGGATGTAGATTGGAGCCTCCCAGCTGCAGCTTCAGCTAGAAGCAGGGACATCGTGGACTTTCTGCAGGGGGCATTCCTTAGGTGGCTGGTTTGTGAGCCCACTCATAATGCGGCAGTACTGGGCCTGCTACTCCCTAACAGGGATAGTGTTGTAGTCCTCCAGATGTGAGACCACTTGGGACCAGTGATTACTGTACAGTGTGGTTTAGTATAAGGATGGCTGTGAAATCGAGCCAAACAAGGGCGAGGCTTCTGGCCTTCAGGAGGGCAGATTTTATAAAGATGGGCAAATGCCTTACGGTTTATCTGGCAGGGAGGTGGAGGAACAACGGTGAGGCTAAAGGGCATAGTTAGGCTACAAGTCTCTGCATCAAGCAGGTGAGAAAAGCAAGAGGAAAGAGACCGTCTATGGTTCTTGAAAGGTGGAAAAGGTAAAGGTAAAGGGTAGCATTCAGAAGCTATTAAGGAGACACGAAGGAGGATAGGAGATGTGTCAGGGAAAACAGAAGGAAGCAGGAAAGCAGTCAGGAGCATGGAGATGCAAACTGATGAGAGAATAGCCCAGATGGTAATAAAAGGACAAGACATTTTAGGTATGTAAGTGAAAAGATGAAGACCAAGAGAGGGATTGTGCAGAGGGAGACCAGGAAAAGGCAGACATCCTGAACAAATACTTCTGCTCGCTGTTTACAAAGGAAGAAAGGGAGGGCCACAAAAAGTAACAGGAGCTATGGGGGGAACGGCACTAGTGCTTTTCCAAGGAGAGTCCTGAAGGAATGTACTAATCTGACAGTGGGCAAAGCAGTGGGCCCAGACGGGTGCATCCAAGGGTATTAAGGGAGCTCAGGCAGATATTGGCTGCACTTCTGACATGCCCATTTAACAGCTTACTAGAAACAGGGAGTGGTTCCAGCCAGAGGACTGGAAGAGGGCAGATGTAGTCCCACCTCACAAAACTTGTAGCAAGGAGGGGTCAGCAATTATAGGCCAGTCAGCCTGGCATTGCTGGTGGAGGAGTTAATGGAATGCTGAAGGAAAGGATTGTGAATATCTTAATACCCAAGACAGCATGGATTCATTTGGTTGGGGCATCATGTCAAATGAATCTGATAGATTTCTTTGACTGGGTGACCAAGGAATTAGATCAGGGTGGAGCAGTGGATGTGACCTGTCTAGATTTCAGTAAGGCTTTCAACACAGCCAGGGTTGTGACAACTGCCTTGATGGAGTGGGCATGTACCTGTCCCTCCAGCTTGACCTGCGCCATGGCATAGCAGTGGCGTGGACAGTTTGCAATCCAGGCAGAAATGCACTTTATTGTAACAGGCCATCCCTTTCGATTGGGGTCCAAGAGCCATTTGGATTGCCTGAAGTCTTTAGTTCTGTCCAGGTAAAACTTCAGGACCATTCCACATAACTGACTAGTAAGCAATCTGGGTAGCTTAGGAGTGGGTCCAAAGGTGGTATGAAGTGGGTTCTACCTTAGGAACATGTGTCAGGACTCAAGAATATCGTCTGTATGAAAGCAGCTCTTGTCAGCCAATCAAGAAGAAGACCTGGGCATTACAATTGACCAGAAGCTGAAGTTGTCTTAAAAGTGTACTGGGGCAGTGAGTCAGGCAGGTAAAATGCTGGGGGGTGTAAAACAGAGCATAACAAGGTGAGAGAGCAATGTACAGCAGGTGTGACGCACTACAAGGCATCATTAGGACAGTATTTGGAGTACTGTGTAGAGTTCTGGTCACCACAGTATAAAGGGGGACATTGTGTCCGTGGCCTTTCACTTCCTTACCTCCATGGGAGTTCTGCTGAACCTAGAGAAGTCTCAGCTTTAGCCTTCTCAGCAACTCCTGCTCATTGGAGCTCCTGGATACTACCAAGGCCCAGGCCTTTCTTGCAGAGAACAGGAGGCAGGCTATCCTTCAGATGGCACGCTACATAACAGAGCATAGATCTCTTCAAGCGCACTCCATGCAGTGTCTGATAGCCTCCTCAGTGTTCACAGTGCCTCCGGCACAGTTACATGAGAATGACTCAGTGGATGCTTAGTGCACAATGGTCAGTGGTCAGAAGCATCCTGTCCTCAAACTCACCCCATTCTGGTGACCATGCCCCTGGTTTGGTCCCTTGCATAGTGGACAGAGGAGGACAACCTCTTCCAGGGCTTTTCATTCTCCCACTGGGCCTCAGGTGATGATCACCACAGATGCCTCCTTAATCGGAATGGGGAGCCCACTGTCATTATCTTCAAACATAGGGTGTATGGGACTCATCCGAGACTCATCTCCACATCAATGTTTTGGACATGAAAGCTGTTTTTTTATGGTCTGAGATCTCTAGTGGACCTGTCAGTCACAGAACAGCCCTCCTCCAGATGGACCAGTCAGTCATGTACTACATCAACAAACAAGGAGGAGCACGTCCTACTCTGTCTGCAGGGAGGCAGTGACTGTGTGGGAATGGTGCCTGGAGTAGAGATTCCTGCTCCAAGCAGTTTATCTGCCAGGAGTACAAAATGCTTTGGTGGACAAAGTCAGTTGTACAAAGGCCGATCCTCGTGAGTGGTCACTAGCTCAGATGTCATGAGATCACTATTCCACAAGAGGGGAATACCAGATGTGGACCTTTTTGCATCCCCACTTAGTGCCAGGCTACCTCAGTTCTGTTCCAGAAATCCAGACCATGACTTTTTGGCAGGATGCGTTCAGACAACAATGGCAAAATCTGTTTCAAGAGGGTTCTGCTCAAACTGCAGGAGCACGGAGGCAAGATTATTCTAATCTCCCCCTGCTGGCCTCAGCAGATATGATTTCCTCTGAACAGACCGTCAGTAATCACACCGAGGATCCTCCCACTCAGAATGGACTTACTGACTCAGAGTCCCCTGCTCCATCCCAACTTACGCTTTCTTCACCGTCAGGCCTGGCTCCTGAAGAAACAGAAGTGAACTGGTACAAAGTATGTCAGAGGGTCTGTGAAATACTTTTGCTGCCTGTAAACCTTCCACAGGAAGATCTTACACAGTCAAGGGGAAAGGTTTTCCTTCTAACCCCAGTAATGCTTAGCATATTCCTAACTTTATGCAGTAAGCCTGAGGGGTTGGACTGCCCACAGAGATGGATCACATGCAAATGATGGAACACTTTGCACGTGAGCATCTTTAAAATACTGCCTCTACTAACTGCCTGTGTTCTAACCGCTTCAGATTTTTTCTCTCCGCCTGAAAAGCCTGGTCGCTCAGAATCCCGTTTGTACACTTTCTTCCGCATGAAGAAAACTTCAAATACTACTCATAAGTATATTTTGTTTTCATTTACTCCCTCTACTATTTGTTTTGTATTATTATTTTTTTTTCTTATTCCTTTTTTCCCTACCTGGCTCCTGGTCTGCCACAGTGTTCTGCGCATCCTAGTTTCCAGCCACCGTCCGGTGCCTCACAGCTCCCTTGGGGACCCTCGCCTGTTACCCCCGCAGATTACCCCCGTGGCAGGGTGGCGCAGACACACCCCAATCTCCGCCTAGTAAGGATCCAGTATTCGGTGATGTCCCCCAGAGCCAGGCACCCCGTAGGACGGCCATGAAGCCGCCGCGACCAGTCGCTTGATGATTTTCCCTGTTCTGCCCCTTGCATGAGTACGGCATGTAATGGCGCCAAGGGAAGGAGCGCGCGCACATCCACACACGCTTCTTCCTGGTGCCGTGTCCCAACTCAGCCCCCAATGCATGTTGCCAGTGCACCACCCCCAGCCTCTGCTAGGGGCTGAAAGTGCTCCAACAACGGGGATCCCCCCAGCCCAGAGAGGGAGAGCAGTCACTTGGACGCCCCATCCCTCTCCACCTCTGCCAACCCAAGTCCGCTCCCGAACCCGGGTCACTGGTGTGGAGCGAGGTGTGGCGTCCAGCGCCTCAACCCTCAGTGCCACTGGGCCATTTGTTTTGTATTATTAATCTTGTTTAAGGTTAACTTTGTTATTTTTCCTGGTTCCTCTCGGTTCGGTATAACCACGGGGGAACCAGGTTTGTTTTTGTTAAAATCAGGGTTCTCTGATTAAAGAACTGCCTTAGTTAATCTTTTAAAACTTGCTTTACTTAAGACTTTGTAACCGATAATTCTTGGTTACCAAAACCGCTGATCCGTTTAAAAAAAAAAAAAAAAAAACTTTTGCTGTTTAGCGGTTCTGTTTTTCTCTTTATTTACATCATGTCTGAGAAACCTAAAAGAGAACCGTGAACCCTGATTCAAAAACTGTTCTCAGTGTGGAGAAGTATTTGCAAAAGCAGATAAACATACTTTATGGATGGTTTGTTTGGGTTTTGACCATCTTAAAGAGGATTGTGAAGTGTGCAAAACATTCCCAGATAAAACATTAGAAACGCGCTTTGAAAGGCTCAAGAAAAAGTTCACAAAGGGTCCTTCTGGCTCTGACCAGCCGATACCTCAAGATATTGTGGCTGAACCCACATCTGCTTCTGTGCCTGCCCTTGAGACAGACGAAAAGGGCACTAAAAGAACAAATAAACCGGCTGACTCCCGATTCCTTCTAAAAAAGTAAAAAAATGAAAGCACACAGAACCCTCACCTGCCAAACCAGGGACTTCTGTGCCTGCTATGCCTGTACCAATGGCCCAAGAAATTGCTCAGTCCTTCAAAATAATCTGATCCTTACAGGCAATAGTTCCTCTTCAGCAGCCTTCTGCCCCTCCCCATGGTCCCCAGGCTGGCAGCAGTGTGCATCCGCCCCCTCAAGACAGAGGGGATCAGTTTGGTGGTGGTGGTGGTGATGATGATTATAGTGAGGTGGAGAAGGGACCAACAGAACCAGAAGTGTCCCCTGAACAGGACTTTGGTTCTCCTCCAAGGGTGATTGAGGATTTTCCATCTCACTTTACTTTTGTCAGGAAGATGGCAGATGCATTAGACATCTCCACTACTGAGCAAGTTGAGGATGAAGAGGAGTTAGAGTACCTAGAGATGATGGGGCTGACACCCACAAAGGCTCTCCTCCTACCGGTGTACAAAATTCTTTAAGAAGGATGCCTTAAAGATTCTACAGACGCCAAATTCCATCCCTCAAATAGACAGGAGGATGGACAGAAAATACCAATTGGAGAGGGAGGGAACTGACTTTCTCTTCTCCCATCCAGACCACCAGGGGGTTATTCAGCAGGCTCCTTGTGACAAGGCCAGGGTCCCTCTGTCCTCGTATCATCCGGACAAGGACTCCAGAAAGATTGACAGTATGGTCAAAAAAGGGTACCTGTCAACTTCTTTAGCTATGCGTCAAGCTACCTTCCAGGCATATGCTGCCTAATATCAAAAGTCACTGTGGTAGTCAGTCCTGGCTGTGTCCGAAAAGGCTCCCTCGCCCTTGTCAGATGACCTGGCTGAAACTGCCAGGTTTGGGTTAGAGGCAGCTAAGTACCAATTTCAGATGGCTGCTGACACCAGTGACACTGCAGCCAGATGGATGGCTAACACGGTGGCACAGAGAAGGTTTGCTTGGCTCAGGCCACAAACCTTACTCAAGATACCCAGTCTAAGGCCTTGGATTTTCCTTTGGAGGGTAATTCCCTTTTAGGAATCCTCTGTGGCCTACATGAAGAAGGTGGATGAATATAAGGCCACTTACAGAAGCAACTCTGCCAAGAGAGAGCTTCTTCATCCACTGAGGCCTTATGGAAGGGAGGCCAGGACAGGTCCTTTTATACCAGGCCTGCCTGCCAGCCAGCCAGTGGCCTTACCCTAGTACCAGCTGTATCCCCAGCAGGGATACTCCAGGGCAAGGGTAGAAGGCTCGAGGCGAGGATCCCAAGCTCATCCTCAGCCACAATCAAATCAGACCCCTACGCCACAGGCCGCTTCCTTCCCACGGTAGGAGGCACTGTCTCACTTCCTCCATGCCTGGCTGTACATCACCACAGACAAATGGGTTCTGGAGGTAGTGGGTCAGGGTCTGTCTCTGGAATTCAAATCCCCTCCTTCTCAAAAGATCAGAGTTTTCATTTCTCCCTCCCTAGCAGAAAAAACACTGTTAGAGGCAGAGGTTCAAAACCTGCTACAACTTAGAGCAGTAGAACCAGTTCCAAACTCTGGGAGGAAGGGGTTTTTATTCCAGATACTTCCTAACAACAAAGAAAAGTGGGGAGTGGCATCCTAGCTTGGATCTCAGAGCTTTAAACAAGCACCTGAAGAAACAAAAGTTCAAAATGGTAACTCTAGCTGTGATTTTGCCAGTGCTCCAAAAGGGAGACTGGCTGGCATCACTGGCCTTAGAGGATGCTTATTTCCACATCCCCATAAGGGATTCTTACCGGAATATCTCAGGTTCAGACTCCCTTCAGGCCACTACCAGTTTTTAGCCCTGCCTTTCTTCGGCCCCAAGGGTTTTCACAAAATGTCTTGCTGCTGTAGCAGCACATCTTCGGAGACGAGGAATCACTGTTTTCCCTTATCTGGATGACTGGTTAGTGGTGGGAAAATCCCCACTGCAAGTACAGCAGAATTTGAAAGTCACCCAGGACCTTCTGGAGTCTCTGGGATTTCTGATCAATCAGAAAAAGTCTGCCTTCACCCCTACACGGTTGTTACAGTTCATAGGAGCAGAAATAAATACTTTACAGGCCAGAGCCTATCTGCCTCTGAACAGAGTTAAAAGCCTTCTGTCAGTGGCAAATTTCTTCTGGTTATACAAACCAAAATCTGCAAGACAGTTTCTTCAGCTACTGGGCCACATGACTGCTTCCATAGGCACAGTGCTGGGCTCCAGATTCCACATGAGGGACATCCAGTTCCACCTCAGGGCTCACAGGCGTCAGAAAAAAGACCCCTTTTCAAAACTCATTCCAGTAACAAGGGCACTGTTACAGGCCCTCTTGTGGTGGAAAGAGGAATTCAACTGAAGACAGGGAATCCCCTTTCAGAAGGAGAACCCCTCAGTAGTTCTCACAACAGATACATCCCTATTGGGCTGGGGCGCCCATCTAGGGCAGCACACCACCCAGGGTACCTGGTCAGTTGCAGAGTCCCTTCAGCACATAAACTTGCTGGAACTCAGAGCAGTTTTGCTAACTCTAAGAGCTTTCTCTCCTCTAGTACAGGACAAGGTGGTACAGATCAGAACAGACAATACCACCACAGTGTATTACATAAACAAGCAGGGAGGCACCAGGTCAGACCTCCTCTGCACAGAAGCCATATGAATCTGGACTCTAGCTTATTCTCTGGGACTATCCCTGCAGGCAGTCCACTTGCCAGGGAAAGACAACATCCTGGCAGATGCCTTGAGTCGAATCAATCAGGCCCATCATGAATGGACCCTGAACAGACAGGTGATGCAGGTTATTTTCAGAAGGCGGGGTACTCCGCAAATAGACTTGTTTGCATCCCACCAGAACCACCACCTGCCTCAGTATTGTTGCGAACCACCAGACCAGGGTACGCTCCCTCTGGATGCCCTGACCCTGGACTGGTCAGGGAGGTTCCTGTATGCTTTTCCTCCTTTTCCTCTGGTTCACAGGGAGCTACTCAAGCTCAGGTCCCATGCAGCATCACTGATCCTGATAGCTCCAGATTGGACAAGGCAGCCACGGTACTCTCTTCTGCTCTCCATGTCTGTCACCGGACCAATACACTTCCCTCTGAGGCGCAACCTACTGACTTCCAGCCAGGGAACTCTGGTGTATCCGAATCTCAAATCCCTCAACCTCAAGGCTTGGCTCTTGAGGACGTAGAATATGCTAAATTGAACCTCTCTGAATCTCTGTTAAGCATTTTAAGAGCTTACAGAAAACCTTCTACTATGAAAACCTATTCTTCTAAATGGAAAAGATTTTCAGTTTGGTGTTCAGATAAATCTCTGATACCAGGCTAAGCTGGAGTTCTAGTTGTCCTGGATTACCTCTCCCATTTACATTCCTGTGGTTTGCAACCCAATTCCTTGAAGGTTCATCTGGCAGCTGTGTCTGCCTATCTTTCTGCAGGGGCAAGGGTAACCTTGGCTTCAGATCCTATTTTTAATAGTTTCTTCCTGAATCATTTGCATTCCCCTCACAAGGAACCATTGCCAACTTGGGATTTGAATGTGTGTATAGCTAAACTCGTGGGCTCTCACTTTGAACCCATGGCTACAGTTCATCTAAAATTTGTCACTTGGAAAAAAGTTTTTTCTTGTTGCAATGACTTCTGCAAGAAGGATTAGTGAGCTTCGGAGACTCTGTATAGATCAGGACTATATCTCCTTTCATAGGGATAAGGTAGTCCTTAGAACAAACAGAACATTTCTTCCCAAGGTGGTCTCGGACTTCCACTTAAACCAGTCCATCCCTCTCTCTCTCTTTTAACCAATCATACTACCTCTGGTGAAAGAAGACTCCACAGTCAGGATGTAAAAAGGGCTCTCAGTTACTACATGACAGCCACAAAGGGCCATAGACAGGACAGAAAACAGTTGACCTTACTTCAAGAGGGCTCTTGCAGTAGGTATTCACATACAGGACTAAGCCGCCTGGCGTCAGGACCCCATGGAAAAATTTCTAGCTAGCAGTCTCTGGCGGGGAACCGCCCCCATGTCAGGTCACCGGCGTCACACGACGCTGGTATAAAGGGGCGGTCCCCCATGCCCGCCTCCCCAGTTCTTTCCCGCTGTCAGCTTGTGAAAGTTCCTTGCGGTAGAACAGCTCATCAGTCATTCTTCGGTCTCTTTAAGTTTTCAACCTCATTTCTCTAATTTTTTATATTTTCTAAACAATTGCTGTTTATGTCGTCCCCGACGCCCTCTGAATCACACAAAAACAAGTGCAACTCGTGTGGTTCTCAATTTCCACACAAGGATGGTCACTCCTTGTGCCTCTTCTGTCTGGGCCCACACCACCCCATGGAGAAGTGCCAGCACTGCCAGAAGTTCAACTCCACTACCCGCAAGAGAAGGCAGCAGTCCCTGGAAGCCCATATCCTTAAGAAGAAAATGGCCTCCATGGAAAAAGAGTTTAAAAAGCTTAGGCAGGCGTCTACTTCCCCGGAAGGTCATAAGAAAGAGCGTGACAAGGAGAAGCACCGGGAGCGGGAATCGACTTCCACAGCAGCCGCGACTTTGGCTGGAGTCACAGCACTCAAGGTAACATCCCCTTCAGGGGATCGTTCCCCTGAGAGCCGTCTTGGTAGTTACCAAGAAGGCGTCGCCCTCCCATCCGATTCGGCGGCAGGCCTTCAGGAGCCTCCGGGGCAAAGAGGCCCTGCGCTCCTGTGAAGGCGGCTTCTTCCTCAGCCATCTGGTCAAAGCGTACCGGTAAGTCTGACGCCGGTCCCACCGACGCATGCCTGACAGCGCTGCTAGCCGCCATTTCTTCGGGAGCGCCCAGAAAAACAGCTCGCAATAAGGCAGCATCCCTTCGCAACCTTCCTCGGTAGGAGTCCGATAGTCGGACGCCAGCTCCTCCAATGTCTGCCCGGATTCGGCCGATAAGTCGGACACCAGCTCCACCGACGCCCACCCGGCCAAGAAGCCTGCGCCAGACCCCATCAAACAGTCTGACTCCCCAGGCTCTCCACAACATCTTACTACGTTGCCCTCTGAGGTCCCCTCGACTGACCCCCGGGGATTATAACCCTCCTTCCCTGGTCGTCACTGAGGACATTGAGACACTGCCATCTGGGCTCCCTCCTCCTGTGCCGGACCCCCAGTGCTAGATCCTCAGATGCTGACCGACCGAACGCCATCCGGCGTCCCTTTACCTGACGGAAGGCCCATCCCTCCGTCAGGACCGTCGGACCCGCTCGAAGGTATACCCACGCCAGGCCCGATGCCCGCGGGGCCAACGTTTCCACCATCTGGCCTGCTAGCAGGGCCTCTGCCAGATCTTCCCTTGTCAATCTTCACCATTCATTACTGCTTGGGTTTAGCCGGAGGTGCGCACCCGCCACGGATTTTTTTTTTTTTTTTAGAGTCGTTCAACCCACCGCCGAGACTACTTTACCACGCCATGTTGCGAGGGGCGCCATTAGGTGCCGCAGACTCCTCCTCTATCTCAGTTCTGTTTCTCCCGCCATCGAGGCTGCACCTGCTGCGCGGTAGCGTTCAGTAATCGGGTTTCTCCTCAGCTAAGAAGACTCCTCGTTTTTCTCTCAGACTCCCACTCGACGCCGCATTCCGGTAAGACCGTTCTTTTTATTTCTATTCTGCGGCGCTGAGTGCTTTACCTCCTCCCCAGTGTCGAGGCCCACGATTCCTGGGCCTGGCACCGGTGGATCCTCGACGCCGCCCTCTGGTGCCGTTTCGGATCCGCGGTGCCGGTGATCGAGATGGCGCTGCCGCTCTGGCCCTCGGTGCCGCGGGCCTGGTCTGTGCTCCCAGCGGCGCCGGGTTGGGTTCCGACGCCGGGAGCGGCGCCATGGGCCTAACTGATGCTGCAGGGGAGCCGGGACCAGGCCTGGCTGTCGCGAGTGGGCGGGTCGTCCGCGCGTCCCTGGCACCGGCGCCGTTTGAGGCGCCATTGCTCCGGGGATCCCTGGGGTTGCCAGCATTGAGGTCCTGCTGGTCTCATCCTCTTCAGAGGCCGATGACACGGATGTGGACCCATCCTGGCACCCTGACTCTTCGGGGTCAGGGTCCCCGGTGGCACAGGGTGCTAGGCGGCGCAGCGGGCCCCTTCCACTGTCCCCTCTTCTGTCCTCCCCTGAGGGTCCTCGGCTAGGGGTGGCCCTGGGTCCCAGGGGGGTGATGCGGTGGGGACTGAGGAGGAGGCTCCCCCTCCTAGGGGACCTGTGACAGCTGCCCTCCCTGGTGCTGTTGCCCCCCCTCGGGGTGGGGGAACGCCGCAGTCGAGGAGGAGGAGGGCTCTCTCGGAGCCCGAGGGGTTGAGGGGCAGGGGACGGGTGCCCCAGTCTCCTCCGGCCACCCCTCGTGGGGTGGCTAGGAGCCGAACACCAACTCCCGCCTTCCTTCTTGGGCCCCAGGGTTCTCTCCGTGGCATTGCTGTGGACTGCCCTTCTGGACCCATGCAGTCCCGGTTTGTCACAGGGAGGTTCCCCGGCTCTTCCAGGCATCGCGATCCTCAGGGTCTCGCTTGCGCCTGGTTTGTTGTCCGGGATCCCGCCAGCTCGACTCGTTCCTGGATTTCAGAGCCCTGACAGAGGTCACTTGCCTCTTCGTAGGTGCCCTTCTCCAGTACCTCTGCTTCCACCCCCAGCTCTTCCAGGCCATGTCTGTCCTACGGGGCCGTTATCCTGGGAGCAGTTCAGAGGTTCTGCGGCGGCCTTCCCCTCATATGTTAGATAAATGCATGAGCGGGTCTTTCGACTCTCCCCACCGCCGCAGGAATCGTCTGGACATTCGAGCTCTCCATCATCCTTGTCTTCCTCCTCTGAGGGAGAGGAACCCCTTGCTCATCTTTCTTCCGACGCTGATTTCACTGAATATCAGCGATTCCTCTCGAGGATGGTGAGGGATCTTCGAATCTCTTACGTTAGACGAGACAATACCGAACGGGAGACGCGAGAATTCCTTGGAGAATTCGGTGCCCAGCACCTGGTGGTACCTCCCTGGCCTATCCCCTTCCAGGAGGCGTCTATCTGTTCCTGGCAGTCACCAGCCGCCCATTCTCCAGCCCCGGCAGACTGTCGTCGTAGGTATTGTGCCCCTCGAATCCTGGTACCTTCCCAACCCGTCCCTCGGGTTTGGTGTACCTAGAGACTCCTTCCGGGCGCTGTCGCCTGGCGCACGACCACCCACCAGATTCGGATTCTTTACAATTCGACCGGTGGGGGCGAAGAGTGTTCTCTTCTTCTCGTGCGGTGGCTTGCATTGCATCTCATCAGGCTCACCACGCTGCCTACAATCGTCATCTGTGGTCGATGCTCTCCCAGCTCCTAGCATCGATGCCTGATATGGAGCAAACCAGACAGGCTATTGCCCTCTCCGCTATAGGCCTGGAGCTGGCAAGACACCAAGCAAGGGCATCTTATGATGCCAATGAGGTGGTTTCCAGGCTTGCGGGGACAGCGATCTGCATTAGGAGGACGGCATGGCTCCATCTATCAAGGTTGTCACCCCTGGCCCGGCGTAGGGTGATCCGCTCCACTTTCCGGGGGACCTGTCTTTTCTCCTCCAGAGCTAGGAGGCTTTTGCAGGGGCTTTCTCCGTCTCCCCGTCCTCGGGAGGCACTTCCTAGCTCTTCTCCCACTTAGGCTTCCCTTGTGTTAGCCAGGGTCTTCTCCTTCTGTTCCTCACCAACAGGAGGCTGGGGGTCTTGTTCCCTCAGGGTTCTACCCTCCCCCTTTTTGTCAAGGGGGGGGCGTGGTACTCACCCAAGCAGTAATGAATGGTGAAGATTGATAAGGGAAGATATGAAAATTATGTACCTACCGTAATTCTTGATCTTCTCTTGTATCTTCACCATTCATTACTGATACCCACCCACTTTCCCCTCAGTGGCCTCCTTCTGTGGCGTCTCCCCCTCCCGTCTCATTCCTCTCTCCTCCCTTGGCCTTTATGCCAAAAAAAAAAAATCTGTTTTTTCCCCCATTCTCTTGAATGGATTTGCTTTTTTCCTCAAGGTAGAGAGGAACGACTACGGTTGCGAATTTCTTTAATCTGAGGGAACTCTTTCTGACTGCCCTATGAGGCGATTCCTTACCTTCTTCAGGTCATGTAGTTTCACAGCCTGGTGGCCATGCCCTGTCTTGGCCTCCTCAAAGTTTGCAATCCCCCTGGCAGGCATTATTTTTCAAAGCTTTTCCAGCTGCTGACTGAACTTGTCAGCTTCAAGCCTCTGTCTACCTTGTCTTAGCAAGTCGGATTGAGTTCCTCTCTATTTTTCTTACCAACTGCCTCCGAGAAGGCATGTTTTTTCCATACTCTTCTGTGGTAGCACTTAACAGGGTACTAAGGAACTTAGTCCTCTTCCTGGATGGGCGCTCTTCCGGAACAGGTTCTGTTTGAACAGTCTAGGAACCCTCAACTAGGATGAAGGGACTTGGCATGTTGAGAGTTCAGAGAGTTTGCCTCTCTTGGTCTGTTCAGGAAGTTCGGTGGAACTCTCCTCAGTCCTAACAACTGGGATTCTTGTTTCCTTATTAGTTTCGAGCCTATAACCTCTTAACCAACAATGCTCGATGGGCACTGTTCTCTTTCTCAACATGCCTCTTTCTTTCTTTCTTTCTTCTTCTACTTCCTCTCCTCTCTCTGTTCCTCCCTAGAGCCGCCCGAAAGGAGGCCCTCATGTCCCTTAGGGTAGGAATTCTCTCCTCTGTCTATTCTCCATTGGCTTATTCCTTTTCAGTTTATTTCCTTTCCTTTTTCTATCCCTCGGCTCTCTTGCCTCACTTTCTTTTTCTTACACTTTATTTCGCCTCTCCGCCAACAGAACTGAGATAGAGGAGGAGTCTGCGGCACCCTAACGCGCCTGCACGTGACGCGGGTATCGTTGTCCCCGAGGGCGCCAGCCGCTGGAGCCGACTCTAAAAAAACTCCCAGGGGTGCGCTCCGGCTAAAACCAAGCAGAATGAATGGTGAAGATACAAGAGAAGATCAAGAATTACAGTAGGTACGTAATTTTCATGTCCTCTGCTCCATCAGAGCCCCTGGCACCAGGTACCCAACACCGCAATATCCGACGCCACATTACCCGATGTGGCAGTACCCGACACCAATACCGACGGCTGGCTACCGCCGCCGGGTTACAGAGATCCTCCTTTTACGGATACCTCACTATCCATATCCCCCTCCTTCTCCACCTCCGCTGCCCGCTCCTCAGCCGCCGGTGGATCTGAAGGAGACCTTGGCCTCCTGGTGGGCTGAAGCCAAGGCTCAGCTCATCAGAGAGGTCGAGAGTTGTCTCCCGATACCAGACCCTACGTCGGAGATGGGAGACTCCTTCCCCACTACCCGATACCAGAGGAGAGCTGTCTGGTGCCCATGGCAGGGAGGATATGTGCCCCAGGGAACTCCCCAGAGGGGTGGTCCCTCCCCTTCTAGGGAGGAGTCTTTTTCCTCTTCGTCATCCTAAGTCACAGACTTGGAGTCCGGCCCCTCTGACCCTGAAGATGAGCCCTATACTCCGGAATGCCCTAGGAAGAGGGATCCTCCGAAGTTCCTTTCTTTTCTGTTGTTACTGAGGAAAATCCAGGAAGTTCATCAGTGGCAATCAGTGGAGCCAGACCCACAGCGTAAAAAAACTCGCTGCCCATCTGGATCTGCCCAAGACTGCTCCTACACTGATCCCACCCTGGATAGAGCCTCATGCAGATCTTGTCTCTACCATTTGGAAACAACCATCTGTGTTAGCCCCCCTTCCAAGGAAGGCAGACAGGCTATACCAGGCTCTGGAGGTGTAGACTTTCTTAGCCTTCACCCTAAGGCGGATTCGATCGTCATCAGCGCTGCTCACAGCTGCCCTGCCAATCTAAAACACCTCAGCTCGTCTCCACCTGACAAGGAATCACAGCTTCTGGACCAGTATGGGAAGATCATCTACTCCTCTTCTACCCTAGGTATCAGGGCCCTTAACTGTGTGACACGTATGGGGGATTTCCAGACCATCCTTAGCCAAGTGGAATCTAAATTGGACTCCCTTCCTGAGTCCTAGACTAAACAGGAAGTGGGGTACCTTGTCCGTTTCGCTCGTTCAGCCTGTCAGCACATGCTACGTGCCACTTATGATGTGTTGGACACAGCTGGAAAGAGCTCGGCCTTCGCCGTAGGCCTATGGCTCATGCCTGGCTCCATATGTCAGGTTTGGTCCCTGAAGTGCAATCTGCTATTCAGGATGCTCGCTTCAGGGGTTCGGTGCTGTTTGGGGGTGATGTCAAGGACATCATTACTGAACTGCAGGAGAAGGGTACTGCACTCAAGTCCGTTCAGACTATGTACAAGCCCCCTCAAGGGCAGCTGCGTCCTTTTCATCACCAAAACTGAGAACGACAAAAGCCGCAGGGCAAATGTGCCAACAAACATTGAGCCCCTCCAGCAACCAAAACTCCGCTCCAGTAAAAAACCTGCAGGAGCTTCGGCTGCTGCGCTGCCCCACACCTTCTGACTCCCTGCCTCTTAAGGTTCCAGAGGAACCGGTAGGGGGAGATTTTCCTCCCATCTGCCAGGCTGGGAGAGGATAACATCAGACGCTTGGGTGCTCTGGTTGATAGCGTCAGGGCACGCAATAGAATTTCTGCAGAAACCACCCCGAAGACCACCACCCCCAGTTGTCTTACTCCCCGCAACAACTTCCTTTAATCCTAGAGGAAATCATCTCCCTTCTGTCAAAGGCAGCAATAGAACCAGTTCCCACCTACCTTTAGGTAACAGGTTACTATTCCCATTTCTTCCTAGTTCCAGAGAAGACGGGAGATCTGAGGCCCATTCAAGTCCTCAGCTCCCTGAACATGTTCATGGAGTACAAACGCCTCAGAATGCCCTCGTTAGTAGAGCCTTCTGCCACTACTTCGTCCGGGACAGTGGCTATACACTTTGGACATGCAGGATGCTTACCTGCATATCCCCATACGCCTTTCCCATCGCAAATTCCTTCAGTTTTGTTTTCAGGGGGACCACTCCCAATTCAAGGCCCTCCCATTTGGTCTTTCCTCTGCCCCACCGAGTGTTTACCAGATGCCTGTTGGTGGTAGCGGCCCACCTGTGCCCCATGGAGTTCAGGTATTCCCATACCTGGATGATTGGCTCCTGGCGGCCTCGTCCAGGGAGGAACTCCTGCACCCCCTTTCCCTGCAGGTTTTTACCAGCCTGGGTATCACCATCAGCCAGGCCAAGTCCCACTTAGTCCCATGCCAACGCCTCCAATTTATAGGGGCGATTCTGGACACAACCACCGGCAAAGCCTTCTTGCCTCTGGACAGGGTAGACACCCTTCAGAACCAGGCTCGTCTTCTGTCTGGTCGCAGGAGGGTCGGAGCCAGGTCAGTCCTCCGCCTCCTTGGGCTAATGGCAGTTGCCATTCCGACAGTCCTGTTCGCTCGGCTCCATATGAGGATCCCTCAATAGACGCTTCAGTCTCAATGGGACCAAACCAGGGACAATCTAGACCAAGAGGTATTAGTATCAGATCCCATGATCAGGGACTTGCAATGATGGATGGTTCAGGAGAACCTGTGCATGGGAGTTCATTTCTGCATCGATCTGCCCTCCCAGACGTTGATGGCGGACGCGTCAGGAGAAGGCTGGGTTGTCCATCTGGGGTCTCACAGGACTCAGGGCAGCTGATCCGAGTTCGAACAAAACCTGCACATAAATGTGCTCGAACTGAGAGCAGTCCTTTATGCCCTTCAGGCTGTACTCTCCTTATTCCTCCCCGGTCATCTCCTCATACAGTCAGACAACATGTGCCTAGTCTGGTACCTCAACAAGCAGGGAGGAACGTGTTCCTACCCTCTATGCCGGGAAGTGATAAGAGTCTGGCACTGGGCAGCCCAACACCACCTTCACTCGACAGCGGCTCACGTCCTGTTAGTGGAAAACACACTGGCAGACCAACTCAGTTGTCCTCAGCCAGGTCCCACGAATGGGAGCTGGATCAAGAAGTTGTAAACAACATCTTTCATCGATGGGCAACACCTCAGATAGACCTCTTTGCCTCTCCCCAAAACACAAAACTTCCCGCCTTCTACTCGCTCGCTCCAGGGCAAGACATTTTTTTGTGGGATGCTCTGTCTCTCGGTTGGAGGGACAGATTTGTTTATGCCTTCCCTCCCATTCCTTTAATCCAGAGGGTCCTGAACAAATTCAGATTGGAGGGAGCTGGAATGATTCTCATTGCTCCCTTCTGGCCCAGGCAAGTTTGCTTCTCTCTTCTGCAACAGTTTTCAGAGGAACCTCCACGTCCTCATCCTCTGTCACAGCAATTGTTGACCCAGGATCAGGGGACCCTTGTTCATCCAGGTCTCAAATCCCTGCATCTCCATGCATGGGTCCTGCAGACATAGCTATAGTCCGCTTTGGAGTCTTTCCTCCAGTAGCCTTCTACGAGGTCCATCTACGCCATGAAGTGGAAACGATTTTCTATTTGGGCAGATTCGAAAGACTTCGAGCCTTTCTCGTGCCCAGTCAGTGAAGTCCTGGACTACATACGTCACCTCTTTGATCTGGGTCTCAGCCATTCCTCGTTGAAAGTCCACATGGCGGCTATCTTAGCCTACCATATTCCCTTTGTAGACAGGACTTTTGCTCAGTTGGAAGTCTCTAATTTTTCTCAGAGGGGTTCTCCATTTGACACCCTCATCCACATTCCTGCCCCTCCTTGGGACTTGAATTTTATCCTTGAGAAACTTACTTTGCCTTCCTTCGAGCCAGCAGCCACAGCTGATTTGAAGTTCCTTTCTTGGAAGACACTCTACCTAGTGGCCATTATTTCTGCTCGGCACATTTCCGAGCTTCAGGCCTTGATGTGCAAAATTTTTCTTTATGCAACACTCCCAATCAAGGGGAGTACCTCTTGCATACTTTGGATGTTCGCAGAATCCTGAGATGCTACACCAGTCAGACCAAGGGTCTCAGGAAGACTGATCAGTTTTTGTCTCTTTTGTTTATAAAAGAGAAGGCAATGCTGTCTCTAAGCAATGCCTATCAGAATGGTTGGCACATTGTATCACTTTCTGTTACGACAAGTACAAGACCCTTCCAGGTCAAGTCAGGTCATTCCACCAGAGGAGTAGCTGCCTCTGCAGCTTGTTTTAGAAATGTGTCTGCGGCAGACATCTGTGCTGCCCCAACTTGGACTTCTGTACATATCTTCACGAAACACTACAGTTTGGACATCGCCTCTCGCCATAGAGCAGGCTTCAGGTTGGCTGTCCTACAAGGTCTCTTTTCATGAGACCCGTTCAGCCCTGAGGTTCCATGCTGTGGATAATAATCCTCCTCCCGAGTGCTTTTCCTTGTTCTAGACTGCTTGGGACTCAGTCCTATATGTGAATACCTACTGCCAGAGCCCTCTCGAAATAAGATAGTACAGTTATGTAAGAACTTACCGTAACAGTAGATCTTCGAGAGAGGCTTTTGCAGTAGTTATTTCCTTCCCGCCCTCCGTTCCCCTAAGTTTTCTTTGCTTATTTCCATGGGAAGGAATAGCCTCTTCTCTCTCGTCTTGCCTCTTTTGGTCTTTGGTGGGAAAGAACTGGAAGGCGGGTGTGGGGGACCGCCCCTTTATACCGACGTTGTGTGATGCCGGTCACCTGACGTGGGGGTGGTCCCCCGCCAGAGACTGCTAGCTAGAAATTTTTCCATGAGGTCCTGATGCCTGGCGGCCTAGTCCTATATGTGAATACCTACTGTAAGAGCCTCTCTTGAACATCGACTGTTGCAGTAAGTTCTTCCGTAACTGTACTTTCCTGACCTATGGGGATGTGGGAAAAGGTAATCCAGCCTGTAAAAGGTCCATTTCTCGGTGGATAGTCCAATGTATCCAATTCTGCTATACCAAAGCTGGTAAGGAGCCCCCATCAGGATTGGTGGCCCATTCCACAGGAGGAACAGCTGCCACTTTAGCAGCTGCCAAGGATGTTCCGCTAGTGGACATCTGTAAAGCAGCTACCTGGAAAACAGTACACACTTTCACAGAACACTACAGCCTGGATATTCTGTCCATGAGTGATGCTAGTCTTGGCACTGCAGTCCTGCAAAGTCTGTTTGCAAAATAAGCTCTTTGCCCACCTTCAGTGGTACTGCTTGGTAGTCTGCAGAAAGTTAGGAATATTCTGAGCATTACTGGGGTTAGAAAAAAAAAAATGACTTACCATAGTAATCTTCTTTCTTCCCAGTGATGCTCAGGTATTCATAACTTCCCTCCCAACCTCTCCTTCCAGAACTTCAGCCTCTGCACTCTGCATGCTGGTGTCACCATTATCACTATACACCCTTGGAGTGTTTTTTACCCTGCACCTATCAATAGTTAAGGTGAACAGGGTTCATTGTGTTTCTACCTGTTTTGGTATTTCTCTGGCATTTTGTTCTAACTTTGTTGAATTGTTGATCTCTCCAGCTGGAGTTTTTGTTTTTACAAATTTATATTGTTGGGAAAACCCCAATTTTAATAATAAAATTATAGTACCGTATTACTCTGGGCCTACTTTCCAGGCTCCTTTATAAAATCTGAAGAGGTCAGAACACAGGCAGTTAGTAGAGGCAGTGTTTGAAAGATGCTCATGTGCAAAGTGTTCCATCATTTACATGTGTTCCATCTCTCCGGGCAGTCCAACCCCTCAGGCTTACTGCATAAAGTTATGAATATCTGAGCATCACTGGGAAGAAAGAAGCTTACTATGGTAAGTAATTTTTTCTTCTAGTGCTGCAAAACCCGCAGCCCCTGTTGCAATGTGCAGACATTTTTAGGTCTCCGATATCATCTGATGTTATGATATTATTCAAAGCCCGTTACTTAAGTGACAAAACTACCTTATTTAGGAGGAACGGAAGAACATTTTTAAGGAAGAATCTGGGGCACTCTAGAGGCATGAATACGGGTTTGGGAATGTTAAGTGCATAGCCTGGCATTAATTTATTTGAAAATTGGCAAGTGGGAAAAAGCCCACTGAACCGAAGCTCATTGGTGCATCCTGGGGGGAGGGGAGAACATAGAGAAAACTGGATGGGCAACTGTGCAGAACCAGTGTGTTCTGCCACAGAGGAATTCTGATTTCCTCTGACCTTAAGAGGGAAGCTCGAGAGGTTCATGGGAATCAGAACCCCGAGGTGGCAAAACACACTGGCTGTGTATAGAGTTCCTCATCCTGTATTTTTTATAGTGTATAGTACTATGTGAAAAATGTGTTTTGTGACTTCTTTTGCTTTCATAATGAAACTGACTCGTGCAGTCTGTAGAGGTTCTAGAATGCTGTTCTACCACAGTAGGGTAGAACAGCATTCCATGACCTTGGAACTGTGGTAGAACAGCATTTTGAAAGGGATGGAATTCTATACAGAACACTCCACTATACACTATATATAGAATAGTGTATGGTTGTCCATACACAACAAGCCTATGTTGCCATTATGGGGATGTGATGACGTCATACGGACCTCAAGAGCGAAGCTCGAGAGGTCAGTTTGACAGCAGCACATCCCCGAGATGGCAACATAGCCTGTTGTGTATGGACAACCATACACTGTTTTATATAGTATATGGTTCACCAAGACATCGAACCTTTCTCAAGGTTTCTTACCTTGTGATAACGCTACCTCTTCTCCGTTCAGTCCCGCTCTGCTCCTGAATCCGGTTCCGTGGCAGTCCTGCTCTGCTCCTGAATCCGGTTCCGTGGCAGTCCTGCTCTGCTCCTGTCACCCATGATTTATAGCCCCCAGTAATTTAGAACAAAACCAAAAAAAGACAGACTGGTAGTTTTGACACATGGCGCTGACTGTGAAAGTCTGTGTCCAAACCATCTTAGATTACTGTCCATACTGTCTGCTTGCCCGACCGCTCGCTAAGTGAATCCGCCATTTTAGAATACATTTTTAAAATCACTTCTTGTTTCCGCCAATCAGGTAGGAGCTCAAAGGGCAAAAGTTGTTGTACTATCAATGCGACGTCAGAATGATAGTGCAACAACTTTTGTGCCCTTTGAACTGTCCTACAACAGGATTTGGAAAACCATCGTTTTCTATCCACAACAAACCCTTACCATATGCTATAAGTGGATACATACGTAATAGCAAAAAATGGTTACGAGATACAGTAGTGACTAGCAAAAACAGGACTAGTTTCTGTAACTAGAGACAGTGTAAAAAACTGGTGGCAGTGTACTGATATGCAGCGTTTGGTAAGAACAATAAGATAAAACCATATATAATGTGCAGTCATGTAGAAGTCTAGTCATGCAAGCCATGGGGTCTGACGACTGAAAAACCCTGGAAAAGATGCAGGAACCCCTGATGACCAGCAAAGGGTGAATAAGTGGCAGTGAAAGACATTCTTGTAACTGTTTAAATTGGGACTTGTATCCAACTTCAGCAGACCTGTGACCAATACATCCGATGCCAGTTTACAGCGACATGCAGGCACCCAGCCTTTTATTTTGCTCCTGCTTGTTCCCTGTTCTCTTGATGAAGTCATTCCCATTGAAAAGAGTGCATTAACTTCCAGTCCTTTTGAAATGCACTTATGTCAGTGATAGATGAGGACGCTCTCTATTACTTCAAAGGAAAGACCCGGTTTTGAATAATAAGGTCCTGCAAATGGGCTGGGGGAAGCAAGGAAGAGGGGGGAGGGTGTGTGGATATGGAGTCCCAGTTCTGCAGAGTAACACAAGGTATGACCCTGCTGTCAAACTGAGCCGTCTATCAGCTACCCTGCTGGTGTCCTGCAAAAGCACTAACAATGCCACTTTCAGTAAATTATCAAGCCGAGTGAATGACTATTTTTATTCCTCGCCCAAAGGAATGTGACACTCCGTTCTGCCGTAGCCACCTCTTGTGCTGGTTTCCCAGTACCTCAAAGGCTGGTAGGAGCGGGGTTCTGAAGAATAAAATTCTTGCATTTGTATTAAGTTGTGACTGCGTGTGTATGTTTTGTGTCAAGACTTGTTTAGAATTTCTATAGCTAATCCTATTAGAAGCTGACCTCTCTGGCTAGAGTTTCTGTAGTTTGGCATCTTGTTTTGTGTAGTGCCTGAGCGATGCACTTTATTGCAGTGTGTAGTCATGCAGGTTGTAATTTAATTAAAGCACTTTACCCTTCCACTAGTTTTTTTTTTTTTTCAAACGGAACAGTTTTTTTTTTTAACAGAATAAATGTATGTAATGTATACAAATAAATGTTGGTGATATATATTAATGTTTGTAGTATGTATTGAAGTAAATGTCCGTAATATATAAATGCTTATTATATGTAAATGTATGTACTATATAAATAAATGTGTTATATGTATCAGTGTATGTAATATATAAATAACTATATGATATACACACACACATATATATATATCAGTAAAATGTATAAAAATAAATGGTAATATGTAAAGTGTTTGTAATATATAATGAATATAAATAAAAGTATGTAGTATATACATATATGTAATAAATACATACATGTAAAATATATAATATATAAAAATATTGGTTTATTTGTGTGTCAGTTAACTGCTGTGTAGTTTCAGTGTAACTGCATTGTAACTGCAGTGGAGTTGCATACAACAAACATGTAACTACAGTGTAAAAATATAAAACATGAACTGTGCACGCACAGGACTCATCCCCCCTTTTTTTTTAATAATTACCTCTAACTTTAACGTTTTTTTAACAATAATCCCAAATTTTGGCCTTAGCCTACTTACCACCCCTCACGACCATGTAAGTGGCAACTTTCAGACCTGCTCATAGGCTCTTGTGCTTTGCGTAGGGCTCCAGGGCCACACATGAATCATACTACAGGTCCAGCAGCATTTCCTGTGGGTCGGTTGCTTCCCACAGGTCCTTTCGTGAAGCAACTCATAGATCAGGTGCCATGCCGGACGGGTCAGCTGCTTTCCCTGGGCCTGAGGAGGCCTTTAGCTATAGGTCTGTCTCCTGAGGCCCAGTGAGTTTGCTGCTCTGTGTAGAGCTCACTTGGTCGTGCACAAAGAAAGATACAGTTCCACGTCCCTGCACAATAGGTCTAGTGCATGCCCTGCACAAAACAAACCATTGGTCTGGTACCATGTTCAGGACTATGGCTTCATGCAGGGCCCCCAAATCTATATGTGCAAGTTGTTTTAAAATCTTTTTCAAAGAGTAAGAAAATACAGTAAATTGCAAAGAATGATGTTACTGCAGGTATTAGGATTTGGACAATGTATAAAAAAAGAGATTGAATAACAAGGGACGGGAAACCGGAACTTAAGGAATCTGAAGGAGAAGGCAGCTTGGCCTTATGACTTGACAGGAGGGGGAGCGAGAGGCAGTGTTACAAAGGGAGTACAATAGGGGTGGAGAGATTGCTCAGTATTGAGGAATATAGTGGGGAAATATTGACTACAGGGGACGAATTGTTCGCAGCCAATTGCCTGAAGCCAGTGTGATGATGGGAAGTCAATACTGTCTCATCCCAAGGGGTCAAGATTTTACCACTATATATCCTGAAACATACCAGGCAATAATTTTTCTAAATACTGTCAAGAGACTTGGTTTTGACCATAATTAGAACCAAGGTTCAGTGAAAAGTATTACTTCAAGTAGAGGGCAGTTAACTTAAGAAATAGACAACCCAGTGAAGCTGTGACAGCTAGCACTGTTCAGGCTTTTAAATTAGGACTAGACAGATTCCTGAGGCAGAATGGCACCAAAGGTTACACTGCATGAGTAGGGCTAACACAGGACTAGACAGATTCCTGAGGGGCAATGGCATTGAGGGTTACACAGCACGAGTAGGGGTAACACAGGGCTAGACAGATTCCTGAGGGACAATGGCATTGAGGGTTACACAGTACGAGTAGGGGTAACCCAGGACTAGACAGATTCCTGAGGGAGTATGGCATTGAGGGTTATACAGCATGAGTAGGGGTAACACAGGACTAGACAGATTCCTGAGGGAGAATGGCATTGAGGGTCACACAGCATGAGTAGGGTAACACAGGACTAGACGGATTCCTGAGGGACAATGACATTGAGGGTTACACCGCATGAGTAGGGGTAACACAGGACTAGACGGATTCCTGAGGGAGATTGGCATTGAGGGTCACACAGCATGAGTAGGGTAACACAGGACTAGACGGATTCCTGAGGGACAATGGCATTGAGGGTTACACCGCATGAGTAGGGGTAACACAGGACTAGACGGATTCCTGAGGGAGATTGGCATTGAGGGTTACACAGCATGAGTGGGGGTAACCCAGGACTAGACAGATTCCTGAGGGAGCATGGCATTGAGGGTTACACAGCATGAGTAGGGGCAACACAGGACTAGACAGATTCCTGAGGGAGAATGACATTGAGGGTTACACAGCATGAGTGGGGGAAACACAGGACTCCCTGAGGACACCTTTGCAGGCGGAACCGGTAGGAGGCAGTGAGTTGTTTTCCTGTTCTCCTTGGTAAGAGGTATTTTTCACACACTATTGGATTTATTAAATGCTGCTTTGCATTACATTTGGTGATGTGACTGTTTTATGTGGTTGGTGGTGCCGGGATTCTATGCCATAACACAGGACTAGACAGATTCCTGAGGGAGAATGGCATTGTGGGATACGCAGCATGAGTAGAGGGTAACACAGAACTAGACGGATTCCTGAGGAGACATGGCATTGAGGTTTACTCAGCATGAGTGGGGGTAACACAGGACTAGACAGATTCCTGAGGGAGAATGACCATGAGGGTTACACGGCATGAGTAGGGTAACACAGGACTAGACAGATTCCTGAGGGAGAATGACATTGAGGGTTACCCAGCATGAGTAGGGGTAACACAGGACTAGACAGATTCCTGAGGGAGAATGCCATTGAGGGTTACATAGCATGAGTGGGGGTAACACAGGACTAGACTGATTCCTGAGGGAGAATGGCATTGAGGGTTACACAGCATGAGTGGGGTAACACAGGACTAGACAGATTCCTTAGGGAGATTGGCATTGAGGGTTACACAGCATGAGTGGGGTAACATAGGACTAGAGAGATTATCAGAGAATGGCATTAATTAACATAGAAGCACAGAAGAATTGAATTTGTCGTCAGAAAGGACAGGTCGGCTCTTGTAGTCTGCCCTATTTTCTCTTTGTTATGTTGTTTAAACTCAGCTTTATTGCACACTCAGTAATCATACCAAATACAAAGATGATGTTGCTGAAGGGGGGTACATTCCCCCCAGTGTGTTGGCACAAGATATGTGTGACCGAGTTTGGCTGGTGCATGATGATATTTATGACGAAATTCAGAAATGTTATGTATGTCCCTGACTGCTGCTGTCAATAAACTCTACAAGTGCCAAAAAAAAGTATATGATCAGTGATTTTAGATTAACATAGTGTGTCTTCATACTCTGTTTACATTTATGCATACAATCTGCAATGTGGAAAAACAAAAAACATTAACTAGCCATTAACTGTATTGACAAACTGGGACATATTCATATGGTAGTTTATAGTCTGCGGCATGGTCTGTGGAGTACTGTGCAGCACTGTGAGACAAGGGGTTTGGTCGGGTCCAGTGCTGTCTCTTCCTGTGCAGGGGCCCTTCCTTGCCCATTCTGCTGACAACCTCCTATAACCCCACCATAGTCCTTCCCATCTAAACCACAGTTCGGTGTGCCTCGCCATGGCCAGCCTAAGGGAGGCGTTTATTCCCTCTGTTCTATTACATATGAACATGTGAACATACGAAGAAACCAGCAGAAGAAGGCCATTTGATCTATCAAGTCTGCTCGTATTGCAGGGTCCGCAGCTTGAGCTAATGTCCTCCTATTATGGTGGTGAGGGGGCCCACCTCATTAAGAGTCTTTGTGATCTTTTTTTTTAAAACTTATATTTTATTGTTTTCAAATAAAAAACACCACCATACAGTTGATACCTCTTACCAGACATACAGCACTAAGCGCACAGAACGTAGCCTCAGTAGTCATCTGAAAGGAGTTGGGGATAGTCCAAATACAGGTATTAAAATGATTCCAGGCATACCTGCATCTTGCAATAGTGAGGCAATGTTGCACCAGTAAGGTATACCAAAAAAGTTTATAATCAACCCAAAGACTAATATGTCCCATCTCAAACATAGATTAACAACAACAATGGTAGCACTACCCCTTCCCTGCAGAACTGTTACACTCCCGCAGTATACCATTCGTGATCTTTCTTCCCTTTATTAGAATACTCAGGGTGTGTCAGGCCCAAGGGTTAACAGTCTTGGATCAGATTCCTGAGGAGATTGTCACACGTGGGAGTGTGAAGAGAGGGGTACTGGCACTACCAAATTCACCTCCATGTCCATCCAGTCCATGTCGTTCTGTTATGTAATCAAAGAGACTGTCTGAGCCACCAGATAGTAAAGATGGAGGTCCGGCATAGCCAAGTTCCCCACCCCACCCCTTCTTTGTGGAGACAGTAATCTTTTAAGTCTATGTCTGCCCGCCACCCATATTAATTTCAGGGTTAGCTTTTGCAGAGAGTACCAGAAGGGCCCTGGAAACTTGATAGGAAGGGCCTGGAAGGAGGAACATGGGAGAATATTAATTTTCAGAGTGGCTATTCCCTGCCAGGGAGAGAGGGAGCAAGTCCCACCTGGCAGCATCCGTCTTAACCTTCCAAAAGAGCTTTTCATAATTCAGAGTGAATATGGAGGCCAAATTTGAAGAAATGCTGACCCCCAGATACCATGCAGTGCTGTTTGTGGTCCATTTAAAGGGGAAGGAGTCTTTAAAATTCCTTGGGCAAGTCCCCCCTATTTTGATCACATCAGATTTGTCTAGGTTGATCTTACACCCTGAAACATCTCCATATAGCCCGAGCTCCTCCAGGAGGGCCAGTATGGAGGTCTCTCAAAACAGATTTTCGACCCGTTCTTCCTGGTACAACTTATGGAAGTCTGCAAATTCCTCTACTGTCTTCTGGGGGTCCAGCTGATACTTGAGTACCATTTGCCTTTTTGCAGAACCGCAGCACCACCCTACTCGTTGCTTCTTTGTGGTGCTGTCGTGCTAACAGCTTGCCAGCCTGCTTGCCGTACTGATAGAACCGTTGCCTAGAGCTCCTTGCGGCCTCCTTGATTTTGCTGTCTAGCAGTTTATTTAAATTGTTTCTACATTCTTCCAGCAGTCATACAACTGTCTCATCCAGCACAATCTTGTGTTCAGCCTCAAGATCGTATAGTTGTCTCTCCAGTTTAGGCTGTTCCTTTTACCTCTGCTTTTTAAGGGTGGAGGCAAATCTGATCGTTCAATCTACCAAGACTGATTTAAAGCCACCCACCGGATAGCTGCTGAGCTGTCAGCCAGATTGTTGTTGGTCGAGTACTCCTCTAGGCAATGCTCCACTTGGTCCTTAGGTCCTTGTACTCGTAATTGCTCAGCAATGAGACATTCAGCCGCCATGTTGGGGATTTGGGCCCAGGGTTAAGGTATATGTTCAGTACCACTGGAGCATGGTTCGAGATGACAGTTGGCCAGATGCTGCAGGACTCTGCCCCGTGCAGCCACTCCCTGGAGAGTAAGAAGTAGTCTAGATGAGAGTAGACCCTGTGTGGTGCAGACCAAGAAGTGTAATGTCTCACCTTTGGGTTCAAGAATCACCATGCCTCCATCAGGCATTTGGCTGCCTTGCTCTCGGACTTTGCTGTAGTTCCTGATCTGTCCAGAGATGGGTTGAAGTGGGGCATTAAAATCGCCTCCCACCATGTAGAGTTCCGCTGGGTTCAGGGCTGTGTTAAATATGGTATACCTAGGAAATCTGTGATTTTGGTGTAATCTTTTGGGGGCATAAATATTGTGGAAAGTGCATGGTACTCTCTTAAACCTCCCCCTGACACAGATCTCCCTTCTGGATCCAGTCTGGCCAGTTCAACTTCCATATGGCAATTTTTATGCAAGAGTATTGCCACTCCCCTCTTACTGGGTTGTGCAGGACAGGCGGAAAAGAACTCCCACCCCACCCACGCACTTTTCAGCTTGTCATTCTCTTGTCTGGTGAGGTGTGCTTTCTAAATATCAGCTGTCATGACATTCAGCTTCTTAAGGTTTTGCAGGACCCAGGTGCATTTGATGGGGCTGTTCAGCCCCAGACATTATAGGTAACAATCTTGTCTCACATCATATTACTTTCATTCCCCCGCCCGGGCTGCTATCAGCATCTCAAGTGTGTGTGGTTCTACCTCTCTTCCCAGGCATTGTATCTCATGTACAGTACAGTGTAAAACCTTATGTGAACAAAATTCCACAATATAACCAACAACTTCAGGTCCCCAGTACTGGACAGCACTTCAAGCACTTTCAATACCACCCTGCAGATGTGGTCGGTGTCCATTGATGAGCTGGGTGTGGCATTTTGCAAAGAAGCCAAGCGTCATTGCGACGCTTATTGAGCATCCTCCAACCAGGTGCTTCCTGACAGTTCTGTCTGTACACTTTGCTAGCATATTGTGGTGGTGTGAATTGTAACTATCCCCCCCCCCCCCCAAAAAATAGTATGGATAGGGCCTGGGCCAGAACAGTGCATTCCCTCATGGGTTCTGCGCACTTACAGGAACCCCCCGTCCCCATATAGGCTGATTGCCCAGAATAGAAATGGCCCTTCAGGGGAATTCGCTCTGCGTGTATCGTCCTGGTGCACCATGCACCATGGCAGCCTGTGTAACAAACACTCTCCCTTGCACTGCCCTGTGGCATACTTTGATAAACTATCTCTGCATTGGGCACTGCCCTCAACTGATTAGCTCTTTTTGCATGATGTGTCTCCTTCAGGGGGACTATGGCGGTAGCCACCAAGATCATCCCAGTTCCCACCCTTGACCTTGGGGTCTGAATTCATCCGGGGCTGCCCAGCCTCAGTCTTCATCTGCCTGTCTCTTTCATAGAGCCAGGCTGTTTATGTGCTTTTGGGTTTAGGGATCTGAATGTCCCCAACTGAGTCATGGTTTGTGCCAGCTTTCCCCTAGGTTCCCCCAGACCACCCATCACCCTCTGTTATATTTGTTAATTGGGACCTTTTTCCAATGTGCCTAGTGCTTCTGTTCAAGGAGTCAAACAGCCTTTCCTGTTTTTTTTTTCCTTAAACTTGTTTATTGCAGTAGTCCTACAAACCAATGTACACAGGCAATCACAAAAGAATAAGACACTGCTGTAAAGAGTCAGCTCACAAAATACTGTAGTATAGTTTCCATACATAATTTCATGACCAGCTCTCTTACTGTATTAAACAGTATTGTCCCAGTTAGGAGTGAGTCAAACCCATGATCTATATTCTGTAAAAATAAAAGTCCAGTGACTCTTCTAGTCTCTGGTATCAAAGGATTAATTGATATGTGATGAAACAGACTTCATGTACGGTTTAATAAACCACAGTTTGTTGTTAACACTGATACAGTGTAAGATGCTATTGTGAAAACAGTTTTATACCAGGGTTATAACCAGACAAAGATGTAAACAGTAAAAATGCAAGTGAAATGAGGCTAAATGTGTAAACTCTGGCCGTATAATCATGAAATGAAACTTGGTGCTCAGATGCCGTCACCGGGATGGGTCAGTACCCCACTGCCTGCTGAGAGAGGACTACTCTCCCCTCCAGTTCCTCAGTGTGGTACATAAAAGGGAGCCATACCCCCATCATTTGTCCATTTGGAGCCGGAGTTCAGCGGTAATTTTCTCAATGCAAGGGTTCCAAGTCACTTTAGAAGGGGATCCCTTATCTTTGCCATTATCTGGGTGGGCAGCTGCTTTGTTCTTTTGGCAGCTGCATTTGTGGGCCTTCAAAGCTTTTTTTCCCCAGGGGGTCTGACTAGGTGGCATGGGTTGGGTATATAGCACTAAGGGGACTACCAGTTTTTTGAGGAATGGCATTGCATCCACCAATTTACGAAAGAATTGAGGGCACTCCTGGGTGAATATTTTGAACTGTGCTGAGGCCAGCAGTTGCAGTTTGATGTTTTGTGTGGCCATGTGCTTATTGATGGCTAGAAGGGTTCTGCGTTTCTGCATAGTCGGGGGTACAGTCATTATCAAAGAACAGTCTAGTGTCCCCAATACTATTTCTTTTTTTACCCAGGCCACTGACAGGACACTGGGTTTAATTTTATAGTCCAAGAAATAAAGGACCACTGAGCGAGGCTGTGCCTTTGGACCATAGGTCTTTGTACTAGGGATCTGAGAGCTCGCATTTAGGGGGTTGTCTGCCAGCCAGTCCAGCAACTCTCTAATGAATAATTCTAAAAAAGACTCCATTGCTCCTGTTTCAGTGCCCTCAGGGTGCCCATGGATCTGAAGGTTGTCCTGACAGAGAGGAGCTCAAGGTCGTCGAGTTTTTTCAGCGAAGTCCCCCTGGAAGGTAGTGCAACATGGCATTGTAGGTGTTGACTATTTCAGTCACCTCCATTAGGCCTTTTTTAATTTTTTTTATTTATAAGACACAGAAGATGCAGAGTAATAGTACATACATTGAATTATCCCCCACACGATAAATCCACGTTGAAATTTATTCATCATATAGGTCTTCAAGCAAGTTGTTATAGTTCCAAAAGAAAAATCAAAAACAATATTCAGAGGGAATTCCTTTTCGCTTAAGTAATGGAATGCTTATCATGTGAATCCTATGTTGTACTGATTATCTCGGCAAGTCCTGAGGTCCAGCCTGTCCCAGACATTCCCATAATCCCTCCCATCTCCATTTAAATTGTTGAGTCCTTTATCCCACTTAGATATAGTTACGGAATGAAGTTTTCATCCTCTTCAAATATATAGAAGATCCAGCTCCTCCACTTCACTTCAAGGTGAGAGGTGCGTCTTGAACCATGAGCTGACAACCCTTTAGGGTTAGGCCTTTCTTGATGTCTGGTGTCTGCTGTGTCAACTCCCCCAGGCTGCGGGCAGTTTGTCTCACCACTTTCTTGAGTCTGTTCATGGTTTTGCTGACTTTACTAAGTTCAAAGAACAGCCAGTGGGTTGTGATTGTAAAGCTTTCATCATTGCTAAGGTCGCTTGGTGGGCCTGATGCTAGTGGGCTTACCAGCTCCTGCTCTGTGCCTGGGTGTCTCGGGCTTCAGCTGACGCGAGGCACTTCATGTAGTCCAAAAGGGTTTCTTTAGGCTTTTGCCAAGGTGGCATGGTGTTATGCTATCAGCTCTTCCCCAAGCTGCTGTTGATATCTGTTTGTTAGGGCAGATTAAGTAGTATTTTCCAGTCCAGGGGATGTAGCTGAGCAATTCCATGTCTGCATCGGAGCAAGGTGGAACCAGAGGTCCCCTTGCTGTCTATTTCTGTTGAGGTTCTGTAGCATGAGTAGGGTAACACAGAACAGGATAGTTTCCTGAGGAACAATGCTATTGAGGGTTACAGGTAACGATCTGGTTAATAAGTGTAGCTGTCTCTCCACACTGAAATGGGGACTAGTCACTTCTGTGCAGCAAGCAGGGTGAGTAAGGTGAACACAGTCACTTCCATAACCACAGTACTGTGTTAGTATCTGCTGGACACCAATGCTGTTGCTGCAACCAGCAGGAAGGGAGAACAAGATGGAATAGCACAGGAATCATACATTTGGGTTTTCAGTGAGAACAAGATCATAGAAATTTGTCAGCAGAAAAGGACCGTATCAGCCCATCTAGTCTGCCCTTGTTCCCTCCCCATAGGTAGCCCTAACTCTACCACCCTACACCCCACTTTCGTGTCCTCCCTTCCCCACTCTGTATATTCTCTGCCCCTCTTTCCCGTCAGGGTATCTATCCTTCCCTCCCTTGTTTAAACCCATGTAGTCGTCCCATGCACTCTTGAATCCCCCCACTGTTGATGCCTTAACCACCCCCTTCGGTAGCCCATTCCAGGGACCTACCACCCTCTCAGTGAAGTAGTGCCCTCTTTTATTTCCTCTGAATTGTCTGCCTTCCAGCTTCAGGCTGTACCCCCTAGTTCTTTGATTCTTTCACCTTGAATATACTTCCTTCCCTCACCTTGTTAATTCCCTTCAAGTATTTAAAAGTTTGTCATATCCCCCCCCTCTCTCTCCTGGTTTCCAGTGGATATAAGATGGACTCTGAGTTCCTTCCATTACCACAGTATTACAGTATGTTACTATCTGTTGAGCCCAGAACCCCCCTCTATCCAGCAGGAGGTGATTCCGGTGTCCTACTGCTTGGTGCTGTCATTTGTGTGAGGCGGGCATAATTCACCATCATGGCACTACCCCAGCACTGCCAACAAGCTTGATGCTAGCAGGCCAGGAGCAGAGACTTGGAGAATCATGATGGTGGGTAGAGCTTGTTTACGCAGGAGGGAATGAAGTTGAGACACACTAAACTATTGGGCTTGCCTCCTCGCCCAGTGAGATCTAGCTTCAGATGGCTATGGGGTGGGCTAGCCATCCCCCGGAGCAGGGTCATTGCTCAGGGTTTTGGGGGAGGCCAGTGACAATTCTTGTAGGGAATATTGTGGTCTCTTCAGGGTTGGTGGCTCAGGACAAGGTGTTCAGACTGTTCCAGGTATAGAATCAATAAATAGTGCCCTGGATTGTACGGTAATAACCTCTAGACCCAAGTTTTCAGCTTCACTATAGGCGTGTAAAAATACACATATCCTCATAATGTAAAACATTGTGGGAAGTGTATGCAAATCTCCATGGATAGTTTAGACTGGTTCTGCTTTAAGCAAGAGTGTATGGTGCCAAACAGCCTCTCACACCCTCTGCAGAGGCTGTTGTTTACCGCCGCTGTCCTCAGAAAACATTGGTATTTGTATAAGAGAATCTCGCTTTACAACTATGCCTCCCTGCCTCCACTGAGGGAGCACATTTGTTGGCACTGCTGCCTCACTGGGTTTGTTTTAGCTTGCTGTTTTGGAATCCCGGTATCTAAGGGACTTATGAAGTCCATACAGCCAGTGTTTAAGCTTTAGTAAAAGAACACAAGGAAGGGTCCATGGCTAGCAGTGCAGTGGAGTGCACCTGCTTTGTGAGGGCTATGACAGGTCTGAATAAGACTCTGTGCCATTTGTTATGCAGAAAGAGTTAAATGCAAGGGTCTGTTCCATCCTCTCCTTTTCTCTTGTCTGTCCGATTGTGCAATTACATTTTCTTATGAGACCTCTGAACTGATCACTCTGACAGTTTCACGATTCTCCCCGTCCCACTATCTCCCTGCCTTCACTTGCTGTTTCTATTTTTTCTTCCCACTTGCTTATCTATGGTTATAAAAATATATGTGGATCTTTATGTGAAGCTGGGTTCTGTGGTTTGAAAATGTATATAGTTATATTGTTGAAATGGTTGCAGAAAGCTGTTTGGAACTCAGAGGATTAACTGTGAAATGCAGTTTGACCTCCGCAAAGTAATTTGCAAAGTTGGCAACAGGAGATTAGTTCTGTGATACAATGTTCTGTTTTGTTGCACCTGCAAGGAAAGAAACTGACAAAGCTCTGATACATTTTGAAAGCGGGACCTTTGGTCTCAGCGAGCCTACCTGGTCAACAAAAAAAAAAAATCAATAAAACATTTTGTGAGAAACAGAAGGTATCTTAGAAAGCTCAGGATGCAGAAGTTAATTGCCAGGCACAAACTTCTTATAAAAAGAGCTGCAATGTTTTTGTTGGAGAGGGAGAAACAGAAATTTAGAATTGGAGATACTCTCAGATGAAGGACTTTGTTTTGTTTGATTTGCCTGTATGGAAGCTATCCAGCACAATTTTAATTTTAATTTTATTATTGAAAATAATAAAATGCTACTTGTGAATTTTATAACAGCTCCTGGTTTCCTATGCTTCATGTCCTGTGCTTCAACAACAAGGGTTCTGTCTCTTTAGCAGTATTTAATAAATTTTGCTTCCTGCAATGAGGAAAAAGGACTAGTCTTGTAAAACTCAGTCAGTGACAGGACAAGATGAGTAACTCACTGAAAAAGTGGCAGGAAGAGGATTTTTTTTAAACCTAAATCAGGAGCTAAAGGCTCACAATCATGAGGTTACGGGACTGTCCCCAGGAGTGGCTGCGTCAGAGTTGCCTGAAGCAACACTGGTGACCATTAGTCAGAATATTAAAATTCTGTGCATCGGTGGTGGATTTAGATAAGTAAGTGGACAATTTTAAGAAACAGGTATTGGGCTTACAACCAGCGATGGTGGATGTGAAGCAGGAGAAAGCAATGGCAGTCAGCATGGCGGAAAGAGCACAAGGATCAGCATCGGCATAGTGAAGGAGAACACGAGGCTTAAGCTTTGGCTTCAGCACCTTGAGAATTATTCCTGAAAACACCACCTGCTGGTGCTGGGCCTGCCGGAGGGCTCCGACTTAGTTGCCTTTCTAACACAGTGACTGGCGGCAGAGCTGTGGTGTCCTGAATCAGAGGAGCAAGTGGAAAGTACAAACTTGGTGATGAAAATCCTAAAATTTCGTTTGGTCAAAACACATCATGTGACCATCAGTAAACTCTGCAACAGACAACCAGTAAAGCTCCCACTGATCAAATGTTTACTTTTTTTTAACCTAATTAATTTTTGTTTAATTTTTTTAAACAGATGCATTTTATAATAGCAATAATGTACTTCAGGGTGTGTGTAGTAGTCTGATTTACCAACTTCTTGTGTGATTAACTCGGCTACGCCTCGTGACACACCACACAAGGCGTGGGTGCATCCCACATTAGAAAATGGGTAAAAAAAAAAAAATACTGAAATCTGATTGTCTGGCATGGGGTACATTAACTTACAGTGAGAGCCCTGTAAGTTAAAAGTGCCAGCCATGCTAACCCTACCACGCTCATCACTGTAATCATTGTGCCCAGGCTGCTTCATAATTGGTTGAGCCACTGGACACCCGATTTAAAAACGCAGCCATTTTTTTGTCTCGCTTAGCAGGCAAGACGACCTCCCCAAGTCAGACACTGTTCCCTTAAATAAATTAAACAGTAACCAATATGAAAACTGTCAACTGTTTAAAAACAGTTTGTTCACTCTTGTCCCCTCCCCCGAGTTTTTTTTTTTTTCAGATGGCAAGTTCATTTTGGTCACTCATCCGCATTTCCCCGATAACGATCACCATAGAAACACACACAAGCGCTAAGCAAATTACCAGCAAAGGGGCTGTCTCTTTCACACACACTTATCCTTGGAAATCACAAAACATAACACCACTGCTGTTTTAAGCTAAAAAAATAGATTTAACTTAGACTACTGCTGTGTTGCCTCAGTTCTCCACGTCCTGCTTTTGTGCTACTCGGTCGCGTGCCTAACTGCCACACCTTCCGACTGCTAAACAATAAATAAAAGAAACTCTTGCAGGAAACGCAGACAGCTTTTTTTTTTTTTTCAACATAAAAACAATGTAACGAGACTGCTGCGGGAACGGGTGTCTTCTTGTACAGGCTGTAGTGTTGGAGAGGGGCATAATTAGAAGAGAATGGCTCTGTATGGGGAGGTGGGACAGTATGTGGAACACCACAAAACAGGGACTACTTTACAGCACAGAGTTAAACTCTATTCTTAATGTACTGTTTTAAATGTTTTCTTTTTCCTTTTTAAATCCCGTATAAAAATGCCACAGTGCCCATTTTCTAAGCGCAGTAATACCCTCAAGGGTGGGCGGTATGGGCAATACCGGACCTTCCAGGGGCATAACACCCTCCGCCTGCAGCGTTGGGCCTCATTACGCCCCTGAGCAGTCCGGTATTGCCCAATACCGCCCACCCTGTTGGGTATTATTGCTTGCATAACATACACCCCATTGTGTATTATTGCTTAATTTTAAAAGCATTCCATACTACACTGCTCAGTTCGAGACAAACCACCACCGAGAACAGTTGTTATTGTTTTGACCAGTGTTGCAGAACGGGACAGAGTTTTAGGCTGTACTACTCTGTGGGACATTGCAATCAGACGAGTCTAGAATCCTGTTTTGCAACCCAACAGACACAGAAATCCTCTGAGTCTGTCGGACTTTGTATTTCCCATTTGAACATTCCTACGTCCTGTCTGTTCCCAGCTAAGCTCCATGTGACTTATGGGGGTAAAATGTTTTATCTGTATAGATCCGGTGGGTGCAGGGGAGTTGGCCCAGAAAATAGAAGAGGAAAGAACAGAGGCAGAGGTCATGGATGATTCGGATTGAGGGCTGATTGTTTTAATCTTTGTTGGTGAATTGTGAGTATTCTCAGGGGACTGGTAATGAATGGCAGGTGCAGAAATCATACCATTGTAAAAAGAACGGACTAGTGAGAGATTGCAAAGTGACACCTTTTACTGGACTTATGGACGTAACAGCATGATGAAGTGCTGTGACGCAGGATGTATTTCCTAAATTCTCTTTCTTGTCATGTCTGACTATACAGTGTAAGTGACATTACTCACTGTTCTAAGAATAATCTCTCTTTTGTAGCCTTTTTCTTGGTCACTCGAATTGAATCTGCTGATCCGGTTACTCATTTATAAATAATTTTATCCATTTATTCTGTTACAGGATTTCCTAAGATCATTTAGTGTTTTTCTGCCAGGGGGACCTGAGATTTGGTTATGATGTAGTCTGCAAAACCCTGTGTGTTTTGTATGCTTGGGGTCTCCCTTGTGCGGAAGGGGTAGAGTTCTTGCAGCTCATAGTGGTTCCTGTTGAAGTACGAGTTTATCCTGACAGCGTGGCTCTGGATAGCCTTTATACTTCTATAATAACTGTCCGTCAGTTGTTTCTGTGGGTCTAGTCAGTTATTTGCCATAGCAATGGGCTAGTAATTGTGGCATTCATGCGCTCACTCAAGTTGAGCTGGGGTCTTCAGACACTTTCGATCAGTTCTTTCTGTGGCATCGTAGTTTGTCTCTGAAAAGATCTTGAGGTATACAGCTCTGCTTTGCCTCAATATTTTGACGCAGAATTATCTTTCAGGAAAGTGACTAACTTTCCAAACAGATGCCCTCTTGTTGCATCCAAGTACATCTCCAATGCAAATCCAGCTCCTAAAAGGAAAAAAGATGACTCTGTGTTTTACCGTCAGTGCTTTACCTCCGTACTAAAGGATGTCATCATGGCAAGCTGACGTAATCAAGGCAACCCGATTAGACAGAAAAAAGAAGTCTGCTCCGTGGGTGCTGAAAGGAGGGGTTCACTTGGCACGCTAGCAGCCTGGGTTCATGCCTCAAGCCCAGGTATCAGGAGTGGAGACCAGCAGGGAGGGAGTTCAGAGTGTCTATTGGATTCTTCCCTCCCAGGGAGGGGGTGGGTGGACCTTCAGCACCTGGAGGTGGCTTGGGTGATGTTCTAGGAGGTGTGATGCCTTGACACGCCGCTGTACATCCCTGCCCCAGGTCGCCATCGCAACCAGGTCCATTTCAGGAGGTGGAAAGGGATAGAAAAGCAGAATTTTGCCCCCTGGATGATGGCCGCTGGTCCCAATCGCCTCGAAGCCCTAAAGTGTCTGAGCCAACCACGCGGCGCCCGGGATACGTATCTGAACTTATGAGGCACTTCTCCTTTAGAAGGGGGGACCCACCCGATGAAGAGTTACATCAGGTTACCCACGGGCTGCGGCACTAAGGGGCGGAGGATGGTGATGGGGTGGAGTGGTGGCGGGCCTAGGTGGTCCAAAGGAGTGGCCAGCTGGGGAACCTGGGGAGGAGCAAAAAAACAACAAACATAGCAGAATAAGGACAGAAGAACAACACCCAGTTGCCAAAGACTAAAATAAATAAATAAACATAAGTTCATTAAGTCTGTCCTGAAGTCCTTTGATTAATTCCTAAAGAAAGAAAAAAAATCTACTTTCCTGAATTTTACTGTTTTGTGGCATTGATGCAAAATAATTCAGTAATCCAGATTGTGGGGGGTGGGGGGGGGCACAGATACAAGACAGAAACAATATGGAAGAAATTGATGGCCAGAAATAATATAAAACATGGGGTGCTGTGGTTACTCAAGTTGTCTGCACACCCCCTTTGTGTAATGAATGAATAAACCCTTCGAGCTTCCTGCTTGTGGTTTATGTACCATCACACACCTCACATGTGTATTAAATTATTTTATAAAATGGGCAAAACAGATCCTGTGATCTGAGTGGTCAACAGCTGTCCAGTGACTGACCAGTAACCACACAGGTCAGGAAACTATAAGTGCGGGAACTTGTGACCTACCTAGTGACCAGCTGCCGTCTTAATCATCAGTTATAGAAAACATCAGCTTGATTTTCAAATACCCCTACTTTACTACTGCATCTATACCTGACACACCCAAGAACTTCAGATTACCTGCAGAGCTGTGTTTTGTCCCTGGACCGGCATTTGATGATCTGCCTTGTCATCTTGATCCCTGCAGTAACGTTAGCCAGCAACCGCGCAGTTACCCAGGCACAGCACATTCAGTGGCTGGTAGAAAGGAAGAGACTGCAGGGCACGTTTGATACTGTGGCACCGCGAGTTTGACAAAAGTGTTGGCGACTCCACTTTCTTTGAACTCTGACCCCACAGAACCGATGGATTGGTCAGTTTCCATGACCCAACAGTCATCGAAGACAGGAAGAGAGGATTTCATGAATTATTCATGTCCCCGTTTAGTATATGCTGGCAGATCTGAAGTTAGGCAGGCAGGCAGGAGGGAGGGCGTGATTCACAAGTGTTCCTCTACAGCACAGCCACTGCTTACTTCAAATGACACTTGCCCTTTGCCACTGAATTGACAGTATTTCGCTATTAATGGAAATATGCAAATAGTCAACTATGACAAATAGGTCTTAAAAAAAATAAGACCGTGATGCCTGTTGGCTGTAAACGTTTTAAAATGTCCCTGTTGTCTGCAGTTTTGTCAGTATGTGCTGAATGGGAAATACCTTGTGCTCAGTGGCTGTAAAGTAATGGGAGTTTTCCAATGAAATCCTGCTTTACATTGTCACATCTCATGTGTCTTATTTCTGGGGCCATTTTATAAGCACAGTAACACACTTCAGGGTGTGCGGTTATCAGATAATTACCACAATCCCTCCCCCCCCCCGTGGCAGAGCCAGGTTTGGGAGCATTTGGGAGCCAGGAGTTGCCATTCAGTCAATCACGGGCTCCACAATGGGCACTAAACAGTGAATAAAGATGGTGGTGGGGCGCCACTGCTCACACTGGGGCAGCTAGGAGGGGCGACCACCACCCCCCAGCTTCGCCACTGCCCCCCCAGGTTGAAGGGCACTCGGCTAACACATTGTGGCTCCAACCGGGGGGGGCATGTGGTAATTACCCAGTAACAGCATACCCTGTTGTGTGTTATTGCTTACGTAACACACACTACCCCATTCATTATTCTACATACAAATGTTAAAGAGCAACTCTGCACTTCAACATGTGTGTTCATAAATGAGGTATTTCACCTGTTACAGTTTACTAGAGAATACCTTTTTTTTTTTTTTTTCATTTTCAGTGTTCCTTTCCAAGATTTACAGCACATCTTGGTAGTCCATCTAAAAGTCTATAACATTTTGCCTCTCCTCTGTTACCTCACAGTACTTTTGTTTGACATCAGAGTGCTTACCATGGCAACAGACTGTGATGTCATAAACATCAATTGTGTGGTTAGCAGGGGAGAGTCAGATCATTTTGAAAGACTCCGTGAGATGAGTGCTGCATTATCTATAATATTTAGTAGACCAAAAGCAGGGGAAAGTAAAAAAACAAACAAACAAAAAAAAAATCAAGTTAAAACATAATTGATGTAAATCGAGTGTTTTTAAGCTTTTTTTTATCTGGTCAGGAAGGTCTGTCATTGCGTATGGTCTATGCTATAAAATATGTTGTCATTCCCTTGATATTGCATTTCCCCCTCGATGGACAGTAGCAACGACTAGCAGTGTGTGATGGAATGGAACTTCGTACAAGAAATTTATTTCAGCCAGTAATAGATTATTATTATTACCCATTTTGGTGGGGCTACATGGTTTCTAATATGAAACATTTCTAAATATAATTTAAAAAAATGAGAGAACAAGGAATCCCAGCGGACAGAATCTCTCCGCTTCTGTGCTGCTACTGGTTTCCTTTTTTTTTATTTTATGTTTTAATTCTCTTTCTATCAGTTGCATCTGATATTACGTCTTCATAATAAATTGTGTCTGTTCCGCAGGGTAACTGTAAAAGTTAAACCAAATGTAACCAGTGCACAAAGGCAACACTGATATTGGAAAGGGACAGAAGAAAGGGTAAAATTAGCATTGCACACAGTAAGCCTTTATCAGGAAGTAGTGGTGGGGAAGGGGGTCTGTCAAGACCAGCTAGAGGTTTTTATCCTTTCAGTAGCATGTTATTTTAGGGCTCTTTTACTCTTCTCGTTCCTGGTTACTGTTTTTCCTGTCTGACTCAGTATCCAATCCATTTTCCAGCAGGGACTACAGTATTTTGATCTGTTTTTTGTTTTTTTTGTTGTCTTTGTTTTTTTGCCCATGACCCATTTGAAGAGGTTTGTGAAAACACAACAACCTCTTTTCTGACTGGAAACAAAGTGCAGGAAACACAATGCTTACCCCCGCCACCACCAGGTCATCTACTAGCAGGCTGAGAAAGTTGTCACTTTTAAAGAAAGGTTAATAGTTCTGGGAGGGGACAGAAGTAGTCATTTCCACTACCACCCTTCCAGGAAGTTGGTATAATGGAACACTCATTGTCCAGAACCTTGTTTCATACATGGCAAGTCATCTTCTGCTTCCCTTTGCGTTACCTCATCAGCTCTTGCTTCAGTCGTGGGGGCAAGTTTGTTATAAAGTCACTTGCAGTACGTGTGCAGAGAGGTGCTCTACGAGAAACTGATCCCAGTGCCATTTTTACACATTTCACTTTTTCTTTGTGTGCCTGCCAAAGTCCACTTCCACGTGTGTTGTGAAAATATTCCCATGAGTGAGACTCTGCTGTTACTGTAGAACTGCATTTTTATAATCTCTAATGACAGTTGTAAATCTGGATCATGTCACTATATATATATATATATATATATCTATCTTTAGGGGTAATTTTAGATCCCTTGTTTTTGCACCCTGGTCATGCTTCACTCTTCCACTCCTGTCTGTCCTTTCTCAGGCTCCTCACCAGTCTTCATCAAAGCTCCCTGCCCTCACCCTATCTCCTGGTTTTTGGAGGCAGTATTGTGCAGTGGTGTAAGGCTCTGAGCTACAAACCTGGAGACCTGGGTTTGAATCCCACAGCCCCCACTTGCATATACTGTGTGACCCTGAGCAAGTCACTTAACTTCCTTGTGCTCCCAGGTCGCACCTGGGATCAAGTTTCGGCTTAGTGTGCCTCTTCTGGGTAAACAATTTCCCCTTTGTCCAACCACTGTTGCTTTTCTTGACCACCCTGCAGGAAACATTAAAGAGCGCGGCCATTCCTGCCATCAGGAGCAAAAGAGCTCCCAATATTTTTTAATAATTCTACTTGGTCCCTGTTCTCCCATGTTTGGTTACACCCCCTATGATATTGTGCCACTCAGTGAGTGACTGGCAGTGTCACTGGTGCTCTTTGAGTGTCTGACAACACCAGTGCTTCTCTATGAGTGACTGGTAATGCCTGTGTCACCCTTTGGGTGACTGGCAATGCCATGTCATTCTGTGAGTTACTGACAACACCAGTACCACTCAAGGAGTAGATTGGCAATGCCAGCACCACTCTGTGAGTAGCAATGCCAGTGCCACTCTATCAGTAACAGGCAATGCCATTGCCACTCTAAGTGACTATCCATTCCAGTGTCACTGTGAGTGACTGGCAATGTCAGAGTTGCTGTATGAGTGATTGGCAGTCAGTGTCGCTCTGTGAGCGACTGCAATGCTAGTGCCAGCCTGTGAGTAACTGGCAATGCCAGTGCCACTCTTGTAACTTGCAATGCCAGTGCTACTCTTCAAGTGACTGGCAATGCCACTTCTGCTTTGGGAGTGATTGACAATACCACTGTGGTCTGTGAGTGACTGGCATTGCCAGCTCTGTTCTGTGAGTGGATGGCACTGCCAGTGCAGCTTTAAGTGACTGGCAGTGCCATCCAGTCACAGAACAGAGTTGGCAATGCCAGTCTCTCGCAGAGTGGCACTGGAATTGACGCTCAGATCAGTGCTGGAATTGCCAGTCACTCGCAGAGCAACACTAACTGCCAACCACTCATACAGCCACCACCAGTAACTCAGAGTGTCACTGACAATGCCAATGTGGCTCAGTGAGTGACTGGCAATGCCATTGTGGCTTGGTGAGTGACTAGCAATGCCAGCTCTGTTCTGTGAGTAGATGGCACTGCAAGTGCTGCTCTGAGTGACTGCCAATGCCAGTGCCACTCTTTCAGTGACTGACAATGCCAGTGCCACTCTTTCAGTGACTGACAATGCCAGTGTCACTCTGCGGGTGACTGCAAGCTCTGTGAGTAACTGGCAATTCTAGTGCCACTCTTCAAGTGACTGACTATGCCTGTGCCGTTCTGTGAGTGTCTGGCAATGCCTGCTCTGTTCTGTGATCGACAGGCACTGCCAGTGCTCCACTAAGTGACTGGCAATGCCAATGTCCACTTGGTGAGTAACTGTAAATGCCAGTGCCACTCAGTGAGGGACAGGCAATCCAGTGCGGCTCTGTGAGGGACTAGCAGGAGGTATGGGATCGCTGAGCAGTTGGCAGCCTCCCTCTGCAGGAGTCACATGCCTCCCCTGGGCAGTGCTGTCAACCCCAGCTGGCTTCAGCATGGGATTTGTGTGTGTGTGTGTGTGTGTGTGTGTGTGTGTGTGTAACAGTTCCATCTAATAGCTGTTCAGTTTAATGCTGGTCTGTTGGTGCAGTGGTAGCGCTACCGCACCTGACGCTAGCGACATGGGTTCAGAATGAGATTGGGACTTTGAGGACCGGCTGGGGAGAGGAGGACTGAGCACCCCAGAAGACTCCTCCAGGGTGGAAGGGTCAGTGTACCCTTCTCTCTGGGGTCACACCAGGAAATGAGATTCAGCTCCATCTACTCTTGTTTTCTGGGTCACATCAGGAAATGAGATTTGGCTGTGTCTATCCTTCTCTCCCAGGTCACACCAGGAAATGAGTTTCGGCTCAGTGTACCCTTCTTTCCTGGGTTGTACCAGGAAATGAGATTCGGCTTTGTGTACCCTTCTTTCCCAGGTCACACCAGGTAGTGAGATTTGTCTCTGTGTACTCTTCTCTCTGGGATTACACCAGGAAATGAGATTTGGCTCTGCATACCTTTCTCTCCGTGGTCACACCAGGAAATAAGATTCAGCTCATATACTCTCCTCTCCTGGGTCACACCAGGAAATGAGATTCGGCTCCGTTTACCCTGCTCTCCTGCGTCACACCAGAAAATAGGTTTCAGCTCCCTGTACCCTTCTTTCTGGGGTCACATCAAGAAATAAGATTCAGCTTCATGTGCCTTGCTTTCCCAGGTCCCATCGTGTAATGACCTTCAGCTCAATGTACCCTTCTTTCCCGGGTCACATCAGGAAATGAACTTTAGCTCCTTGTACCCTTCTTTCCCGGCTAACACCAGGAAAGGAGATTTGGCTCTGTGTTCCCTTTTCTCCAGGGTCACACCAGGAAATGAGATTTGTCTCCATGTACCCTTCTTTCCAAGGTCACACCAGGAAATGAGATTCGGCTCTGTGCACCCTTCTTTCCCGGGTCACACCAGGAAATGAGATTTGGCTTTGTGTACCCTTCTCTCTCAGGTCACACCAGGAAATTAGTTAGCTTAACATACCCTTCTTTTCCAGATCACATCAGGAAATGAGATTCAGATCCATCTGCCATTCTCTACAGGATCACACCAGGAAATGAACTTCAGCTCCTTGTACACTTCTTTCCTGGCTAACACCAGGAAATGAGATTTGGTTCTGTGTTCCCTGTTCTCCAGGGTCGCACCAGGAAATTAGCTTTGTCTCCGTGTACCCTTCTTTCCCCTCACATGCCAGGAAATTAACTTCAGCTCCATGTACCTTTCTTTCCTGGGTCACTCCAAGAAATGAGATTTGGCTATGTCTGTCCTCTCCCATGTCACACCAGGAAATGAGATTCAGCTCTGTGCACCCTGCTCTCCTGGGTCACACCAGGAAATGAGATTTGGCTCTGTGTACCCTTCTTTCCCGGGTCACACCAGGAAATGAGATTCGGCTCTGTGTACTCTTCTTTCCTGGGTCACACCAGGAAATGAGATTTGGCTCCATGTACCCTTCTTTCCCGGGTCACACCAGGAAATGAGATTTGGCTCTGTGTACCCCTTCTTTCCCGGGTCGCACCAGGAAATGGTATTCGTCTCTGTGTACCCTTCTTTCCCCGGTCACACCAGGAAATTAGATTTGGCTCCATGTACTCTTCTCTCCGGGATTACACCAAGAAATGGGATTCAACTCTGTGTACTCTTCTTTCTGGAATTATACCAGGAAATGAGATTTGGCTCTGTGTACCCTTCTCTTTGGGGTCACACCAGGCAATGAGATTTGGCTCCGTGTTCCCTTCTCTGCTGGGTCACACCGGGAAATGAGATTCGGTTCCGTGTACCCTTCTCTCCAGGGTCACACCAGGAAATGAGCCTCAGTTCTGTGTGCTTTTCTGCCCCAGAACATACTTTGAAATGCATTTAAAGAGGGGTGGTTACCAGTAAGAGCCCCACACCCAAGTGTAGATGTGGTCCCAGTTTGCACTTTGTGTGTAAAAACATGTTTTTACTGTTTACTGCAGTATAGTGGATTGTATCACACTGATTCTGCTGACTTGCAAGCTGATATTTTCTGCAACTATAAATCCCAGAACCCCCTGCAGCTGACATTACAGGACGGCTGAAGCAGTGGGCGAGTCAGCAGCCTGCAGTGTGCCTTAGAGTTTTTATAATCTCTAATCTTTTGTGTGCTGGTCCTGCTGGCTACTCCCGGCTACTCCCATGATGGAGTAGTCACAGAGGACTGTAAGCAGCTTTTATATCTAATTTTGTACTTAATTGCTCACCACATTAAAGATGGCCACCACTCACAATTGTTAGCACTCTCCGCCACTGCGGTTACCTCTTGAATGTTGTACTTAAGTGCTCACCACATTAAAGATAGCCACCACTCACAATTGTTAGCACTCTCCTCCGCTGAAGTTACCTCTTCAATGTATATACTGGATTCATACTGTGGATGCATTAGGATGGTGTTACCACATGTTTCTGAGGGTAAACCACACAACACCGTGCCAAAATATTTGTTTTCATGGCGGGCATGGCATGGGAGGGGGAACATTTACAAACTTCAAAGTCCCATATCGTGGTTCAGGAATGAAAGAAAACACAATGAAAAATGGGTATCTTGATATTTTTTCCATAAAAAACATTATTGCTGAGAAAAAGACGATATGGTAATTAACAAATACTGCTGCTTTAAATGTTCAAGAGAAAATAAACAGTAACCCGACAACTGTTGTTCACACATAATAAATAATTCAAGTCAGGGTGCATCAGAAATATGTCTGGTATTTTTCCAGACTGCAGTTTGACCTTACGACGTCACGAGTGGTAAAATCACGAGTGATGACAAAGGTCAAACTACACGAGGGGAAAATATCAGCCATATTTCCGATGCGGCCGTGGCGTATTTTGTTACATAGACATAGATACATAGACAGTGTCGGCAGATAAGGGCCTATGGCCCACCCAGTCTGCCCATTTGAGCTTGTAAGTTCAGTTTGTTTTCCTAGAAATCTGTTGCCCCTTACCCCTGACCTCCAGAATTCCTTTATGTCTATCCCATGCATTCTTAAATCCCGTGATTGTTTCAGCCCCCACCACTTCCTCTGGCAGGGTGTTCCACTTGTCTACCACCGTTCTGTGAAGAAATTCTTCCTCATGTTTCCTCTGAATCGTCCTCCTCCAACTTCATCCTATGCCCTCTAGTCCTGGAACATCTTTTTCGCTTAAAATAGTGTATTCCTGCCCCTGTTCCTCCCTGTGAGATACTTGTATGTCTCTATCATATCCCCTCTCTCCCTCCTCTCCTCCAGGGAGTACATGTTCAGTTCCTTCAACCTGTCTTCATAGGACTTGTGATGCAATCCATGCACCATCTTTGTTGCCCTTCTCTGAACCTTCTCTACCCTGTCTATGTCCTTACGTAGGTATGGTCTCCAGAACTGTACAATGTACTCCAGGTGGGGCCTCACTAGTGTCTTGTATATCCAGTCCTTTTCATTTTTAGGAGTTTTGTGTTATTTTAAAGCACGTTTGTGTTAGTTTTGGATCTCCAAGCTGAGATTCAGGATCACAGTGTGTGTTTGTTTTTGTTTGGCACAGCTGAAGCTACTGCGTCAGTGTTTTTTGCCGACAGGATTTGTTTTTGTTAGCCCGGCCAAGAGTGGAGGGAACGATGCAGCCCAGGGAGGAGTCTGGAGCTCAGGGGCTTGTTGGTGGCAGGAGATGTACTGTCGGTCCAGGAGACATGCAGCATTCTTGGGACGGGGAGGGTGGTAAGAGAATGGAACTGTCAGAGTGTTGCTTTCCGTGGTAGAAGACACTTGGAGTAGTATAGCAAAAGCGTGTTTGTGTCTGCAGTTCATTTTGAAGATATGGTGTTTTTTAAAAGGAAAGAGGGGAGAAAGTGAAAGTGCATCGGGAGAGCCGCTGAGGTTGTGGAACCGTGACCAGGATTTGTCACGCCAGTGAGCAGCTGCCTTCCGATTGTGCTGCTGGCTTCAGCCAATGAAAACCTACAGTGAGAATATTTTTGCTTCTGGGGACCTAAGGTGGGAATATTCTTCTAGGTCTGGAGGAAGCAAACATATCTGTGGTAAGTGGCAGAAAATATCCTCACAGGTGTTGCATATGTAGGGGTATGTGATGCGAGTCCATGAGATATGGAATTTATCTTCATGAGTGGTTGGTGATCTCTTGACCCTCAGTGATGGCGAAGACATGAGTGCAAGAACAAGAGGTCACTGACCATGAATGAAAATAAATACCATGTCTCATGGGTACGTATCATGTGCGCGGTTTTTACAATATATATTTGCTGTTTGAGAAGATACCGGTAAAAGTAAAACTGCGTGAAAGTTTTAAACAAACTGCAGGTGCTGCGCAGTTCTTGAGTACACTGCTCGCACTGTTTCACGGTTTAGAGCAGTGAGGCGCAGCTTGTGCTAGTGACGTACCCCACTAGCAAGGTAAACAGAATGACGTACCATAGTAGCAAGATAAAATAATGTAGCTAGCTAGCTAGGGTTCTATGCCTATGATAGCATTTCTAGCTTGGAGGAAAGACGCTAATGTATGTTGCATTTTATATATATATATATATATATATATATAATGGGTACGAAAAATCACTGAAAATCCAGTGTGCTGATTGGATGAAACACATCACATGACCGTGCATTATTCTACAATGACCCATGGCTCCCACTCGACCGCCGCGCCTGAGCTGCTTTCAGCCCTCATAACCTTGTCACCGGCACTGAGATCACTCACTCCTGGCCAGTGAGGCACCCCCCCACACACACCAACCACCACCGCACTACAAATCTCTGTAGCAGTCTCACATTGTATAGTAGCTGCCCCAAATTACTGAAAATCTCTATGTTCATAAAACTCTTGCTGATCCTGACATTTTAACACTGTGTCAGTTTGTTGCTCACTTTGTTTTCCACTTTTAACTACTTTACTTTCGGCTCATACTGTGGCTTGACCAAGCTATGTTCATTCAGTAAAATAAACAGTCCAGACTTCACTATCAGCGTATTTTTGTGACAAAAAAAAAGAAAGCCATGTATTTTTATTCAGATTTATATACTGTGCTGTCAAAAATGCCCCCGGCTCTGTATTACCTGGAGTGAGCAAGTCGGCGGCTTCACAAGCATAGAGGAATGCGTTCACTTTCATCTCATTCTGTAGCGTGACCAAGTGGGGTTCACTGTGATAAAATATACCAGTCCATCCAGACTTCAATAGCAGCAAACTTTTATAAAAAAAAGAAAGAATCCATGTTTTTAACTGTCAAAATGCTGCCGACTCTACATTACCTAGGCGAATAGACAGCTTCACAAGCAGAAGCATGGCAGAGGCGGCGTTGCTATAGAACGCGCTAGCTCACCTGTTTCTCGCTGTAACTACCAACTAGCTGCTCTTAGTTAATGTAGAGGTTGGCAGCATTTTGACAATTAAAGCATGGGATCCTCTTTTTGTAAAAAGTTTGCTGCTAATAGCTAGATGAACTGTGTTGCTACAGTGAACCCGGCATCACACTACAGAATGAGATGAATAATGGCAGCCTCTGCTCTTTCTAAACCTGCCGTTGCTGCTCCGGGCGTGCGGGCGAGGCCCGCGCTGTACTCATCTGAATAAACTCATAGATTTCTTTTCTTTGACTCAAAAACATGCTGATAGTGAAATCTGGCTTGCTTTATTTTACAGTTGGGCCGGCTAACTGTGAACCAAAGGGGAAAGTATTCACAAGTATGAAACCAAGTCGAGTAGCACAGTGTTCAGATGTCAGGATCAACCACATAATTCTTTTTTTTGTTACATTATTTGAAACCAGCAAAATCATGTCAGGATCAACCAGATCATTTTATTTCTGGCATAAAGGGATTAGTTTTTGACCCCATCACTCAAAAAAATGTTGGTCATTTTATAAGATAGATAATCTACTACAGGGCGTGCGGTCATGCTCTGATATACGCACACCTTGAGTGGTTGAGCGCATACAAAGACGCGAGCCTTGTGCATTCAACCCACCAAGGTATGCATATATCGAACGCGACTGCACACCCTATAGTGGATATATCTATTACAAACATATATATATATATATATATATATAAAAAATGAGTAAGAAAAAGAATCCTCTGGTTGGTTGAAACACATCAGATGACCTTGTGTATATCAGGCGTGACAGCACACCTAAGAGTGGGTTATCTATTACATATACATATATATATATGTGCTATAATAGATAACCCACTCTTATCCTGCCTTATAGTGTGTGTGCGGCCTGGTCGTCAACCATCCAAGGTGTGCGTATATCAGAACACAACTGCACACCGAGTGAGTTATCTATTACATATACTATATATATATATATATATATATATATACACACATACATATATATATACACACACACACACACACACACACGTAATAGATAACCCACTCTTAGGTGTGTGGTGGCGCCTCTGATATACGCACAGTCATCTGATGTGTTTCAACCAACCAGAGGATTCCTTTTTTCTTACCCATTTTATAAATATATTTATATATGCTTAAGAAATGCAAACAATAGAAAAGAAATAAAGAAACTGTCCTAATAAATACTGCAGACTCTGCTCCCTTTTCCTCCTCTGTCTGAATTTCACCTATCTCAGCAGAAGCTCCTATATCTTCTTCGAGGGTATCTCAGTCATCGGGTCTCACGGTAGGAACTTCACCGTCGGTGAAGCAGGATCCACACGGAAGATTTTCCAGCAATACCACTGGGGCCACCCATGCAAATGTCACCAATCCTGTAAAGGCGTGAGTGGCTCCGCTCCTTCCTCAGTTCTTTCCCACCATCGTACTGTTCACATGAATTTACTGCAGGCTTCTTGTTGCCCAGTTTTGCCTCATTTTCACCTCTGATTTTTCATTTACTTAGTATTTTAGAATCTCTTTTCAATAAGAGATTCCTTTACCTTGTTTATGTCAAGAGTTACTCTCTCCACTTCGCTTTTTCATCGCTGCTGCTGCAGAAGGAAGATTGCCTTCTCAGATGACCGTATCTTTTGTGTCTGCTGTCTTGGGTCTGTCCACTACGCCTCTGACTGTGAGCTTTGCCACAAATTCAGTCAAAATTCTGTCAAAAAATTCCTAATGGAACAGGTAGCCAGTTTTGGGCAGAGGTCCTCTGGGGTCCCTCCTTCCCAGTCGCTGGCAGGTTTGTCAAGCTCCTAGGCCTCTGAAGCCCGAGGCAAGTCCTTGGAGAAAAGTCATAAAAAAGACCGCGAATGGGACTGCTCCCCCAGCACCGCTTCTGGTCCCCAGCGGCTGCACTGACGCCCACTGCTGTCTAGGCCTCTGCTTCTCCCAGGCCCATGCCAACAGCGCCACCTCCTGCTTCTCAAGGAGGCCGGCTGTCGACCCTTGGGTTGTCAACTCTCGGGTCATCGAAGAGAGCTCCTCTGTTGCAGCCTGATACTTCCCCAGGCCCACGGCTGTTGGGCTCTTTGGACTCTGTGGTCCTAGTGGACAGTTTGTCATGCCCTGTGCCAAGGACCCCTCCTCCATTGACACACCAGTTTCCTGCTGTCAACCTCAGTGATATCTTGGCCTGGACCACTACAGCCCTGGTCCACCAATTGGGCTCTTACAGACCTGGGTCCCCTGCGCCGTTGACGTCGCTTCGGCCTCAGGCTGTGCCCTGCGGGCCATCGTCTGTGCCTTGTTCGGACCTCGAGTTGCAACAGGTTGATGTCAAGGAGAAGTACCATCCTGATATCATCTTACCTGAGGAAGAGGAGAAACCTCTTTCCTCTGATAGGTCCTCGGCCTCTTCAGTGAGTGAAGACTCTGTCAAGCATACTCCCAGGTCTCTTCCTGAGGACCCTACTTTCTTTACTGTTTTGAAGCAGCTGTCCACAGCAATGGGCTTCCATACTGAGGAAGAGGATGCCACTAGGAGGGAACTGGTGGACTTTCTGGAGATCCCAGAATCTTCTCCTAAGGTCATTCCTCCTATCCTTCCAGCCTTGAGCAATGCCACTACTGCGGCCCGGCATAGGCCTGACATGGTCCCTGGTATGCCTTGCCAGGCAAGTAAGCTGTATCATGCCCCTCAGTACATGCCTTGCTGTGCTTTCTATACTGTGTTAATTAGAAGATTTTTTTTTTTAACCTGGAGTAAGGAGGTGTGATATGTGGAACAGCACTTTGCCTGACAATGGACACACACCTATCTCTGTTCCGCCCACTGCATCATCAGCACTGTGAACTCACTGACTGTGACATCACTGCTGCTCAAAAACAGCCACTCAGCAGCTGTCAGGTCAGTCACCAGTGATGTCACAGTCCGTGAGGTCACAATGCTGATGATGTAGTGGGAGAAACGGAACCACGTATGTCAGGTGCCAGGCAGAGTGCTATTCCACACATCCAGCAAAACAATATCACATAGAAAACTGTGATGAGCAAAAGGAACAAGAAAAGTACTTCAGAAATAAAAAGTTACCATGGACTACTACTTAAAATTTGTAACATTTTCCTGTCTGCAATTTTTGGTTCTGCTAGCTCTTTAAAGAATAATTGGTTTGTCTGTGTGCTCATCCCCATATACCTCCCTATCAGACATGTTTTGTTGTGCCAGTTATTACAGACTGCTGGTTCTTCACTGCAGTGGGAGGTCTGGATTGGTGACCAGGGGACATGATAGTGTTAGAGGGGAGTCCGAGCAGCTGATTGCCACAAGGGATAGGGAGACAAGAGGCGCAGTAACTGGGTTGTAAAAACTGATTAAAAAAAAAAAGGTATTTTAGAGAAGAAGTGGAGGGCCGGATAGTGTAGTGTTAGCACTACCTCTCACTATGCTGGCAGCCCGGGTTTGGGTACTGACTGGTCACTTGCGGGGGGCTGGCGGGGTAGAGGGAGGATTAAGCATCCTAGTGACAAGTCTCGTTCCTCCGGGGGGGGGGCCCACAGTGTTCTGCTGCTTGTCTGCCAGCTAGTGGAGGTAGCAGAGACAGTACAGTGAGACTGCAGCAAGAGAAGTGCAGTCACCGGATGCTGGCATGTTGCAGGCTACCGCGCACGTGTACTTCCTTGCATGCCAGCACCTTTGGGGAGAAAAGCAGGAGGCAGAGGAAGAAAAACAGGCTTGCCGTTGTGCTGCCACTCCCCCCTCTCATGGGGAAAAAAAACAGGTGCTGGAGGAAAAGGCCCAGGCTCACTGTTGTGCTGCCATCCCCCCTCTCATGGGGGAAAAAAACAGGAGCTGAAGGAAAAGGCCCAGGCTCGCTGTTGTGCTGCCACCCCCCCCCCAATGGGGAAAAAAAAACAGGAGCTGGAGGAAAAGGCCCAGGCTCACTGTTGTGCTGCCCCCCCCATGGGGGGAAAAAACAGGAGCTGAAGGAAAAGGCCCAGGGTCGCTGTTGTGCTGCCACCCCCCCTCTAGTGGGGGAAAAAAACAGGAGCTGAAGGAAAAAGCCCAGGCTCACCATTGCACCAGCACCCCTCTCCCCTGGGGAGAAAACCAGAAGCTGGAGGAAAAAGCCCAGGCTCCCCATTGCACCAGTGACCCCACCCCCCACCGCAGGCTCACACATGGTCCTGGGCATTAGGTGGATAACCAGTAAGCCCATGAGAATGTCTGGCAGAATAGCCTAGACGTTAGAATAAAGAGGTGCAAATGAGCTTGGTGCATCCAGCAGACCTGGGTTTGATTCCCAACAAGCTCCACTTGCATACTGTGCAACTCTGAGCAAGTCACTTAACCTCCCCAGTGCTCCCAGGTCACCCATGAAGACAGGCACCTGGCCTTTCCTGGTTACCAAAGAATAAAAGGAAAAAAAAAGAGATCAGTGACTGGGGCTCAGAGGTGTCGCTGGCAAGACAAAGGCAGGAAAAACCTTGATTAAAAAAACACAAGGTAGTTGACAGTAAGTGCAGTTTTCTGCAGGGTGGCCCAGCTGAGATGTACCATCCTCACGCTGCTTCATCCTGCATTTGTGAGCTTCAAAATACAACAAGGTCAAGTGATTTGCTCAAGGTGACTCAGTGAGCCCGGGACTGTGATGGGATTCGAACCTGGTGTCTCCTGGTTCACAGTCTGGAGCTCTAATCACTGGATGCCACTGCTTTCCATTATGCTATGATCTGCAACAAGATATGCTTTTACTGGTCGTATCTACATTACGATGAGGAGTGAGTCAGCTGTCAGTATCTCACTGCTCAGTAGATCGATTTGGACTCCTAGAGGTGGACAAGGGAATTCAAATTAGTGTAGCATAGGAAACATTCCACTTGGATCCAGGTTACAGACCTCTGCAGATTCATTTGGAAAAAGTGCAGCAGTCCCTTCCCCCATTTACTGTACCTACACAGCACTCTCGGAGTTTCTGTTTCTATGAAGTGTTGACCTGTCCCACATTTGGCCACTAAAACATGTGGGTATGTCTATTATTTTTCAGCAAAATTAAGAACAGACTGTACTTTACAACTAATTAAACCAGTGTAAGAAGCTGCCTTGTTGATACATACAGATGGTAGATGTGATTTTTTTTTCCTTCAAACACAGGGTGCCAGAAATCTTAAAATCCTGTTACAGGAGCCCTGCTCTGGTTAGAGCCTTCAGAAACTCTATGCCGATGCGGTGGTGCCTCCTTTCAGACCTAAACCATGATTGACGTCAGACCCTTCGAACCGACTATGCCGAGCCAGTCCAGAGAGATCTCTAAAATCCAATGCCCTCGGTGGCACGAGACAAGAGCTCTTATATCTTCCACTACTGGGCTTTGAATAACAGCTTCTGTGTTTTCAGTGTGTGGGTTTCTGGGTCTTTCTACAGTCAAAAGGGTACCAAACTTTTCTGCTCAATGTTACATACTGTATATAATGCTATGGATTCTTTATTTATTATCAAGCTTTTTTCTCCCCTGACGCTGTCTTCTCCTCGTGTCTGGTTCTGACCCGGTGACCCATCACCATGAGCTGCTCCCCACACCGTTGAAGTCAGTGGGGAGCTACACGGTGCGGGGCTTGAGAGTATCAGCAGTCATTATACATGGCTGCAGAGACACATGGGTTTTCTGCCGATTTTCTACCGCCTGTGGATACAAGGCACAGCTTATACATCCCCACGCATGAGCCCTCACATGCATGTAGTGACACCCTGTGGGGGAGACGGGCTCTATCAGCCCACTGCAGGGGTCGCTGTGGTGGTGGAACCTGAACGTGGCCCTCCCATGGCTGGGAGCACTGCCCCACAGCAGTGCTATCCCAGCCCCCTGACCACCCAGCCTGACTCCCCAACTCTGCTCATGAAACCAGGTTGCCAGCACAGATGTCTGTAGCACTTCTGCTGGGGCATCGTATGACTCTGATTATATATTTATTGTTTTTTTCCCCATTATCTGTTTCTTCTCTCCCATCCCCTGATTCCTGCGGCACCCCCCACCATATTCACCAACCTTCTCGTGGACATTCCCCCACTTGCCCAAGACTGCACATGGCAGTGGGTGGTCTGCCATGCCAGTTGTGTTGTGCCTGTGGGGGTGCTGGATAGAATCACAGCATTTTTTCGTTTTTCTCCCTGGGCATCGGTGTGGATTGCTGCACATACATATGATGGTGGGCATGTATGCTGGCATCTGTCAGCCGCCTTTTCCCTTCTGGTGTGCTCGCATACGCTACCACTTGGACCCCACGTGGTGACAGAGTCACAGCAACACGCAGAAGTCCTCCACTCCTAGAAAGGCAGCTGTCCCTGACACTTGATCCCCTCCCCGGTCTGCCCAAGGTTGCCAACATCGCAGTTTTATAGTAGCCCCACAGCTGCGCCGGCAGGCAGGCTGTTTTTTTATTGATTTGCCTTGGAGGTGTGCTGGGTCACAAAGTCCGCAGGTAGGAGATTTGAACTGAATTGCATTTCTCTTACACACAGAAGTTTTGTTTAAACTGATCCCCTTAGCTTCACATCAGTATGGTGTGCACTGAACTGGCTCACCCACTGTGGACTCACTTTTGATATAGGTACGAGATGGCAGAAACTCTTGGGATTGATACCCTCATTGTACAAGTCACTGCTCTTCTTGGCACATCTGGTGCATTTGGTTTTCAGCTGAATGCCTCCCTTCTGACTACGTAGTCAGTTTGGTGTTTTACCAAGATTTGGATCTTATCTTCAGCTGACAGCCTGCATAGAGAAACCTTCCTTGTTAGATTTATTGTTTGAAAATGAATATCTGGGTCAGTGAAAAAGTTACAGGGGATGCAGTCCGATTAATTAAAAAAAAATTTAAACTAATAATCCTTTTGAGTGGGTGACTGGGATTTTCGGTATACTGTAGCCGACAATGTTTACATTGCTTATTATATCTTACTTTGAGAGGGCTCTTGTGCCATCGAGGCACAGGTCAGGAAGCTTAGGGAAACCAGGAGCAGTTTCAAAATTCGCAAATAGCATTTTATTTTTCTCAATAACAGCAAAATAAAAATAAAAAATTTAAGTATAACAATTTACAAAGGCAGTACAGAGAAAACAGTTCTTCCGATTGTTTCTTCTCAGTCTCTCTTGCACAATATTGCTGCTCTTTTTATAACAAGTCTTTGCAGATAGGTCGTTAAGGAGACAGTGTTTTTTCACAGAATGTTCTTGTCAGTTTCCAATGTTCTTGCAGATGCAGCAAAAAGAGCATAATGACCCAGAACTGACCTCTTGTTGACAGCTCTGGAAAATATGCACACCAGCATCTCAGGTTAACCCCTTGGGTTCCACATAGCTTTTTGCAGTCATTTCAACAGTATAACTATATACAGTTTTAAACAAAGGGATCCCAGTATCCGTGACATTTCCACATAAAGATTCACTTATATTTTTATAACTGTAGATATGCAAGGGGGAAGAAAAGACAGAAATAGCAAGGGAAGACCGAGAGATGGTGAGAGGTGGAGAATTGCAAAACTGTCGGAGTGATCAGTTCCTGGGTTTCAAAAGAAAATTTGATTGGGCAACCAGACAGAGAAGAGACAGAAAAGTATTGGAAAGAACAGATCCTTGCATTTAAACTCCTTCTGCATAACAAGTGGGGCAGGGCCTTATTCAACCCTGTCACATACCCCGCTGTTTAAGAGGGAACCTGTTTTACAAAAATGGGTATCCAAAACATTCTATTAAATTCCTGTCTAACATTAGCTTATAACTTTTACAGTTCAGTGCATATGCAGCATAGCAAACAGAGAAGTTTCAACTTACATTTTTTTTTCAACCTTCAGAATTCTCAATTCCTGATCCATATCTTGACAGAAAATCAGCATCGACATTCTCTTTCCCAGATTTGTGCATCACTTCAAATTTAAATGGCTATAGTGCCAGGTACCACCGTGTGATTCTTAAATTTTTATCCTTCATTTGGCTAAGCCAACAGAGAGGACTGTGATCTGTTACAAGTACAAAGTCAGCTCCTAGTAAGTAAAACTTAAGAGACTCCATGGCCCACTTTGCCTCAAGGCATTCCTTTTCGGCGATGGAGTGCCTTTTCTCTCTGTGCAATTTCCTACTTATGTATAGATGTATAGAATAGGATGTCTTTTTTTCCATCTATATGCAGACTCAAGACTGCACCTAGGCCTATCTCTGATGCATCTGTCTGTAACAAAAACTGTTTCTCAAAGTCTGGACTTCTTAAAACAGGGGCCGAACATAGTGCAGCCTTAATGGCCCGAAAAGCCTCATCACACTCTGGGGTCCATTTCACATTATTCGGGAACCATTTCTTTGTGAGTTCAGTGAGGGGAGTAGCTAACTCAGCAAAGCTGAGAACAAATCTCTGATAATAACCAGCCAGCCCTAAAAATAACCTGATATGTTTCTTGGTTTTGGGGACAGGGCTGTTAGCTTCAACTTCTATCTTGGAAACCTATGGCTTGACTTCTCCATTTCCCAAAACATAGCCCAAATATCTGGTTTCCTGCATGCTCGATGCACACTTGTTAGGATTAATTGTCAGATCTGCCTTTTTGATCGATTGGATAACTACTCGTAGGTGTTCCAGGTGGCTTTTCCAGTCTGGACTGTACACCATGACATCTTCCACGATAACCAGTGTGAGGGGATAACATTATAACCATGTACTGCTGGAATGTAGCGGGTGCACCATGTAAACCAAACAGCATGGTGGTGAACTGATAGAATCCTATGGGAGTGGCAAATGCAGTTTTGTCTCTGGATTCTTTAGCTAGGGGGATTTGCCGGTAACCCTTGGTGAGATCGAGGGTACTGATGTACTTGGCACTCCCCAATCTGTCCACCAAATCATCTGTTCTGGGCACAGGATAACTGTCAAATTCTGACTCTTGATTACGTTTCCTAAAATCAAGACAGATTTTTACACCCCCTTCTTTTTTGTTTACAATCATCATTGGTGATGACCAAGCACTTTTCAACTTTTCTATGATACCCAATTCTTTCATTTTTTTGTATTTCCTTAACCACGTCAGCTCTTAACCGCTCTGGTAATCTGTATGTCTTTTACCTAATAGGTCGAGCATTCCTTGTCACTATTACGTACTCGACCCCTTCAGCTTGGCCTGGTACTGTGGTAAAAGTACTGTTAAATGTCTTTAGCAAGTTACAAATTTCTGAGGTTTGTTCGTCGGTTAAGAAAGCATTCATCTTTACAGCATCAGCAGTTACAATTTGTTCCAGTCTATCATAAGCTACATCAATATCTTCTTTATTAGTTTCTGGTAAAACTAGCAAAACAGCTTTTGGTGTTTTTTTCAACCCATTTCTTGAGGAGGTTGGCGTAGTATATCTTAGTCAGATTTTTCCTATCACGGATCTCATTCTCATAGTTAACTGTGCCAGTACGTCTAAGCACTTTATAAGGCCCTTGCCACTTCATTAACAGTTTATTTTCTGTAGTGGGTAACAGCAGCAAGACTTTTCACCTCACTCAAAAACTTTTTCTTTTACCCCATGGTCATAATACACCTTCTGCTGGTTTTGGGCCTCTTCCTGATTACTGTGGGTGATTTCAACATATTTTGCCAGCTTCTTTCTCAGTGCACACATATAAGATGTAATAGATTGTTTCTGATGGGGTTATCTTCCCATGTTTCTTTTATTACATCTAATAGCCCTCTAGGTTGTCTACCATACAGCATTTCAAATGGTGAAAAACCTGTTAATGCCTATGGCACTTCTCTTTAAGCAAAAAGCAGGTAAAGTAAGTATTGGTCCCATTCTTTCCCTTCCCCATTTACAAATCTTTTTAACATGTGTTTTAGGGTTTGATTGAAACGCTCCACAAGACGTCTGAGGGTGATAAGGGGAGGTTCTTATGGCAGTGATACCTAGTAGTCTGTACAGCTCCTTCAGTAATGCAGCACCAAAATTACTACCCTGATATGTAATCTCTTTATGTATGCCCACCCTGCTGAAAATTTTGGCAAGCTCTGGTGCCACTTTTGGGGCTGTGACAGTACGCATTGGAACTGTCTCTGGGTATAGAGTAGTATAGTCACATACTACCAAAATGAGTCGATTACCCTTTTTACTTTTGTCTAAGGGGCCAACCACATCCATTGCAATTCTCTCAAAAGGCACATCTGTCAAGGGTAGGGGCACCTTGTCTTTTTTAGTCACTGAAGCTACTTTCTGACACTCAGCACAAGAACTGCAATAGGTAGCAACATCTTCATGAATTCCAGGCCAGTAAAATCTGTACAGCAATCTGGTAAGGGTGCGATCCCTCCCTGAGTGACCAGCCATAGGACTATCATGTGCTATCTATAACAACTCAGATCTATACTTTTGTGATATAATCAATTGTTCTATCTGGTCTTCTGTCTGAAGTGTAACCCAAACTCTGTACAGTAGCCCATTACATTTTTTAAACATAGGTTCACCATGTCTTGGTTTCACTCCCAGCTGCTTAAAATAACCCTGGAGAGAAACATCATTCGCTTGTTCTGAAAGAAAATCATAATCAGTGATCAGTTTGGTTTCAGAATTTTTATATGTTAACCTCTTATGTCCATCAGTCTTTTGTTGCCACCGTTTCTTCAGGCGTCGTCTTTCCTGAACTTCCAAATCTTGGAGCTGTGCTCAACAAGTCCGAATCAAAATCACTGAAAGGGAAAGAGTTCCCAGTATCTGAAATTTTCTTTGTCTGAGCTCTTGTCACCACAGCTGCTGAAACATTAGGATTTACTCCCTCTTTGATTAACTCAGTAAATCCTGGAAAGTCATTTCCGGTAATCACAGGTACAGGTAACTTGGGTACTATCCCCACTTTCATTTGGTGTGACACCCCATTAATAGTCAGATCCAGAAGCAAATGATTCGATACCTTTTAATGGACCAACATAGATGTAACAACAAGAACAAAGTACTGTAGCTTTCGGACCAACAAATCCGTCATCAGAAGCGTAATGACAGTTATTTAGAAAAAACAATACTTTTAACACCCAGATCATACAGAAAAAAACAGAAAAATTCCCCATTGGTTTAAAATACTCATTTAAAAAAAACAGAAGATGATGTCAGAGAAGCTAAACAGTACCATGTCACCTTCAGCTGGGAGAGTCTCTGGGTCTGAGGTGCTTAGTGCAGAAGACTTACAAAGAACTTTACTGCATATAAATTAAATTGACATATGAGATAACTACTTGAGCAGATGGCTCTTAAATCAAATTGAGTGTCACAATATGTATAAGAATGCAATTACTGAAAAACAACCCCACTCGGATTAGACATGCTAAGATTGTCTGAGCACTGCAAGAAGCAGCTATGTATGTGTTACAGACAACGAGTAACTAGTAAAGCTTCCTTAAAAAGATCAGTAGTTACACACTGTATGATGTGTAAAGCTTAGCTGAACCCATTACCCAGCTATACTCTCCAGCTAGATATTAAGCTCCATAACCTTCAAAAGCCTCTAGTGTAGTAACAGGACTTCATAAATGATAATATAAATATAAATTGACAGTATAAGTGTCAAACAAGCTCTTGTCAAGGACCACCAAGAGTCACTTGACTGGTGGGATAGTATCGAGTGCCCTCGTGGATGCAGATAACACCAGTACCTGGTCCTTTTGGACATTGTTTTCTGAGCACTTCAGTTTGCACTAGGGTCTGTCTGCTTCCTGAATCTATAAGTCCCTTCACAGTCTTCTCTCCCACCTTCACATCTGTTAAGTACTTGCCCCAATTTGCTAAGGACAAATCTGCTCCAGTGCCACTCTTCTTACTAAAGCAATTTCTTGCAGTATGACCTGGCTTATTACAGTTATAGCAAATTAAGTCTTTGAGTGCAGATTTGTTACCACCACCAGAGTTCTTATCAGACTTGGAGTGTAAATGGGAAAAGAGTGTCTCACCGGTGCTTGGCTTTACCTCGCTGCTGTGGCGTCTGTCTGGCCTTTTGGTAGTCTTTGGCGAAAGAAACAGCTTTTTCCCCACTTTCAGATCAGTGTTTTTTACCAAAAGCTGTACATCCATAGGCAGGATGTTGATGTTTCTCTCGCTGCCTGCAAGGTCACATCCCCCTTATCAAACAGGAGATCGGAGCTTTTCTAAGAAAGTCTGCTATAGAGCCCGTTCCTCCGAAACCAAGCGGGAAGAGGGGGTATTATTCCCACTTCTTCCTGGTACCCAAAAAGACTGGAAACCTTCAGCTAATACTGGACCTCAGCAAGCTGTCTGTACGTCGAGTACAAGAGATTCCGCATGTTGACCCTTCCAGGCCTGTTGCCACTTCTCCACCAGGGACACTGGCTCTAAGCACTGGACATGCAGGATGCCTGCCAGCATATTCCTGTCTTCCTGACTCACCACCGCTTTCTCAGATTTACCTTCCAGGGGGAGCATTTTCAGTTCAAAGCCCTCCCCTTTGGACTTTCATCGGCACCCAAGGTGTTTACCAAGTGCCTAGCGGTGGTGGCAGCGGCTTTGCGTTGTCAGGGTCATTATGTGTTTCCGTACCTTGATGACTGGCTGCTGTCAGCTCCATCGAGGGACAGACTGGAAGCTTTCCTGGCGGCTACCCTGGGCCTGTTCAACCTGGTGGGAGTTATAGTGAACTACCCCAAGTCTCACCTCCTCCTCTCTCAGCGCCTCCAGTTTATTGGGGTGGTGCTGGATACAGTCCAGGGTCGCGCTTTCCTCAGTTTGGACAGAACAGAAACGTTACAGATGCAGGCCAAACATGTGGCTTCCAGCCACTGGTCTCCGGCCAGATCTGTTCTTCGTCTTCTGGGCCTTATGGCAGTGGCTGTCCCTACTGTCCCTCTAGCTAGACTCCACATGCAGGTCACGCAGTGGATATTGCGAGTTCAGTGGGATCGGTGGTCGGATGACCTGGATCACAGGATCCTGGTGTCCAACCCAATGTGCCAGGATCTGCTCTGGTGGCAGGACCTGAACAATCTATGCCGAGGGGTCCTTTTTCAGACCCCTTCTTTGGTCCAGACTCAGACGATGGATGCATCCAGTCAGGGATGGGGTGCTCCCTTAGGAGACTGCAGAACCCAGGGATCCTGGTCCCAGCAGGAGCTCTCTCTGCACGTCAGTGTGCTGGAGATGTGGGCGGTGCTGTATGCTTCTCAAGCGGTTTCAGTCCCTTCTCCTTCCAGGTCCACTCCTTGTCCAGATGGGCAACATGTGCGTGGTTTAGTACCTGAACAAACAAGGAGGCATGCGGTCGTACCCTTTGTGCAGGGAGGCGACGTGCATGTGGTACTGGGTGGTACAGCACCACCTTCCACTGATGTTAGTGCACGTCCCAGGCATTCAAAATGTCCTAGCAGACACTATCAGGTAAAGGGACACGAGTGGGAACTGAGGCAGTCAGTGGTTGAGAGCATCTTTGACCTTTGGGTTAGTCCAGATCTAGATCTGTTTGCCTCCCCATACAGTGCAAAACTACCCTGTTTTTGCTTGCTCGTTCCCAGGCGTGGTGTTTTCTGGTGAGACTCACTGTCTCTGTGCTGAACAGGGAGGTTCTTGTGTATGCCTTCCCTCCCTTCCCGCTCCTACAGAGGGTACTCCTCAAGCTGCAGGCGGAAGGGGCTCACATGACCCTAATCGCCCCTTATTGGCCTCACCAAGCATGGTTCCCTCTGCTCCAACAGCTGGCGGTGGAGCCTCCAGTGCCTTTACCCTCTGCCAGGACCTCCTGACCCAGGAGCAGGGCACGCTGGTTCATCCAGGTCTCAAGTCCCTTCACTTTCACGTGTGGCACCTTCTGACATAGCTGCGTCACGCTATGGGGTCTCTTCCAGAGTCACTCAGGTCCATATGGAGGCCAGAAAGCCATCCACAAGAACTACATATGCAATGAAATGGAAGAGGTTTTCCGTTTGGGCAACCGCCAAGGGATGGAACCCTTTTTCGTGCTCTGTTCCTCAGGTTATGGAATACCTTTTGCATCTCTCTGACCTAGGGCTCAGCTGTTCTTCATTAAAGGTCCATTTGTCAGCCATCTCTGCCTACCATGTTCAGATAGATGGCAAGACTTTGGCTCAATTGGAGGTCTCCCGTACTTTCCTGAAAGGGATACTCCACATGAAACCCCTGGTTCGGAATCCTGTCCCACCGTGGGATTTGAATTTAATTCTTGAGAAACACACATTGCCTCCCTTTGAACCATCTGTGAGTTGCGACCTGCGCTGTTTTGGAAAGCGCTGTATTTAATTGCGATTACTTCTGCTCAAAGGATTTCTGAGCTTCAGGCCCTGATGTGTAAGGAGACTTATTTGATTTTTCACAGAGTGGCTCTGTGTACGAACCCTAAGTTTCTACCAAATCTAGTTTCTGAATTTACTTTCAGTCAGACTATCCACTTGCCAGTGTATTATCCTGAGCACTCTAACCAAGAGGGAGGCACTTCTGCAGACACTGGATGTGCACAGAATTTTGCGTTATTATACCAGTCAGACGAAGTCAGTCCACAAAACAGATCAGCCTTTCATTTCCTTTGCGTCCAAAAGAGAGAGAGAGCGCTGCAGTGTCAAAACAGTGTTTATCCAAATGCTTGGCAAACTGCATTCTGTTTTATCAGAAGTATAACAAACTACTTCAAGGGGAAGTAAAAGGGCATTCAGCCGGAGGCATGGCTGCTTCTACTGCTTGTTTCAGAAATGTCTCTGCCGCTGACATCTGTGCAGCAGCTACTTGGAGCTCTGTCCACACTTTCACTAAGTATTACAATCTGGACATTGCCTCTAGACGCAGGGCAGGCTTTGGCCTAGCTGTCCTTCAAGGCTTTCTTTCTAAAATTCTCTGCTCTTCTGCAGACTTTTCCTGCCCCCCATGGTCAGTCTTTGCCTGACTTACACTGCTTGGGACTCAGTCCTAACAGTTATTGTCTACTGCAAGAGCCCTCTCGAAATAAGACAGTACAGTTATGTAAGAACTTACCGTAACAGTAGATCTTTGAGATGAGCTCTTGCAGTAGACAAGCTTTTTCCCTCCCTCCTTCCCCCTGCTGCTGCTTCTTTTCAGCCTATCTTCGGCTCCAGGAGCCCACTCCTTTCACACCTTCATAGGTCTCCAGTGGGAGAACTGGAGGGCGGGTGTGGGGACCGCCCTCTATATAGCACCAGACTGACGTCTGTCACTTGACACCGGATGGGTGGTCCCCCACCAGACACTGCTAGCTAAAGTTTTCCGTGTGGTTCTAGCACCTGTCGGCTCAGTCCTAATGGTTATTGCCTACTGCAAGAGCCTTTCTCGAAGATCTACTGTTACTGTAAGTTCTTACGTAACTGTACTGTCTCAGGACACGCCTGGAAGCAAGCTACTTTGCCCCAATCCTTCCAGCACAGCAAGAGGGTTTACTGCTCTAGATGCTGGCGACCCAGGTTGGGGAAAGTTCCCAAGGTGCTGGAGGGCCAGCGGAGGAGGGACATTCGAGCATCCCACAGGACCCTAGCCTCATCGGGGTGGGAGGCTGACCGATCCCCACTGCAGGAGTGCCACTTAGGCGTGCAGAGCCGCCCTCGGAGCTTATCATCTTCCCCTTGTGTTACCACCCATCTCCAATAGTGCCAGCATATGGTATCCAGTACAAGACACCCCTCACCTACTAAAATGGGGGGTTTCATTTTTCAGTGGACTCAGGGCCGTCATTATGTGAGCACCACTTCTGCTCATCCACCTTCAGTGGAGTCCAAGCAGTTCAAAGCCTGAGGTAAGAGATTATGGGATTACGCATTGTATGTCATTCAGTCATGCCTAGCGCAGTGCTACTGAAGCTACATTTTTCTGAAGGTCTTCATGTGGTCTTTCATGAGCTGCCACCTGGAGACCATAAGGAGTGCTTCCTAGAATTTGTCCCACGGGAAGCAAGTGCTGCTCGGCACCGTATCTGTGGGGCATATAACTCCTCGGATATCTCTTCTTGGGCAGCAGCCACTGCCGTCTGCCTTCATGGGCATGCTTCATTGAAGCTTCTCAAGCTGGGGGTTCATCCCCACAGGAACACCCTCAGTTCTGTCTTCAGAGGGTGTCCCGTCTTCTACAAGTGTGTCACTCATTCCCTTGTCGACACATCCCAGATCTCTGGACCACCCCTGGCAGTCTCTGTGGGGTACGAAGGGGAGAGGGTAAACAGACGTGTGCGCCTCAGCCTGGGGGGGCCACTGAGGGGAAGGGGGCAGATTGTATATTGTTACTCCTGGGGAAGGTGAGGTAAAGCACTTAAGGCAAGATGGATTCCACAGTGGGGAACTGAAGTGCCCAAACCCATGAGCTAGTTGTCGTGAGCCAACCAGCACAGAGTTCAGGTATACCTCTACTCCAAGCTACGTTGGCTATGGCCTGAAGATATGAACGCAAATGATTCGCTGTTAAGTAGTAGCCTTCGAGCCTCCTGATTAAGCCTCCCAGCGTTCGGCATTGCCTGAATAATTGTAAGTACAGAGGAAAACCCTGTCTGAGTCATTCACCAGTCTTGTTTAGTGTTAGTTTCACTAATTATCCAGGGCTCAATGGCACTTTCGATGTGGGGTCTGTGTCCACTATACAGATAACCATAGGTGCAAGGTATGGTGTTTCTGTGGCCAAGCCCCGATACACTCTTGAGTCATGCCAAAAAAAGTTGACAAGCCTCCCATTGTGTGTCGAGGGCAAATGGTGAATGAGAGGGGAATAGACCCGTGGCAGCCAGTCTCCATTGTCAGCTGAGTTGGAAAATGGGGCTAAGCTCTCAATGTGGTTCAGCAAGGCAAGTCCTGTTTCTGATCCTGTCACCTCAATCCCCCGCCTTGGGGTCCCACCGGCCCACAGTCAGAGCTAGGATATACTAGTTGAGATAGTCCCGTTCAAACCTGTTTATGAAGCGACACAAGGAAGAGTAGTTGCCTGATCTGGGCCAGCCTCTGAAGGAGCTGGCACATATCCCCACCTCCTGCTGCCATGCCATCCTGGGTTTTCAGGTTAATCCTACTGCTCACTGAGTTACCTCACTGCCCAGTTCTTGTGGTCACCAAGTGAAAAGCACCACCTGTTCTGATTGGCGCACAAGGCTGGGATGCACATGGCCGCACCTTGTGTAGTCTGCCAGACCAAAGCATGCAACTAAGTGAGACTCGTAGTGGGCAGTGCTAAGCAGCATTGGCAGGGACATGGGATGGAGGGACCAGTGCACTGGACACTGCAACCTGATCCCCTCGGCGATTAACCCAACAGACCCCAGCATTGTTTTGTGGATTGGGGATACTGCCCGGACTGAGAACTCCAGCCTCCCCTGGCAGTCACCATGGAGGGGACCGCAGTCCCAGGCAGAAAAATGTCCACAGTTTTCAGAAAGTGGTTAGCTAGGCAGGACTTAAGACGCAGTGGGGGGAGGAGGAACTCGTGCAACCAAATGGCAGCAGTTTAAAAATAGGTAGTTAACCAGGTAGGACTCGGTCACCTAAAGAAGACTCGGAGTCAAGGCAGGAGAACGTGGGGGAGGTGGGGAAACAACTCAGGGGAGGGCAGCAACAAGGGGGCAGAAGAACAGGAGTAACCTGCAAACCATACCTATTTATTTATTTATGTCTATGATTACTGGGTAAGTGTGCTGATCTGAAGGACCATTTTTAGTCATGACCCGGGCCACAGGATGGCAAAATGTGAGTCAACAGCAGTACAATACAGGAATACAGGGTAGAAAAAAAAACACCTCAACATGAGGTAAAAGAAGAAAATGTACACTAATAACTGGAGTACTAGCAACAATACCAAGTATAACAAAAGAGCAGAGATCTTACTTCGAGAGGGCTCTTACAGTAGGTATTCACACATAGGACTGACCCAGCAGGCGTCAGGACCCCACGGAAAAAATTCTAGCTAGCAGTCTCTGGCGGTGGACTGCCCCCACGTCAGGTGGCCGACATCATGCGACGTCAGTATAAAGGGGCAGTCCCCCACGCCCTCCTTCCAGTTCTTTCCCACCGTCGACTTGTGAAAGTTCCTCGCGGTAGAGTTCAACGCTTGTCAGTCTTTTCTTCGGTTAGTTTTCAAACTTTTTGACCAATTTTTTTCGCATTTTCTCAAAAAATCTTTGTGTATGTTGTCCCCAACGTCTTCCGAATTGCATAAAAACAAGTGCAACTCATGCGGTTCCCAGCTGCCGCATAAGGACGGACACTCCCTGTGCCTCTTCTGCCTAGGCCCGGACCATTCTGTGGAGAAGTGCCAGCACTGCCAGAAATTCAATTTGGCCACCGGAAAACAGAGGCAGCAGTCCCAGGAGGCCCATACTCTGAAGAAAAAGATGGCTTCCATGGAGAAGGAGTTGAAAAAGTTGAGGCAGGCTTCCACTTGCCCTGAAGGCCACAAGAAAAAGGACAAGCACCGGGACCAGGACTCAACTTCCACGGCCCCGGCGTCTTGGTACTGAAGGTAACGTCCCCTCCAGGGGACTGCTCCTCGACTACCATCTTGGCAGTGTCCAAGAAGGTGTTGCCCCTCCCATCAGGCTCGCACTCTGGCCCCTCGAGTTCCTCCAGGGGAAAGGAGGCCTCTGCTCCTGGGAAGGCCGCTGCCATGCGTCCCTCTGGGTCGAGCGGGTCCACTAAGTCGGACGCCAGTGCCACTGATGTCCACCCTGACAAGACCGGTAAGTCACTGGCTCCTTCGGGAGGGCACACAGCCCTTCGTTCGCCCAAAAAGGCCACATCTCCAACACGACCTGCATTAGGTAAGGGTTCCAATAAGTCAGATGCTGGCTCCTTCGATGCCCACCCAGATCTAGCTGATAAGCAGGACCTCGGCCCTCCGACGACTGCCCAGCTAAAGAGCCTGCATCGGACCCCTTAGACCAGTCCGACGTCCCAGACTCACTGCAGCGCTTGCCGTTGGATTCCAACCCTCCATCCCCGGTCGTCACAGAGGAGCTGGATATGCTGCCGTCAGGGCTCCTTCCTACTGGGCCGGACCCCCTGACGCCGGACCCTCGGACGCTGGCCTACCTGACGCCAGCCGACGTCCCTCTTCCGGACTGCACTCTCATGCCGGGTGCCGGGCCACCCTTTGCTGGCCCACCTGCAAGGCCTTTACCAGGTCCCTCTGCTCCTTCAGAGCCCCTGGCGCCCGGGTGTCTGACACTGCTAAATCTGGTGCCACCTTACCCGATGCCACAGTACCTGGCACCTCAATACCCAATGCCGGGCTTCCCACCATCGGGTTATGGATACTCGCCCTACGGATACCCCTAGTTTCCGTAACCCCGGCCTCCTCCACCGCCGCCAACTCCACAGCCGCCGGTGGACTCTGGCTGCCTGGTGGGCTGAGGCCAAGGCTCCACTCACCAGGAGGTGGAGAGTCATCTACCTGCGCCAGACCCTGCTCAGGATCCCCTACGCTGGAGACTCCCTCCCCCTTACCTGACACCAGAGGTGAACCCTCAGGCACCAGGGGTGGGGAGGACACACTTCCCAGAGGGATTCCCAAAGGGACCGTTCCTCCCCCGCATCAGGAGAAGTCTTCCTGTTCTACGTCGGAGACCTCTGACTCGGACTCAGGGTGATGCTCCGATCCGTATGACTAGCCTCGTACTCCAGAACATCCCAGGCCTAGGACCCCTCTGAAGTCTCTTCCGGAGGATCCTTCTTTTCTGGAGTTACTGAGAAAGATCCAGGAAGTTCATCAGTGGCAGTCTCTGGAGCCAGATTCACAGCGTGAAAAGCTCACTGCCCACGACCACTCCTACATTGAGTCCACCCTGGATAGAGCCTCACGCAGTTCTTGTTTTCACTATTTGGAAACAACCATCCACGTTAACCCCCCTTCCAAGGAAGACAGATCAGCTATATCAGACTCCTGAGGGCGTAGATTCTCTGAATATACACCCCAAGGCGGACTCGGTTGTGATTAGCACCGCTCACGGACGCTCTGCTAACCCCAAACATCTCAGCTCATCTCTGCCTGACAAGGAGTCCCGGCTTCTGGACCAGTATGGGAAGAAGGTTTATGCGTCTTCTACCCTGGGTATCAGGGCCCTGAATTATGTAACGCATATGGGGGACTACCAGAAGACCATCCTGAGTCAGGTGGAATCAAAGTTGGACTCCCTTCCTGAGTCCCAGACGAAACAGGAAGTGGCAGATCTCGTCCGTTCTGCTCGTTTGGCCAGTCGGCACATGCTTCATGCCACTTACAACGCAGTGGACGCAGCGGGAAGGAGTTCGGCTTTTGCCATGGGTCTTCGGCGTCATGCCTGGCTCCGGGTGTTAGGTTTGGTCCCTGAAGTGCAATCCGCTATTCAGGATGCACCCTTCAGGGGTTCGGTGCTGTTCGGCGGTGATGTCAAGGACATCATAACCGATCTGCAGGAGAAGGGCACTGCACTTAAGTCCATGGACTCTCTGCACAGACCCCCTCAGGGACAGCGACGCCCTTTTCATCGACGTAATCGACAAAAAACGAAACCACAGGGCAAGTGGGCCAACAAGCGTCGGGCCCCTTCAGCAACCAAGACTCCACCTCCCAAAAAAGCCGCGGGAGCCTCGCCTGCTGCACTGCCCCAGACCTCCTGACTCCTTGCCTCTCCCATGACCTCTGGATGCACCAGAGGAACCAGTAGGAGGGAGGTTCTCCTTCCATCTACCGGGTTGGGAGAGGATAACATCAGATGCGTGGGTGCTCCAGCTGATTGCAGCAGGACATTTAATAGAGTTTCTTCAGAAACTGCCCCAAAGACCACCCCCAAGTCGTCTTACTCCCCGGAACACCTTCCTCTGGTCCTGGAAGAAATCTCCTCCTTTCTCTCGAAGGCGATGATAGAACCAGTTCCCACCAACCTTTGGAGGACGGTTACTACTCCCATTTCTTTCTAGTTCCAAAGAAAACGGGAGACGTGAGGCCTATTTTAGACCTCAGTTCCCTGAACATGTTTGTGGAGTACAAATGCTTCAGAATGCTCTCCCTGCAGAGCCTTCTACCCCTTCTTCAGCCGGGACTGTGGCTATGTGCTTTGGATATGCAGGATGCCTACCTGCATATCCCCATTCACCCTTCCCACCGCATATTCCTCCGGTTTTGTTTTCAGGAGGACCATTACCAATTCAGGGCCCTCCCATTTGGTCTTTTCTTGGCCCCCAAGTATTTACCAAGCCTGTCTGTGGTGGCGGCCCACCTGCGTACCCAGGAGTGCAGGTATTCCTGTACCTGGACGATTGACTCCTGGTAGCCCCGTCCAGGGAGGAACTTCTACACTCCCTTTCCCTTACCCTGCAGGTTTTCACCAGCCTGGGTATCACCATCAACCAGGCCAAGTCCCACTTGGTCCCTTGCCAAAGGCTCCAGTTTATAGGGGCGATCCTGGACACGACCATTGGCAAAGCCTTTTTGCCTCGGGACAGGGTGGACACCCTTCAGACTCGGGCACGTCTTCTGTCCAGTCGCAGGAGGGTCAGAGCCAGCTCAGTCCTTTGCCTCCTCGGGCTAATGGCAGCTGCCATTCTAACAGTCTCATGTGCTTGGCTCCATATGAGAATTTCTCAATGGATGCTTCGGTCACAATGGGACCAAATACTGGATGACCTAGACCAGGAGGTTCTAGTTTCCTATTCCATTTTCAGGGACTTGCAATAGTGGATGGTACAGGAGAACCTTTGCCGGGGAGTTCAATTCAATATCGAACCACCTTCCCAGACATTGACAACAGATACCTCAGGAGAGGGCTGAGGAGTCCACCTCGGGTCTCAGAAGACACAGGGCAGCTGGTCCAGGTTCGAACAAAATCTGCACACAAATGTGCTTGAACTCAGAGCAGTCCTTTACGCCCTCCAGGCGCTGCACTCTTCCATACTTCTCGGTCATCTACTCCTACAGACAGACAATATCTGTGTGGTCTGGTACCTCAATAAGCAGGGAGGAAGACATTCCTACCCTCTATGCAGGGAAGCTATAAGAGTGTGGAGCTGGGCCACCCAGCACAACCTTCACCTGATGGCCATTCACGTTCCGGGAGTGGAAAACACACTGGCAGACCAACTCAGCAGGTCCTCAGCCAGGGCCCACAAATGAGAACTGGATCAAGAGGTAGTAGACGACATCTTTCTCCTCAAAACGCAAAACTTCCCGCCTTCTGCTCGCTCGCTCCAGGGCGAGACATTTTTGAGCGGGACCTCTGTCTCTAGATTGGAGGGACAGATTCGTCTATGCTTCCCTTCTATTCCCTTAATTCCGAGGGTCCTGAACAAGCTCAGATCAGAGGGGGCACGAATAATCCTCATTGCTCCATTCTGGCCCAGGCAAGTTGTGCAACAGTTTTCAGAGGAACCTCCACTTCCTCTTCCTCTGTCGCAACACTTGTTGACCCAGGATCAGGGGACCCTGGTCCATCCAGGTCTCAAATCCCTCCATTGACATGCGTGGCTCCTGCAGACATAGCCAAGGCCCGCTTCAGGGTTTCTCCGCTTGTAGCAGACATTTTGGTGGAGGCCAGAAAGCCTTCCACCAGATCTACCTATGCCATGAAGTGGAAGCGATTCTCAATTTGGGCCACGTAAAGGACTTCGAATCTTTCTCTTGCCCAGCCAACTGAGTCCTGGACTATATGCATCATCTCTTCAACCTGAGTCTCAGCCATTCCTCTTTAAAGGTCCACATGGCAGCGATTTCAGCATACCATATCCCCTTCGGAGACAGGACCTTCGCTCAGTTGGAAGTCTCTAAGACACTCCTCAGAGGGGTCCTCCATTTGAGACCCCCCATCCGCATTCCTGCTCCCCCTTGGGACTTGAATTTTGTTCTGGAGAAGCTTACTCTGCCCCCTTTCAAGCCAGCAGCCTTGGCAGACTTAAAGTTCCTTTCTTGGAAGACCTTCCTCCTAGTGGCCATTACTTATGCTTGACGAATTTCTGAGCTTCAGGCCTTGATGTGCAAAATCCCATATTTGATTTTTCACAAGGAACGTGTGGCTCTGCACACTAACCTTACGTTTCTCCCTAAGGTGGTGGTGGAATCTACGCTGAATCAATCCATTGAGCTACCTGCTTTCTTTACGCAACACTCCAATCAAGGAGAGTACCTCTTGCATACTTTGGACGTTCATCGAATACTGAGATACTGCATCACCAGGACAAAGGATCTCAGAAAATCTCATCAGTTCTTTGTCTCTTTTGCTCACAAAAGAGAGGGCAATGCAGTTTCCAAGCAATGCCTGTCTAAATGGTTGGCTCATTGTATCACTTTCTGTTACAACAAGACCATGCCGGGCCAAGTCAGAGGTCACTCCACCAGAGGAGTAGCTGCCTCTGCAGCTTGTTTCAAGAATGTGTCAATGGCAGACATCTGCACAGCCGCAACTTGGACTTCTGTCCATACCTTTACGAAACATTACAGTTTGGATATTGCCTCTCGATGTAGAGCGGGCTTCAGGTTGGCTGTACTTCAAGGCCTTCTGTCATAAGACCTGTTCAGCTGGAGGTTCCATTATTTGGATCGTTTTCCTCCTCCCGAGTGCTTTTCCTTGTTCCAGACTGCTTGGGATTCAGTCCTGTATGTGAATACCTACTGGAAGAGCCCTCTCGAAGTAAGGTAGTACAGTTACTTAACTTACCGTAACAGTAGATCTTCGAGAGAGGCTCTTGCAGTAGGTATTGCCTTCCCGCCCTCCATCCCCCTTAGCTTTTTCAGCTCCTTTTCCAGGAAGGAAAATATCCGCTACTTTCTCATCTTGCCTTTTTTGGCCCTAGGCATGAAAGAACTGGAAGGCGGGTGTGGGGACAGCCCCTTTATGCTGACATCACATGACATCGGCCACCTGACTTGGGGGTGGTCCCCCACCAGAGACTGCTAGCTAGAAATTTTTCCGTGGGGTCCTGTCGCCTGCCAGCTCAGTTCTATATGTGAATACCTACTGCAAGAGCCTCTCTCGAAGATCTACTGTTACGGTAAGTTCTTACGTAACTGTACTTTAGATGTTACGCCAGCAAGGTGATGGTATAAACAACAGTCATTAGCTATATGTTAATTTCATGTGGCATTTCAAGTTAACATAGGACTGTGCAGGTTCAGACAAACCAGCTTTACAGACTACTATAGACCAAAACAGGACCGAAGGTGCAAAAATGCTCAGACGTACATGAGGATAGTTGGGAGTTTTGGGACAGAGGATGAGAAAGGCAGGGGTAAGGAGGTAGGGCAAGCAGTGGAAAAGGTCCACCTTAGAGAATGAGCAGTAGAGTGCCCTAGTGTTACTTAGGGAGTCTAGTGTTGTGTGGGGAGCAGTCACAAGTGGTAACAGTCAGGAGCCAGTCCCTAAGGTTCTTTTTGAAGGCCAGGTGGGAAGGAGCTGACTGGATGGACGATGGGAGTCTGTTCCATAGGGAGGGGGCAGAGATGGAGAAAGCTTTGCTACCCATGACAGTAGAGATGCGTGGTACCTCCAGAGGAGGGATGGTGGAAGCCCTGAGGCTCCTAGATGCCACTCTGCCTGTTAGTAGGGTAAAGTAGGGGGACGAACAGTTGCCTCTGATCAAGTTGTCAGCTAGGCTGCTCATGGCATAGTCGAACTGACCTCGTAGTGGAAGCCACCCTATGGACTTGTATAATGCACAGTGATGGATGGAGTAGGGGGCTTGAAGAACAAAATGACAGATGGAATTGTATGTAGTGTTTAGTCGTGAGAGTAGAGTAGAGGAGACTGAGTAGACAGTGGAGCAGTAGTCTAGGAGGGGCAGTAGGTCACCTTGCTCAATAGCAAGGCCTTTTAATTGAGAGTATATGTCCTACTGTTCAGGGGTCTACAGCTAAGGGGTGTGGTATTTGTCCGATACTGTTCTGCTTAAGTTGAAGATCCGTCACAATTTGTTTCAGAGCAACATCAGTCCCTCTCCAGGGACCAGAGCTTCTGAGCATGTTTTGTAGCAGGGGATGATGTGGGCGCTGCCCTCTAGGGTTGCGGGACATCCGTTTTCCTCTTGCTGAGCTCTTGTACTACGTCCTCCGCTGTATCAAAAGTCATGGGCCCTTCTGAGAAATTGACCATCATCTCTGAGGGGTAGGGTATGCGGATGTGGATCTGGTGTTGCCATGGGACCCACATTTCTGAAATGTAAGCTCTATATTTCGCCATGGTATTGGGGGGCGGGGGGTCATTATCATAAAATAACCTTGTCCTTTTAAATATCACTGCTTTTGTTTCCATGCTGAATGCAGTACAAGTTCCTTTTCTTGGTAGTGCAGGAATTTGAGGATCACAGAGCAAGGCCTTGCTCCAGGGCCACGGCTTGGTGCCTAAAGCGCGGTGGGCCCACTCCCCCTCAACAGTACATGTGTCAGGGATTGTTAACTCGGGCTGAAGTAGTTGCAGCAGAAACAGGATTAAGTCCTCCAGAAGGCTGTATATATGGAGGTTGTTGCGCCTGTTCCTGCTTTCTGTGACTTCAGCCCTCTCCAGTAAAGAAGAAGAATAATAATCAGCGTTTATATTATGCTTTTTATACACAGTGTATCCCAAAGCACTTTACAAGCAATGCTAGAGTAGTAGTGAAGTGACTGAATGTGCATTGGTGGCCATATCAAACATCAGCACCTTCACACAGCCTGGACAATTGCATGAACCAGTTTATGGGAAGGGAAATGTTGGCCAGGACACCGGGAATGTCCCCTACTCTTTGTGAAGAGTGCCCTGGGTTCTTTTACATCCACCTGGACACCCACCAAGACAACACCAGGATGAGTAGAAGGGACCTCGGTTTAATGTCTCGTCCGAAGAACGGCACACGCCAGCAGTACAGCTCCCCCCAATACTGCAGTCAGATGCTAGCATTTTAGATGCAAGTCCAATCCTGGTGTGGGACGAGAACCCACGACCTTCTGGTCCAGAGGCAGATGTGCTACCAACTGTGCCACGCTGACACCCTGGACCTTGCGATGGAGCTGCATGTTGGCCTATTTGGTGGAATCTTGTCACCGTGGGGTGGTGAGTTGTTCTTCTATGTCGCCCTGCTTCTTCTCCAGCTTAAAGAGGTCAGTTCTAAGGGCCGTGGTGGTGAATTTCCTTTCTTTTCGAAACTCCCTAAGTCCTTTGAGCTTAATAGTCATTTGTTTTTAGAGAGTTGCCACACCCAGTGTATCAGTGCGGGAGCCGCCTTGCCTGGTGGGGACAGACACCTGTGATCCCTCGTTGTCGGTCCATCTGTCTTGTAGCCCCTCGCCATCAAGGGACCCAGTCAACAACTGGAGCAAGTCATCCTGCCCAGTGGCATAATGTACCTTCTAGAGCAGAAATAATGCCTCAGTTTTCAGAAAAGGAAGTTTTTTCGAAGGCTTGATTCTGTGACCAGGACAGAGCTCACCTTTAAAGCTGTTGCCCAGGTCATGACGTTGCCAGATGTCTGCTTTGTTAATAAGGCTGCTTAGTTTATTAGCATATTGGTCAGATGGTCTGGTTGAAGATGTCACTGTTCTCAATTAAGGAATTACAGTTGCACTTGGAATTATTTCTTGTGGAGGACTACGATTTCTTTCTGTACAGCTGTATTTACTATTTACTTTTTGAATACATTTGAGTTTCAAAACAGAAAAGCAGGCTACAAGGTAGTAAACATCACAAGTTTGTGGCAGGAAGATCGTGTCGGAGCAACCTGATTGTCTTTGATAGGGCACCAAGGCTGTGAATGAGGGCCAAGCTGTCGGTGTCCTGTACCTTGACTTCAGCAAGGCCTTCGACTCTGTACCACACAGGAGGCTACTAAAAAATAAAGGGTTTGGGGCTAGGGAAGGGGCTGTTTTGGGTGGGTAGGCAACTGGTTGGGGGAAGGGGACAACATGGGGTGGTAATAAATGGGAGGGAATCAGTGGTGAGGGGGTCACAGGCGGGGTGCCCCGGGGTCAGTCCTGGGGCTTGTCCTGTTCGACATGCCTAAAAATGATGTAGGGGAGGGTTTTAAGAAAAAGATGCCCCTCTTTATGAATAACACAGAACTACACGACAGGGTGGATATCGAGGAAGGGGTCGGAAAGTTGTGCCAAGATCTGGAAAAACTGGAATGAGAATGCAATTACGAGAGGGTATGTCTAGAAACTGAAGGGAGGATGGTATGGGGGGTGTCGGGAAGTTTTTCTTCTCTGAGAGAGCAGTGGAGCAGTAGAGTAAGCTGCCTAAGGATGCGGTGGAGACGGACACAGTAAATGGGTGAAAGGTCAGGTGGGAAAGATTTGGGGGTTGCTGAGGATGAAGGGGCAGCACGGGGGTGAAGGCTAATCCCACACAGCAGTAGGCTTACAGGACAATATGTAAATAACAGCAATTCTAAATGACTGACTAGAGGGACTGAGAGTATTTTTCTGCTGTCACCATCAATGTATTGAAGTAAAATAAGCAAACAAAAAAAAAAAGAGTTTCTGTTTTGATTCATATGAATAATTGCAACATGATTTGTTTACCATGAACAGAAGGGGAAATCCTTTTGTAATTTAGCATAGGAATAAGTTTCTCAGGTTTCCAGGCTGTTCCTATCTTGCACTGTATAAGCGGAGGTCTTCCAGCCCTGACTGGGGACCAGGTTTTGCTCCTATTTTAAGCAGTTGATGATTTAGACCTGGCACCGTCCCAGCAGTATTTCAGGTCATTCCCGACAGGGCTAGGATTAAAGTCACATTGCCTTTCCCTTTGCTGCTTTGGAAAAACGAGGGCTGCTTTGATGGTACTTGATGGAAAAAGCAGAACCTGCTGTTCACAGTATCCATGTCTGATGGTCTGCCACCTGATGCAGTCAGCAGCTCTGTGAAGCAGCATATTTTCCTGAAGATTTTTTTTATGGGAAACTAAAAAGGATGCAGCCTTGATTTGCATCCTTAAGGAAAGGAATGTTGTTTTTTTTTTTATTAGCACCTTTTGCTAACACGCTGTATCTCAAAAGTGTTTTACAAGACAAGTGCAGCTGCACTAGCCATTCAGAAAGTAGAGTGAGGTTAAGTGAGGTTTATGAGGCAGTGTGGACTAGTGGCTAGAGAGCAGGCTTGGGATAGCTGCAGACCCAGGTTCAAATCTCACCACAGCCAGCGACCCACGGTGTGACCCTGAACAAGTCACTTGAGCTGTCTTAGTGCTTCAGGACAGCCAGCTGTAAAAAATGGGTAGAGGTGGACCCCACAGAAAATTAGATGTTCAGTAAGTCTTCTAACAAGCATTCATTCAAAGAAGATTACGGGAAGGTGATGGTAATAACTGGCACATCTGTGTCATTACTTACGGCTCTTCTGGCATCTGTGTCCGTTTGGTTTCCAAAAGGCTTGCAAGTGTGAAGCGCGTGCCCCCCGCCGAAACAATAAAAAAAAAGCATTGCAGAATCTCAGTTGTGGCATCAGGGGATTTTACATTAAAAGACAAGTGCAGCTTTTTTTAATTTTTTTTGCAGTTTCTGTTATTTTGTATTTTGATAGATGTGACTAAAATACAAAAACAAACCTGGTTGCCGTGCACCACAGATTTCCAGATTGTTGCTAAACTGCTCTGGATTCTGCCTCAAATGCTGTTTCAAATGGGACAGGAGCGGCAGGCACCTATATCAAGACCCTAAAGAACCTAAAGAGATTGTGTGATATAACATTCTGGGCTTCATAGCCCGCTACCCTGGGGCAGCGATAGCCCCTCTGTGTTAAAATTATAATGTTTTACTCACTCTGTAAAGTTTGGGAAGGGATCGTAATCCTGGCCGAACTGCGAGACAGCCGATCCCTTCCCACTTCCTAGTCTGCCTGCTCCTCCCCCGCTCTCCCCTGTTTTGTGACATTTAACCAGGGAGAGCGCGAGGACATAGCCCATACAAGTCTATGGGGCAACTTTTCAAAACGTTTTTACAGCACTTTAAAGAACCTTTTTTTTTCTGCTTTATCTGTTTATCTCCCTTGCGACCCTCACCTACCTCTCCTTCAGGCCAGTTGCCACAAGGATTCTCCCCTCTCCCGACACCGCCGCAGATCTCGACCCCACATCGCAGCCACCTCAGGGTAACCCAACGTGACCCTTCGTTGGGTGGGTCCTCCTCTTCTGAGGAGAAACTGCCTATTGGTCTAGGCATTGGCCCTGGTTGCTGCTGCGGCCAGGTCAGCTGTCGCGGAGCTCGGGGAGGCACTGGTCCGGGTGTCTGTCTTCCGGTAGGAGGAGACGCCATTTTCTAGTTTTTCCTCCGATTACCCTACTCGCATCACAACTGAGCTTCCCCTGGTCTTCACCGGGGGCCACTACAGAGCAACGCCGTTCCCCAACCCACCCAAGGAAAGGGAGAGCAGTCCTCCGGATGCTCAATCCTACTCCTTCCCCTGCCGACCCTCTGGCGCTCGAGTCCGTTCCTGAACCCGGGTTGCCAGTGTGGTGCGAGGTAAGGCACCAGCACCTCAGTCCTCTGCGCCACCGGGCCGGCTTAATGTACCTTTTGATAAAAATGAAAGTCATTTGGCTCTCCAAACAAAGAATGCACTTACATCAGTGGCATGATTTGATGATCTCTGTATATAGAATGGAGGCTTTGACAGCCATTATTAACAAAAAACAACCAAAATTTGAAATACTATGGAGAAGATGGGTGTTGTACATGAACACTCAGAGACCTGATTTCATTCCTTAAACTGGCAGCTAAGGAGCGGGAGAATTATACTTGTACATAACTCCCCTAAATCTAGAGGAAAATGGAGTGTGGGTAACAGCATGTTAACAAGCTAATTTTTCGGGGCAGCCCCCTCATATTTAACCTGCTACACCTCTATTCTGTCTCATATATGGTCTAATTTAATTTATTATCTAAATATGTGCATCCCACAAAGTCCTTGAGAGGGGCTTGTATAAATTATTGTTATGTTACTAGGATAGCTAATTGAAAGCATTACAGGTTATTTATTATGTTAATTAGCTATGAAATACCCTGTTCACTTTATCCAGTACCATATTTATTCTTACTCTTGAAGCAGTCAGTTGTAATACGTGACTTTTATTGTTTTATTTCTTTGTGTGTTTAGTTGCATATTATTAAAAATCTTTTAAATAAAGAAAAAAAAAAAAAAAAATTAAAGCCACTGCTCAACTAATAGGCTTTTGTGCTGCACATTTGAACCTCCCCCATACACACACCCTGGAATGGAGCTGCCATTATCAGACTTGCTCCCCAGAATGCCTGGACATTTCCAGGTGGGCTCCTTGAAAATAACACGTCTTTTTGTGAGCCATTTATTGCCTGACTAAATAGGATTATTCTGATCACTCCAAGAGTGGAAACTCTGAGCCCGTGATCCAGACTGAAGTGGTAACCTGATATGAGTGCACCAACGCCATGCCCCCAGTCCCAGCTTTTCAGGTGGGCTCTTTGCACCACAGTTGGCGTTAGGGAGCTGCCCATTCTCTACTGCTTTGTTTGGGTCAGTTGGAAAGACGCTGCTGGCTTTTCACTCCTGCAGAAGAAAAACAACTCATTAAACCCCAGTGATGCAGCAAATTAGGTGTTTAACAGCCTCCGGAAAATAGAACTCACTTTAATGAAGTTTTCTCACACAGATAGATTGGGGGGGGTAAATCTGGAAGCTAAAAGTCAGTATCAGCAAACGGTCCAGGCAGAACAAGCTCAGCAGTGACTGTGTAGTTTTCTTGGTCTAAATCAAAGAGCAGGATCCTGGTGAAAACCCTTCGTCAATGTCATCTTTTTTTTAAATTCACCCCCAGTAGGTATTCCGTTTAGTGTATTTCAGTACTGTTAAATGTTCTTTACTATAATATTCATAAAAAACAAAAGACATTAAAAAGTATTAAAACTGGGCTGTGGGATGTGCAGTGCATTGCGCATCCATGCTGGTGACCCAAGTTTGGGAGCGAAGTTGGGGTGCATGAGCCGGGTAGCCAGGCTAGGAAACAGTGCGGCTGCTGGCAGCACTTTCACACTGCAAAAGGGATGGTGCTCAGCAACCCCTGTGATGGACCAGGGAGCCTGCCCCCAACCCCCGTCAGCTTTTGTGTCCGATGCCATCATGTGCATGGTGAGAGGGAAAAATCTGGGAGAAAAAGTCCTGCTGCCATCAGGAGGTTGTCCAGCAGTTCCCTTGCCAGATGCCAGTGGTCCTCCTCTTGCAGAGATGAAAATGGAGGGTGAGGGTGGGCTGCCACAGGGGTATGTCCTAAGGCTCTCAAGGACTGGGCGGATGGCAGCTCTGGACATAAAACTCCATGAAAAAAGTCCCAATACTTAGGCAAAACCGAGGCCACCTGAAAATATTAGACAAGACCAGAAAGGGGGGCAGCACTTCAAGAATCAAACTGACATGATTAATTTCTTCAAACTTTTCACTTGCTTTTATTCCTCACAATTCATGCAAGCATAAAAATCATCCTCAACGTTTCACCCTTTAATGTGCAGACTTCTTCTGGAGATTGCCTGAAAAAAGTTCATGTTCACGAAGTTCTCCGTTTTCATTTACACAACAATCTGAATTTAATCCTGACTGCTAGTTAAAGAAATGTAAGAATATAACTGCTCAAATTGGCCTGTAATTATTTAAAGAGATTTGTATGTAAAGCTTTGCTCTCTGACGTTTTAGCATGGCAGAAAATATTGTCAAGCTTGTTTTACATACATTGGTATCCTTATTCAGCACAAGATAAGGACCTACATTGCATAACTGGGTTCCATGTTTCTTTTGGGCAGCCTGGATGAACCATGTGGGTTTTTTCCCCTCTGTTTCTTTGCAGTATGTACAACTCTACAGTGGAGAGGAATGTCACACCGGTGTTCAGTGGCACATGCTACGGGGCAAGTTTCCACGTCTGTATTATTACCACGTGTCCTTGTGCATTGGTATAAGATGTGGTTCTTTGCCGTGAAAAGGACTCTGCCTTTTCCAGAGGGATTCATATCAGTGCCTAGCAAATGGTACCAGAACCCTTTATTCATGTTTCATTTAAACATGCCAGTGCAGAGACCAAGAATGGTCCTTAATAAAATTTTTTTTTTTTACTTTCTATTTTTCTCTCCTACCTCCCTCCATCTCCGACCTATCGGGGGCACCTGGGAGTCATCCCTCTGCCAGCCACTCTACCCAGGACCAACCTTGCACCCCATGGAGCTGTGGTTAACCCACTGGGTGGGGCTGGAGGCACTAGGACCCTGCAGGAGCAAATTTTTTGTGGAGAGGGATCTGACGTCAGCTAGTGATGGTGCCTGCGCACCTCACATGGTGCCACATGCGCTAGCCAGTAACTGTCACCAGCTCCCTCAGCGCCTCAGTTCTGTTCACCTGAAGAGAAACAAAGTGGAGAGAAAAAAAACAAAGAGTGGGCCAGATCCTGTGTAGCCCAAAGGTATAGGAAAAAGATATAGGAATAAAATATAAATATAAAAATTTGCTCCTGAGGGGTCCTAGTGCCTCCAGCCCCAGACCCATCAGTGGTGAAGATATTCTGGCAGATCAATAGTTATGGCAAGTATGTAATTTTCATTTCTGGTGCATACTAACAGAGTACAAATAGTCAGCCCAGCACCACGGCTGCTGCTCAGGATTCTGGTGATGCATCTCTGGCATTGAGCTCAGGTTGTCAGGGGATCGGGAGGGGCGGGGATCGAGTGTCTTTGAGTAGGGTTGATGCTAGACTGCCATGGCACTGCTGCCTGGTCAGCACAGTTCCACCGCCCAGTGCCCCTCCACAGCAAACAGTATCCAAAGCCCCAGGCCCACCACTCCATTAGCATTGCTGGAATGCAAGGGAGGGGCTGAACTAGGCCGGAAACATGGCTTTCAATAGAAAGCTCGGGCTGGCCGTAGAGTGGATTGCAACTGTCAGATAAGCTGGGGATTGTGGGATACAACAGAGCTGGCTGTAGAGTGGATCCCTAGCTCCACGTAGATAAAGCCAGAGATCAAGTAGGTTCTGCGGTGTTACAGTAGGTAGGAAAAATGGGCAGACTAGGTGGGCCAAGTGGTCATTATCTGCCATACATTTCTATGTTCCCTCATGGGCAGAGGATTGTGGGATACAGCAAGGGTTGGCCATTCAGTGCATCCCTAGTTCTGCCTCATCAAAGGATTGCGGGATACAGCAGAGGTCTGTCATAGAGTGATCCGTAGCTCCACATGAGCGGGAATTGTGGGATACAGCAGGGGTTGGATGTAGAGTGGATCCTGCTCCACTTGAGCAGGAGATTGTGGTGTACAACAGGGGATAGTGGGATACAGCAGGGGTTGGCCATAGAGTGGAGCCCTAGGTCCACGTGAGCAAGGGATTATTGGATACAGCACGGATTGGCCATTGATTTGGTCCCTATCTCCACATTAGCAGGGGATAGTGAGATGTAGCAGGGGTTGTCCGTAGAGTAGATCCCTAGTGCCATGTGAGCAGGGTATTGTGGGATACAGCAGGGGTTGACTATAGAGTGGACCCCTAAGTCCATGTGAGCAGTAGATTGTAGGGTACAGCAGGTTGGCATTAGAGTGAATATATAGTGCCCTTTAAGCAGGAGATTGTGGAATACAGCAGGCCTTGTCTGTAGAGTGGATCCTTAGCTCCACATGAGCAAGGGATTGTGGGATATAAAGGCAAGGACCATTGCACATGCACAGCAGTCTGTGGTACAGCTGGAAAAGGGGTTTGCTGTTCCTCTTATAAACAGAATCCAGGTAAACGAACCAGTGCATTTAAATGAAGATATCCACATACTTGTAGCTGCATAAACAATTTATTGTGCCACCAAAGCAAATAGTTGACAAAAACGCTAGCACCAGAGCTGTGTGTTAGGGAGTTGTTTGTGCAGCTACAGTTAAGTGGATGTCTTCATCTGAGTGTGTTGGTTTGTTTGCCTGGATTGTAGGATACAGCAGGGGTCAGCTGTAGAGGGTATCCCTAGCTTTGCATGAGCAAAGAATTGTGGGATACAGCAGGGGAGGGCCGTAGAGTGCATTCCTTGCTCCATATAAGCAGCAGCTGGTGAGATATAGCAGAGGTTGGCTCTAGAGTGTATCCCAGCTTCACAGGAGCAGGAGATTGTGGGGTATAGCAGGGGATGGCCGTAGAGTGGATTCCTAGCTCTGTGTGAGCAGTGGATTGTGGGATACAGCAAGGGTCGGACATAAAATGGATCCCTAGCTCCGCCTAACAGGGACTATGGGATACGGCATGGGTTGGTCATAGAGTGGATCCCTAGCTCCGCATGGGAAGGGGATTGTTGGATATAGCAGGGGTTGGTGGTAGAATGGATCCCTAGCTCCATGTCAGCAGAGGATTGTGGGATACAGCAGGGGTTGGCTGTAGAGTGGCTCTGTAGCTTCACATGAGGAAAATGAGTTAACTGGCAATTGACCAGCATCCTAGGGCCTTATAAAGAGCATATTTTAATCAAAAAGCTACCCCCCCCCACACACACACGCACACTTTTTTTTTTTTCTTTCTAAACAGCGAGTCAGTAGAATGGCTCAGTAATATGGTGGTTGGGGACCTGCTTGCCAAGCTAAAGACTTGTTCTAGGAGCGTGGATATGTTGTTCATCCACACTTCTTGGCATGTCCCTTTCCCCTTTAAATCTTGCCGGAAGTCTTCAGGCTGGCTCCTCCCACCCACCTGGGTGGTATAAACCTGGCTCGGCCCCATGACACCAGATCTTCCTTTTTGCTGGAAGATACAGGTTCCCTCGTGCTTCACAGCAATTCGCAGGCCCTGGATTCAAAGCGTCGTTTTTAACCGCAGCTTACCTTAAAACTCATTCGAGTTAACGATTCCGATAGTAGCGCATCGGACATGGAGGATAAATCTGCTCCAGGATTTCACCGGTGCTCCTGCAGCCAGAAGATGTCGCGTACGGATCCCTACCTAACGTGCGTCTACTGCCTAGGTGTCGGACATAATACCTCCACCTGCACGTTCTGCCTGGCTTTCCGTCCCAGTCTCCTGGATGACCGTTTGGCGCGCCTAAAATAGGGGAGACCGGAGAAAAGGAACCCACCGATGAAACTGAAGGAGGCGAGGTGGGCGGTCTCCGCGGCTGCGGGATCCACCGACCAGTTGGAGCAAATGAAGGCTTTCAAGGAGGAGGAAGCGGCTCAAGCTTCGGCCAGTCAGAGCTTTTTTGTTCCTCTGAAACTCGGTTCCACCTTTTCGGGCTCCTTCAAGGAGTTGTGCCAGTCTCTCCCCACCAGGGGTGAGGTGCCCTCGGGCTTGCAATCCTCCCGCCCTCGGAAGAGGGTTAAGGACCCGAAGTCTTCGTCCAAGCGAAGATGTTCTTGGGACCGAGAAAGGTCCGAGTCCCAGGAACACGTGGTCTCAACCTCGGTCGAGATCGCATCCTCGGCCACCGGCTTCACTGATCTTCCGTCTGGCCAAGAGATCGAGGAAGTGGCTGACGAGGTTGAGATTTCTCTCAACCTAATTGACCCTATTTCGTTGACTCTGGTCGACGATTCTTTGGAAAGGACTCCGGTCCTTGTCTTTCCCAATGAAGAGACCCAGCCCGCTGGTGTACCCATCGAGGAAACGGTTCCAGACCCTCAGTTTTCACCGAACCCGGTGTCTCCCGATCAAACGAGTTGGCCAGCCTGATCTCGATCGAGGTCCAGAACCCCTTCGGTCGAACGACCGAAAAAGAGTCATAAACACTCTAAAAAGAGGCATCGCCACAGATCCTCATCCTCCCCGGACGAGGAGAGGCTTCGACGGAAACTCCGTCGACGCTATGAGGATCTTATGTGGCAACAGCTGATTTTGACCGGGTAGAAGTCGTCTCTGCTGTCTACCCTGGCCATCACTTGGCTACCACCTCCTGGGCCGATGCCAACCCCTCCGGAACCGAAGTCTTTGGTTCCCTTGCCCGCTGGGCCGGCCCGGCCCATATCCCGGCTCTGCCCATCTCTGTCTCTCCACCGCCTCTGGTGGAACCACCGCCTAAGCAGCCTCAGGGAGGGGCTCCCTCGAAAGAGGACCGTACAGACACTGGGCTTCCCCAATGTCTGTCCATTACGGTCACCCCGACCGCCCCCGGCAGATCGAAGGGGACCTAGGCGGGAGACCGTTGTACCACGACTCCTCGGACGTCACAGGACTGCACTCCCATCCTGGGGATAATGAGTCCTCCATGGCGGGTTTAAAGGAGGGTCCTTCCTCCTTTCAGGGCATTCTCCGCCTGATTTCCAAATCCACCGGAATGCCCCTGGAGTCTAACCAGAAAAAGGCAGAGTACCCCCTTACGGACATCCTAAAAAGGGGGGATACCCCGACGTTGACCTTTCCAGTGGCCGAAGCCATCACTGGCCCGGCCCTTGAGCTCTGGCAGCGCCCAGCTTCCTGCCCAGCACTGTCTGCCCGCATGGCCCGCAAGTATGCGGTGCCCATGGGGTCCCTGCTGGGATTCACAGAACACCCTTCGGCCAAGAGCCTGGTGACCACTTCTGTGTTTAGACGTACTGGTAGCTCTCGGCCGACAGGCCGCCCTCCGGACAAGGAGTCCCAAAAATATGGACCACTCTGCCCGCAAGGTCTACGCGGCCTCTTCCTTAGGCCTTCGTCAGGCCAGTTCGGCTGTCATTATGGCACACTTCTCTCATGCCTTCCTCGGGTCATTAGATGAAGTCCTCCCTCATCTCCCGGCGGACATGCAGACCATGGTCAAGCAAGTCTGTGATCAGGGCCGTGCTGTTGCAAAACAGCAGCCCCAGACGGCCCTAGACATCAGGGATTCCTGTGCCCGATCCTTAGCAGCCGCAGTGGCCACTCGCCGCAGGGCCTGGTTGAGGCTATCCTCCTTCCTGGCGGATACCCAGCACAAGTTAGCTGACGTTCCTTTCCTTGGCACCGACCTGTTCGGTCCAGGAGTGGCCGGTCACCTTCAGCATATAGAGCAGTCCAATGCCACCTTGGTTGCTACCTCTGCAAAAGGTTCTTCAGGCAAGAACCAGCAGAAAAGAAAGAAGAAGCCATTTCAGCATTCTTCCCCTGCGGTCAGGCAGCCCTCCTATCAAGGAGGCCAGCAGCAACAGCAGCAGGCTCAAACTTGGCGCCCATGGCCCAAGCAGGGTCCTCAACAGCCCCGTAAAGGAGGCTGAGGCGCAGGTCCAGGAGCCTCCTCCTCCTCCTCCTCTAAGCCTGCTCAGTGATGGGTTGGGGGTTGCCACCCCTACACCCGTCAAGCCAGCTCTGGGTCCTCCCGTGGGGGGCCGGCTCCGCCACTTTCATTCCTCCTGGTCCGATATCACTTCGGACAGGTGGGGTCCTGAAGTGGTCGATCAGGGACTGCCTCTAGAGTTCAAGCAGTACCCTCCCAGCCAAGTCTGCGCCCCTCGGGAGGAAAGGATCTCAGCTTGCACTCAGTCTGCTCTCCGAGATGACATAGCTCAGCTCCTCCGCAAGGAGGTGGTAGCTCCAGTGCTGGATCCTCCTACAGACCCAGGCTTCATGTCCAGGTACTTCCTGGTGCCCAAGCGGACAGGGAGTTGGCGCCCCATCCTAGATCTCCACAACCTGAATCAATATCTCAGGTCCTGCACCTTCCAGATGGTAACTCTGAACCAGATCATACCATCCCTGGAGCGAAACATGTGGTTCTGTTCACTGGATCTACAGGACGCGTTCTTTCATGTCCCAATCCATCCATCCCATCAGCGGTTCTTCCACTTCTGGGTCGAAGGGACCCTGTACGAGTTCCGAGCCATGCCGTTTGGCCTGTCATCGGCCCCGCGGGTCTTCACCAAGTGCATTGCAGTGGTGGCAGCCCATCTTTGGTGTCGAGGAGTACGAATCTACCCTTATCTCGAAGACTGGCTCTTGGCAGGGTCCTCTCTTCAGGAGGTGGAGAGGTCCAGAGATCTGGCTCTCCAAAGCTGCTCCCAACTCGGCCTCCTGATCAACGAGGCCAAATCGGAACTCATGCCTGCTTAGGTGATGGGCTTCATCGGGGCAGAGCTCGACTCTTGTCAAGCCGGAGCTCGGTTCCCGGTGGACAGGGCGGAGATTCTCTCCTCCTTTGCCCAATCATTTCTGGCTGGGCACTTGTGCCCTGCCCGGGACTTTCTGCGCCTTCTGGGTTGCGTGGCGGTGTGCACCTCAGTGGTCCATTGGGCCCGGTGGTACATGTGTTCCCTCCAATGGGAGCTGGCCACCCAGTGGACTCAGCGTCACGGTCATTTTGACCAGCTAATCACTGTAACCCAGATGATGTGGGACGCTCTCCAATGGTGGACCTCGCCAGAACGGTTGCAGGAAGGGATCCTGTTTGTCCGCCCTGAGCCGACGGTCATCCTTACGACCAATGCCTCTCTCATGGGCTGGAGAGCCCACATGGGGGACAACAGGGCCCACGGGTTCTGGACCCCCGATGCCACATCAACATGTTGGAGCTCAGAGCAGTCAGACTGGCACTGTCAGCTTTCGCTTCTCTGCTCAGGGGTCAAGTGGTTCAAGTCCAGATGGACAATACCACGACCATGTACTACCTCAACAAACAGGGCGGTATGCACTCCCGTCTGCTGTGCAAGGAGGCGCTCCGCATCTGGACCCTTGTAAGTCGCCTGGAGGCAGATCTCCTAGCCATTCATGTGGCAGGAGTCTCGAACCAGCTGGCGGATGCTCTCAGCCGCATAGGCCAGACATCCCACGAGTGGTCTCTCCATCCAGAGGTAGCTTACAGTCTATTCTCCCGCTGAGGCAAACCATTGGTGGACCTGTTTGCCTCTAGGGAAAACAACAAGCTGAGGCTGTACCATGCTTGCTGCAGGGGGATGCCTTCTCGAGGCCATGGACCCCAGGACTCCTCTATGCCTTCCCTCCATTTTCTTGATCCACAAGGTGCTTCTCAAGGTGAGGAGGGACAAGGCGAAGGTGATCTTGGTATCCAGATCTCCTCAGCCTCAGCTGCAGGCCCCCGGAGCAGCTTTGTACACACCCGGACCTGATATCTCTGAACCAGGGGAAGGTATTCCATCCGGACCTTCAATCCCTGCACCTCACAGCCTGGTACCTGAGCGGCTAGAGTTCCAGGCTCTGGGTCTCTCCGAGGATGTCTACACCGTGGTGGAGGCATCTCGTAAGGATTCGACCAGGAAATGTTATGCCTTCAAATGGAAGAGATTTTCCATTTGGTGTCAGGTTAAGTGTCTAGACCCCTTATCCTGCTCTGTGGCTAACATTCTTGACTACCTTTGGTCTCTCTCCAAAGGGGATCTACGGTCATCGACCCTTAGGGTGCACCTGGCAGCCATTTCTGCTTACCGGGCGTGGTCCGGTCAGCCGACAATGGCGCAGGAGACAGTGGTCGGGCGCTTCTTCAAAGGCCTGGATCACATATCCCCTCCGGTGCATGAACCTCCACCTCTGTGAGATCTGTTGCTGGTTTTGGCAAAGCTCATAGGCAAGCCATTCGAACCTATGCACAAATGTGCACTCTCACACTTGTCGTGGAAGACGGCCTTCCTGGTGGCTATCACGTCAGCCAGAAGGACAGGGGAGCTCCAGGCACTATCGGTGGACTCCCCTTATCTGGTCTTTCACAGGGACAAAGTTGTCTTGCGCCCCCACCTGAAATTCCTTCCTAAGGTGGTATCAGAGTTTCACCTTAACCAGGTATTGACTCTGCCGGTATACTACCCTAACTACACCTTGGACGCCGAGTACAGGCTCCATACTTTGGACCCGAGACGTGCTCTCTCCTATTATAAGGACTGAACGGTGGAAATTCGTGGAGAGGTTCGCCAGCTGTTTGTCACCTACGCCGAAGCCGCTTCTGGCAGACCTGCAGCCAAACGGACCATAGCAAGATGGATTACATCATGCATAGATCTGTGCTATGAGTTGGCGGGCAAGGAGCCTCCCAGAGGAATAAGAGCTCATTCTACCCGCCATATGGCTGCTTCGGTGGCTGCTTCCAGGGATATCCCTATCCAGGAAATCTGTCGGGCTGCTACCTGGAAGTCAGCAAACACCTTCATTACCCACTACCACATCGACCTTGAGTTACGTCGGGATGCTGGTTTTGGGGCCTAGGTTCTCCAATCTTTATTTCCCAAGTAGGGGGTGTGCGCCTTGCCTCCCTCCTCCCAGAGAACTGCTTGGAGTCTGCCAAGAAGTGTGGATGAACAACATATCCATGCTCCTAGAAGAACAGGTTACTCACCTGTAACAGTAGTTCTAGGAGTGGTATATTATTCATCCTCCACCGACACCTCCCGGCTTTAGGCGCATAACCTGGCTTCCAGCGAGCTAAGATCTGGCGTCATGCGGCGGGTGGGAGGAGCCAGCTTGAAGACTTCTGGCAAGATTTAAAGGGGAAAGGGACATGCCAAGAATGTGGATGAACAACATATACCACTCCTAGAACTACTGTTACAGGTGAATAACCTGTTCATTTTGCGCCAGGAGCCTTACGTCATCGCTATGGGCCAGGATTCTGGTAAGGTATCCATCCATATGAATACCTCCACCCTTCAGTAAGGGAGGGTTGTAATGCCATTGCTCCCTGTTGACCTCAGGAATTAATCACGAGCGAGGCGCTCCAAGTGTTCTAGGACAGCATTGCCCCCGCGTTGTCGCTCCACAGTGTAAATGTGCTTGGGGGCCCTGGCTGATACTGTCCTGAGGTAGGGCAAAAAGTAGAAAAACTAGCAACCACCAGCAGCCAGGCTCCTGCACACCCAGGCCCCGCCCCTTTCTACTGGCCGTGCCACAGTGGGTAAGGCATGGGGAGTCTCTGGGGTGGTGGTAACAGGTGACAGGGCTAGAGGGTTGCCAGGGGAAACCACAGGGGAAGGTGGCCAGCACCAGAAGGCAGTACTACTTTATGCACATTTATTTAATTTATGGCACATTATTGCACTGCGCCCCCCCTCCGGATGTATCTGGAAGTGAGCTAATACCAGCTCAGTATGTCTTTCCTGGTGACACTTTTGAAATAAAGAAATAAGCACAATATTGAAAAAGAGAGAGAGAGAGAGCAGTAGGCGTTTAATCATAGAGCCGGAGACAACAGATCAAAAGATGGAACATGTGAACATTTCTGGCAAGTCCTTTTTACAATAGTATATAAGAATAGCTACAGTAGTATTGTGTGGGTTGTGCATTAAAAACACATTTGTTCCCATATATGCGATAGGTGTTGGAACAATCCATTGCTTGATACGACCCAAAATGGCCACCAGGAGCAAATGAGTTATTAAAAGTGATTTTGTGAGGTTTCACAGATGCCTTTTTCACATAGTATGTCATCGCCACCCATGCTTCAGATGTTGAAGCTGCAATTTGTTTTGTAAAAAAATCTGTCAGTCATTTTTATTTATGTTTTATCAGCACTGTGTCCTCCAGTTTTCTGTGTGTGGTCACACTCCCAGAATGATGTCATGCAAGGGAACGGTCAGTGTTTTGCATACAGCACTAAGGAATTCTGGGTAAATTATAATGTTGATGTAAATGTTACTCAGTGGTGCAGTCCCTTATTTTGATGATGGTGACTGCACCTAATATGTAGATGTACATAGCAAGGCATTTTGGGTACAATAAGAAGTTGTTTTCCAATTCCCTTACTGTGAAGTGCAGTCTCATATTTCTGTAGTGACTTCAACAATAAAAGCTCTCATGTGTTTATTTTCAAAACAAGGCATTGTGCATTTAGTATCTAACTTACAAGATTTCTTTACTGAGAGATGTAGTGTCCTATGTCGGTAGTGTAGATGTCTGTGATACCAAGACTGACTAACAGAGGTCTCTGTTTCAAAACAGTGCTTTAAAACTTTGTTTCCCTTGCATGATGTCACACTTAGGGGTTGCAGCACTAAGGGACGGGTTATGCAAATGAAGCAGATCACAGAAATAAAAGCATTTAGTTCATGGAAAACAGCACTTTTTGGCAGTTTGAATGGCAGGAGATTGAATCACAACTCCTACAGGTTACTGCTCCCATTTGCTGTGGCAAACCTCACAAAATCACTTCAGTGGTTTCTGTTTGCTCTAATGGAGCTCTGACCGTTAGGGAAACGGTGCCATAAAAAAACTACTACAACTACTGCTCGATGGAGGCTGGACGGTAGTGAAGATGGGAGCGCATGCAAATGGAGGAGCCACCGCCTGACGTCTGGCACGTATGTGCACCACAGAAGCATATGCACTCACGCCATTGCACGCGGTGCCCTTGGGGGGAAAATGGAAAATGCTGAGCTGTTACATGGCCCCCCCTCAGGGTTTTGCACGACCGACATGGCTGCCCCACCACCACTATCACCATGTTGGGGTCCTGGTGGATAACTGGTAAGTTCATGAGAAGGTTGGTCGTGGGGCGGGGGATGCCATCAGGCAGATCCTGTGAGAGGAAGAAAGCTTAACAGAAAAAAACAAAAGCTACCTACTACTGAAACCGAGTCCGCTGTGGACGAATTAAAGTTCATGAGAATGTCGGGGCTTACATCAGCAGAAATAATGAGTATCCTCATTTCTGGCAACTTTAAAAGGCTGAGTAAAAAGATTTTACAATTACCAGCTTCTGCTACAGCATTTGATGAAAAGACTGAGAGGCGTTACATTGTTAATAAAAAGGGTCAGAGCTTCTGTACGTCCACCCCAACCCTGCAGGCTTAATTCTGGCGGCTGCTTGTAAAAAAGCCAAATTGGTGCATTAGGGAAAAAAATCCTATTAATCTGCGACATGCCTCATGAAAGCTGCATCAGTGACGCAGTCACAAGATCCTTTGCTAATGCGGTATCGCTGACAAGGTACGCATGGCTCAGAACAACAGGGGTTTTGGTTGATCTGCAGAACAAAGCAGATGAGTTCCCCTTTGAAGACATCTCCCTATTTGGTGATCAAACAGAGAGCTACATGTATGAGTGGCAAAACACACACACACACACACACACACGATAAACCTTAAAAACCTATTAGAAAAGGCAAAGTCCAGAGGGTTTTACAGACCCTATTGGGTAGGGGCATGGGAAAAGGTATAATAACAGCTAGTGCCAACACCACAGAGAATAACCAACCCCCAAGTGTGAAGAACAAGCTGATTCTTGCACAGAGGGGCATCATAATGCATGTGAACGAAGCTCAAGTCTTCTGTGGCATCACAGTACCTACAAGGTGTGAGAACCAAGCTTGTTCTTCACACCTTTTTTTTTAAATAATACAACCTGATCATCTTTTCCTAAAGCGGAGCAGCGTTTGACGCTCCTAGTTCTCTACTCATATTTCACGTAGACAGTGTACCAATATTTCATCTAAAGGAAATATCAGCGTATCAGTTTTTGCTTTCACTTTTAAAAGCTGCTAGTCCAAGCTGCTCCGGCTCACAGGTGCTGCTAGTTTGTGCTGACAATTCTTCTCAGTGTTCTAACGTTGAGAACGACTTTTTAGAAACACCAGAAAAAGATACTTACCATGTATTATTGTTGTTTATTGTTCTAGGAATTACTACCTTTGAGCCAGAGGCTCTTTTACAAAGGTTCCACGTCAATTAGGTACAGTACAAAAGGTTACATAGATAACACAACAATTTGTGTTGTGTCAAGAGCAAGAAAACATATACAAATACATATCAAATCATTTGTGCAAAAGGACATGAGATATCAATAATCACATTATTATTACAAGAAAGAGGTCATGCCAGATTAGGAGAACAAATAGGAAAAAGTCCAGAAAGAGGGTAAGTGAAAGGTGTGGGGAGCAGACAATAGCAGGAGAAAAGGTTTCCCAAACATGTCTTTGTCAAATAACGGGACAGGGTGGGTAGTGAGAAAATAGGAGGTTTAATCAGGGCAGTCACAGGAGCTGGAGGCGGCAAGGTGAGAAAAGCCTTGATTTGAAAATACCTAGCAGGTGGAGGCAGTAATATGAGTGCTGAGGCATTTAGCCAGCTGGGGGAATGATAGGCAATGATCTTTGTCCCTGAGAAGTCCGCATCGGGGACTTGGAGAGGCTGGTGTTCTGATCTTCTGGTAAACGGGTGCTAGCGCCCGCATAACAGGTCTTGGATACAGGGTGGAGTGAGGCCCAGAGTGGATTTTTTCGCCATCAGGCAGGTAAGGTACTTTATCCGTTTGAGAGTTGCAACCAACCTGAGTCAGCATGGAGTTCACATGGGGTACGCCGTGTGTACCAGTGAGCAACCGACAGGCCTTATTTAGGATGTTGTAATGCATCAAGTGCTGTAGTATGGCAGATCCGTGATACAACTAAGCCATAATCAACGATTGAGATGATAGAGGATTGGATGGCAATCCTCAGTGCAGAATGGGTAAGAAGCTGTCGGTTCTGATACAGAATCCAATTCGCTGATAAATAGTTTTGCTGTACTATCAATGTGAGTTGCAAGATTAGGCCTTGATCAAAGTTGATTCCAAGATATTTGAAAATTGGCACTTGTTCAAGGGTATTTCCTAGGTATGTATTAATGGTGAGTGGGACTTGCCGTTTCTTGTTTTGCGGGTTAGAGAAGAGCATGGATTTAGTTTTCTTGTGGTTTAGAACCAGCTTATGTTCAAGGAACCACATCTCAACTTTGGAAAAAGCATGCTGAAGGTTGAGGCGTAAGAGGTTCGGATCTTTATGAGTGGCAAGAATCACGGCATCGTCGGCATAGAGGATTAATTGTTCAGGGCAGGATTTGGGGAGGGAGTTTAGGAAAAGGCTGAAAAGGAGGGGGCCCAGGATGGATCCCTGGGGAATTCCTGAGCGAACCAGTTTTGAGTCTGAGAGAACTCCAGCTACTTTTACAGATTGAGAGCGCTGAGCAAGGTAATTTTTTACCCAGTCACCAGGACCCTGTGAGAGCCCTAGGGATAGTAGTTGTCTGATAAATAGGCCATGGTGAACTGTGTCAAATGCCTTGGTTAAGTCAATGTAGACTGCTCCAGTTAGGTTTCCTTTGTCCATGGCATTGTGGATTGCTCCTGAGAATTCAAGTAGGGTAGTCGATGTGCTGTGCCCTTTCCTAAATCCATGCTGCTGAGTGCATAGGATGTTGTGTTTTTCCAGGTAGTCTGAAAGTTGGTCCGCCACCAAGCGTTCAAGGGCCTTAGAGAGAGGTGGTAGTATTGATATCAGGCGATAGTTACCAGGCAGTGAATTATCACCACTTTTGTGCACCGGAGTGACAACTGCAGCTTTCCATTTCCTAGGGAATTGGCTGTAGCAGAGGGAGAGATTGAAAATTTTTGTGAGGGGAGCAGTACTTCCTCCAGAGTGAGGGACAGAAGTTTAAGGTCAATAGTGTCGCTGCTTGCTCGGGACTTAGAAATGGCCTTCTTTACATATTTATAGACTTCATGTGCCTTTACTAGTTTGAAATGGAAGGGTGGTTTGGTTGGAGAGGCAGTAGTAGAAGTAGAAATTGGAGGGTCAGCATCAGTGAAGAAATCAGATGAGAGGACACCACTAAGGTCCGTGAAGGTATCATTTAGGGTGTTTGCAATGATCTCTGGGTCTAATGTAGTGGTTCCATCCACATTCATTATTGTAGGAGAGGATTTGGACTGCTGACCCATGATATTCTTTATGTTGTCCCAGAAGGATTTCCTTCGCCCAGGAGTTGGAGAGGGCATTCTTGAAGTAGGAGCTCTTCATCAAGCGGATCTGTTTAGTACAGTGGTTACGAGCCTGTTTATACTTTTGAATGTCCGACAGAGTGCCAGTAGCTCTTGCAGTGGCCCAGAGGTGATCCCTACTTTTGAGTTGTGACTAAGCCGCCGTGAGCCAGGGATTTGTGAGTGCTTTGATTTTGCACTTTTTTACTGGTGCATAGGTGTCACAGGCAGTGTTGAAAGTAGAAATAAAGTAATCAAGGGCTAGGTCAACATCTTGAGTTTTGTAAATCAAGGACCAGTCTATCTGCCTAAGACAGGTCTTGAGATGAATAAGGTTGCCATAAGGTAGGACTCTGCTATAGATGGTTTTTGGAGGCGGCTTACGAAACTTATTTGTCCAGGTACATATTATTGGAGAGTGATCACTGAGCGAGTCAGGAGAACATTACATGGTTGTAGGTAGGGTGGTGGAAGGATCCAGTCAATGAGGGTGCTGGTCCCTGATTTGTAGTTTTTCCTGGTAGGGGAGTTTACCACTTGTGTTAAATTTGCTGCTAGGATAGCATCTTTGTTTGACCCTGCATCAGGAGCAAGCCAATTTATATTAAAGTCCCCAAGCAGAAGGAGTTCGGTGTCAGAAGGTTGTGTACTTACGAACTCGAGGACAGCCTGTAGGCCAGAATCAGGATCTTTTGGTGGGATATAGACAGCAGCAATCGTGAGGACTTTGTTTTGGGCACCAAGTAGTATCTTGATAGGGAGGAGTTGCACTGAGGTTTCTGTGGTGGGGTAAGAACCAGAGAGACAGGTGAGGTAGTCCTTTATGTAGATTGCACACCCTCCACCCCTTTTCGAGGTCCTATCCAGCCTGAATATCTTGTAGCTTTGTATAGAGATGGCATGATCCGGAGTATTAGGTGTCAGCCATAAACTCATTATAAACTCATAATTAATGGCTCTCCCCTTTTTCCCACTGGGAGACCGTGCCGTAATTTGCCATTGTAAAGAAGCATTTATAACGGCAAACACGTGCACAGTTCCTTCGGTGTGCGTATGCGCCCTCCACAATTTGTCCCTTCACGCAGCTCGCGGCTTCCTTATCAGGTGAAACTCAGCTGCCAGAGGAACTCAGCGGTAAGCTATTTCTTAAAAAAAAAAAAAAAAAAAATGATTTTTCCACATATTGGGGGCAAACAAAACAGGTAAAGCACTTAAAAATCCGTGACTTTCAAAATGTGGGTACAGCCAAAAAAAAAAAACGGGAGCATGGCAGCACTGGAACCTCTGGGAGAACGTCTTGTATTTTATATAATTGCTGTGGCGAAAAAGGGGACACCCAGCAATTGTATAAAATAAAATATAGGGTGGTGTGTGTAAACTTAAAGTTTACACAAACCCTCAGTGTTAGATGCTTTAATAAACCCCTCGAGCTTTGCTCTCTGGGTTTATGTAGCATCTATCACCTCAGGGGTGTGTAAACTTCTTGTTACACACCCCACCCCATACTTTATTCTATTTATAATGCACCCAGAGGTTCACACGGGAAGAGGTAGGACAGTAGGCAAGCAGGTAGCAGTCCATGTCTGTTTTTCCGGTGTCTACCAGAACTAATCCCATATGAGATACAGATCATCACTTCTGTTAAATAGGGGGACATCTCTTTCAGGAATTCCAGCAATGACAATCTTTAACAATAGACAAGTGGGTGCTGGAAATAGTGAGAGAGAGAGAATGTCTTTCCTTTAAGACTTCCAAAACAGAAAAAAAAATTCAGAAGTCTAGCAAACTTGTCAGAGGAGGAGCTGTAGTAATTAAAATTGGAAATACAAAAGCTGCAGTTTCTAAATGTGGTGGAACGAGCCCTGCTGTCTCAGATGGGGATTTTTTTTTTTTTTACCAAGATACTTCATTACTCAGAAAAACTCAGGAGAGTGGCAACCAATTTGGGATTACATAGAAACACACAGAATTTTGGGGGGCACTGTGGAGCCCAAGCTAGGTGGAAGCAAGAAACGAACAGCTCTGTTATAGTTTCACCAAAACTGTAAAAAACTCGCATTTAGGTGCCGAACTGACAATTTTGAGCATTTGGATCAGTTTCCTGAGTACTGAATTGACCAAAATGGGGAATCCCAAATGGGATAGAGGACTTGGAGCAGCAGAACGAGGGAAAAGTACTCGTGCAGCCCAGACCTCGCGGTTGGGCCTGGAAGATCATGCGACAACTTCGGCAAGTACAGATGAATCCCTTGCAACGCTAGGGTCAAAAATACAGACCCTTATCACTTCGGTGGCTGGCCCTTCCCAGAAAATGAACTCCTTTAGTGGCCAGGTGATTCTGCTGGAAGCATCGGTGGAGGGTCTAAAAACTGAACTTGGGGAGGTAACAAAACGGGCTGACTCAGCCACTGGGGCCACTGCTTTAATGTGTAGAGAGTTGCAGCTCTTCCTTACTAGACTAGAAACGACGGTGAACCAGCTCAGGAGTGTGAACCTACGCCTGCTGGGTTTACCTGAAGGGTTCGAGGGGGATCACCCGATAACGGCACAACTGGAATTTCTTAACGAGAAGTTGGTTCCCTCAGGCCAAGATCCAATTAGGGGACTACAGAAAGTGTATAGAGTTACACCCAGAGGTCGTCAGCAAACCGAAGAGCCTTGTACCCTTATGCTGGTAACATCAGGTATTGGGGAGAGAGACAGAATCGTGTCATTAGCCCGACGAGCGGTCCCTTTACTGGTTGAAGATCGGCAGATTTATTTATTCCCCGACCTCAGTTTTGCAACAAGGCAACATCGCAAGAAGTTTGACGGTGTGCGGCGTTCCCTCAGAGAAGCAGGCATTGTACACAATCTCGTGTTTCCAGACCGCCTTCGCATCATCTTTGAGGGAAAAGTCTACATTTTTGGAGACCCGGTGGAAGCTGGAAAATGGTCAGTCAGGTTTGTCCTACAATCAGAAAGCACTATGGAGGAACATGATGGGGAAACTTGAATTATTGACTTAGACTCTTTTATACTGTCTTCAGCTGATATTAGCTATGTAGTGTAATTAACCAAGAGGTGACGATTCCACAAAGTCACAGTTATTATTTCTTGAAGGATCTTCCCTGCTGATCTAAATGTTAAATGTTGCTGTTTTAGCTTATGTGTTTTGGAGGAATATTGAGAGCGGTAGTAAAATGTCACTAATTAAAATTTTGTATTAGAAGTTTCTTGCTCCAAATGTATATTTTAGAGTCTATAAGTTTACTTTAGGAATGAAACATGGTGCCATATTCTCAATAGGAGCGAGGCTAATTTTGGGATAGGATGCTGGACATTTTTCTAATTCTAGTATAAGCCATGCTGCTTTTGAACTCTTTTCTGCAGCAAATTCTGGGGTGTTTTCATTTTTGCAACCTGTTAAATATTTTTAGCAACTCCCTCAATGTTGTAACTCAATATAGCATATGCATATATCTCCTTGAATTAAGGTTCTTGATTACTGGTTGAGAAAATATTGGTCTGTATGCTGTATGTATCTTCAATGATATGTTATTGAAAAAAATAATAAAGTATAAAAAAAATAGAAACCAAGAATTTGACGGCAGATAAGGACAGCTTGGCCCACCTAGTCTGCCCATTTCTCTACCTAACGGATAAGCTGCAGATCCTAGTTAACCAACAGCCTACTTCCTCCTACCCCGCACTAGAATTGCCTTATGTCTGTCCCATGCATTCTTGAATTCCCCCACTGTTTTTGACTGTACGACCTCCTCAGGAAGGCTGTTCCATGCATCCACAACCCTCTCTGTGAAGAAATACTTCCGCACATTACCTCTGAACCATCCCCCCTCTATCTTCAGATTGTGCCCCCTTGTTCTTGTACATCTCTTTTTCTGAAAGATGCTACCCTCTTGGACTTTGTTGATTCCCTTGAGGCATTTGAAAGTTTCTGTCATGTCCCCTCTCCCTCCTTTCCTCAAGGCTATACATCTTAAGCTCCTTTAGTCTTTCTTCATATGTCTTCTGGTGCAGACCCTACACCATTTTGGTTGCCCTCCTCTGGACAGCCTCCACTCTGTCTATGTCTTTGCGGAGATGGGTCTCCAGAACTGTACACAGTACTCCAGATGTGGTCTTACCAACTGTCTGTACAGAGGGCCAACAACTTCCTGTTTCTACTGGTGTGCTCTCCTATGCATCCCGGTATCCCCAGCCCTTCTTACTGCCTTCTCACATTGCTGGCCCACTTTTAGGTCATCTGATATGACTACCCCCAGGTCCCTTTCCATTTTTGTTGTCAGTATCTCACCCCCCATTGTGTACTCTTCCCCTGGGTTTTTGTTTCCCAGGTGCATTACTTTGCACTTCTTTGCATTGACTCTAAGCTGCCATACATTTGACCATTCCTCCAACCATGCCAAGTCTCTTTTCATCCTTTCCACCCCACCTTGTGTATCAACCCTGTTGCAGATCTTTTTGTCACCTGCAAAGAGACATACTTTCCCTTCCAGTCCCTCTGCAATGTCACTTATAAAGACATTAAAAAAGACCGGCCCCAGTACTGAACCCTGCGGTACCCCACTAGTAGCCCTCCTTTCTTCACTGTGGACTCCATTTACTATTACCCGCTGTGTCCTGTTGTCCAACCAGTGTTTTACCCAGGCTACCACCCTGGGACCCACTTCCAGGCTGGCAAATTTATTTATTAATTTTTTGTGCGGTACTGTGTCAAATGCCTTGCTAAAGTCTAGATAGGCCATGTCCACAGCCCCTCCCTGGTCTACTGCTTTGGTCACCCAGTCAAATAAATCTATTAGATTTGTCTGACATGACCTTCCCGCTGTGAATCCATGCTGCCTTGGGTCCTGTGCCCCACTGGCCTCTGTGTACTCAGCAATTCTTTCCTTCAGAAGTGATTCCATCATTTTTCCTACCACTGAGGTCAAACTGACAGGTCTGTAGTTTCCTGCCTCTGTCTTGCTCAGGTGCCTCAAGAGCCCTATGGAAAAAAAAATCATATTGTATCCCAGAAAACTGTAATTCCTTCAATCCAGATGGGATGGTTATGCTCTGTGGATCTGAAACATACGTGTTTTTACATTCCAATAAGAGAAAGCCAGAGGAAAAAACCCTGAGGTTCCGGGTGGGCCTTGGGCGGTACCTGTTAGGGGCAATGCCTTGCGGTCCCACGTCAGCACCAAGGGTACTCACAGAGTGCATGTCAGTGGGAGTAGCAGCAGCACCTCGAAAAGAGGGGGTGACCGTCTGTCCATACTTGGGTGACTGGTTAGTGTGTAGGAAAACAAAGTTCAAGAAGTCATGGCAAAACAGTGGATATCCTAGAAAACTTGGGTTTACTACTGACCATGAAGAAATCCCGTCTGGAACCTACTAAGAAGCCTCAATTCATAGGAGCAGAGTTAGACACAGTAGAGGGAAGGGTATATCTTCCACTCGACAGAGTTCAAACCCTGGTCCAGTATGCAGCCTCTTTACAGCAGGGCACAAAGAGAACAGATGGCACAAGAATTTCTTTGGTTGTTTGGGCAAATGTCCCAGATGCCTCCCTCCATGTTTTTTTTTTCTGTTCTGCCCGCCCATGGAGAACAAGCAGCCAGTCATGAAGCACGCTTCCAGAAGAACGCGTCGCATGTCTAGCAAGGGCAGTTGGTGCCATAGCGACAAGCTGTTGGATTGGAGGGAGTCTTGAGCATGTGCTGTTGGGATCCTCTGATAATACTGTCGTTCAGGTGCCGAATGATAATAGTATCGTTCAGATGCCATAATACTATCAGTTTGGAAGTGTGGTATTATCACTTTTCAAAGGATGCTATTATAAGAAATTGTTTGTGTGCCCTGCGATTGTATTATTGATGACTATCCATATATTAAAATATTTTAAAGGGCTAAACCATATGTATCCACCAGTTTAAAAAAAAAATTAAAAAGGTCCCAGGATCGAATATCAGTTTGGTTCTCACTCAATTGATGGCTCCCCCATGGATCCAATGACAAATTCTGAACTGAAGTATCTGAACACTTTGTTCCTGGCAAGCTGCTTTCTCCTGCCACCTCCCTTCCTTCTGGAACCTGCTCCCACCTTCCTTCTGCCTCTTCCCCTCACTCCCTGCCTTTAGACGCCTGCAAAGGCACCTTCCTGCTCCCTCCTGTCCCTGTCGGGTCTCCCTCCTGACTTTCTCTTCCCCTCTCATCTGACACCCCCTCCCCCGCTGCTTAGGACCTCCATAATCGAGCCTGGGTGTGACTACTCCCGCAGTCTGTTTCTGGACCCTGCTAGCACTGTCACCTTCCCCAACAGGCACCGGGCACTTTAGCAGTAGTAGTGTTTATTTATTTGTGGTGTCTTTCCCTGGAGGCTCAGGGCACCATTACAAAGAATAACGTAAATGATAAATACCTAACTATACAGACTCTACTCAATCCATAAAAACATATGCAGGAATCGTAAAGCAACATGTAAATAATGATCAACTCTAATCCCAAATGCTTGCCTAAATAAAAAAGTTTTCAGACCATATTTTTAAAAGCCTCTACCAAGGGGGCCTCTCTCGGAGTCCTAGGCAACGAATTCCAAAGGACCAGGGCAGCCACTGACCGCACCGTCCCCGAAGTTTTCAGCCTCGACCTTGGGACTCCTAGGAGACGTTCCTTGGCAGAGTGGAGCAGTCATCCCGGGGTGTAAGGGTGCAGGAGTTCTAAGAGGTGGCCTGGGCTCAACCCATGTAAGACCTTATAGGTCAGCAAACTCATTATAAGGGAGATAAACCACTTCACCGGCAGCCAGTGCAGTTCGCGCAGCACTGGCGAGACATGACAGGATCTAGGAAGACCCGTCAGTAGCTGGGCTGCAGCGCTCTGCAGCTGCACACATGGCAATACACCTGCCTTGACCCTGCGGTATATAGCGTTACAGTAGTCAAGCCTTGAGGTCACGAATGCATATACTAGCATGGCTAGGTCATTAGACAGGACAAGGGACTGAAACTGACTAATATTTCGAAGATGATAAAAGCAGCTCCGGACAACTGCCACCTGAGCCTCCATCGTTAGCTCATTATCCAGAATGACTCCCAGATTTTTCACCTTGGTGGAGGTGAATAACCTAGAGGGGCTGAGCCAAAGTCCAGTCTCTCCCCCCCCTCCCCCGGAGGCCTCCACTCCCCGCTTTAACCCACCTCTGCCATCAGCACTTTAGTCTTCTCGGGGTTCAGTCTCAACCAGCTAGATGACATCCAGGTCTGAATCTTGGACAAACACTTACTAGACACATTGACTGCACATGGCATCCCAGGTGCAAAGGGACACGTAGAGCTGAATGTCATCGGCATAGCAATGAAACCCAAGCCCATACTGCCTAATGATTTCACCCAGGAGCAGCCTATACACTGCAAATAACAGGGGCAACAGGATCGAGCCCTGGGGCACCCCACAGGGCAGGGCCACTGGATATGAGTAGCATTTTCCCAGCACAGCCTGCTGGATCCTGTCCTTAAGGTAGGACTCAAACCAGCTGATAACTTTGCCACTGAGTCCTACACATCCCCTGAGCAGATCCAAAAGTAGCCCATGATCCACAGGTCAAACACTGACAAGACAGCGAGGAAAACAAGAATTGACTGCTCTCCCCTATCTCTCACCCTGATCAGGTCATTATGCACCCATACCATTGCAGTCTCTGTGCTACGCATCACCCTAAACCCAGATTGGAGGGGCTCATAGATGTTAAAGGCAGTGAAGTGTGCCTCGAGCGGTGGTGCAACTACCTTCTCAATAACCTTCCCTGGAAAGGGAGGTTAGAGACAGGTCGGTAATTAGCCAAGACGTCTGGGTCCAAGGATGGCTTTTTCAGCAGAGATTCACCAAAGCACTATTCAGCGATTTCTGGAAGACCCACTCTGATAAGGAACATTGGACAATCTCAGTGAACACCGAGCCCAGATGCCCAACGCAGCTCACCAGTAGTCAGTCGCACTGGGCCTGGATTCAGGTTACAGAATGTTGGCCGCAGCTCAGAGATCACCTCACAAACCTCATTTATCATCACCAGTCAAAACTCTCCCCAGGAACACTGACTCCAGACGTGACTACCAGGCTCCACGCTGCTGGGCCTTAACAGTCCACCAGGAGAAATGCCGGCACTAATGGAGGACACCCTGTCTGAGAAGAACCGTGCAAACTCATCGCACTGTATTGTATTCTTGTTTGACTGACCACATATCATTGTGTTAACCCATGCTGCTGTTAATTTACTTGGTCACCACATTGTTCCTGCATCTGTGATGTTGCCTATGTAACCGCAATATGATGTTCTGTCATTTTCTTTTTAATGTATTTCTTTTCCCTCCTCCCCGGATCTCACCTGGAAACCAGCCTTGGATCGGTGTGCCTTACCCAGTAACCCTGGTGTTGCTGAATTCTTTTTGGTGCTCCACAAAGAAAAAGTGCTACAAGCAAATGTTCCTTTCTTACCAAAGGTCATGTCACTTTCATTTGTACCAGGATGTAATTCTGCTGGTATATTTCCCAAGGCCACACTCTGGCGAAGGAGAAGAAGAACTCGATTCATTGGCTGTTAGGAAGGCCCTCAGTTTCTATAACGTTAAGACTGTAGACATAAGAGGGGATAACCAACAACTGCTTGTAATATATGGTGAGATGGCCAAAGGACACCCTGCATATGTAAGTAATAAGCCACGGACAGGGTGTGCATTATAGGATTATAATTCTGGGTGATCTTTTTAATATCTGGATAACCGGATCTAAAAATCGCATTACAACCACTCGGTTGTTGTTTTGCATTACAATTGGCGGTTGTAATCATCAGCTGTCAATCACTCTCACGCTCACATAGACGCGAGCACTACCAAAACAACTGCCACTTTCACTTTCTCAAACATGCGAATCCACACTGATTTAAAATGGTCACCAGTAACTATAAAAAAATAAAACATGGGTGGAAGTGTGTAGAACCAGAATTTTACACACACCCTCTATGTGGGATGTTTGTATATACCCCTCGAGCTTTGCTCTCAGGGTTTATGTAGCATCCCACACCTCGGGTGTGTGTAAACTTCTGGTTACACACACCCACCTATGTATTCTGTATGTTATGCATGCCCCTGGGGTGTAGTAAAGCAGGAAGCCAAAGGCCAAGTGTCCTTTCACCCTTGGGAAGTGCATTAAAATCCTATGATGCACACCCTGAGGGGCTTATTACATTTACAAAATGGCTCTAAGTAGTTTTTTTGGGGAGGAAAATTAGATTTGGTACCTGACTGTGCGGTTATAGAGATTTAATGCACAGTCAGACGATGTCTCTTGGCCAATTACATTTTGTAGATTTTTTTCCTTGCCGTTTTATATACAGTAGTAGCAGTCGATTTAGCAAGTGTTTACCTGAGATTTTTGAGGAATGACTACAGAAAAAAAAATCTCAGGAGATGATTTTCCTTTCCTTTCTGTGTTGCAGTATAAGACAAAAATCTTACGAAAATCTACTTGGAGATCATCAGAGATTTGGGGGAATAGCTTCCAAATCAGCTGCAACTGGTGTATAAAAAATAAACCTGTCTAGTTGGATTGTTTCCACTAGAGGGTATTGTTATACTAAGGCAGGTTAAGTACCCCTCAGGGTATCAGAGCCCTTTTGACTGGAAGAACAGCAGTATCAGTGGCAGCATCAAGAGATGTGCATCTTCTAGAAATTTGTAAGGTTGATACCTGGGCTTCTGTTCACACATTCATATCCCATTACTGCCTTCACATGCAGTCAAGCACGGTTGCAGCATTTGGGATTTCAGTACTTCATAACCTATTTCCTAAGTAATCCTAGACTCTTGTTCCCCAGGTACTGCTTGGAGTTTGCCATAAATAGAAGCACCAAGTCAAATTCATGTTGTTAGAAGAAAATGTTGATCACCATAGTAACATTGCTTCTTCTAGTGGTTCAGACTTGGGATTTTAACTACCCTTCCCTGCCTCCCCTTCTAAGGTTATAAAGAAGATTTTCTATCAGACTTGCTGTGATTTATTTTTGTGTACGTTCTAGTGTTGTCACTGGGCGTTTATTTACTGCTGGATTACACCTGCTCACCTACGAGGGTCCAGCGCACTCTAAAGCTATGACATCATCATGGAATCCCTACCTCCACCCCATTCCAGGAGTAGCACACTAAGCTGACGTTTGTTTCCAGATGCGACCTGGGAGCCAAGGAAGTTAAGTGACTTGCTCAGGATCACACAGTATGCACCTAGGCAGCTGTGGGATTCAAACCCAGGTCTCCCGATCTGCAGCTCAGAGCCTTAACCCACTGCGCTATACTGCCACCTTGGAGGAGGAGGTGGAGTTGGGGGGTTCTTTGCTGATGTCACAGCTTTGTAGTGTGTTGGCCCCACTAGATGAGCATATGCAACCCAGTGCTGAATGAATACCCAGTGACAACGTGGAACGACACAGACATTAATTTTTGTCAGTAATCAGTAGAGTCATATAAAGCATGCTTGAACGTTTAAAGATGGTATATGTTTTCTCGTTTAATGGAATTTTTTTTTTATATTCACCAATTGAAAGCAAGTATTTTCTTTTTCCAATTATAACTGGAAAATTCTATTTTGTCCAAGTTTAGGACACTAGTTATCCTGGTTTCTTCAGCTCAAAAAAGCTACTGTTGGAATGCTGGGGGGGCTCGTGACCAGCACAGTGCACAGGGCATCCTTTGAATCTAAGTTCCTGGGCATCACCCAGGCGCTGAAATTGTCATCTTGCAAGAAAATGGCTCTCTGCCCTTTAGACTTTGGCCCCCATATTCAGAAGGTTAACACAGTGCCATATTCAGTACTCCCCAGTTTGCGTCCCTAACCTAAGAGCAGGTACATGTAGAATATACTGCGGTACCCATGCAAATGAAGACTCCCTCTTGCATACAGGGTGCAGTAGTATATTCAGAGCCTCAATCGCAGCACTGTTGAATGTCTTCAAAACCATGCTGTTATCACAGCACACAGTGGTGAACACCTGTCCCACCCAGCCACTGGCCAGTTGCCGGGTAGCGGACTGACAGCAGGAGATGTCAGTCTATCATTGCATCGCATCCTCCCAATCGCCGATCAGATGCCCCTGACCTGTGTGTTAAGCAAATCATTGGCATCTAGTGGTCCCCCCACCCTGTGATCGTCGATCAGATGTCTCACACTTGTTTTTGCAATAGATACCTGGCATCTAGTAGTCCCCTGGTAGTTGAAAGTCAGAACCCCCCTCCCTGTCTGTCCCACTCAGGTTCCCCCCCCACGGGGGGCACCCATTTGCCCTATCTGGCTGCCACCACCCTGCACTGGCCCCTCTGTGTACCGTCTCAGCCGGCCGCTATCTAAGTGATTGAGAGCAAGTGTGCAGTTATTTTAGAAACAGCTGTTTAATACAGTAGGCGTGTGCTCACTCCTTGTCACTTAGATGGTGGCTGACCGAGGTGATGCGCTGAGGGGCTGTGCCAGTCGTCATTGCAAGATCGGTCTGCCAGATGGAATAAGTGCAGGCCATCGAGTGGAAGAAGTGGAGGGACCTAAGTGGGTGGGACAGAGGGGTTCTGACTTTTGATGGGGGGCGGGGGGAGATCTATTGCATAAACAGGTTGGGGCATCTGATTGGCGCTGGAGGCACCACTTGATGTTAGGGATCTGTTGCAGAAACAGGTCAGGGGTGTCTGATTGGCAATTGTGGGTGGAGGAACCACTAGATAATAATAATAACTTTATTTTTAAAGCGCTATTCACAATGTATCAAAGCACTGCATAAAACATACACAATACTTAAACATTCTGAAATTCTAAAAACAGTTACCCGCTCAGTTATTTAAAAACATAATTACAATAATCCAATGAAGACTAGGTAAAAGTATCACCAAAGGTGAACCCAAATAGGTAAGTTTTTAAAGCAGTTTTGAAGCTCTCCACTGTCAGGCACTCTTGTATCTAACAAGGCAGAGAATTCCACAGGGTTGGGGCTGCAAGTGAAAATGCCTGCGATCCAGAAGCTTTTAACTGCACCATGGGAATCTCCAGCAATCCCTCATCAGCCGAGTGGAGCGGTCGAAGGGGGCAGTAAGGGTGCTGGAGATCTTACAGGTAGCTCGGTCCCAGTCCATGTAGGGCTTTGTAGGTCAGCAGACTGACCTTGAAGGTGATCCGTCACTGAACCACTGAATTGGCAGTCAGTGCAGTTTGCGCAGCACAGGTGTAATATGACTGGATCGAGATGATCCAGACAACAACCTGGCTGCGGCGTTCTGTACCAGCTGCAAGCGGCAGACATCAACCCCCAGAAGGCCTAGATAAAGGGAATTACAGCAGTCGAGGCGAGAGGACACAAAGGCATGGATCAAAGTTGAAAGGTCACCAGACGGAACTAGGTGCTTAATCTGGGCAATATTCCTCAGATGATAAAAAGGGGAGTTAACCACGGCTGACACCTGAAAACGAAGTGTCAACCTGTCAAGTATTACCCCCAGATTTAACGCCCCGTCAGAGGTCCGTAACTAGGCATCCCAAAGCCAAAGCCTTGAGGGACAGCCCACCACGGACCCCTCTGTCTGGCGACCAGGACCCACTACCAACACCTCAGTCTTGTCCGAATTGAGTTTCAGCCAGCTGGTATTCATCCATTCCTGGATTACTGCAAGGCAGTTGTTAAACACTGAGAGCGCACTATCCTGGTCAGGTACAAAGGACAAGTAGAGCTGAGTATCATCTGCATAGCAGTGAAAACCCAGCCCATACTGCCTCCCAATGTCTCCTAACGATAGCATGTACACCGTGGACAGCATGGAACCCTGTGGCACCCCGCACGGCAGGGAGAATGACTCGGAGGAATAATCACTGAGACCACTCTCTGTGATCTGCCTGTGAGGAAAGAATGGAACCATCTGAGGACCGTACCGGACAAGCCACAGATGACTCTCAGACATTCCAGCAGTACCCCATGGTCCACAGTGCCTGGTCTCTATTGAGTACACCGGTTAAGGGGCATCTGATGACGATCAGGAGGTGGGGGGAGCTTTAGATGCCCAGGATATGTTTTAAACATTGGTTGTTGGCATCTGACTGGCAGTCAGGGGGGGGTGGGGGCCGGCACAGCTCCACATACTGCTTTAGCGCAGTCGTGCAAGGCAGCATTGTGCAGAGATGCGAACGAGCCCTTAGTGCCTTGCGTGCTCTGCGGGTGTATTAGCGTGCCGGCAGCTGGATATGGCTCACAGGAGCAATGGCGCCATCTCATTTTGGACGCGCTGTCTCTATTTGCTCCTGTCGGCCATATTCCTACAGAGGGCTATGTGAGCACTGTGCACTAACACAGCCCTGGGGCCTGCTGCCTGTCGGAATATGGCTCCCAGCTCAGCTGTACACGGTCTCACATGCACCGCCAACAGGTGCACGGTGCAGTGGACTAGCACCGACTATGGGCCCTTTTATCTGTTTCTACTGCAGCTTCCTGCCTTGCAGTCAAAATCCTCTATTTATGACATCAGAGTCGCTTCCATACCAGCGGGTTGTGGGGACCAGGATAATGGAGGCAGAACTGGGCTGTAGCGGCAGAGGATTCTGACTTTAAGGCAAAGATAAAAGTGTAAGGGACAAACAACATGTTTTCCTGTAAGTGTCTTTAGTAATAAAGAATGGAACGGTCTAAAATTCATATTCTCAGAGAAGTCTATGTGATTGGAGTCCTATTGATGAAAACAGTCAGTGTTTTGCAGAAAAGTGGAAAATCACTTAAAAATACTATTTTGGAGCCAGTCCAGTAGCATGAAGGGCTGAGCCACTGGACACCTTACTTCCTGCCACACCGGTGACCCATGGTTGGGAATGGACTCTGGTTGCTCGTTGGCCGGCGGGGTGGGGAAGGATTGAGTGTCTGTAGACAGCTCTCCTTCCTCGGGACAGGGGGTTAGTGTAGCACGCTGCTTGCCTGACACACAGCTTTGGCTGGGTGCCAGAACATGCACACCACCATGCAAGGGAAGAGACCCCACATTCAGGACACCGGGACCGTCTCTGCAGAAGCAGAGCTCAGACATTGCGTCCATTGCACGTCTGTGGACCTGGGGAGAAAACAGGAGGACACCCCCCCCCCAGGCAGCAGGATGACGACTGACTTCCCCGCAGGCTTCGCATTGGCTAACCCCAGTCCTGTGGCAGAGGACGCTGGTGAAGGTAAGTCACAGGGGAGCTGGGTGATGGGGCTGGGGGGTCCGTTATATGGGGGCTGCCAAGGAGAAACAGAAGATAAAATGTATATGGGGAAAAAAAAAGACTATTTTGGTTGTTGGTGGTAATTTTTTGTCATCTTCATGGAATGTCAGTTCCGGCATCTTTTTCTTACTATGCTGCTGTACCTGCTGATTTGAACCCTGACCAGAATAGGGCAGTGCCCTCTGTTCCTGTTAGTGAAAGGGTGAGCAGCAGTTGCTGCGGTGATATGATTGCCAGTCCCCGATTCAAAGGAGATTTTGTGATGCTGACTCAGACCAGCAAAGTCCTCTCACTGGTGACTGGCGCTGCATGTTTCTCTTCTCTAATGCTGTTTCTCTTGTCTTCCCACAGCTGAAAATCTCCTTCACGCTGGACCAGGACACTGGGATGCCCCAAGGCTGTTACATTTACCAGTACAGGGACAGTAACAAGTAAGTGGCTTAAACCGTACTTTACCTTTAAATGTGTCCAGTATTGGAGCTGTGACGGTTAGCACCTCCAGTGCGCAGTGCTGTCTGCCCTGTCTGTTACTGTCTGCTACATAAGTGTGTTCAGAATTATCAAAATCTGGCTTGTTTTATACCAAACCGCTAGATTTCTGCTTTACAGTGTGTGCCATTTGGGCCTACTGTGGTGTGGGGGAACTGCTAGGTGTCAGTTTACTGCATCAGCAAAACATTTCTCATTTGGACTCTTTATTGTAGTGTCCAGTTAACTGTTTGCCTACTGTGGAACTTGTCGTTCTCATGAAACATCTATTAACTGTTGTTTTCCTTACATCCAGCAGAACACTGGGGTGCAGTAGGCTAGCCTCTGACTACTTTTTGTCCACATATGTTGTTTCATCCCATGTACACAGCATTTTACATTCAGTACGGCAGTTTACATCTTGATGGTCATTTTGCTGGGTGTGGGGGGGTGTTAATGTTATTTTTGCAGTTTCTCTACTCAGCCTGGCCATCTGCCTCTGATTAGCTGGGCATCATTGTGCCTGGTGATCTTGCGACATTATGGTGCCACATCAGCAGGCTCTGTGCAGTCCATTGATCCCATAGTCAGGGTTTTAACAAGGCCACAACGGCAACAAATACAGTAACATTCACAAATCAAAGCGAAACCAGACACCCCTGTCCCAGTAGCAGTGTATCACTCTGCCATGGTGGTAACTGGGTTCAGGGCAGACCTTTGGGTCAGAGATTGGATGGCCAGATGGGGCTTCTCAGCCAAGCGGGAAGGCAGCAGTTCGTGTGCCACAATTACTCTTGGTGGAGGGCCAGCTGCTAAGGGTATGCTGTGTGCACATGTGGTGTCACCTCCCAGCAAGGAATGGCAAAAACAGGAGGGATACGCCAGTTGGGAAGACATTTGGGGCAATACCCCCACCATTATTATCTAACTGATGGTCGTTGTTGCACTTGAGCCCTACTCCTCAGTGACCCCTGTAGAGGGACGGGGGGTAGTGGCTGACGTTGCTGGGGAGGAGTGAGTTGTCCGAGTCAAAGGGCACACAAGGAGTAAAATGGTAGACATCCATATGATGGCATCAGCCCTTCTAGACAACGAGGCACCCCTGCCCTTCCCCCACCAGTTTTGTTTGTCTGGAGGCAGCCTCCCAAACAATACTGCCATAAGGTGTACGCCATGGGTGGGGGGGGGCACATGGAGCTGGTAATGGTGGCTGTTGGGAGTCACGATAACATGATATTACGATATACCATGATAACGTTTGCTGTCAATCATTGTAAAAAAAAAAAAAACACAATATAGTATATGGTTGGGGCTTTTTCTAGATGGAAAACGGTGGCTTCGTAAATGTTGTTGTAGGACAGTTCAAAGATCAAAAAAGTTGTTGCACTATCGTTCTGACTTCAGATCGATAGTACAACAACTTTTCAGCCTTGAGCTGCTACATGATTGGCTGAAAACAGAGCTGATCAAAAAATGCGCTCTAAAATGGCGGAGGTGTCTAACGATCAGTCGGTAGTGCCATTCAGTCAGATAGTTGGGACACGGACTGCCATACACGGCTCCGTATTCCCAAACTATAAGTTTGCCGGTTTTTTTTTATTTCTTTTGCCGAGAGCAGGACCGCGAGGAAGCAGTGAGAAGCACCGTATCTTCGTGTCGGAACTGGATGGTGACTACAGCGTACGAGAGGGAGCCACCGGAAAGAGCAAGCGGACAATATACAAGGTATGAACTTTGTCAAAAGTCAAACCTCCTACAGTTTGGGAACCATATATATATAAAATAGTATATGGTTGCTTAAACACAACGAGGCATTGTTGCCATCTCAGGGAAGTGATTCCGTCACACAGACCTCTCGAACTTCGCTCTCGAGGTCTGTGTGACATCATCACATCTCCTCGATGGCAACATAGCCTTGTTGTGTATGGTCACCCATACACTATTCTTTATACTGTGATTATCATGTAGCAGGATATACTGTGGTATCGTGATAAAGTGTCTTAACTTGCTGCTCTGGCAGCATATCCCTGTCCTGGTGGACCAATGATTTCTGATTCCGCATGTTCCTCTGATCAGATTTTGGCAGTTTTTTCCAAAAAAACAGAAATGTTGCAGATTATCATTATAATATATTGTGATATTTTGAGCACAAATAAATATCGTAATACTAAAAATTTGATAGGTTTAGAAGGTTGCCTGTAGAGGTCAGATGAGAGGCATTTGGCCTGGAGAAAAACTAACTGTATGGAAAATAACCGAATGAGGTACAGTGGCAGTCACTGGCCCCACCCCCACCCCGTGAAGAGACACAAAACTTACAGCGGGTCTTGGGAGAAGTGCTGGTACAGACCCAGGGTTGCCAACCCAAACTGAGTACAAACATACAAATTGGTGGGACTAAGGTATCGGAAACAAAAAATCAAACCCTTAAGTCTTGTGCAGTACAAATAGAGTTTTCTGCATTCAAAGGAGCAAAGACAAAACAAGATGCCGACAGAACACCTGATGCTTTGACTGATACTTGGTCTTTGTCAGGGGGCTTAATTTTACAGTTTTCAACAATGTGTGGAAAACAAACTTCTTTACCAGCCGCCCTGACATCTCTGTTGCTCTGTCGTGGTGGTTTTCTGGTTATATATTATAACGTGGGGGCTGTCATTAGCTTCTTGTTCTACAGTGACATAAAATTAATGATGACACAAAACAAAGTACCAGCACTCCAGAGTCAGGAGTTTCAAATACAACTCCAGTGAAGGAAATCCACAAAACTTTTTTTAAGTTATGCAAAATTTATTTGAGGAAAAATTCCTCACTCAGTAAAAAACAGTGTCTGTGACACCAAACTGCCCTGGTGGTTTGCCATGAAAGGGCTTTGTCAGAGGGACACTCAGTCCTCCTCCCCTCAGCCGGACCTCCAATTACTGGGTCCATTCCCAAATCTGGGATATTGGCATCTCAAGTGGAAATCTTAACCGCTGCGCTTGCATGCTGGCGTAGCCTTGAAACTTGAACCAACCACCTCTAAACACACCGCACTCTCCTTGACGAATAATTGCAATTCAGTTTGGGTATCTCGTTCTCTAACCATCTCTGTAAGCTCTATGCAGGAGGCAGAGGAACAGCAGGAGACGGTTACTGAGTGCTCTGTTGGGGGCTGTTAGTTTTCATGTTTCCTGTTAGATGATCATAGTTATTTTGATTGTACTGTATTACATGACACTACATAGCAGGTTTTTGATTATTTAATTTTCTAGGAGCGTGGATATGTTGTTCATCCACACTCTTTGGCATGTCCCTTTCCTCTTTGAATCTGGCTGGAAGTCTTCAAGCTGGCTCCTCCCACCCACCCGGGTGGTAAATGCCTTGGCTCCGCCCCATGACGCCAGATCTTTCCGCTGGAAGATTCAGGTTCCCTCTTGCTACTTCTGCAGTATCGTGAGGCCCTGGATACTAATCGACAGTTTTCACCGCAGTCGCTTTCTTTGAAACTCGTATGAGTTTACAGTTCCGATCTGAGCACATCGGACATGGAGGACAAGTCGTCCCCCGGGTTCCGCCGGTGTCCCTGTGGACAGAAAATGTCGCGCACCGATCCCCACTTCTCGTGTGTTTATTGTTTGGGTGTCGTGTGTGACACCTGTTCGTGCACCATCTGCTTGGCCTTCCATCCCAACGTTCTGGACGACCACAAGGTGCGCCTTAAGCTGGGGAGACCGGAGCTTCACAATCCACCAGTGAAATCGAAAGAGGCAAGGTGGGCGGTTTCCGTGGCCGCGGGATCCGCCGAGCAGCTCGACCAAATGACGGCATTTGAAGAAGCTGCCTAAGCCTCGGCCAGCCGAGGTTTTTTCGTGCTACTAAACCTTGGCTCTACCTTCACAGGAACCTTTCGGGAGCTGTGCCAGTCTCTCCCCACCAGGGGTGAGGCACCCTCGGGCATGCACTCCTCCGGCCCTAGAAAACGGGACAAGGACCCTAAATCTTCTTCTCGGAGAAGACGTTCCTGGGACTGAGAGAGGTCTGAATCCCAGGACCTTGCGGTCTTGGCCTCGGTCGAGATCGCTTCCTCGGCCGCCAGCTTCTCGGACCTTCCGTCAAGTCAAGGCACCGAGGCCGAGGAAACGGCTGAACCGGCCAAGATATCTCTCAACCCAATCGAGTCGTTGTTGCCGACCCCAGTCGACGACTCCTTGGAGAGGACACCTATCCTTTCCTTCCCCGACGAGGAGACCCAGCCCTCGGGTATCCCGATCAAGGGACAGCAGCCGGCACCTCGTTTTTCACCGACTCCGGCCTCTCCAGATCGAACAAGCTGACCCCGTCGGTCTCAATTGAGGAGCAGGACCCCTTCGATCGAAAAACCCAAAAAAGGTCACAAACACTCTCGGAAGAGGTGTCGCCACCGATCCTCATCCCCTCAGACGAGGAGAGACTTCAACGGAAGCTCCGTCGGCGTTATGAGGACCTTATGTGGCAACAACTAATTCTGGCCGGTCATAAGCTGGCTCTGCCGACTACACCGGCCATTACTTGGCCCCAGCCTCTTAGGCCGACGCCGATCCCTCCGGAACTGAAGACTCTGGTTCTTCCTCCGGTAGGACTGACACGCATTCCTGTTCGGCCTGTTCCGGTCTCCCCACCAATTTTGGTGGAGCCACCACCACCTAAGCAGCGTCAGGGAGGGGCTCCCTCGAAAGAGGACCGGACAGATGCGGGCCTGCCCCGTCGTCTGTCCATCACTGTTGTCCCCAATCGCCCTCGGTGTATTGAAGGGGACATAGGTGGGAGACCCTTATATCCCAACTCTTCGGACTCTGATACCACTGGTCTACACTCACACCCGTTGATGAGTTGTCAGTGACAGGGCATCCTCCTCCTTATTTAGAGTCGCTTGGTGTATGGAGCCTATCCAAAAGAAGGCTGAATATCCTCTCACGGATATCCTTAAGAGGGGGGATACCCCGACGGAGGCCTTCCCAGTGGCCGAAGCCATTGTTGGCCCGGCCCTTGAGCTATGGCAGCGTCCTGCCTCTTGCCCGGCTCCGTCTGCCCGCATGGCTGACAAGTACACTGTACCCATGGGGTCCTTGGTGGGTTTCACAGAGCATCCCTCGGCCGAGAGCCTTGTGACTGCCTCTGTGTTTAGACGCACGGGTTGCTCAACGGATACTGACCTCCCTCCGGACAAGGAGTCCAAGAATATGGACCATTCTGCCCAGAAGGTGTATGCGGCCTCATCCTTGGGCCTTCATCAGGCCAGCTCGGCAGTGATCATGGCACACTTCTGTCACGCCTTCTGGGGGTCGCTAGATGAAGTCCTCCCTCATCTCGCAGCGGACATGCAGACCACGGTTAAACAGGTTCGTGACCAGGGCCGTGCTGTTGCAAAACAGCAGCTTCAGACGGCCTTGGACATTGGAGATTCCTGTGCCCGCTCACTAGCAGCCTCATTGGCCACTCGCCACAGGGCCTGGTTGAGGTTATCCTCTTTCCCGGCGGATACTCAGCACAAGCTAGCTGACGTGCCCTTCCTTGGCACCGATCTCTTCGATCCGGGAGTGGCAGGTCACTTCCAGCGCATAGAGCAGTCCAGTGCCACCTTGGATGCCACTTCTGCAAAGGGTTCTTCGGGCAAGAACCAGCAGAAGCGCAAGAAGAAGCCTTTATGGCACTCTTCTCCTGCGGTTAGACAGCCCTCCTTCCAGGGAGATCAGCAGCAACAGCAGCAGGCTCAAGCTTGGCACCCCAGGTCCAAGCAGGGTCCCCAACGGCCCCGCAAAGGAGGTCAAGGTGTCGGTCCAGGAGCCTCCTCCTCCTCTAAGCCTGCTCAGTGACGGGTCAGGGGTGGCCACCCCCACACCCATCACGCCAGTTCTGGGTCCTTCCGTGGGGGGCTGGCTCTGCCACTTTCTTTCCGCCTGGTCCGGTATCACTTCGGACAGGTGGGTCCTGGAAGTGGTCTGTCAGGGACTGCCTCTAGAATTTGAGCAGTACCTTCCCTGCCGAGCCCGTGCCCCTCAGGAGGAAAGGATCTCAGTTTGCACTCAGTCGGTCTTTCGGGACGACATTGCTCAGCTCCTCCGCAAGGAGGCGATAGCTCCAGTGCTGGATCCTCCTACAAACCCAGGCTTCGTGTCCAGGTACTTCCTGGTGCCCAAGCGGATGGGGGGATTGGCGCTCCATCATAGATCTCCACGACCTGAATCAATATCTCAGGTCTCGCACCTTCTGGATGGTAACTCTAAATCAGATCATACCATCTCTGCAGCGAAACATGTGGTTCTGTTCACTGGATCTACAGGATGTGTTTTTCCACGTCCCAATCTGTCCGTCCCACCAGCGGTTCCTCCGCTTCAAGGTGGAAGGGACCCTGTACGAGTTCCAAGCCATGCCGTTTGGCCTGTCATCAGCCCCTCAGGTCTTCACCAAGTGCATTGCAGTGGTGGCGGCCCATCTACGGCGTCAAGGGGTTCGGATATACCCCTACCTCGACAATTGGCTCCTGGCAGGTTCCTCCCTGCAGGGAGGTGGAGAGGTCCAGGACCCGGCCCTCTGAACCTGTTCCCCACTAGGCTCTCCTGATCAACGAGGCCAAGTCGGAACTTGTGCCCTCTCAGGTGATGGGCTTTATCGGGGCAGAGCTCGACTCTCTTCAAGCCAGAGCTCGGCTCCCGGCGGACAGGGCAGAAGTTCTTTCCTCCTTTGCCCAATAATTTCTGGTTGGGCACTTGCGCACTGCCCGGGACTTCCTGCGCCTTCTGGGTTACATGGTGGCGTGCACCTCAGTGGTCCGTTGTGCCAGATTGCACATGCGCCCCCTCCAGTGGGTGCTGGCCGCTCAGTGGACTCAGCATCAGGGTTATTTCGACCAGCTGGTCACTGTCACCCAGAAGATGTGGGACGCTCTCCAATGGTGGACCGTCCCAGGTCATCTGCAGGAAGGGATCCCGTTTGTCCACCCCGAGCCGACGGTCGTTCTCATGACCAGTGCCTTTCTCACGGGCTGGGGAGCCCACATGGGGGACAACAGAGCCCACAGGTTCTGGACCCCCGAGGAGTCCCGATGCCACATCAACCTGCTGGAGCTTAGAGCAGTCAGACTGGCACTGTCAGCTTTCGCTCCTCAGCTCCGGGGTCAAGTGGTTCAAGTCCAGACGGACAATACCACGACCATGTACTACCTCAACAAACAGGGCGACACGCACTCCCGTCTGCTATGCAAAGAGGCGCTCCGGATCTGGACTCTCGTCAGCTGGTTGGAGACAGATCTCCTTGCCATCCATGTGGCAGGAGTCTTGAACCAACTGGCAGATGCTGTCAGCCGCATAGGCCAGACATCCCATGAGTGGTCTCTCCATCCAGAGGTAGCTTACAATCTGTTCTCCCGTTGGGGCAAACTGTTGGTGGACCTGTTTGCCTCCAGGAGAACACCAAGCTGAGGTCTGCTGCTGCCCCCCATCAGCAGGGCTCGCTGCAGGGGGATGCCTTCTCGAGGCCATGGACCCCAGGCCTCCTCTATGCCTTCCCTCCATTTCCCTTGATCCACAAGGTGTTACTCAAGGTGAGGAGGGACAAGGCGAAGGTGATCCTGGTAGCTCCAGATTGGCCCCGCCAGTTTTGGTATCCAGATCTCCTCAGCCTCAGCTGCAGGGCCCTGGAGCAGCTTTGTACATGCCCGGACCTGATATCATTGAAGCAGGGGAAGGTATTCCATCCGGACCTTCAATCCCTGCACCTCACAGCCTGGTACCTGAGCGGCTAGAGTTCCAGGCTCTGGGTCTTTCCGAGGATGTCTACACAGTTGTGCAGGCATCTCGTAAGGAATCGACCAGGAAATGTTATGCCTTCAGATGGAAAAGGTTTTCCATTTGGTGTCAGGGTAAGAATCTGGACCCCTTATCCTGCTCTGCGGCTAACATTTTAGACTACCTTTGGTCTCTCTCCAAAGGGGGTCTGCGATCATCGACCCTTAGGGTGCACCTGGCAGCCATTTCCGCTTACCGGGCGCGGGCCGGTCAGTCGACATTGGCACTGGAGACAGTGGTCGGGGGCTTTTTCAAAGGCCTGGATCACAATTCCCCTCCGGTGCGTGAACCTCCACCTCTATGGGATCTTTTGCTGGTTTTGGCAAAGCTCATGGGCAAGCCATTCGAACCCATGCACAAGTGTGAGCTCTCACACTTGTCGTGGAAGACTGCCTTCCTGGTGGCTATCACATCAGCCAGAAGGACAGGGGAGCTCCAGGCCGCTTCCGGTGGACTCCCCTTATCTGGTCTTTCACAGGGGAAAAGTTGTCCTGCGCCTCCACCCGAAATTCCTTCCGAAGGTGGTGTCAGAGTGTCACCTTAACCAGGTGTTGACTGTGCCGGTATATTACCCTAACTACACCTCGGACACCGAGTACAGGCTCCATACCCTGGACCTTAGACGTGCTCTCTCCTACTACAAGGAGAGGACGACGGAAATTCGGGGAGAGGCTCGCTAGCTGTTTGTCACCTACGCTGAAGCCGCTTCTGGCAGACCTGCAGCCAAACGGTCCATTGCAAGATGGATTACATCATGCATAGGTCTGTGCTATGAGTTGGCGGGCAAGGAGCCTCCCGGGGGATAAGAGCTCATTCTGCCCGCCATACTGCTGCATCAGTGGCTGCTTCCAGGGACATCCCTATCCAGGAAATCTGTCGGGCTGCTACCTGGAAGTCAGCAAACACCTTCATTACCCATTACCACATCGACCTTGAGTCACGCCGGGATGCTAGTTTTGGGGCCTCGGTTCTCCAATCTCTGTTTCCTAAGTAGGTGTGTGCGCTTGGCCTCCTCCCTCCCGGAGAACTATTAGAGTCTGTTAAAGAGTGGATCAACAACATATCCACGCTCCTAGAAAACAGGTTACTACCTGTAACAGTAGTTCTAGGAGTGGTATATGTTGTTCATCCACACGCACCCACCCGACCTCCCCGGCTTTAGGCGCATCACCTTGCTTCCAGCGGGCTAAGATCTGGCGTCATGGGGCGGAGCCGAGGTATTTACCACCCGGGTGGGTGGGAGGAGCCAGCTTGAAGACTTCCAGCAAGATTTAAAGGGGAAAGGGACATGCCAAAGAGTGTGGATGAACAACATATACCACTCCTAGAACTACTGTTACAGGTGAGTAACCTGTTTTTTTTGCCCCTAACTCTGGCCCATGCCCCCTTCCCTTTGTGTCTCTAGCCCCATCACCTTACCATCCCCAGGACTTACCTGCTCCAGTGCCCCATGGTGAGACTGCTAGGATGGCACCAGGTGCTGGCATTGACTGAATCCGTGTGGAGCAGATCCTGGTTGGTGGGTGCAGGGCATGCAGTATGTCGGAGTCTTACTGCATCCAGGCCATGATTTTTCCTTTTTTTTGTCCCTCCACTGGAGTTGGCGAAGTGAGCACGCACATGATTGCTCACAACAGACATATGGAAGCCAGCCGACTTCTCCAAACCTTTGTTGGCTGCACACAGCTACGCCTCTGGTACTTCCACAAGAGGTGCCTGTGCAGCAGCACAATCAGCCTCCCTGCCCAGAGAGGGCACAGGTCCTCTGCGATCCTCACTCCGTTTGCCCCTGGGTGGCCCTTCAGCATCTTGGACTCATACCTGAACCCGGATCACTGGTGGTGTGTGTGTGTTTGTATGGTAAGCCTACCGCAGCACCAGTGAACCAGCCACCTCACCGCAGAGCAGCACCTTTGTTGACTGCACACAGCTTTGCCTCTGGTACTTCCACAAGAGGCGCCTGTGCAGCAGCACAGTCAGCCTCCCTCCCCAGAGAGGGCACAGGTCCTCTGCGATCCTCACTTCGTTTGCCCTGGGTGGCCCTTCAGCAACTAGGACTCATTCCTGAACCCGGGTCACTGCTGTTGTGTGTGGTAAACCTACCGCAGCACTAGCGAACCGGCCACATCACCGCGCAGCAGTTTTGAAAGTTTCTCATAAAGAATGATTTAAAGATTGTGTGAGGGGGCGCTAGAGAGCCAATCTCCTAGCAGGACGCTTTTCAGGTCGGCTCCATACTAGAACGGGGGAAAACCCCTATTATTTTAGAAAAAAAGAAAAAAAAGTGAAATAAAAACCAGAGAATCGTTTCCAGGAGGTGTTTAGCTTCGTAACGAATCCAGACTTGTCATGGGGAAACCGAAATCATCAAGTTCTGGAGCGCCTAAATTTATCGGAGGCAGACAGGGGCAGACCTGAGAGGAAACCACAATCCACGAGGCTGGGCCTGAGACAAATGAATCGCAAGCTCCACCTTGGCAACAAATACTAACAACAGTTAAATCTGTGGATAGTAAAATGGAACGCACTCTAGCCAAACTTGAAATGCATGAAGTGGCCATAAAAGATCTAACTGGCGTTATTGCTGAAACAGAGAAACGCTCCATTTCCATGATGGCAACTGTCACCTCCCTGACCAAGGAAAATACTCAATTACGAGGTTGATTAGAAGCTTTGGAAAATGAGACTCGCGCTGGTAATTTAAGACTGGTCGGTGTACCGGAGGGGGCTGAAGGGGCCGATCTCCTGAACTTCCTAGTAAAGTCGATGTCTGAAACTATTCCGTCTCAGAAACTTTTGAATGGTCTGCCCTTAAAAGGGCGTACAGAGTCAATCCTAGGATCAGGCCATCGGCCACAGAGCAACCACGCACTGTTCTAGTGCGCACGGCGGGAGTAGAAATTCGGGACCTTATATTATCTGCAGCAAGGTCGGTGTACCCAATTGACATAGAGAGACATGATGTCAAAATATTTCCAGACCTCTCGTATCAAACAAGGGCCCGCTGCAAACAGTTCGATGGAGTCAGGCAAAGGCTCCGGGCACTGGGACTAGTGCACTCATTTCTCTTACCGGCGCGATTACGGATAATATACGGGGGAAAGAGTTGGCAGTTCAATGAGCCTAAAGATGCGGGGCGTTGGATGAAGAAAACAGAAATGAAATTTCAAGCAAAAGCAGCTGGAAGGAGAGCCGAGGAGGACTTGGACAATGATTGAACCAATTTGGTGTGTCACGGGAACCTAGTTCTCTGTGCGGTGATCTGGGCTGCAGGGACTGTATGGGCAAATAGCCATTACATTTCCTTTTTGAAGAGTCACTTCTTATTTGGACTTTAAAGGTATAAATACAGTCTTGTAAGCCTTGTTCAAGCGTTATCCCCTTAAAGGTACAAGAATTGATAGCTAAGCTGATGTTTCTGTTTCTCTCTTGCTTACTGTTCTGATATGCTGTTGTAATGAATAGGATTTCCCACTGTGAAATTATGATAACTGATCTGTAAGCATAATCTTACCTTTAAATTTCATATCTATATATGGATAAATAGCAATCACTTTAGATTGCTTTAGTTTATTCCTGTTGTTACTACCTAAAATGGAAAATCCAGGAGCTATTGAGATGGCTGGCACTATGGGATTACTTTTATGGACACTGTATTAGAGAACCCTCAGCTCCTATTGTATCAGATTACAAGGAAACATCAATGTATATCAACTATGTCGTTACACAAATTTGTGATAGCCTTGTATGAGGAAATGTATGTATTGTTTTACTACTTAAAGCAATAAACATAAAGTATAAAGATTGTCTGAAATTCAGAATATAGGATGATCATTGAGGGTATCTCCTCCGTCGAGCCCCTCTCATTGGACTGTAATCCGGCAGCAGCAAGACTGTGAGTGGAATGTTTTTTCTGGGGCTGCCCACGTCACGGTATTCCCTCAGTTTTTTTATTCATTTATTGAAATGTTTCACCAGGATGGCACGCTGAGCAACAAGTTGCCTGTCTCCCAGTGCAACCTGGGGGGTAGAGGAACATGAGGATCGTATGCAGAGATTTGGTGCACAATATAGATATACAATTTGATTACATTCAATAAAGTGAGCAGACCATACAGAAGTACTGAAAAGGAGGAATGCTAACAGGTAAGACTAACAGTCTTGAACTAGACAGATACGATAGCACAAATATCTTTGGCAAACACTTGGTGGGACATAGCTTTGTAGTTAGAAAATGGCTGAATAGAATACTAGGAGGTTGAACTAGGGCAAGACTGCTAGGAGAGACACAGGTAGAAAAAATTTGCACGGTGTAACAAAAGTGCAAGGTTGACTATAAGTGCATTAGAGATTAGGGGTTAGCTAATAACTATGGCTAGGAAGAAGGGGGGAAGATGGGTGGGTGGAGGCATATTGGCAGAGAGCAGGGGGATGGAAAGGGGGATTTGGAGGAGGGGAAGACAAGGGGTGGAGGAGAAGGGTCTGCCAGGGCCTGACCCCTCCAGAATGCTGGGGACCCTGCCTGCACCAGGTGGAGGTCAAGCATGAACAGGAGGGAAGCAGGTTGTAGGCAGTGGGAGTTGGAGCACGTCCGGAAGAAAGAGAGGGGACGAGAAGGGTCTGCCGTGGCCTGGCCCCTCCAGTATGCTGTGGACCCTGCCTGCACAAGGCAGAGGTAGAGTACGACAGGAGGGAAGTAGGTTGTAGGCAGCAGAGGTAGAGCACAACAGGAGGGAAGTAGGCAGCGATGGAGAGTAGGCTTCAGAAGAACCAAGAGAGAGGGAGGTGGGAGAGAAGAGGGTCCGAGACCCAGCCCTTTCAGGAAAGAATGGGGTGGGAGCAGGAGGCAAGGAAGGTGTTTGTCTAGGTTCTGGACCCCTCCAGGATGCAGAGAACCCCTCCAGGGGCCTAGGCCAAGCAGCGGTGAGTGGGTAGTGAGGGTAAGCTGGTGTACAGAGGAAGGAAGGGGTGCTGGGGGAGGGTTTTGCAGGAAAAAGGTGGGCATGAAGCTGAAGAAGGCTCGTAGAAGAACAAGTTAATGAAGATTGTAGCAGGAGCAGCTAGCAGAGGGAAGATATGTGAGGGAGTGAGAGGAGGAGTGTCGTATTTGAGGTGGGAGGGAGTTCCAGAGTACGACCCGGATGCCTTGACGTCTGCTGTATAACATGGATGGTCACTTGTTGTTTTTCCTGTTGTGTTCCATGTTGTCGCTGGGAATTCATAACTAGTGGGTATGATGCAGCCCTGCTAGGGACACTGGTACAGCTCAACGCTTCAACAACAGCCCGAAGTGTGGGTGGCATAGGGATTCTATAGGCTCTCACTCATCAGTTTCTTGTGCCAGTGAGAAAGGGCTCTTCCACTTTATGTAAAGTTATTACAGTTTTTACAGTTTTATTCACCCAAAAGTAACCCTAGCAGAAAGAAACCGTTTCTACAAGCAGTACTCACTAAATCCGGTTGTGCCTGTTTTAAATATAAATTGAGAAGCCTGTTTTTGTTTTCCTTACAAACAGCTTTGTTGGTGAATGTCTTTATGAGGTGCCACTGCCTGCCTTGGCAAAAAATAAGGGTGTGTGTAAGTTAAGAGCCTTGTCTGCTATGCGTGGGCTGCCTTTTTCTTAGCCTGGTGCCTGAGGTGAGTCACAAGACGTCCCTTTTCTGATGGACACTCTCCCTCCCTCTGTGCTGAACTGCAGCTCGGTGTGTTCTCTGGGCGTCCAGCCTTGTGTAATGTTTTTGCTGTTACAGGGTGTCTTGTTTAGTGGGAATGACTTGTTTATTGAGATTTGTATCTCTTTTTTGAGACTTTAAAATTCTGTTTGAGCCAATTGTGGGCACAAGCACCATTTCCGTTGTCTTTTTCACCGCTTAGAGTGAGTGCTGCACATTTACATATTTTTCAAACACTACCTTTAGTGCAGGCACGTGCACAAATTATTTTTTGTTCCACAACTGTGTTGGAAGCATTGTTTTTGCTGACGCAAACTGAAAACATTGCACATTTTCTCTTAGCCACAGGTTGCCATTGTCGCACTATTGCTGATGCAGTTTTAGTAGTAGCTGTACTCTCTGCGTCCTCAGGAAGGTTGGGATAGCTGAAGCACCGGGGAAAGCCTGCAGCTTGAGCTTACAGACCAGTAGACGGACATTTAGTGGAAAACAGGACCTTTGCGTCAGCACGTTATTGTTTTTGTTTCTGTTCTGTTAAGTTGTGTCTGTCTATTACCATGCCCTATCAGATGTTTAGAGTACCGATTAAAGATTTTGCAGTTTTGATAAATCCTTTGTGCTCCTTATCTCCACGAGTGCTGCACTTGCTGGGAGTGAGTGTTAGTGGTAGAGGGGCTGTCCGCCTTTTGGTGCGAGGCACTGGACCCTGGAAACGCTGTTGCAGCATCTCCTAGGAAGCAGTGAATATGGCAGCAGTAATGGGACCCTGGTCCATCCCCTTAAGGTTGGAGTGAGTGTCTGGAATGAGGGAGGGGACTGTGGAATGTCATTTCCTCAACCCAAGACTGGAAAGGAGAGAAAAAGTTAGAGGTGTCCAAAAAAGCTGAGAGCTGAGTAAAAGCAAGTTTTTCTGGGAGCTTGGGCAGGACAGGGAGCAGAGAAATTGGGTGGTAGTCCCAGAGATGGAGTCATCATCACCTTTGTAAATGGAGAGAACTTTGGCCTGTTTCTACACTTGAGGGAAGGTCCTGAAACTGAAAAAAAGGCTGAGAAGTGAATAAAGAGGTGTACATGTATATCACAGGAGCAGAAAGCTACAGGGGTTTTGTGTCCAGTCTGCCAGGGCTATGACCTCTGGAGGGATTTAAGGACAGGAGTGCAGTGGAAGTTTCATGGTGGGGTGTTGAATGCGAAAGAGAGGAAGAAGTGAGGGTAGCAGAGCGAGCGAGGAGGGTTAGATGGGATGAATAGGGTAACTAAGGAGAAGCACAAGGGCACAGGTAGCGAAGAATTTGTTGAAACAGGAGGCAGCTTCGAAGGGGTTGGTAATGAGGAAGGGCAGAGGTAGCTGGTCCCACCACTTCAGAGCGTTGGCGGCTGTGCGACCATTGCTTCATTTAACACCAAGTGGGAAAGTGTCCTCTTTTTGTTGGGCTGTGCCCCCCCCCAAAGGATACTAACATCAGGGTGGGGGTAGGGTGGGGATCCAGCATTTGTGTTGTAATGACCCGGCACTGTAATGCCGGTGCCCTAATGGCCGGAAAGGGAGGTAGTGGACTGAGAGGCGGGTCAACAAGGAAATCAGTACCTTCCAGAACTTTTCAGGGGCATTAAGATTATTCAGGTGTTTTCTTGCAAAATAGTTTGATTTGGCCTCCCTAGTTGGCCATTGTGCAAGAATTTTAAAGCCACCTGTAGTTCAAGTCATCAGGGAACCCAATTTTTTGTGGAGCTACCAGGCAGAGTCGCAGGCTTTCCAAAGATCCGTGAGCTCTGCAGAGACCCAGGAAAGGTGGGCTCCTCTGACATGGGTCCTCCTAAGAGGGACTTGTCTGTCTGAGATAGAGATGATGTTTGACTGGAGGAAGGAAAGGGCCTCGTTGAGGTCATTGGTGATCAAGAGAGGGGGACCAGTCAGTGTTACAGAGGTCACATCTGAGACACCTAAATGACATCACCATAGATATTGAGGTGGGAAGTGGGGCAGCAAATTTTGCAGACAGAGTAGACCATGCTGTTGACATCGAAGGCACCAGCAGCAATGATGATTGGTTGGTTGAGTGGGGATTATGGTGCATAGGCTGAGTGATGAGCTGGGAGGGATTAAGGAAGTTTATTTTTTGAATTGTCAGTTTGGCTGATGGGGAAAGACGGTTGGTGTTGAAATCCCACAGAAGCAGCAGCTTGCTTCAGAGGCAGGTGGTAGAAACTGTGTGTGTGTGCGCCAGCTATTATCTGGGTCAGTATGTGCCCTGGGAGTGAAATTGAAAGTTCAGGAGCCCATCATGGATGAACTGCTTCTGTGCAAATGGTTCTGCCTCGAAAGCATAAAACTAATTCTAGAGTGGACAGAAAAAAGGCAATAGTGAGGAAATCTGTCCTCAGACCCCTGTAATTTATTTTACGTCCTTGCGTCAAAGGTGATGGATTCCCAAGGGATTTTTTTCCATTTACAACACTGATGGCATCTGATAGCGCAGCAGTGTTAGCCTTGGGAGAGGCAGAGACCCGGATGCCAAAAATAGGTAGGGGACAGGGGAAGGAGAATCTGCACAGAATGTTTGTGTGAGGAAGGGCCAGCAGCTCTGACTACAGTGACGCAGGTGTGACCATGGCAATAGCTTAGAGCAGTAACACCGCCACTATGCTTCCCACGATCCTGTCTCTGTGGCCCAGTAATCAGCAATGGAGACATCACTTATCCCATCAAAAAGCAAAGATTCAGTGATACACAGGCTAACGGGCTGATATCAGGAGATCAGCAACCTAAGCTGGTCAGCCTTAGGGAGAAGTCTTTTGCCATTAAGGTGGTAGACCCTCAACTCTTTGGAACTGAAAGGGGTGGAAGAGGGAAGTCCAGGATTTAGCTCCACATCACCCCACAGCAACAGCAGTAAAGTAAATAGGAGTATAATGGAGTAGGATTGTCATCTGGGAGAGGGAGAAAAGAGGGAGGGGGAGCAAGAAAGGAGATGGACCTGTAAAGGACATTGAAACTGAGAGCAGGAGAGGATAGGAAGCAGGGGTGAATGATGAAAGGAGGCAGTATAGTACAGTGGTTTAAGGCTCTGAGCTGCAAACCTGGAGACCTGGGTTTGAATCCCACAGCCCCCACTTGCATACTGTGTGACCCTGAGCAAGTCACTTAACTGCCTTGTGCTCCCAGGTCGCACCTGTAAACAAGCTTTCAGCTTAGTGTGTCTCTCCTGGTTAAAAACAAAAAGAAAGGAGGGGGTGAGAGATGAAGTTTAGAAGAGAAGGGGGTAGCAAGTGGGATAGGAGGTGGAATATAGCACAGAGGAGAAAATCGGCACAAGGATTGCCTACTTCCGGAAGCCCTTAATCTGGCTGTCACCTCCTTAGTCCTCTCCCTAGTCGATTATGGGCTCACTATCTACTTGGCTGCTGACCACACAGCCTTTAACAAAATCCACCTGGCTATAAACAAAGTGTGCAGACTCCTCTCCAGGGCAGACAAGTGTACCCATACTTGTACCCTATATGCCCTGACAAATCTCCTCACCCTGGATGAAAGGTTATTTTATCAAACATGTCTCCTCACAAAGAAAATACACCTGGGGCTTACCCCCTTGGGGGTTTCTGCCTCTCTCCTATCCTCCCACACCTCGGTGAACACCCGCACTGCCAACCGACAGATATGGTCCATCCCGAGGCTTAGAACCTCCTTAGCCCAAAGGTCATTCCCACACAGGGCCCCAGTCTGGTACAATGAACTCCCCTCTCCGACGTCTCCTCCATCTCCAAATTAGGACCTTTCAAGTCAGCCCTCAAAGAGCACATTCTCGCTTCACAGCGCTGCCAATGTACCAGCTAGTGACGGGTCATCTATCTATCATCTTACGGGACCAACCCGCCACTGAGCTCCCATCGATAGGGTTACCAAACATTACCTATTAACAGTGCTTCCTTTGGCTGCACTCACAAGATATCTGTCTAATTCTCTACTTCACTGTAAATATCAAACCTGTTACTCCCTCCCTCTATCAGCAAACTTATTGTTCTCTTGAACACTGTAAAATACAGCTCTCGCTAACACGTTCAATGCAATGTATAGCTGATCTTGATTCTGCAATATTGTATAACTGAAAAAATTGTAACCTTTAGCTGCCATTCTATGTCTATATGTATTAAGTGTTTGTATATGTTTTTTTCTGATGCAGAGCGTTTGTAAATGAGTCCCTGACTCAAAGGTTGTAATCCTAAAGTCTGTTTAATAAATAAATAAAATTGAGCGTCCGAGGGACTTCTCTCCTCTCCCAGGGAGGGAAGGGGAGGGGAGTGGAGGGATGTTGGCCCGGCCTTAGACTGCCACCAGGTGGACACCTGGCGGTGGAGCAGCACGGATGGCATGAAGGGAGGTGCTGCAGGAGCATCGTGTATGCCTCCACACATGCATTGGCGTATGGCAGGCCAAAAAAGCAGGAAAAAAGGTGTCCGGGGTGGGGCTTAATGAGGCTCTGCCTACCTGTCCTCCAGTCCACGTTGTCATCCTGGAGTTACCATTGCTGTGTTTCAGAGTATATGTATTTGGGGGAGAGACAGCCTTCCTCCCGTCAGCCCCGCCACGAGGGGTAATTCATGGGGGAACTTCCAGGCTAAGGTGAGTCCCGGGGCAGTGATTGCCAGCTCAGGGGTGGGGACAGGGCTGAGTAGCTACCTTGCAACAAAGGCGTACCAGAGAAACCTTTGTGGAAAAAAAATTTATGACTCATGGATAAACTCACTGACAAGTGTCCAATTGGGTATTACTGTAGGAGGACGTAATTATTCATACCCCCGGCTGAAGACTAGTGCAAGCTGCTACACCACAGGACCGATCACCATCATGCTGTCCCAACTCTGATATTTGCAAGTATTTGGGTGCTGTGGGGGGAGGAGGGAAGTCGGGGTGAGTTTGTGTGTTGGGTGGGGGTTGCTTTATTGAACTTGGGGGTTATAGATTGTGCTAGGGTAAAGTTAGGTGGGGAGGCTTCTGAGTTAGTGCAGATTGGGACTACATTTTTTAATTATAAGGAACCAGACATTTATTATTACAAGCGTACAGTATGTGCTCTCAGGGGCTTGGGAGGATGAGAGAGGTTGGGGGTTGCAGGGTGGTTTGGGTGGGGGTAATCAACTGCAGGGTGTGGACCTGCATGGGGGGGAAGAGATTTATTCTTAACCCCGATTCCAAATCGGATTGGATTTCTGTATCCGTATCCATGTTCAATTTGGTCTCCTTAAATTTAGGATTTCAGATTTGTGGCGGCTTTATCTGAAAATCCAAAATTCTAAATGTTTACTTGTATCCGAGGTATCCATTTTTAAAACAAATGTATCTGAGCAGCCCTGGTGCAAAGCATCATGGGAGTATATGTAAATCACCATGAAATAATATAGACTGGTTCTGCAATAAGCAGGAAGGCATTGTGCCAGATGGGCTAGGAGTGTGGCCTAGAGGTTAGAGTAACTAGCTGTGAATGAGCTTGGCACATCCTGAAGACATAGGTTTAATTTCTACAACCTCCACTTGCATACTCTGAGCAACTTACTTAACCACTGTAGTGCTTCAAGGTTGCCCCTGAAGACAAGCACTTGTGTTTAGTGTGCCTTACCTGGTTACCAAAGAATAAAAAAAAGCCTCTGGCACAGTCTGCAAAGGCTGAAAACAGAAGACACAAACAGGTGTTTCATCCTTCTCAGGACTCATCTGTAGCTCACTTGGGGCAGGAGGAACCAGCCCTATGGTGGTCTATGGATTTGAGTTATGGGAGCCCAAAATAGGAGAGCAATCTAAAAGACAAAGAACCTAAGCACAAAAGCACTGAGGCAAGGGTTACGTGAGAAGGGCAGTGGCAAGAAAGCCAGGTTGCAGAGAAATACAAAATCACATGTACCTCAGTAATGCAAAGCATCATGGGAAGTATATGCAAATATTGTCCTTCCCGAGTAACCCTCACCTCCATGCCTTTGTGCTGAGTTTCTTTGTCTTTTATAATAACAATTTGTTCTTCCATACTGGGCAGTTATCTGCGGAATAAGGACTTGTTAGAGTACGTACCCCTAACTTTGTCTCTGGCCCTTCACTACCCTAGCAAATCCTTATTTTACCATAACCACCCACTTCATCTTGCCTTGTTACTTAACCGAAGTTGCACTGCTACTTTAATTAGGATCTGCCCTGAACACTCTATCCCCATAGTGACTGGGTTCGTTTTGGGTACTGTTGCCATGCTAAATTAGGCAGGTGCTGGCTAAGAGACAGAGCTATGTGAGGAAGTGTCAGCCGACCTCAAGTGAAAAATGATAGTAAATGTATTTCAGTTGCCACACTCTAAAGCTTATCTCTTACTGTAATTTTCGAGGATCCTGGACTGGATGTCTTTATTTTTGAACCTGCCTTACATGATGGAACACCCCTTCCCTCAATATCCACGGAGCTGTTAAGGGGGAAGGGAAGCCCTGTAGCATGCCTGACTTTTATTTGTTTATCTCTGTGACAAGCACCATCATAATCACTGAAGCTTTTTCCTTTTTTAACACAGGAAAAACGCTTTTTGTTTTTTTCTTATTTACACCTGTGCCCTGTACCTCCGCCCACTGAACCATAGGGTGGTCTGTGGGCAGCTCAGTTCTCACAGAATTATTGTCTTTTCCATTAGGGTGTGGGTGGTGTGTGTATGTATGTAGGGAGGGGTTATGACCCAGTTCTGTTTTTTCACAGACTGGCTGTCTTTGCTTTTGTTTCTCTCTTATAGAAACTTTATCTTCCTTTATGTCAGCTGATTCTTCCCTTCCACGTTTGGGTTTTATGAACACAACTCTAAATGTAATTTGGCTATAAATATATTAAAAAAAGTCTTTGAAGCTGAAGGGATGGTGGAGTGAGCTAGATTTCTACAGAATGCTTGGAAATCTACTGTAAAGGACTCTGATATTTGGCCGGCTGATGGTCCAGTAGGGTACGTAATACCGACATAGAAAATCCCGGCACTGTTTGCCTGACTTTTCATTTGCCCGACATAAAAAGTGACCGACTATTGAAATCCCAAGTAATTCAGAGTAATGTATTAGAATCGGAGCACAACATTAAACCACAGTAAAGCATGTTCTTGAATCGGAGCACCACATTTTGACGTTTAAACATGAATCGCATTACTATGAGCATCCAGTAGAATAAATCTCCAGTGTTGTGGGAAATATTGTTCAGTTTGCTGTTTGGGGGGATGGGGGCTAGTTCATTTCGACACTTTCGCTCCGTCCACAGATGCTGCATTTTGGTTACTGTGTGACTAAATGTGGCATTGTTTCGGGAATGTTTCACTCTGATGCAAGTTTGATTAATGTTTACAGTGCGGCTGACTGTAGTGCTCTGTTTCAAGTTACAAGTCGGGATTTCACTAGTCGGTCAGATTTCAAGTCGGCAAATGAAAAGTCGGGCAAACGGTGCCAGGATTTTTAATGTCTAGCAAGTCGATGCGGGCATTTAGTATCATACCCAATGGTTAAGGCAGTGCACTCACACGTTGGCGGCCCGGGTTCACAAGCAGGCTGGGGAGGTCGGGCGGGCTGGGGAGAGGCTGCTGCACAGCACTGCTCCCAGCTGGGGGAGGACAGCCACCAGATTCCGCCACGCTAGCAACCCCTGTGGTGGACCAGGGAGCTTACCTCTTCTGCAGGGCACGCTGGATGCATGCGAAGTCCATCAGGACTCGGTCTGGGAGGTGGGTGGGGAAGGGAAGGGAAGGAAACCAGAATAAAAATCCTGTGTGCCCCATTTGATATCAGTAATAGCGAATTGGTGTCTTTGGACCCTTCCCCATGTGGATTGGCTCCCGATTGGCAAGACAGAGGAGGGAGTGGCAGTTGGTGGAACTGGACTTGCCGAATGTACACAAGAGGCAGCAACCAGCAGGCCAAAAGGCTGAATGGGAAAAAAAAAGACCCAGAAATTTGTCCATCTGGAGTCTGCGGCTTGGAGCTGGCAAGGAGTGTTATACAGAGAGAGAGAGACAGAGTAGGAGCTGCTTGCCTGCAATAGGTCAAATGTTTTAAGGGTCCATTGTAGTTTGGTTAAAACCATTTTAGCTATTACTTTCCATTTACAGAACCTTTTGGTTTTCATTCTGGTGTGCAGAGTGATATTCCTGCCTTGTACTTGTATATTTTTTTTACTCCCACTGTGCCGTCTGGCACCCCTCTGCTTCAGGCCCCCATAAACCCATCTCTGTCTTCTGCCAGACTCTTCCCTCGTCTTGCACCCCACTGGGTCACACTCCATTCCAGACCTCTGGATGTCTTCAAGGGCTGGCTTGTCCTTGCTGGGGGACACATCGTGGCCTAGTAGAGGAGCGTACATGTGGCATCCAGAGGGAGCGTGTCTGGGTTGAGGAGGGTCCAGGCGTGGAAGGAGCAGAGAAGCCATCATCCAGCGTGCCAGCATGGTATCTTCCCATTTTCATGTCCCACCCCGCCCTCCAGCTCAGTCGCTCGCACGCATGCTCAGCTGACCTGGGGGGTGCCTGATGGCACATGGTCACCAATGCCATCATTTGCACCTCCATCAGCCACCACCAGGAGCTGCTACAGAGTGCCTCTGCGAGCTCCCTCCCCTGGGAGGAGAGCATCCAAAGGACACTCTTACATCCTCCTTGCCAGCCTTCGCTCCTGATAATCCCGGGTGCAGAGCATGAACCCGGGTTGCCATCGTCGCTCAGCGTCATGGAGGTGGCTGTCTGTATATGACTTTTTTGTTATTGCTTTATGATCAGTATTCTCAGGTGTTTGCATTGTGTAAATATCATTAAATATTTAAAAATCTTGTCTGTGTCTCTGGTTTGTCTAAGGGAACAGGTAACCATTTATTGACCGTTTTGTACTTGTTTCCTGAAAACATAACTAAGAATCCTCACACTAGTGCAAAGGGTCAGTGTGTTTGAAGCACAGGAGTATTCTTTGGCTTCCATATTGTACAGTCAAGAGAATCCTGTGAACTGGATCCTAGGTGACGGGTTTGAATGCTTCAATGGCAAGCATTTAAACTAGCCAAGGGGGGAGGCACTGAGAAGGAAAATCCTGGCCCCCCCCCCAAAAAAAAAAATCAGGGTAGTTAGTGAGGTAAACACCAAGATAGAACTGTTGCTAGGGAGATGGGCAGGGGTAAATGGAGAAAAAGATAAAGGCGATAGGGACAGGGATGGGGTAAAAAGAAATAAAGCCATAAAAAAAAAATGGAGGGTAATGAGTACCAATGCCCGTAGTCTAGGTAAAAAGTTCCCTGAAATGGTGGCCTTGATGGAAGAGGGATGCCTGGTTATTGTGGCAGTCACAGAAATATGGCACACAGAGAACCAGGACTGGGATGTCAACATACCAGGGTACCCAATCTACAGGAGGGACAGGGAGGGAAGAAGAGGAGGAGGAGTAGCTGTCTATGTAAAGGAAGGGATCAAAGCAACAGAACTAAAGGGTAAACAGGGAGGAGAGGAGGCACTGTGGGTCACCCTGGAGACTGGAAATGGCTCCACAATCCGCACAGGGGTTGTATACTGACCCACGTCTCGGGGAGGACATGGACAAGGAAATGATAGCAGGCATGCTTGGGATGGCAGAGAAAGGGGAGATCTTACTTCGAGAGGGCTCTTGCAGTAGGTAATTACATATAGGACTGATGCCGGCCGGTGTCAGGACCCAACCGAAAAATTTCTAGCTAGCAGTCTCTGGCGAGGGACCGCCTCCACATCAGGTGACCGACGTCATGCGGCGTCAGTATAAAGGGGTGGTCCCCCACACCCGCCTTCCAGTTCTTTTCTGCTGTTAGCTCGTATCAGCACCTCGCGGTAAATTTCAACGCTCATCAGCTCTCTCGTCGGTAGTTTTTACCGTCTTTTTTTTTCGATTCTTCAACTAAATCGTCAGGCATTCGTTGGTGTATGTCATCCCCTACACCTTTTGAGCACAAAAGTAAGTGTGACTCGTGCGGCACCCAACTCCCGCACAAGGACAGCCATTCCCAGTGCCTCTTCTGTCTAGGCCCGGATTATCAGGTGGAGAAGTGCCAGCACTGCCTTAAATTCAACACCGCCTCCCGCAGATGGAGGCAGCAGTCCCTGGAGGCCCACATACTAAAGAAGAAAATGTCTTCCATGGAGGAGGAGGAGTTAAAAAAGCTCCGGCAGGTGTCCACTACCCCCGAAGGCCATCATAAGAAGAAAGACAAGGAGAAGCACCGGGATAAGGGCTCCTCATCCACTGCATCTTCGGGAGTCGCCGTGCTACAGGTAACGTCCCCTCCGGGGGACCGCTCCATGACGGCTGCCTTGGAGGCTTCCAAGGTGGCGTCGGCCCGCCCATCTAGCTCACACTCGGGCCTTTCGGGCGCCTCCGGGCTATTGGAGGCCTCTGCTCCCAGTAAAGCCGCCACTGTGCGGCCTATTGGTTCAAGTGGTTCCGGTAAGCCAGATGTCAGCTCCTCTGATGCCTGCACGGAGACGAGCGATAAGTCGCCCGACCCTTCGGGGCAGCGCACGTCCCCTCTTCTGCCCGACAAGGCCACTTCTCCTTCGCGACCTGCCTCGGGCGATAGGTCCAATAAGTCGGACGTCGGCTCCTCCGGCATCCGCCCAGACTCCACTGATAAGTCGGACGTTGGCCTGCCTGACGCCCGCATGGCAGCTGAGCCGATGCCGGACCCTCTCACGTCTGCTGTTCCGGCCCCCACAGACTTCACTGCCTCCGGGGACCCTGGGTCTCCTCAGCCTGACCCTGGGGATTTTTCTCCTCCATCCCCGGGTGATGCCGAGGTTCCTGCTGCACCCCCGTCAGGCCGTCCGCCCACTGGGCCGACTGACATGACGTTGGTTCCCCGGACGCCAGCTCCGATGCCGGTCTTGCTGACGCTGGGCGACATCCCACTTCCCGATGCCGCTCTAGCGCCAGGCCTTCTGCTCTAGGCCCGCCCATGGGCCCTCCGGCCTGGCCGTCTCCAGCAGACGACCCCCCGTTTCTGGCTATCTGACACTGTTCACCCGGCCCGCAGTATCCAATGCCCCAGTACCCGATGCCGGCCTATCCGATGCCGCAGTACCCGGTGCCTCAATACCCGACACTGGGTTTTTCACTGTTGGGTTATGGATACGTGCCTTACGGGTACAATCAATACCCGTATCCCCCTCCACCACCGCCCCCTCAGCCGCCAGTGGACTTGAAGGAGACTCTGGCGTCCTGGTGGGTGAGGCCAAGGCTCAACTCACCAGAGAGGTGGAGAGTTGCCTTACAATGACTGTGCCGATTCCCGGCTCCCATATGTCCGGGACGGCAGACTCCCTCCCCACCTCTGGACACCAGGGGCGAGCCCTCTGATTTCAGGGCGGGGCAGGATATGCTTCCCCGAGGACCTTCCAAGGGGTCTGTTCTTCCCCCATGCCGGGAGAGGGAGTCTTTCTCTTCATCTTCTTCCTCCTCGGACGACTTCGACGGTTGCTCCAAGCTGGACGACGAGCCACGCTCTCTGTCTAAGCCCAGGCCTAGGACTCCTCTGAAGTCTCTTCCGGAGGATCCTTCCTTTACGGAGTTGCTGTGCAGAATCCAGGAGGTTCACAAGTGGCATTCCTTGGAGCTGGATCCACAGTGTAAGAAACTCACTGAGCATCTGGACCTGCCCGAGACAGCTCCTACATTGGTGCCACCCTGGATTGAGCCTCATGCCGACCTTGTTTCCACTATTTGGAAGCAACTGTCGGCTTTAGCCCCGCTTCCTCGGAAGTCGAACAGGCTATATCAGGCTCCTGAGGGTGTTGACTTTCTAGATTCTCACCCTCGAGCTGATTTGGTCGTGATTAGCACTGCTCATGGCTGGACAGCTTACCGAAACATCTGAGCTCATCTCCACCTGACAAAGAATCCCGTCTTCTGGACCAGTACGGGAAGAAGAACTATGCTTCTTCCACTCTGGGAATTAGGGCCCTAAATTATGTCAGTCACATGGGGGATTACCAGAAGGCGATTCTTAGTGAGGTTGAATCCAAATTGGACTCCCTTCCTGACTCTCAAGTCAAACAGGAAGTGGCTGACCTCGTCCGCTCTGCACATTCGGCCAGTCAGCACATGCCTCGTGCTACATACGATGCAGTGGACACTGCTGGTAGGAGCTCCGCGCCATGGCTTACGGGCCATGCCTGGCTCCGTGTGTCAGGGTTGGTGCCGGAAGTGCAGTCCGCTATTCAGGAAGCGCCTTTCCGGGGTTCGGTGCTGTTCAGTGGTGATGTCAAGGACATTATCACCAATCTGCAGTAGAAGGGGACTGCACTGAAGTCTGTGGACTCCTTGTACCATCCCCATCAAATGCAGTGCCATCCCTTTCGCGGCGGAATCGGCAAAAGGCAAAACTCCACAGAAAGCAGGCCAATAAATGCCGGGCCCCTCCAGCTGCCAAGTCCCCTCCGCCCAAAAAAGCAGCGGGTGCTTCAGCCGCGATGCTGCCCCACACCACCTGACCCCTTTCCTGTCCCACTGCCTCTGGGCCTTCCAGAGGAACTGGTAGGAGGGAGGTTTTCCCTCCACCTCCCGGGTTGGGAGAGGATAACTTCAGATTCCTGGGTGCTTCAGCTGATCGCAGAAGGACACTCAATAGAGTTTCTTCAGAAACCCCCTCGACACCTTCCCCCAAGGTCGTTGTACTCTTGGGAACATTATCTTCTGGTCCAGGAAGAGATTTCGGCACTTTTGCTGAAGGAGGCGATAGAACCCCTCCCCGCTCCTCTTCAGGAAACAGGGTACTATTCCCATTTCTTCCTGGTCCCGAAGAAAACAGGGGATGTGAGGCCGATTCTCGACCTCAGCTCCCTGAACTTGTTCGTGGAGTACAAGAGGAGGTTCAGGATGCTCTCGCTGCAGAGCCTCCTGCCCTTCTCCGGCCGGGACAGGGGCTGTGTGTTTTGGATATGCAGGATGCCTACCTGCATATCTCTGTGCGCCCTTCCCACCGCAAATACCTGCGTTTTTCGGTCCAGGGGGACCACTACCAGTTCAAGGCCCTCCCATCTGGTTTTTCCTCGGTCCCCCAGGTGTTCACCAAATGCCTTTCGGTGGTAGCGGCCTACCTGCGTGCCCAGGGGGTGCAGGTTATCTTCCTGGACGTAAGTCTCCACCACTCATTCACACTATTAGGATCTGCGCCGGAGGCACTAGGACCCACTGGGAGCAAACTTTTTTGCAGGAGGGTCGGCGCTGGAGATGGCGCCGTGAGGCACGGCACCGCGAGCCTTAGCTCGCGCTGTAATGACTATCTCGGCATCGACCCTCCAACCGCCTCAGTTCCTTTTTTCCCGCCGTCGAGTGTGCTTCAGTGATGACGTCGCCCGCCCGCCGGGAGTCAAACTTCAACTAGCAGCATAGTTTTCAGTTTGTTATTTTGTAATATTATCTCTATACAGTATCGCTTAGTCTTATTTTAAAAATAAAGAAGTCTCAGCCTACTTTGACGGAGTCAACCATGAGCAGCTCAGGTGACGGTAGGGAGACTTCGTATGAAAGCTGTTCAGTCAGTCAGGCTGGGTCCGGTCCGCGGCCTTCTCCAGAGGGGGGATCTGACAACGGTCAGTCCAGTGCCCGAGGGGATGGGCGGTCCACCCGGAAGCACAAAAATAAACGGTCGCATTCTCGGCACCGTTCGGCCTCGAGCTCTTCTTCGGCCCACAGGTCTAAAAAGAGAAGGCATCGCTCAAGGTCGCCCTCTGATATGTCTGCGCGTAGACGCTCGGTTATCGGGTCTAGTTGCCGGTCTCCTCCTTCGGAGTCGCCAGCCTCTGCTTCTGGTAGCCAGTGGCTTCGACATCAAAGTCCTACCCCGCCCGTAGGTAGGTCTTCAGATGAGCAGTTTCATCAGTGGGCCGCTCTTTTGGAGCAGTGGGCTCGGAGGTTAATTCAGCTACCTGGCTCGGTCACTTGTGGGCTCTCGGGCTCATTGAGAGACCAGGTAGGGCGTTGGGATTTTCCTGGTCACGCGGCACCTTCTTCAGTGCCGTCGACTCCTCGCTTAGGTGTCCCCCACATGGTTACGGCGCAGGGGGCCACACCGATGCCTTTATCTCCTGCTCTTCTTCCTTCAAAACCTGTTTTCAAACAACATGAAGTCTTACTATATTATGACAATTGCAGTATGACCGCAGGTTAGAACTGCTCCGGAGGTGAAATAGTTAACTTTCCATGCAGGCATGGAATCTTGAGCGCGAGCTCGGTTAAGGAAGCTCTGTCTACTTTCTTTCAAACCCAAACCGTCAGATTCTTTACTCCGCCACCGAACAGTCGCCTCCGGAGATTTCTCCTTTGCTCGGGTTCATTTTCGTGTTTTAAAGTGTAAAAATACTCAGTTTTCGTCTGAAATTAACCGCAACTGTTCGGTTCAAGCTCTGTCTGTGGTAATATAAGTAATAGATTTTTTTACATACAAAATTCTGTGTGGAACTTGTAAAATATTTATCGGTTCGGTTTGAACCGATCAGGTTGTGTTTTTAAATCTCTAGTCCTTTTTAGTGTGCGGTTCCCGGTTCTTATCGGTTCTAAAAAAAACGGATTTCATTACGGTTTTTTCCACGACCCGTGACACGGTTGGGAACCGATAGGAGAGTCTTGCTTGGCAGATTGCCATAAACGGGCAAGTTTGGTTAGGCTGGCATAATGTCTGAGAAACCCAAAAGAAAAACCGGGCCCATGGGGTTTCAACACTGTAGTGTCTGTGGGGAAGCCTTTGCCAAGGCTGACCCTCACACCACCTATGTTTATTGCCTGGGGTTTGACCACCTCGATGCAGACTGCCAGATTTGTAAGAATTTCCCTGCTGCCACCGTGGAAAAGAGAGTTGGTAGGCTCAGGGAAAGGGAGGCCAAAAAGTCCGCTGACCCGGATGGCCGGCCCGGTTCGGTACCCACCGAACCAGAGGGAGTGCCCTCTGACCAGGGGCGACACTTCCTCGGCAACAAAGAGCTGGCTCCGAGGAGCCAGTTCCTGCAAAAGGACTAGAAAGTTTGCTGCTGTGGAAAAGTTCTTTCCCAACAGCTCAAGAGATAGCTAAAGCAATCCAAATTGTCCAGTCTCTTTCCCCGGTTCCTGAACCGGCACCATCTGGGAGACGTTCGGTTCAACTGGTCCCACCGGTTCAAGATTATGATTTTGAGGAATTTTATGAGCCGTGGGAGGGGGAAGAGGCGTACGAGGAGAGGGAATATGGTCTGGAGGATCTGGATGCTCCAATTGAACTGGTTACCTCTCCAGACAGACCTTTAGGGGTTTCTCCTCCAAGGCTTTCTGAGTCCCCTTCTCATTTTATGTTTTATAAAAAGGTTGCTGAAACTCTTCAGCTCCCTGTTGAGGAAGCTGTTGATGACCAGGAAGAGCCTGATTATGTAGAAATGATGGATATTCCAGAATCTAAGAGACTGTCTATTCCTCTTCACAAATCTTTTAGGAAGCAGACAGTAAAAGTTTTAAAAACTCCTCATTCTATACCTCCTGTAGATAAAAGAATGGACAGAAGGTATACTTTGTCAAGTTCTGACACGGAATTCCTTACACAGCAATGCAGCCATGTGGGGGTAGTGCAGGCTGCAGCCTGTGACAAGGCAAATATTCCCCTAGCTTCACACCCTCCTGAAAAGGACTCCAGGAAGATTGATGCTATGGCAAAGAAACAGTACATGGCAGCATCCTTGGGACTCAGACAAGCAAATTATATGGCTTATGCTGCCAGATACCAGAAATCCAGATGGGATACTATGCTGGCTGTAGCCAAACAAGTCCCTGACCAGCTTGCCAAGGAGCTGGAACAGGTGGCTATGGATGGTATTGAGGCATCAAAGGTGCAATTTCATGCTGTGGTGGACTCTAATGATGTATCTTCAAGAGTCATGGCTATATCTGTGGCACTTCGCAGAATGGCTTGGCTCAGATGCACCACCTTATCACAGGATACCCAGTCTAAAGCTATGGATTTTCCTGAGGTTGGCAATTCTCTATTTGGGGAGCAAACAGAGAATTACATGAAGAAAATGGATGAATACAGGACCACCTATAGGAGTGCTCAGGCCAAGGAAAGGCAGGCCACTCCTCAGAAGTAGCTTCTCAAGGGCAGGGGCAGGCCTTTTCATGGGCCTTTTTACCAGGCTCAGGCCTCCTCTTCCTCCTAAGCCCAAAGGGGTTTCTTTAGAGGGAGGGGCAGACGGGGTCCAAGCAGGCCTGCTTCTACCCCTCAGCCCCTGCCAAGCAGGCACCCTGATGGGGTAGCCAGGGCCGCTTCTCCCCTACCTGTAGGGGGCAGGCTGGCTTACTTTGTCCAGGACTGGAAGTCTCACATCAGACAAGTGGGTCCTGGAAGTAGTAAGCCAGGGACTGGTTCTCAGCTTCAAAAAATTTCCGAAGATGAGAGCCAGATCTTTTCCTCCTGCATCTCCATCAGAGGCACTCGCTTTAGAGTCAGAGGTCTCTACCCTCCTCGCTCTCAGAGCTGTGGAAAGGGTTCCACCCCTACACCAGGGCAAAGGTTTGTACTCCAGGTACTTCCTTGCACCAAAAAAGACAGGAGAATGGCGGCCCATCCTGGATCTCAGATACCTGAACAAGCACCTTTTAAAACCAAAGTTCAAAATGGTGACTCTAGGGATCATTTAACCCTCCCTAAGGCCAGGGGACTGGCTAGCGTCCCTGGCCCTCAAGGATGCCTACTTCCATATTCTCATCAGAAGCTCCCATCAAAAGTACCTCAGGTTCGAGCTGCCCTCAGGCCATTACCAGTTCAGAGCAATGCCCTTTGGTCTCACCTCGGTGCCAAGGGTATTCACCAAATGCCTGGCAGTAGCAGTAGCTTGCCTAAGAAGGCAAAAGATTGCCATCTTTCCTTACCTGGACGATTGGCTCTTAGTAGGCCAATCCCCAGATCAGGTCAACCTACATCTTCAGATAACTCAGCAACTGCTTACTTCCCTAGGTTTCCTTCTGAATCTCTCAAAGTCAGTGCTGGAGCCTGTCCAGCTCCTAACCTTCATAGGCGCAGAACTGAACACCCAGGAAGCCAGGGCCTTCCTCCCCTTAGACAGGGCAAACACCCTAGTCTCCCTGGCCTCCTCATTCACCCTGCAGGTCTCTCGACCAGCAAGGCATTTTCTGCAGCTCCTGGGACACATGGCTGCTTCCACAGCAAGAGTGCAAGGAGCAAGATTTCAGATGAGGGACATTCAGTTCCATTTGAGGGCCTTTTAGTCTCAAAGAAAGGATCCTCTTACCAAGTTGATCCCAGTAACTCGAACCCTGATCCAAGCCCTACAGTGGTGGCAGGATCAGAGCAACCTGAGACCAGGAGTTCCCTTCGTCACTCAGCCTCATTCATTAATCCTTACTACAGATGCATCCCTCTTGGGATGGGGAGCTCACATGGGTGACCTCACTACCCAGGGACTGTGGTCCCCACAGGAATCTCTGCTCCACATCAACTTGTTGGAGCTCAGAGCAGTTTTTCTAGCACTTCAGGCTTTCTCCAAATCTGTTCAGAACAAAATTGTACAGGTCAGAACAGACACCACCACCACTACAATGTGGTACATCAACAAACGGGGGGGCACTCAGTCTACGGCCCTGTGCACTGAAGCCATGAAGTTGTGGTCTCTGGCCTACTCCCTGAACACTTTCCTTACGGCAGTTCACCTCCCAGGCAAAGACAATGTCCTCGCAGATGCTCTCAGCAGGATCTCTCAGGGCCATCACGAGTGGTCCCTGGATCCCCTGGTTCTGGGAATAGTATTTGCCAAATGGGGCACTCCGCAAATAGATCTCTTTGCAGCTCCAATCATCAGCTTCCTCTCTTTTGCTGCAGGCCCCCAGTCTTGGGCTCAGTCCCTCTGGACGCCTTAGCCCTCAGTTGGGAAGGGAAGTTTCTCTATGCCTTTCCCCCCTTCCCTCTCCTGTTCAAAGTGCTAGTCAAAATCAGATCCCAATCCTGCAGGGTCATTCTGATTGCCCCGGATTGGGCCAGGCAACCCTGGTATCCTCTCCTCCTGTCCTTAGCAGTCCATCCTCCCCTGTGCCTTCCCAAGAATCACAATCTGTTAACCTGTGCCCAGGGAAGGGTTTGGTACCCGAACCTCAAGTCTCTCAATCTCAAGGCCTGGTTCTTGAAGAGCTAGAGTTTGCTGGCCTACACCTCTCTTGAGGTGTAATGGATATACTCAAGGCTTCTAGGAAGCCTTCTACCAGGGCTACTTACAATTCCAAATGGAAAAGATTTTCCATATGGTGCTCGGAAAAGAATATTTCCCCAGACTCTGCTGATCTACCCACAGTTCTAGATTATATGGTCCATCTAAACACTTTGGGGCTGAGACCAGCTACCCTGAAGGTACATTTGGCCACTGTCTCTGCCTTTGTTTCAGCAGGTAAACCTCCTCTTTCATCTCACCCTGTGTTTTCCAAGTTTTTTAAAGGTTTGCTTCACATCAACCTTCCATTCAGGGACCCTGCCCCTGCCTGGGACCTCAATGTTTGCATTGCTCAGCTCATGCAACCTCCCTTTGAGCCCTTGTCTTCAGCTGAGCTTAAGTTCTTGACTTGGAAAACTGTGTTTCTGGTAGCTATCACCTTGCCAGATGCATAAGTGAATTACAAGCATTGTCAGTGGAGGCAGACTTTATCTCCTTTCACAGAGATAAGTTAGTCCTTCGGACTAATAGAAAGTTCCTGCCTAAGATGGTTTCAGATTTCCACCTTAACCAATCTATTTCTCTCCCAGTTTACTTCACTGACCATTCCTCCTCTGGTGAGAGGAGGCTGCACAGCTTAGATGTGAAAAGGGCCCTTAGTTACTACATTGAGCGCACCAAGGGTCACAGGTTTGACTCCCTCCAGCTGTTCCTCACTTATGGTGAGGTTGGTAAAGGGAAACCTGCCACTAAAAGATCCATTGCCAGGTGGATTGTCTCTTGTATCCAATTCTGTTATGAAAAGCTGGGTAAGGTTCCCCCCTCAGGCCTGAGGGCTCACTCTACCAGGGGTACAGCTGCATCTCTGGCTGCTGCCAGAGACATTCCTATTTTAGAGATATGTCAAGCAGCTACCTGGAAAACAGTTCACACTTTTACCAAGCATTACTCCCTGGACATCCAGGCTAGGAGTGATGCTCGGTTTGGCACAGCTGTCCTTCAGAACCTATTCCTAAGTAGGTTCTGTCCCTCCTCCATGGGGGTACTGCTGTGTAGTCTGCATTGTCATAATATAGCAAGACTTCATGTTGTTTGAAGAAAAAATTACTCAGCTTAGTAATGTTGTTTCTTCTAATGGAGTCTTGCTATATTATGACCTCCCTCCCTGCCTGCCCCTCTCAGAACCTTGTTTTGGGCTGTGGGTGGGCAGTCCAGTGTTGACACTTAGTAGATGCCCACCTTGTTGTTTTCACCCCCCCTTTTTTTGGGGTGACTGGGTGTTGTGTTTTTCATTTTTTGGGTCTCCTGACTTGAGTCTTTGTTTTGGGACCAAAAATGTGTTCTATATTTAGTAGCCAGTTGGCTAGTGTAGGTTTACAGCTTCCACACAGAGCCTTAGTGAGTTTGCTTTCGTAAAAGATCTGACGGTTTGGGTTTGAAAGAAAGCAGACAGAGCTTCCTTAACCGAGGCTTCGCGCTCAAGATTCCATGCCTGCATGGAAAGTTAACTATTTCACCTCCGAGCAGTTCTAACCTGCGGGTCATACTGCAATTGTCATAATATAGCAAGACTCCATTAGAAGAAACAACATTACTAAGGTGAGTAATTTTTCTTTCGGAGTCTGGGGAGTTTTCCAGCATCCTCGGTAATGCGGACCCTTAGCGCCCGTCTTTGGCACCGGTGGTGCGCTCGGCGTCTCGTCCTCCGGCCCCGTCGCGGCTTCGTCCTCTGCGCCCGTGTGGCCTCTCGGCGCCATCACACGGTGCCGTGCGGCTTCTCGGCACCGTGGTCCCTCGGCGTCGTTTTCGGTGCCGCGTGGTCTCTCGCCGTCGTTCTCGGTGCCGTGCACCTCCTCAGCGCCGGGGGCTCTCGGGGCTCCCTCTGCTTTTCAGGACTCCTCTTTTCACTCGTTTCCTTCTTCCCTCTCTGCTGATTTTCATTCCTTTCCTGTCCATACAGTCCCTCCTGGACTGTCAGGAGATGACATTGAGCCTGACCCAGACCTTCGGTTGGGTGATGAAGTGGACGAGGCAGGATCTGTCTCTGCTGCAGAGCCTGTGGTCGAGGACCTGTCATTTAAGTCTCTGCTGAAAAATCTGAATTCCACTCTTTTCTCTCCAGACTACAGACATCAATCCTGGGAAATTGTTAAGACTCCAATACCTTCATGTTCCGGAGATCCCTACGGATTTGACTCCTCCGGTTCAGCCTTCCTTCGAGACGCTATCTCAAATGGTATGGAATAATCCTGCTCTAACCCCTTCGGTGGCTAAATCCATAGATAGGAAATATTCAGCCCCCAAGGATCATCCCATTTGGCATCTCAAGCCTTTACGGATCCTATTGTAGTCCCTGGCAGAGAATGATAAGGTCGTTCTTCCTCAAACTACTACAGCTCGACCTATTAACAAAGAATCTCGTAAGATAGACACCTTAGGTAAGAGAGGCTTTGCTGCTTCTACCCTAAGTATGCGTATTGCCAGCTACCAGGGCTATTTCTCACAGTATGAGTATATCCTGTGGCACTCTCAAGCAGATGGTTGAAGCTCTTCCGGAGTCTGATGCAAAGCCAGAGCTTCTTCAGACCATTACCAGAGGTATCGAATCTGACAGCCAGCAGGTTAAAGCAGCCATGGATGCTTTCGACACTGCTTCCCGTTCAGCGGCTGCTGGTATTTGCACCCAATGTCATTCCTGGCTGCGCACTTCGGGTTTCACGAATGACGCGCAGCAGGTAATGGCGTTGCCCTTTGATGGTGCGTATCTTTTTGGTCCTCAGGTAGAGCAAGCTCTAGAAGCTACTCAAAAGACTAGGTCAGCCATTAAGTTGGCTCGACCCCCTCCTGCCCCCTCTCGAGGGCATGTCAATAAACGTTAGTTTCATAATCGTCAGTCCTTTCGAGGCAGAGGCGGTTTCCCTAAAAACCAACCTGCCCAACCTCAAAAGAAGATGCAACAGAAAGTGCAAGGGTCCAAAGCGCCCAGCGCTGCCTTATGAATGTCTGGCCCAAGTCCCATCTCAGCTGCCCGAGGTGGACTTTTCCTCTCCGTTGGGAGGTCATCTGATGTACTTCTACAACCAGTGGAAGTCCGTAACCTCAGACAAATGGGTCCTTCGGATAATTTGCGAGGGATATTCACTCAATTTTCTGGAGACCCCCCCCCCCCCGGATCGCCCTCCCAAACGGCAACCCAGGCTGTTGACCCTTCAGTTAGATCTTCTAGCCGCCGAGATTCAGGGCCTTCTGAACAACAGGGTAGTAGAAGTGGTGCCGCTACATCAATGGAACACGGGTTTCTTCTCCCATTACTTTCTGGTTCCAAAGAAATCTGGGGGTATGCGCCCCATTCTGGATCTCAGAAAGCTAAACAAATTTCTCCCCAAGGAGAAATTCAAAATGATTTCTCTGGGAACCCTGTTACACTTGCTTCATCAACACGACTGGCTAGCCTCCCTAGACATGCAGGATGCTTACCAGCACATTCCTATTCACCCGAGGCATCACAAATTCCTGAGGTTTGTGGCTCTGGGACAGCATTATCGGTTCAGGGTCCTGCCCTTTGGGCTATCCTCGGCGCCGCAGGTTTTTACAAAGTGTTGTGCAGTTCTCGCAGCACACCTCAGAAAGGTCGGGATACAGGTGTTCCCTTATCTGGACGATTGGCTTCTAGCAAGCCCTTCCAGGCAAGGGACCCTGGACGCCGTAGAGACGGCTTCTCGCCTCCTTACGTCCATGGGAGTTCTGCTGAACCTCAAGAAATCGCAACTGCAGCCCTCCCAGAGGCTCCTCTTTATAGGGACTCTTCTGGACACCTCCTGTGCGAAGGCTTTTCTTCCAGAAGACAGAAGGAACGATATTCTTCAAATGACCTGTCACATCGGGGAGAACACCTCAGTTTCTGCTCTCTCGATGCAATGGATGCTAGGCCTCATGGCTTCCTCAGTGTTCACTGTACCCCTAGCACGTCTGCACATGAGAACCACTCAGTGGATGCTCAGTACTCAGTGGTCCCCAACCACTCACCCGCAGTCCTATCTGATCAAGGTGACAGAACCTTTAAAGAGGTCACTCACCTGGTGGTCTCAAGAGAGCAATCTCCTGGAGGGATATCCCTTTGCTCCTCTGAACCATCAGATCTCCATTACCACGGACGCATCCCTAATGGGGTGGGGAGCTCACTGTCAGGCTCTCCACACTCAAGGTGCGTGGACTCAAGTCAAGTCCCAGCTCCACATAAACGTCCTAGAAATGAGAGCCGTCCTTTATGCGATCCGAGCGTTGAAGGACATTCTGTGTCACTAGAACATTCTCCTTCAAATGGACAACAAAGCAGTGATGTATTACATCAACAAGCAGGGCGGTGCTCATTCTTACCCCTTATGCAGGGAGGCAATGAGGGTATGGGAATGGTGCTTGGAGCACAAGGCTCTAATTCAAGCGGTCTACCTGCCAAGTGTTCAGAACGAGCTGGCAGACCGTCTCAGCAGGACAGAGACAGATCCTCACGAGTGGTCTCTCGACTCAACCGTAGTTCAGTCACTATTCGAAGAGTGAGGAACTCCAGACCTGGACCTTTTTGCATCCCCACTCAATGCAAAACTGCCTCTCTTCTGCTCCAGAAATCCAGGGCCTGGCATTTTCTGTCAGGATGCGTTCAGGCTGCGGTGGACAAAACGCTTTCTTTACGCCTTTCCACCTCTTCCTCTAATTCAGAGGGTACTCCTCAAGTTCGAATCCAAGGGGGACAAAATGATTCTCATTGCTCCCTTCTGGCCTGGACAGCTGTGGTTTCCACTACTCAACAGTATGTTGGCAGTTCCTCCGAGACCACTTCCCCTACAGATGAACCTTTTGACTCAGGGGCCTGTGGTCCACCCCAACCTGAGATCGCTTCACCTCCACACTTGGCTCCTGAAGAGGTAGAAGTAAACCGGTTCAATGTGTCTCGAAGAGTTTCAGATATTCTTTTGGCTGCACGGAAACCAGCCACTAGGAAAACTTACACAGCCAAATGGAAGCATTTCTCGCTCTGGTGTGCAAAGTCCTCTTTGAACCCTTTTTCCTGCCCACCAGATAAAGTTCTGGAGTACCTCTTAGACCTCTCAAATTCAGGCCTACAGTACTCTACAGTCAGAGTTCACCTTAGCACCATTTCAGCATATCATGAGACGGTTTTTTCCTTATCTCTGGCTCAGTTACCTGTGGTTAAGAGGTTTCTTAAAGGAATTCTGCATACCAGACCTCCTATAAGACGTCCAGTTGCAGTCTGGGACATCAATCTTGTGCTAGATATGCTCACTCGGAAACCTTTTGAACCTCTGGCTACCTGTAAGCTAAAATTTCTCACCTGGAAAACTGCCTTCCTAGTGGCCATTACCTCAGCCCGTAGAGTCTCTGAGATACATGCCCTGGTCACAGACCCTCCGTTTACTGTGTTCCATAGGGACAAAGTAGTTCTTCGTACTCATCCTAAATTTCTTCCTAAGGTTGTGTCAGGATTTCATCTAAACCAACCTTTGGTCCTTCCCTCTTACTTTATGAACTTCCAAAATGAAGGAGGCGTTCTCTTCATTCTTTGACATTACAGAGGGCCCTGACGCTTCTATCTGGATAGAACCAAGGACTTCATAAAGCCCAGCAACTGTTCGCTTCCCTTCAAGAGACCCGGCTGGGTCAACCTGTCGCTATCAGATGCATCTCAGCATGGCTAGTGGCATGCCTTCGCCACTGCTATTCCATGGCACAGTTTAAGTTGGCGGGTAGGGTTTACACTCACTCTACTAGAGCAGTCGCGGCATCCCTAGCGGAAATTCGCAACGTGCCCATTGCAGATATTTGCAACGCGGCCACCTGGAGCTCAGTGCATACTTTTGTTAAACGTTATGCACTAGATGTCCATGCCAGACGACATTCTTCCTTTGGCAGAGCCATCCTTAATGGACTTCTGTCTTACAAACGTGAGCTCTTGGTCTTTCCTGCCGCCCTCTCGGGGGATTATTAGCTCAGTACTCATTCACATAGTGTGATCGAGTGGTGGAGACTTATGTCCAGGAAGATATGAAAATTACGTACCTCACCGTAATTCTTGATCTTCTTGGACGAGTCTCCACCACTCATTCACATGCTCACCCTCCGTCCCCCGAGCTCACCTCTGTTGTTGGTCTTCACTCCCTCAAATCTTTAGGCTGTGAAGACTTCTTTTGTTGACCCTTCTTATACGGGTCGTCCGGACTATCTTATGTCCGGTTTTTAGGTTAAAGCTACCCTTCTAGGTTAGTTACCTCCTCGGTAAAAAAGGTACTGAGGCGGTTGGAAGGTTGACGCTGAGATTGTTATTACAGCACGAGCTGAGGCTCGCGGTGCCATGCCTCGTGGCGCCATCTCCGGCGCCGACCCTCCAGCAAAAAAGTTTGCTCCCGATGGGTCCTAGTGCCTTCGGCACAGATCCCAATAGTGTGAATGAGTGGTGGAGACTCGTCCAAGAAGATCAAGAATTACGGTAGGTACGTAATTTTCATTTCCCGTACCTGGACGATTGGCTCCTGGCGGCCCTGTCCAGGGAGAAACTCCTGTGCTTCCTTTCCCTTAACCAGCAGGTGTTTGCCTGCCTGGGTTTTACCATCAACCAGGCCAAGTCCCATCTGATCCTGTGCCAGAGGCTCCAATTTATCGGAGTGATCCTGGACACAACCTCTGGCATGGCCTTCCTGCCACCGGACAGGGCGGCCACTCTCCAGGCCCAGGTCAGCCTGTTGTCCAGCCGCAGGCGGGTTAGCGCCAGGTCAGTCCTTCGCCTCCTCGGGCTAATGATGGCTGTGATTCCGACAGTCCCTAATGCTCGGCTCTACATGAGAATCTCTCAGTGGGCGCTTTGGTCTCAATGGGATCAGCTGGTGGACGACCTAGATCAACTTGTCCTGGTCTCCACTCCCATGGCTTGGGACTTGCAGTGGTGGATGGTTCAGGAGAACCTCTGCTGGGGAGTTCCCTTCAGTCTCCTTCCCCCCTCGCAGACGTTGACTGTGGACGCCTCCGGCGAGGGTTGGGGAGCCCATCTTGGTCCTCACAGGACCCAGGGCTCCTGGTCCAAGCTTGAGAAGTCTCTTCACATCAGTGTGCTCGAACTAAGGGCAGTGCTGTATGCTCTTCAGGCTCTGCATCTGTATCTGTCTCCCGGTCACCTAGCTGTACAGACGGACAATATGTGTGTGGTCTGGTACATCAACAAACAGGGAGGAACTCGCTCCTACCCCCTTTGCCGAGAGGCAGTGCAAGTCTGGGATTGGGCAGTGCAGCACAACCTTCACCTCATGGCATCTCATGTCCCGGGGATCGAGAACATGCTGGCAGACAGGCTAAGCCAGTTATTTGCTCTAGCTTACGAATGAGAACTGGATCAGGGGGTCGTAGACGACATCTTCCTACGCTGGGGAACTCCACAGGTAGACCTGTTTGCTTCCCCACAAAACACAAAACTTCCCATCTTCTGCTCGCTTGCTCCAGAGCGCGGCATTTTTTGGAGAGACGCTCCATCTCTAGACTGAAAGAGCAGATTCGTCTATGCCTTCCCCCCCAATGTCACTGATTACAAGGGTCTTGCAGAAACTCGGTTCAGAAGGAGCTCGAATGATTCTGATTGCTCCTTTCTGGCCCAGGTAAGTTTGGTTCTGTCTTCTGCAACAGTACTCAGAGGAACCTCCTCTTCATCTTCGCTATTTTTGCTGAGCCAGGATCAGGGGACCCTGGTCCATCCAGGCCTCAAGTCCCTTCAGTTGCACGCATGGCTCCTGCAGACGTAGCTCAAGCCCGATTCGGGGTTCCCCCCTGAGTAGCTGAGATTCTGGTGGAGGCCAGGAAACCCTCAACCAGATCTACCTATGCCATGAAATGGAAGCGGTTCTGTATTTGGGCTGCCTCCAATGATGTTGATCCCTTCTCGTGCTCTGTCGGCCGACTTCTGGATTACCTGTGACACCTTTTCGATCTGGGTCTCAGCCATTCATCCTTAAAGGTTCACATGGTGGCCATTTCGGCCTATCATGTCCCCTTTGCAGACAGAACATTTGCTCAGCTGGAGGTCTCTAAGACCTTTTTGAGAGGGGTCCTTCACTTACAACCCGCTATCCGGGTTCCTTCCCCTCCTTGGGATCTGAATTTCATTTTAGAGAAACTTACTCTGCCTCCTTTCGAGCTGGTAGCCTCAGTGGACCTAAAGTTCCTTTCTTGGAAGACTCTCTTCCTAGTGGCCATTACTTCTGCTCGACGAATTTCCGAGCTTCAGGCACTGATGTGTAAAATCCCGTATTTGATTTTTCACAAGGAACGTGTGGCTCTGCGTACCAACCCTAAGGTGGTAGCGGAATTGACGCTGAATCAATCCATATAGTTGCCTGACTTTTTTACACAGCACTCCAATCAAGGAGAGTACCTTCTGCATACTTTGGATGTTCACCGAATTCTGAGATACTACACCAACAAGACGAAGGATCTCAGAAAGACTGATCAACTGTTCGTCTCTTTTGCTCATTAAAGAGAAGGCAATGCTGTTTCTAAACAATGCCTATCGAAATGGCTGGCTCTTTGTATCACTTTCTGTTATGACAAGTACAACAAGAACCTGTCGGGTCCAGATTAAAGGCCACTCCGCCAGAGGGGTCGCTGTCTCTGCGGCTTGTTTCAAGAACGTGTCAGCGGTTGACATTTGTGCAGCTGCCACTTGGACTTCTGTCCATACCTTTACAGTTTGGACATTACCTCTCGCTGTAGAGCAGGCTTCGGGCTGGCTGTTTTGCAAGGCCTCCTTTCCTAAGGCCTTCACAACCAGAGGGTCTACTTCTGAGTAGCTTTCCTTCTCCCGTTAGCGTCTCCTTGTTCCAGATTTCTTGGGACTCAGTCCTATATGTAATTACCTACTGCAGGAGCCCTCTCGAAGCAAGATAGTACAGTTACGTGAGAACTTACCGTAACAGTAGATCTTCGAGAGAGGCTCTTGCAGTAGGTAATACCTTCCCGCCCTCCATCCCCCTAAGCTTTTTCAGCTCCTTTTCCAGGATGGGAAATATCTGCTTCTCTCTCGTCTTGCCTTTTGGCCTTTGGCGAAAAAGAACTGGAAGGCAGGCATGGGGGACTGCCCCTTTATACTGACGCTGCATGACATCGGCCAGCTGACGTGGGGGCAGTCCCCCACCAGAGACTGCTAGCTAGAAATTTTTCTGTTGGGTCCTGACGCTGGCCCTCATCAGTCCTATATGTAATTACCTGCTGCAAGAGCCCTCTCAAAGATCTACTGTTGCGGTAAGATCTTATCTGTGTCAATCTTCACCATTCATCACATATGGGTATTGGCCGGAGGTCAGGACCCCGCGGGAGCTTTTTTTTTTTTCTTTTCAAAAAGGGATAGGTGGAACCGACACACCATTGGCTCCGCCCTCAAGGCCGACGTACTGCGTGGTGCTCGAGGGTTGGCCGTTAGGCTATGTCGACTCCGCCTGCCTACCAGTTCTTCGTCTTCCGCCATCGAGGTCGCCTCGTGGGAAGCTTCTTCAAGAATTTTAGGCCTTCAGCCATTTGAAATCAACGTTTTACAGTCCGTCGGTCGCCTGCCGGTTCTGTGTTCTGCCTCCACTCGACGTCGCCTGGTAAGATCTTTCCTTTTTATTTGAATTCTGCGACGACGAGTCTGTTTTGGTGTTTTTTTCTCCGTAGATCATGTCTTGGTCGGAGGGCAAAAAGTCTTCGAAGACGGGTCAGCCCCTCCATGCGTCAGTGCCCTTGCGGCCGAATGTTTTCCGTCACCGACCAGCACGACCGGTGTCTTGCGTGTCTTGGCCCTCTTCACGACATGGACTCGTGCGACGCCTGCTTCTCCATGGACCGCCGGGTCCTCGAACAGCGCGCGTTGAAAGTGGGGTGAGCTCCGCCGACTTTCGGGGGTAGGGTACGCACTCTGGCCAAGCCGTGCTCTCTCGGCCCTTCCTCCGGGTCCCCTCCCGGTTCTATACGGACCGAGGAGGAGGAAGCCTTGGCTACTTGTAGCCTGGCCATCGCCGAGGCTCCTCACGCAGCGCAGGAGGCCTGTCCCGCTTCCTCCCGGGAGCGGGCGGGAGGCGCTGCCACGGCAATCGCCCCTTCGGGGGTGAAGGCTCCCCCGGTGTTGCTCCCGTGGCTGGAAGGCCCGGTCAGCGCTGTCCTTAACGCCGTCAGTCGGTGCCGTCGAAGCCGTCGGCGCCGTTCGCGGAGCCGTGGGCCCTGTCGGCGCCTTCGTCAGCACGCTCGGCGCTGTGGGCCCTGTCGACGCCGTTCGCTGCACCGACGCCGCTCGCTGTGCCGTGGGACAGGATCCGGCGTCCTCCTTTGCCATGTCTCGCCTTGGCGCCGTCCTCGGTGCCGAGGTTGAGCACGGTGCCGTGCCTCCGTGGCTTGGCGCCGTAGGGCCCTCGACTCCGGCTGTCGGTGCCGTCCACGCTCTCGGCGCCATTCGCGGCACCGAGGCGCCGGTCGGTACCGTGTTCGGCGCTGGGTCCGCCTTCGGGGCCATCATCGTCACCGCTTCGGTCCTCGGTGCCGATCGCGGCACCCTGGGGTCGAGTGGTGTCGTTGGCGCCGAGGATGCTGCTGGGGCTGCTGTTGGCGCCGTCGTTGTCCCTGGTACCGCCCCCGGTGCTGGTGGACTCGATGGCGCTGCGTCTGGCCCTGGCTCTGGACCTTTGGCCCGAGCTGCCCCGGTGCCTCCTGCGGATCCCGCTCACGGGGTTGTGGAGGGCACGGGTGCCCACTCGGCCACAACTCTGACTGTTAGGCCCGGTGGCAAGGTTGGTACTGCCCGCCCTCCTACGGTTTGGCTTAGAGCTTCGGACTCTGCCTCTTCGGAGTCAGAGTCGAGCTCGAGTCGGACGAGCAGTCACACCCCTCGGGGTTGGCTGTGGAGGAGGGCAGCACTGTGGTCTCGTCGACGAGTCGGAGCCACCCCCCTACTGAGGAGAGTCAGGTGGCCCCCGAGACTGGGGTCAGTGGTGCTGACCAGCAGGCAGTGGTGTGAGCCACCATAGCTCTGCAACCTGGTCTTGGGGGGTTCATCGACCCCTCAGTGGTGGTACCCCCTCCAGTGGTGTGTCTTGATCGCCCAACTTTGTGGCCTATCGAGAAGCCTACTGGAGGGAAGGGTACTGTTCCCTGGGTCTCCCCTACGGGGGCAGCCCAGAGATGCCAGCTACCTAGGCTGGTCCTCTCGAGGAGGAGGACTCTCTCGGACTCTGAGGGGTCGAGGGTGTGGGGTCACGTGTTGGCCCTTTTCTGGGGTCCACTCGGCCCTGGGCCAGGCCGTGGTGGATTTCCACCCTTCTCCTCGGGTTCCTTGAGGGAGTCCCATTCTTTTGAGGCAGGGGACTGTCCTTCTGGACCTTTATGGCCCCGGTCGCCTCGCTGGGGGGATTCTTCTGGGCGCAGCCAAGGCAGTACCAACGTGGTTGTACAGCTGTCGGCTGTGGAGTCTTCCGGGGCACTCTCCTCGGGTGCTCACGGTCCGCTCCCATGCCCCGGCGGAGGTCAGCCGACTTCTTTTCTCGGCTCTGCCCCATCCCTCTGCCACATTCTCCTGCGCTCCCAGGCATTCTTGGTTCTAGCGGCCCTCTCACCTGGGAGCAGTTCAGCGCGGTGGCTGCCCAGTTCCCTGCTTATGTTAGGGCTATGGACAGCCAGGTTTTTCAACCTCCCCCCGTGCAGCCACCCTCGGAACATAAGGTGACCACCAGCTCCTCATCCCCCTCTTCTGGGGGAGAGGAACCTTCTGTCCACATCTCTCCAGCTGCTGATCTCTCGGAGTATCAGCGTTTCCTTGTGAGGATGTTGGAGGACTTGCACCTTTCTCCATCTACTGTCAGCAATCCTGAGCATGCGGCGCATGCCTTTCTCGGCGATTTTGGCAGGCCACCCTTGTGGTGCCGCCCTGGCCTGCTCCCTTTCGGGAGGCGTCCTTGCGTTTCTGGCAGAGGCCCTTCTCTGGAGTTCCTGCCCCAAGGGACCTCAGCCAGAGGTATTGCGCTCCCCCGGAGTCTCCAGGTTCCATGCCTCATCCGTAGTCTGGCTTGACGCATCTGGACACTCCTGATGGGCTTTGCACCCTCCCCGTGACCGGACCCCAGATCAAGACTCCTCAGATTTTGATTTTTGGGGGAGGAGGACCTTCTACGGTTGCTCTTTTCTATTTCTGCTCATCAGGCCCACCATGCAACCTACAACAGGTTCTTGTGGTCCAGGCTAGGTCAGCTCTTAGCCTCGTTGCCTGACTCGGAGCAAACCAGACAAGCCATCGCGCTGTCTGCACATGGCCTGGAGCTAGCAAGGCACCAAGCGAGGGCATCTTATGACGCCAACGAGGTAGCTACCAGGGTCATAGGGACAGCGATCTGCACTAGGAGATCGGCATGGCTACGTCTTTCCCGGTTGTCACCCATGGCCTGGCGTAGGGTGATTTGCTCCGCCCACCAGGGAACCAACCTACCTTTTCTCCTGTAGAGCAAGACGGCGCTTGTCGGGCACCTTCCTTCCCTAGGGGACCCTCTCTCTTCTCTCCCCACTCGGGCCTCCCCAGGCCTGAAGGTCTCCCCTAGTGTGTCACCCACTGAGGGCTATGGGACCGTGTCCCTTAAGGTGAATGAAACAACCCCCTTGGGGGCTTGGTACTCACCCATATGTGATGAATGGTGAAGATTGACACAGATAAGATATGAAAATTACGTACCTACCGTAATTATGATCTTCCTGTGTATCTTCACCATTCATCACAACCCCACCCACCATCCCCCTGGGACCTCAGTCTCTGGGTCCCCCTCCCTCCCTCTGTGACTCCCCCTCTCCTCTTTAGGAGCGGGGTAAAGTAGGGACACACGGTGGTATTCTCCTATGAAGGGTAGACAGCTCGAGCGGCACTCCTTCTCTACTACATGTCTCCACCCCAATGGGGTGGGAGTTGGTGGTTGCCCTCCTCCTGTTCTCCTTCTTGTTTCCATCTAACCGTTTTAAAAAAAAAAAAAAAAAAAGAAAATCCCCTTTTTTCACCAAACATTCTTCCTGAGAGAGTACTAAATCCCTGTACCCTGTCCTTCCTCCAGAATAGCCTACTGTGCTTCTGGGGTATTGGCCAGTTATTCTGTGCCTTGAATTCTGGCAGAGAGCTTTGCTACTCCTTGCAGTTCCTATCTAATCTGGTGATGGACAAGGGTGTCGGATACCTTGATACCTCTCACTCTCTCCTAAATTCTCTCCCCTCCCTACCCTCCCTTCTTCTGCTTCCAGAGATTGGGGCCCCTACCCAATCCCCTTAGTCTAATCTCTTCTTTGCTGTCCTCTCAGTTGTTATTTCTCCTTTTAGTTCAGTTATCTTTTCCTTTTTCTGTCCCTTGGACTCTCTTGTCCCACCCTCCATCCCTTCCTCTTACCTCTCCGGTGACTCAGAACTGGTAGGCAGGCGGAGTCGACACAGCCTAACGGCCATCCCTCGAGCGCCACGCAGTACGTCAGCCTCGAGGGCGGCACCGATGGTGTCGGCTCCGCCTACCCTTTTTAAAAAAAAAAAAAAATCCCGCGGGGTCCTGACCTCCGGCCAATACCCATATGTGATGAATGGTGAAGATACACAGAAAGATCATAATTACGGTAGGTACGTAATTTTCATTTCTTATGTAACTGTACTGTATTGCTGATGGGGGACCTGAATCTGCCAGATGTTGACTGGAGCACCTTTGCTGCAGCCACATCCAAGAGCATGGCCATTCTCGATGCCCTACAGAGAGCATGCCTCAGACAGCTAGTATTGGAACCCACTCGGGAGAGAGCAGTCTTAGACCTGGTACTCTCAAATGGGATGGAGAGAGGATCTCTAATCTTGAAGTGGGTAGCCATCTGGGAACAAGCGACCACCAAGCAGTGTGGTTCATGATAAACTTAGCTGTAGAGTCAAGCCACACAAAAGTGAAGGTACTGGACTTCCGGAGGGCTGATTTTGTCAAAATGGGAGAATGCCTCAGAAAAGCACTAGCAAACAGGCAAGAAGGTGGGGTGGAGCAATAATGAGGAAACATCAAAACCGCCATCACAGAGGCAACATGCCTTTGTGTGAGGCAAATAAATCAAAATGGAAGAAACAAACACTATGGTTCTCATAAGAAGTGGCGGAGAAGGTAAGGGAGAAAAAGATAGCATTCAGGAAGTATAAGGAAACACAGAAGGAGCAGGACAGAGAACTATACCAGTTAAAGCAGAAGGACGCAGGTAAGGTAGTCAGAATAGCAAAGGCCCAAACTGAGGAAAAGGTAGCCAACTTGATTAAGAAGGGGGATAAAACCTTTTATAGGTACATTAGGGAGCAAAGAAAGACTAAGGCGGGGATACTGAGGCTGAACAAAGAGGAAGGTGGTTGGGCAGAGAGCGACAGTGAAAAAGCAGGGATACTGAACAAATACTTTTGCTCAGTATTGACAGTGGAGAAGCAGGGGGAAATACCAAATCCGGTCAATAGAAGCACTCTGGATAGGGGGGTTGATATTAGTCATTTCACAGAAGAAAGGGTTCTGAAAGAACTCTTAAAACTGAAGGTGGATAGAGCAATGGGGCCTGATGGGATCCACCCCAGAATTCTAAAAGAACTAAGGGAAGAACTAGTAACACCATTGACTACCCTTTTTAATAAATCATGGGAGGATGGTGTGGTACCTGAGGACTGAAGGAGGCGGATGTGATTCCCTTCACAAAGTGGGAGCAAGACAGAGGCAGAAAACTACAGACCTGTCAGTTTGACCTCAGTGGTAGGGAAAATGATGGAATCACTTCTGAAGGAAATAATTGTTGAGTATCTAGAGGCCAGTGGGGCACAGGACCCAAGGCAGCATGGATTCACAGCGGGAAGGTTATGTCAGACAAATCTAATTGATTTCTTTGACTGGGCGACCAAAGTAGTAGTAGACGGGGGCTGTGGACATGGCCTACCTAGACTTTAGCAAGGCATTTGACACAGTCCCACACAAAAGATTAATAAACAAATTAGCCAGCCTGGGAGTGGGTCCCAGGGTGCTAGCCTGGGTTCAACGCTGGTTGGACAACAGGACACAGCGGGTAATAGTAAATGGAGTCCACAGTGAAGAAAGGAGGGTTACTAGTGGGGTACCACAGGGTTCAGTATTGGGGCCGGTCCTTTTTAATGTCTTTATAAGTGACATTGCAGAGGGACTGGAAAGAAAAGTATGTCTCTTTGCAGATGAAACAAAGATCTGCAACAGGGTTGATACACAAGGTGGGGAGGAAAGGATGAAAAGGGGCTTGGCAAGGTTGGAGGAATGGTCAAATGTATGGCAGCTTAGATTCAATGCAAAGAAGTGCAAAGTAATACACCTGGGAAACAAAAACCCAGGGGACAAGTACACTATTGGGGGTGAGATACTGACAACGACAAAAATGGAAAGGGACCTGGGGGTAGTCATACCAGATGGCCTAAAGGTGGGCCAGCAATGTGAGAAGGCAGTAAGGAGGGCTGGGGGATACTGGGATGCATAGGGAGAGGCATCACCAGTAGAAAACAGGAAGTTGTTGGCCCTCTGTACAGACAGTTGGTAAGACCCCATCTGGAGTACTGTGTACAGTTCTGGAGACCCCATCTCTGCAAAGACATAGACAGGGTGGAGGCTGTCCAGAGGAGGGCAACCAAAGTCATGCAGGGTCGGCATCAGAAGACATATGAAGAAAGACTAAAGGAACTAAAGATATATAGCCTCGAGGAAAGGAGGGAGGGGGGGACATGATAGAAACTTTCAAATACTTCAAGGGAATCAACAAAGTCCAAGAGGGTAGCATCTTTCAGAAAAAGAGATGTGCAAAAACAAGGGGTCACAATTTGAAGATAGAAGGGGGATGGCTCAGAGGTAATGTGAGGAAGGATTTCTTCACAGAGAGGGTTGTGGATACTTGGAACAGCCTTCTTGAAGAGGTTGTAAAGTCAAAAACAGTGGGGGAATTCAAGAATGCTTGAGACGGACATAAGCAATTCTGGTGGGAGGTAGGAGGAAGTAGGCTATTGGTTAACTAGGATCTGTAGCTTATCCATTAGGTAGGGAAATGGGCAGACTAGGTGGGCCAAGCGTTCCTTATCTGCCATCAGATTCTATGTTTCTATGTTTCTGTGTAACTGGGCTTGTGGATTTGGTGGTCTCCAGGGTTCTTTGCTCCAAATGGGCAGTTATATAACGGAATTTTTTCGGAATAAACCATGCTGTTCAAACAACATGAAGTCTTGCTGTATTCAGACATAATGCAGTTAGCCCCAGCACTTGAACTGCCCCAGAGAGGGAAGAGTTAACTCTATGCAGAAGCATAGAATGTTGCGCTCGAGCTCGGTTTTCAAACCTCTGTCTGTGGTACTTCCCAGTGTAACCGTCAGATTCTTTACTCCGCCTAAAAGTGAAGTCGCTCCAGAGATTTTCTCTGCTCGGTTCGGTAAAAGTAAAGCATTCAGTTTAAACCTTATAATTTTTTGTTATTTTCTGATTTCCTGCCTCTGTCTACGGTACAGGTAGTGTGTAGATAGGTAGTGACTGTGTTTTATTCTGTGAAAAAGTTGGAAATTGTTCTTTTCGTCGGTTTCTTTCCGGTCGGTCCGGTTTGGAACCGACCCATTCTGTTTAATCTTATTTCTGGGACTAGAGTGGTGTTCCGCTACCGATCGGTTTCAAAAGAACCAGCCTTTTTGGCCGGTTCTTGTAAAAAGCCCGTGACGCGGTTTGTAACTGATCGGTTATTGTATTACCTGGCTTGAAAGCTGCAATAGGGTAATTTGTTAGGTTGGCCATGTCTGAGAAACCCAACAAGAAAACCGGTCCCACTGGGTTTCAACACTGTACTGAGTGTGGGGAGGCCTTTGCTAAGGCTGACCCCCCATCTCATCTGTGTTTATTGTCTGGGGTTTGTCCACCTCAAGTCAGACTGCCAAATCTGTAAAAACTTTCCTAAATCCACTCTAGACAAAAGACTGAGTAGGCTGAAGGAAAGGGAGGCCAAGAAGTCCATAGATCCAGATGGTCAGCCCGGTTCGGTTGCGGACGAACCTGAGGAGGTGCCTACTGACCTAGGCTATACCTCCTCGGGCAAAAGGAGAGCTGACCCCAAGGGGTCGGTTCCATCAAAAAGAAGTGCAAGTCTGCCAGTTCAGATCCATTATCGCACTCTCCAACCGCGGACGAAATAGCCAAAGTGATTAACATTGTTCAGTCGCTTAGACCAGTTCCGTCCGAACTGGTACCGCCGGTTAGGTGGTCGGTTTAGTCGGATGCGTCTCCTCAGGATTATGATCCAGATGCTTATTATGAGGAGTGGGAGGAGACGAAGACTATCCCGAGGATGATGACGATGACCGGGGGGTCTGGATGTGCCCATTGAACCGGACATCTCCCCAGACAGGCCTTCAGGTGTCTCTCCTCCCAGGCTCTCTGAGTCCCCTTCACATTTTTTGTTCTGCAAAAAGGTGGCAGAAACCCTGCAGCTGCCCTTGGTTGAAGCTGCAGAGGAGGATGAAGAGCCTGATTTTGTGGAAATGATGGACATCCCAGAGTCCAAAAGACTGTGTATCCCTCTTCATAATTCCTTGGGGAAACAGACACACAAAATTTTACAACCCCCTAATTCAGTACCTCCTGTGGATAAGAGAATGGACAGGAGGTATTTGTTGTCAGGCTCAGCTGCGGAGTTCCTTTATAGTCATTGCAGCCATGTTGGAGTAGTGCAGGCAGTAGCCTGTGACAGGGCTAACTTTCCTTTGGCTTCACACACCCCAGATAAGGACTCCAGGAAAGTGGATGCCATGGCCAAAAAACAGTATTTGACATCCTCTTTGGGACTCAAGGAGGCTACTTATATGGCCTACGTAGCAAGGTACCAGAAATCCAGATAGGGTATGGTTCTGGAACTGGCTAAACAGACCTCTCCCCAGCTAGCCAAGGAACTGGAGGAGGTGGCTGCTGATGGAATTGAGACATCCAAAATGGAATTTCATGCTGCTGTGGACTCCAGTGATGTGGCATCTAGAGTCATGGCTACATCTGTGTCTCTCAGAAGACTTGCTTGGCTCAGATGTACTAGCCTTTCACAGGATACCCAGACTAAGGCTATGGATTTTCCTGTAGTAGGTAACTCTGTGTTTGGAGAGCAGACAGAGGCTTACATGAAGAAAATGGATGAAAACAGGCCCACGTACAGGAGTGCACAGGCCAAAGAAAGGCAAGCCACTCCGCACAAGCAGCAGTCTAGGGGCAGGGGCAGGCCCTTTCAGAGGCCTTTTTACCAAGCCCAGGCCTCTTCTCCCTTCCCACAGAGTTGGTTCTTCAGAGGGAGGGGCAGGTGGGAGATGAGCAGAGCTGCTCCCTCCTCCTCTCAGTCTAAGGCTCCTGCCAAGCAGACACCCTGATGTGTCAGCCCGGGTCGACTCCCCATTTCCAGTAGGAGGCAGGCTGGCTTACTACTTCCAGGCCTGGCAGTCTGTGACCTCAGACAACTGGGTCCTGGAAGTAGTAAGCAGGGGACTGGCCCTCAGCTTCAAAAATTTACAAAAAAGAGGGCCAAGTCTTTTCCACCTGCATCACTCTCAGAAACCATTGCCCTAGAGGCAGAGGTTTCCTCTCTTCTAGCTCTCAGAGCTATAAAGAAGGTTCCTACTCAGCACAGGGGAAAAGGACTGTACTCCAGGTACTTCCTTACCCCAAAGAAAACAGGGGAGTGGCGACCCATCCTAGACCTAAGGTATTTGAACAAACACATTTCAAATCCCAAATTCAAAATGGTAATTCTGGGAATTATCCTTCCCTCTCTAAGGCCAGGGGATTGGCTAGCATCTCTGGACCTCAAGGATGCCTACTTCCATATTCCTATCAGGTACTCCCACAAAAAATACCTCAGGTTCGAGTTGCCTTCAGGCTATTACCAATTCAGAGGTATGCCATTTGGCCTAACATCAGCTCCAAGGGTTTTCACAAAGTGCCTTGCAGTAGTGGTGGCTTACCTCAGAAGACAGGGTATCACCATCTTCCTGTATCTGGACGACTGTCTCTTAGTGGGTCAGTCACCTTTACAGGTCAAGTCAGCTCTTCAAACTACCCGGGACCTACTCAGCTCCTTGGGGTGTCTTCTCAATCTTCCAAAGTCTGTCCTCGAACCAGTTCAACTTCTCACCTTTATAGGCATAGAGTTGGACACTGTACAAGCAAAAACCTTCCTTCCCCTGGCAAGGGTGAAGGCCCTAGTAGATCTCGCTTCCTTCTTTCGACCTCAGGTCTCCTGCTCAGCAAGACAGTTCCTCCAGCTCCTGGGCCACATGGCAGCTTCCACGGCAGTGGTGCAGGGAGCAAGGTTCCAGATGAGGGATATTCAGTTTCATCTAAGGTCTTTTTGGTCTCAAAAGAAGGATTCACTTACCAAACTGATCCCAGTGACTCAGACTCTGGTCCAGGCTCTCCAGAGGTGGCTGGACCAGGACAACCTCAGACAAGGGGTTCCATTTCTCCCTCAAGTCCCATCAGTAGTTCTAACTACGGATGCTTCTCTGCTAGGGTGGGGAGCCCACCTGGGAGCACTGACAGCTCAAGGGGTCTGGTCTCCACAAGAGTTTCTCCTTCATATCAATCTCCTGGAACTCAGGGCAGTATTCCTAGCCCTGCAGATCTTCTCGGATTCAGTCAAGGGCAAGGTGGTCCAAGTCAGGACAGACACCACCACCTCGGCCTTGTGCACAGAGGCCATGAAGCTGTGGTCTCTGGCCTATTCTCTTCAGACTTCTCTGGTAGCAGATCACCTTCCAGGGAAGGACAACGTTCTAGCAGATGCTCTGAGCAGAATTTCACAGGGGCATCATGAATGGTCCCTGGATCCTCACATCCTGAAGGTCATCTTCTCCAGGTGGGGCACTCCAGAGATAGATCTCCTTGCAGCACCGGACAATCATCAACTTCCTCTGTTTTGTTGCAGACCTCCAGTTCTGGGGACGGTTCCCCAGGATGCTCTCATTTTGGACTGGAAGGGCAGATTTCTCTATGTCTTCCCTCCCTTTCCTCTGCTGTTCAGAGTTCTGATCAAGATCAGGACTCAACCCTGCACAGTGATACTGGTGGCTCCAGATTGGGCCAGACAGCCATGGTATCCTCTGCTGCTGTCCTTGTCAGTGTCACGTCCCCTGTCTCTGCCCAGGACATACAATCTGCTGTCCTCCTCCCAGGGGCGGATCTGATACTCCATTCTCCAGTCTCTCAATCTCAAGGCCCGGCTCTTGAAGAGTTAGAATTTGCAGCACTACATCTCTCTCGGGGAGTTCTGGATATTCTGAAGGTCTCCAGGAAACCTTCTACTAGAAAAACGTACAACTCAAAACGGAAAAGGTTCAGTATTTGGTGCTCTCAGAAAGGCATCCTGCCTGACAGCTGGACTCATGGGGCCTGGACCTCAGAGGAGCGCAACCTCCACATCAATGTTCTGAAAATGCGAGCAGTCCTCAATGCTCTAAGGGCACTTCAGGAGGACCTCGTACCGGCCTTTTTTCTCAATCAGAAGGACAACATGACGGTTGTCTTTTACATCAACAAGCAAGGGGGGGATCTCTCCTACCCCCTGTGCAGGGAGGCGATGAGAGTCTGGTGTTTGCCACTGGAGCATCACATATCTCTGTCCGCTGTTCATGTTCCAGGCACCCAGAATGACTTGGCAGACAGCCTAAGCGGGTCTCAGTCCAAGGCACACGAGTGGAAGCTACTCCATTCAGTAGCGGACCAGCTCTTTGGTGTTTGGGGTAGTCCAGAGCTGGACCTCTGCGTCTTCACACACCACCAAACTGCAGTTTTCTGCTCGCGAGAGCACGCGCCTGGTGTTTTTTGGCCAGACGCGTTGTCCCTTTGTTGGGCAGGGAGGTTTCTTTACGCCTTCCCTCCCTTCCCTCTCATTCAGAGAGTCTTATTGAAAGTTCAGGCCGAGGGGGCTCGGAAGATTCTTATCGCCCTACTATAGCCTTGGCAGATTTGGTTCCCACTACTTCAGCGGTTGTCCTCAGAACCTCCAATTCCACTGCCAATATGCTCGCAGTTGCTGTCCCAGAATCAGGGCAGGCTGGTTCATCCAGCTCTGAGGTCTCTGCACCTTCATGCATGGCTCCTGCAGACATAGCCAAATCAAGGTATGGGGTCTCCCAGGAGGTGGCGGATGTCCTCGTTTCGATGAGGAAGCCCTCTACTCGCTCCACTTACGCTATGAAATGGAAATGTTTTTGCTTATGGGCTTCGTCTCATCACTTGGACCCCCTTACCTGTCCGGTGAACTCAGCATTACAGTACGTCTTTTCCTTATACCAGCAAGGCTTGAGATACTCTTCCATAAAGGCGCATATGTGGGCTATTTCTGCTTATCACGTCCTCTTTGGAGACAAGACCGTGGCCCAGTTGGACATGTCCCGCACCTTTTTACACGGCATTTTGCATTTGAGACCTCCCATTAGGGATCCTATTCCTCCCTGGGATCTCCTTGTTGTGTTGGAGAAGCTCACTCCCCCCCACCCCCCCGAACCTGCAGCAGAGTGTGAGCTGTGTTACCTTTGCTGGAAGGTTTGTTTTTTGGTTGCTGTTACTTCAGCTCGAAGGGTTTCCGAGCTTCAGGCCGTGATGTGTAAGGAGCCTTATTTTAATTTTTCACAGGGAAAGGGTTTCCCTCAGGACAAATCCTAAGTTTCTTTCCAAAGTGGTCTCAGAATTGACCCTCAACCAGTCGATTGACCTTCCAGTTTATTATTCTACCCCTTCTAATAGGGAAGGGGCTCTCCTACACACATTGGATGTCCACAGGGTGCTGAGGTACTACCTCACGTGTACAGCGGTGCACCGTAAATCAGAGCAATTATTTGTGGCCTTTGCACCACAATATCTGGGCAAACCGGTGTCTAAACAAACTATTTCCCAGTGACTTGTCCACTGTATTGTGTTTTATGACAAGCACAACAAACCTCTGCCAGGCTTGGTTAGAGCTCATTCCACCAGGGAGGTCTCTACCTCCTTCACCTTCTTGAAGAACGTCTCTATATGGGACATTTGTGCTACTGCTACTTGGAATTCAGTGCACACCTTTGTTGGGCACTATAGCCTGGATATTGCCTCCAGGTGCCGTGCCAGATTTGGCCTGGCAGTATTTCAGGGACTTTTGTTTTAACCGTGCTGTCTTTCAGTCATCTGTTTCCATCTTTCTCCTCCCGGGATTAGTCACCTCCTTGGCGCAGGACTGCTTGGGATTCTGTCCTAATGGTTATAGCCTGCTGCAAGAGCTCCCCCTCGATGTAAGATAGTATAGTTACTTAAGAACTTACCATAGCAGTAGATCTTCGAGAGGAGCTCTTGCAGCAGGCACTGCTTTCCCGCCCTCCTTTCCCTGGAGAGGTTTACAGCATATCTTCAACAGTCTTCACCTGGTTCGCTTGCTAGGGTCCGTTCACGTGTCTTGGCAGGTGAACTGAAGTGGAGCTGGGGTCCGCCCCCCTTTATAGCATGACTGACGTTGTGGTGGAGACGACGTCGGTGGGCGGTCCCCGCTAGGTACTGCTAGCTAATTTTTTTTCCGGTGGGTTCTAAGGCTTGTGGCATTAGTCCTAATGCTTATAGCCTGTTGCAAGAGCTCCTCTCAAAGATCTACTATTACGGTAAGTTCTTACGTAACTGTACTTTCTCTGTCTGTACATAGTAGTACTCCCACATCTGAAACGTGGGCTGATACCCACTACTGAAGCAGTAGTGCAGCATCATAGGGATGCTGTGCTGCTGAGGTGCCGTCCTTCAGATGGGCCGTTAAACCAGGGTCCTTTATGCCCATCTCTGTTTGCTGTTCAAGTTAAAGATCCCATGGCAGTTATTGTCAGAGATGGGGCTTTTCCGCCCAGTGTCCTTGCCAGCATTTCCCCTGTCAATAAAATGGGTCAGGGATATTCTGAGGCACTATCATGGTTTTTGTTTTGCCCATCTTTTATATGGCCAGTTTGGATAAATGTGCAGCATTTAAAGCAGAAGTACAATGTAAAAAAAAATCTTGCTTTTTCAACAATTTATTCCCTGTGCTCTTTTGAGCATTTCCCTGGTAATCTTTCCCGTCGGCATTGTACTGTCACCCCGTTATTTGCTCAGTTGTTCTTTGTTTCTGGTTACATTTCCGCCATCCACCATGTTGAAAGCAGCAGTAAAAGATAGGCAGCTGCCATATTTTCTGTAGCGCTACAACAACTGGAAACCGATCACTTCCTGATTAGGTAGTACTGCTGCTTTAAGGTGAGGTTCAAGTCTTCCAAATTTTACAACACAAGCTCTGGTAACTGTCCTGGTCTTTGTTTTTATAAAGCAGGGCTTCTAACAGTGGAAGGAGTCTCCCAACAGATTCCTTGGCTAGGAATGTTTCCCAGGAAGTAGTCTGTGCCTGTTATGGGCACCCTACCTACAGGGGTATATAAGGGGTCAACATGCCCTTGCTATTCTTGCTAGCCATGGGGGAGGAACATAAGATCCAAAGCCTTAATGCAGTTTTAGTGCACCAGTTCTAGCCTCTCTATATTACGGTTGAGGGCTCTTTCCTTGCTCCAGCTTGCGACACAACACCTGTGGAGACTACCCCTGTGCAATATTCAGTTCCAACAGTATGTAGGCAGCTCCTTAAGGAGGACGAAGAACGGGACTTTCAGAACTCTGAACCAGAGGGTTCCTCGGAGGCAGGACACCGTAAGGTCGACATTTGACATTTCAGCAGTGGATGACATAGCAGGCGTCACATATAGTTACACCTTGGTCACACTGCGGTCCCTCCTGCTGTGATTTTGTTCACAGAATGGCTATCAAGCTAAATGTAAATGTCCTGTAAACCGAATCCCTGGGAACATATTCAGGAGACCTGGGTTCGAGCCCCAGTCGGGCGGCATTATTTTGTTTTTAATGCTTTGCAGTGGCTAGTACTATACCTTTGTCCTCAGAAACCATGGAGTAATTTCAGTTCCTGAACATTTTCTGTGAACCATGTCAAGCAAAGCCCACCTTTCTGTTAACATAACCTTCATGACTCTTGCTAAGAGAGCCTGGAAAGAACCCGTCTACCCCGGCGATTGATAACGAGGGGGAGGGTATACCATCAGGGTACCCTGGCCCTTTCTTAGGACACCAGGCCTGATTCCCCACCCTACAGACCTTCCTCCAACCTCCTGGTCTTGAGCAGGCTTTCCCACTTTGTTCCCAGCTGGGCCTCCTTCACCACAAATGAGTGGATGCAGGAAATAGTATGGGAAGCACTATTCCTAGAGTTTTTTTACGCCCCTGCTGAGCTAGAGAACAATGTGTAAGATTGTCTAGTATCCCAACCAAGTATGCTTTTGGAGAAAATATAGGTGGAAAGTGGCAGGAGGGCTAGGAAATTTTCCAAAATGCCTATCAAGATGAGGTATCATTTTGCTGATACTTCCAAGCCCCCTAAAGGACTTGAGGTTGACGTGTTTGTGTTTTATGAATTTATTTATTTGAAATTGGTAACCGTGAAAGGCACATTGAGCCGTGGCTTGTTTGCAGGTGGGAAGCAAGGACTTTTATATTCTTCAGATAAGGCAGACCATAGAAATTGTTGAAGGAATATTGGCTGGGGAAGGACCATGTGTGGCAAGGTTACAATATTTTTTTTTCTCAACTCAAAGATTTGTTGTACTGTAATAGACCACAAGAAAACAAGTCAGAAGTGTTTGTTCAGCCTAGCTTTGCTCCGTATGTGCTGTTTCACACGGATGGTGTGAAGTGAATTACATAACCCATTTCCTGCATGATTACTGCTTCTGCCCCGAGCTCATTCAAGATTTCACTGTAACCTAACCTTTGTCTCACTAATGAAGTACTTCCTCCTCTCCATGTGATACTTTTGAGTCATTGTGGTGTAATAAATTTGTTAAGCTATGGTTACTAGGGGGTGGTGTCCTTGCACATGCTTATAGAAGATTAATATGTGCAACGTGTTTATGACAGCTGTCTGAGTTCCTAGACTTTCATCCAAGTGTGCAGTAAGGCTGTAGGAACTAGTCAGTATGACATCATTCTACATGTACACAGATTGTGTGGGTGAAAGGTTCATCACAAAGCACTTACAGGCCTGTTTTTATCCTCGTTTTCAACAATATTATTTGACTATTAATCCCTATGTGTATTACAGCAGTATTAACCCATACATTGGCAGAGCACTCCCTGGGGGAAACGATTCTCCTTGGGGATTTTAACCTGAAATGGAATACACTGGGGGCCTCCATCAATAAGAACCCTCTTCTCAATACCACTCTGACCCAAGTTATTGACCTGCCCACAAGGCACAACTCCAAGACTGGCAACCACTCCTTACTTGACTGGGCCCTAGTCTCAAGCCCGGACCATATATCGGCGGCAAGGATCATGGCAGACTCATGGAGTGATCACTCAGCAATCTCTGCACCTGGTCTAACATGCTCCCTAAACTGCCTGCCAGGGTAACAGAAGCCAGAAACTACAGCACACTCATACCGGAAGCATTCTGCTCTGACCTACAAGCTGTAAACTGAGATCCCATAATCTTCCTTCCCACCCTGGACGAGGGGCTGGATTACTTTACTAACTCATTTATGTCTGTGGCCAATGAACACGCCCCCTGAAAAAAATCTAAGGGTGCAGGGGAAATGCCATAAATGGCTTAACCTTAGCCTTAAACGAAGCATGCTGCTCCTCCCTAACAGGGCCTGGGGACACTACAAATCCTCAGGCCGCAAATCTGACTGGGAGAAGTGCAGGGAGCTGAGGAATCCGTGCAAGAAAGCTTCCAAGCAGGTGAAGTCCAAATACCTGCGGGATCTCCAGTTGAGACACGGGATCCTAAGAAATTCTGGGGCCAAATAAATCTGCTTCTAAAGGTAGCCCCTAATGCCCAGGATGGAGCGCTCCTAGTTGGGGATACCCTAATCAATGACCCCTCATTAGTTGCTGAGGCGTTCAATGCCTCTTTTTCCAATCCAAGTGGACTCAAACCCCCTATGCATTCTGGTGTCCCCTGCAGCAGTGGTAGTGCTTGGGATCACACTAGGCCTCAGTTTCACCTGAAACTGGTCAAATCTTCTGATGTACTTCCCCTTCTGCTTAAAATAAACCCCGACTCCTCTCGGGACATGACCTGCTTGAGCCAAGGCTACTGAGGGCCACTAGCCCAGCTATCACCTACCCTGTCACTATGCTCATCAACAGGTCCCTCCTTGAAGGAATAGTCCCAAGTAAATGGAAGGTTGCGACCATAGTCCCTGTTCATAAAAAGGGCCCAGGGACAAAGAGGGGAACTGCAGGCCCATCTCCATTCTCTACCCTCTTGGGAAGATGCAGGAGAGGTTGGTCTACAACCAAATACAGGATTACCTCAAGAGGCATCTACTCCTAGCCAACATACAACATGGCTTTAGGAAAGGCCATGGCACCGACACAGCTCTTATCCGGCTCACGTCGGACATCCTTGATGCCATGGATTGGGGCTCCCTGACGGGGGCTGTATTCATCGACCTGTCCAAGGCATTCAGCCTGGTCAGCCATGAACTTCCTCTCTCCAAACTCCACCTACTAGGACTTGACGGGCTCTGTTTCCTGGTTCGAGAGCTACTTGCTCAACCGAACCCAAAAAGCCCTATGGAGAGGAAACCAATCTAGCGCTAGACCTGTGATCTCTGGGGTACCCCAGGGCTTGATCCTGGGGCCCCTGCTTTTCACCCTCTTTGTCAATGATATTGAGGGGGTTTGTGGGCTGAATAACCTCATCCTTTGTGCAGACGACACTGTTGTCTGTTGCAGTGATCCGCTACCAAATGTAATCGGTGCCAAACTCCAGGCCAGTCTCACTGCACTTGAGGCCTGGCTCTCCACCAGCACACTTGTGCTGAATGAAGAAAAAAACGAAAGCTGTCAATGTTTGGGACCAGACGCCTTGTAGCAGACAGGCAGGATCTGCTTCAGCTTCACACAGCCCAAGGAAAGAGAGTTGAGGTCATTGACATGATTAAGTACCTTGGGATCCTCCTTGACCAGGAGATGACCTACAAGCCTCACGTTGACTCCTTAGCAAAGTCCTCCCACCAGAAGATTGGATTTTTCTACAGGCTGGGTAACTCTCTTTCTGATGAGGCTCAGCGTGCCATAGCCAACTGCACCCTGCTCCCAACCCTTCTCTATGGGGCGCCCCTGCTACAGTTCCTTAGGGAGAACTAAGAAAACTAATTGTGCTTTATCACAGGGTGGTACGGCTCGCTACTAACTCCCCTCCTAGGAGGCACCACTGTGAGGTCCTTGCTGACCTCCACTGGCCCACAGTACGGCACAAACTGGTCTACTCCTCTCTATGTCTGACAGTTAAATTCACCACTGCTGGCCCTCCTCCCCATCTGCGTTGTCTGCTGTATCCCAAAGTCCTGGGCTGAGATCCTCGACAGGCCGTCCCCTTAACATCCCTCGAGTACGCACTAACCAAGGCAAGTGATCCTTTTGGTATGCTGCTCCTCACTTATGGAACCCTCTCCCAGAGAACCTGACCAACAGTCCTACTCTCCATGGATTTAAGTCTGGTTTTAAAGGGTACTTGCTAGAGCTTAGTCTCTATGGCTGCAGTCACTAGCTCCCAGCCTGTGAACACGAGTCGTGATAATAAAACCTTGCAACTTTACTGCTGTTACTATTTCACCCTCTAAACTCTTGTGTAATGTTGTCTCATGTACTGTGTACCTCTAACTCTGGCTCTGTCCATACTACACTTAAAACTCCCCTCTGTAACGTTACAGAGGGTCCAAACCATTACTGCAACGGTTTGAGTTTACACTGGTAACATTACAGGAGGCGTTTTTGTAACCGTTGTTGAAACCACTTATGAGGTGGTTTCAACAACGGTTATGAAAACGGTTCTGCCTCTGTTACGTTGCCAGCTGTAGTGTGGACGCATGAGCGTGTAGCCCCAGCATTGTCCTCAGTGCAGCACGAACTGCATTGTGGGATAGAGTGCTGACTGTAACAATACCAGCTGTAGTGTGGGCGTGTGAGTGTGTAGCCCCAGCATTGCTCTCAGTGCAGCACGCACTGCATTGTGGGATAGGGTGCTGACTGTAACGTTACCAGCTGTAGTGTGGGCGCGTGAGTGTGTAGCCTCAGCATTGCTCTCAGTGCAGCACGCACTGCATTGTGGGATAGGGTGCTGACTGTAACGTTACCAGCTGTAGTGTGGGCGCGTGAGTGTGTAGCCCCAGCATTGCTCTCAGTGCAGCACGCACTGCATTGTGGGATAGGGTGCTGACTGTAACGTTACCAGCTGTAGTGTGGGCGCGTGAGTGTGTAGCCCCAGCATTGCTCTCAGTGCAGCACGCACTGCATTGTGGGACAGGGTGCTGACTGTAACGTTACCAGCTGTAGTGTGGACACATGAGCGTGTAGCCCCAGCATTGCCCTCGGTGCAGCATGAACTGCATTGTGGGATAGGGTGCTGACTGTGACGTTACCAGCTGTAGTGTGGACACGTGAGCGTGTAGCCCCAGCATTGCTCTCGGTGCAGCACGAACTGCATTGTGGGATAGAGTGCGACTGTAACGTTACCAGCTGTAGTGTGGACCGTGGCGTGTAGCCCAGCATTGCCTTCGGTGCAGCACGAACTGCATTGTGGGATAGGGTGCCGACTGTAACATTACCAGCTGTAGTGTGGACGCGTGAGCGTGTAGCCCCAGCATTGCCCTCAGTGCAGTATGAACTGCATTGTGGGATAGGGTGCCAACCGTAACGTTACCAGCTGTAGTGTGGGCGTGTGAGCGTGTAGCCCCAGCATTGCCCTCAGTGCAGTACGAACTGCATTGTGGGATAGGGTGCTGACTGTAACGTTACCAGCTGTAGTGTGGGCGCGTGAGCGTGTAGCCCCAGCATTGCCCTCAGTGCAGCATGAACTGCATTGTGGGATAGGGTGCTGACTGTAACGTTACCAGCTGTAGTGTGGGCGCGTGAGCGTGTAGCCCCAGCATTGCCCTCAGTGCAGCAATAACTGCATTGTGGGATAGGGTGCCAACCGTAACGTTACCAGCTGTAGTGTGGACGTGTGAGCGTGTAGCCCCAGCATTGCCCTCAGTGCAGTACGAACTGCATTGTGGGATAGGGTGCTGACTGTAACGTTACCAGCTGTAGTGTGGGCGCGTGAGCGTGTAGCCCCAGCATTGCCCTCAGTGCAGCACGAACTGCATTGTGGGATAGGGTGCTGACTGTAATATTACCAGCTGCAGTGTGGATGCGTGATCGTGTAGTCCCAGACAGGAATGCCAACTTATAGGAATCTTTGAGGGTACTTATTGCCAATAGGTAGTATTTTTCCTGTGACCAAGTTCCCTAGTAAGCCTTTGTTGCAGGCTGCCCTCAAAATATTGAGGGTGCTTATGTCAACTTTGTGGGTGCTAGAGCACTCAAGCACCCATGGAGTCGGCTCCTATGGTCCCAGCATTGCCCTCAGTGCAGCACGAACTGCATTGTGGGATAGAGTGCTGACTGTAACGTTACCAGCTGCAGTGTGAACGCGTGAGCGTGTAGTCCCAGCATTGCCCTCGGTGCAGCACGGGCTGCATTGTGGAATAGGGTGCCGACTGTAACGGTCACCCGTCACCCACAATGTGGACCGGCTGTAACAGTTCTGAACCGATATCATAACGGTTCACTGGCAGTGTGGACACACTGTAACAGTTACCGTCTGTAACGATTTGAAACCATTACAGGGTTTAGTGGTGTAATGTGGACAGGGCTTTATTGTGTGTGTTCTGTTATACGCTGTGCCTAATCCAACGTATGTAACTTCTGTATATTACTGCCAATGTGTGTAACTTCTGTTTGTAACTAATCCCAGGTCACCCCTGAAAGAGGGACCTCTGGTCTCAGTGGGCATACCCGGCTATCAAAATCTAAATAAATAAATAAGGTTCTGATGTTGATTCTAGAAATGAAAATGATTTGCTGACTGTAGCAGCATGTAGCAACTGACAGAGCACTTGGCACAGCTGACTGAATTAATGCACGTACCTTTTGTGGGAGCTTACAAAACCAGTCGGCATGTTTTTCCATTAAAGGGAATGTGTCCCATTACCTGTATGATTCTACCATGAAAACCCATAAATTAGTTTGATAACATACTGATTCAGGAAACGTCTTCAATAAAACAGAAACATAGAATGTGATAGCAGATAAGGCCTGCCTGGCACACCTAGTCTGCCTGTTTCCCTACCTGCTTAAGTTCCAGATCCTAAGTGATCTGTAGCTTACCTTCTCTTTCCTACCACTAGGGTTACCTTCTGTTTATACAGGAAGAATAGAATAGAACAGCTTTATAAATTAATGTGTTAGATATTGGTAGTGCCAAGGACTATACATAGAATAGCATTTGGATTTATATAGTACATTTCAAGCACACTGTATCCTAAAGTGCTTTACAAAGCAATGAGTTTAATGCTGGTAGTTCAGGGTCTATAGAACAGAACAGAATTTGGATTCATATAGTGCCTTTATATACACGATATCTCAAAGTGCATTTCAGATGAATGTTTTTAGATACTGATAGTGCAGGGACTGTAGAAAAAAGAATAAATTGTGTATATACAGCACCGTTGTATGTACCAAATACCAAAGTACTTTATATAGCAATGAGTTAGATACTGGTAGTGCAGGGACTGTAGAATAGAATACAATCTGGATTTATATAGCACCTTTCATACACGCTGTATCCCTAACAACAAAGCACTGAGTTAGATACTGGCAGTGCAGGGACTGTAGAACAGAATTTAGATTTATATAGTACCTTTCATACACACTGCATCCCAAAGTTCTTTAACAGGGCAATGCATTGGATACTAGTAATATTTGTAATGTGTTCATTTATAGGGCACTCATTCCCTGGAGGCTCAGGGCACCTTATATCACAGATAACATAAAAACATTTAAAAATTACAAGCCACGTGTATTATAAATATCAATAATTAGCTAAAACCATATATAGAAAGCTAAAACAATGAAGCAATAAATAAATGAATGCATATATACTGAACAGCAGCAACAGCCAGAATATAGGAAAATAATGAGGCCATGAATGATCTCTAAAGACACTCTTTTAACTTTATTTTTAATATTTTTACTAATACACAGTGCAGCAAACAGAGCAATTGGCAGGCATATTCACATAGGATAGGCTTTCATCAGTACACCGGAGTATACTACTGTTTTACAGTTAGGAACCACAATGCCCCAAACCCTGATACATCAATGGGAGGCTTCCCTCTTAACACGTCTCAGGAAGCTACAAAAAAATAAGTTTTAGGGACATGGATATGTTGTTCATCCACACTGTCTGGCAGGTATCCTTGCCGCTTTAATTCTTGCCAGAAGGTCTTCAAGCTGGCTCCTCCCACCCACCCGGGTGGTAAAACTCTCGGCTCCGCCCCATGACGCCAGATCTTCCTTACCACTTGGAAGCTCAGGTTCCCTCCTTAGCACTCTGCGTTTGAGACTGGATCCTAATTCTTCGGTTCGCCCGAAATTGATTTTGAAGTTTTCAAACCTCGGTCTTCTTTCCCTCACGTGACTGTGATGGACAAATCTGTTTCCGGCTTTCGGAGGTGCCCCTGCGGTCAGAAAATGTCCAGGACGGATCCGCACTCCACGTCGTCAACTGCTTGAGACCTAGATCCGACCCGCGGAGCTTGCGGGTTGTTGCCGTTCCTTCGGCCAATGTTCTGGACGATCGTTTGAAGCTTGGGCGCCCCGAGAAACATTTCCAACCGGTGAAGTCCAAAGAGGCTCGTTGGGCGGTGTGCGTGGCGGCTGGCTCGGCTGAGCAGCTCGAACAGATGATCGCCCTCGAGGAGGAAGCGACCCAGGCTGCATCTTCTTCTTCCTTATCCCGCTCTCTCCAAGTTCCTCTTACACAGCTTCGTTGAAGGAGCTTTACCAGTCCCTTTCCACAAAGGGAGAGGGGCCTTCGGGACATTCTTCTTGGCCCAAGAAAAAGGAGTCAAAAGGTAAGTTCCACCGTCAGCGTTCCTGGGAGCGGGAGAGGTCCCCCTCCCTGGGCAGCCGACCGTCTACTTCGGTCGAGGTTGCGGCTGAGGCCGCTGGCTTCACGGTGCCCCCGTCAGGCCAGTCTGCCGAGACTCCCGTCGACGAAGTCGAGATTTTTCTCAATCCATTAGACGGGCTGTCGACTGGAGAAGCTGACAACCCCACTTCACCGGTTCCCCCTGTGGATACCGAGGATCTGCCTGCTCCTTCGGGACCGCAGTCCCTGGTTAAAGTTCCCAAGCCGAGGGAAGAGCGGGTATCCCATACCCACCCTCGGTCCCCTCAGGGGTCTCGGCCTCGGTCTCGTCGGCGGACCTCTTTTTGGTCCAGCCATTCCCGCCGACACCGGCGGTCTCGGTCTCATTACGGAAGTAAGCGGCGACGCCGCTCTTCCTCGTCGACCTCCTCAGAGGAGAGGCTTCGATGCAAGTTGCGCCAGTGCTACGAGGATTTAATGTGGCAGCAGTTGCTGCAATCCGGGCCTAAGCCGACCCCAGCTATCAAGTGGCTGTCGCCGGGACGGCCGAAGCAACCACTCGTTTCAGTCGAGTTGTCCACCCCAGGGCCGGTTGCTAAGCTGAAACCAGCTGGTCCACCGATTGTGGTGGAACCTCCGCCTCCACAACCGAAGTCCGGGGCACCGACCAAGAGTTCTCGGTCGGGTCATGGCCTGCCCCACAGGTTGTCGGTCACCCTCACTCCCGACCGTCCTCAGCAGGTGGAGGGTGGCTCAGGCCCGAGGCAGCTCTTCGCAGACTCTTCGGAATCCGATGATGCTTCCTCCCTGTTCTCCAGGCAGTGCGATCTGGAGTTCTCTGGGTGCCAGTCAGTGGACGATAGCCCATCGTCCTTCTTGGGTCTGCTTCGGCTTATCTCGGAGTCCACCGGGATGCAGCTCGAGCCCGTGTCCAGACGGGCCAAGTATCCCCTGACGGGGATTCTCCTATGGAGGCCTTTCCGGTGGCTGAGGCCATTGTCGGCCCAGCCTTGGAGCTTTGGCAGCGGCCTGCTTCCTGTCCAGCGCCTTCGGCCAGGGTGGCCAGGAAGTATGCGGTCCCTACCGGCTCTTTGCCCGGTTTCTCGGAACACCCCTCTGTGGACGGGTTAGTCACTGACAGCGTCTTCCAGTGTTCTGGCAATGCTCGGAACGTGGACAAGCCCCCCAACAAGGAATCCAAAAAGCTGGACTTTGCTGGGCACAAGGTGTACGCTGCGTCCTCCCTCGGCCTCCGAAAGGCCAGCTCGGCCGTGCTGATGGCACATTTCTCCCACGCCCTCATGGGCTCCCTGGATGAGGTTGTTCCTCACCTCCCGCCTGACCTGCAGACCATGGTCCGCCAGGTGCGGGACCAGAGCAGGGCGGTGGCGAAGCAGCAGCTCCAGACTGCTCTGGACATAGGTGATTCCTGTGCCAGGTCAGTAGCGGCCGCAGTGGCCATGTGACGCAGGGCGTGGCTGAGGATATCCACTTTCACGGTGGATACTCAGCACAAGTTGGTGGACGTCCCCTTCTTGGGGACTGACCTCTTCGGCCGTGGAGTGGAGGGACACCTCCAGCGGATCGAAAAGTCCAATGCCACTCAGGACTCGGTCACCTCCGCCCAGAGGGACAAAGGCCGCCGTCAGCAGCAGAAGTCGTTTCATCCTTCAGTCCCTGCTCCTCGACCGGCCCAGCAGCAGGGCCAGCAGGCTCGCGCTTGGCGTCCCAAACCCAAGCCGACGGCTTCCTCTAACAGGAAGCAAGGAGGTAAAGGCCCGGGAGGTCCCTCGGCCGGTCCTTCCTCCAAGCCTGCCCAGTGACGGGTTGAGGGGTGCCGCCTCCAACCTCGTCACTCCGCCCTGGGTTCCCCCCGTGGGGGGACAGCTCCGCCACTTCCTTTCCGCCTGGTCCGCTATCACCACGGACCACTGGATGTTGGAGGTGGTAGGAAAAGGCCTGCCTCTGGAGTTCGAGCAGGTTCCGCCTTTTCGAGCCGTCGCCCCTCGGGGGGGCCACGGGATCCACAGCCTCGCTGTTGGCCCGCCGGGCCAACTTTACCCTGCTCCTCGAAAAAGAGGTAATCAGGAAGGTGGCGGATCCTCCTTCTGACCTGGGGTTTGTGTCCAGGTACTCCTGGTCCCAAAACGGACAGGAGGCTGGCGCCCCATTCTCGACCTGCATGACCTGAACAAGTTCCTAAGGTCTCGAACCTTCAGGATGGTCACTCTGGCTCAGATTATCCCATCCTTGGAACGAGGCATGTGGTTCTGCTCCCTGGACCTCTAGAACGCGTTCTTTCACGTCCCAATCCGTCCGTCCCATCAGAGATTCCTCCACTTCAGAGCGGAGGATCCCTTCTGATTCAAGCCATGCCCTTCAGCCTCTCCCTAGCTCCCAGGGTCTTCACAAATGCATGGCAGTGGTGACAGCATTCCTCGGTGCCGAGGGTCAGGTGTACCCTTACCTGGACGATTGGCTGATAGCAGCCCCCTCCAGACAGGAGGTGGAGCGGTCCAGAGATCTGGCCCTCCAGGTTTGCTCTCAGGTTGGCCTCCTCATCAACGAGGCCAAGTCGGAACTCGTGCCAAAGCAGGTGATTCTGTTCATCGGGGCAGAGCTTGACTCTCTGTGAGTCAGAGCACGGCTCCCGGCGGACAGGGCCGAGGTTCTTTCCTCCTTTGCCCAATCATTTCTGGTTGGGCAATTGCGCCCTGCCCGGGACTTCCTGCACCTCCTGGGCCTCATGGCGGCCTGCACCAGCGTGGTCCGTTGGGCCCGTTGGTACATGCATCCCCCTTCAATGGGAACTGGCCAGCCAGTGGTCACAACGCCGCGATCCGTTGGACCGGCCCATGACAGTGACCCAGAAGATGTGGAGCGCTCTCCAGTGGTGGATCATTCCAGCTCATCTACAGGAGGGTATCCCGTTCGTCCGCCCTGAGCCGACGGTCTCTCTCTTGACCGACGCGTCTCTGATGGGTTGGGTTGCACATCTGGGGGAACACCGAGCGCCCGGCCTCTGGTCCCCTCGGTAGTCCCGATGCCACATCAACCTGCTGGAGCTCCAAGCGGTCCGACTAGCTCTCACCGCCTTCACTCCGTTTCTACGGGGTCAAGTGGTTCAGGTCCAGACGGACAACACCACGACCATGTACTATCTGAACCGCCAGGGCGGGACGCGCTCCTTGCTGTTATGCAAGGAAGCTCTCCGCATTTGGTCCCTAGTGCACAGCCTGGAGGCGGATCTCCTAGCCATTCACGTGGCAGGAGCCTCCAACACCCTGGCCGATGCCCTAAGCTGGATAGGGGCTGCGTCTCACGAGTGGTCTCTCCTGCTGGAGGTAGTACAAGATCTCTTCTCCCACTGGAGCATGCCTCAGGTGGACCTGTTTGCCTCCAGGGAGAATGCGAAGCTGAGTCTGTTCCATGCCCACCCCCCCTCAGCAGGGCTCGCTGCAGGGGGATGCCTTCTCGAGGCCGTGGACCCCGGGCCTCTTCTGTGCCTTTCCCCCATTTCCCTTGATCCACAAGGTGCTTCTCAAGGTGAGGAGGGACAAGGCGCAGGTGATTCTGGTAGCCCCAGACTGGCCCCGCCAGTTCTGGTATCCAGATCTCCTCAGCCTCAGCTCCAGGCTCCCAAGGCGGCTTCCAGCCTGCCAGGACCTGATCTCAGTCAATCAGGGGAAGGTATTCCATCCGTACCTTCAATTCCTGCACCTGACGGCCTGGTTCCTGAGCGGCTAGAGTTCCAGGCCTTGGGTCTTTCCGACGAGGTCCTCAACATCGTTGAGGCATCCCGTAAGGAGTCGACCAGAAAATGCTATGCCTTCAAATGGAAGAGATTTTCCATTTGGTGTCAGGGGAAGGGCTTGGACCCTTCCGACTACCCCTTGGCAAGCATTCTGGACTACCTGTGGTCCCTTTCTCAGCAAGGGCTTTGGTCGACGACCCTTAAGGTGCACCTGGCAGCCATTTCTGCTTACCGGGCGCGGGCCGGCAAGCAGTCGGTGGCACAGGAGAAGGTGGTCGGGCACTTTTTCAAAGGCTTTGACCACATTTCCCCTCCGGTGCGAGAACCTCCACCTCCGTGGGATCTGCTGCTGGTATTGGCCAAGCTCATGGGCAAGCCATTCGAACCAATGCACAGGTGTGATCTTTCACACCTGTCATGGAAGACCGCCTTCTTGGTGGCTGTCACGTCAGCCAGAAGGATGGGAGACCTCCAGGCACTTTCCATCGAGCCTCCCTACCTGGTCTTCCACAGGGACAAGGTTGTCCTGTGCCCCCACCCGAAGTTCTTCCCGAAGGTGGTGTCGGAGTTTCACCTTAACCAGGTGTTGACTCTGCCGGTGTTCTACCCCAATCACACCTCGGAGGCCAAGTATAGGCTCCATACTTTGGACCCTAGACGAGCGCTCGCTTATTATAAGGAGCGGACGGCTGAAGTTCGGGGAGAGGTTCGCCAGCTGTTTGTCACCTACGCTGAAGCCGCATCTGGCAGACCTGCAGCAAAGCGGATGATAGGCAGGTGGGTCACCTCCTGCATAGATCTCTGCTATAAGTTGGCGGGCATGGAGCCTCCCAGAGGATAAGAGCTCATTCTACCGCCATACGCTCGTCGGTAGCTGCTTCCAGGGACGTCCCTATCCAGGATATCTGCAGGGCTGCTACCTGGAAGTTGGCACATACCTTCATTACCCACTACCACATCGACCTTGAGTCACGCCGGGATGCTGGTTTTGGGGCCTCAGTTCTCCAATCTCTCTTTCCCAAGTAAGTATTGGGGGTGTGCGCCTTGCCTCCCTCCTCCCGGAGAACTGGTAGGAGTCTGCCAGACAATGTGGATGAACAACATATCCATGTCCCTAGAAATACAGGTTACTCACCTGTAACAGGAGTTCTAGGAATGGTATATGTTATTCATCCACCTTGACCCACCGACCTCCCCGACTTCGACGCACTACCTGAGCTTCCAGCGGGCCAGATCTGGCGTCATGGGGCTGAGCCGAGAGTTTTACCACCCGGGTGGGTGGGAGGAGCCAGCTTGAAGACCTTCCGGCAAGAATTAAAGCGGTAAGGATACCTGCCAGACAGTGTGGATGAACAACATATTCCATTCCTAGAACTCCTGTTACAGGTGAGTAACCTGTATTTGCCAGATAGCCGGTAACAGCCATGAGCAGGGAGGGTTCCTATATGAAAATATCTAACAAAACATTGTGCACCCTGTAATAGAACCATGTGGCTTAATCCCCCTGTTACTACAGAGAATATCCATAGTCTACAACTATCATAGCTTGCAGAAGGTTAAAGTAAGCACCAGGCAGTGCGTGTGAACACAGGACCCAGCAGCCCTACACAGCTCACACTCACTGCATGTTAAGAGAGTCCTTCAGTTTTACCTGGACAGGACTAAGGAGTTCAGAAAGTTAAACAGCTCTGTGTCTCCATCGACCCTAATCAAAAGGGACAACCTGTTACAATCAAGTGTATTTCTGCCTGGATTGTAAATTGTCTTGGCCATTGCTGTGCCATGACTCAGGTTTATTGGAGGCCAAGGTATGTGCCCACTCCACTAGAGTGGTTGCCACTTCCCTGGCAGAAATACACTCTGTGCCTGTTGGTGAAATTTGCAGAGCTGCAACTTGGATCACAGTGGCACACCTTTACCAAGCACTATACCCTGGGTGTCCATGCCAGACAGCATGCCACCTTTGGCAGAACAGTTCTGAATGGATGTCTCTCCATAGTGAGCTCTGAGCTCCAGCCTCCCTAGTTCAGAGGACTTTATCCGAGCTTGGTACTCTGACTCACAAGTGGGAATCGATGGTGAAGACCAATTCTTGGAAGATATTAATATTACGCACTCTCTATAATTCTTGATCTTCCAGAATATCTTCTCCATTGATTACCACACTCACCCACCTTCCCTTGGACTCACTACAGTATTGTTGTGCTGTGGTTTTCACCCGTTTATACTTGGATTGGGCTGTTGAACCCTGTGTTCTGGTGGCCCTTCTTATACGGGTGACCAGGGCTAGCATGTCCTGGTGGTAAGTGCATAGGTTAATCGTTGGGTTCATGCTACTTACCTCCTTGGTTAAAAAAATAAATAAATAAAGAGTATTGAGGCAGTTAGGAGCTGGTGCCACTGTATACCAGTAGGCACATGTGTTGATTCGCACGTGGGACCTCTCACATTGCCAGCTCCCACCACAAAAGTTCTGGCTCCTATGGTGTCCTAGTGCCTCCGGCACAGACCCACAAGTAGTAATCAGTGGTGAAGATATTGTGGAAGATAAGGAATTATGGAAAATGGCCAGCCTGCCTGCACAGCGGTAGTTCTACTGCTTGCAGCTCTCACGACCTTGGTTTGGGAATGAGCCTGGAGCATTGGAGTGTCAGCCGGCGGGAGCAGGATGGAGCATCCGACAGACTGCTCTCTTCTTCCAGGGAGGGAGGGAGGGACATGTAGTCGGGCAACATGCCAACCCTAGCAGTGGCTGGGGGTCAGTATACCGAGAGACAGTGTGCAGATGCAGGGGACAAGTAGGGCAGTGGACGCCGCCCCATCAGGCGCAGTGCGTACCTGACATTACATGGATACCATTGCACATCTACTCTGTCGGGGGGAACCTGTAAGGAAAAAAGCCTATGGCCATGTAGCATGACACCAGATCCCAGCAAGCGCCACTACTCCACTGTGCCTCCCAGGGGCATGCCAGAAGCCAGATTAGCATCTCAGTCCTCCTCCCTTCTCAGGGTCCTGTGGGGGGGAACCCCCGTGGTGGATAAGCCATGGTCTCTTAGATGGACCATAAAGGGGTCCAGAGGACAGATATGGGGTAATCCCCAGTGAACATAGGAGCATAAGGAGGACGGGGGGGAGAATTCTGGTAAGTATGAAATTTTAATTTCTCTATCAGACATGAACAGAGTACATGTAGTATATTTGCTATTTCAGTAAAAGGTACAAAAAGCATGGTTACAGTGTAAGCAACGCAGGAGCAAATAGACAGCCTCCTCTTCATTGGGATTATGGGGCTTACTCAACGACTGAGAAGTTAGGTAAGACTCCCTAACCTTGAGATAACATGTCCATACGTGCCATCACTCTTTAGGACATTCTTTCCATATTGGCTTAGTGGCCCATATCCTGTAGCCATTCCACTGAGATTAGGACTGGTTAGTACTGTAGTGGACCTCCATTTCCTAAGGAGCAGCCTTTTGGGGTAGTGCAGGCAGAGATGCTTTTATGATATCATGAATGATCTGGCACTCATAAATGAATTAGATATTGAATACAAAGATACAACATTTAATGTAAGGGTCACCCATTACAAGTCAAAGTGAACAAACATAAAACGAACAAAAGAAAATACAGTACTTCTATACAATAAGATCTGCTAACCTCTGGAATAGACTACCAGAAGAAATCATTATTAGTAAAGACAAAATAATCTTCAAAAACAACCTAGATAAATTTATAGCAACATGGGATGGTTTAAAATATTTATACCATGTCCTAAGACGCTAGACATGGGCCTTGGCTTCCTTTTGCTCCTTGTTTCTGAGATGACCCATTTAAGTAGAAGATACCATTACAAGCTGGGGAGTCTGGAAGGCAGCTCTCTTCAACCTACACCTCCTCTCATTATTCCTACTGGCCTATCAACCTCCCCAGCTGCTTAGGGTCATCTTGTATGGCCATGTGTTTTATGGACGCTGGCGCTGATGCGCATGCCTGGAGTCACGGCTTTACATTTCAAAGCTGATTTTAACTAGGAATGACCACACATTTTCGATAAACACTTACATTGCCCAGCTCAGGAAATTATATACTTGCAGTACATACATTCAGCTCGCAGTACATACATTCAACTCATATCACTTAAAAAAATGGCAAACTCCTGCATGTATGAGTTTACACATGCCTATGCACCATGTTGACTTCAGGAACGTGCGTTGCTGTAGGGAGGCAGTAAAAGGTCAAGTCGCCACGCACACTGTTTTTAGGAAAATATAGTAGTTCTATGACAGTTAGGGGACATGAGTAGCCTCCGTTAACACAAAGGTTACAACAGGCACCATCTGCATTAGATACATTGAAAATTCCCCAGAAAGCTGACAGTGTCCCTTGGTACAGTGCCTGAGGGTGAGATCACAGGCAAGTGTAATAGAAGGATCAACTGTTTTTTTTTAAAGCAACAGTGCAATTGGTCCTACCTTTTTCACTATAAAATATTCCAGGCATATTCCAGTTTTATTTGGTGGTAAAATATTCTACTTCCACAAACATTTGAATATTTTATAAATGTTTTAATGTACTTGTTTCTCAAGAAATAGAGGTTTGATACATTTGGCTTAGAAAAGTTATTGTTGACCTGGCAAGGGTTAGGAGAAAGAGAAAAAAGAAAACAACAACTTGTGTACAGTAAAAGGAGGCACCTAGAAAAGTCAATTTGACAGATATGCAAATATTTTAATTATAGCTTAAGCTAGCTTTTTTGATAAAACAGTTTTCATTGCACTGCAGGTTCAGGTCCTTTAGCCGTTCTCCTCAACACTTCAACCATCCATCCTGTGTTGCGAGTTGCTTGCACATGAGAACGTCCTAACACCCTCAAGAGGAGTACTCAGGCAGGTAATCCTAGAGGACTACAGACCAGCGTAACTAGTATAGTGGTGCATTATGCTGTTTGCACTGCTTAGGGTTCGCTGGTATGTTTGTGATGTTTCTTCTGTCATTATGTTTTGAGTTGTGGGACTCTGCCCTCCACACCCCATTAAAAAAAAAAACATGGGGGTATTGGGGTGGAGCACTGCCAACTCAAACAACTGAATAAATGAAACATTGCAGCCATGCCAGGAAACCCTAAGCAGTGAAGTGAACGTAGTGTACCGCCACTACACTTGTTGTGCTGGTCTGCTGGTCAGTAATCCCTCAAATGGGATTGTTCCACTTTTTTAAAAGGGGATTTTTCTAAATAACCAAAATGACTGATACGGGGTATGGAGTATGGGCCACCAAAGGGGTAAGGTGCATGGATTATGAATATTTTCCCGGCCACCAAAATTATAAGGGCTGTGTAGTGTGGGTATAGGCAAAGCCACCAAAATAATAAGGGGTGTGGTCAGAGCAACCAGAATTATAAGGGTATGGAGTGTGTATGAATTGGGAGAGCCACCCAAATGATAACTGGTGTGGACAGAGCCACCAACATGATATGTGGCGTGTATTATAGGTATGGGCAGGGCTACAGAAATAAAGGTTATGGAATATGGGTATGGAAGGGCCACCAAAAATGATAAAAGGTATGGAGTATGAGGATGGACAGAACCACCAAAATAAGTGACATGTATTATGGAGATGGGCTGAGCCAGCAAAATGATACGGGGTATGGAGTATGGGTATGGGCAAGACCACCAAAATATGGGATATGGAGTATTTTTATGGGCAGGGCCACCGGAATGATATGTGGTATTGAGTATGGGTGCGGAACAGGGCCACCAAAATGATAAGGGGTATGAGCAGAGCAACCAAAATAAGGGGTTTGGAATATGGGCAGGGCTACCAAAATGATACAGGGAATGTAGTACAGGTATGGAACAGAGCCACCAAAATGATAAGGGGTATGGGTATGGGCAGAGCCACCGAAATAAGGGGTTTGGAGTACGGGCAGGGCAACCAGAATGATAGAGTTTGTCATACAGATAGGGGCAAACCCACCAAAATGATAATGGTATGGGTATGGGCAGGGCCACCAGAATGATACATGGTATGGAGTATCTGTAAGTGTATGGGCACGGCACCAAAATGATACATGGAATGGACTATGGGTAAGGCAGGGCCACAAAAAATGCTAAGGAGTATGTAGTATGGGTATGTGCAAAGCCACCAAAATGATATGGAGTGTGGGTAAGGGCAGGGCCATCAAAATGCTAAGGGGTATGGAGTGTGGACATGGTCACCAAAATGATACAGGGTATGGAGAAGGGGTATGAAGAAAAAAAGCCATGAATGGAGACTCAAGGCTCTTAACATGTTCACCCTGGAGAAAAGGAGTCTGACGGGGACATGATCTCATTCTTCCATATACTGAAGGGTATCGGCAGAGCTGAACATACAGAAATGATTGATGTGGTGTCTGCCAGCAGGATGCGGGGACTATGCTTGAAGCACAAAGGTGGGAAATTCAGGGCTAACATTAAGAATCACTCCCTCCAGAGGGTGGTGACCTGTGGAACAGCCTACCCGAGGAGACAGTGGACAGTACAGGCCTTCAAGTTACTGTAAGCTTGCACAGATTTGTGCTTACCAAGGGAATGACTTGTTAGCTTGGATAGTAGAATGGGTGAGAAATCTCAACAGTATTTCTTTGCTCAGCATAATTGTTTGTCCTGACTTAGAAAGTGCAGGGGGTCGGACATGATGGACCTTAAATTCTTATGGTACTATTTTTGTTTTGGTTATTTTTTTATTGGATATTAATAGGGAGGCTGAGATCTTTGCAGTATGTTCATCTCTTGCACTGTTACGGTGTCAGAACTACTAAAACCAGATTCTTCTCTTAAATTCTGTCTTAAAGAGCACCAGTCTGAGGTGGGCAGAGAGCGCACAAGGGCAGTGACCCTTAAGTGACCTGAAAATTTGTGATCCTAAAGCAACCCAACATGTCCGGTCTTTAACGTATCCCTCACCTATGCCAGGTGAAGTGTACTATCTTGGCCATGTATAAGGCTGTTCTTTGACTGTTTGGCTACATGATGGAACTTTTCACCAAAATGGAGAGGCAGGTGACACAACTCATGAAAAGGGGCCAGTTTATTAAGGAATGGCACTGCAGAAATTAGAACAAGAGCAGAGGTGCGAGCAATGACATTTCTGTAGTACCAGCTTCACGCTTTTGAATCACCAACACCCTAAAATATTACTGTACTCTAAAATTACTCTATAAATGTTACTGTACTGTAAAATTACTCTAAAATATTACTGAACTCTAAAATTACTCTATAAATATTGCACTCTAAAATCGCTCCAAATATTATTGTACTGTAAAATTACTCTATAAATATTCCTGCTCTCTAAAATCACTGTAAATATTACTGGACTCTGCAATTACTCTATTACTGGACTCTGAATTCACTCTAAATATTATAATACTGTAAAACTACTCAAAATATTATTTTACTCTAAAATCACTAAAATGTAACTGTAAATTGCTCTATAAATGTTACTGTACTCTAAAATCATTCTAAATATTACTGTGCTCTACAATCACACTGAATACTACTACTATATTCTAAAATTACTCTGTAAATATTACTGAACTCTACAATTACTCTGTTTCTGGACTCTGAAATCACCAAAAATATTACTGTAAAATTACTCTGTCAATATTACTGTAATCTACAATTACTCTCTGTTATGGTACAAAAAATCACTAAATATCACTGTAAAATTACTCTAAATATTACTGTACTCAAAAATCACTCTGAATATTACTGTAAAATTACTCTAGAAATATTACTGTACTCTGCAATAACTATTACGGATCCCTAAAATGACTTTAGAAATATTACTGTACTCTAAAATCATTCTAAATATCACTATGCGCTACAATCACACTAAATACTGTACTGTAAAATGACTCTATAAATACTACATTTAATATTACTGTACAATCACGCTATAAATACTACTGTAAATGTTATTGTAAATATTACCGAACGCTGAGATCAGAATTATAAATAATGAAATCAAACTTTATTTTCATAGCACCTTTCAAAACCAAAGCGCTGTACATAAAACCAAATACAACGAATGTAGATAAAGTTAAAACAGGAACATTAAAACAAATTCTCCATAATTAGGTAAGGCTAAATTAAATAAATAAGTTTTTAGCTCAGTTTTAAATCTATCGACAGTCAGGTATTCTCGTAACCGATGAGGTAGAGAATTCCACAGGGTTAGAGCCGAAAAAGAAAAGGCACAGGAACTAGATGTCTTCAGTCGCACCCTGGGAATCTCTAGCAATCCCTCATCGGTGGATCGGAGAGGACGGAGGGGGCAGTAGGGTACCAGGAGGTCTTGCAGGTAGCTGGGTCCCTGATCATGTAGGGCTTTAAAGGTTAGCAAGCCAACCTTAAAGGTGATCCACCACTGAACAGGCAGCCAGTGCAGCTCGTGGAGCACAGGCGTAATATGACTGGCCCTAAAGGTCCCAGTCAGAAGCCTGGTTGCCACGTTCTGCACCAGCTGCAAGTGACGGATATCAACCCCTGGTAGACCTAGGTAGAGGGAATTGCAGTAATCAAGACAGGTAGTGACAGACATGGACCAATGTTGGAAGATTGTCAGGAGGAACCAAGTGTTTCACCCAGGCGATATTCCTCAGATGGTAGAGAAACGATTTGACGACAGCTGACACCTAAGATTTTAGAGTCAGACCATCTTCAAAAATAACACCCAGGTTACACACCTGGTCTGAAGTAGTGAGCGGTATGCCATCAAGCAGCAGGCCTAATGGTTGTCCAGCTCCCAAACCTGCCCCCCAGGCGACCAGGGTCCACTACCAACACTTCAATTTTGTCTGGATTCAGTCTCAGCCAGCTGGAGCTCATCCAAAGTCTGATCTCAGTGAGGCAGTTATTCAGCACGGAGAGTGCATCATTCTGTCTGGGCAGAAAGGACATATACAGCTGAGTGTCATCTACATAGCAGTGAAAACTCAGACTGTATCGCCTGATGGATCTCCCAATGGCAGCATGTACACTGCAAACAGCATGGGGGCCAAAATGGAGCCCTCCGGCACCCCAAAGGGCAGGGGGTGAGCACCAGAAGAATAAATTCCAGTGGCAACTCTCTGAAACCTGCCCACGAGGAATGAATGGAACCATTTAAGGACTGTACCAGACAGCCCACAAAAAAGCCACAGGCGCTCTAGCAGCACACCATGGTCTACAGTGTGAAATGCAGCAGAGAGATCAAGAAGGACCAGAATAGTACGTGCCTTTCGATCTGTTGCCATTAGGTCATTCAGTACCTGGAGAAGTGCAGTCTCCATGCTATGCTTCTTCCTAAAACCAGACTGGAGAGTATCATAGACATTGTGAGTTGTAAGATGATCATCCAATTGCAGCACAACCGCCTTTTCAGTACCCTTACCAACAAATGGCAGGTTAGAGATAGGCCGGTAGTTGACTAGACAGTCTGGATCCAAGGAGGATTTCTTAAGGAGTGGTTGAACGACTGCCTCCTTGAGGGTGTCTGGGAAAACCCCCCTTTCCAAGGACTTCCAGACAATTTCAGCAAGGATCGGGCAGATAACATCTACACATCCCACTAAAAGGGGTGTAGAGCCCGGATCCAAACTACAACTTGGGTGCAGTGTTTGGATGATCTTCACAATGTCCGTGAATTCCGGCTGGCAGAAATCTGACCAGATAGACCGAATGCATGCCACTTCCTGTCGATCTCTGCAAGCCATCATAGGAGACATCAGACCGATGCCAGACCTGATGCTGGCAACCTTATATGGCATAACTCTATAAATGCACAACTTTAAAATTGGTAGTTTCACACCAGCGTCTGTGTGGCTTCGTTGGGCATGATGGATGATGCGGTTGAGAATATTAGAAACAGAGGAACCTCTGAGCACTTACTTTCTGTTGGTCAGTTTGAAGAACTGAACTTTTATCAAGAGCAAAGGATCTGAACCATATGGCAGTGGCAAAACCCAGGGATGAGAACCACACAGAGATTTGTATTTCACGGGTAGAGCCTCAGGGCCATCACAGAGGACTCTGAGAAAGAACTAGAACACTTGTAATTCCAAGGAACTTTGGCAAAATGAAGAGCTTCAGGCCATCACCATGGACCCTTGGGGAGAAGCCCAAGGAACTGGGCGTTGCAAACTTAAGAACCCCTGGGCTGTCTCTGCTGATCTCGGGAAAGGGCCTGTCAAACCCAAGACAAGTGAAGCACCGGGCGAAACCTTGAAGAACCCTCACACCATCATCATGGGCCCTGAGAAAGAATCAGAAGAACTGGACCTGGATGAAGCTGCAGATCTGGAACACCTCCAGGCTGTCGAACCTAGGAGAACACTTGAAGAACCTGTAAAGCAAACCCCAGTCCCACTGGGCATTGGATCCCTGTCTGTGAACTGGTGTGGTTCCTGCACTGCCTAGCTCACTGTTAGGGAGATGCTGGCCTGAAGAATCTAAAGAAAGCAGGTGACAAGGAGTTCCTTAGCTGGCAATTCTGTTCCTATTCTGAGGACTGACCCCATTTCTCAGGATACAGTTGTATGGAACTGTTTCTGGCGCATGCAGGAAGAATTGTTGACAAGCAACAGGCAGAAATAAAAGCGAGTCTCCCAAGTGTGCTGATTCTTTACTTGGGGGGTTGCTGGTTTTGGCAGTCTTTGGATTCTGCAACCATTACAGGGTCATTCAAGAACAAGCAGAGCAAATAATATTTTATAGTGCAAGTGCAATCAATTTAAAAGGATTCAATGCATGTAAGGACAGATCTTCCTGGACATAAGTCTCCACCACTCATTCACACTAGTGGGATTGGCGCCGGAGGCACTAAGACCCATCGGGAGCAAACTTTTTGCTGGAGGGTCGGCGCGAGAGACGGCGCCGCGAGACACGGCGCGTGAGCAGTGGCTCGGCGGTGGCATGACCATCTCGGCGGCGAGACCCTCCAACCGCCTCAGTTCCTTTTTTCCCCGCCGAGCGCTTCAGTGACGACGTCGCTCGCCTGTCGGGAGTCAAACTTCAAACTAGCGCATAGTTTTCAGTTTGTTTTTTTGTAACATTATCACGATAGTAGTATCGCTTAGTTTTATTCTATTTTTCGTAAAATTTTTCTAATATTTAAATTTAACTAAGAAGTCTCGGCCTACTGGACGGAGTCGACCATGAGCAGGTCAGGTGACGGTAGGGAGACTTCGTATGAAAGCTGTTCAGTCAGCCGGGCTGGGTCCGGTCAGCCTCCTTCTCCTCAGCGGGGTTCCGACTACGGTCAGTCCGATGCCCGGGGGGATGGGCGGTCCCCCCGCCGGCATAAAAATAAACGGTCGCATTCTCGGCGCCGTTCGGCCTCGAGCTCTTCTTCGGCCCACAGGTCAAAAAAGAGAAGGCATCACTCGAGGTCGCCCTCTGGTATGTCTGCGCGTCGACGGTCGGTTATCGTTGCTAGTTGCCGGTCTCCTTCTTCGGAGTCGCCAACTTCCGATAATCGTCGTCCTCGACTATCAGAGCCTCCGCCCTATAGGTGGGGCTCCAGATGAGCAGTTTCATCAGTGGGCCGCTCTTATGGAAGCGATGGGCTCGGAGGTTGGTTCTTCTGCCTGGCTCGGTTACCTCGGGCCCTCGGGCTCCTCCGGCGATCAGGTAGGGCGGTTGGACCTTCCTAGTCGCGGCGCCTTCTTGGTGCTAGCGACTCTGTGCTGGGTGTTTCCCCCTCACATGGCTCAGCGCGAGGGGGCTCCCGATGCCCTTATCTCCTGGTATTTTCCTTCTCTTGTTTTCCAGGTTCCCGGGGCTTTCCGGTGCCTTCTGCAGGGTCTGTGGCCATGTCGGGCGCCCGTTTCCGGGGCGCGGGCTTGGGCGCGTTGGCGGCGGCAGTAATCTCTCGGCGCCCGTTGGTGGCGCGCCCGCGTTGTCTGTGGCGCGCTGGTGGTACCGTTGGATCGGGCGGCGTCGTCTGCGATGCCGTTCAGCGGCGTCGTCTGCCCGGCGCCGTTGGCAACGCCATCTTGGCAGCGTCATCCGGCGTTGCGGGCGCGTGCCTCTTCGGCGCGTCGCCTCCTCGAGTGCCGTCTTCAGCCCGTTTTGCCGTCTCGGCGCCCGGCAGCCAGGGACTCTCCTTGTTTTCTGCCATTTCCTCCTCTCTAATTTTCACTCCTTTCCTGTCCAAACAGTCCTTTCTGGACCATCAGGAGATGATGTTGAGCCTGACCCAGACCTTGGGTTGGGTGGTGAAGTGGAGGAAACAGGATCTTCTTTGCTACAGAGCCTGTGGTGCGGGACCTGTCCTTTAAGTCTCTGTTGAAGAACCTGGGATCCACTCTTTCTCTCCAGACTACAGACATCGATCCTGGGAAGATATTAAGACTCCAGTATCTTCATGCTTGGAGATCCCTATGGATTTGACTCCTCCGATTCAGCCTTCCTTGAGGCGCTGTCTCAAATGGTATGGAATAACCCTGCTCTTATTCCCTCAGTGGCTAAATCCATTGATAAAGTATTCAGCTCCCAAGGATCGTCCCATTTGGCATCCCAAGCCTTTGCGGATCCTATTGTAGTCCTGGCAGAGAATGACAAGGTCGTTTCTTCCTCAAACTACTACAGCTCGACCTATTAACAAAGAGTCTCGTAAGATTGATACATTAGGTAAGAGAGTCTTTGCTGCCTCCACTCTAAGTATCGTATTCCAGTTATCAGGGCTATTTTTCTCAGTATGAGTATATCCTGTGGCACTCTGTGAAAAGAATAGTTGAAGCTCTTCCAGATTCGATTCCAAGTCAGAGCTTCTTCGACCATTATTAGAGGTATTGAGTCCAATAACCAACAGGTCAAAGCCGCCATGGGCGCTTTCGACACTGCTTCTCGCTCAGCAGCCGTGGATTTGTACTGCGCCATTCCTGGCTGCGTACTTCTGGCTTCACGAATGATGCTCAGCAGCAGGTGATGGCGCTGCCTTTGATGGCTCCTTTCTTTTGGCCCTCAGGTGGAGCAAGCCTTAGAGGCCACTCAGAAGACTAGATCGGCCATTAAGTTGGCCAGACCTCCGCCTGCCCCCTCTCGGGGGCATGTGAACAGACGTCAGTTTCATAGTCATCAGTCCTTTCGAGGCAGAGGCAGGGGAAGCTTCCATAAAAGCCAACCTGCCCAACCTCAAAAGAAGACGCAGCAGAAAGCGCAGGGACCTAAAGCTCCCAGCGCTACCTTATGAGTCGTTGGCCCAAGTTCCATCCACTCTGCCCGAGGTGGAACTTTCTCCTCCGTGGGAGGTCGTCTGATGTACTTCTACAACCAGTGGAAGTCCATAACCTCAGACAAATGGGTTCTTGGATAATTCGGAGGTTATTCTCTCAATTTCTTGGAACCCCCGAATTGTCTCCCATACGACAACCCAAGTTGCCGGCCTCTCAGTCAGATCTCCTCACCGCGGAGATCCAGGGCCTTCTGAACAACAGGGCAATAGAACTGGTGCCCCCGCATCTCTGAAACACAGGGTTCTCTCCCATTACTTTCTGGTTCCAAAGAAATCTGGGGGATGCCCATTCTAGACCTCAGAAAGTTAAACAAATTCCTCCCAGGGAGAAATTCAAGATGATTTCCCTAGGTACCCTGTTACCCTTGCTGCATCAACACGACTGGCTGGCCTCTCTGGATATGCAGGATGCTTACCAGCATATCCCGTCCACCGACCCACATAAATTCCTCAGGTTTGTAGCTTTGGGTCAGCATTATCAGTTCAGAGTCCTGCCCTTTGGGCTATCCTCGGCGCGTAGTTTTTACAAAGTGTTGTGCAGTTCTCGCGGGCGCATCTCAGGAAAATCGGACTCCAGTGTTTCCCTACCTGGACGATTGGCTTCCTAGCAAGCCCTTCCGGCCAAGGGACTTTGGAAGCCGTGCAAGCGACTTCTCGTCTTCTCACGTCCATGGGAGTTCTGCTGAATTTGAAAAATCTCGCTGCAACCCTCCCAGAGGCTCCTTTTCATAGGGGCCTTCTAGACACCTCTTCAGCGAAGGCTTTCCTTCCAGAGGACAGAAGACTCGACATCCTTCGTATGGCCCGTTACATCAGGAGAACCAATAGGTTACAGCTCTCTCGATGCAACGCATGTTGGAGTCTCATGGCGTCCTCGGTCTTCACTGTCCCTCTGGCCCGACTGCACAGAGAACCACCCAATGGATGCTCTCCACTCAGTGGTCCCGACCTCTCACCCCCAGTCTTATCCCATCAAGGTGACGGAGCCCCTTCGAAGGTCTCTCACCTGGTGGTCTCAAGAGAGCAATCTCCTGGAAGGATTCCCCTTTGCTCCCCCGGATCATCAGATCTCCATCACCACAGATGCATCGCTAATGGGATGGGGAGCTCACTGTCTCTCCCTCCACACTCAAGGTGTATGGACTCAGTTCGAAACTCATCTCCACTTAAATGTCCTGGAGATGAGAGCGGTCCTCTATGCAATCCGAGCTCTGAAGGATGTCCTTTGTCACAAGAACATTCTTCAAAGCGGACAACAAAGCAGTGATGTATTACATCAACAAGCAAGGCGGTGCTCATTCTTATCCCTTTGCAGGAAGCAATGAGGGTGTGGGAGTGGTGCTTGGAGCACAAGTCTCTGATTCAAGCGGTTTATCTGCCAGGTATACAAACGACCTAGCAGATCACCTCAGCAGAACGGAGGCAGACCCTCACGGTGATCTCTCGATCCAAGCCGTAGCTCGGTCCCTGTTCAAAGAGTGGGGACTCAGACCTGGACCTTTTGCATCCCCACTCAGCATAAAACTGCCTCTCTTCTGCTCCAGAAATCCAGGGCCTGGCATTTTCTGTCAGGATGCGTTCAGGCTGCGGTGGACAAAGCTTTCTTTACGCCTTTCCACCACTTCCTCTAATCCAGAGTACTCCTCAAGTTCGAGTCTCAGGGGACCAAGATGATTCTCATTGCTCCTTCCTGGCCTCGGCAACTATGGTTTCCTCTACTCAACAGTATGTTGGCAGCCTCTCCGAGACCACTTCCTTTGCAAATCAGTCTTCTGACTCAGGGTTCGTTGGTCCATCCCAACCTGAAATCACTTCACCTTCATGCTTGGCTCCTGAAGAGATAGAAGTGAATCGGTTCAACGTCTCGTAGAGTCTCAGACATCCTTCTGGCTGCTCGGAAGCCAGCCACCCAGCAGTCACGCTTCCAAATGGAAGCGTTTTCTCTCTGGTGTCAAAATCCTCTTGGAATCCCTTTTCCTGTCCTCCTGGCAAGGTTCTGGAGTATCTTTTGGACCTATCAAACTTAGGTCTTCAGTACTCCACAGTTAAAGTTCACCTTAGTGCCATCTCAGCGTTCCATGAGCGGTTTCTTCCTTAACTCTGGCTCAGTTACCTATGGTGAAGAGATTTCTTAAGGATTCTCCATACCAGACCCCTGTTAGCGTCCAGTTGCAGCCTGGGACATTAACCTGGTGCTGGACATGCTCACTCGGAAGCCTTTCAACCCTTAGCTACCTGTGAGCTAAAATTTCTTACCTGGAAGACTGCCTTCCTGGTGGCCATTACCTCAGCCCGCGGGGTCTCTGAGATACATGCACTGGTTACGGACCCTCCGTATACTGTATTCCATAAGGACAAGGTAGTTCTCCATACTCATCCTAAATTTCTTCCCAAGGTTGTGTCAGAATTCCATCTGAACCAACCTCTGGTACTTCCCGCTTACTTCGCTAATTTCCAAAATGAAGGAGCAGGCTCTTCATTCCTTGGATGTTAAGAGAGCCTTGCGGTTCTATTTAGATAGAACCAAGGATGTTACATAGACTCAGCAACTGTTCGTTTCTTTCAGCGACACCGGCTGGGTCAACCTGTCGCTATTAGATGTATCTCTTCATGGTTAGTGGCATGCCTTCGTCATTGCTATTCCATGGCTCAAGTTAAATTAGAAGGTAGAGTGTCGCTCACTCTGCTAGGCGGTCACTGACATCCCTAGCGAATCGCAATGTTCCAATTGCAGATATATAGCAGCGCTACCTGGAGCTCAGTGCATACTTTCGTTAAGCACTATGCACTGGATGTTCATGCCAGGCGACATTCCGCATTCGGCAGAACTATCCTTAATGGGCTTCTATCTTAGGCGACGTGAGCTCTGGCTTTCCTGCCGCCCTTTTGGGGATTATCAGCTAGTACTCTCCCACTAGTGTGAATGAGTGGTGGAGACTTATGTCAGGAAGATAGAAAATACATTACCTCGTAATTCTTGATCTTCTTGGATGAGTCTCCACCACTCGATCTCATGCCCACCCTCCATCCCCCGAGCTCACCGCTGTATTGGTCTTCACTCCCTCAAATCTTTAGGCCGTGAGGACTTCTTTGCTGACCCTTCTTACACGGGTCATACGGACTATCTTATGTCCGTTTTTTAATGTTGGGTTTACCCTTTACGTTAGTTGCGCTGCACCTCCTTGGTAAAAAAGGTACTGAGGCGGTTGGAGGGTCGTCGCCGAGATGGTCATTACCGCTCGAGCCGCTCGCTGGCGCCGTGTCTCGCGCCGACCCTCCAGCAAAAAGTTTGCTCCCGATGGGTCTTAGTGCCTCCGGCGCCAATCCCACTAGTGTGAATGAGCGGTGGAGACTCGTCCAAGAAGATCAAGAATTACGGTAGGTACGTAATTTTCCTTTTCTCAACCTTGGAGCATGCATTTGTGTTGGGTGCTGCCCCTTTAAATCAGCAGTTTTGGAATGAAACAGTTTTCGTCCTTTCCATACTTTCAGTTAATAATTCGGCATGGTCACTTTTTTTTTCTTCTTACAATTCTTTTTATCTCCTCCAACCCGAACTCTCTCAGGCTGCCCTGTCTCGCTGTGCCGTACAACACACGTGATTTTCCCTCCCCAATATATTACTGCCCCTCCCCACCGAGACCCATGCCAGACAAGGCCCCGGCTCTGGCCCCCGAGCAGGGCAGCACCTACCACCTTACATGGCGCTCTAGCTAGAATTCCAGTTCATCTGGCTGGGTCGGCGAGGGGGACGAAGGCGAGAGAAGATCCAGTCCTGGGCATGTGGCAGCCAGCCCTGAGGCCGTCTCCTATGGGATTGGGTTTTCCCTTTATTGGCGCCCTTCCCTCCCTACCCCGGCGGGCCAGGCATGCAATGGACGCCAGGCACGTCTGTCACGGCTCTCGATCCTCTGCCAGCCCTTAAGCATTGCAGTGCCTCCGGGCTCCACGGGGCTGCTGCAATGCTGGGCAGTCGCCTGGATCCCCCCGAGAGAGGAGAGCAGGCCTCCCGGATGCTCGATCCTCTCTCCTACCGACCCCCGGCGGGCCAGATTCGTTCCTGAACCTGAGTCGCCGGCGCGGCGTCCAGCGACTCAACCCTCAGCACCACCGGGCTGGCCTGCACTGCCACTTCAAATATGCTTGACTTTTGACATCTTCACTTGGTAACCAAGGACACTATACTAGGGAGACACTATGTAAGAAGAAACCTGGGTTTAAATAGCTGAGATATACCTAGCTACACTTGGAACCACTGGCTAAGCTCTTCCTCCCACAGGCATTCACTTCTCTTTACATTAAACAGCAGGGTGGCAGTCTTTTACATAATTTGTGCAACTCTGGGACTCTAAGCCTCTAGCAGCCTATACCGTGACTCCAGTTATTGGCTCCCATTACTTGGATGGACCAAATTGCAACTGGCAGATTTGCATACACCCTATGTACTAGAGTCCTTTATGCTTTAGGGCTACTTTCTCAGGCCTGTGTGCTGGGCTCTGTGGCAGCTACGCTACTGTTCTGGTAACCTTTCTTCATTTCCCCATCCCTTGCTCACGGCTGGAGTGCAGTATGATATATATTTATATATTTTTTTTTTTACTTGCTCCTTCCTTTACAATTCCCTTGCTGTGGGCTGAATGAATTATGTTTTGGGCTAGTAACTTCCATTACTGGGCTACTAAATTCTGTTAGTGGGCTACTAGCCTTACTTCGGTCCTGGCCCTTCATTCTGCTGGCAAGTTACCACGGAGCCTGCTCTTCACGTATCCTGTCTTACTGGCATGTGTACTCTTATTTACTTGGGCCCTGTCTGCTCCCTTCTCTTCATTTCCGCCCCTCCTGGGCACTTCTTTAACCAATGGGACCTGTCCTGTTCCCTCTGGGACTCGCTGTTTCGAACAGGGGCCTTGTTCTGTCCTTTCTTTTTGTCTCTGCTTCTCTTTGCATTTTCTTCATTTTCTGGGGCTTATCTTTCCCCCTCACTTTATTCACGCCCCTCATGAGATTTTCTGTAACCGGAGCCAGCCCCTGCTTCATTTCTCCTGCCACTACTGGGCATTTCTGATCTAAACAGGCCTGCTCTACCCTATGATCCCACCCACCAGTGTTTCCCTTGCACTGGAGCCTGGCTTTGTCCCTTCTTTTGCATGAGCAGTTCTGACTGGGGCCCTGCCCCACTGTTCCACCCTTATTTGGCATTACTTTAATCGATGGCTGACTGCCTTTTGCTTCACCCTTCTGGCAGCCCTTAAGGGCTTGCCCTGCCCCTTGTCTCCACCCACCTAGTAGTCCTGAAGCCTGTGCTGCTTTTTTGGCTTTGCCGCAGCCTACGGCCATTTCATTAAAAAAAAAAAAAGGAGAAGTCTAGACTGTCCTGGCTGTAGCACCTGTCCTGTGATGGTGCCGCCCACTCACTGCCTAGTCTGGGTCCCTCTGGCTGCTTATGGGAAAGCTGGCTATTGGGGCCTGACTGACCCAAGTCACTGCTCTGGCACAATAGGTGGCCTGCTGAAGAGGGCCTCGCTGAGCCTCTCTTGCTCCATCCCTCCTGCTGAGGCTCACTGCCACTGCATTGCTTTGGTGTTGCTCTCTTTGCCAGCCTGTCTCTCACCACAGTTGCCATGCTTCTGTCTGCTGCCGATGAGGGACCGAATTAACTTTTAAATTTGAAAAAAAAAAAGACTGGACTACCCAGAGCCTGTCGCCTGGATCTGCCGCTCCTCCTGACTGCTGACCTCAGTGCTGCTTGGGCTGCCTTCCCTGGGAACCACCGCTCCTCCAACCGAACCACTTCTTCAGCTGCTGCTGGGACCACCTAACTCTGACCACCAGCTGGACTGCACTACCTCATGGGATCAACCAGGACACAGCGAGGGACCCCACAAGCCTGAAGTAATTCCCTCCTGCTGTTGCTGATCGGCCGATGACTAGGCAGCTGATGCCACTCTTTGCTTTGTGGCTTTCCGGCTGCCATTTCTCATCGCTGCTCTCCTTTTGTACCCCCACTGTGTGGGATGCCAAGAAGGTTGCTGGCAGTAGGCTCGTGCCATTCTCTAGGGGCTAGAAAACTATTATTAGGAAGAAAAAAAGCTTGGAGAAATTAAAAAAAAAAAGTGTTTAGACTGCAAGCAGGCAGTTTTTTCCTAAGGTTACCCCCCCCCACTATCTAACTCCCCTTGTCAACTACTCAATCCCCTCTCCTGCCACTTAACCTTTCTGGTCAGCAGTCTGTGGGGCACCGTACTTGGAGGGGGGGAACTGGAGCACCATACTGAGGGGGTACTGGTTCTACCGAGGATCTAACTTTGGGGTATTACAATCCCGGTTTGAGAACAAGCTTGGATAATTTGGGGGGGGGTAGGGGAGGATGATTGAATGCCTCCTCTGGGGATGGAAGGCCTGAAACTCTGCTGTGCTGCTGCCATCTGGATGAAAACCTGTTGCAGTGCAGCTGCAGCGCCAAGTGTGTGTGTGTGTGGGGAGTGCCTGTTGGTTCCTGGAGTACCAGCAGGCTTTTGCCTAAGTACCCCATGGAGCCCTGGGAACCAGGACAGCAGCAAACACCCAGAGCAGCTATGTGACAGTGGCACTCTGGGGCCATGCCTGGTCTGACTGCCCACCTCCTCCTAAAAGTGTGCTGTTCTGCAGAGAGCCCAAGTGATAGAGATGGAGCAGGGCAGGGCTGGGAGGTAGCCTACTGAAGTTAGGGCTATAGTGGCATGCCTGAGGGAATAAACAGACAATAATGCTGTTTTTAAAAGTAAATACGTAAGATGCCTTATGCCCAGGTAAGGCAGCCAGTGCAGAATAAGAGTCCTTTCGTCTACAGTTTAATGGGCTTGCTTTTCCTAGGATCACCTACTCGGCATTTCTCTGGCTAGTAAACTGAGTTGAAATTGGAATATATCCTGTGTTGTAAACCCTGTTTTGTTTTGTTTTTTTTTTCTGTTAAAAGTACCCCTGCTTGAAAACGGCCATTTATCTTTCATTAGGGTTGACTTCCTAACACCGAGTTCTGATCTTCACACCCACAGTTGGCAACAATAAATACCAGAAACAGGCTGCCACCCTTGCAGCCAGTTATTTTTAAACTTAAGGCAGGTCTGCAAAATAAAAACTAAGCCATGCAATAAATTCCTGCTGAGTCTACCAGAAGCTGAAGTGCTGCTACCTTACCTCAGTTACCCAGAGTCAGGAGGTAGACAGAGCAGAGAAAACAGGACTGTTCCCTCAGCTTCCACGCTTTATATTAAAGGGAACATAAACCTCGGATTTTACACCTTTTCATGCCAACGGTAATCTGGGCAGCATGTGTGAAGTCTGTTTAATAGCCCCCCCATGTACGATTTTGTGCCTTTGTTTCGAAATAGCCTTATTGTTTCCTTATTTCAGGTCCATTGTTAATGCTGCCTTTTCCCCGTCAAATATTTGGTTTTAATGGCTTATGAGTTCTGGAACCCTGAGACATCAGTTGAGTGCAAGCCTAACGTGAAGCTTTCCCGTGCACGATTCGCACTCCACTGACGTAACAGAGTCCCAGAACTGATAAGTAACTAAAAATTAATATTGGTGGAAAAAAAAGGACAGCTTTAACGAGGGACACAGAAACATAGAGGATGACGGCTGAAAAAGACAGATGTTCCAGCCAGTCCACCCATATTACCCTGTCATACCTCAGGATCTATTGTCTCTGTGGGGTCTTCGATTATACTATTCCCTTTTTTGTTATCCGTGCCCCCCAATCCTGCTGAGTAGCTGATATCCCCTTGACTCTATCCCAGCTGTGTTTGAAGCTATTTATGGAAACATTGAAATTGTTGACAGATAAGGACTGCTAGACCCACCCAGTCTGCCCATAAGTCTATCTTTTTTGTGACCTTGGACCCTCTATGGTCAACAGCTCTCTTACCTCCCCCCCCAAGGGTTCCTTTATGCCTGTCCCATGCATGCTTGAACCCTCCTACTGTTTGCTCCCACCACGTCCTGTGGCAGACTGTTTCATGTGCCCACCACCCTTTCTGTGAAGAAAACCTTCTTCTCATTTCCCTGTCCCCTTCCAATCTCATATAATGGCCCCTTGATCTTCCCTTGTCAATCTTCACCATTCAGTACTTCCTGGGTGTAAGCGGAGGCGCACCGTCACCGAGCTCTTTTTTTTTTTTTAAAGTTGCCCTATTGGCCCGCCCTCGAGGCGGCGTCATGCGTCATCTCGGTGATCGTTAATGCGACATTCTCCTCAACTCAGTTCTGTTTCTCCGCCGTCGAGCAGCACCTGTTCTGGTAGCTAACGAAAAGTGCGTATCGACTCCTTTTCTACCTCGGCGCCTACGGTAAGACTGTTCCTTTTCTTTCCTTTGTATGCGTAGCGGGTGTATTTCCGACTGTGTTTAATCTTGTTTATTTAGCGTTATGTCCGGTTCTGGGCGAAGCGTTCTTCTAAAGCGGGCGTGCCCTATGCGTCGGTGCTCCTGCGGCGGCATTTCTCCGTCTCGGACCGGCACAGGCGTCTGTCTTCGTTGCCTGGGACCCAACCATAATATGGATTAGATGCGGCGCTTGTTTCTCGATGGACCGTGGCGTCCTCGAGATCGCGTACAAGCTCGGCAAAGGCCCGCCCGACTTCCGAGGACGGCGTCGCTCGCGGGAATCTCGGGCGAGATCATGGGCCCTTTCCCGGGTCCCCTCCGGGCCTACTCTGGTCCGAGGAGGAGGGTCTCCTCTTCCCTTCTTGCCGAGGGGAGGCCCCTTCCGCGGTGTTGAGAACGCCGTAGCCCCTCCCGGTATAGCGCTGACACCGCCTCGGCAGTCACCTCTTGAGGTACAGGCTCCCCGTGTCGAGGCCCTTGGCGCAGGCCCGGCTCGGGTGGACCCTCGGCGTCGCCTTCATGGCGCCGTTTGGATCGGCGCCGTTATGGCGCGCCCGGTGATCGAAGCGGCGCTGTTAGCGGCACCGTTACAGCCTCGGCGCCGTTCGCGGTGCCGATGAGCCTAGCGGCGCCGCGGCGGTGCCCGCTTCACCTCCGACGCCGCCCGGCGTCGGTGCTCCCCCTCCTCCGGGCGGTGCGGGTCTGCCAAACCGCTGGGGTGTGGGTTGGGCCTTCATGCTGCCCGGCGTGCTGGGGGGCGGCGTCGCACTTTCGGTACTGGGGCGTTCGGCGGCCCGTGGCCTCGAGGACCCCTGGGGTGGCCAGCATCGAGGTCCTGCTGGTCTCGTCCTCCTCGGGCGATGACTCAGATGTGGACCCATCCTGGCATCCCATTCTTGGAATCTGGGTCCTCGGTGGCTGGGGTACCAAGCGGTAGCGGGCCCTCCTCTGTCCCCTTGCCGTCGTCTCCTGGGGTTCCTCGGCTGGGGTGGCCGAGAGTCCGGGAGACCGGTGACAGCTACCGGGTGCTGGTACCTCCTCTGGGGTTAGGGAGCGTTGCAGTCGGGAGGGCCTCTCGGAATCCGAGGGTTGAGGGCAGGCGTCCTGCTGCTCGGTCTTCTTTGGCCACCTCAGGGGGGTGGCCAGGAGCCGTGGCGCGAGCCCGCCCCTCCCAGGGTTCTAGGGTGTCCTCTGGCGGCATTTATGCGGACTGCCCTTCTGGATCCATACAGTCAGTCGTCGTCAGGGGTTTCTCCCCAGGGCTCTTCCAGGTTCCTTCCCCAGAGTTCCGTTCTGCGGCCTGGTTTGATATCCGGGATCCCTCCTACTAGCTCTCTTCCCGGTTCCAGAGCCCTCGCAGAAACAGTTGCCTCCTCGGAGGTGCCCCTCTCCCATCTCTCTGCCTTCACCACCCCGCTCCCAGGCCATGTCGGTCCCTCAGGTCCGTTATCCTGGGAGCAGTTCAGGGATTCTGCGGCCTTCCCCTCATATGTTAGTTACATGCATAGGCGGGTCTTTCGGCTCTCCCCACGCCGGGGAATCCTCTGGACATTCAGTTCCCCATCATCCTCGTCTCCCTCCTCTGAGGAGAGGAACCCCTACTCATCTGTCCTCCGATGCTGATTTCACAGAATATCAGCGTTTCCTCGAGGATGGTGAGGATCTTGATTTCCTCGTTCGGAGACAATACCGAGCAGGTGTGGCGTGAATTCCTTGGTAGATTCAGTGCCCAGCATCTGGTGGTACCTTCCTGGCCTATCCCTTCCAGGAGGCGTCTATCCGGTCCTGGCGGTTCCCTGCCGTTTCTTCCCCAGCCCGGCGGACTGCCAGCGTGGGTATTGTGCCTCTGAGTCTCTGGGTTCCCTTCCAACCCGTCCTCAGGTTTGGTATACCTGGATACTCCTTCTGGGCGCCGTTGCCTGGCGCACGAGCCGCCTCACGGTTCGGACTCTCCAGTTAGGCCGTTGGAGCGAAAAGTGTTCTCTTCTTGGCGTGCGAGTGCATGTATTGCATCACATCAGGCTCACACGCTGCCTGGACCGGCATCTGTGGTCGATGATGTCCCAGCTGCTGGCATCTATGCCTGACACGGAGCAAACCAGACAAGCCGTTGCCCTCTCCGCGGTAGGCCTGGAGCTGGCAAGACACCAAGCAAGGGCATCTTATGACGCCAATGAGGTGGCTTGCGGGGACAGCGATCTGCATCAGGTGGACGGCATGGCTTCGTCTCTCCAGGTTGTCACCCCTGGCCCGGCGTAGGGTGATGCGCTCCGCCTTCCGGGGGACCCGTCTTTTCTCATCCAGAGCTAGGAGACTTTACAGGGTCTCCCTCGTCTCCTCGTCCTCGGGAGGCACCTCCTAGCTCTTCTCCCATAGGCTTTCTGAATAAGCCAGGGTCTTCTCCTTCTGTTTCTCACCAGCAGAAGGCTGGGGGTCTTGTTCCCTCAGGGTATGGCCTCTTCCCCTCCTGGGAAAGAGGGCTTAATACTCACCAGGAAGTAATGAATGGTGAAGATTGACAAGGGAAGATAGAAATTACGTACCTACGTGATCTTGATCTTCTCTTGTATCTTCTCATTCATCCTCTGCTCGCCACCATCCTCAGTGGCCTCTTCCTGTGGCTTCTCCACCTCCCGTCTCCTTCTCTCTCTGCATTATATAAAATATAGGGAAAATTGCTTCATTTTCAAAAAAAAAAAAAAAAATCTTGAGTTTAAAATCCAGAAAATTATTTACTCTAAGATTCATGGGCCATCTCGCGGATTGCATTGGCGATCAGACTGCACAACTATCTCTTGCTATTCTTATGGCAAGATACCTCTGGGGTTGTTTGGCCTGGCTCAGGCTATTCAGTTTGATCCTGCAATCCCGTGTTCAAGTAGTTGCCCTGAAATCTAATCCCCCCCCTCTATTCTTGCCTTGCAGAGCAGAGGAACGAGTACGTCTGTTCCTTTCTCTTCTAAAAAAAAAAAAAAAATGCTGAGGGAACTCTCTCCGACTGCTATAGGCATCTTGGTATCTGGGTCATGCATCTAGTTAAAAAAAAAAAAAATTTTTCTATCTGTAAAAAAAAAAAAAAAGGAATAGGAGAAATCAAACAAGAAGGCAAATGAGAAGGTAGGCTATCCTTCTCGCTGTTTTGCTAAGTGGTTTCTCCCTTTAAGTGTCCTCCCGGACAATTTTACAGTAGAAGCTCTGCTGACCATATCCAATCTTAGCCAGCCTAGAGCAGCGTTAGCCAGTCAGTCTGAGTCCGTTTCTATCTTGGGCAGCCTGAAGGCTTACATTTTCCATTTCTAAACCCCTGAGCAGCTCTCATGCTGCTGAGGTTTTATTCTTCCCTCCTCGGCTGTCCTCCAGTTAAAGGCCTTCCGCGGCCAGGGAGCCGAGGTGGGTGTCAAGAACAATGGCATGTTGAAGATGAGGACTATGCCCTCCTGAGTCTTGTCTAGCGGTTGGTGAACCTTCTCTTCAGCTCTATCTCGAGGATTCTTGCTTCCCCTTTAGTGAGCCTTCAGCTACAAGCTAACTATGCTCGTTGGGCATTCTGGTCCCTTCAATATCCCATCTCTCTCTTCTCTTTCTTCTTCTTCTTCTATTTTCTCATTTCCTTACTCATCTCTCCTCCTAGAGTCGCCCAGGTAAGGAGGCCCTGCACTCCTAGGCTAGGGATGTTCTTATCTCCTCTGTCCTTCCTCCATGGCTTATTCCTTTTCAGTTCATTCTTCCTTGCTTTACTATCCCTCGGCTATCTTGCCTCGCTATCTATATTTTCTGCTTTCATTTTTGCCTCTCCGGCTCACAGAACTGAGTTGGAGGAGGTGATCGCTACTACGGCTGCCTCGCGCATGACGCATGACGTCGCTCTCGAGGGCGGGGCCGTTAGGCAACTTTAAAAAAAAAAAAAAAAAAAAAAGCTCCCGTGACGGGTGCACGCCTCCGGCTTACACCCAGGAAGTAATGAATGGTGAAGATACAAGAGAAGATCAAGAATTACGGTAGGTACGTAATTTTCCTTTCTTGTACATCCCCTATATTGAAAGATGTCTCCCCTCTGCACCTTGTTGGTGCCCTTAAGGTACTTGAAGGTCTCTCTGATGTTCCCCACTCCCTCCTGTCCTCCAGTGAATACATATTGAGGTCCCTCAGCCTCTCCTAGTATGATTTCTGCTGCTTCTGGGCTTGTCAAGGAAGATCTGCATTGCAAATTGAGATTAGAAAATTTAGAACACACTGCATGAGCTGCGAATCTCAGTGCCCTGGGGTTACCGGGGGTTGCGGAGGAGAACCTAAGGCGCTTTGCTGAGCAGTGGCTGGCTACAACACTCCAGCTGGAGGAACTCCTTAAGGTTTAAAAAAAATCTACCAAATGAATCCTTGATGATTACGGGGGACAAACCCACCAGCGCAAACCATGTTAATTGTGCAGGGCAGCCAAACTGACTGTGATAACGAAGAAACACAGACAGTGACAGCACAAAAAAGATCACTGGTCCATCCAGTCTACCCACAAAACCCTAACAGACATTCCAACCATCCAGCTTGCTTTGTGACCTGAAGGCCGTGAAACAATCTGCCAGCTGCTGAAGTGGGCGCCAAAACCATCAGTGGTTTCAAACATGGCTGGGACATAGTGAAGGGCTTAGTGATTGCTCAGGGTGGTAGCAGTAGGGCAGAAAATGGGGGTGAATAATGTGGGTTAGAACCCTATATGAACAATAGGTCCTGGGTTTGGTAGGGTTTTATTGGTAGACTGGATGGACCAATGGTCTTTTTTGTGCCATCATTGTCTATGTAACTCTGTTGTCACAGTCAGTCAGGCTGTCAGGACAATTAACAGGGTGTCGCTGGCGGGTTTGGCCCCTGTGTTCATCGAGGATTCAATTGGTAGCTGTTTCACACATTTTGGGGGCGGTCTTCCAGCTGGAATGTTGTAGCCATCCACTGCTCAGCAAAGCGCCATGGGTTCTCCTCTGCAACCTCTGGTAACTCTACTGCATGGAGATTTGCAGCTCATGCAGAGTGTTCTAAATTTTCTAATCTCAGTTGGTGATGTAGATTTTCCTTGACAAGCCCAGAAGCAGTTTTAAGCGTTTTGTGTGCAGCAGTCAGGCCATTTGAGATGCACCCTGCACCATCTCCATTTAGCTGCCCCGGGTCATCACCTGTTTTGCAAAGTCCTCCTCTTTTTTGTCTTTAGGCCTGGGTTGCCTTAAACAGTACTGCATTTGAGGGCGGTGCCAGCGGCCTATCTGAACTTGTAGTCTGTATCGTAGAGCCCGCTCCTTTGTTACTGCATCCTATTTTATAGTCAAAATGCACCTTTCAGTTCAACAAAGTAAAAATTTGTCAAATAAATCTGCTTTTTCTGTTAATATTGTCTTCACTGAATTGAAGCACATGGTCTCAGACCTGCCCATATAAATCTGGAGATTTCCTTATTCCAGGATCTCCAGATGTTAGTCTGCACTACTATATTTTGGGCTCTAGGGAGGGTGACCATGCGGATCACCTCTATCCTGTGTGATAGACTGAGTGGTATTGTCCCACAGCGCGCAAAGTCCTGAATCTCTTGTTGAGTGGAGGGAGTGTAGTTGTTGCTATATTTTATTTAGTCTTTGGTAACCGGGTAAGGCCCACTAGGCACAAGTGCCTGTTTTCAGGGGCGACCTGGGAGCACTAGGTGGTCAAGTGACTTGCTCAGAGTCACACAGTATGCAAGTGGAGGTTGTGAGAATCAAACTCAGGTCTGGTCTACTGGATGTACCAAGCTTGTTCACACCTTGTTCCTCTAACCTCTAGGCTATACTGCTATATGCCAAGCCTGCGGTGTGGGCTACATTAATGCCCAAGTACTTTAGCTTCTGTAGATCCCCGTGAAATGGGAATGCCTTTCTGAAATCTTGGGAGAGAGTGAAATGGAAGCCCAAGGTCTCCATTTTGGAGGTGTTTAGGCAGTAGCCAGAGAGTGCATCAAATTGTTGTAGCAGGCTAAATACTTCCAGTGGCGCCACTGCCGTGTCAGTGAGGTAGAGCGACACGTCGTCTGCATATAGGGCGATCCAATGCTCCATCCTCTCTACCATGACACCCCTAACGCTAGTGACTCCTCTAATGGCCTTGGCTAATGGTTCGATGTATAGGGCAAATGGGGGGGATAAGGGGAACCCCTCTCTTGTCTCCCCAAAACAAGGAAGTCAAGGGTGGTGTCCATTCATCTTTATGTAGGCTGTTAGGGAGCTGTAAATCCTCTGTAGCAGCTGTATAAAAGGGACTGGGTATCCCAGCCGCCCCAGCACTGAGTACAGGAACGGCCAGGAGACCCGGTCAGACACCTTCTCAGCATCAAGACTTAACAGATAGGAGAGGGAGGCTGTTTGCTGCATCTGATGGAGGACAATGGAGGGTGCAGTGTATGTTGTCCATTGTAAATTAAGCTGTTTTAGAAGAGTTTAAGTAAGCTTAAAGGTAGCTGTTGTGGGAGTCTTGTGAGGAGCTTTGACTCCAGCCTTGTCTCAGTTTAACTTCTAGCTCCTCCTCCACATTTACATTTTTATGGCTGGATGGACTGGGACACGGGGATGAGGTTGCACGGTGATTAAGTGGCTCTGGAACTGGGATCTCGCAACAGTTCGTTGTTCTGCACTAACCACCAGGCCAGCAGTTCCCAAACTGAGAGGTCAGCTTCCTAAATGAGGGTCCTTCACCACCTGTTGTTCTGGGGGGGGGACTTGGGGCAAACTTGCTTAAAGGACAAAAAAGAAATGAATGAGTGTTTGAGTTTTGGGTTTGCTGTATTCTGTAATAGGGCAGGCTTTCCACAGTTACTGATGCACACAGCAGCCTACTGGTTTTCCAGGCATGAAAAAGCATGGACACCTCTGAACTTTACAGTGAACTTTTTATCTTTGTTACATCAGATGTGATAAATAGTAATTCTAGGGACATGGATATGTTGTTCATCCACACTGTCTGGCAGGTTCCTTGCCGCTTTAAATCTTGCCGGAAGGTCTTCAAGCTGGCTCCTCCCACCCACCCGGGTGGTAAAACCTCGGCTGCCCCCATGACGCCCAGATCTGCCCGCTGGAAGCTCAGTTGTGCGTCAAGCTGGGAGGTCGGGTGGTCGGTGGATGAACAACATACCATTCCTAGAACTCCTGTTACAGGTGAGTAACCTGTATTTCTAGGGACATGGATATATTGTTCATCCACACTGTCTGGCAGACTCTAGCAGTTCTCTCCGGGAGGGAGGGAGGGCGCACACCCCGATACTTACTTGGAAAAGAGACTGGAGAACCCGAGGCCCCAAAACCAGCATCCGGCGTGACTCAAGGTCGATGTGGTAATGGGTGATGAAGGTGTGTGCTGACTTCCAGGTAGCAGCCCTGCAGATTTCCTGGATAGGGGCGTCCCTGGAAGCAGCCACCGATGCAGCAGTATGGGGTAGAATGAGCTCTTATCCCTCTGGGAGCTCCATGCCCGCCAGCTTATAGCAGAGATCTATGCAGGAGTGACCCATCTGCTTATCGTCCGCTTGGCTGCAGGTCTGCCAGGTGCGGCTTCAGCGTGGGTGACAAACAGCTGGCGAACCTCTCCCAATTTCAGCGATGCGCTCCTTATAATAGCGGCGCCTCTAGGGTCCAAAGTATGGAGTTTGTATTCGGCCTCCAGGTGATTGGGGTAGAACACCAGCAGAGTCAACACCTGGTTAAGGTGAAACTCGACACCACCTTGAGCAATTTCGGGTGGGCGCGGACAACCTTGTCCCTGTGGAAGACCAGGTAAGGAGACTCAATGCAGAGCACCTGGGTTCTCCCATCCTTCTGGCTGACATGATAGCCACCAAAGGCGGTCTTCCACGACAGGTGAGAAGTTCACACCTGTGCATTGGTTGAATGGCTTGCCCATGAGCTTTGCCAATACCAGCAGTAAATCCACGGAGGTGGAGGTTCTCGCACTGGAGGAAATGTGATCAAGGCCTTTGAAAGCGCCGAGACCACCTTCTCCTGTGCCACCGACTTGCTCCCCGGCCCGGCCAGTAGCGAGATGGCTGCCAGAATTGCACCTTTGGTGCGTCGGCCCTAAGCCCTTGACTAGAAAGGGACCATAAATAGTCAAAATGCTTGCCAAGGAACAGGAGGAAGGTCCAAGCCCTTACCTTGACACCAAATGGAAAACCTCTTCCATTTGAAGGCATAGCATTTCCTGGTTGACTCCTACGGGACACCTCAACAACATTGAGGACCTCGTTGGAAAGACCCAAGGCCTGGAACTCTAGCCGCTCAGGAACCAGGCCGTCAGGTGCAGGGATTGAAGGTCGGATGGAACACCTTCCCCTGATTGACTGAGAGCAGGTCCGGGCGAGCTAGAAAGCTGCCTCGGGAGCCTGGAGCTGAGGCTGAGGAGATCTGGGTACTAGAACTGGCGAGAGCCAGTCTGGGGCTATCAGAATTACCTGTGCTTTGTCCCTCCTTGTCTTGAGAAGCACCTTGTGAATCAGGGAAATGGGGAAAGGCGTAAAAGGCCGGGTCCACAGCCTCGAAGGCATCCCCTGCAGCGAGCCCTGCTGAGGGGGGCGGGCATGAAACAGCCTCAGCTTCGCATTCTCCTTGGAGGCAAACAGGTCCACATGAGGTGTGCCCCAGTGGGAGAACAGATCTTGTACTACTTCTGGCAGGAGAGACCACTCATGAGATGCAGCCCCTATCCGGCTCAGGGCATCGGCCAGGGTGTTGGAGGCTCCTGCCACATGAATGGCTAGGAGATCCGCCTCCAGGCTGCGCATGAGTGACCAAATCGGAGGCTTCCTTGCATAGAAGCATGGGCGCGTCCCGCCCTGGCAGGTTCAGGTAGTACATAGTGTCGTGGTATTGTCCGTCTGGACTCGGACCACTTGACCCCGGAGAAAGCGGAGCAAAGCGGGTGAGAGCTAAGCGGACGCTTTCGGAGCTCCAGCAGGTTGATGTGGCATCGGGACTCCACGGGACCAGAGGCCGTGCACTCGGTGTTCCCAGATGGGCACCCCAACCCATCAGAGAGGCATCGGTCGATAGAGAGACCCGTCGGCTCAGAGGCGGACAAGCAGGATGCCCTCCTGCAGATGGGGCGGAGCGGTCCACCACTGGAGAGCATTCCACATCTCCTGGGTCACTGTCACTAGCTGGTCCACAGGATCGCAGCGTTGTGACCACTGGCTGGCCAGTCCCCACTGAAGGGGGCGCATGTGCCAGCGTGCCCAACGAACCACGCTGGTACAGGCCGCCATGAGACCCAGGAGGTGCAGGAAGTCCCAGGCAGGCGCGATTGCCCAACCAGAAATGATTGGGCAAAGGAGTAGAACCTCGGCCCTGTCCGCGGGAGCCGTGCTCTGGCTCGAAGAGAGTCGAGCTCTGCCCGATGAACAGGATCACCTGCTTGACGAGTTCCGACTTGGCCTCGTTGATGAGAGGGCCAACGAGAGCAAACCTGGAGGGCCAGATCTCTGGACGCTCCACCTCCGATCTGGAGGGCTGCTATCAACCAATCGTCCAGGTAAGGTACACCGGACCCTCGGCGCCACAGGAATGCTGTCACCACTGCCATGCATTTGGTGAAGACCCTGGGAGCTGGAGATAAGCGAGGGATGGCTTGGAACTGAGGGGATCCCTCCGCCAGCGGAGGAATCTCCGATGTGACGGATGGCTAGGGCGTGAAAGAGCGCGTCTTGTAGGTCCAGAAGGCAGAACCACATGCCGTGTTCAGAGATGGTATTATCTCGCCAGAGTGACCATTCTGCAGGTCCGAGACCTTGGGAACTTGTTCAGGTCGTATAAGTCGAGAATGGGCCAACCCCCGTCCGTTTGGAACCGGAAATACCTGGACACGAACCCGGGTCTAAGGGGTCCTCTACCTCGTGATCACCTCCTTTTGGAGGAGAGTGATGTCGGCTCGACGAGCCGCCAGTGAGGCCTGCGGACTCCGAGGCCCCGGTGCGGCGGCTCTGAAGGGCAGGGCCTGCTTCGAATTCTAGAGTGGGCTCTCCACCACCTCCAGTACCCAGCTGTCCGTGGTAACAGTGGACCAGGCGGAAAGGAAGTGTCTGAGCCGTCCCCCCACGGGGGGAACCAGGGGTGAGGTGACAGGGATGGGGGCGACACCCCTCAGCCCGTCATGGGCAGGCTTGGAGGAGGGACCGGCCGAGGAACCCCCTGGGCCTTTACCTCCCTGCTTCCTGTTGGAGGAAGCCAACGGCTTGGGTTTGGGATGCCAAGCTCGAGCCTGCTGGCCCTGATGTTGCTGGGCGGGCGCCTGGTGCAGAAGGACGAAAGGGCTTAGGCTGTGGCTGCGGCCTTTGTCCTTCTGGTAGGAAGAGACCGAGTCCAGGTAGCATTGGACTTCTCGATCCTCTGCAGGTGACCTTCCACCCCAGGGCCGAAGGGTCAGTCCCCAAAAGGGAACATCCATGGAACTTGTGCTGGGTATCGAGGTAAAGGTGGATATTCTCAGCCAAGCCCGGCGGCGCATGGCCTCACGGCCACCACAGACCTGGCACATGAGTCCCGCTATCTAACGCAGTCTGGAGCTGCTGTTTGGCCACTGCCCTGCCCTGGTCCCGCACCTGCCTGACCGTAGTCTGCAGATCTGTGGGAAGATGAGGGACAACCTCATCCAGGGAGCCCAACAGGGCATGAGAAAAATGTGCCATGAGGACGGCCGAACTGGCCTGACGAAGGCCGAGAGAGGACGCAGCATAGACCTTTCGCCCGGCATAATCCAATTTCCTGGATTCCTTGTTGGGAGGTTTGTCCATCATCCTGCCGTTCCGCATGCGCGAGCAGCTGTCGGTAACCAACCCCTCGGCGAGGTGTTCCAACCGGACAGGGAACGGTAGGGACCGCATGCTTCCTGGCCATCCTGGCCGAGAGCAGGGCAGGAAGCAGGGCGCTCCAAAGTTCAGGCGGACCCACTATAACCCGGTCACGGAAAGGCCTCCGTGGAGTAATCCCCGGTCCAGAATCTCCGTGAGGATACCTGGCCCGTTAGAAAGCAGGTTCGAGCTTCATCGGTGGACTCCGAGATGAGTCGAAGCAACCCTAAGAAGGACGAAGGGCTATCGCCACTGACTGCCCTCCGAGGACTCCAAGTCCATGCGCTTGGAGAAGAGGAGGAACCATCATCGGACTCAGAAGAGTCCTCAAAGAGCTACCTCGGGCCTGAGCCACCTCCACCTGCCAGGAGTTTTATCGGGAGTGAGGTGGCAGACAGCCTATGGGGCAAACCAAGGCCGACCGAGAATTTTTGGTGAGCCCCAACTAATGGCTGTGGAGGCGGAGGTTCCACCAGAATCGGTGGGGCAGCTGGAATTGGCCGAACAACTGGCCTGGGAACAGGCTCCTCGGCTACAATGAGGGGTTGTTTCGGCCGCTCCGGTGACAGCCACTTAATGGCCGGGGAAGATGACTGGGTTGGCCTATTCCCGATCAAAAGGAGCTGTTGCCACATGAGTTCCTCGTACTTCCGACGCAACTTGCGCCGAAGCCTCCCCTCGTCAGAGGAAGAGCGGCGGTGCCGCTTGCCGCGGTGCCGAGACCGCCTATGGCGGTGGGATCGGTTGGACCGCAAGGATGTCCAAGACCAAGAGTCTCGACTAGGCTGAGGAAGGCGAGGAGAAGTGTCGGAAATCGGCACTCCCCTCGGCTCGGACGATCCAACCGAGGCTCCGGAACCGGAGGCACAGGCGAGCAGCGGGATCCTCAACTCCCACGGAAAACCCGGGAGAGGTTCTCAGCTTCTCAGCCGACAACCCGTCTAGCAGGTCGAGAAAAATCTCGACCGCCGATGGGAGTCTCGGTCAGCTGGTCTGGCGGGGGACACCGTAAGCCAGTGGCTGAAGCTGAGGGTCGGCCGAAAGTCGAGCTGTCGACAAGGGAGGGGATCTTTCCGCTCCCAAGGCGTTGACGGAGACTTACTTTGCTCTTTTGGACCTGGAAAAAGGTCCGAAAGTTGGACCCTCACCTTTCGTCGAGAGGTCGAAAAAGCTCCTTAAAAGAAGCAGTCACGAGGCACCGAGAGAGGCGAGACAAATGCCGCAGCCAAGGTAGAAGCGGCCCGCGCGCGCACTCCTCTTTGAGGCGATCATCTGCTCAAGCTGATCCGCCCGAGCCACTTGCGCCCGCGGACACCGTAACCAGGCCTCTTTAGATTTCACGGTGGAATCTTCTTTTCTCGGGCGCCCCAGTTATGTCAGGCAGCCACGGTCCTTCAGGGCGTGGGCGAAAAAGAAGAGCACCAAGTCGCAGGCCTGCGGGTCGTGCTCAAGGCCCAGGCAGTAGACGCACGTGGAGTGCGGATCCGTCCTAGACATCTTCTGCCCGCAAGGGCACCTCCGAAACCCGGGAGTCGATTTGTCCATCGCAGCCGCGAGGAGAAGACCGAAGTCTTTTTAGCAAAAAACTTTTTGATTTCAAACTTTCGAAGAATGAGGAACCAGTCTTAAGCAGAAGCGTTAAGGAGGAACCTGAGCTTCCAAGCGGTAAGGAAGATCTGGCGTCATGGGGCGGAGCCGAGAGTTTTACCACCCGGGTGGGTGGGAGGAGCCAGCTTGAAGACCTTCCGGCAAGATTTAAAGCGGCAAGGAACCTGCCAGACAGTGTGGATGAACAACATATTCCATTCCTAGAACTCCTGTTACAGGTGAGTAACCTGTATTTACTGTGTCATGTCAATCATATCATGTTGTTAATGCTGTATTGTGCAAGGTGTGGTATGGTAATATTTACATGGGGAGGCCTGACGGGTTGTTTTTTGAAAGCTTAAGGATCACTGTTGCAAAGTTCGTGAGCTGTTGCATTTGGCTACACTGCCAGCCAACATTTTAAAGACTCTTTAGAAATATTAGCCTGTAGGGCCTGTGGCTGTAGCTTTGAGCAGCTCTAAGAGCCATTTCTTCAAGATGCCTTCCACCTGCTTTCCCTGTTCACACTTCTGCTTTCCTGAGTCTAATTACCAGGCAGAGGGGTCAGCCAAAACCAGCTCTGGCCTCAGATTCATTTATAGAAAAGGTTAAGGAACGTTCTGGCCTGTTGCCAGCCTGATGGTGTGGCGGTAGCAAGCACTGTCTACAATGCTGGGAGCCCAGGTTCTCTTCTCGAGCTTGACTCTGCCATCTCAGCGGACTTCTCACCCATTTGAAAAAGAAGGTCCAGGGTAAGTGTGCTGCATATGTGAAAAGCTTAGCAGGTACAAAGCTGTGGCCTCTGCCCTGGGGGATCACATTTCTGGTCATAATGGGTAACCCTAGTTGTGCGAAGGGAGCTCAGTTTGGAGTTTTAGAATAGTCTGAGCATGAGACACCACGTACATTACACCCGCTAGCTTGCTCGTTTCCAGAGGCTCACAGTTTTACTGTGTCAGAGAATATGGATTCAGGTCCTGAACATCTAACCTTGCAGATTTGTTTGTTTAGCACTGGCTGTATGTTGTATGTCCAGTACCTTGAAGTGAGTCTCTTGGAACCTGCTGTATAATATAGTTCATCGGTTTGTCTGATCCTGCCGTATTGGTCAGGAGGGTTTGTCAGTAGCAGAAGAGCCCTAGCAAAGATCGAGTCAACCTAGAAACATCTGCTGTGTTCTGATCTGAGTGACATCCCAGTGACTCCCCCCCCTGCATTGTGGTGGATTTTGAACGTAAGAGGATACAGCAACTCTTTTCATTGCCACAGGAAGTTGTGGGACAATGAGAAACCGCAGCAACAATGGCTACTCGGCATGAAAAAGGACAATGGCCAGTGCACACAGCACAAGTGAAAGGACACCCCCACGGGCCTTCAGCTCAGGGCATTTCCTTTCACTGCTTGTTAAAGCTGACTTAGTTAGAATTCTTCTGATCAAACTGTTCTGCAGTTCGCTTATGGGGGTGGGGGGGGGTGGATGTCACTACATTACAAAGCAAGCAACACGTTCAGAAGAGCAGTCTCGTTCCCAGACTGAGAGGCCTTTATAGCAGCAGGATTGGAAGATTGGCTCAGTTGCATTTGGGGAGCCTGAATGGGTTGATGTAGCACAAGCAGTGCTGTTTGCGGTGGCCTTCGCTCTAAAATAGGAAGGAGCTAAGGAGCCGCATCTGTGAGATGTTGAGAAGAGGAGCACGAGTTTTGAAAGGCTGGATGCAGGTGCAGAAGAGGAGCATGAGTTTTGAAAGGCTCAATCTAGGCACAGAAGAGGGGCACAGGTATTGCAATGCTGGTCGCAGGTGCATTCTCCAGATGCATGTATGTCTAGTGGCAGTTGTTGCATCTGTCACCTCTTGGATATAGCCGGTGCCATTTTCCAAATCATGTCCAATTTGTGACAATTGGATTCTGTTTCTGACGCCACGTGTCCCATATATAAAATAATATTAAAATTGTACATACATTTTTTTTTTCCTGACACAAACTTGGTTTGTGATAACCTTGCAAACCACTGGAGATTTCCCTCTTGTGGTATGTGAGGTCATCACACCCTTCAGGTGCATAAACAGTGCCTCTTTATACATGCCTCCCCCCCGCCCAGCACATTATTCCATACTTTAGACCCTAAGAAATAAAACAACCGGTTGTTGGTATTCGCTACTTAGTAAAATCCCAAATGCATTTCTTTCCAGTCATGACTAAATTCTGTCCCTTTCAGGTAAAATGTAGACCCTCCTACCACCCTCCCCAGCCAGTGGTAGCTGGCCTCATCATTTAGTCACTCAGTAAAAGCAGCACTTTAAAAGTCCAGTGCAGTACAAAATTCTCATCCTCTTCTCTCACCCCGGGGCAAATATGAGAATGTGCGCCCCGTGTTGTTTCTGGGTCCAGTCGGGCAGGATACTGGCATGTTGCCCATAGTGAGAGCGAGCAGATGAGGATGTATTGGAAGTGCTGTATTGGGCTTTCTACAGTACAGCTTTTCTCTGTACCCTGTGATAGAGACCTTTAAATACCTCACGGGAGTAATTAAGGTACAGGAGAGGAGTATTTTTCTGAAAAAAACAAAACAAAAGGTGCTCAAGAACGAGGGGACATGCAGTGAAGCTGGAGGGGCAGATTCAGGAGAAATGTGAGGGAGTACTTCTTCAGAGAAAGAGTGGTGGATGCCTGGAACAGTCTTTCAGCGGAGGTGGTGGGGGCGAAAACAGTGGTGGGGTTCAAGAATGCATGGGATAGGCATAAGGGAATCTTAGTGGAAAGGAAGGTGGGAGAGAAAGATCAGGTAGGGTCTGCAGTGATACTTTAGGTAAGGAAAAATAGGCAGCCTGAGTGGGCCAAGCGGTCCCTATCTGCTACCAAATTCTATATTTCTGTGACTTAGGGGATGTCTAAGGTTTCAATGGAGAGGCTGGTGAGGGAAGGTCTAGGTTTTTTATCTGCAAAAGAGAAGTGCTAAGGAAGGGGGCTACACTGTATCGCATAGCACTTTACATTGCGGAATGAAAGAAACACAACTGTCATTAGACCAGGGCTCACCACAAAACAATTTTAGCTGCGGGGTAAAGAAATCTTGCTTGCTGCTCCACAGTTTTAGCCCCACAATTCTCAGTATCAGTTCTGTTTGTGGCCTTAAGTGCAGTATATCTGTGTGTTGCCGTATTTTCCCAGAACCGACAGTAAAATTGCATATTAGAAGAAAGAAAATAAAACTGCAAGTTGGTGTGCTGTGGACAGCTGTGAGGGTGGGCCCAGACAGAACTAGGGTGGTGTTTGCCTACCCGTTTCTACCCTGTTTTTGCTGCAGGTGAAGAACAGAACTAGAGTGGTGTTTGCCCACCTGTTTTGACCCAGTCTTTGCTGTAGGTGGAGAACAGAACTAGGGTGGTGTTTGCCCACCCGTTTTGACCCTGTCTTTGCTGTGGGTGGAGAACAGAACTAGGGTGGTGTTTGCCCACCCGTTTCTACCTATCTTTGCAGGTGGAGAACAGAACTAGGGTGGTGTTTGCCCACCCGTTTGACCCTGTCTTTGCTGTAGGTGGAGAACAGAACTAGGGTGGTGTTTGCCCACCCGTTTTGACCCTGTCTTTGCTGCAGGTGGAGAACAGCACTAGGGTGGTGTTTGCCCACCCGTTTTGACCCTGTCTTTGCTGTAGGTGGAGAACAGAACTAGGGTGGTGTTTGCCCACCTGTTTTGACCCTGTCTTTGCTGCAGGTGGAGAGGTTCTTTTTTTATTTCATTTATATATTATTCATTGTAGTATGGGATTAATACCTTTTGAGTCCTGGGACTCATTTAAAAAGGTTCCAGGTCATACATAAAACAAAACAATTATGTGAGGCATACAGATTACAGACAGTTAAGTACAGTAAGAATTGATTACAATGATGGACAGTTGGTTTCTGGTTACAGTAAGAGTACCCATGATACAGCTCATACAAAATACAGTTTCAAGTGAAGTGCTTAATGTTGGCAGGAGGAACGTTGCCTTAGCTCCCTGGGAGTGCTGATTACAGGTAGGGGCTGGTTATATGGTGGGGAAGGAATGGGGAGGGCAGCCTGAGGTTGGCTTTGTCGATTGAGGAGGGTGATGGTTGAGGGGAGGCGAAGCTGCAGGGAGCGGTGTAGGGAGAAAGGAGTGAGGGTGGGGGGGGGCTACTTGGGGTGGCAGCTGGGAGCTTAGTGGAGGCTGATGAGGGAACATCTGGAGAAAGGGAGTGAGAGGAGGGGTGGGCAGCTTGGAGCTTAGTGGGAGGTTGGTGAGGGTGGACAAGAGTGGGGAGGCAGGGGCAGGTGGTGATCAGGTGAGGTGATATTACAGGGGTGGGGATGAGGTGGGGTTTTGGGGGGTTCAGACTACAGTGCCCTGTTATAGCCAAGTTGAAGCAAATACACGCCATTTCACGATGCAGGAGAGTCCCGAGTCCTGTTCTGAAGAGGCTGTTTTAATGCTTTCCATGAGGGATGCTGGTAGCCCATTGTACCATTTAGGCTCTTGGTATGAGATGGCTTTCTGGGCCAGGGTGGTGAGTTTAAAAGGCACCAGGAGCCCACCTTTCTCTGTGCTCTTGGTAGGTTTGGCTGGTAAAGCCCGCTGAAATGGTTCACATGGAGATGGTGGCACAAGTCCTAGTTGGGCTTTTTTTTTAACAAGCAGGCAGGTCTGGTAGCGAGCTCTGAGATGGAGAGGAAGCCATCCTGTTTTGGAGTATAGGACACAGATGTGGGTAGAAGATTTGGCACCTAGGGTCAGCCGGCAGGCCTTGTTTAGTAAGGTTTTTATTCTGTTGGGTGCAGAGTCGGTGCCTGCCCCGTATATTGGTAGGCCATAGTCAATTGACGCAAGGACCGAGCTGCTCGTTGCAAGTTTTAGTGAGTCAGGTGTCATGGAGTGCCTGTGGCGGTATAGCACCCCAAGTTTCATATTGGCGGTCTTGACCACATGGTCTATGTGACTGGTGAAGTTGAGAGTGTCATCAGTGAGAACTCCCAGATATTTAAAGGAGTAGACTTGCTCTAGAGCTTCACCATTAAGATTCTGTATAAGCAACCAGCCCGGTGGCACTGAGGGTTGAGGCGCTGGATGCCACACCTCGCGCCACACCGGCGACCCGAGTTCGGGATCGAGCTCAGGCACTGGGGGTCAGCAGGGACAGGATGTGGATTGAGTGCCTGCGGGGCTGCTCTTCTCCCCGGGGATACAGGGATACAGGATAGCACAGTGAACCAGTGGCTCCCGGTGGAGATCGGGGGTGCTGCAGCGCGTCGGTTGCACGTCATGCAGCGTGGATGCCACTGGCAGGGTTGCCTTGCGCCAGAGTGTCATGGGTGCACCACGCAGGGGGAGGGGCACCAAGAACAAGGAAAAACCCGGCTCCGAGGGGGAGGCGACTGCACCTGATCCCCCATGCCCACCGCCGGATCCACCCTGCCTGGCCTTCCAGGTCCCCCGCCCAGGGCCCACTCCCTCAGCCAGAGTCTAAGTGTGTAAGAGCGCCCAACAAGGAGGGGCGGCCTCAGCCTGGAGGGGTTAAGCTGGGGTTGCTGGCTGTGGGAGGGGTGGGGGAGAGTGGAGACACAGGTTCAGGGGTACCTCAGGCGAGCGGGAACAGGCAGGATGCCTGAGAGATGCCCCCTTGGGCCATGACTGGAGGGAAAAAGAATTAAAAAAAAAAAAAATTTCTGTAGAAGCATGGGGTGGAACTTCTTGTTTTTCTGTGGGGCAGTGAACAGCATACTCTTAGTGTTTTTGTGGTTGAGTAGCAGTTTTTTATCACAGAACCAGTATTCAAGCTTGTGGAAGCTGTCTTGTAGTAGGGAGGTGATGGTATCCTGATCCTTGCCAGGGGCCGAAATTACAACATCATCTGCATAAAGTACGATGTGTGCCAGGCAGGCTGTGGCAAGGTGTTGATGTAGAGACTGAAGAGGAGTGGCCCTAGGATTGATCCTTGGGGGACTCCAATGCTTATCTCCCTGGGAGCAGAGAGTGAGTCACCAATTCTGACACGCTGAGACCGGTGGGCAAGGTAGCTGCTGAACCATGCCACTGTGTCTGGGGATGGACCTGTTGAGATCAGGCTATTAAGGAGGAGGTGGTAGTTAACAGAGTCGAAAGCCTTCGTGAGGTCTATGAAAACTGATCCCACTGCCATCCCTTTGTTCAGTGCGTCATATAGTTATGAAGTGTATTCAGCTAGGGCTGTTAGGTTGGAGTGGTGTTTCTGGAAGCCATGCTGTTGGGGGCACATTAGGTTGTGCTTCTCGAGGAACTCTGTGAGTTGTTTTTGCAGTTAATGCTTTTTCTCCCTTGGGCCCCAGCCCACCTTCCGGACACTGGCCATCCCAGTCCCGCTCCTCTGATGTTCCTCCAGGTCTTACATTAGCACCAGTGCTGCAGGGCTGGGTGCTCATCGGGGTGCAGGGCTGCCAGGTGGTCGGGTCAGCAGCAGCTCAGGAAACCATTTTCCCCTGAGGGGCATCGTGCAGTGTCGCCCCGACATCTCCATGCACGCTTCCGTGTGTGGAATGTCGGCAGCCACCAGTCCCTGCGCCCTACGCTGTCAGTCCCAGACTGCCTTGTCTTCAGACGACGCTAGCTGTCAGGTGAATGCTGAGCCCTGAAACACTCCCTCCTAGGAGAGGAGAGCAGTCTTCTGACCGCTTTATTCTCTCCTTCCCTAGCCAACCCCCAGTAACCAGAGTCCACTTCCGTACTCGGGTCGCCATCGTGGCGTGAGATTTGGTGTCCCACTCCTCAACCCTCAGTGCTGTCGGTCCGACAGAGAGGCTGTTTTTTGTGGAAGCAGCTTTCTGATTATTTAGGGGAGATGGTTCACTGCTCAAAGACTTGATAAGGTTATCTGCCAACTAGTTTTAAATAAGTGCATAAAATGTTTGTTTTTTTACTTGGTTTCTCTCTCTCCCTCACTTCTTCTCTCTCTCTCTCTCTCTCTCTCTTTGTGTGTGGTGAATTTATCTTAATACCATTAGTTGCTGGTAAAAGACTGCAGAGGTATGGCTTCTTAAGTCCCAAAGTTATCCCGAAGGATGCAAGTGGATTTTAGACATGTACATACAGTCACTCCATAGTCAATTAAAGCAGAAGAGGCTAGGGCTTCTCTACATGGAGCTTTTTATAGTGCATTAGAAGTTCAAGGATGAAGCAGCTGAGATTTGATTGTCTTTGTAAAGTCAGAGAGACCCTGTGCATTCTTAATGTCACTGGGCAATCTGTTCCAAATGTAAGAACCCCTAAAGCAAAAAAGCCTTATCCCCCAGCCCATTAACCTTCATTATCTGGAAGCATTTCAGAATCAGCTTTTCAGCAGACCTGAGTGCATAATCATTTTCTGCTCACTTAAAAAACGCCTGAAAGATACCTGGGCAATTTTCCAGTCAAGCATTATAAAATCAAAACATACCGATTGTGCAGCCATTTAACTCCAAGGGACATCTGCCCTACTCTGGCATGAAAATCGCAGTGATGTGTCAGCCAGGACCTCTGAGTAACCAGGCTTATTAGTACGGGATATAATCTGATTTATTCAGAGTTGTCCAAGTGGCACAGTTAATAAGTAGAGCCTAGTGCTGTATTCAGTAACTCTTGGCAGTATGAAAGGAGAATATGCACCATGTCAGACAGTGTGTGACTTAGTTTCATAGATACAATTTAGTTATCATGAAATGTAAGGGACCAGTAGCACTGGAACCTAAAGCCTTTAGTCTCTTTAAACGTCAGGGCTGGGACCGACCCAGTGGCGTGGAGAGCTGCAGCACCGGATGCCTTATTTCCACCCATGCCAGCGACCAGGGTTCATGAACAGACCAGGGTTGCTCGGGTGGCTGGGTGGGAGAGGGAAGATTGAGCATCCTGAGGACAGGTTTCCTTCCTCGGGGAGCCTGACTGCCACCTGCTGGAGGCTGGGTGGCAGTGGACGGGGGGGGGGTCCACTGACACAGCATGCAGATGCGCCAGCAGTGCACACATGCATGACTTCATCACACGTTAACTCCCCGGGAAGAAAGCCAGGTGGAAAATGCCCTGGCTCGCTCTACATCCCCCGCAGGCACTCCACGTCCCTGCATGGAAGGCCTCCTGCAAAACATGGCTCTGTGTAAGTGGCGGTTAACCTATGAGTCCACGAGATCGGTCAGTGACAGGGCTGGGGGGATGCCACTGAGACTGTGGATGGAATATGGATAAACCGGAATAATGAAAAAAAAGTAAAATAATGTCAGGGTTGGGATGCCAGAGTGCTGGTGCAATGGAAGCACCACCGCTGCTTGTGATGCCAGCACCCTGGGTTCAGGAATGAGCCTGGGCCTTCAGAGGGCTAACTGTAGCAGGAGGGAGGAAGATTGTGTGTCCCAGGGGATACTGTTCTCCTTTCTGGGTAAGGGGGTTGTTCAGCCTTGCCACCTGGGTGACGTTGGAACAGTGGGAGAGTGGACGCTGGCCAGTCTCTGCATCAGCATGCACATACACTTGGAGTGCCTTGAGTGCTGGCCTCTTGGGGGGGAATGGAACAGAAAAGGAAAATCCCATCGAGGTCACAGCATGGCGCAGGATATTCTCGGGCCCCTCCATGGTGACTGACCTTCCCATATCTGGATGACTGGCTACTCAAAGCTCACTCTAAGAAGCATCTTTCCCGCACCCTAGACCACTCCAGACACCTGTTTAATGCTCTAGGGATTACTATCAATGTAACAAAGTCAGTATTGACCCCTTGCCAGCGTTTGCAGTACACAGGAGCAGTCCTGGACACAATACAAGGTTTAGCCTTCCTGCCACAGGACAGGGCAGAGAGTCTGATAGAACAGGCCCAGATAGTCTACAACAGCAGGTTTGTCACAGCCAGGACAGGACAGCCGTCACCACAGTATCACTGGCCAGACTGCACATGAGAATACCTCATTGGACACTAAGAGTCCAATGGGACCAACGTAAGATGACCCAGAACAGAAAGTTCTAGTAACCTCCCCTGTCAGAAAGGTACTTCAGTGCCGGCCCGTTGGTGCAGAGGCGCTGGTCACCTTACCTTGCGCTACGCTGGTGACCCGTGTTCGGGGACGAGCATGGGCAGCGGGGGGGTTAAGAGGGGTGGAGAGGGATTGGGCATCGGAGGGACTGCTTTACCTCTCCGGGGAGGGGGGGATTTCAGTGGTCGGTGTGCTTCTAACCCCTGGTGGTGGCTGGGGGTCAGAGCACCGATACTGCAAGAAGGAACTGAGTGGGGCAGGCACTGGGAGGAGTGTGTGAGGATGCGTGCACGCCCATCCACTGGCATCATTGCACACCCAACTCTCGCGAGAGAAACAGGAAAAAGATCCCAGGTCGCGCCAGGTGAACAGCCACCCTCTGCAGACCCTGACTCGAATGGCACTCCCCCCGACAATCTGGATCCTATTCGAGGTGAGTAAAGTGGGGGGCTCCTCACTGCCCTGCCACGGAGGGGAAACTGGGGGGGATGTGGGGGACAGTGGCCTGATCTTGGGTGTGGGGCTGAGAGGATGGCTGAGAAAGCACGCCGACTGGTGGGGACCAGGGAGAAAAACATGCACTAAAAAAAAAAAAAGAAAGGTACTTCAGTGGTGGATGGATCCCAACCATTTGCTGAAAGAGATGTCCTTCCTGATTGCCTCTCCTAATCAGATTCTCACCACAGATGTTTTGGGGATGGGCTAGGGGGGCACATCTGGGGCCTCCTCAGACACAAGGAACATGGACAAAAGTGGAGAGCACCCTCCACATAAACATCCTAGAAATGAGAGCTGTTCTGTACGGCCTACAGGCCTTCAAGTCTTATGTCTCCCCGGGTCCTCTGTCAATTCAGATGGACTACATCAACAAACAAGGAGGAACTCATTCCTATCCCATGTGCAGGTCGGCAGTGAGAGTTTGGTTTTGGGCTCTGGAACATGGTCTAAAACATTAGTTCTCATACTTTGTGATAATGAGCCTCCCCCAAACCATGGAAAAGATTTCAAGCCTCCCTCAAATTTGGAAAAATCTTGGGCCTCCCTATAGAAAAAATATACTTCGCACAATACACCAGGAATAAAGAGACTAAGATGAGAGTATATTCTCTTTTTATTAAAATTATTGTTCTCCACCCCAACCTCATATCCCAGGTTATCCATGTCACTCCACTTTTCTGACTCTTGGATCCTTGTTACTGTGTTTCCCCTCTGTCTGGAACAACTATCCTAGCTGCCTTCTTTTCTCCCCATTACCCTGTTGTTAAGCATCCTCTTCTACCTTTAGCCCAGGTCACACTAGAAAACAAGTACTGGCTCAATGTGGCTTTCCCGGTCACCAATTTACATATAAACACCTATTGCAGAAACAAGCTTTGATGCGGTGTGCCTTTCCAAGTCACCAATTTACATATAAATATCTACTATAGAAACAAGCCTCGACTCAGTGTGCCTTTCCCAGTCACCCATTTGCATATAAAACAAACACCTGCTGTAGAAACAAGCCCTGGCTCAGTGTGACTTCCCAGTCACCAGTTTACATACAAATACACACCTAGAAACACGTTTTTGCTCAGGGGGCCTTTCCCAGTCACCAATTTACATATAAATGCATGCCAAAGAACAAGCTTTGGCCCAGTGTGTTTTTACTAGTCATCAATTTATGCATAAAGAAATTCACTTGCCGTTATCCATGTTTAGTTTGCTTCATCCTTTCCAACAAATCATCCAAAACTAACTTTAAATACTGTACAGTCTCAGACTTGACTGGGCCTCCCCGGAACAGTCTGGGGCCTCCCTTAGGAGGCTGGCCTCACCATTTGAGAACCACTGGTCTAGAATGATAAGCAGTACATGTTCCAGGGGTCCAAAATGTCTTGACACAGACTAATCTAGTAACAGTCCAACATGCACGATTGGGAGCTGCTGACCTCAGTCGTAGAAGACCTGTTCAACAGGTGGGGTTATCCAGAGCTAGACCTTTTTGCATCCCCACAGAATGCAAAACTGCTGCTTTTCTGTTCACTTGCTCCAGAACCTGGAGTTTTCTGGTGAGATATGTTGTGTCTCTCTTGGAAAGGGAGGTTCTTGTATGCCTTTCCTTCCTTCCCTCTAATCCAGTGTACTAATCAAGTTTCGGATAGAGAGGGCACCTCTGATACTCACTGCCCTACTGTGGCCCCGTCAGACTTAGTTCCCCTTAATGTAGCAGCTGGCGGTGGAACCTCCAGTACCGCTGTCATTATGCCAGGGTCTTCTGTCACAGGAGCAGGGAACTCTGGTCCATCCACATCTCAAGTCACTCCACCTTCATGCATGGCTCCTGAAGATGCTATGTCAGGTTTGGAGTGTCATGATAGGTGGCTGATATCTTGGTGGCTGCTAGAAAGCCTTCCACCAGAGCCACTTACCCTATGAAGTGGAAGTGGTTTGGTTTGTGGGCCGCCTCTCTCCAACTGGATCCTTTTACCTGTCCAGTAAACCAGATTGTAGAGTATTTACTGTCCTTATCAGATGCAGACCTGCAATACTCTTCTATTAAGGTGCACGTGGCTGCCCTTCAGCCTTCCACATGCCTATTGATAGTTGTACGGTTGCTCAGCCGGAGGTGGCCCATATGTTTTTGAGAGGCATTCTACAGTGAAGCCTCCTATCTGCAATCCAGTCCCGGCTTGGGACCTGAATTTTGTGTTAGAGAAACTCACTTTGTCTCCTTTTGAGCCAGCTGCGGCTTGTGGCCTACATGTTATGTCGTGGAAAGCGTTATTTTTGGTTGCTTTTACTTCTGCTCAAAGAATTTCAGCGCTTCAGGCTGTAATGTGTGAGCCACCTTATTTGATTTTTCACAAAGACAGGGTTTCATTGTGCCCACCAGTCCTAAGTTTCTACCAAAGGTGGTGTCTGAGTTTACTTTAAATCAAACCATCTACCTGCCAGTTTATTTTCCTGAGTCTGCCAATCCAGGGGAAGCAGTGCTCCAGACTTTAGAGGTACATACAATACTCAGGTACTGTATACACCACATAAAAGACTGCAGGAAGTCCTCACAGCTTTTTGTTTCCTTCACCCCTGGGAAAGAGGGAGTTCCTGTTTCTAAACAGTGTTTGTCCAAATGGTTGGCCAACTGTATTATTTTCTAGTACAGGAAGTACGATAAGGAACTTACTGGGGTTTTTTGTGGCCACTCAACTAGAGACACGGCCACTTCTGTTGCCTGTTTCAGGAATGTGTCTGCTGCTAAGGTTTGTGCAGCTGCCACCTGGAGTACTGTTCACACCTTCACACCTTCACTGAACATTACAGTCCAGACATTGCATCAAGGAAAAGGACAGGCTTTGGCCTAGCTGTGCTTCAAGGCCTACTTTGTCAGGCCCTTGGCTCCAGCCACCCAGACTGTTGTCAGTACTGTTGGTACTAGAGATGGGTGAAGTTGGCAAACTTTGTTCCACAGATTAATTTGACAATTTTGCACAATTCACGGAGCACAGATCGACTGCAAAGTTTCGCTGCGAAGTGTGGAATTTCGTTGCTAAAACTTTGCGATTCGGGCAAAGTTGAAGTTTCTCAGGTCTGGGAAAACTTTGCGAAGCTCAGTGAAGTGCAGATTTTCGCCACTTCATGCGAACTTCACTGGCGAATTTAAACTTCACCACTTCTCTACTTAGTACTCATTCCACAGGTGTGGCCTGATGACAGAGAACCGTTACGGACTTACCATAGCAGTAGATCTTCGAGAGAATCTCTTTCATCAGGCCATGCTGTCCCACTCTCCAACCCCTGCATCCTGAGGGCTCTTTCTCCATAGGGCTTTGCTAGCTGTTCTGTGCCTCGCCTAGTCAGCAGAGCCATAGCTCCCCTCTTGGTTCCCTGTTGGGAGGTCCTCCGAGCATGATCTCTGGCTCGAACCTGAGAAAGGAAGGGGCCGCCCACATTTATATAGGAAGAACTGACATAGGATGTCGTGGGCAGCCCTTAGTGGTCTGGTTGCAAAAAGTTTCCATGTAGTCCTAGAGCCTGACAGCTATAGTTCCATAGGTGTGGCCTGATGCAAGAGATTCTCTCGAAGATCTGTTGTTACAGTAAGTATGTAACTGTTCTTTTTCAGCATTACCTGCTGATAAAGATTCCAGAAAACAGTTTACCTAATGGCTAAGAAGGCGTATACTACTTCTGCCCTGTTGTTGAGGCAGGCAACCTACCTGAGTTACTCTGCTCGGCACATTATCAGCAGGCTCTGTGGAGTACAAGCCTGCCACTGTTTGAGGTCAGCATCCTAAGAGACGTGTCACGGAACACATACAGCGAAAACTGCTAAGCAGCAATTTCAAATGTCTGTCGATGTGAATTACACTTCATCTAGGATTCAAGCAAATTCAGGATCTGCCAGAAGATTTACATGGCTTAAAACCACTAGCTTGTCTCAGGACATGCAAAATAAGAGCAGCGGAGTTCCCCTTAGAATGGTACTGACCCTTGTTCTTTGGTGACAAAATCGAGGAAGATATGGGAAAAGTTGATGAGCAAAATGCAGCTTTGAAGAATTTGATGGAAAAAGAGAGGTTCACACTGCCTTACAGACCATACAGAATGGGAGGAATTGGAAGAGTTTATTACAGCAGGCCTTATGCGCACCATGAATACTCAGCTCAGAGGTGAACAGGGAGAGGCTGAGGGAGAGCCAGACTGAAATCTGCCTCAGCTCCCCCAGGCCAGACAAAGCCCAGCCCTTGAAGAATTTATCCGTGTTGTGATAGATCCTTTGCCAATTGGAGGCTGCCTCTCTTATTGCCTTGAAGAGTGTAATTTAATTACCACAGACAGTTGGGTTTGGGAGTTAATAAGAGAGGGCATAGCCCTGCAATTTGTAAAATTTCTAAAGTTAAGCAGTATTTTCAGCTCAATTACAAGAGCACAAAATACTGGAATTGGAAGTGAGAAAGTTGCCGGAATTAAATGTGTGGAGAGAATTCCCATTTCTTTTTTCTATTCATATTTCTCCTCCATCGGGGAAAGGGGGGCGGCTAATAAACCCTCTCCCCAGCTCCCCGAGATGGCCTTTGCTTTCCCTGGGTCTCACCACAGTCAGGTTCTTCCAACGAATTCCCCTCGTGGTGGTGCCGGAGGAGGGAGGACCATCATCCCCCCCAGTGCAGTAATCCAAGGCGGACTGACTGTGAGCCCTGGGTGGTGTTGCAGGCTCAGGGACATGCAGGGAGGGTTTCATTAATCCCTCCAACATTCCTTACTCCATTTTCTCCCTGTCTCTCTCTGCAGAGTGTCTCTTGTTGATGGAGGCACACCTGTCTGACATTCTGCACAGCACCCTCCCTGTCTTGTCACCTGTACTGCACTTCACCAGGCCTCCACCGGGTGGCAGTCTAAGGCCAAGTAAACATGCCTTCCTACACTGGAATGGGAAAGCTGTCCCTCAGATGCTCAATCCTCTCCCGCCCTGGCAGACTCCTAACGACCCAAGTCTGTTCCCAAACATGGGTTGCTGGCGGGGCAGGAGGTAAGGCGCTTGTGCCATAGCCCTTCCTGCCACCAGGCTGGCTTTAGAGTTTCCATTTCTTAAAGGGGTTTTGTCATGGTGCTTTCCCACTCTGAAGATAAATGAGGAATGGTGACACTTTCTGGAGCTGAGGCTCCTGAACAGGCACCTGAAAAAGGAATTCAGAATGCTGACGTTAGTCAGTGATGCACTGAAGGGATGCATATTACCACATCCCAGTACGACCCTGCCACAAAACATCTTACAGGTTCAGAGTAGGACATGCTCAGTTTCAGTTCAAAGCAATGTCTGTAGGACTGAACAAAGCACCCAGAGTGTTCACAAAGTGCTTGTCAGTGGTGACTGCTCATCTGTGCAGGCAGGCATGGTGGTGTTTCCTTCCTTAGACAATTGGCTAGTGTGCAGAAAAACAAAAGAGGAAAGTGAGTGGAGACTTCAGCAAAGCTTTCGATACTGTTCCACACAGAAGATTGATTAACAAGCTGGGTAGGGTCGGGGTGGGTCAGAAGTTGGTCAGCTGGGTGGCAAACTGGTTGATGGGCAGAAAACAGAGTGGTGGTGAACGGTATTCAGTCAGAAGAGATGCAAGTCATAAGTGGGGTACCTCAGGGATCAATCCTGGGGCCAGTCCTCTTCAATATCTTCTTCAGTGACATTGCAGATGGACTGGAGGGTAAGGTTTGTCTGTTTGCAGATGACACCAAGATCTGAAACAGAGTAGATGATCCAAATGGGGTGGGCAGAATGAGAAGGGATCTGGATAAACTGGCAAAATGGTTGGAAGAGTGGCAACTGGGATTAAACGCAAAGAAGTGCAAGATCATGCACATAGGGAAGAGAAACCCTGAAGCCACCTATAGGTTGGGAGGGAGTTGCTGGCAGTCACAAGGGAAGAAAGAGACTTGGGCATCATCATCACAGATGACCTGAAATCATCCAAGCAGACCACTAAAGCAGTAGGTAAGGCTAGGGGATGTTGGGGTGTATTATGAGGGTATCGCAGAGTCGAAGAGGGAGGTAATAATCCTCTTTACAAGACATTGGTTAGGCTCCCATCTGGAGTACTGCGGCAGTACTGGAGGCCACACCTTCACAAGGACATTAACAAAATGGAGGCAGTCAGAGAAGGGCAACCAAAATGGTGCAGGGACTGCATCAGAAAACATATGAGGACAGATTCACGGGCTCAATATGTATACCCTAGAGCAAAGAGGGAGAGAGGTGATATGATTGAAACATTCAAACACCTTAAGGGCATAAATAAGGTGAAAGAGTCTAACATGTTTAAATATAAGAAAAATAGCAGGACAAGAGGACACAGCATGAGATTAGAGGGAGGCTGATTAAGGGATAATGTGAGGAAGTTCTTTTTCACAGAAAGGGTGGTGGATGCATGGAACGACCTACCTCAGGAAGTGGTGGCTATGACTGCAGTGCAGGGCTTCAAACAGGCATGGGATTGGCATAAGGGAGCAATACAGATGAGTATGAATAGATAGGCTATTGACAGAGTAAAGACCTATGGCACATTTATAAGATAGAAAAAGAAATGGGCAGACTAGATGGGCCTTGCAGTCCTTATCTGCCGTCAACTTCTATGTTTCTATGAGTGCTCAAATAGTCAGCAGCACTCTTTTATGTTTTCTCCTTAACTTACAAATGTCTCACTTGGAAACCAGATAGATTCTGCAGTTCATAGACGTGGAGTTAAGCACAGAACTGGGCAAAGCTTTCCTGCCTCTACAAAAGGCATAAACTCTGATTCAGAGTACAAGCATGTTGCAGGCAGGTCAAATGAGGGCCACATAGGAATCCTTGAGACTTTGGGAGGCAGTATAGCGCAATGGTTAAGGGCACTGAGCTGCAAACTTGGAGACCTGGGTTTGAATCCCATCAACCCCACTCGCATACTGTGTGACCCTTGTGACAGGGAGCTCCTGCCACTCTTGAGGAATGACCTTTTTTTAAATCTGTTGCAACAGTTCTCCTATTTCTTAGCCTACTCTATCCTTTACAATTTCTAGTCCATACGGTTGGCCACCCCCCTCCCCTTTCTTGACTATGCTATAGTGTCTTCTTTAATTTTCCTTTTCCCTCTCAGGTCCTCGTACAGGGAGGTTATTGTGGTAACCTCCGAGCGTATGTAAAACAACGGGCTGTGTTTATCATTGTTGGATTTAGTATGTAATAGCAATATGCCATAAAATACTTTAATGTATATACCTTATATGTATGACACCTGTAAATGTTGAAAATACTATGGCACTAGGTGTTTTTAATAAAGGTAAAAAAGTACTAGTTGACTGTATTATAAAAATTAAGTTAGTTGTGCTATGTAAAATGCATGTAAATTGCTGTAAACTGACAATCTGAAATGGCATGATGCTTTGCATTATGGAAGTATGTGTGATGATGTGTTTCTTTGAAACTTGGCTTATTGTCAGTGTTCTTTGGGGTAACTCTTGTTTCAGTGCTTTTGCACCTAGATTATTTGTCTTTAGCTTGTTTCTTTGTAATTTGGGCCCCCACTACCCAAGCAAACAGGACCCGCATAGGGGTGGAGGCTGAATGGCAGCTGCTAAGTTAAATCAGAGATCAGCGTCAGTAGGTGCTGGTTAAGTGCAGAGAATGGACATACATAGTGTGTTGCTGCAAACTGATGTACTGAAGAAGGTATATGCCATTGTTCAAAGGTTATCTCCTGAATTTTGAATAAACATCACACGGAGATTGTGCGTTGAACTTGAAGTTTGGTGTCTGGTCCATCTGTTACCCCATAACCCTGAGCAAGTCACTTAACTCATTGGGTCCGGTAGATGCCATATGGTGTCAGAACCATCCATTACAGAACCTGACCCAAAATGGCCACCAGGACTCAATAAGTTAACTTCTTTGTGCTGCCAGGTTGTGTCTGGAAACAAGCTCCGACTAAGTGTGCCTTTCCTGGTTAAACAATTTCCCCTTCTGTGCCACATGATTTCTACCACAGCAGTGGTACCATGGGCCAGATTGCAAATGAGGGATGTCCAGTACCCCCTCAGTAGGCACTGGCATCCAAGGCCTGCACCAACTGTGCTGGTATTGGGGGGGATAAGCACTGGAGTGGTAGGAAGAAGTAGGCAACCTCAGTGAGGGTTGTTCCCTTCCTTCAGCCACTGCCTACTAAGGTTTTGACCTCAGATGCACCCCCACTAGGAGTAGAGAATAGTGAAAAGAATTTGGTCCCTCAAGAAAGAAAGAAACACATAAACTTTCTGGAACTTGGAACAGTACCCCTTTCAGTGGGGTCTTTCTCATACCTGTTGCAGGACCAAACAGTCCTGATAAAGCTGGACAATGCAGTGACTGTATTACATAAGCAGGAAGGCACCAGGTCATCAAAACTGTGCACAGTCAGTGTGAGGATCTGGGACCTGGCTTATAGCTTAAATGCAAACCTCTCTGCAGGAAAGGAGGAGGTACTACAAAAACGGTGGACATATCAGTGGTTTTGGACTACTTGGTACACATCAAGGCCCAAGGTCTAAAATCATCCATCCACCCTTAAGATGCAGTTGGGAGCTGCTTCTGCCTTCAGGTCTGCAGGTAAGGAAAATCCCTTGCAGCTCACCTAGTGTTCAGGAGATTTTTTAGAGGCATAAATAATCTGCATTCCTCTGTGAGGGAACCAGTCTCGCCATGAGATTTTAACATGGCTCGTTCACAATTGATGAATCCTTCCTTTGAGCCTATGTTTTCATCAGAGCTCAAATATTTAACGTGGGAAACTGCTTTTAACAGCCATTACTACTGCAAGAAGATTTGTTGATGTTTCAAATAATATTCCTGTGGACATGCAGACTATTAAACATTTAAATGAACTAGACAGAACCAGTCCTTAACACCAATCCATTATGCGCACTATTTCTAAGCATGTTCTTTAACTGTGCTATGCAGTCTTGCTGTTTTCCACACATTGTAAAGGTCAGTGCTACTTATTTTGTTGGTGAGAGGTTGAGAAGCATCTGCAGATCTGAGTGCTGTGCAGGGCACTGTGTAGGTGGAGAAACAGAAAGAGGATGCAAAAAAAAATTTACTAAATACTAGAACAGAAAAAACGCAAAAAAAACAGAGTGCTGCGTCAGCAGGTGGGCTGCAAATATAACAAAAGGGGTAGCTTACACTTACATGCACGCTGAAAATAGAAAATTAAGGTAGAATTGATGTTTTAACCATGGGTCTTTAACAGTGATTTATCTATAAAGAAAAACAAGTAAAGTTGGTCTAACAGCTAACTGAGCTAGCCACAATCTAGTTAACCTAGTCTAACCACTAACTAATCTAGCAACAGTCTAGTCTACCACTGACTACAGTAATCTATCCACTGTCTAACCACTAACTAATCTAGACACAGTCTTGCTATCCACTGATCTAGCCACAATCTAGTTAACCACTGACTAATCTAGCCATAGTCTAGTCTAAGCACTGGCTAATCTGACCCAGCCTCAGTCTCATCAACAGCTAATTCATTTAGCCACCATCCAGTCTAACAGTTGACTAATCTAGACACCGTCTAGTAATCCCCAACTAATGAAGTTCCTGTAGGTGTTAGGAGTCCGCCGATATAAATCTTAAAATGATCTATACATTAAATTGACAGCAGCCATTTCGTGGAATCTTGAAACAGACAGTGGTGGCTCTGGTGGTCAAGTTGTATTTGACAACGTTCACCTTCGGTGACCTCGCTTTGTGTGTCAAGATTCCATGAAATGGCTGCGGCCTTTGTTGGTTTACAGATTATTTCGATATTTACAATTCAGGACTCCCTAACACGTACAGGGTAAGCCTGATACCTTGTTTGAAATATCTGATTTTCCAAAGATCACTCTTAGCCATTCATTTCTGGTGGGTATCAGCCGGAGGCGCAGGACCCTGCGGGAGCATATATCTTTAAGACTTTTGAGGAGGGGAGCCGACGGAGATGGCGCCACCCTCTAGGCCGATGCATGACATGGTACTTGGGGATTGGCCAGTAACCAACACTGGCTCCCCAACTTCCTCAGTTCTTTTTTTCCTACCGTCAAGATTGGATCACTGTGGTAGCTGCTGTGAAATTCTTTGCTGTGCCATCAGACTCTGCTCACTTCGCTCAGCGCTACCTTCTCAGTTTTGCCTTAATTTTACTTCTGTTGTTGTTTTTGGGCTGTAGTGCAGTGTCAGGTGCCTTTTTTCTGTCTTGTCATCCTCCAGTGCATCGGTGCCCCTACGGGAATCCCATGACTGCACGGGACCAGCATGTTCGCTGTTTCACCAGCCTGGGCCCGCACCATGACATGGACAGTTGCAGCGGCTGTTTTTCCATGGATTTCTGTATGCTCAAGAGCTGCACATTAAGGTTGGGACAAGCCCCCGATCTTCGGAGGACGGCGTAGCACATGGGAGACAAGGCACAGGTCTCTTGGCTCTTCTCCTGAGCTTCTCCCTGGTAGTATCAGTTATTTGCATGTACTAATGTCACTTTTGTCATCTCTGCATAGCTATATGTATTATCTCGAGTACTGTCTGACTTGATCTGTATTCTAACCTACCTGTACTATATACTATGTATTGTATAATCTCATCTCATTTTATGTATGTATTCTCCCGGGTCGTGCCTGAAAATAGTAAACTTTGGCTAGCGCACCTAACCCGGTTAACAAAAACTAATTAAATATGTACCGAGGAAGAGCAGGTCTTGGCTGGTTCTAGTCTCACTAGAATCACAGGCCTGTGCAAGGGGTTGAGTGGACAGTCGTCCTCCAGGGGTTCGGCTGAGCACCCCTTGCAGTCTGGTGTCCCTTCGGGGGCCTGGATGCCCCCAGTGTCGAGGTCTCAGCTATACGTTGGGCCTGTGCTGGTGGCTTCCTCAGCGTAACAGCCTGGTCCCATCCCGGCTGCTGATAACATCTCCAGTGAGCAGGGTGGCGCCAGTCATAATGCTAGGTCCCCTTCTGACAACACTCATGGTGCCGGGAGAGGGGGCAGTCCCTGGGGTGGCTTCTTCGGAGATCTCTCTGGTCTTGTCCTCAGATTTGGACAATGACCAGGATGATTCTGATTGGATGTCCGGTTCCCCGCAGCCTCAGGACTCCCCTCGGCCTAGCTTGAGGCCCTCTGCAGAGTTGGGGAGTTCCCAGTTCAACGTCGACTCTGATGTCACCCTGCCTTCAGCTCCCAGCACCGTTCCTGGTGCCAAACAGGCCTCCTGTGCTGACCCTGGTGACGGAGGAGGGGGTGGTGGCAAGCGCGGTGCCAGTGCCGGCCCTGTTTATGGTGTTGCAGAAGGCACTGATTCAGGCACTGGCACCGGGAAGGATGCCAGGAGGAGTTCTGGAGCTGCTAGCAGTGCTGGTTCTTCCCAACTTTCTCTCCCCGATTCTGCAGTTCCTGTTGGGCCTCGGTCAAGGGGCTGGTCCTTGTCTGGTGCGGTAGGAGTTGGCAGGTGGAGTCAGTGCCCCGTGCTATTCCCAGAGTGCCTAGAGGCTCTGGGAGAAGCAGGAGTGTGGACTCAGACCTTCTCTCCCCTCCTAGCTGGCCTGGATCTGCAGTCAGTGGGGATAGGGCCACCCTAGTAGACCTGCACGGCTCCAATCTCCTCACCTGGGGGATCCCCCACCCTCCCCGAGGGCACTACTCAGTCTCTACTCTCCACAACTGGCGGCCTGCACAGCCCCCTTCCTAGGGAAGGGTCCCCTGCTTGCTCCTGCAGCCCTAGCAGAGCTGCTGGTGTGGTTTCTCAGGACCGTTCTCCTCCCCCATGCCTCTGCCTCCCATGCCTTCTCTCCCAGGTTTTTCCAACCCTATGGGGTCTATGACCTGGGAACAGTTCAGGGACATCGTGGCTGCCTACCCCGGTACTTTAGAGGCCTATATGAGTTCATCTTCAGACCTCAGGCCCCTGCACTGCCTCCCTCTGAATACAGCGCTTCTGAATTTCCAATTTCCTCCTCTTTGAGGAAGGGGACACCTCCATTCACTTCTCCTTTGATGCTAATCTTACCTCCTGTCAGCGCTTCCTATTGGAGGTGATGGAAGAACTGCACCTTGTCCCATTTTGTAGGTCACAACCCTGTGCATGCGACACTGTCATTCCTCGGGGAATACAGTTTGGAACCTACTGTGATCCCTATGTGGCCTGAGCCCTTCACGGCTGCGTCACACAGTGTCTGTCAGAACCCCTTCGCCCCTATTCCAGACCCAAGGGACTGCCAGCGCAGGTACTGTACTGTGTACCTGTGGGGTCTCCAAGTGCTATGCCCCATCCACCTTCAGGAGTGAAGGTGCTGGACACTGCCTCTGGGCATTGTCACCCTAGGCATGACTGCCCCCAGACTCCGACTCTGCCGAGTTTGATCACTGGGGTAGAAGGGTGTTCTTGGCGGCACACCTTCTTTTGTGCATTTTTTTTTTTTTTCTGTTTATCTCGCCCCCCCTTCCGTCCCTACCAGCTCTGTATCCTCAGGAGCACCAGTGGAGTCCACCCCTGCTTACCCGCCTTACCTGCACTGGTCCATTCCCCATCTTGCCATGGTTTATCCCCCAGGCGGGGACAAAATGGGGCAGGAACTCCCCAAACAATTCTGTGTCTCATCTGGCTCAGGGCAGTCAGGCAGGTGAGAGCACATTGGGGCCATACTTGGCGCTCTGTCTCCTCGGAGCTGGTGGGTGTTTTTCCTTCTTTCTTATGGACGTCACGTGCCCAGACGTCAAGGCACCTAGTGCCGACATCCATGACATCCTCCCCTCTGTCTGCTCGGTGCTTGCTATGCCCCAGGCTTCCGCCTGGGCTGATCAATCGCAGTCACTACCCCCTCCCTCCTGGAGAGACAGGCTGTCCCTGGGACGCTCAAGCCTCCTCCGCCCGGCCGGCCCTCCAGCTCCCAGGCTCACTCCCAAACCCGGATCACTGGCATTGCAGGTGGAAATCCAACTGCTGCGCCGACGGGCCGGCGTCTTTTGTGCATTTTGATGCACCAGGCTCATCAGGCTACCTGTGTCAGGCACCTGTGGGTGATGCTGGGTCTGCTTCTGGCATCCATGCCTGATAGTGAGGCAACCAAGCAGGCAATCAGCCTTTCCACCCGTGGCCTGGAGCTAGCCAGACACCAGTCAAGGGTGTCTTGTGACTCCAGTGAGGTAGCTTCCAGGCTTGTGGGGACAGCAGTCTGCATCAGGTGGATGGCGTGGCTCCTCCTTTCCAGGTTATCTCCCCGGCTCGGTGTAGGGTGATTGCCTCAATATTCCAGGAGCCCACTGTTTCTCCTCAGGGTCAGGCAGGAGTTAGCAGGGTGCCTTCCCCTCTCCCAAGTCTCAGGAGTGCCCACCTGCCCCTGACCGGTCTCTGGTCCTGCCAGACCCATGAGGGGCCTCCTCCTCTTGTGTAACCCCCACAAGACACTGAGGGATCTTTCTCTCTCAGGATGTGCCAGTGCCACCTAAGGTGTCAGCTTGGTACTCATCCACCAATAATGAATGGTGAAGACTGATTCTTGGAAGATACGAAAATTACATACTCAGCATAATTCTTGATCTTCCAGGCTATCTTCACCATTTATTACTGCTTCCGCCTACCTTACCCTCATGGCAAGTCTGCCAGACAGCGCTACCTCCCTACTTGCCTTCCCCTCTTTTGACCCAAAAGAGGGCTAAGGTTTAGCTGGTACACCCAAAGGGACAGCCGGGCTCAGAGCCAGACCAATCCCTTCCTCTTGCTTTGTCGTGGGGGCAACATGGCTAGCTTCCTCCTCCTCCTCCTCTATATTAGAGGTTTTGCTACCTTAGGGATTCCAGAGCTTGCTTATCTTTTAGAGGTGGGTGTCGATTGGCCCTCGGCTGCTTGCTCATGTCAGCACTGAATTTCCTGGGTTAGAAGCCATGCAGTATCTTGTATTGCATAATGTGCTTTTTTCTTCACTTAGGAGATGAGCATAAAAGCTCTGCCCCTTGCGCTTCTATCCTCGGCATCTTCTCTGTTTTCAGTGCTGGGCTAAGCAGGCAGCGGTCACCTTCAGTCCACCTTGCCCTTTTTCCCCTCATCTATTTGCAGGGACTTTGGGCCTTTCAGGATTATTCTCTTGGACCTTCTATAGAGAGAGAAGGAGACATTGGCAGATGCTCCTGTCTCCCCAGATCCCTTGCCTCAGCCTGTCGGGACTTCTCTATCCTGTATAACAAAAGAAAGGGTGAGACAGGACACAGGAATGGGCCGCTTAGCCTCTTACATGGTCCTGTATGGACTGTACTTTATGTCCCCCTTATTCTGACTTGGGGCCATGCCCTTGAGAAGTTCTCTTGGACGGTTGTCCTCTTTAGGATTCTCACTTGAAATGTCAGACCATAGCTTTTTCTAGCAATGTTTGGGCTCTGCCTCCACGTCTCACCTCTTGCCTACTCACTATTGGGTAGTCTGCCATCCTGCTGGAGTAGGTCAGTCCTGTCCTACGTCCCTGGCTAAGGATGGGGCACCCTCCTGTCTCTCTCTCTGTCTCTCTGGGCTTGCCCAGTACTCGCTGGTCACCCCTATCCTAAAAAGCCCTCTCCAGAGTCCATACCCTTCTTCTGTCTGGTGGGCTTTAGGTTTCAGTTTTTTGTTTTTTCTGATATTTCTGTTTTTCCCCCTCCTATGTCCCCGCCAGAGCCGCACCATTAGGAATCACCAGTTAAGCCTGTCCCTTCCTAGTACCTTACCTGACAGCCCCTGGTCCCTCCATCCTGCCTCGGAAACCCCCCAGGTGGGATCGGGTTGGGGGGGGCTAACCCCAAATCTTGTAATCTTGTCAGGGTCCGGGAGTGCACGTGAGCCGCGGACACGACTCGGCCAGGCTCGCCTCCGCCTTCCCGGCTGTGTTTTTTTTCTCCCCATGTTCTTCTAGGAGGTTGCGTGCTCATACATTGTGGCGCGACGCCGACGCCTGCAACATCCCTCCCTCTCCTTCCACGAAGGAGCTGCCCCTGAGCTAACTGTTCCCAGGTCTTCGCCTGTGACCAGTCACACCCCAGTGGCTCCAGCTTGCTGTCACGCCCCTCACGCCCCAGCCTCCACCAGGGGTCACTGCTTGCTGGGATGAAGCCCTCCTCCCTCCCTCCCCCAGAGAAGGCAGAGCTGTCGTCGACGCTTAGTTTTCTCCTCTCGCGCCGCCCAAGTTCGCTTCCGAACTTGGGTCGCCAGTGTGGAGAGGTGTGGCATCCAGTGCCTCAACCTCAGCGCCACCAGGCTGGCAGGTGTCAGTTTATATCCTTTCCTTTTCCTGACCCTTGAGCTCCCCTTACCCTTCTTTTCTCTTCTCTTTCTCTTTCCTCCAGCAACCAGAACTGAGGAGGTTGGGAGCCAGATGTCAGTTACTGGCCAACCCACCAGGCGCCACGCTGGCGTCTGCCTTCAAGGGCGGCACCGTCTCCGATGTTGCCTCCCCAGAAGTCTTAAAGCTATATGCTGACGTGGGGTCCTGCGCCTCCGGCTTATACCTACCAGTAATCAATACTGAAGATATCCTAGAAGATAAAGAATTATGGTTAGTACATAATTTTCATTTTAATGGGCTTTCAGAACTTTGGTGACCCTGGCAGTGTTTTCTTCCCCCTTTAACCACTACCTACGGTATGCTTACTTTTTCTTTATAGCTGATTCCTGAAGAATAGCAATCGTATTCTAATTTTATTTTATTTTTCCTGCTTGTAATTAGTCTACCCCTTGTGTTTCATTAAAAGGGAATACTCAGCACCCCAGGAGAAATACTGAGGGACCTTGAAGTCACGATTTAACACTCTGCAGTGCTAAATAATTTTTTAAGGCAGTTTCATTTATTTTCTGGTTGATCCTGCGATGGCCCACAATGGCTCCATAGTGTTTATCCCAGAGTCCCCCGGGGCCAACCCTCTGATGACGCGACTGACAGACTGCGCTGTGGGGGACATCTATGTGCCGCCACCTCTATTAACAGAATACTAATATTACAGAGCTCATGATCGTGCTTATTCTGCTGGTATCGATCATGCTACCTCATTAAAAACTATAAAGCTTCATCCAACGCATTGTCTCTTTAATGAAGTAGTTCAGCAGTGTTCCTCCTGGTAGTTGGAGTATAGCAGACAGACAACACTTTCTGTACATAATGCACAGCTGGGTGAAACTCTCCCCTCTAAACTATTGGTTACCTCCCTATGTGGCAGTCAGAGACACTTGGCTGAAACAAGGGGACTTCAAGGAAATGTTTCCATCATTAATCCCCTCAAATAAAATTATTTTTGGTGCCGATATACAAACCGCATGAAATATGGATTACGGGAAGACCTAAGCAACTGCATGTTTTACATACCATCAAAACAGAACTGTATCCCTTCCCCCAGCACTTAAGCTGCTGCCAAATGATCCTCCTTGAAGTGGGGACTGTATCAGTTGACTCAGTTTGCCTAAATGATGTGTGTGTTTTATTGTTTTATTAAATACATCCCCCCCGCCCATCTCTTATCCTCAATCATTTGGGCTCCCCTGGGCTGCAGCCTTTGTCTGCTCTGGAGAGCGGGTGAGTAGCTGTCTTCTCAGCTAGTGCAGTTATTTGGCCAGCCAGTTTCGGGGAGAGAAAACACTAGTGGACCGCACTCTTCCTCACCAGGAGCTGAGTACCTGTGATGATGCATTATATCCCCCGCTGGTGCCCCCAACTGAGATTCTGGGGCAGGCGTGCAAACACCAGACTCCCTGCCAATAGTGTTTGGTGCTGCTCCTGAATGACTGTGCTGACCTTATGCTTTTTTGGTTTGCTATTATCATTATTTTATTTAGTGATTTTTAACCAGGAAAAGGAGGGTAGATTTTCTGCCTATTTTCAGCCTCTTTTGGAGGGTAAATACGAATGGATACCAACTACAGTGGAGCCAGATTAGGCTGTCGGTGGTATTTTCAGAGTGTGTGTGTGTGCGCGCGCAGTGATGTGCATTATAATAAAGTTTGGCAGCTGCGGGAAGGGCAGCAGAAATATCTATCCAGTACAGTTGTGCAATTCACAGTCAGCTGCATAAAATGGACCTTTTTTGCAGGCTCTTATTAATGCATTGCCTGTGTAAATTGAGGATATAAAGATAGGAAAGAACAGTGGGGAGATGGCAGTGTAGTATGGTGGCTCAGCCCCGGAGTGGGACAGTGGGGAGATGGCAGTGTAGTATGGTGGCTCAGCCCCGGAGTAGGACAGTGGGGAGATGGCAGTGTAGTATGGTGGCTCAGCCCTGGAGTAGGACAGTGGGGAGATGGCAGTGTAGTATGGTGGCTCAGCCCCCGGAGTAGGACAGTGGGGAGATGGCAGTGTAGTATGGTGGCTCAGCCCCGGAGTGGGACAGTGGGGAGATGGCAGTGTAGTATGGTGGCTCAGCCCTGGAGTAGGACAGTGGGGAGATGGCAGTGTAGTATAGTGGCTCAGCCCCGGTGTGGGACAGTGGGGAGATGACAGTGTAGTATGGTGGCTCAGCCCCGGAGTGGGACAGTGGGGAGATGGTAGTGTAGTATGGTGGCTCAGCCCCGGAGTGGAACAGTGGGGAGATGGCAGTGTAGTATGGCGGCTCAGCCCTGGAGTGGAACAGTGGGAGATGGCAGCGTAGTATGGTGGCTCAGCCCTGGAGTGGAACAGTGGGGAGATGGCAGTGTATTATGGTGGCTCAGTCCTGGAGTGGATGAAACATTCTGCCACATAAGCAACACTTCAACTTGGTCATCATATTGGAACCTTCCCAAGTGTTTCCAGCCTGCATCTCAACTGACTGTTTTTCTTCCTGAGTTTCGCAGCAGTGGCCATGGTCACCGTTAAGTGTTTCTCCACAGTCTTGGCGGTTATATTCAGATCCTGAAGTTGGGCATCGATAAGTTTCTAGTCATTGCAGGGTCTTCTCTATTTTTGAGTCTGTTAAACAAATGGACTTCACCAAAGCTGTCCATAGAGACTCCTGCTTGCTAGAAGTAGATTTGCCGACTCCATCGCTACCTGAGGTGTTGTGGGTCTATTGCTGAGGCTGCATTTTGGAGCCTCCACTGAGTGTTCCTTTCCATTGACCCTTGCTGACTCTAGTATTGTTGTATTCCAAATCACCTCAGGAAACTTGATGTTGAAATTAAATGAGTTAACTCCAAAATAAACTTAGTTTTGCAGTTTAGAAGCTACGTAGGAACAGGAGGTCATTTGAAGCACGTCCGACTTTAAAAATGTCTCTCTGGCACTACCATGCCCCTTCAGTTTTATAATTGATCACTAAATTGCTAATTTATTCTTTAGTTATTTATTTGTAATGTTTGATGAGTGTGACAGGGTTGAATACGGCCCTGTCCCAGTTGTTGTGGAGAAAGAGTTTAAATGCAAGGATCTGTTCTGATCTTATCTGTGTCAGTCTTCACCATTCATCACAGATGGGGTACTGGCCGGAGATCAGGACCACGCGGGAGCCTTTTTTTTTTTTTAAAAAAAGATAGGCGGAGCCGATGCAGCATCAGCGCCGTCCTCGAGGCGGCGTACTACGTGGCGCTCGAGGATTAGCCGTTAGGCTGCATCGACTCCACCTGCCTACCAGTTCTTCATCTCCCGCTGTCGAGGTTGCCTCGTGGGAAGCCTGAAGAAGCCTTATTCAAAAATTTTAGGCCTTGAGGCCTGCGTCTTTAGTCGTTGGTCTACTAGTTCTGTGTTTGCCTCCACTCGACGTCGCCGGTAAGATCTTTCCTTTTTATTACATTTTAAGCGACGTCGAGTCTGGTTTTTGGTGTTTTTTCTCCGTGAGTCAATATGTCGGTCGGGGCAAAATAAGAAGGCGAGGCGGCCCCTATCGTCGTGTAACAGATGCGGCCGCAAGTACTCCGTCACCGACCAACATGACCCGGTGTCTTTTCGTGCCTTGCCCGCTACGACATGGATTAGATGCGATGCCTGCTTCTCGATGGACCGCGGTTTTGGAACAGCGTTTAAGGTTGGGCGAGCTCCACCGACATTCCGGAGTAGGCTGCGCGCAGCCGGAGCAAGCCCGTTCTCGGCCCCTCCTCCGGGTCCCTCCCGATTCTACGGACGCGGAGGAGGGAGCCTCAACTGCCTAGCCTAGCCATGGCGAGGCTCCTTCCACGCGGCGCAGGGGCCGTCCGCTTCCCCGAGGCCGGGCGGGAGTACCCGCTCGGCAATCACTCGCCGGGTGTAGAGGCTCCCGGTGTCGCTCCCGCGATCCGCTGGGCCGGGTCGGCGCCGTCTTGGCGCTGCGTCGTCGGTGCCGTCGGGCGCCTCGGTGCGGCGTCCTGTCGGTGTCGGCGTCGGCGCTGACTCGACTATCGGCATCGTGGGGCTTGCCGGCGCCGTCCGCCGCGCCGACACTGCCAGGCGCCATGAAACCGCCTTGACGCATCGCCGCCATATCTCCACCTCGGCGCGTCCTCGATGCCGAGTTGAAACCTGGCGCCGTGAGTGCCGGTGTCATCCGTCGGCACCGGCGTAAGCGCCGTTGGGACTCTCAACGCGCGCTTGCGGCGCCGAAAGCGGTCTCATGGCGCCGTGGTGGAGCCAGATCGCCGGGGTGTCTGCGGCCTTGGTCTCGCTGCATGCGCCGAGCGGCCTGGCAGTGGCATCGGCTCCAGACTAGGTTGCTGTCGGCGCCGTCTCCGTCCCGGGTGCCTCCTGGCACGGTGGACCTGATGGTGCCGCAGCTGGCTGGCTGGGACTTCTGGCCCAAGCTGCCTGCCACCTTCTGCTGGCACCGCTCGTGGTGCTGTGGACCGGGTGGGGATTGCCTTGGCTCCTGGGCCCTCGGGAGGTGTCCCTTCCCGACCCTACTATTTGGCTTATGGCCTTGGACTCTTCCTCTTGGTCGGAGTCCAGCTCGGAGTCGAATGGGCAGTCACACCCTCGGGGTTGTCTGCAAGGAGAGCCAAGCTGGTGGTTTCCTCTTCGGGTCGCGGCCAGTCCCCCTCCGAGGTGAGTCGGGTTTCCTCTAGGGCTAGGGTCAGTGGTACTGACCAGCGGGCTGTGGTGCGTGCCACCATCGCCTTGCAGCCTAGCCTTGGGTTCCTTGACCCCTCTGCCGTGGTACCCCCTACTGTGGCATCTCTCGGTCGTCCAACTATGGGGCTTGTTGAGAGGGGGCCACGGGAGGAAGGTGCTCCCAGGATTGCCCCTTGAGCCTAGATGTGAGCTGCCTAGACTAGCACCGAGGGCTAGGACCCTGGGACTCCAAGGGTCGGGGGTATAGGTTTGGCGCGCCGGCCCTTCTCTGGGACCTACCGGGTCCTGGGCCGGGCAGGTCATCGGACTCGCCCTTCCCTCCGGGTTCCTTGAGAGGTCCCATTCTTTGAGGCAGGGGACCGTCCTTCTGGACCTTCACGGCCCAGTCGCCTCACTTGGGGGATTCTTTTGGGCGCAGTCTAGGCAGTACCGAAGCGGTTGTGCAGCTGTCGACTGCGGAGTCTTCCAGGACTCCCCCCGCGGGAGTCCGTGGTCTGCTCCTTAGCCCTGGCAGAGGTCAGCCGACTTCTTCTTCTCGGCTCTGTCCACTCCCCTCTGCCGCCTTCTCCTGCGCTCCCAGGTATTTTTGGTCCTAGCGGGCCTCTCACCTGGGAACAGTTCAGAGCGGTGGCTGCTCGGTTCCCTGCTTACGTTAGGGCTTTGGACAGCCAGGTTTTTCAACCTCCCCCCAAGCAGCCACCCTCCGAGCCTATGGTGACCTCCAACTCCTCATCTCCCTCTTCTGGGGGAGAGGAACCTTCTGTCCACATCTCTCCTGCTGCTGATCTGAGTATCAGCGTTTCCTCGTGAGGATGATGGAGGACCTTCACCTTTCTCCTTCTTCTGTGAGCAATCCGGAGCATGCGGCGCACGCCTTCCTAGGCGATTTTGGGACAGCCACCCTCGTGGTACCGCCTTGGCCCGCTCCCTTTCAGGAGGCGTCCATGCGTTTCTGGCAGAGGCCCTTCTCCGGAGTTCCTGCCCCTAGGGACCTCTGCCAGAGGTATTGCGCTCCCCCGGAGTCTCCAGGTTTCTTGCCTCATCCGCAGTCCGGATTGACGCATCTGGACACTCCTGATGGGCTTTGCGCCCTCCACCGTGACCGGCCCCCAGATCAGGACTCCTCGGATTTTGATTTCTGGGGAAGTCAAGTCAAGTCAAATTTATTTATAAAGCGCCTTTCAAAATCAAGGCGCTGTGCAACAATAAATAAAACAAAAACAGAAAATCCAAACATTAACAACCATAACTATAAAGAATAAGCCAAAGTAAAAAGATGTGTTTTTAAAGCAATTTTAAAACTGTCAACGGTCGGGCATTCTCTTAACCAGCGAGGTAGAGAATTCCACAGGGTTGGAGCCGAAAGGCAAAAGCGAGATCCGATAACTTCAAGCGAACCCTGGGAATCTCTAGCAATCCCTCACTGGCGGAGTGGAGAGGGCGGAGGGCAACAGGGAACCAGAAGATCTTTCAGGTAACGGGTCCCTGATCATGTAGGGCTTTAAAGGTTAGTAAACCAACCTTAAAGATAATCCGTCACCGAACAGGCAGCCAGTGCAGTTCACGAAGCACAGGCGTAATATGACTGGTTCTTAAAGTCCCAGTCAAAAGCCTGGCTGCAGCGTTCTGCACCAGCTGAAGGCGGCGGATATCAACCCCTGGTAGCCCTAGGTAGAGGGAATTGCAGTAGTCCAGACGGGTGGTAACAAAGGCGTGGACTAAAGTTGGAAGGTCCTCCCGGGGAATCAGATGTTTCACCCGGGCGATATTCCTCAGATGGTAAAAAGAGGATTTGACAACAGCTGACACTTGTGATTTCAAGGTCAGACTGTCATCAAAAATAACGCCCAGATTTCGAACCTGTGAAGAACTAGAGAGCGGTACACCACCAAGTAATAAGCTTGATGGCTTTCCAACACCTAGTCCCCGGACGCACCTAAATCCACAACCAATACCTCGGTCTTATCCGGGTTAAGTTTTAACCAGCTCGAACTCATCCAAGTTCTGATCTCATCCAGGCAGTTATTAAGTACAGAGAGTGCATCACTCTGATCGGGAGAAAAGGACATATACAGCTGAGTATCATCTGCATAGCAGTGAAAACTCAAACTGTATCTCCTGATGATTTCTCCCAATGGCAGCATATACACTGCAAACAACATGGGAGCTAAAATGGAGCCCTGTGGTACCCCAATGGTAGGGAGAAAGCGTCAGAGGAATAAATTCAGTGACAACTCTCTGAGACCTACCAGTGAGGTAAGAGCGAAACCACTTGTGGACTGTACCAGACAGCCCACAAAGACCACGAGTCGCTCCAGTAGCACCCCATGGTCTACAGTGTCAAATGCCGCAGAAAGATCAAGAAGGACCAAGATGGTACAAGCCTTTTGATCTCTGGCCATTAGGAGGTCACTCAATACCCGAACAAGGGCAGTCTCAGTACTGTGCCTTTTCCTGAAGCCAGACTGGAGAGTATCATAGACATTATGAGAGGTGAGATGATCATCCAATTGCAATGCAACTGCCTTTTCAATAACCTTACCAACAAATGGCAGGTTAGAGATAGGAAGGAGGACTTTCTACTCTGCATGGCTGCTTCTCTCCATCTCTGTGCATCAGGCCCACTACGCTGCCTATAACAGGTACTTGTGGTCAGCACTAGGTCAGTTCCTAGCCGCTCTGCCTGACTCGGAGCAAACCAGGCAAGCCATTGCTCTCTCTGCACGTGGCCTGGAGCTAGCAAGGCACCAGGCAAGGGCATCTTACGACGCCAGTGAGGTAGTTACCAGGGTCATAGGGACAGCGATCTGCACCAGAAGATCGGCATGGCTTCGCCTTTCCCGGTTGTCACCCTTGGCCCGGCGTAGGGTGATTTGCTCCGCTCACCAGGGAACCTACCTCTTTTCCCGTAGGGCGAGACGGTGTTTGTCGGGGTAAATTCCTTCCCCCTCCGGGGGAACCCCGTCTCGCTCTCCCCTCTCTAGGGCCTCCTCAGGCCCAGAAGGTTGCCCCCCTTAGTGTGTCACCCACTGAGGGCTAAGGGACTCTGTCCCTTAGGGTGCAGTCAGTCAACCCCTTTCGGGGGGCTTGGTACTCGCCCATCTGTGATGAATGGTGAAGATTGACACAGATAAGATATTCAAATTACGTACTTACCGTAATTATGATCTTTCTGTGTATCTTCACCATTCATCACAATCCCTCCCACCTTCCCCCTTGGGGCTTCAGTCTCTGGAATCCTCCTCCCTCTGTGCCTTTCCTATCTTCACTGCATAGGTGCCGGAACCTCTGGGGCGAAAGGGGCGGTAGCCCCTCCACTTGTTGTTCCTGTATGGTTAAAACCAGTATTGGGAAAGTGCCCTTTCTTCCTTAGCCCCCCTCAACTGTTGCCATCTTCCGGCACCCTTGCTTGAGTGAGATTAGTTGGGACACACGGGGGGTCTTCCCTAAGGGTATAGTTTGAGTGGCACTCCTCTCTTCTACATATCTTCTCCCTATGGGGTAGGAGCTGCTGGTTGCCCTCCTTCTGTTATCCATCTAAAAAAAAAAAAATTATTTTCTTTTTTTCACCAAATATCTCTTTAGGGAGAGAGTACTGAATCCCTGTACCCTATCCTTCTCCAGAATAGCCGACTCTGCTTTGGGGTATTGCCAGTCATTCCGTGCCTTGAATTCTGGCAAACAGCTTTGCTAACTCCTTGCAGTTCCTATACAATCTGGTGACGGACAAGGGTCCTGGATCCCTGTTACCTCTCACTCTCTCTCCTAAAATTCTCCCCCCTTCCCTCCCTTCTTCTGCTTCCAGAGATTGGGGCCCCTACCCAATCCCCCTTAGTCTTATTTCTTATATGCTGTCCTCTCAGTCGTTATTTCTCCTTTTAGTTCAGTTTTCTCTCCTTTTTCTGTCCCTTGGACTCTCTTGTCCCACCCTCCATCCCTTCCTCTTACCTCTCCGGCGACTCAGAACTGGTAGGCAGGCGGAGTCGATGCAGCCTAACGGCTAATCTCGGGCGCCACGGTAAATGCGGCCACCGAGGGCCGGCGCCGATGCTGCATCGGCTCCATCTATCTTAAAATAAAAAAAAAAAAGGCTCCCGCAGGGTCCTGATCTCCGGCCAGTACCCCATCTGTGATGAATGGTGAAGATACACAGAAAGATCATAATTACGGTAAGTACGTAATTTGAATTTCTCTCTTTTTCTGTCTCTTGTCTGTCTGGTTATTCAACCAGATTTTCTCATAAGACCTAGGACTTGATCACCCCAACGGTCTTGCAATTCTCTGCCTCTCACTATTTCTCTACCCTCACTTGCTGTTCTGCCTTTTCTCCTCCCTTGCATATCTGCTGGTACAAAAATATATGTGAATCTTTTTGTTGAAATGTAATTGATACTGGGATTCCTTTGTTTAAAACTGTATATAGTTATACTGTTGAAATGATTGCAAAGCTAAAACTGTATATAGTTATACTGTTGAAATGATTACAAAGCTAAAACTGTATATAGTTATACTGTTGAAATGATTACAAAGCTAAAACTGTATATAGTTATACTGTTGAAATGATTGCAAAGCTAAAACTGTATATAGTTATACTGTTGAAATGATTACAAAGCTAAAACGGTATATAGTTATACTGTTGAAATGATTGCAAAGCTATTTGGAACTCAAGGGGTTAACTTGAGATGCAATTTTTAAGCCTTTTGCAGAAGCTGTAAGCAAGAAGTCAATTCTGGGTCACAATGTTCTTTTTGCTGCATTTGCTGAAACTGACAAGAACATTTCTTAAAGCTCCTTCACAGACTTCTAAAAAGGAGCTGCAATGTTTTGCAAAACAGACAGACACAGAGACTGGCAGAGACTGAGACTGGAAATTGAGAAGAAACACAGATGACTTTCTCTGTTTATACTGCCTTTGTAAATAGTTATACTGAACAATTGTATTTTTTGTATTTTACTGTTAATAATAAAACTCTTATTGCGAGTTTTACAGCTGCTCCTGGTTTTCTTATGCTTCGTGACCTGTGCCTTGATGACAATGAGTAGACACACACACTGAGCTGTGACGGCTTCTTTCCAGGTTTCCAACCCAACAGTACACAAGACTGCAAAATTAAACCTCAGCAATAATCTTTGAAAAATGAGACATCTGAAAAAAATGTGGCTTGATAGTCTTCTTAAAAAAAAAAAAAAATGTACTGAGGGAGGGACCACACGAGTTTCCATTGGCAGTGACTTGCACAGAGTGGGCACCGCTATCACGAGGGAACAGTCACCTGCCGACTTCAAACATGCATTTGGAATAGGCAAAATGCACAGCCCAGCAGAATGTGTTTTCCTGCCAGGGCAGTAAGGGAGGAGGAGTTTATCAAAGTAGGGTCATGGCCCAGCCCGCTTCATAAAGTAACACAAGCACCTTAAAGGAGTGGTCCCCACCACACATCTCTTTACCTTGCTGTAAAGTGGAGGCAGAATTGTGTGCAATTGATGACGTTAGCAATCTGCAGCTAAATCTGCTTTTTCTCAGAAGCGCATGCATAATACTGGCAGGAAAAGGCCCACTGGCCCATCCAGTCTGCCCACCCTCCCGAACTACTCTGCACTGGCCCTAGTGGCCCCCTTCTTTGTTTCTGCCCTCCCCATGTGGCTGTCCCATCCATGCTTGAAGCTGTTCTCTGATTTGGCTTGTACCGCTTCTTCTGGCAGCTTGTTCCTCTTGTTCACCACTCTTTCAGAGAAAAATGCTTACGGATGTCCTTTCTGAATCTCCCCCAGGACACCAGCTTTGAAAAGCATGCCTGCATACTGCTAGTAGAGGTGCTTTAAAGTACTTATACTATTAGCATACAGGCACATTTTTGTTTGCATGCCGCAAAGCATTGTCGGCTCCAGGAGGAGAGCTGAAATGATGACATGCCAGCTTTTCTATCTGCCTATATAGGGAGAAATGAAACTCTAGCTTAGTTTAAAAAAAAAAAAAACCTACTACTTTGTACTTTTGAACAGGAACAAATCTTCAAGATTCTTTCAAGCCTTGTTCTTGCTCAAAAGTGCAAAGAAAATTATTTGCAGCTCTATTTTGAGGGGGGTTTACATTACCCCTGGCTTTGTCCTGGTCCCCGAATAAATTGGGAATACAGTGCATTGACACACCCTCTCGAACATTTTCAGCCAATCAGACAACTTGCTACAAAAATAAGAAAACACAGTCCAATCATTTCCCATAATAAGGCACTACTCTGCTGAAGTCCAGATTGTGGCAGTCTCAAAATACTTAAAAGGACAACCTGCCCGAAAGATGGAAATACCTTCTGAATGATGTGGTCTCTCTCTCACCACTCTCAGATATTCTCAGGATTTGTGTTTGGGGCTTTTTTTGTTTAATTTTTAAATGCTGTATGTGAGGCCCTGTCTGAAGTGAGCCCTCTGCTCCTCTTTACTAAGGGCATGACAAATTCCAACACCGATCAATCACAGTGTAACAAAAAAAGGCAGGGCTTTCAGAAGGGGCAACATTTCTCCATGGTTAACAAAAAAAAAAAAAAAAAACCGCCTAAAAGGTTCAGGGCACACAGTGAATTAATTCATCTGCCCTGGTGCCCCCTAAAAGAAGAGTGTTTTTGTGCCATTCTGCGGGTTTAACCCTTTGAAATCTGAAGTCAAGCTGGAGGCGACTCATTAGAGACCTTGGAGTAGAACTTGTAATGAAAGCTGCAGACTGCTTCCATGACATGTAAGTATCTGCGCGACTCGACCGAACAGCAGAAATAACTCCCCACCACCATCTCCTGTATCTGTATTCCTGTTGTGTCTGACCGCAACAAATGGCCAATGTACCAGAAGATGTATACCTAGCAAGATTGGTCGTGCATCTGCTCGGAAAGCGCCTTCAAGCTCAGAGGTTCACTTTCTGGTCAGCCCTTGCAATCATTTTAATTAAACTGAAACTATGTAGCAAACAGAATGCTCTTTGGTTGCGAAAGTCTATGCATTCCAATCTTGGTTCTATTGTACCTCTGCAGCTGAGAAAAAAACTTGAATTTGAAAACAACAAAAAAAATGAGCCTTGGCTTTCTCTGCCTCTCCCAGTTACCAGTTTCCAAATAATTAAGTGACTCTTTTCCACTCTGCATTTGTCTCTGTTTTTCTCTGCTTTGTGGATATTTTCTTTGGTGTGGCAAATGTTGATGGAAGAGGTTACGTGGGCAAATCCATCATGAAATGGGGCTGGAGTGGAATTTGGGGGGAGGCTGGTAATCCAGTTTTCACCTTTTCGAAATGAAGCAACCTGAGCCGAAGAATTTGTTTTGCCACAGAATTCATCATTTTAATTTCTTTTCCAGAATGCTGTTTTTCAGAATTCCAGTCTTTCTTCTCCCCCTTCCCTTTTGATTGCCCGGAAGCCCCCCTCCCCCTTGTTCAGTATCAAATATCCTCAATGACATCAGTAGTACAGTATGTTCGCCAATGACTGGAGAGCAGTCGACCGCGGAAGGCAAGTACTATATTACTGGCTCAGGTGTGAAGTGAATCTGCCACAGAAGTTCATGAGCCCTACTATAGAACTGGAGCAGGGGGCTAAAGTGTTGCAAAGAACCAGGAGCCCGGCAAAGAAGACCTTTGGGTGAACAGGGCAGTTTCTCTGTGAACCTGTCAGTGTTTCTAGTCTACCTATAATAGGGCAAGAGAGTACTGCACCATCTTACTCCTTCATGGAGAAACTGCCTCTTGGGTGTAACACGATCACGATGTTCCAAATACTAAAGAGGAGACATGATATGCACCACTGTTTGGCTGACAGTGAGTGCAGGCTTTCTGAGGGAGATAGATTCCTGATGAGGGAGAATGGCATTGAGGGTTACACAGCATGAGTAGGGACAACACAGGACTCGTGTACGGTCGTTTGGTCCCCGGACATAATGTCATGGTAATAAAAATGCGGATATTACGTTGCTGGGACAGAAAATACCGCTTCAAAACGGCATCGACATTATTCATTTACGGATGAATAGTCACCGCACATTTTGGGCACAAGATAAATTGCTGACACTAGTAAAGCTGACCTTCCCTTAAACACCCAAACCTCTTCTTCCTCCATTGCAAATGTGAGGATTATTTGGGAAAGAGCACAGGCTGTAGGGTAAGCTCCCCTCATTTTATATGCTCAGCATCAAATACAATTGTCCCTGCTAAGTGGGCAAACTTTCTAGCATTCTAGCAGGTTTATTCTGCTTATTGCCTTCTCTGCTTGCCTGTACGTTAGACATTAGAACAGTGTGAGTTAAATACAATGAAGGAACAGTTTGTTTAGGTTGGGTTATAGATATAATAGGTGGACAGGGTTATGAGGGGATAAAGCATTTCAAAAAAATATTCAGAATACAACTCATACAAAGAAACCGTTACAAAGGAAGTGCTTTAGTCTGTTAATATAGGGTCATTAGGCCCCTGGGAGTGCTGGCCACAGAGGTGGTGAGCAGCCTGAGGATGGGGTTGTCATTTTTGTGGGAGGGTGATGGTAGGGGGAGTGAGGGGAGATGTTGCTGCAGTGAGCCAGCAGTGTGAAGAGGGGTTGGGAGGGGGGTAGGCAAACTGGAGCTTAGCAGGATGCAAGTGAGGGGGGAACAGGAGTGGGACTGAGGAGGAGGGAGGTGTTGCTGCAGTGAGCCAGCAGTGTGAAGAGGGGAAGGGGGTGGGAGGCAGGTAGGAAAACTAGAGCTTAGTAGGATGCAAGTAAGGGGCAGGAGTGGGGAGAAACTAAGGGAGGTACTGGTGTGGGTGGCAGATGGGCAGATAACAGCAAGGGAGGTAGAGAGTATGATAGTGGAGGGGAGTTGTGCAGGAGAGGATGGGGTGGGAATGTTAGAGGCAGGAGAGGGTAGGGGTTGAATAGTGATGGGGGATTGTGCAGGAGGTGATGGGGGGTTGTGGGGAGGAGGAGGGTTACACAACATGAGTAGGGGTGACACAGGACTAAACAGATTCCTGAGGGAGAATGGCAACGAGGGTTATACAGCATGAGTAGGGGGTAACACAGGACTAGACAGATTCCTGAGGGAGACTGGCATTGAGGATTACACAGCATGAGCTGGGGTAACACAGGACTAGACAGATTCCTGAGGGAGAATGGCAACGAGGGTTATACAGCATGAGTAGGGGTAACACAGGACTGGACAAATTTCAGAGGGAGACTGGCACTGAGGGTTACACAGCATGAGTAGGGGTAACACAGGGCTGGTCAGATTCCTGAGGGAGAATGGCACTGAGGGTTACACAGCATGAGTAGGGGCAGCACAGGACTAGACAGATTCCTGAAGGAGAATGTCAGTGAGAGTTACACAGCATGAGTAGGGGTAAAACAGGACTAGACCGATTCCTGAGGGAGAATGGCATTTAGGGTTACACAGCACGAGTTGGGGTAACAGGACTAGACAGATCCCTGAGGGAGAATGGCATTGAGGGTTACACAGCATGAGCAGAGGTAACACAGGACTAGATAGGTTCCTGAGGGAAACGGGCATTGAGGGTTACACAGCATGAGTAGGGGTAACACAGGACTAGACAGATTCCTGAGGGAGACTGGAATAGAGGAATCTTCATGGAGGATGTCTCCTTCATAGGGCTACATATCACCACCGTACAGTGAACCTAACACTGCGAAAGACCATTACAGTGACAAATGTAAATCCACTTTCAAACAACATGAAGTCTTGCTGTATTCTGACTATTGCAGTTAGCTCCAGCTCTTGAACTGCCCTGGAGAGTGAAGGGTTAAAAATTCTATGCAGGCATAGAACGTTGAGCTCGAGCTCGGTTGAAAACTCTGTCTGTAATACTGTGAAACTCAACCGCCAGATTCTTTACTTCGCCTCACTGAACAGTCGCTCCGGAGATCTCTGCTTGGTTCAAAGTCGGTTAAAGTTGTTGGTTTTAGTCCGATTTTCTTTTTCCTCATTACGTTCCGTTTATCGGTTCAAGACTCTGTCTGTGGTACTTTAAGTACTTAGGATAGTTTTGTGTGGAAATTGTAAAACTGTAATTGTGGTCGGTTCAGCTGAACCGATTCTTTGGAAAAATTTAGTGTGTGGTTACCGGTCCGTATCGGTTTTTAAAAAAAAAAACGTGATTTTAACATTTTTTTTCCAGTACCCGTAACACGGTGAGAAACCGATAGGGAGTCTTGCCTGGCGGTTGCCGTTTAAAGGGTAAGTTTGTTAGGTTGGCCATGTCTGAGAAACCCAAGAAAAAAAGGCCCACTGGGTTTCACTACTGCAGTGTGTGTGGGGAGGTCTTTGCTAAGGCCGATCCCCACACCACTTGTGTTTACTGTCTGGGGTTTGACCACCTCGACTCAGACTGCCACATTTGCAAGAATTTCCCTAAGTCTACTTTAGATAAAAGGTTAGGTAGACTTGGGGATAAGGAGGCCGAGAAATCCGCTGACCCGGAAGGCCAGCCCGGTTCGGTTCTTACAGAACCAGAAGGAGTGCCCTCTGACCAGGGCAAGAGGAGAGCCGATCCTGAGGGATCGGTTCCTACTAAAAGAAAGCTCAAGGAAAAATCGGCCTGTTCGGATCCAGACCTTCATGTTCTGACCGCCGAAGAGACAGCCACAGTGATTTGGATTGTTGAATCGCTTCGTCCGGTTCCGACCGATCCAGCACCTTCTGGCAGGGGTCTGGTTCGGTTGGTTCCCCCGGTTCAGGATTATTCCCCTGAAGATTTTTACGAACCGGAGTTTGATGAAGAGGGGGATTTTGAAGAGGATGATTTTTTTTTTTTTTTTAAACTTTATGTTTATTGATTATTCATCAAACATTCAGTTTCATTTCACTAACATATGACAATCCATCTTATAAAATAAAGCCATGAGGGCGTCACTCCTCTTAATACATTCAAATGGTCTGCATATGTTAAAAGATACGACATTGGAGGGTACAATCGATAAAGAACTTAAGAAATTGTCCATATAATATAAGCTGCAAAACGAACCCATGAGCTGCATGGTTTATAGACCATAGATCCAGAGAGTTAAGGTCACAAATATTCAAACCCCTAAAGTCGGGGAAGTTATTCACCATGCCTATTTCATAATTAGTGCACTAATATGTGCAAAACCTCCTCTTGGAAAGACATAAAGCTGGATGAGAGAAAAATTAAAAAGGAACTCTTTTGCTCCCTCCCCTTATTTGTGAAGAAATCCTATCATACCTTAGAGTACACATGGCTTTTCTTACTAATATTATACCCAGCTGACATGGTAAAAGCATGACCAAACAGATATTGTAACAACTGATAACAAATGTAATGGCGCATTTGAAATATAATTCGGATAAATCCGTATAACATTTACATAAATGAAACTGAGGGGAAGAACATTTCCAGCTCGAGCTATAGAAGGACTAATTAAAACTAACAACAAACAGCCCTCCTAAATAAGTGTCCTGGCCAAAATAACCGCTTCCCGCCCCATCAAAACCGAATCTTCAATTGTCTTTTACTTATCGATAATTCAGGTTTCCTCTTCATCCGAAGTACAGTCCTCTCCAGCCACAATCCGAGAGCGAGTTACAACATTTCTTTGGCTCCACTTGAGTGCCTCCGTGGGACTCGAGAAGACATAAACTCTACCATTAGTCACAATTCTTAGCCGGGCTGGGTAGACTAGTCCATGAGAGATGCCTGCTTCTCTCAGTATTGCACGAGCACCATCAAACTGCTTGCGTTTTTGCCGTGTTGCATAGCTTAAGTCGGGGTACATACTAACAGCCTGGCCGTCCTGTAGTAATGTTTTCTTACGTCGGGCTAATGCCAGCAGATGATCCCTGGATCCAACTCCATCTGTTACCACCACAACAGCCCGTGGTGCTTCCGAATTACTAGGCCTTCCTCTTGATGTCACTCGGTATGCCTTCTGAAACCTTTGCACTGCTTGGTTAGCTTCCTCGCCCAGTTGCTGAACTAGCCACTCTTGTAGGTACAGCAATAAATAGTCCCCTTCACATCCCTCGGGTAGTCCGAGCAATCGCAAATTGTGAGCTCGAGCTTGATTCTCTAGAGTTTCTATTCTGGATTTCAAATGCTGATTTTCTTTTAGGACTGCCGAGACAGCTCCCATTGCTGCATCCGCCGCTTCGGTGACCTCGGCTGTTGCCGTCATGTTAGCTTCCACACTAGTTTCAACAGCTACCACTCTGTTGGTTAAATTATCAAATTTGTCAGATAGTCCTGCCACCGACTTTATTAGTTGATTTAGTTTAAGCTAGCGATTGCATTGTTTCCCCAATCCCTCCTCGGCAGCTTGAGACCGGGCCTAGGTGGACCAGATGGTCTGAGATCCTGAAGAGTTTTTGACTCTAGAGCCGTCCACCGATGTTTTATCTTTGCGAGGATTCCCCATTCTTGTCACCAATCTTTCCAATGCAATAAGCTATAAAGATATTTTGATTTTCTTCACAAATAATATGGTTTTCAGCTGTTTTTGGGAGCAATATTCAAAGAGCTCTGTCTCCAGGCTTCCGTCTTGCTCAGGCTCCACAGCGCCCCCCAAAGAGGATGATTTTGATGGTGAAAGTCTGGATGTGCCTGTGGAACCGGACATCTCCCCAGACAGACCTTCTGGTGTTTCCCCTCCTAGGATTTCTGAGTCCCCTCCTCACTTTCTGTTTTACAGAAAAGTGGCTGAAACCCTCCAGCTTCCAATGGAGGAGGCTGTGGAGGATCAGGAGGAGCCTGCTTTTGTTGAGATGATGGACATCTCAGAGTCTAAGAGACTGTCTGTTTCCCCCCATAAGTCCTTTGGGGAACAGACACAAAAAATTCTTAGGTCTCCTAACTCTGTACCTCCTGTTGACAGGAGAATGGACAAGAGGTACACCTTATCAGGCTCGGATACGGAGTTTCTATATCAGCAGTGCAGCCATGTTGGGGTAGTGCAGGCTGCAGCCTGTGACAAGGCAAACATTCCCTTGGCTTCACACCCCCCAGACGAAGACTCCAGGAAGATAGATGCCATGGCAAAGAAACAGTACATGGCATCATCTTTGGGACTCAGGCAGGCTAACCATATGGCCTATACAGCCAGGTACCAGAAGTCCAGGTGGGACACTGTACTGGCACTGTCTAAGCAGGCTTCCCCCCAGCTAGCCAAGGAGCTGGAGGAGGTGGCTGCTGATGGGATTGAGGCATCAACGGTGCAATTTCATGCTGCTGTGGACTCCAATGATGTGTCATCAAGAGTCATGGCTACATCTGTGGCTCTTTGGAGAATGGCTTGACTCAGATGTACTAGCCTTTCACCGGACACCCAGGCTAAGGCCATGGATTTCCCTGTGTTACGTAATTCTCTGTTTGGGGACAGAGAATTACATGAAGAAAATGGATGAGTACAGGACCACGTATAGGACTGCCCAGACCAAGGAAAGGCAGGCAACTCCTCAAAGGCAGCAAGCTAGGAGCAGGGGCAGGCCTTTTCACAGGCCTTTCTACCAAGTGCAGGCCTCTCCTTCCTTTTCTCAGAGGGGGTTCTTCAGAGGGAGAGGCAGAAGGGGGATGAGCAGGGCTGCATCCACCCCTCAGCCTAAGGCTCCTGCCAAGCAGACACCCTGATGTGTCAGCCCGGGTTGACTCCCCCATTCCGGTAGGCGGCAGGCTGGCTTACTTTGTTCAGGACTGGATGTCTGTTACCTCAGACAAGTGGGTCCTGGAAGTTGTAAGTCAGGGACTGGTTCTCAGTTTCAAAAGTTTTCCGAAACTGAGACCCAGATCCTTTCCACCTGCAGATATATCGAGACCCTTGCTCTAGAGGCAGAGGTTTTGTGTCTACTGGCCTTAAGGACCATAGAGAGAGTTCCTACCCCATACAGGGGCAAAGGTCTGTACTCCAGGTACTTCCTTACCCCAAAAAAAGACGGGAGTGGCGACCCATCCGAGATCTAAGATATCTAAACAAGCACCTACTAAAGCCAAAATTCAGAATGGTGACTCTGGGAACAATTCTTCCCTCTCTAAGGCCAGGAGACTGGCTAGCCTCCCTGGACCTCAAGGATGCCTATTTCCACATTCCCATCAGGTGCTCCCACAGAAAGTACCTCAGGTTCGAATTGTCCTCAGGCCATTACCAGTTCAGAGCAATGCCCTTTGGCCCTAACTTCAGCCCCAAGGGTGTTCACAAAGTGCCTAGCAGTAGTGGTGGCCTTTTTAAGAAGAAAAAGGATCTCTATCTTTCCATATCTGGACGATTGGCTCCTGGTGGGTCAGTCCCCAGACCAAGTCAAGTCAGATCTACAGGTTACCCAACAGGTTCTCACTTCCCTGGGGTTCCTTCTCAATCTTCCCAAGTCAGTTCTCGAGCCTGTACAGCTCATCACTTTTATAGGAGCAGAGATGGACACGGTCAAGGCAAGAGCTTTCCTTCCTCTGGAAAGGGCAACAGCCATTTCTCAGCTGGCCTCTTCCTTCCTCCCTCCCTCTGGTTTCTCGACCAGCAAGGCATTTTCTCCAGCTTTTGGGCCACATGGCAGCTTCCACAGCAGTGGTCCAAGGGGCCAGGTTTCAAATGAGGGACATTCAGTTCCATCTGAGGGCTTTTTTGGTCCCAAAGGAAAGATCCTCTTACCAAACTAGTCCCGGTTACTCAGACCCTATTTCAGGCCCTTCAGTGGTGGCAGGACCTGGACAATCTGAGACAAGGTGTTCCATTTGTCACTCAGGCTCACTCTGTGGTTCTTACCACAGATGCTTCCCTTTTGGCGTGGGGAGCCCATCTGGAGGCTCTCACAGCCCAGGGACTATGGTCCCCTCAGGAATCCCTTCTGCATATCAACCTTCTGGAGCTCAGGGCAGTACTTCTTGCCCTACAAGCTTTCTCTCAGTCAGTACAGAACAAGGTGGTTCAGGTCAGGACGGACAACACTACCACCATGTGGTACATCAACAAGCAGGGAGGCACTCGGTCCACGGTCCTGTGCACAGAGGCCATGAAAATATGGTCCCTGGCTTATTCTCTACAGACCTCTCTGGTAGCAGTCCACCTCCCAGGAAAGGACAATGTGCTAGCAGATGCATTAAGCAGGATTTCCCAGGGCCATCACGAGTGGTCTCTGGATCCTTTGGTGTTGAAAGTGATTTTCTCGAGGTGGGGTACTCCAGAGATAGATCTCTTTGCAACCCCAGACAATCACCAACTTCCTCTGTTTTGTTGCAGACCCCCAGTCTTGGGCTTAGTCCCTCTGGATGCTCTGATTTTGAACTGGGAAGGGAACTTTCTTTATGCCTTTCCTTCCTTCCCTCTGCTGTTCAAGGTTCTTGTCAAGGTAAGGTCACAACCTTGCAAAGTGATTCTGATTGCTCCAGACTGGGCCAGGCAGTCTTGGTACCCCCCGTTGCTGTCCCTAGCAGTCCATCTTCCCCCTGTCTCTTCCCAGGAATTACAACCTGTTAACCTCCTCTCAGGGGAGGGTTTGGTACCCCAATCTTCGGTCTCTCAATCTCAAGGCACGGCTCTTGAAGAGTTAGAGTATGCAGATTTGCATCTGTCCCAAGGGGTTTTGGATATTCTCAAAGCTTCTCGAAAGTCTGCCACCAGAAAAACTTACAACTCCAAATGGAAAAGATTCAGCATTTGGTGTTCCAAGAAACATGTATCCCCAGACACTGCTGATTTGTCTACAGTCATGGATTATATGGTTCACCTTAATGGCCTAGGCCTCAGACCAGCTACTCTCAAAGTTCATTTGTCAGCTGTTTCTGCTTTCCTGTCAGTGGGGAAGCCTTCCTCTCTGTCATCTCATCCTGTATTCTGTAAATTTTTCAAAGGTTTGCTTCATACCAATCCACCTTTTAGGGATCCTGTTGCTGCCTGGGATTTGAATGTTTGCATTGCTCAGCTTATGCAACCCTCCTTTGAGCCTATGTCCTCAGCAGAGCTCAAGTACTTGACTTGGAAAACTGTTTTTGGTTGCTGTTACCTCTGCCAGGCGTATCAGTGAATTGCAAGCCCTGTCAGTTGAACCTGACTTCATTTCATTCCATAGAGATAAGGTGGTCCTTAGAACCAATAGAAGGTTCTTACCCAAAGTGGTTTCTGATTTCCACTTAAACCAATCTATGTCTCTTCCTGTGTTCTTAACTGATCATGCTTCCTCAGGAGAGTGGAGGTTACACAGTTTAGATGTTAAAAAGAGCCCTTAGTTACTACATAGAGTGTACAAAGGGTCACAGGTTTGACTCCCTCCAGTTGTTGCTCACTTATGGGGAAGTAGGTAACGGCAAACCTGCCACCAAGAGAACCATTGCCAGGTGGATTGTATCCTGTATCCAATTCTGCTATGAGAAACTGGGAAAAATTCCACCCTCAGGCCTGAGGGCTCATTCCAGTAGAGGTACAGCTGCATCTTTGGCTGCGGCCAGAGATATTCCTTTGTTAGAAATTTGCCAAGAAGCCACCTGGAAAACAGTTCATACCTTCACCAAGCATTACTCTCTGGATATCCAGGCTAGGAGTGATGCTAGGTTTGGCACAGCAGTACTTCAGAGCCTGTTCCCAAAGTAGGTCCTGTCCCTCCTCCTTGGAGGTACTGCTTGGTAGTCTGCAATAGTCAGAATACAGCAAGACTTCATGTTGTTTGAAGAAAAAATTATTCACCTTAGTAATTATGTTTCTTCTAATGGAGTCTTGCTGTATTCTGACCTCCTTCCCTGCCTCCCCTCTCAGAACCTGTTTTTGGGAAGTGGGTGGGCAGGTGCAGTGTTGCACCCAAGGGGTGTATTCAGCCCACTCTCTGTTGTGTTTGGTGCTTTGTGTTTCATTAGTTAAGAATTTGTATGATTTATTACCTGGTTTTTAGTCTTTGGTTTCCTGACTTGAGTCTTTTAGGAATCTGAAACTTTTGTTGCCAGTTGGCTAGCAGAAATTTTACAATTTCCACTTTATTTAGTGAGTTTTTAGCTCATAAGAATCTGGCGGTTGGGTTTCAAAGTATTACAGACAGAGTTTTCAACCGAGCTCGAGCTCAACGTACTATGCCTGCATAGAATTTTTAACCTTTCACTCTCCGGGGCAGTTCAAGAGATGGAGCTAACTGCAATAGTCAGAATACAGCAAGACTCCATTAGAAGAAACAGAATTACTAAGGTGAGTAATTATTTCTACTGGATCCTTTCCCTATTTCCCTTAACCTTCCCCCCCATCCATCTTAAGTCCATCTATACTCCTAATCTTCCCTAACGAAACCTCATGGGTGGATCCTGCACTCCCTCTACCCTCTTAATAAAGATCTCTCATCACCCTATTAACATCGAAACCCTCCTGCTAGATCCCCTCGCCACTCCAACTTCTAATCCCTCACCTCTCTACTCTCTGAACCCTTCTCCCTCCTTCATATCTCTGGCTCCTACCCGGGCAAGGTTATGCTGCCTCCTCACTGTACTGTCAGCCTCCTTATATGTAATTCCCTGGATGACGAAACTCTTGCTCTTAACTGCAGCCAGGTTCAATTGTTAAATTACGTATTGCTCCCTGTATCTTAGATTGTAATGCAACTGTAGTTTCTGGTGTATTTGTCTATTATCTGGTTGTTGTTTTTTTTTACCAACTTGGAACCTTTGTAAACAAGCTTGTTAGCTCAAAGGTCTTAATCCGAGAAGTCAATAAATGAACATGGTGCTAGAAAATACATTCGCAAGGTACTCGGAAAATCTACATACAGTGGGGATACATCAGATCTCAAATTAGTTGCCGTCACGTTGGATGAAACCCTGGCACCGCTTACCAAAATATTGAACCTATTGCTAAGGCTAGCACAGTTCCCCCAAAGTGGAAATCAGCCCTGGCAACCCCTGTGTACAAAAGTGGGAATAGGGCTCAACATGCCAACTACAGGCCAATCTTGTCCAAAGCCCTTGAATGTATAGCTGCAGATTGGCTGGTTGCCCCCAACAGCATGGTTTTAGAAAAAGGCACAGTACCACTACTGCACTGTTGGAATTCACAGGCTTTATCCACAAATCACTGGACCAAGGTCAATTAGTGGGTGCGGCCTACATTGATCTGACGAAGGCCTTTGATGCAGTTAACCACACACTATTACTAGAGCAACTGTTCTGGGCTTTCAAAGGGAGCCACTGACTGGTTCAAAAGTTACTTAGAAGACCGCACACAACAGGTGAAAATAGCTAATGTCCTCTCTGAACAGCAGCCAGTGCGCTCTGGAGTCCCGCAGGGATCTATATTGGGACTCCTGTTTAGCCTCTTTCTGAATAACCTGCCTAGCTCCTGCCGTGAACAGATCCTTCTCTATGCGGATGACGCTGTTATCTTCACTGGTAACTCTGATCCAAAGCTTCTTCAGCACCACTTACAGGTCAGCTTTGAAAAAGTGGAGTGGCTTAGTGATCACAAGCTGGTGCTGAATTACAAAAAAAACTAAGTCATGCTTTTCAATATCTCCCATAAAAAGTATAAATCCCAGCCTCTGACAATCAGAAACTTCATGAGCACCCCTCTCGAACAGATCCAACATTTCAAATATCTTGGGGTAACTGTTGATAGCACTCTGTCATTCAATGCAACACAATGAGAACATGCCCAAAGCTGTCAACACAGGGATTGGGATACTTCACAGGCACACGGGAGGCAGTATAGCACAGCACAGTGGTTTAAGGCTTTGAGCTGCAAATCTGGTGACATCCAGCAGACCAGACCTGGGTTTGAATCCCACAGCTTCCACTTGCATACTGTGTGACCCTGGGCAAGTCACTCAACTTTCCTGTGCTCCCAGGTCGCACCTGTAAAAAAGCTTTCAGGTTAGTGTGCTACTCCTGGTTAAACAACTTAAAAAAAAAAAAAAAAAAAAAAACGCAGCCGGACTCCCGAGTCATTAAGACTAGCAATATACAGCTCCATCATTTCCATAATTGACTACGGGCTGGTCATCTAGGGCTCAGCTGCAGCTATGTCCTTCCGTAGGATCTCTGTAACACTTAATAAAACATGCAGACTCCTCACTGGAGTGGCTCGCCTCGCACACATATGTGACCTTTATGCACAAACTGGGTGGCTTCAGCTAAAGGGTCGGATTCAATACCAAGCGTCTGCTAACTAAAAAAAAAAAAATTCTTGGATTCACACCTCCTGGAGTTCAAAAGCTTCTAAGCCCCTTTTGCAACCCGCAATGTACACATAGCTCTAAAAATCAGCTTTTCCAGGTCCCCCGATGCCGCACAACTCAAGGGCAAAGATCATTTGCTTATGGAGCACCTCCCTGCACAAAGATATCTCTACCGAAGTAAAATTGGGCCAGTTCGAGCACATGCTCCGTCTACACCTCATAGCAAACAGTAGCTGTGATTGTTTCCCCTAGCCGTCACCACTACTCTGTGTTGTTCTCCCAGCATTTTAATCCTGCCTCAATCCAGGGAGCCTTGATCCTAACCCCCCTACTTCCCTTCTCTCTCTCTCTCTCCCCAGTACTCTTATCACCCCTCTCCCTCCATTATGCTCTGTCTCCTCCCCTTCTTACATGTACCTAGCACCCCCTTTTATCTATTCTTACAGTCTTGACAAGGCCTCTTAGGCGTTTCCCTTATTTGGGTTCCTCTGTCTATTCTCCCCGTACTGATACACTAAGTGCTTACCGTATGTAGATATTCAATTTGCAATGTCCAGTCAAATTGTATTTTGTTGTTACCTGTAATCTTTGATAAATGTTTACCATTGAGGTTTGTGCCCTATTCTACTGACAGAAAACCTTTGTAAAAGAACTATATTGCTCAAAGGTGTTGCAATCCAAGACTTAATAAAAAATAAAATTTGTCAGTTTGCTGTAGTGATCACGTGGTACACAGACACGGGTTCTCCACATCTTGCCCCGTTCCCTGAAACAACTCGGACCTGGAGTAGATTATTTTAAAATCCAGGGGTGGGGGCAGAGGAAAAAACATTAGTTTTTCTGATGGCACAATGTTGACGGCATTGTGCTATCGCTAAAAGTGTTCAACAGAATTCCTGTCGAACAGCTGTGGTGGAACTGTTGAGCTACGTGAGTGGAACTGTAAGCTGTCGGCATCACGACCATGCAGAAACGTTTTGTTAGCTGGGGGCCAGCCACTATGACATACAGTACAACATCAGTGCCTTTAAAATGTGGGCAGCCCCCTTGCTTCTCGATTCTTTCTTTCACTGTCAACTACTCATTGGACCTGCAGAGAAACAACATCATTGTTTCTCTACTTTTCTATATTGAGTTTGTTCTTAGGGGCGTGGATATAGTTCACTGTCCATTCTCTGGCAGTTCGAATGGAACAGTCTGATTTGCCGGACATCTTCGATAAGTTCCTCCCACTGCCCGGGTGGGATATCCCCTGACTCTGCCCCATGACATCAGATCTTTCTTTCCACTGGAAGAACAGGTCACCTCCTTCATGGCTTCTGCTTAGGATTTAGTGTGCCATAGGCAGACTTTCTTTGATTTTTTTTGAGTTGTTTACATTCTGTCCTCTGCTCCTTCAGCCCCTTTCTTAGATTTTTGTTGGAGCAATGGAAGTTGGGCTTTAAGGTCGTACTTTGAGAGGGCTCTTGCAGCAGGCAACACCGGTAAAACTCAGGGCGCCAGGACCAAATGGAAAACTTATAGCTAGCAGTCTATCACTGGGGACCGCCCCCGCCAATGTCAGCACGCTGACGTCTGCCTATTCTATAAAGGGGGCAGTCCCCCAGACCTACCGCAGTTCTTTTCTCGCCGTCAGCCCGCATACGTCAGACCTCCATGGACTCCTGCTTCAGTCAACCACCATTTTGCTCGCAATTAACCCACTTGCTTTCTTTCTTTTCTACAAGTAGTAACATCAAATTTTTTTTTTTTTTGGTCTGTTTATACGCCCCCTTTTCCCCAAGATCTGCATCCTCAGGAGCACCTATGGAGACTGACCCCACCTTTGCTACCTACCTTCGCCCTTCTCGCTCGCCCCATGGAGCTGCGGTTCCCCCCCGGACGGGGACGAGGTGGGGCAGCTACACACCGGCAATCCAGATTTCGTTGGGAGCTGGAAGGGAGGTTGGTGCAAAGCCATGAGGGGTAGCTCCTTGGTGCTCCGTCTCCCCGGAGCCTGGAGAGCTTTTTTCCGTTTTTCTGTGAGGGAGAGGCATGCCCAGGCATCATGGCATCACAGCCGATGTCACCTCTCCTGTTCCTCTTGCTGAATGTTGGTACTTGCTGTACCCCTGGCTTCCGCCAGAGGTCAGTCAAGCACCAAGCATGAACCCCCCTCCCTCCTGGGAGAGGAGAGCTGTCCTTCAGATACTCAACCCCCTCTCTCCCCTGCCAACCTCTGATGGCCTGGGCTCATTCCCTAACCCGGGTTGCCGGCACGGCGCAAGGTGTGGTGTCCAGAGCCTCAACCCTCAGCGCCACCGGGCCCAACAGTAACATCAAACACCAGCCTCATCTTTGGGGCCATTGTCGGCTACTTCACCAGATCGACACCAGCCTTTGCTTCTCAGGCTGGCACCGGCTATGCCAATGCCTCAACCGACGACTCCTCAGCCATCATTGTCTCAACCCCAGCTTGCGCCACAACTGATGCTCGCTGGCCCTCCTCGGGATGCACAGCCAGTGCCAGGCGGCCCAACGCCAGGGTACCCTATGCTGGATCCTCCACCGACGTACCCGTACCTTCATCCTCAGTATCCTTATACGCCCTATAATCCCCCTCCACCGGTGGATTATAATACCTTGTTCACTGCATGGTGGTCCTTCATGCAAAACCAGGGTGCATCCAGGTGACCTCCCCCCCCCTCCACTTGTCCTCCCCGGGACCCCACTCTGCAGGACTCAGACCGGGCAGGACCTAGCAACCCGCATACTACGGGCCCCTCCGGGGGATGCACAGGAAGCTCTGACCAGGATATGGATGACCATCGCCCTCAGACTCCGGTCCCTGACACTGATCAGTCTGGAGACTACTATTCTTACTTTTCAGAGTTGTCAGAGGCTCCTCCGGTGGTCAGAAGCATCCTAAGGAGGACCCCTAAGTCTCCCCCTGACGATCCCTCTTTTCTTGACGTAATGCGCCATATCCAATCCCTCATGGAATGGGAAATGAAGGAGCTTGACTCGGAGCACCATCACCTGGCAATTTACCTCCGGAAGAATGAGACCCTCCCTTTGGTGGTGCCTCCTTTAATTGACTCTTACGATGATGTTACTAAGGCGGTGTGGCTCCACCCTGGCTTTGGTCAAGAAGCCAGATCGCCTTTATCATGTGCCAGTGGGCAAGCTCTTCTTTGTCAAGCACTCCACGGCTGACTCCGTGGTGATGAATGCGGCCCATGACCATACTAAGAATCCTAAACCTCTTAGTACCCACCCCCCGATAAGGAGTTTCGCCAGCTGGACCAGCTGGGCAAGCAGATGTTTGCCTCTGCCACACTGACCAGTCAGGCCTTTAACTACCTGGCCCATATGGTTCAGTACCAGAATACTCTCTGGGATCAGGTGATGGATCTGGTTCAAACTCTCCCTGAGGACTCTACTAAAATGGAGTTGGCCCAACTCCTAATATCCGGATTGGATGTGGGCAACCATGTACTGGGGCAGCATATGACACTGTTGATGCCTCCGGGCATGGGGCAGTGCAGGGATCTGCCTTCACCACTATTCATGACCAAGGTGTCTGACTATGTACCTGATGTTCAGGCCAAAATAATGGATGCCCCTTTTCAGGGTTTTGTCTTGTTTGGGGGAGATGCCCAAGATATTATCTCCCACCTTCAGGAATTGAGCAAGGCCCTAAGGTTGGTGCATTCCCTCTACCGATCCCAATCGTTGTCTTCCCAGCATCAGTCCTTTCGTCGGTCCTGTCGCCAGCCCTCCAAGGGTCAGCATTTCAAAGGACCCTTTAAGTGTAACACAAACACCCCACTAGCCAGAGCAGCTGCTCCTAGGGCCCATAGGGCGCCCACAGCTGCTCTGCTCACCCCTAGATCCAGCGCCTGACTCCTTGCCTGACCCTCCCTCCTCCAGCAGAGGCTTTGGGGAAGGCAGTCGGGGGTCTATTCTCCCTATATCACAATGGGTGGCGAACAGTGACCTCAAACCAATGGGTGCTGCAGATTATTGAATGAGGTCACACCCTTGAATTTCTGGAGCCCCCTCTGGAAAGCTCTCCCATTATCCTCGGGGCCCATATCCCCCTCATTTGGAACGAGATTCAGGCACTCCTATGCAAAAAGGCCATAGGGCCCATCCCTCTGGCTGAAAGAGGAAAGGGGTTCTACTCCCACTTCTTTCTCGTCCCCAAGAAAACAGGAAATCTGAGGCTGATCCTGGACCTCAGCCACCTGAAGCTCTACATAGAGTACAGACACTTCAGGATGGTTACCCTCCAGTGACTGTTGCCCCTCCTTCAACAGGAGGACTGGCTCTGTTCCCTGGACATGCAGGATGCCTATCTTCAAATCTGGGTTTTCCCAGACCACCACTGCTTCCTCTGTTTCTGCTTCCAGGGGGACCACTTTCAGTTCAGGGCCCTTCTTTTTGGTCTTTGCTCAGCACCTTGGGTCTTTACCAAGTGCCTAGCGGTGGTGGCCGTGGTTCTGAGGAGACAGGGTTTTTATGTGTTCCCTTACCTGGATGATTGGCTGCTGACTGACCCATCCAGGGACCTCTTGCTGCAGACCCTGGAAGGCACCTTTCGGCTTTTCGAGACCTTAGGGATCACAGTCAACCTGCCAAAGTCTTGTCTCTCTCCGAGCCAACGCCTCCAGTATATTGGGGCGGTTCTGGTCTTGTCCCAGGGCAGAGCCTTCCTGCTGATGGACAGAGCAGAGCGCCTAATAATGCAGGCCCAGCTGGTATCTTCCGGCCGTTGGATACCAGCCAGAGTGTTCCTCCACTTGTTGGGGCACATGGCGGCAGCTATAGCCACAGTTCCCCTGGCCTGCCTGCATATGAGAGTTCCTCAATGGACTCTCCAGGTCCAGTGGGACTAATGCACTGACGATCTGTATCAGCCGGTGAAGGTCTCCGACCTGTTGAGGAGGACCTTGGAGTGGTGGCAGAACCCTGCCAATCTCCTGTGAGGGCTTCCCTTCCAAGCAGTATCCCCTCAACAGAGCCTCACCATGGATGCCTCAGGTCTGGAATGTTGTGTCCACTGCGCTGACCGTCAGACCCAGGGAACCTGCTCCAAGGTAGAGCAGTATCTCCATATCAATGTGCTGGAGATCCGGGCAGTTCTCTATGCTCTGCAGGCCTGCCAGACCCACATTCTTCCTGGCCAGACAACATATCAGTAGTATACCACATCAGCAAGTAAGGGGGCACTCATTCCTACCCCCTTTTTTTGGGAGACAGTGAGTCTGTTACTGGGCCATCGAGCACGACCTCAAACTCTCAGCCATCCATGTTCCAGGCGAACAAAATCCCCTGGCTGGCAGTCTAAGTCGGTCCAGGTCGAGGACTCATGAGTGGGAACTCCTATCCTCAGTGGTCGGAAGATCTCTTTAACAGGTGGGGGCATCCAGAGTTGAACCTTTTTGCACCCTCACTCAACGCAAAACTACCGCTTTTCTGCTCGCTCAATCCAGGGCCTGGAGTTTTCTGGCACAATGCATTGTCCCTCTCCTGGAAAGAGAGGGATTCCTGTTCGCCTTTCCTCCCGTCCCGCTCCTGCAGAGGATTCTTCTCAAACTTCAGTCAGAGGGGGCAGAGATGATCATCATAGCTCCGTACTGGCCACATCAGATTTGGTTCCCCCTGCTGCAGCAGCCGGCAGTGGAACCTCCAGTACCCTTGCCCCTGTGCACCGGGCTTGCTCTTCCAGGAACAGGGCACCCTGGTCCATTCTGACCTCACGTCTCTACATCTATATGCATGACTCCTGCAGGCTTGGCTATCACCTGCTTTGGGGTTTCTTCCAGGGTCGCTGATGTCCTGGTGGCTGCTAGAAAACCTTCCACTAAAGCCATCTATGCCATGAAGTGGAAGCGCTTCTCCCTATGGGCTGCTGATTGCCACCCGGAAGCCTTCACCCGTCTGGTGAATCTGACAGTGGAGTACCTGCTCTCCCCTTCACACTAAGGCCTGGGGTACTCCTCTCTTAAGATGTACCTTTCTGCCATCTCTGTGTACCATGCACCTATTGCGGGCAAAGCTGTTGCCCAGTTAGAGATATCCCACACATTCTTGCATGGTATCCTACATTTGAAGCCTCCCATTTGGCATCCTGCCCCTTCATGGGACCTTCTATTCATGTTGGAAAACCTCCCTTTGCCTCCCTTTGAGCTGGCCATGAGTTGGCAGCTGCACTTTCTGTTGTGGAAAGTGTTGTCTAGTTGCTGTTACTTCTGCTCAGAGGATTTCCAAGCATCAGGCTCTGATGTGTAAAGAGCCTTACTTAGTTTTTCACAAAGACAGGGTGTCTTTGTGTACTAATCCTAAGTTTCTGCCCAAGGTGGTGTCTGAGGTCTGAGTTCACACTAAACCAATCCATCCTTCTGCCTGTTTATTTTCCTGTGTATTCTAATCAGAGGGAGGCCTCACTTCATACTTTGGACGTTCATAGAGTGCTTCGTTATTACACAAATAGCACCCAACTAATCAGTTGTTTGTTTCATTTGCTCCCAAGAGAGAGGGGGGGCACCTATTTTGAAACAGTGTTTGTCGAAATGGTTGGCAAATTGCATTGTTGCCTGGGGCAGTTAAGGGTCATTCCACCAGAGCTATGGCTGCCTCTGCTGCCTGTTTCAGGAATGTATCTGCTGTGGACATCTGTGCAGCTGCCACTTGGAGCTCTGTTCACATTATTGTCTGACACTACAGCCTGGACATTGCTTCCATGCGCAAGGCCAATTTTGGACTAGCTGTCCTTCAGGGCCTTCTTTCATGAGCCTTCTGCTCTTGTCTTCTGCCTCCTCCTGGCTGACTTTTCGGTTATTTCTAGTGCTGCTTGGGACTCAGTCCTACTGGTGTTGCCTGCTGCAAGAGCCCCCTCGAAGTAAGATAGTACTGTTACATACGAACTTAACGTATCTGTAGATCTTCAACAGAAGCTCCTGCAGCAGGTGCTGCTTTCCCTCTCTCCTTCCCCCAATAGCTGCTTCTTCTTCACATTTATTCTATTTTTCTCTCAGCTCTGAGGAACTGCCTTGGTTCTCGTCTTTACCTTCTGCGCCGGGGGTCTATGGCAGAAGAACTGAGGTAGGCCTGGAGGACTGCCCCCTTTATAGAAAAAGTGGATGTCGGCGTGCTGACATCGGCGGGCGCAGTCCTTCGCGATGGACTGCTAGCTAGACGCTTTCCGTGTTGTCCTGGTGCCTGGAGGCTTCAGTCCTACCTGTGTTGCCTGCTGGAAGACCGCCTCTCGAGATCTACTATTACGGTAAGTTCTTACTTAACTGTACATCTTACTTCAAGAGGGCTCTTGCAGTAGGTATTCACATATAGGACTAAGCCGCCAGGCGTCAAGACCCCACTGAAAAATTTCTAGCTAGCAGTCTCTGGCGGGAACTGCCCCCACGTCAGGTGATCGGTGTCATACGATGTTGGTATAAAGGGGCAGTCCCCCATGCCCGCTCTCCAGTTCTTTCCCACCGTCGGCTTGTGAAAGTTCCTCGCGGTAGAACAGCACTCATCAGTCATTCATTGGTCTTAAAGTTTTCAAGCTTTTTTTTATCTGTTTTCCCAATTTTTCTATTTTTTTCTTTAATAATTGCTGTGCATGTCGTCCCCGACGCCCTCCTTATCGCATAAGAACAAGTGCAACTCATGTGGTTCCCAGCTTCCTCACAAGGACGGCCACTCCTTGTGCCTCTTCTGTCTAGGCCCAGACCACCCCATGGAGAAATGGCAGCACCACCGGAAGCTCAACTCCACTACCTGCAAGAGAAGGCAGTAGCCCCTGGAAGCCCACATCCTCAAGAAGAAAATGGCCTCCATGGAAGAAGAGTTAAAAAAGCTTAGGCAAGCGTCTACTTCCCCAGAAGGCCATAAGAAAAAGCATGACAAGGAGAAGCACCGGGAGCGGGAAGTGGCTTCCACAGCAGCCGCGACTTCGGCTGGAGTCACGGCCCTTAAGGTAACATCTCCTCCAGAGGATCGCTTCTCTATGGCCGTCTTGGTGTCTACCAAGAAGGCGTTGCCCCTCCCATCGGGCTCACGCTCGGGGCCCTTCAGGAGCTTCTGGGACAAAGGAGGTCTCTGTTAAGGCCACTCCTTCCTCGCAGCCTTCCGGTCAGAGCGGGTCCGGTAAGTCGACATCGGTCCCACCAACGCCCGCCCAGACAAGGCTGCTAACCCGCTCACCTCCTCGGGTGAGCGCCCAGCCAAACCCCCTTCTGACAAGGCCGTCACTCCTTCGTGACCTTCCTCGAATAGGGAGTCCGATAAGTTGGATGCTGGCTCCCCCAGCAACTGCCTGGCCAAGAAGCCTGCGCCAGACTGATGGTCCCGTCTGATGCCCCAGGCTCTCCGCAACATGTCACCACGTTGCCCACTGAGGTCCCTGCGTCCCCTTGACTGACCCCCAGAGATTTTAATCCTCCTTCCCCTGTCGTCACCGAGGACCTCGAGACGCTGCCATCATGGCTTCCTCCTCCTGCGCTGGACCCCCTGACTCGGGATCCTCAGACGCCGGTCCTGATGCCGGCTAACCCAGCACCACCCTCTGGCATCCCTTTGCCCAACGGAAGACCTTTTCTTTCATTAGAACCGTCAGACCAACTCGACGGTGTACCCACGCTGGGCCCGACGGCCACGGGGCCAACACTTCCTCCATCTGGCCTGCGAGCAGGGCCCCTGCCAGGTCCTTCTGCTCCGTCAGAGCCCCAGGCACCAGGGTACCCGAAGCCGCAGTACCCGATGCCAGGCTACCCACCGTCAGGTTACGGATATTCATTTTACAGGTACCCTCAGTACCCATATCCCCCACCTCCACCGCCCACTCCACAGCCGCCGGCAGATCTGAAGGAGACCTTGGCCTGCTGGTGGGCTGAGGCCAAGGCTCTGCTCACCAGGGAGGTCGAGAGTCGTCTCCCGACACCGGTCCCTATACTAGATCCCCAACATTGGAGATGGGAGATTCCCTCCCCCTTGCTCGATGCCAGAGGAGAACCCTCCGGTGCCTGAGGTGGGGAGGATACGTACCCCCGGGAACTCCCCATAGGGGTCATCACTGCCCCTCCCAGGAAGGAGTTGTCTTCCTTTTTTTCAGAGAATTTGGACTCGGACTCAGACTCCGGCCACTCTGACCCTGAAGGCGAGCTCCATACTCCGGAACGCCCCAGGCCGAGGGATTCTCCGAAGTCCCCTCCGGAGGACCCTTCCTTTCTGGAGTTATTGAGGAAAATCCAGGAAGTACATCAGTGGAGCCAGACCCACAGCGTAAAAAACTCGCTTATCTGGATCTGCCCAGACCACTCCTACGCTGATTCCACCCTGGATAGAGCCTCACGCAGATCTTGTTTCCACCATTTGGAAACAACTTTTGCATTAGCCCCCCCCTCCGAGGAAGGTGGACAGGCTGTACCAGGTTCCTGAGGGTGTAGACTTTCTCGGCCTTCACCCCAAGGCGGATTCGGTTGTCATCAGCACCGCCCACGTCTGCTCTGCCAGTCCTAAACATCTAAGCTCGTCTCCGCCTGATAAGGAATCCCAGCTTCTGGACCAGTACGGGAAGAAGATCTATTCCTCTTCTATCCTAGGTATCAGGGCCCTTAACTATGTTGCCCATATGGGGGACTTCCAGAAGACGATCCTTAGCCAGGTGGAATCTAAATTGGACTCCTTTCCTGAGTCACAGACTAAGCAGGAAGTGGGTGACCTTGTCCGTTCCACTCGCCGGGCTGTCAGTACATGTTCTGTGCCACTTACAATGCGGTGGACACAGCTGGAAGGAGTTGGCCTTCGCCATAGGCCTACAGCGTTATGCCTGGCTCTGCGTGTCAGGATTGGTCCCTGAGGTACAATCTGCTATACAGGATGCTCCCTTCAGGGGTTCAGCGCTGTTCGGGGGTGATGTCAAGGATATCATTACCGAACTGCAAGAGAAGGGTACTGCACTCAAGTCTGTCCAGACTATGTATAGGCCCCCTCAAGGGCAGCGGTGTCCTTTTTGTCGCCAAAACTGACAAAGACAAAAGCCACAAGGAAAATGTGCCAACAAATGGTTGGGCCCCTCCAGCAACCAAGACTCCCCACAGCAAAAAAGTCGTGGGACCCCCCGGCTGCTACACTGCCCCACACCTCCTGAATCCCTGCCTCTCCCACTGTCTCTGGAGGTTCCAGAGGAACCGGTAGGGGGGAGATTCTCCTCCCATCTGCTGGGTTGGGAGAGGATAGCATCAGACGCTTGGGTGCTCCAGCTGATATTGGCAGGACACTCAGTTAGAGTTTCTGCAGAAACCACCCCGAAACCCCCCCAGTCGCCTTACTCCTCGCAACATCTGATTCTAGAGGAAATCATCTCCCTTCTCGTGAAGGCGGCGATAGAGCCAGTCCCCATTTACTTTAGGGGGACAGGTTACTATTCCCATTTCTTCCTAGTTCCAAAGAAGACGGGAGATCTGAGGCCTGTTCTAGACCTCAGCTCCCTGAACATGTTCATGGAGTACATACCTTTCAAGATGCTCTCCTTCTGCCACTACTTCGGCCGGGACAGTGGCTATGCACCCTGGACATGCAGGATGCTTACCTGCATATCCCCATATGCCCTTCCCACTGCAAATTCCTCCGGTTTTGTTTTCAGGGGGACCACTATCAATTCAAGGCCCTCCCATTTGGTCTTTCCTCAGCCTCCCTAGTGTTTACCAAATACCTGTCAGTGGTAGTGGCCCATCTGCATACCCAGGGAGTACAGGTATTCTCGTACCTGGACGATTGGCTCCTGTCGGCCTCATCCAGTGAGGAACTCCTGCACTCCCTTTCCCTTACCCTGCAGGTTTTTACCAGCCTGGGTATCACCATCAACCAGGCCAAGTCCCACTTGGTTCCTTGCCATCGCCTCCAATTTATAGGGGTGATTCAGGACATGACCACCGGCAAAGCCTTTTTGCCTCTGGACAGGGTAGACACCCTTCAGAATCAGGCTCGTCTTCTGTCCGGCCGCAGGAGGGTCAGAGCCAGGTCAGTCCTCTGCCTCCTCGGGCTAATGGCGGTTTCCATTCCGACAGTCCGGTTCGCTCGGCTCCATATGAGGATCTCTCAGTGGATGCTTCGGTCGCAATGGGACCAGATCAGGAATAATGTAGACCAAGGGGTACTAATATCAGATCCCATGCTCAGGGTCTTGCAATGGTGGATGGTTCAGGAGAATCTGTGCCTGGGATTTCACTTCTGCATCGATTCTGAAGGCTGGGGTGCCCATCTAGGGTCTCACAGGACTCAGGGCAGCTGGTCCAAGTTCGAGCAAAACCTGCACATAAATGTGCTCGAACTGAGAGCAGTCCTTTATGCCCTTCAGGCTGTCCTCCCCTTCATCCTTCCCGGTCATATCCTCATACAATCAGACAACATGTGTGTAGTCTGGTATCTCAATAAGCAGGGAGGAACACGTTCCTACTCTCTGTGCTGGGAAGCAATGAGAGTCTGGTATTGGGCAGCCCAACATCACCTTCACTTGACCACAGTTCACGTTCCGGGAGTGGAAAACACACTGGCAAACGAACTCAGTCGGTCCTCAGCCAGGTCCCACAAATGTGAGTTAGATCAGCAAGTTGTAAACGACATCTTTCGGCGATGGGGAACACCTCAGATAGACCTCTTTGCCTCTCCCCAAAACGCAAAACTTCACGCCTTCTGCTTGCTCGCTCCAGGGGGAGACATTTTTTGGCGGAACGCTCTGTCTCTCGATTGGAGGGACAGATTTGTTTATGCCTTCCCTCCCATTCCTTTAATTCCGAGGGTTCTGAACAAACTCCGATCAGAAGGAGCTCGAATGATTCTCATTGCTTCCTTCTGGCCCAGGCAAGTTTGGTTCAAACAACATGAAGTCTTGCTATATTATGACAATTGCAGATGACCGCAGGTTAGAACTGCTCCGGAGGTGAAATAGTTAACTTTCCATGCAGGCATGGAACTTAGAGCGCGAGCTCGGTTGAAAACTCTGTCTGTTATGCTTCAAACGCAAACTGTCAGATTCTTTATTCCGCCTCACTGAACAGTCGCTCCGGAGATTTCTCCTTCTGCTCGGTTCATTTTGTTGGTTTAAAAGTATTATTTTTCGGTTTTTAGCCGAAATTAAACCGCAACCGGTCGGTTCAAGCTCTGTCTGTGGTAATGTAAGTAAAAGATAGGTTTTACATTTATTTTTTCTGTGTGGAACTTGTAATTCTTTATCGGTTCGGTTTGAACCGATCAGGTTGTATTTAAAATCTACTAGTCCTTTTTTAGAGTGCGGTTCCCGGTTCTTATCGGTTCTAAAAAAAACGGATTTCATTACGTTTTTTCCACGACCCGTGACACGGTTGGGAACCGATAAGGGTGTCTTGCTTGGTGGATTGCCATAAACGGGCAAGTTGGTTAGGCTGGCATTATGTCTGAGAAACCCAAAAGAAAAACCGGACCCACTGGGTTTCAACACTGTAGTGTTTGTGGGGAACTTTTGCTAAGGCTGACCACACACCACATGTGTCTATTGTCTGGGGTTTGACCACCTCAATTCAGACTGCCAGATTTGTCACAATTTCCTGCTGCCACCATAGATAAGAGAGTTGGTAGGCTCAGGAAAGGGAGGCCAAAAGTCCGCTGACCCGATGGCCAGCCCGGTTCGGTCCAACCGAATCGAGGGAGTGCCCTCTGACCAGGGCGATACTTCCTTGGCAAACGAAGAGCCGGTTCTGAGGAGCCGTTCCAGCAAAAGGACTAGAAAGTCAGCTAGTGTAGAGCCAAAAGTTCTCTCTCCTAACTGCTGAGGAAATAGCTAAAGCAATTCAAATTGTCCAGTCTCTTCTCTCGTTCCGACCGAACCGACACCTTCAGGTAAGCTGCTCGTCTGCCGGTTCCACCGTTCAAGATTATGATTTTGAGGATTTTTATGAACCGGGAGGGGAAGAGGAATATGAGGAGAGTGAATATGGTTTTGAAGATCTGGATGTGCCCATTGATCCGGACATCTCTCCAGATAGACCCCTAGGGTTTCTCCTCCAAGGCTTTCTGAGTCCCCTTCTCATTTCATGTTTTATAAAAAGTTGTTGAAACTCTCCAGCTCCCTGTTGAGGAAGCTGTTGATGACCAAGAGGAGCCAGACTATGTAGAAATGATGGATATTCCAGAGTCTAGGAGACTGTCTATTCCTTTGCATAAATCTTTTGAAACAGACAGTAAAAGTTTTAAAACTCTCACACTATACCTCCTGTGGATAAAAGGATGGACAAGAGGTATACCTTATCAGGCTCCACACTGATTCCTCACCAACAATGCAGCCATGTGGGGTAGTGCAGGCTGCAGCCTGTGACAAGGCTAATATTCCCTAGCTTCACACCCCTGAGAAGGACTCCAGGAAGATTGATGCTATGGCAAAGAAACAGTACATGGCAGCATCTTTGGGACTCAGACAAGCAAATTATATGGCTTATGCTGCTAGGTACCAGAAATCCAGATGGGATACTGTGCTGGCTCTAGCGAAACAAGTCCCTGACCAGCTTGCCAGGAGCTGGAACAGGTGGCTATGGATGGTATTGAGGCATCCAAGGTGCAATTTCATGCTGCAGTGGACTCTAATGATGTTTCATCAAGAGTCATGGCTACATCTGTGGCACTCAGAGATGGCTTGGCTCAGATGTACTACCCTGTCTCAGGATACCCGTCTAAGGCCATGGATTTTCCTGTTGTGGGAATTCTGATTTGGGAGCAAACAGAGAATTACATGAAGAAAATGGATGAATATAGGACCACCTATAGGAGTGCACAGGCCAAGGAAAGGCAGGCCACTCCTCAAAAGCAGCTTCCAGAGGCAGGGCAGGCCTTTTCATAGGCCTTTACCAAGCCCAAGCCCTCCTCCGCCTATGCTCAGAGGGGTTCTTTAGAGGAGAGGCAGACGGGTACAAGCAGGTCTGCTTCCCACCCTCAGCCCAAAGCCCCTGCCAAGCAGGCACCCTGATGGGATTGCCAGGGCCGATTCTCCTCTACCTGTAGGGGCAGGCTGGCTTACTTTGTCCAGGACTGGAAGTCTTTAACATCAGACAAGTGGGTCCTGGAAGTAGTAGCCAGGGACTGGTTCTCAGCTTCAAAAATTTCCAAAGCTGAGAACCAGATCCTTTCCACCTGCAACTCCATCAGAGGCACTTGCCCTAGAGGCAGAGGTCTCTACCCTCCTGGCTCTCAGAGCTGTGGAAAGGGTTCCTCCCCTACACCAGGGCAAAGGTTTGTACTCCAGGTACTTCCTTACCCCAAAAAAGACAGGAGAATGGCGGCCCATCCTGGATCTCAGATATTTAAACAAGCACCTTTTAAAGCCAAAGTTCAAAATGGTGACTCTGGGAATTATCCTACCCTCTCTAAGGCCAGGGACTGGCTAGCTTCCCTGGACCTCAAGGATGCCTACTCCATATTCCCATCAGAAGCTCCCATCGAAAGTACCTCAGGTTCGAGCTGCCCTCAGGCCACTACCAGTTCAGAGCAATGCCCTTCGGCCTCACTTCTCTGCCCCAAGGGTATTCACCAAATGCCTGGCAGTAGCAGTTGCCTACCTAAGAAGGCAAAAAGATTGCCATCTTTCCTTACCTGGACGACTGGCTCTTAGTAGGCCAGTCCCAGACCAGGTCAATTTACATCTTCAGATAACGCAGCAACTGCTTACCTCTCTAGGTTCCTTCTGAATCTCTCAAAGTCAGTTCTAGAGCCTGTCCAGCTTCTACCTTCATAGGCGCAGAACTGAACACACAGGAAGCCAGAGCCTTCCTTCCCTGGACAGGGCAAAGACCCTAGTCTCCCTGGCCTCCTCATTACCCTGCAGGTCTCCCGGCCAGCAAGGCATTTTCTGCAGCTCCTAGGACACATGGCTGCTTCCACAGCAGTTGTGCAGGGAGCAAGATTTCAGATGAGGGACATCCAGTTCCATTTGAGAGCTTTTTGGTCTCAAAGAAAGGATCCTCTTACCAAGTTGATCCCAGTAACTCGAACCCTGATCCAAGCCCTACAGTGGTGGCAGGATCAGAGCAACCTGAGACAAGGGGTTCCTTTTGTCACTCAGTCTCATTCTCTAATCCTTACTACAGATGTCCCTCTTGGGCTGGGGAGCTCACATGGCGACCTCACCACCCAGGGTCTGTGGTCTCCAGGAATCTCTGCTCCACATCAACCTGTTGGAGCTCAGAGCAGTTTTTCTAGCACTTCAAGTTTTTCCAAATCTGTTCAGAACAAGAGTATTCAGGTCAGAACAGACAACACCACTACAATGTGGTACATCAACAAGCAAGGGGGCACTCGGTCTACGGCCTTGTGCACCGAAGCAATGAAGTTGTGGTCTCTGGCTTACTCCCTGAACACCTCCCTTACGGCAGTTCACCTCCCAGGCAAGGACAATGTCCTGGCAGATGCTCTCAGCAGGATTTCCCAGGGCCACCACGAATGGTCACTGGATCCCCTGGTCTTGGGAGTAGTATTTGCCAGATGGGGCACCCCGCAGATAGATCTTTTTGCAGCCCCAGACAATCACCAACTTCCTCTTTTTTGCTGCAGGCCCCCAGTGTTGGGCTCACTCCCACTGGATGCCTTAGCCCTCAGTTGGGAGGGGAAGTTTCTCTATGCCTTCCCTCCCTTTCCTCTCCTGTTCAAAGTGCTAGTCAAAATCAGATCCCAATCCTGCAAAGTCATTCTGATAGCTCTGGATTGGGCCAGACAGCCTGGTATCCACTCCTGCTGTCCTTAGCAGTCCATCCTCCCTGTGCCTTCCCAGGAATCACAATCTGTTAACCTGTGCCAGGGAAGGGTCTGGTACCCGAATCTCAAATCTCTCAATCTCAAGGCTTGGTTCTTGAAGAGTTAGAGTTTGTTGATTTACACCTTTCCCAAGGTGTAATGGATATATTGAAGGCCTCAAGGAAGCCTTCCACCAGGGCTACTTACAATTCCAAATGGAAAAGGTTTTCCATATGGTGCTCGGAAAAGCATATTTCCTCAGTCTCTGCTGATCTACCCACAGTCCTGGATTATATGGTCCACCTGAATTCTTTGGGGCTGAGACCAGCTACCCTGAAGGTGCACTTGGCAGCTGTGTCTGCTTTTTTCAGCAGGTAAATCCTCTTCTCTTTCAGCTCATCCTGTATTTTCCAAGTTTTTTAGGGTTGTTTCACACCAACCCTCCATTCAGGATCCTGCCCCTGCCTGGGATCTTAATGTTTGCATTGCTCAGCTTATGCAACCCCCTTTGAGCCCTTGTCTTCAGCTGAGCTCAAGTACTTGACTTGAAACTGTGTTTCTGGTAGCCATCACCTCTGCCAGACGATAAGTGAATTACAAGCTGTTGTCAGTGGAGCAGGAGTTTATCTCTTTCACAGAGATAAGGTGGTCCTTCGGACTAACAGAAAGTTCCTGCCTAAGGTGGTTTAGCAGTGTAGTCATGTAGGTGTTGTTCAAGCTGCAGCCTGTGACAAGGCTAATATTCCCCTGGCCTCACATCCTCCTGATAAAGATTCCAGGAAGATTGATGCCATGGCGAAAAAGCAATATATGGCAACTTCGTTGGGACTCAGACAGGCTAATTATATGACTTATGTGGCTAGATATCAGAAATCTAGGTGGGACACTATATTGCAGTTAGCCGAAGCAGGCCCAGGGCCAGCTGGCTGAGTAGTTGGAACAGGTGGCTGCTGATGGCATTGAAGCCTCTAAGAACTTCAATTTCATACTGCTGTTGATGTTAATGATGTTTCTTCTAGGGTCATGGCCACTTCTGTAGCTCTCCAGTAGGTTGGCATGGCTCCAGATGCACTAATCTGTCCCAAGATGACATGATCAAAGGCTACTCGATTTTCCTGTGATAGGAAATTCTCTGTTTGGGGATCAAGCGGAAAATTACATGAAAAGATTGGTGAGTACAGAAGCCCTACCTACAAAAGTGCCCAAGCTAAGGAGAGGCATGCCACTCCTCAAAGCAGGCACCCCCAGGGGTAGAGGCAGGCCTACCACGGCCTTTTACCAATTTCAGGCCTCTTCAGCCTTTGCACAGAGGGTTTTCGAGGCAGAGGTAGGCCAGGGCACAGGCAGGCCCTCTCCTTCCTCCTCAGCCTAAAGCTGCTGCTGCCAAGCAGACACCCTAACGGGTGTCAGGGCGATTCTCCTGTACCAGGTGGGGGGCAGGTTGGATTAATTCAGCCAAAACTGGTTGTCCCTAACTTGGACAAATGGGTTCTGTAAGTGGTAAGCCAAGGTCTGGTTCTCAGCTTCAAGCAGTTTCCAAAGATGAGAGCCAGACATTTTCCCTCCTCAAATCCTTCAGAAGCCCTTGCTTTGGAAGCAGAGGAGTTTAAGTCCTCTTCTGGACTGCAAAGCAGTGGAAAGGGTTCCCCCTTGCCATCAGAGGGCAAAGAGAGCTGTACTCAGTACTTCCTGACCCCAAAGACAGGAGATTGGCGGCCCATTCTAGATTTAAGATTCCTGAACAAGCACCTTTTGAAACCAAAGTTCAAATGTTAACTCTGGCAATGATTTTGCCTTCCTTAAGAGCCAGGGGACTGGCTGAGCTTCTCCTGGACCTCAAGGATGCCTATTTTCATATCTTAATCAGGCCTTCTCACGAAAGCACCTCAGGTTCGAACTGCCCTCTGGCCACTACCAGTTCAGAGCAATGCCCTTGGTCTCACTTCTGCTCAAGGGTTTCCACAAAATGTCTAGCTGTGGTAGTGGCCCTTTTGAGAAGGCAAGGGTAGCTGTGTTTCCCTACTTGGATGACTGGCTCATAGTGGGTCAGTCCCAGAGCAGAGTAAAATCCACTTACAAGTCACCCAGCAGCTTCTCATTTCTCTGGGATTCCTGCTGAACTTTCCAAGTCAGTTCTCAAACCAGTTCAGGTACTAACTTTTATAGGTGCAGAGTTGAACACAAAGTTAGCAGGGCATTTCTTCCCCTCGGAAAGAGTGGACAGAATCATTGCCCTGGCATCTTCTTACCCTACGGGTCTCTCAACCAGCAAGGCACTTTCTGCAACTCCTAGGGCACATGGCAGCTTCCACAGCTATGGAGTGCAGGAGCAAGATTTCAGATGAGGGACATCCAGTTCCACTTGAGGTCCTACTGGTCTCAAAGGAAGGACCCCTTACCAAATTAGTCCCAGTGACCAAAACCCTGATCCTAGCCCTTCAGTGGTGGCAGGATCAAAGCAACCTAACCCAGGGGTCCCATTCTTACCCGTTCTTCATTCCTCCCCTCACCACGGATGCCTCCCTGTTAGGGTGGGGGGGCTCATTAGGCGACCTTTCCTCCAAGGGTGTGGTCCCCTCAGGAATCTCTGCTCACATCAACCTGTTGGAACTCAGAGCTGTTTTCTTAGCTCTCCAAGTTTTTCAGATACTGTCCAGAACAAGGTAGTCCAAGTCAGGACAGACAACACCACAACAATGTGGTACATCAACAAAACAGGGGCACTCGGTCATCAGCCTTGTGCACCCGAAGCAATGAAGTTGTGGTCTCTGGCTTACTCCTGAACACCTCCTGATAGCAGTTCACCTTCCAGGGAAGGACAATGTCCTGGCGGATGCCCTCAGCAGGATTTCTCAGGGCCATCACGAATGGGCTCTGAATCCTCAGGTGCTGGGGTCAGTCTTTGCCAGGTGGGGCACCCACAGATGGATCTTTTGCAGCCCCAGACAACCACCAACTTCCTCTGTTTTGTTGCAGGCCTCCAGTGCTGGGATCAGTCCCTCTGGACGCCTTTCAGTTGAATTGGGAAGGGAAGTTCCTGTATGCCTTCCCCCCCTTTCCCCTCCTCTTCAGGGTACTGGTAAAGATCAGAACTCAGCCCCAAAGTGATTCTGATTGCTCCAGACTGAGCCAGGCAGCCCTGGTCCCTCTTCTCCTGTCCCTCACATTTCACCCTCCTGACCTTGCTTAGGACCCATGACCTGCTGACCTGTGCAGGGGAGAGTGTGTATCTGGACCTCAATTCCCTCCACCTCAAGGCCTGGTTCTTGAGGGCTAGAATTGCTGATTACACCTTTCTCAAGGTGTCTTGGATATTTTGAAGGCTTCTAGGAAGCCTTCCACTAAACCAGTTATAATTCCAAGTGGAAGGTTTTCCTTCTGGTGTTCTGAGAGGCAGATTGTACCAGAATCTGCTGACTTGGCTATTTTATTGGACTACTTGGTCCACTTAAATTCACTAGGCCTCAAACCAGCTACTTTGAGGTTCATTTGGCAGCTGTTTCTGTTTTGCAGGAAACCAGTTTCCTCTCCTCTCACCCTGTGTTTTCCAAGTTTTTCAAGGGGTTACTTCACACTAACCCTCCCTTTCGGGAACCAGCTCCTGCCTGGGACCTGAATGTTTGCATTGCTCAGCTAATGCAACCCCCTTTTGAGCCTCTGTCTTCAGCAGATCTCAAGTTTTTAACTTGGAAGACTGTTTTTCTAGTGGCTATCACTTCTGCTAGGCGTATAAGTGAATTACAAACCTTGTCAGTAGAAAAGGATTTTATTTCTTTCCACAGAGATAAAGTGGTCCTCAGGACTAACAGAAAGTTTTACCTAAGGTGGTTTCAGATTTTCATCTTAACCAATCCATCTCTCTCCAGTATTTTTACTGAGCATTCTTCCTCTGGTGAGAGGAGATTGCACAGTTTGGAGCGTCAAAGAGCTCTTAGTTACTATTTGGAACGTGCCAAGGGTCATAGGTTGAAATCCTCCAACTCTTCCTTACCTATGGAGAAGTGGGTAGGGGAGACCGGCTACTAGGAGGACAATCATAAGGTGGATTGTCTCTTGTATCAGTTCTGTTACCAAAACTAGGTAAAGAACCTCCCTCAGGACTGAGGGCTCACCCACCAGGGTACAGCTGCAATCTTGCGGCGTAGAGATATTCCTATTTTAGAAATTTGTCAAGCTGCTACCTGGAAGACAGTCCACACTTTCACCAAGCATTATTCTCTGGACGTCCAGTCCAGGAGAGATCTTGTTTTAGCACAACTGTGCTTCAAGAGCCTATTCCTAAGTAGGTTCTGGCCCTCCTCATGGAGGTACTGCTGTATAATCTGCAATGGTCCTAATTATAGCAAGACTTCATGGTGTTTGAAGAAAAAATTACTCACCTTAGTAATTGCTTTTCTTCTCATGGAGTCTTGCTATATTAGGACAACCCCCCTCCTACCCCTCTCAGAATTCCTACTTGGGTATGGGGTTGGCAATTTGGTGCAAGCACTGTGTCATGCCATTTTAGCCTTTCTAGTCCCCCCTTGTTTCATTTGGGTTAGGGAACTAGGTAATTCTGTTTTGTTAAGTGGTAGATGGCCCTCTCTGGACTTGGTCTTTGGGAGAGGGGCTTATTAGTCTTGTCAGGGGTGATCCTAACAATAATAGGTATATTGTTTTTATTCTGTGTTTGTTGTTGTTGTGTTTTGTTGTTCTACTACTAGTAGGTAGCCAATGGCTAGTGTAGGGTTTTCCACACAGACTTGCTATGTTAGTTTAGCTCGTAAAAGAACCTGGCAGTTTCATTTTGAAAACTGACCAGATGGAAACTTTGAACACGCCTCATGTGGAACTCCAGATCTCTCTGGAGTTAACTGTTTCCTCTCCGGGGCAGTTCAGAGCCAGGGGCTAACTGCAATGGTCCTAATATAGCAAGACTCCATGAGAAGAAAAGCAATTACTAAGGTGAGTAATTTTTTCTTATGTTAGTAGCCAGTTGGCTAGTGTAGGTTTACAACTTCCACACAGAACCTTAGTGAGTTTTAGCTCGTAAAGATCTGACAGTTTGCGTTTGAAGCACAACAGATGGAGTTTTCAACAGAGCTCGCGTTCTAAGTTCCATGCCTGCATGGAAAGTTAACTATTTCACTTCCGGAGCAGTTCTAACCTGCGGTCATACTGCAATTGTCATAATATAGCAAGACTCCATTAGAAGAAACAACATTACTAAGGTGAGTAATTTTTTCTTCTCTCTTCTGCAACAGTTTTCAGAGGAACCTCCTCTTTCTCTGTTGCAACAATTGTTGACCCAGGATCAGGCGACCCTTGTTCATCCAGGTCTCAAATCCCTTCATCTCCATGCATGGCTCCTGCAGACATAGCTAAAGCCCACTTCGGAGTCTGTCCTTTGGTAGTGGACATTTTGGTGGAGGCCAGGAAGCCTTCCACCAGGCCACCTACGCTATGAAGTGGAAACGGTTTTCTGTCTGTGCAAATTCGAAAGACTTTGAGGCTTTCTTATGCCCAGTCAACAAAGTCCTGGACTACATGTGTCACCTCTTCAGTCTGGGTCTGTCATTCCTCATTGAAAGTCCACATGGCAGCTATTTCAGCCTACCATATTCCTGTTGGAGACAGGACTTTTGCTCGGTTAGAAGTCTCTAAGACTTTCCTCAGAGGGGTTCTCCATGTGAGACCCCCCCCATCCGCATTCCTGCCCTTCACGGGACCTGAATTTCATCCTGGAGAAGCTTACTCTTCCTCCCTTCGAGCCAGCAGCAGTAGCTGATTTGAAGTTCCTTTCTTGGAAGACACTCTTCTAGTGGCCATTACTTCTGTTCGGTGAATTTCCGAGCTTCAGGCCTTAATGTGTAAAATCCCGTACTTGATTTTTCACAAGGAACGTGTGGCTCTACGCACAAACCCTAAGTTTCTCCCTAAGGTGGTGGCTGAATCTACACTGAATCAATCTATTGAGCTTCCTGCTTTTTTTACGCAACACTCCACTCAAGGGGAGTACCTCTTGCATACTTTGGATGTTCACAGAATCCTGAGATACTACACCATTCGGACTAAGGATCTCAGGAAGGCTGACCAGCTTTTTGTCTCTTTTGCCCACAAAAGAGAAGGCAATGCTGTTTCTAAGCAATGCCTATCAAAATGGTTGACAAATTGTATCACTTTCTGTTACGACAAGTACAACAAGACCCTTCCGGGTCAAGTCAGAGGTCACTCCACCAGAGGAGTAGCTGCCTCTATGGCTTGTTTCAAAAACGTGTCAGCGGCAGATGTCTGTGCAGCCGCAACTTGGACTTCTGTCTATACCTTCACGAAACACTACAGTTTGAACATCGCCTCTCGCCGTAGAGCAGGCTTTGGGTTGGCTGTCCTACAAGGTCTCCTTTCATGAGACCCGTTCAGCCCTGAGGTTCCATGCTATGGATAACATTCCTCTTCCCGAATGCTGTTCCTTGTTCCAGACTGCTTGGGATTCAGTCCTATATGTGAATACCTACTGCAAGAGCCCTCTTGAAGTAAGATAGTACAGTTATGTAAGAACTTACCGTAACAGTAGATCTTCGAGAGAGGCTCTTGCAGTAGGTATTGCCTTCCCGACCTCCATCCCCCTAACTTTTCTTTGTTTATTTCCATGGGGGAATATCCTCTTCTCTCGTCTTGCCTCTTTTGGCCTTTGGCGGGAAAGAACTTGAAGGTGGGCGTGGGGGACCGCCCCTTTATACCGACATCGTATGACACCGGTTACCTGACATGGGGGCGGTCCCTGCCAGAGACTGCTAGCTAGACATTTTTTCATGGGGTCCTGACGCCTGGCGGCTTAGTCCTATATGTGAATATCTACTGTTACTGTAAGTTCTTACGTAACTGTACTTTTCTGTGTTCAGTGCCGGCAGAAGATGTCGCTCACTGACCCACCCAGCATGTGCGTGTATTGTCGGGGTGGGCAGCACAACGTGTCTGATATGGCTTTTGTCTCAGCTTGCTTCCTGATCCCTTGAGGACTGGAAGCTCTGGCTCTCGCTGGGTCAGCCTTTGCAGTGGAATCCAAAAGACAACCCTAAGGGCTGCAAAAGGGACTCGGCTGTGGCCAGGTCTTCCCAGCAGCCTGGGGCACTTGAAGCAGAAGCAGCAGCTGCCACGGCGGGCACTCCATGGTCTCAGTGCTGCTCTGTCTGGGGCAACGTTGGAGAGTTATTCAGTGGAAGCTTCCAAGACGCGTTTGGCCGTCCAGACCCTGGGGGGGAGCCCTGCCCACTGTCCACAGGGTTCCAAGCACAAGCGCTGCCAGCACCGATTGTGGGACTGGGAGAGATCGCAGTCCTCCCGGTCCCTCAATTTACCTGACCACTCGACAGTGGTCGAGTGCTCCTTGGTTAAGGGGCAGGTTGAGCAAGTTGAGAGCTCTTTGGTCCCTCTGTCGAGCCATTCAACTTTGACTGTGGTCGACCAGGCAGTGGAAATTTTCTTCTAGTCTACTGACCAGTTGTGAGACGAAGTCGGGGAATCGATCTCACATTCCCCAATGCTTCTGGTACTTACTCAATAGGATGTGGTTCGATTGGTGCCCCTGTCTGGTCCTTTGCGGGAGCAGCGTCCACTGGCAGTTGAGCTTTTCACACCCATGCTGCTTAACATGGGCAGGCACGTGGTATACTACAACCAACCTGAAGGCTTCCTTCACCATTGATCACCCAGTCGAGGTCGCAGATGAGATCTCAGTCGAGGCGTTCTTGCTCTCTATCCTGCTTGATCGCGAGGTGTTGCCATCAGCGTGTCTCAACCTCCTCATCCTCAGATGAGGAGAGTCACTGTTGCAAACTGCGCCAGTGGTACCAGGAGCTTCTTGGGTAACAGTGGGCCATCACAAGGCATGGTAGGGCTCTACCCCTGGACCTCCGGTCACCAGTGGTGCCCCCCCAACCCCAGTCCATGCTACACAGGTGCTCCCTGCAACTGCTTCTCCACATCTTCAGGTGGAGCCACTGCCACCGAAGGTGGGTGCTCCAACCAAGGAGGCCTGTTCGCCCACTGGCTTGCCAGGCTGGTTGTCAGTGCAGATCACCGTGGGGAAGGATACCTGGGTGGTCCGTGGTGAGAAACGGTCAAGGGCCATTTTTAAGGAGTCTTCAGATGATTCAGACCATGAGTCTAGGGCCTTCTCTGGGATTCCCCTCCTTGACTGGGGATTGGTTGATGAGCTGTCCACCGAGCATGGCCCAGTGTCCTTCGTTGCACTTCTACACTTGATATCAGGGTCCATTTCAGTCCTGCTAGGGCTAGTCCAAAAATGGGCTAAGTACCATTTTACAGACACTTTGGATAAAGGTGAATCCTCGGGGTGCCTTTCCCATGGCTGAAGACATTTTGGGACCAGCCCCAGAGTTTTAGCAGCATCCAGCACCCTATACCAGCATGGTCCACAAGTATGCGGTCCCTACTGGCTCCTTTTTCCGGGTTCATGGAGCATCCCTTCTTGGAGGGATTGGTAACTGATTTCATGTTCCGCAAGTCACCAGGGTGACACGGGCAAGACTGTGGACAAAAGTCCCGTAAGATTGCCCAAGCTGCAAAAAAGGTGTATGCTGCAGCATCCATGGGTCTCTGTCAGGCTAGCTATGCCATGATGATGGCCAATTTCCATCAGTCCCTAATGGGAGTTTTTGATTCCATTCTCCCTCCCCTTCCAGCTGATCAGCAGTCAGTGGTGGTAGTCATTAGAGACCAGTGTCAATCACTGGATGAATACCAGCTCCAGATGGCCTCGGACATGTTGATTTATGTGCTGGTGCCATGGTCGTGGTCGTCTCCATGTGTCGCAGGGCCTGGCTGCATCTGTCCATCTTCACGGCAGACACCAACATAAGTTTGCTGATGGTCCCTTTTTGGGCAGCTACCTACTTGGCCCTGGGGTGGAAGAACATCTCACCCGTATTGTGAAGTCCTGTGCCATCCTGGATTCTGTGGCATTGTCCCAGAAAGATGAGACAAAGAAGCCAAAGAAACAGGCTTTCCGGTATCTGTCCTTTCAGCCACAACCTCCTTGGCAGCATACCCAGCAAGGGCAGTACAAGGCCTGGCACCTCAAGTCCGAGGGCCAGGGTCCTAAAAAATTGGGGCAGGGTGGTCGCGCCCTTCCAACTGCAGCTGCTGGTGCCCCCCCCAAGCTCCTAGTGACAGGTTGGGGGTGTCATCCCTCCATCTATCCTGTCCCTAGCTGCACTCCCCATAGGAGGTTGGCTGCATCACTTCTTGCCATGTTGGTCAGCTGTCATAACTGACAAGTGGGTGTTGGACGTAGTGGGCAGAGGGTTGCCTCTGGACTGCGAGGCTTTTCCACCCTACTGCCTCTGTTCACCTCAGGAGTCCAGGGTGTCACAGAACATGCTGTCCACCCTTTGGGAGGACATTGCTCAGCTCCTTGCAAAAGGGGCAATAGCTGATGTCCCAGATTCCCTGGCCAGTCAGGGTTATATGTCCAGCTACTTCCTGGTCCTAAAACAGACAGGGGGTGGGCACCCCATATTGGATCTGCATGTTTCTAACCAGTTCACATGAAAGCACAAGTTCTGGATGGTCACTCTGAATCATATCATTCCATTGTTGGCGCAGAAGATGAGGTTTGACTCCCTAGACCTCCAGGATGCATTTTTCCACGTGCCAGTCCATCAGTCGCATCACTGGTACTTCTGATTCTGAGCAGAAGGGATCCCTGTACCATTTCCAGGTCATGCTCTTTGGCCTCTATTTGATGCTCAGGGTCTTCGCCATGTGGTGGTGGCAGCATACCTGTGGTGTCTAGGTGCCAGGGTGTACCCCTACCTGGAAAACTGGCTGTTAGCTGGTCCATCCAAAGAGGACGCAGAGAGGTCCAGAGATCTCTCTCTCACCACTCTTGCCGAGACTTGGGCCCGTTGGTCAACCCTAAGTCCAAATTGTTACCCATGCAGGTGATCAAGTTCATTGAAGTAGAAGTAAGTAACCAAAGGGGGCGGCTAAACAATATAAGAGGGAGCCAAGCAAAAGTAAAAGTACTCGGGCAAATAGCTTGGCTTCCCAGTCACCACCAACAGTCAAAAGGCAATCCATTATTGCAGGTACACAGATCCACCCCCTCTCTCTCTGAAATTGAAATTGATTTCAGAGGGAGAGGGTGGATCTGTGTACCTGTTGCACCTTGAATGACACAGAAGTTTGATGTTTTAATGTTTTTTTCAAAATAAATGGAATGAACTTTGCAAAAATAGATTGTCTTCTGATTGTGTGTAGTGACTGGGAAGCCGAGCTGTTTGATTGAGATAGAACTAGACTCCCTGTGGGCTAAGTCCCGCCTCCCCGTGAACTGGGCACTGGCTCTTACCTCCTTTGTCCCAGCATTAAAAGTTGGGCTCTTGCGCCCTGCCCATGATTTCTTGAGGCTACTGGGATATATGGTGTCCACACTAGCATGGTCAGTTGGGCCTGCTAACAAATGCACCACTTCCATTGGGAGTTGGGCCTTCAGTGGTCCCAGAGTCAAGGCCACATGGACCAGCTGGTCACAGTGACCCAGCCAAAGTGGGATGCCATCCAGCGGTGGCTGATCCCAGAACACCTGGAGGAAGCAATCCCATTTGTCTGCCCAGAACCGACAGTCACACTCATGATGGATGCATCACTGGTGGGGTGGGGAGCACACATGGGAGACTACAGAGCGCACAGGTTCTGGTCACCTTGGGAGTCCCATCACCGCATAAACCTGCTGGAGCTCCATGCAGTACAATTTGCACTGACAGAATTTGCTCCTCTAGTCAGAGGTCAAGTTGTGCAGGTCCAGATGGATAATTTCATGACCATATTCTACCTGAACAGACAGGACAGAAGTCACTCCCTCCCCTTGCATTGGGAGGCCCTCCACACCTGGACCCTCTTGCATAGCTTGGGTGCAGATCTCCTGGTGATTCATGTTGCAGGAGAGAACAATCATCCAGTGGACACTCCCATCCGTGTAGCAGAGATGTTGCACAAGTGCTCCCTGAATCAGGAGGTGATGAACCACCTGTTCCAGTGAGGCACTCCTGTGGTGGACCTTTCTGCCTCCTGGGAGAGCAGCCAGACAGGCTGTTTTGTGCCTACCCCCACAGTCACCCACCTCCTCTAAGATTCAAGACCTAGCGATACGAGTTGGACTAATAAGTCAAGTTCCGGCTCCTCCAGGTCTCGCATGGCTATGGCTTCTAAGTTGCTCGCCAACTCCTCCGACAGTCACACAGAACCGGATCCTCCGCCAGGCCCCAATAACAGGACTGACGATGGGGTGACAGACCAGCTGAGGTTGGATAAACAGCTGACGACGGAGGTTTCTCTGACTTCTTTACTGCCGATTGAGACGGTACCTCCAGCTCCCCCCACAGGGGAACCGGAGGGCAGAGATCGACCACCGTCAGGGGCCTTGCCACTCCCCATGTCGGAGCCTGAAATGCCTGAGACACCGTCGGACCAGATGAAGGCCCCTCCGGCTCCCTCAGGCCTGTCAGGTCCTCAGGGACCGCCATTGGGCCCGACACCTGGACCATCAGGACCCTCTGGGCATCCTACCCTGCTTCCGGATCCCCCATCTGGGCGTTTTCCAGACCCTTCAATCCCACCGTCAGGCCTCTCTGCCCCTCCGCTGGGTCCTATGCTGGGACTGTCTGGCAGCCCTTTTGGGCTCCTGATGCTGGGTTATCCAAAGCCGCATTACCCCACGCCAGGGTATCCGATGCCGCACTACTCAACGCCGTGATTTCAGATGCCAGGTTACCCACTGTCGGGATTTAATTACCCATACTTACGGGTACTTGAGTTATGGATTTCATAACCCACCGCCCCACAACCGCAAGTGTATTTGCAGGCAGTCCTCAAATCTTGGTGGATGGAAGCCAAGTCACAGCTCACATCGGAGCTCGAGACATGCCAGCTGCCGCCGATTCCTACACCGGCTTCCAGGCCTCTTTCTCCGTCACCACCTCCGCCACTGGGCCCTCGGATCCCGACGTCAGACAGAAGAATGGAGTCATTGCTGCCTAATCCGCGGCCTCTGGAAATTTCCCAGCCATCTGACTTCTCAAGACCGGTAGACATTGCGCTTCCAATGATCAGCTCACCCGACGAAAGCCGATCATCAGACTCTGACAGAAACTCGGTTCACTCTGGCTCTGTCTTTGAGTCCCCAATGCCAGAGGACTCCAGACCTAAAGAGTCTCCTACATCCCCACCTGAGGACCCTTCCTTTGTGGAGCTCCTTAGGAAGATCCAAGCGGCATACGACTGGCGTACGGTCACCCAGGATCCATAGAGACAGAGACTGGCTGCATACCTGGATTTGTCAGATACCTCCCAACCCTCATTCCGCCCTGGATAGAGCCACGTGAGAATTTGGTCACAACAATTTGGAAGCAACCTTCCTCCCTGGTTCTGGTGGCCAGGAAGGCAGACAGGCTTTACCAGACCCCAGAGGGCAAGGACCACCTTAGCCTCCATTCGAAGGCTGATTTGGTGGTCATCAGCGTGGTCCATGATAGGTCCGCAAAACCGAAACACCTTAGTGCTCCTCCTACCGACAAGGAGTCTAAGGTTCTTGACCAGTGCGGGAAAAAGATCTACTCTTCTTCCACCCTGGGAATTAGGGCATTAAATTATGCCGCCCACATGGAGAACTACCAAAAATTAGTCTTAGGGCAGTTAGAGTCCAAAGTAGACTCTCTCCAAGACTCAACCCTGAAAGGAGAAATGGCAGAGCTAGTCGGGTCTGCTAGATCTGCATGCAGACTAGATTGCATTCCAGAAGAACCGGTAGTGGGAAGATTCTCCCACCACCTACTGAGAGAAGATGAGAAGATCACAACAGACTCATGGGTACTACAATTGGTGGCAAAAAGCCACACAATAGAATTCACAGAGAGACCACCCAGAAATCCTCCAGGTCACTCATTCTACCCACCTCACCACATACCCTTGGTAAGAGAGGAAACAAACTCCCTGCTGGCAAAGGCAGCAGTAGAGCCAGTTCCAAAAGAACATCACGGGGCAGGGTACTACTCGCACTTCTTCCTGGTACCCAAGAAGACAGGCGATCTCAGACCCATTCTCGATCTGAGCTCTCTGAACTCCTTAGTGGAATACAAGAGGTTCAGAATGTTGTCTCTTCCCAGCCTGCTTCCTCTATTGCAAGAAAGGTCATTGGCTGTACACTCTGGACATGCAGGATGCCTACCTGCATATCCCAATTTTTCCATCACACTGCAAATTCCTCAGGTTTCGTTTTCAGGGAGAGCATATTCAGTTTAAAGCTCTTCCCTTTGGCTTTTTGTCGGCAGCCAGAGTGTTCACGAAGTGCCTAGCGGTGGTGCAGCTTTTCTACGCAGGCTGGGGGTACAAGTATTCCCATGCCTTGACAATTGTCTGATTTCAGCTCCATTGAGAGACACTCTGGCTAGTTATTTGGCCCTTACCCTGGATATTTTTCAGTGGGTGGGCATTACAGTCAGTCATGCCAAATCCCTACTCAACAGTCCAGGGCAAGGCCTTCCTGCCGCTGGACAGGATGGCAACATTGCAGCAGCAGGCACGCCTGGTGGTCTCGCAGAGGTTACCAGCCAGGTCAATCCTTCAGCTGCTTGGTCTCATGGCTAAGGCCATTCCTTCAGTCCTCTTAGCCAAGCTGCATATAAGAGTCACCCAGTAGACCCTCAGAGTACAGTGGGACCAGAGATCCGACGATCTAGACTACGAGATCCTGGTTTCAAATCCGATGGCTCAGGACCTTTTGTGGTGGCAGAACCAAGACAGCCTCTCTAGAGGTTTCCCGTTCTGCACGGACAGTCCCTCTAAATCTTGACGGCAGATGCCTTGGGCTGGGGTGGGGAGCGCACCTGGGAACCCACAGGACACAGGGTCCTCGGTCCCACAACGAACTGTCCCTTCATATCAGTGTGCTCGAGATGAGGGCAGTGTTGAAAGCCCAGAAAGTTTTCCAACACTGCATCCAACTGGAATAGCTCATGATTCAAACAGACAATGTGTGCGTAGTCTGGTACATGAACAAACAAGGCGGAACCTGCTCTTAACCCCTCTGTCAGGAGGCAATGAGAGTATGATACTGAGCAGTCAATCACAACCTTCATTTGACAGCAGTCCATGTGCCAGGCATTCAGAACGTCCTGGGCAACACACTCAGTCACACACAAGCCGGTGCACACAAGTGGGAACTCAGTCATTGGTAGAAGACATCTTCGAAAGGTGGGGAAGAGCACAACTAGACCTGTTCACCTCCCCACTCAACACAAAACTACCAGTTTTCTGCTCGCTTGCTTCAGGGTGTGGTATTTTTTGGCGAGACACGCTGGGTCTATATTGGAAGGGGAGGTTCGTGTACGCCTTTCCACCACTTCCATTGATTCAGAGAGTACTAATGAAGCTCTAAGCAGGAACACAAATGATACTCATCGCTCCCTTCTGGCCGAGACAAATATGGTTCTTTCTGCTGCAACAACTGTCAGTGGATCCTCCAATTCCACTGCCAGTCTCTCAAGATCTCTTGACACAGAAACAGGGAACCCTGGTACACCCAGGTCTCAGGTCCCTTCATCTACATGCGTGGCACCTATTGACATAGCTGCCGCACGTTTTGGGGTTTCCCCAAGGGTAGCACAGATTCTAATGGAGGCCAGAAAGTCATCCACTAGAGCCATGTATGCAATGAAATGGAAAAGGTTTTCCATATGGGCAGACTCTAAGGGGCTAGAACCCTTCTCCTGCTCAGTCACACAGATCTTAGATTACATGCTGCATCTCTATGACCTGGGTCTTAGTTACTCGACTTTAAAAGTCCATTTATCTGCCATTTCTACCTACCACATCCCTGTGGGAAACAAGACTTTGGCTCAGCTGGAGGTATCCAAAACCTTCTTGAAGGGGATCCTACATTTAAAACCACCAGTACGGAGCCCTGCTCCACTCTGGGACTTGAATTTCATCCTGGAAAAACTCACACTGCCTCCCTTTGAACCGGCAGCGGATTCTGACATGCGCTACCTTTCTTGGAAAGCAGTCTTCCTAGTGGCCATCACTTCAGCTCAAAGGATTTCTGAGCTTCATGCCCTAATGTGTAAGGTGCCTTACTTGATTTTTCACAGACCGGGTGGCTCTGCGAACTAATCTGAAGTTCTTGCCTAAGGTGGTCTCGGAATCCACCTTGAATCAGTCACTTGATTACCAGTGTATTACCCTGAGCACTCTAAGTGGGGTGAAGCAATTCTGCGCACTCTGGATGTACATAGAATTCTTCGGTACTACACAAACAGGACAAAGCTTGTCTGTAAAACTGACCAGTTATTTGTGTCCTTCGTGCCCAAAAGAGAGGGCGCCGCAGTTTCAAAACTGTGTTTGTCCAAATGGTTGGCAAACTGCATTACCTTCTGTTACCAGAAGTACAACAAACCCCTTCTGGGGGAGGTCAAAGGACATTCAACCAGAGGCATTGCCGCTTCTACTGCTTGCTTCAGGAACGTCTCTGCCACCGACATATGTGCAGCCGTGACTTGGATTTCCGTCCATACTTTCAGCAAACACTAGTTTGGACGTTGCTTCGAGGCGCAGAGTGGGCATTGGCCTAGCTGTCATGCAGGGCCTCTTAATCTTAGGTTCCTGCTTACTGCAGACACGTTCCTAACTCCCATGTCTCAGACTTGTCTCAGGTCACTGCTTGAGACTCGGTCCTATACGTGAGTACCTACTGCAAGAGCCCTCTCAAAGAAAGATAGTACAGTTACGAAAGAACTTACCATAACAGTAGATCTTCGAGAGAGGCTCTTGCAGTAGGTACTGTTTTCCCTCCCTCCTACCCCCTGGGTTTCTTCTACTCTTTTTCTGTATTAGATTTTAGCTCCAGGAGCCCACTCCTCATCTCCTGTCGCACCTTTCTAGGTCTCCGGCGGGAGTACTGGAGGGCGGGCATGGGGATTGCTCCCTATATGGTGCCACGCTGATGGTCACGTGACGTTGGGGGTGATCCTCTGCTAGATGCTGCTAGCTAGACGTTTCCTGTGTGGTCCAAGCGCCTGGCAGTTTAATCCTATATGTGAGTACCTACTGCAAGAGCCTCTCTCAAAGACCTACTGTTACGGTAAGTACTTACATAACTGTACTTTCTAGGGGTGGTATGTGGTTCACATCCACACAACTCACCTGGCCTTCCTTGGCAAGTGGTGCACGGATCCATTCTTCCAGCATACAAGATCTGACGTCACAGGGCAAAGTTAAGGGATACACTGCCTGGGTGGTGGGAGATGCTTAGCTTGAACTGCAGCTGGGCTATTTAAGCCCATACCCAGCCACAGTTTACTGTGATCAGGAAGAAATCCTATGAGCTCTTGGCTACATCAACAGCAGGCCGAAGGATGGCCTGAGAGCTACCATGCCACATCGGCAGCAAACAGGAGAAGGATTGAAGGTGGCAGGCCAAGGGAAGACCTGGTGCAAGCAAGCTGCATCAGCGGCAGACTGGAGGAGGAGCAAGCGCTTACGCTCATGGCAGCAAAGCCGCATTGGCAGTGCACCGGAATCAGGACCTCCAACCAGCATCGATGGCCAGGGAACAGAGGGGCTGAATTAACTGAAAAGGACCAGAGGAGCTGTAATCACTGGGGCTGTGTTGTCCAACCCACACAGTCCAGCAGGAGCAAATCAGCTCGTGGCTGGAGAAGGCACCAAAGTTTGAACTGCGGCTGGGCTATTTAAGCCCAAACCCAGCCGCAGTTTACTGTGATTGGGGAGAAATCCTACAAGCTCTTGGCCGCATTGGCAGCAAGCCGAAGGAAGGCCTGAGAGCTACTGCGCGGCATTGGCAGCAGACAAGAGAAGGATTGAAGGCTGCAGGCCGAGGGAAGACCTGGAGCAAGCAAGCCACATCTGTGGCAGACCAGAGGAAGAATGAGCGTTAATGCTCATGGCAGCAAAGCTGAATTGCCGTTGCACTGGACTCAGGACCTCCAACCAGTATCGGTGGCCAGGGAACAGAGGAGATGAATTAACTGAAAAGGGCCAGAGGGGTTGTAATCACTGGGGCTGTGTTTTCTTCTGCCCTCCACCCTCAGATTAAATGTGCTGCAAAGCCACTCCCTGACGAGATCAGCCAATCAGGGAGGCGGTCACTGGAAGAGACGTCACCCACAAGGAACTCACTGCCAGGACTGGAGGACCTCTTGATCACCAAGGTACTGAGTCTGTTGACTGTTGAACTCCATGGCATTTTGAGTAACTTTTGTGGGGGCACAGAGCGAATTGGAGATGGGGTAGGCTGCATGTAAGCTTCGTGGGGAATTGTTCAGATTTCTCTAACGTAGCTACTATACAGCATAAAGGGCATTGCTAGTCTGGGGGAAGCTAGTTCTATACTGCACTGTTTGACTTGGTTTACTTACTGAGTTTTCCTGCTTTAAGGGCATCTCTAGTCAATAGTCATTACCCTTCTGTTATTCTTCTGTTTTATTTGTCTCTTGAGGCAACCAAGGCCAAATGGCCGTACCAAGTTGGGGGCATTGATCTGTGTGGAGGTGGAGGGAAGCGCTGTTTGAAGATACAAGAAGGGATGCCAGCCTGGGCAGGGTCACTACTGGACAGGGAGGGGAGCTTTGGCGACAGGATGGAGGGGAGGTAGACTAGTGGGATGCCATGGCTGTGGGGCTGCAGTAACCATAAATATACTGTGGAGGCTAGGATGCTGTCCATTATGTGGCAGGTTAATGAAATTAGAGGCTGAGGTGCGCAGGTTCAGGGATGAACTGGACAGGTGGACGAAGGGCATGAGTGCAAGGGTTGGGAGGCACAGATGTAAAGATATATGGGGGAGGAGGGTGTCTGCAAATGTGGGAACAGGGGGGTGGGCGGTCAGCTGGAACTGTGGAAGGTCAGGCCAGATCTGGTGGCGGAAAAGGGGAAGGGGTTTGAGACTGGACAGGGAGGAGGGTGAAGGTTGGCAGAGAGTGGGGGCTGCTGGTAACAGTGGAAAAGGGATTCCAAGGACCCAGGCAGGGGAGCTCAACTCATCGGAAGGGGACGCTAGAAGGCAGCATGCTGGGGGGAGTTCGGTCTCCAATAGGTGCACTCGCCACTGGTGGACACCATGGTGGAAGGGGTTCTCAGGAGAAGCAGGGGAACAGTAAGTGAGGGCGGGAGAGAGAAGAGGGCAAAGTGAGGGGTTGGGGGAGGGTGCCAGGACTAACAGGCGCAAAGGAAAATAGGGAAATGGAAGCTGGGAGTGGGGTGTACACGGTAAGGGAGAAAGAGGCTGAAGAAATATGGAAGGATGGAACCCAGGGGGCAAGGGACCAGCAGGGAGTCTGCATGGGGGAGCAAAGAACACAGGATGAGGGGATGAAAGAAGTGAGGGAACATGGGGGTCAGAAGGAGACACAGGGTGGCACTGGACTAGATGATCACAATGTAAAGGAGTTGGAAGACTCTATAGGGGTATCTAGTAAATCACTGGCAGGGGATAGGTATATGGAGGGGCAAGGGATAGAAGTGCTAGGGGCAAGGGCGATAGAGGTAGTGGTAGAAGTCAACAGGGAAGGTGAGGTAGAAACTACCGAGGTTGAGAGGTAAGAAATTAAGGCAAGGTTTCGGGGGCAGTGAGGACAGGAAGGTAGAACAGACACCGGCATCTTGGGGAAGGAGAACAGTGACACAGGTGATTCAGAAGAAAAAAGAGGGAAGGTGCTACTGATTGGCGATTCTATCATAAAGGGTATCAAGTGGGGGGGGCAGAAATAGTGCAGTTTGGGTGGAGTGCATGCCAGGGATGATGGCGCTGGAGGTAATCCACCATATTCCCTCATGGGGTAAGGAACGGGATAGGGACTCACATCTGGTGTTCCACTTGGGAACAAAGGACCTGGAAGGTAACAGTCTTCTGGAGGTACAGATGAGATTTAGGGCCCTGGCTAGGTTTTGCGGTGGTCTGTGCTTCAACTCTGTAGCCTTTTCTGAGGTTTTGCCAGTACCCAGAGCTAGTACAGAGAGAAAACAAAGGATAAAGGAGTTCAGTAGTTGGCTAACGAGATGGTGTAAGCAGATGGGGTATGGGCTGGTAGGAGACTGGGGGGGGCAGCATGGGATGATGAGAGCCTCTTTGCCCCTGACAGGCTACATCTCAACAAAGAGGGTGCAGCCATACTGAAATACAGGCTGGGGGAGTTCTTTGAAAGAGCATTTAATTTAAACTAAATAAGGGGGTGGCAGGGAATAAAACTGCACCATACTACAGCTGAGATGGGGGGCCCTCCCCCAGGGATGGGATGAAGAGTTAGGTTCTGGCATGCTCTTGGGGAGAGCAGAGGTGGGGGAACGATGGTGGAGGGGTTTGATGGTTAATGCTAGGAGCCTGACAAACAAGATGGAGGAACTGAGAGCCATCATTGTGCATGACAGACTGGACATAATTGCGATTACAGAAACTTGGTGGGCAGGATATCAAACGTGGGAGACAGCTATTCCTGGCTTCAGATTGTTCAAGAAGGGCAAAAGAGACAAGAAGGTGGGGGGGGGGGTTGTCTTATACATCAGGGAAGACATAAAAGTTATGGAGGGGCAGGAGGGGGACGGGGAAACTGAACTACTTTGAGCGACACTGGGCAGAAGGACAGTGGAATCCTTGAGACTAGGAGTTGTTTACAGACCACCTATGCAAGGGGAAGAACAGGACAGGGTGATGTCGCAGGCCATCGCGAGGATGGTTCTCAAGGGGGAAACACTTTTAGTGGGGGACCTAAATCTCCCAGATGCGGCTTAGGCCAGAAGCAGGGGGATTCTGGAGGCACTGCAGGGGGTGTTCCTTCAACAGTTGGTCAGGGATCCAACTAGGGGGAAGAACCTGCTGGACATGGTCTTAACGAATGGGGAGAATGTGGAGGGAGTGCTGCTGGGGCAGAGGCTGGGAAACAGCGACCATAGGACCGTCAGGTTCAAGGTGAGAGCAGGGAGGGAGGTGAGCCGAACCAACACAACGGTGCTGGACTTCAGGCGTGTAGAGATGAGAAGGATAGTGAGGGAGGCGATGGAAGGCATTGGAAAAATAAACAACGTGGAAGAGTTATGGGGAGCTATTAGAGACCGGGTGAGGGAGGCCACACAAACATGTATTAGGGGGGTTAGGAAGGGAACAAGAAGCAGGAGGCCATTCTGGTTCAATAGGGATGTGGCGAGGGCAGTCAGGAGGGCAGGAGGAGGGCGTTCAGGGAATACAAGAGAACACAGCAGGAAGAGGACAGCGAGGCTTATAGGGAAATGAGGAGGCTAGCAGAGAAGGTAATTAGGAGGGCTAAGGCCAGCATGGAGGAAAGGATAGCAAAATAAACCGAGAGAGGTGATGACATTTTTTAGATATGTGGGAGATGGGAGAAAGACCGGCCAAGGGATTGCAAGGCTGTGGGGGGGGCATTAAAGGACGACTGGGATAAAGCAGAAGAACTAAATAGGTACTTTTGCTTGGTATTTATGAAGGAGGTGGAGGGGAGGGGACTAGAGTTAAGGAGGAGGGGGGAGCACAGGGGTGGACATGAGACCCTACAGCGCAGAGAAAGTTAGGGAGGAACTAGACAGGCTGAAGGTGAACAAGGCCATGGTGCCGGACGGGCAACATCTGAGAGTGATCCGGGAACTGAGAGAGGAGTTGGCTGCCCCACTGGCGAGGCTGTTCAACCTGTCTCTGGATTCTGGAAGGGTGCCGGAGGACTGCAGGAGGTCGACTGTAGTACCGATACACAAGGGGGGAAGCAGGGAGTTGAGGGAGAACTACCGCCTGGTCAGCCTCACCGCAGTGGTGGGGAAGATAATGGAGGTGCTCATCAGGGAAAGGGTGACAGAATATCTGGAGGTAAATGGGCTGCTGGACGACAAACAGCATGGGTTCACATAAGGGAAGTCATGCCAGTCCAATTTAATTGAATTATTTGACTGGGTGACGCAGATAATCGACTGGGGGGAGCAGTGGACGTGGCCTATCTGGATTTTAGCAAGGTCTTCAACAGCGTACCCCACAGAACGCTGGTCAACAAGCTGTAAAGTATGGGGGTGGGGGACAAAATAGCTAGATGGGTAGAAAACTGGTTGGCAGACAGAAGCCAGAGGGTGGTAGTAAATGGGGTGCACTCCAGGACGGAGTGGGTGACAAGCGGGGTCCCTCGGGGGTCAGTGTTAGGACCACTCCTCTTCAGTATTTACATAAGCAATATAGCGGACGGACTGAAGGGTCGTGTGGCCCTTTCTGAGGATGATACGAAAATCTGCAATAGGATAAACTCTGCAGAAGTGGTGCTGAAGACATGAAACAGGTCTTGAGGACACTGGAGGGGTGGGCGGAGACCTGGCAACTAAAATTCAATATCAGAAAGTGTGCAGTTATCCACCTGGGGCATGGAAACCCGAGGGCAGGATACACACTTCTGGGGGGGGGGGGGATCAGGATTATGGAGCAAGAGAGGAATCTGAGGATAGTAGTCTCCATACCTGCGCAAAGACATAGAGTTGATTGAAAGGGTTCAAAGAAGAGCGACCAAGATGGTGCAAGGGATGAAGGACAAACCGTACGAACAGAGGTGTAGGGAATTGGGGCTCTACACATTGGAGACCAGAAGGGAGAAAGGGGACATGATAGAGATGTTTAAATACATCAAAGGGATAAACAAAGTGGACCTGGGGCGATTATTTCACAAGAAGGAAGGCACCATAACAAGGAGGCATGGTCTGAGACTACAGGGAAGAAACTACAGAGGCAATGTGAGAGGACGGTTCTTCACTTAGAGGGTGGTAGAGGCCTGTTACAGGCTTCCAGAGCAGGTGGCGGGGTCCGAGACTGTATCAGGTTTCAAGAGAGCATGGGACAGGCACATGGGGTTTCAGGGAGGTGGGGAGGGAAGATTAGTGTGGGGGGGTAAAGGGCAGACTAGATGCGCCAAGAGGTCCTTTTCTGCCATCAAGTTCTATGATTCTGGGAACCGCCCGGTGGCGCTGAGGGTTGAGACGCTGGACGCCACACCTCGTGCTATGCCGGCGACCCGGGTTCAGGAACGAGCTTGGATCGTTGGCGGTCGGCTGGGGAGGGAAGAGATTGTGCGTCCGGAAGACTGCTCTCTCTTCCCGGGGAGGGCTCTAGAGGATGCGTCTCACAGGGGCGACCCCCGGTGGAGACTGGGGGAATGCCGAGTTTGCGTCACCATGCATTGTGAGGGGGCGGTGCTGCTGCAGGCATCGGCACTAGTGTCATTGATGCCATTGCACAACCGAGCATCGGGGGAAACGGAGGAAAAACCGGAAACCCCCCTCCAGAGGATAGGCGAAGGCACTGTTGCCAGCTCCACACTCCCAGTGCTGGGCTCCTCACTCTCCTGAGCCCTCCACTCCGACAGTCTCACTGCACTATAGATAGAGTGCCCTGGGAGGATAGGGCAGCTCTTCCCCATGGGGGCTTAGATCCAGTGGTGTAGCCTGGTCGGAGTGAGGGAGTAGTTGCGGTCGCCACAGTGGGAGGTAGAAAGCGGGATTGGCAGATGCTGGAGAGAGTTCCTCAGGTCGGGGGGTGAAGAAACAATGTGTTAAAAAAAAAAAAAAAGTTATATGATTCTGTGATTCCATGATAGCAAATCATACTATGCCAGTGGATGTGAACCACATACCACTCCTAGAACTATTGTTACAGGTGAGTAAGCTATTTTTGGTTGTGTAGTATTGCTTCTTGTGCAGCCGCCGAGCAGGTGTCTTTCAGTACCCTTGCCACATGCTGCTGGCTGACCCAGAGCCCGACTGGGTGGAGTCGGTGGAGTGTTAGTTGTAGAAAGAGTTGTCATGGACCTCCCTTTTCTCCGCCCCTCCCTAATGGATTCTTCACACTTCATTTGCCGTCAATGCATCTATAAAGCCTCATTATGAGACAAAAGGTCACTTCTTTGTGTTTTCTTGATTAAAAGTGTTTATGCAACATTTTCAGGGGCAAACTAGCAGAGAGTCTACCCTCCCCCCTTTAAATAAGGCAATTTCTAGGACGTGAGCAGAGTTGGGAAGCATTTCAGACATGAGTGAAACAACAGAAGCAGGAATTAAACCATTAGATGTGGCTGCAGTTGTTTGCTGTTTGGATTTAATGACTTTACTTAAATAAGCACTTTTGTTTCTTGACTACAAATAACCACCGAGCTGTTTTGCTGATGTTCTTGTAGAACCTGTTCATATAGTTTATGTTCAGTTCTTTTTTGGTTTCTAATCCTCTTCCCCCTTCTGACAACTTGGGGGGGGGGGTTCTGGACTGGCCAGCAGGGCAGACAGGCAGGCAAGCAGCTGGTAGTGTCCAGTTTCCAGGCTGTGAGTATGTGTGTGTTTGCCAGCCACTTCTACTCCCCCCCCCCCAAACACACACACATTTCCCTTCCTCACTACAACATGCTCATTCTCCATGCCACTGTCTCATCATCAAGGGTTAATCATAGCAGTGGTGGGATTTGAAATTATGAACACTAAGAAACTTCAGCCATTTTTATTCAGTACCTTTTGACAGACAAGATGCTACTCGGCTACAGTGTCATAGCAGCAGGCATGGGAAGGTGCATCAGGCAGTACCCCGGGTTGGGAGGGGGGTTAGTTTGCTACCAGGGACTAATTACTAATTATAAGGTTAACAGGGGTAGTTGGGAATTGTTGTATCTGGTATTGGATCATCATAGATATTGTAAAGAGTTGCTGCAGTACACAAGCTTTCAGAACCACACATATCCCTTTGTGCAGTGCCAGGGCATGTGTGGCCCGAAAGCTTGTGTAATGCAACAACTCTACAATATCTTGGTTGGTCCAATAAAAGGTATCACAATTCACAGCAAATCAAGCTTTTTAAAGACATAACACAGCTAGAGATTAAGCGTAATGCTTTGCAGCCCCAATCTTTCCCTCACACTTCTTATTTTCCCTACATATGCTCATCTGCTTCGAAATGTAGCTGAGCATTAAATACTAAATTGAAAGCCCCCCCTCTCCTCTCTGCTTTGCCACCTCCCCCTCCAACGCCCCACACATGCAGGGTTTCAGTTGACATGAACCGCTTGTCAGGAAATCCCTGCTAAGCATTCTATTCAATAAGCAGTAATGCCTTGAAATTTTTGGGTACATATTACATTACAGTTACCGCTGAGCTTCTGTTAGAGGTCCAACTCCAAGCTGCCAGAACAAATTCATTCTCCACTTCACACGGCCTCCTGTTTGAAAAGGACCTCCTCCAGTGGCACAGCTGCCTGTTCTGTAGTCCTGCTCCGTGCTTCCCTAGGCTGCCTCAGTGGAGTAGACATACAGGCAATTCCTCTGGAGCCTTACTAGCCAAGTGCTATGGAGGTAGCCACCATTGGTATAATCTTGCCTCATTGGGGGCACAAACAGCCTGCTGGCTGGCCCCCACTCTTCCTACCCGGCAGCCAAATGCCCCAACTCCACAAGGCTCCCAACGCCAGCTAACTCCAGTGTCAGATTCCACGAGTCGCACATGAACGTGGTCTCCCAAGGAGGCACGTGGCATGCTAAAGCCACACAATGGAGCCAGTCCAAAGAAAAGTTAGACTTTATTAAACAGGCAGTTTTATTTATTGTTTTATTTAACAATGTTTGGCCTGGGAAGGCACCCTGTGCCAAAGCTCATTTCCAGATGTGACCTGGGAGTACAGTAAGGCTTGAGTCACTTGCTTAGTGTCGAACAGTATGCAAGTAGAGTTTGTGGGAATCAAACCCGGGTCTGCTGGATGTACCAAGTTTGTTCATAACTGATCGCTCTAACCTCCATAATGTGTACTGCCAGTATTAAACACACTTTTTAAAAATTCTTGCAACAAATTTGAGTATTTATTCCCAGAACCAAGTGCAGTAAGAAAGAAAGAAAAGAAAGAAAGAGAGAAAGAGATTTGCTTTTGTAAAGTGCAGTGAGATGCAATTTGGCCTAGAGGGTAGAGTGCAGAGCTGTGAACCTGGAGACCCAGATTTGACTCCCACAGAACTACCACATGGTGAGACCCTGAATGATCACGTAATCTTCCTATACTTAACCTCCCCGTACTCCCTCTCTCTGATCAACATACATACTATTCTTCTTCCCCTGTGTGCTGACAATGGCAGCAACATTCTATCACCCTTTCCTCCCCTGAATTGTAAAGCATTTTGGGATACAGTTTATAGGAAAGAGCTATATAAAACCAAATTCCTCTCCTTTCCTGTGCAGTTACAGCAGCCAAGAGTCAGGAAGGACTCCGGGTGCTTCACTGTGATGTGTGACTTCCTCAGGAGACTTCTAAAGTAGCCTTGGGGTCATGAGTGGTTACAGTCTGCTTCCATCTTGACATCTTCTGCTCCTGGAAGGGCAGCTGCAGCTTCACAGCACTTCATGTGTGTGCAGTCTCTCTTTAGCCCCTGCACTGTCTATTTGGAGTAAATATTCTGCAATTTATTGTATCTGTTCCTGGTTATCTGTGAGCAGCCGGTTTACTTCCTGTCAGTGAATAAATGTTTCTCACTGCCCATTTAATAGAGTGGCTGGGGGAGTACCTACCATATGTACATGTCAGTCCCCTAATATCCTATTTTGGTTCAGTACTTTATGTATACTATAAAAGATTATTTAAAATAACAGGCTTTGGGCAAGACAGGGGCAAGGTAAGGCAATTTTATTTGTTGAGTGCCCTATCCAAGAGGCTTAGGGCACCTAACATCAAACACAATTAAAACAAATAATAAATAAACAAGAAATCAACTCCACAAACACATTAAAATTTCTGCTAAAGGTACAACTAAGACAACGGCTCAAGAATCCAAGTCATATGCAAGATCAAACGGGTAAACAAATGGGCTGGCAGTATGGCCTAGAGGTTAGAGGAACGAGGTGTGAACAAGCTTGATACATCCAGCAGACCAGACCTGAGTTTGATTCTCACAACCTCCACTTGCATACTGTGTGACTCTGAGCAAGTCACTTAACCACCCAGTGCTCTCAGGTCACCCCTGAAAACAGGCACTTGTGCCTAGTGGGCCTTAACCGGTTACCAAAGATTAAAATAAAATAAAAATAAATAAAACTTTTCAGGTCCCTTTAAACGCCTAAACCGAGGGGGAACTCCACAGATTGAAAGACGAGGAGTTCCAGCTTGCCAGGGCTGCCCCTTAAAAAGTTGTGTCGGCAGGTTGTCTCAGGACAGCCGGCAGTAATTCCTTGGCGGAGCAGAAAGAGTATCCGGGATATACCGGCCAAGAGGTCTACAAGTCAGGCAAGGCCGACCAGTGCTGGGCTTTCCATGGCAACAGCAGTCTTGAAGGTTGTGCACCACTGAACTGGAAGCTGGCACAGCTGCCACAGTGCATGAGAAATAAGGTGTTTATGAAACCCCGGGAACCAGCCTGGCTGCAGCATTCTGCACCAGCTGCAGGTGGCGCACCAGACCTCTAGTTAAACCCAGGTATAGAGCACTACAGAAGTCGAGCCTCAAGATCACAAAAGCATGTACCAGGGGCACCAGAACCTCTTGTCCCGAAGAGGGTCTAATCTGTGAAGTTTCAATCCCTGGGTTCATTATAACTCTGATGGATAGACTCAGACGAGGAGGCGGAGTGGCTCTCTATGTCTCTACCTCCCTCCAGCACTCAATTGTGCTGAAAGTCACTTCTCCCTCCTCTCACGAGGCTATCCTTCTCAACATGAAGCTAACCTTACTGTGCCCCACTTTTTATTGCAGGGGGTTTATTGTCATCCTGGCCAGCCCCCCTCCCAAGTCACAGAGCTACTAAAGCAACTGACGGCCCTTGCCCACTCAGGTGAGCTGCACATACTGGGTGATCCTAACATCAACTGGCTCTCAAACAAACTAACCACAATGCGCTGCTATATCGAATCACTAAATCTAACACAGCTAATACAGGAACCTACTCGACTGAATAACAAAACTAAAAACCACTCCCTCCTAGACCTAGTCCTCACAACGCATCCAATTAGGGTCAAGGCCACCGGCCTTCTGCCTGATGCACTAAGTGACCACCATCCTGTTTACATGGTGTGCAAAGTACACAGGCAAAAAATTCCACACGAAATCCTCCTAACTCGAGCCTTCCCCTCTCTTGACCCTCGACCTCTTCATTGTGACCTCGCCAACACTGATTGGTCCCCACTCGCATCTTGCTCCTCAATTGACACTGCTCTCCAGATGTTCAGAGACAAGTTCCTTCAAGTTTGGAATCTACATGCCCCCCCCGTGTAAAACAAGAGTCCGTGGAAACCACCTACCCTGGGTATCACCTGAGCTTCTAGCCTGTCAAAGAGCCCGTGACACTGCTTGGCGTAAACACAAGGCAACCAACTGTCCCAGGGATCTCCAGCGATACAGGGAGCTACGATGTAACTGTACCAAAGCTATTTGGTTGGCCAAAGCTGAACACTACCAGGCTACCTTTCAAGCAAACACAAACAATCAGTCTAAATTTTGGAAAGTTGTTCAGTCCCTCTTTTCCCCTTCCACCAAACCCCCCACTCCTGCCCTTAAGCTAAATCTCTCAGTCATCTCGGAACCCTTGGAAGTCATTGAATGCTTTAATATCCACTTTACATCTTGTGCCTCAGTGCTCCAAGCAGCCCCCCTATTGCCCCTACAAATTTCCGGCTGCCCCCCCTCCTTGGTGGCCACCTGTCCACTTGCTCCCTCCCCCTCTCTCCTTGCAGCCCCTCCCGATCACCAAACCCCTCCCCGACACCCCCGCCCACCTTTCATCATACCTGAACACTGCCACCCTTTCTTCCATCACTGCAACATATGCCTTCACTCCTTCTTTACCTCGCTCTGCCCCGTCTACTCTACTTCCTCCTCCTCCTGTCCTCCTGCCCACTCTTCATCTTTCCCCTTCTTCTTCACACACATCTCCCCTGCTGCTGCCTTAAAAGCCCTCTTGTCCATCGACCCTGCTAAAGGCTCCTTGCTGGATGGCCTGCACCCTAAGCTCCACTCTCTGTCTGCTCCTGCTATTACCTACCCTCTCTCCCTCTTATTAAACCCCTCCTTTGTCTCGTCCTCTGTCCCTGAAGCTTGGAAACATGCTACAGTTCTACCTCTCCCTAAGGGTGGTGATCCCTCCTCCCCTAGCAACTACTGCCCTATCTCTCTCCTTCCTACCCTGGCTAAACTCCAGGAACACGTAGTACTTGGAACAACTCTCCTCCTATCTTACCGACTCCACCTTTCTCACTCCTTTCCAATCCGGTTTTTAGAAAGCATCACTCCACTGCCACATCCTTGCTACAGCTGACTGACGCTATCTCTACGGACATGGACAATGGCCTCATAACCTCTGCTATTTTTATAGACCTAGTCAAGGCCTTTGACACGGTCTCACACCCCTTACTCCTGTCATGTCTCAGCTCAGCTGGTCTTTCCCCAAATGCCACAGATTGGGATCTGCCTGACAGATAAGACTTAGACCAATCTGTCCGGATGGCTGATGCCATCTCCCCACCGCTCCCCATTACCACGGGAGTCCCTCAGGGCTCTGTACTAAGGCCCCTCCTTTTTTCAATCTTCCTTAACGATCTCCCTCTGGCTTGCACATCGAGAAACATACACATGTATGCAGATGACATGGTACTGTATACAACAGGCAGATCAGTCCCTGATGTCACCTCCAGGCTCCGAATGGATTTCAACAATATACAATACTGGTTTAGAAAGCACCACCTCATCCTAAATTCAAAGAAAACAGTCTCTATGACTTTCGGTACTAGGCTGAAGCTAGCCAGGCTCTCCTCCTTACCCACGTTCCACACCTTAGATGGGACTGTATTAGAAGACATCTCCTCTTTCCGATACCTCAGAGTTTGGCTGGACAGGAACCTAAATTTCTCAGCACACATTGATGCCATTCAGAAGCAACTCCGGCCTAAGCTAAGGGGCCCTTTATCGAAACAGTAAATGTATCCCTCTTCAGGCAAGGTGCGAACTGGTACATAACATGATTATGCCAATTTTTGACTACTGCGACTTAGTATACAGAGCTGCCCCCCAATCATCCTTATCAAGGTTGGACCCTCTTTTCAACTCTTTCTGCGGTTTGCCTTAGATGCTGCTGCCCTGACCCACCACTGCACACTCTACAACTCTCTGAACTTTCCCACCCTTGCCGACAGGAGAACCATGCATGCGGCTAAATTTACCTCAGAATTCTGTCTAGGTACTCTCCCTACCTATCTCTCCACCTCCTCAGCTGCCCCACTCCCCTTCAAATACACCCTCAGGTTCAGTGACTCATGTTCCCTGAATATACCCTACAGAAGCAAATGGCTTTCTCTCGACTACCTAAATTTTGGAATCAACTACTGTCCCAAATCCGACACTCCTCCTCAGTCAATTCCCTCTCCACATCCTTAACAAACTATCTAGTGACAAACTGCAATTGCACCTAGTCCCTCTGGGCTGGTCTCTGCTGAGGGTCTATTTCTACCCCACCCTCATGTAGGACCTATTAACTGGCTCCACTTTCCTAAACTCTCCTGCATCCTAAAGTTTTACCCCTCCTGCTCCACCCCTCTTGCTGTTATGTAAATATTCTACAGCTTGTTATCTCGTTAATTTGGCTATGTAAAAGTGAAGCTATTTTTCCTGTGTGATGTATACTGTTGTACTATGTAACTGCTCCCTCTCCCCTTCCCCCAGGACGTACTGTGAGACAAGCATCTTGTCGCTCAGTGTGATTCTCCTGGTGAAACTTTTCAATAAATAAATTCCTTAATTGGAAAAATCCATTGCAGACCACATTCGACACCTGATGATCTTCCTGGACTAAAAGACTTCAGTATTTATTCATACTGCTGGGTTGCAAGTCAGAGGTGCTGGGACCCTGCGGGAGCTAAAAATCTTCAGGAGGGCTGGCACCGAGGTAGGACCATGCATGCACGGCACCGCAAGGCTGTCTCATGCCTGTGTAGGCTACCTCAACGTCAACCGTCCATCCACATCCATTCTTTTTTTCCCGCCGTCAGGTGCTCTTCAGTGACGACGTTGCTCACCCGCCAGAAGTCAAATCTTCACATCTACATGACAGCAGCATCTGGCCATTCAGTTTTAGTTTTACTTGGTATTACTGTTTATTATTTAACAAAAAAAAAGAAATTGTATTATTTTCCTCTCAGCCCTGCCGATCGAAGGAGCCGACCATGGATGAAGATGGTGACGGTATGGACTCTCCATTGGAAGGCTGCTCCAGCAGCGGGGCTGTGTCCGGTCCACCGCCCTCTCCGGGGTTTGACCACGGGCAGTCCGGTGTTCAGGAGGGTGGACAGTCCTTCCATAAACACAAAAAAGAAGCGGGCCTATTCCTGATCCAGGTCAGGGACCCGGCACTGCACTGCCTCAATTTCTTCCTCTTCCCATCAGAAGAAGAAGAAGCGATACTGCTCAAGGTCGGCCACTGATATGTCTGCCAAGAGGTCTGTGGTAGTTGAGAGCGGGAGGCAGTCTCTGACCCTGCCTGAGTCCCCGGCAGCTTCCGTTCTCAACGGCTCAGACTCTTGACACCGTAGCCCCTCTCTGTCCTCCTGCAGGGTTTCCAGTGGGCAGTTTCATCACTGGGATGCTCTTATGGAGCAGTGGATACAGGGTCTGTCTCATTTGCCTCTTCCGTCAGACTCAGTTTGGGCCTAGGAGCCTCAGAATCACAGTTGGGTCTTTTTGGGCAGGTTGAGCATCTGGTGCCAGCAACAGAATTTTTCCCTTGCTGGTGCCCACGTCTCTGATGCCAGTTCCACATGCCCTCCCCCTCAGTCTGTCTTTTCACAGAGGCCGGCACAGGCACCACTCCTTTTCCCCTCTTTCTCTTCTGGGTGTGGAGTGGATCTTCGGGTGGCGCCATCCCGGTCAACATCATCTTCGCGGCCGGTCCCCTGTGGGGCGGTGTTGAGTCTGGTGCCAGCTTCGGCAATGCTGCATGCAGTGACAGGTCCCATGGTGCCAGCCCCAATGCTGGTTCTGGTGTCGCCTCTTTATCCTTTGCCCAGGCCAGGTAATGGCTTGTTCAGGGCAGCTCCGGATCCCTCTGAGGCTGATCTAGAGCAGGATAAGTCTGATCCTGACTGTATAATTTCTGAAGACGGTGACGAAGGCTCGTTCTACATTTTGGATGATAAACCCTTGCTTCCGACTGAAAATCCAGTAGAAGACCTTTCTGTCTAGTCTCTTCTAAAGAATATGAGGGAGACTTTGGCCTTGCAGATGTCGTCTGTTGACCCTGGTAAACTTTTGCATCTCGAGTGGTTTCATGCTCCTAATGTCCCAGTGAACCTTACGCTATCTATTCCTCCACCCTTTGAGACCCTGTCTGAGGCTGTGTGGGCAAGGCCGGCTCTTATTCCGTCTGTCTGCAAATCCATGAACAGAAAATATGCCCCTCCCAAGGAGAGACCCATCTTAGCCTTGCAACCTGTCACAGATGCACTGGTTGTCCTCGCTGAGAATGACAAAGTTGTCCTTCCTCATGAAGTTTCAGCATGTCCTATCAATAAAGAATCTCATAAGATAGCTACTATGGGAAAAAGGGCGTTTGTAGCCGCAACTCTGGACATGCATATCGCTAGCTATCGGGGCACTTCTCCCAGTACGAACATGCTCTTTGGACCTCCCTCAGATCTCTGGTGGATGATCTGGAGCCTGACTCCAGGTTGGAGATTCTGCAAATCATTACACAGGGTATAGAATGTAGTAGCCATCAGCTTAAAGCTTCTATGGATGCTTACGAAACAGCTTCCAGGGTGGCCACTGCTGGAATCTGTATTAGGAGGCATTCATGGCTCAGGACACCAGGGTTTTCTTCTGTTGCTCAGCAGCAAGTTATGAATGTCCCCTGTGATGGTACATATCTGTTTGGCCAACAGGTGGAGCAAACCCTGGAGGCCTCCCAGAAGACTAGGACTGCTATCAAAACAGCCAGGCTGGCTGCTTCAGCCCCTCAGAACCCGAGTTCCGCCAGCAACAACTCCAACTTGGTTGGGTTGAGGCTCAACCAGCTGTAGGCCTCCCAGTCAGCAGTTTCCTTTAGTTATCGTTCCAGCAGTAGGCGTTTTACCCCTCAGCAACAAGTGAGATGATCATGATAGAAACCACTCCCTTTTTTACGATAATTGAACCTAGAGATTTTGTACATGTGCTGTAAACCTTGCCAGTGGGGTATCACATGAAAGTTTGTAATAAGCTGACTATGAGAACACATTTGAACATCCTTTTTAGTAATACTACAGTCAGATTGGTGCACATATACTATACATGTTTTTACAGAGGTACAGCAGCAGCAGTGTTTTTTTAATTTGAAATGTACTCGTTATTACAGTCAGACAACACATTACTCGCGCGGTTGCTCACCTTGGTATACCCCCATACATGAATACTAACCTGATCCTCAGGCCCCCGCTGGTGCCTACAGCCAGTTGTATGCTGCTCAAGAGCATCTAAAGTCAACACAGGGTTTTCCACTGCATCTGAGGTGAGCTTGTAGAGCCTTCTTCACTCCTAGGGGTGATTGGGCTTTTCTCCATTTTTAGTCCTCCCATATACCTCCCTGCCATATGCTGATGCCATCCACAGTGCACTCTTATAGGTGGGTGACGACTGGCATGGTGTGGTCACTGACGAACTTCAGTGCCCCCACCACTTTCCCCTGTAGAAGGTGCTACAAGAGTGGAGGGATCTGAGCGCAATGCAGGGAAAAACTTTCAGTGTCCCAGAATGGAGGAGTCAGAACCAAGACTTGATCCCAGATCTTCGCATGGCAGTTGCAATGCCCCACCAGCTGGTGCAATTGGCCCGGGCCAGCAGCAGTGTTTTAAAAATGGTTCTGGGACTGTATAAACAGTTTGCTTCTACAGATCACGCTTCGATAATTTCATTGCACTGCTGGTTTTCTGCATGTGCATCTTAGTAATGGCACTCTGTAAACACACACAGGTTCCCTTGGGAACAGCAGCATCTAGAAGACAACTCACTAATTTCTTTAACCCCGACACACACACACACACATACACACACACACACACAGGCTTTGGGTCATGTAAGTGGTTGCTGATGGAAATCAACCACAGGTATAATTTCTAAAAGCATGCAAGTGCTAAAAGAAAGTCTGTGGGTGTTTGAGGAAAGGGTCAGGATTGTAACCGATGGGAATGAATACAAGTTAACTTCAGATGGCTAGCTTGACTTCTAGTCACTGTGTCCTGGGAAGAGAAATTAGTGCTAGGGAATTCCCTCCACATGAATGTATGTTATATTACCATGGTTTGGTCCCAATTTTTCCTTATATCTCAGTATTTACAGTTACCTGGATTCGTTGTATGTAGTCACACCTGTGCAGTAATCTGAGCGTGCGTGAAGTCCTGTCTCATGCCCTTGCACTTCCACGCTTCAGATCTTTGATTTTCAGTAATCAGAGTTGGTTGGATCGTCAACTAAGCATCACCAAGCACATCATTAGAGCTGTAAAGGGCTGGTACGAGAAGCTTGGGCTCTATACTGGGTACAAACCTGCTTCCCCCTGTACATGAGGTGCTTAATTCTATGACGATACCTCCTGCCAGCTCTCAAATATGGCAGCGAGGTTAATAGATCTGCACCTGCCAGCTCACTGCACAAAGTAACAGTGGAGTAACTGTATGTGTTGGCTTGCCCTGAAGAGTGCCCAAGCAGTACCCTTCCTACCTGTGTAGGCTGCTAACCAAGCCCACCCCATCATATACACTCCGTTCTCAGGCTAAGTATCTCCTTTATACACTCCATGCTCCCAAGTCAGTCGACCCAAAGACCTTTTCCTTTGCTGCTCTATTTAATTTGAATTCTCTCTGTCTCTCTCCCTCCCTCTCTCTCTCTCTCTCTCCCTCTCCCTCGTGACATGAAGACTGGTGCTGCTACCCAGGGCTTCTAGAAAGTCTTGTATGCCCATGTGTGTCTCCAGAACCCTGAAGCACATTTAGCCCCAGTTTACAGACCACCCCCTCTAAACTCCCGCCCCCCGATATACCCTTGTGTTTCTCATCTGCACTTAATTGCGTAATTGTGTCCGTGTATTTAGGTATATGCCTTGTTCACATTGTAGTCTTGAACTGTTAGACAGTACACTTCTGCCATAACAGTCCCCCGGGACTCGCTTGAAGAATACGTATTGTGCTTAAATGTGGATTTGCTGGTGTGTCAAATTCTAATAAAAAAAAAATGTTTCTTTCTACTGGAAACGTAAGGTTGCCCCTTGATAGCTCTGCCACAAGGTTGGTATTTCAAAGTTTATTCAAGTGGTGGGTCACCTTTAAAGTCAGTCTTCTGACTTATAAAGCACTACACGGACTGGGCCCGGACTACCTGAAAGAGCTTCTGATACCTTACTGCACTAGGCGATCGCTGCACTCGGTGGACGAGGGGTTGCTAGAGATTCCAAGGTTTTCTTTAAAATTTTCGAGGGCCCGTGCTTTTATGTACATGGCCCCAGCCCTTTGGAATTCTCTACCCCGTCTGCTTCGGCAGTGCGCATCCGTGGAGGAATTTAAATGGGCCTTAAAGACCAAGTTGTGGTTGATGGCGTACCCCTGAGGATATTTTAATCTTCCCTTGTCAATCTTCATTCATTACTGCTGGGTATAAGCTGGGGGCGCGCACCATACGAGGAGTTTATTTTTATAGGAGTCGGCGCTGAGAGCGCTAGCCCCCGAGTGACGCACTGCGTGATGCGCGAGGGGCGGCCGTTAGGCTCCTCAGTCTCCTTCTCCATCCCAGTTCTGTTTCTTCTGCCATCGAGGCTGCACCTGCTGTGTGAAGTTGTTCATAGTACTGCGTCATAGGACCCATTTTTCTTGAAGTCGCCAAGCTCCTTTATCCCATTTTTCTCTCGACGTCGTCGACCAGTAAGACCATTCTGTTTCTATTATATTTCGATGACGCTGAGAACTGTACTGTTTCTTTTCCTTGATTGTTTCGCATCATGTCAGGCTTGGGGGCCAAACGCAAGTCTAAGGCGGGCCGTGCTTCTATGTGTCGGTGCCCTTGTGGCCGGCAGTTTTCCATCTCGGACCGTCATGATGTTTGTCTTCGGTGCCTGGGACCCTACCATGATATGGATCATTGCGACGCCTGCTTCTCCATGGATCGCCGTGTGTTAGAAGTCCATGCGTTTAAAGCCAGCAGAGCTCCGACGACTTTCGCAGGACGACGTCGCCCGAGGGCCTCCCAGGCCAGATATCTTGACCCTTCCTCCGGGTCCCCTCCTGGGTCTATACGGCCTGGCGAGGAGGGAACCTCCTCCACTTCCAGCCTTGCCAAGGAGGAGGTTTCTTCTTTGGCGCAGGAGGAATGGTGTGATCCCTCATGGGGTCATGCCGTTGGCACCGTCCTGACAGTCACCTCCTCGGAGATGCAGGCTCCCCGGTGTCGCGGGGCCTGGCTCTGGTGGACCCTCGTTCTCGTCTGCCCTTGTCACCTTGGAGTCTGGCACAGCACATGGTGCTGGTGACTCAGGCGGGGCTGTTGGTGGTGCCGTTCTGGGTCTTGGCGCTGTTCACGGTGCCAGGGACTCAGGCGGCACCTCTGGAGGTGCCGCTCTGGTTCTTGGTGCCGGGGACTCAGGCGCACTGGGTCTCAGTGCCGTTCTTGGCTCCGGGGATTTGGGCAGTGCTGTTCTGGGTCTCGGCGCCATCCACGGCGCTGGGGATTTGGGCGGCACCGTCGGCAGCACCGTTCTGGATCTCGGTGCCGGGGACTCGGGCGGCACAGTTTGCGGTGCAGCCTGGATGCCTGGTGCTGACGGAGGTGCGGCTGACTCCATTGGCGTTGCAGCCTTCGGCGGTACCAGTCCTAGTGCCGCCTCTCAGGAGGTTCCTGCGGTTGTTGCGATGGAGCTGTCCCTTGTTGTTCCCTCCTCGGAGGAGGACGATTCAGGGGAGGGCCCAGACCAGTGACTGGAGTCTTTTGACTCGGAGCCTCCTGTAGGTCGCAGGGCTAGATGTTCCAGTGTTCCTCTCCCCGAGTCCCCGGAGTTGGTTAACCTGGATGATTCCATAGCTAGGGGTGACTTGGAGTCTCCTGCAGTGGACCCTTCGGGAGTTCCGGAGAGGATGCCCTCTTCTCAGGGGTCCCAAGCAGCTTCCGTCCTGTGTGCTGCCGGTGTCTTTTGGCAGAGGAAAGAGGACTCTGCATCGGCGAGTTCCCTTCGGGGTCTTGCTCAGCAGGGACCTCCACCACTGGTTACGAGGAAGAGGGCTGCTTTGGAATCTGAAGGATTGAGGGGTAGAGGTCAGCAGTGGCAGCGATCCCCCACCACCCTGCGGGGTGTGAGAAGGAGTCACAGCGCTGATCCTCGCCTTTCTCTTAAGGTCTCTACAGTGCCTTCTGGTGGTGGTTCTGAGGGTTACCCTTCTGGACTCATGCAATCCCAGGCGCGTCACAGGGGAGAGTCCCCTTCAGGGCTCTTCCTGGAGTTGCCTCTTTCCCTCTCTACTACGCAACCTGGCATGGTCTCGGAGTCACCAGACTTGGCAACGTCGCTACCTGGATCCCACAGCCCTGGCAGAGGCCAGGCACGTGCCATTAGATGCCCATCGCCCGTCCCTCTGCAACCACCTCCCTCTCTCCCAGGCCATATAGGCCCACTGGGCCATTAACTTGGGAGATGTTCAGAGCTACTGTGACGGCCTTCCCGTCCTATGTCAGGGCCATGGACGAACAGGTTTTCCACCTGTCCCCCCCCCCGCCGCAGGAGTCTTCTGAGCATTCGAGCGCCACTTCCTCCTCGTCTTCCTTCTCTGAGTAAGAGGAACTTTCTGTCCACCTTTCCTCTGATGCTGATTTCACTGACTATCAGCATTTCCTTTTGAGATGGTTTTGGAGCTTCGTATCTCCTACATCTGTAGAGACAATACCAAGTGGCAGACGCGTGCTTTCCTTAGTGAATTCAGCACTCGCCATCTGGTGGTGCCTTCCTGGCCGATCCCCTTCCAGGAGGAGTCTATCTGCACCTGTCAGTCTCCAGCCACTCCTTCTCCAGCCCCAGGAGACTGCAGGAGACGGTATTGTGTCCCCCACGAGTCTCTAGGTTCTCTGCCTCACCCGCCTTCAGGTTTGACGTCCCTAGACACTCCTTCGAGGCCTCGGCGCCTAGTATACAACAGGCCTCCAGATTCAGATTCTACTGAATTTGACCAGTGGGGACGAAGAGTTTTCTCTTCTGCTCATGCGTTATGCATCTCATCAGGCTCACCACGCTGCTTACAGCAGGCATCCGTGGTTGATGCTGGCTCAGGTCTTAGCCTCTTTGCTTGACTCAGAGCAGTCTATACAAGCCATTACCCTCTCTGCGCAGGGTTTGGAGCTTGCAAGGCACCAAGCGAGGGCATCCTATGATGCCAACGAGGTGGCGTCCAGACTAGTAGGGACAGCGATCTGCATTAGGCAGATGGCATGACTTCGTCTCTCCAGACTGTCACCCATTGCCCGGCGTAGGATGGCTAACTCTGCCTTCTGGGGGACCCGCCTTTTTTCCCGCAGGGTGAGGAGGCTTCTTCAGGGGCAACCTCCTTCCCCCAGCCCACGGGGGACACCTCCTCCTCCTCCTCCTCACCCACCTTAGACTTTCTAGTCTATTGGTTAGGGTCTCCCCCTTTCTACTTCTCACCAGCAGGAGGCTGAGGGATCTGTTCCCTCAGGGTCTGTCCACACCCCCTTCGGGGGGGGGCTTGGTACTCACCCAGCAGTAATGAATGGTGAAGATTGACAAGGGAAGATATGAAAATTACATCCTTCATAATTCTTGATCTTCTCTTGTATCTTCACCATTCATTACTGATTCCCGTCCACCTTCCCCTCACGGGCCTCCTTCTTCGGCGTCTCCCCCTCTCAGCTCGTTCCTCCTCTTTCTTCATTGGCCTTTAAGCCAAAAAAAAAAAAAAAAACCCTATCTTGATTTTCCGTTTTTCTGAACAGATCCTGTTTCCTCAAGGTAAAGGGGGAACGAGTGGAATTTATTCTATCCTGAGGGAACTCTTTCTGATTGCTCTTAGGGGTGACCTCTTGGTTTTCTTAAACATGTTGTTCAATTCACAGTTAAAGGACCATCCATCTATGGCTCGGTCCTTTTTGTCCTGGTCCCTCTGGCAGGTCGTAATCTTCTTTTGTATCAGTTTCTTCTGGTTGGTGCTTTCCTTGCACTTCAGTTACCTTGAGCTGATACTATTGCCTTGCCTTCAGGGAGTCCGATTGAGTTCCCACTCTATCCTTTTCGTAGAGGGGTGCCCTCTGTAGAGCTCGCCCCCTTCCCTCACACATCTATGTTAGTACCTAACAAGGTGCTAGAGGACCTCTCCCCCTCTTCCTCTTCCTAGTTGGGCGCGCTCTTTCTGGAACAGAATTCTGCCTCGGCAGTCTGTGAGCTCTTGGCTAGGGTTTAAGGAGTTGGGATGACGGGAGGATTGAGAATCTGCCCTTTGTGTCCAATCTGTGCAGCCAGTTCGGTTGAACCTTCTTTTTAGTCCTATCAAGCGGGATCCTTGCTCCGTTGTTTTGGTTCCGAGCCTATAAGCCTTAACCCGATATGTCAGTGGGCAGTGTTCTCCCCTCCCAACATCCCTTGTTCTCTCCCTCTCCTCTTCTTCTTCCTTTTTTCTCCTTTTCTTCATCCATTCCTCCCTTGGAGCTGCCCCAAAAGTGAGGCCATGTGGTCCCTTAGGGTAGGCATTTTCTCCTTGTTCTGTCATCTTCTGGCTTATGCCTTTTTCAGTTTATATCCTTTCCTTTTTCTATCCCTCGGCTCTCTTGCCTCACTCTTTTTTTTCTTATCCTTATTTCGCCTCTCCGACTAACAGAACTGGGATGGAGGCGGAGTCTGCAGTGCCTAACGGCCGCCCCTCGCGCATCACGCAGTGCGTCACTCTCGGGGGCACGCTGACTCCTCTAAAAAAAAAAAAAAAAATACTCCTGTGGTGGGTGTGCGCCTCTGGCTGACACCCATCAGTAATGAATGGTGAAGCTGCAAGAGAAGATCAAGAATTACGGTAGGTACGTAATTTTCATTTCTGTTTTATGAATTCAGCATTTATTGGATCTGTGTCTGTTTTAATGTTTTTTATGTGAAGTTGCTGTTAAGGCGCCTTGGTTTTAGAAAGGCACGGTAAAAATAAAGAATTATTATTATTTCACGAGATGCTTGGGCTCTATACTGGGTACTAGGCTACTGGAGGGAGTGCAGAGGAGGGCAACAAAGATGATATGTGGAGTGGAAGGGAGAGACTATGGCAGCAGGCTGGGAGACCGGAATATGTGCACCCTGGAGGATAGAAGGGACAGAGGGCACATGATAGAGACATTCAGGTATCTGAGGGGAATCAGTAAGGATGGAGCAGATGGGGTCTTTCAGTTTGGGGGGGAGGGTCACCAGGGAGCACGGGCTAAGAATAGAGGGGAGAAGATTTAGGAAGGAAATGAGGAGACACTATTTCACAGAGAGGGTGGTAGCAAAATGGAGCAGCCCTACCAGAATGGGTGGTATCATGTAAATCTGTGAACAGCTTCAAAAGGGCATGGGACAGGGAATGGGGGAGAGTGAGGGTGGGGAGGTGGGGAGTGGCAGTGGGATGACAAAGGGGAGGGAGTGGGGCAGCTGCAAACTAGGGGCATTGGCTGCACACTCGAGCAGACTTGGATAGACCGGGTGGTCTCTTTCTGTTGGCACATTCGTATGTTCGTATTATTATTTTTCTTGCTTTCTTTGGTTTTCGTTGTGCTACCTCGCTTGGTCAGAGCTCTGCCTTGGTTCACCACGAAGCATGTTCCCAGGGAGATCCTGTTGGGACTGTATCCCTCTGTTTCGGACTCCGAAGACATGTCGATCGAACACCAGGATAGTAAGGGATCCCCACGAAGCCTGCCTGTATTGCCTCAGTCCTTATCATGATAAGAACAACTGCCCCTGTCTGTCAGGCAGTTCAGTCCAAGTTATGGTTTGCCATCAGCAACAGCTCTTCAAGCCCTCAGATCAGCATGACAGATCATGTAAGTAGAAGGCCAGAGGTCCAAAGCACCACTTCAGTGGCTTCTTCTGCACACATGCAGATGGCAACTATCTAAGCTCCTGACCAGTCAGTCTTGATCAAGCTCAATTCTCACTCTGTAGAGTTCAAGGTGGAGGCATGCTCTGGAATTTTGATAACACAGACCTTGTTTGAGGGTAAATGCCCTGTCAGACTCATTGCTTGGTCGTGTGGTTGATTCACAGGGATGCAAGCTGGGAGGGTCTGCTAAGCATGTCAGTGAGTCCTGGGTGGTCCCGCCTGTGGTCCCACTGCTTAAGGTTGTTATTATAGGACAGCAACCCTCTCCAGAGGATATTTGTGTTGGGGAATCCCCCAGGGCTCTGGGGGTTAGCTTGAGGCTTGTGGGAGTCAAGAAGTCCCTCCCCTCAGTCAAAGAAAACCAAGGTCTCGCTCCACATCCTCGACTGCATCATGTTGGTCTAGAATGGGCTGCTGTTTCTGCACATGCTCCTCCTGCTGTTCTGATTGGTTCCCTGAGAGGATGATGGAGAAGCCTGAGGGAGGCAGGGATAGTCATTGGGTGCGCTGAAATCTGTATTAGTCTTGATGCTGACCAGCCAGTTATGCGCACCACCAGTACCTTCACTTGGAAAGCTAATGGAACTAATCCCTCGAGTTAGTGACTACTCTTCTTCAGAAGATCATGGAGGTGGCTAGTGTTGACCTCCAACAGCCAAAGAACTGAAAGGTTCCCATGTAATTTCCGACTCTGGCATCACCTCAGCCTATACATCATCTCCCGGCTGGGCCTAGTGGTGCTATCCCTGTAGCCCATGAGCTCCTGACTGCACCGGTGGTGCTATTGCCACTGCTGCCTCCAACCTCACCCCATGTTTGACCACCAATCCTGGTGGGCTCCTCAGGTGCTATGGGTATTTTTTTTTTTGAATACAGGGGTGAGCGATTTACAACCTGACAGCAGGAATGGTTCATTTTTGACTTCTCTATGGTGGCCCAGCATGCAGTCACTGATTAGTTCGAATCATCTATCACATCCGAACGCTGATCCATCTGAGTTGGGCAAATGGAGGCCAGCCTGAAGGCTTGGAGACCTTCCTCCTCCTTAGGAGGATCTTGTCTTCCTTTGATAAGCCACTGAAGGAAGCAGTGGCCACAGGGAAGTACAAACACTTACAGATCTTATCAGAGGCAGCCTCTTCTTTCCTCATTATGCTGATTGACGATGTCTTACTCGACCTGCCAAAAGCATTGTGTGATCTTGTCGCACCTCAGCAACGCCGCCCCTCGATATGGGGACTTATACTGAGGGCTGTACTGAGTATTAAGATGGAAAAAGGCAATGTAGCCCATCATATCCGTCTCCCAACTAGTGGGGCCACATTGTACCCTTCTTGTCAAGCAAGTATGTATCCATCTTGCTTCTACTGCCTCCCGTGGTAGGGAGTTCCATATTCTGCCTGTCCTCTGAGTATAAAAACCTATTCTGCAGTTTTGTTTTTTTTTCCCTAATATGACTTCCTGTTATGGGATATCAGGTTGATTTCCTTATCTTGAATGTTCATATCCAGCATTACTTCCCTGTCCGTCATTAATTTATAGAACTGCAGCATATCCCCTCTCCTCTAATGTACATACCTTTAGCCTCTCCACTCTATCCTCATGTGTCGTGGTCCTTGATCTCTGTACTGTTTTTGTAGCTCTGTATCTCCATTACACTAATATCTCCCCTGAGATATAAACTCTATGACTGTGAACAGAAATCATGGTGCGGTCTGATATAGGTTTTGTAAACAGGTGTTGCTTAGTTTTAGTTATAAAAGTGCTGATGTAATGTGATTTCCCCCAACCCCTCCCGAAGGGCTTTAATGCCGTCACAGAATAATCAAAAGCATCAGATCCGCTGGTCAGTGCCAATCGGGGTAAGAGCAAGACAGCCGGTGCTCCCACTGCTCACCCTCTGAGCAAGGAGTCCAAGAGTCTCAACTAGTGGTAGGAAATACGTAGTGGGCGCCCTGGGTATGTGGCAAGTCACCTATTCTTGCTGTTTTGTCCACTACCATCAAGCCCTGTGGACAGTGGCAACTGAATTAAAGCAACTTTCTACCCGAGCATCACCAGAACACCTCATAGAAGCATCAGATCTGTCAGCAGAAAAGGATCATGTGGCCTACCCAGTCTGCCTAGAGGGTCCCTGCCTAGTCTGTTTCTCAGACCCTAACTGGTCTATGGCAAATCTCCCTCCTCCCTGCCTAATTACTAATATTAGGCATCTCTGCTTATCGTGGAGCATGGGAGTGGTCTAGCACCATTTTCAGCTCACCATAGACCAGGCAGATTCGCGCCTTCAGAGCATGACTGCAAGAGTGGTTCTTAGAAGGCAGAATTGGTTGTGCTCCACTTCCTTTAGTCTTGATCCCCCTGTTGATGGCTCTTTGCTGTTCAGCACCCAAGTGGATGGCATCCTAAAGGAGATACAAGAGTCTGAATACACCATGAAGGTGGTCTTTTCTGTGGCTACCATGAACAGAAATGGAGGTCCCAAACAGCAGGGGCATGATGCCTCGTTATCCTTGCAAAACTGAAACTGAGGAGATTGACAAAGAAACAAGTCCTGTGATCATTTTTATAGCCGAGGCAAGGGCAGTGACCGTGGTGGCTCTGGCATTAATAAAGACACTGACAAACCCCTTTCCTTTGCAAAGGTGCTTGGAACAGTGCACCATCAGCCATCAACCTCAGTCCATCTTCGTCCTCTGTCGGAGGCAACCTGACACAATTTCTACCCCTGTGGTCAGAGATTACAACTGATCGATGGGTTCTTGAGATCATTTAGTGTGGTCTCTTACTCGATTTTGTGTCACGACTGCCCCGCTTGGCCTGACTCCTCTGCCAGTCACTATATCAAGGGGCACCACATGACCCCGGCTTGCTGATAAGGGGGGTGTTGTATGGGTGGTGGTGTGGGTGCGAGTAGGGCAGGTAGGTGGTCATTACACTGCCACTGTTTGCCGCTTCATATGACAACCAGTGGTCGGGGATGAAGGCGGAGGGACCTCTGGAAGCCAGGGTGATTATTGGGACCTTGGGATGGGAGATTGGGGGGGGTGGAGGTGCAAATAGCCACCAGAGCTAGGGCATCCTATACAGGATGGGGACTTGGAAGGTGGTGGAATGCCACTAGACACCAAGGAATCCTTTGCATTACTGGGACAGGGGTTCAGAAGGTGGGGGGGTGCCACTAGACACCAGGGAATCACAGTACGTAACCAGAATGGGGGATTGGAGGGTGGAGGGATGCCGCTGGACACCAAGGAGCTGTCTGACAAATGGTATGGGTGGGTGGGGGCGAGCAGCTGCAGTACAGCCATCCCACCATTGGTGGGGTAGGGGCGTGGGCTTTACGAACATACGAAATTTGCCAGCAGATAAAGGCCTAGAGGTCTATCAAGTCTGCTCGAATGTGCAGCTAGCACCCCTTATTCTGCAGCTGCCCCTTCCTTCCACCCTTCCCCTTCATTAACCCTCCCCCTTGTCCTGTCCCATCCTCGTTTGAAGCAGTCCACTGTTCTACTGCATACCACTTCAGCAGGTAACGCATTCCACCCAGCCACCACCCTCTCTGTAAAAAAGTGTCTCCTCATCTCCCTCCTGAACCTTTCTCGCTCCATTCTCATATCATGGCCCCTGGTGGCCCTTCCCTTCCTTACTTTGAACAGTCCCTCTGTACCCGTCTTGTTTATTCCTTTCATGTATTTAAAGGTTTCAATCATGTCACCCGTCTCTCCTCTCCTCCAGTGAGTACATATTCAACTCCTTCAACCTCCTCTCGTATGATAAGTCCCCAGCCCCTTGATCATCTTTGTGGCTCCTGCGCTGCACCCCTCAGTAACTTAATGTCCCTCTTCTTCATATACGAGACGCCAGTACTGCACGCAGTACTCCAGGTGTGGCTCCAATCCACGACCCATACAGTGGCAGAATCACCTCCCCTCCTCGAGGATATACCCTTGCACACAACCCAGCATTTTGTTGGCCTTGCAGCCGCCTTCCTACATTGTGCCGAGTTGTTCATTGACCCTGTAATAAGCACACCCAGATCCTTCTCCTCCTCTGTCTGGGCTAGCTGCACTCCCCCTAGCTGGTAACTCCTCCTTGGGTTCTTCATCCCAAAATGCAGCACCTTGCACTTTTTGGCATTAAAGCCCAGTTGCCAGGTGTCTGACCAGGTATCAAGCTTTGCCAGATCATCCTGCAACCCCTGCCATCCCCCTAGGTCATCCACCACTGCGCCTATCTTGGTATCATCAGCAAACAGACTGATCTTTGCTCTTGATGTCCCATGATATGTCTGCAATGAATATCCCAAACAACACTGGTCCCAACACGAGCCCTGTGGAACACCGCTCCGTCACTGCCCTTGGGTGTGAGAGCTCCCACCCACCACCACCCTCTGTTGCCTTCCTGCAGCCAGTTTCACCCATCTCACCAGCTTTGCACCCACCCTGTGCCTACTAACTTCCTTCCAGCCTTCCATGTGGCATTGAGTCGAATGCCTTACGAATCCAGATACAGGACATCCACTGCATGGCCCCTGTCCAGTTGCCTAGTTACCCAGTCATAGAACTCGACCAGGTTGGTTTGGCAGGATCTGCCACGTATGAAGCCATGCTGTCTGCTGTCCTGTAGTCCTTTGACCTCTAGGAGGGCCACCAGCCTCTCCTTCAGGATAGTCTCCATTAGCTTACCCACGATGGATGTGAGGCTCACTGGTCTGTAGTTTCCCTGTTCATCCTTTGTGCTTTGTGCCCAGTTAAGTCAGCGTTTTCAGAGGCGGTAAATAATGCTGCTTTGGGTGCCATTTACTGCTGACACAAACCTTTGAAATTGCTGCTGCTGCACCTGTATGCAGGTGAGGACCCCTTATTTGCTTAGGTGCTGTTCTATTTTAGCTCCTGGGTGCTAACGGGTTAGCCTGTGCTACAGAGATCTCTGAATATAGACCCCACCTCAAAATTCAGGAACAAACCTGATTATGGCAGGCAAACACCTGTTAGTGCCCACACTAACTTTTGAATATCTGGTCCCTGGTGTCATGGACTGTGACCGCAGGAAAAGACCAGTGGTCCATTCAATCTGCCCATAACGGTCCTTCCTCGCTCTCTCTCTTCAGATCAACGTTCTGGAGATGAGGGCTGTTGTACTGTGCTTGGCTTACAGGCATTCTCTGTCCACGTCTGGGGCAACCCCTTATGGTACAGATGGATGAAGTTTCAGTGATGCACCATATCAACAGACAAGGGGTGCCCATTCTTATCCCCTCTGCAGAGAAGCAATATGGATCTGATATTGGGCAATAAACCATGGCATATTCCTTTTTTCAGGTATATTTTATTGTGAGTTTCTCAACAAAACATTAATTCCTTAATATTTGTACATCTACAGTGAAGCTTGTATAACACATAAGTACTGTCCACACGGCAGTGTCTGGTGTGCATTATTCACTGTGTTTTTTTTTTTTTTTTATTCAGCTATTTGGTCCCAGTCACCTCCTCCCGCCAACTGATGACGGGGACACATAGGTATTTTGCAGGTTTTCTCCCTTTGCCCCCCAGGCCTCAGCACACCCGTGCAAGCATGTGGAGGCATGCACCCCGTGGTGCCAGTTCGGCCCGTTCCGCCTCCCGTGACTTTTTGCCACCCGCTCTGTGCCTACGCTACCCACTGGGGCACCAACACACCCTCACCACCCACGGGAGAGGAGAGCTGCCCATCAGCGTGCCCGATCCTGCTCCGCCCCCCCCCCGCCACGCATAGCGTGAGGTAAGGAGTCCAGCGCCTCAACCCTCAGCACCACCGGGCCAGCCTATTCACTGTATCTTTTATACCACCAGATGCAGAAGGACGGATAAATGACCCATTCCAAGATAGCCTTATGTGACTACCTCAAGTGGCTATTGTTCCAGCGGCCTGGGCTCAGTGGCTTTTCTGTTATCAAGTTACTAAAGTCCAGCCATACCTTTTCATATGCCCTTATTCTTCCCTGGGCTGTAAAAATTATTTTTTCCATGGTGCCATTTTCCATCGTACAGTGAGCCATTCATTATGAGAGTGCACCACTAGATTCTTCCACGACCATATTATAACCAGTTCAGCACAAACCTCTGGTAAGTATACCAGTCAGAGTTGTCCAGAGGTGAACTCTTCTGTCTCCTTCAAATCTCCGAGAAGAATGACTCTTAGAGACAAATCCAAAACACTGCGCAGTATATTCCCTGAGGTATCTAATATACTAGTCCAGTAAGGTTGGATTTTTGAGCAGTGTAATAAGTAGCATGTGTGGTGAAAATGCATCCGATTCCTGACATCTAGGACAAAAGCCATCATATCTGTCTGAGGATGTCCTCAGTTTCCCAGGTGTTTAAGTTGCCTGATATAGTGACATGTATTTCACAACCAACAACCTACTCGGGATTGAAGTACGGATATCATCTTCCTGCAGATCTGCCCATGGATCTCCTCGCCAAGCCACTCCTGTCATTTTTATTTATATTTTATTGGAGACAGACTTTGTGTTAAAAATTATCTTCTTCCATAAATGGGAAATTAGACCTGCACCCTTCTCTGCTTCTTAGAACGTCAGTGCTGTTTAGGAAGGTCAAGTAAGTGGGAGACAATTTCCCAGGACAGTAACTAGACAATGATGAATCTGAATATACAAAAACATTTGCAGGTATGAAAGTAAATACAGTAGAAGTCCTTCAGTTGTTGAAATGTCTTACATTTCCCTTGGGCCTATAAGTGACCCATCATGAGTATGGTCTTGTCTTTGCTATCTCAAACTCTAGGTCTCCTAAAAAGTGTGGGACCATAGAATTCTCCCATGTCTTTGTGATGACCCCTACACCAAGTGTGCCAAATGCATAAAAGGTGTTCGCGTACGGTGTTATTTGTTGAACCAATAGCAAATCTGGTAACTGGTGCCTGACTGTCCATCCCTTTTCTATAAATGTAGCCATATCTTTTTTTCCTGGCCGATGCACCATTACAACATAGCCAGTTTTGAGGCCCAGTAAAACAGCAATTGGGGTGTGGAACTTCCAGGCCACCCCATGAGTGTGGTGGTGTGTCTCCAGTGTGAGGCACACTGGCTTCCCTTGCCAAATCCAAGTGGTAAAAGTAGATCTCACGTGAGCAAAAACTGGTTCAGAAAACAGAATGGGAAGGACTTGGAACAAGTACAAGAACTTCGGCATAATTGTCATCTTTAAACATTACATCTCCCAGTTAAGGATAGTGGTAAGGTACACCATCTCTCTAAATTACTTTGGATCACATAGAGCATATGTGGGAAGTTTGCTGAATGTAAATCTGTGATCTGTGGAGTTATGTTAACTCCCAAGTACTGAATTCCGGTATGTGTCCACTGAAAGGGTAGGTGGGCCAACACTGGGGATCAGAGAAATTAGTTAATCTGCACTGTTATTGATTTCCTCTTAGTTCTGTATCCGGAGTGATTCCCAAAACTTTCGATCAGCCATAACAATGCTAGCAGACTCTTCTGGATGCGTGGCCATAATGAGAAAGTTGTCCACATACACTCAAATGACCGGTCTCGCCTCCTGCATGTCCATCCCGTGTATTAGTGGGTTGGCCCTGATTGCCCAAGCTTATGGCCCAATTGCTGTATCAGAGAGTAGCAGCGATGAGGGGCACCCCTGTTAGGTTGCCCGTTGTAAACACCATATGCCTAACGACTGTGTTTCTGCCTGGCTCCTTCAATGTCCTAGCACAGTGATTCTTAAATGATGGGGCCAACCTCCTAAGGAAGGCCCCGGACTGTTCTAGGGGAGGCCCAGTGAAGTCTGAGAATGTACAATATTTAACTTTTTTTTAAGTTTTAGATGTTTTGTGTGAAGGGATGAAGCAAACTAAATATAGATAATAACAGGTGAATTTATTTGCTGATGCACAAACTGGTGACCAGGAAAGGCCCATTTGTTTCTAGGTGTGAATGTAAATTGGTGACTGGGAAAGACACACTGAGTCAAGCTTGTTTCTACAGCAGGTGTTTGTTTATATGTAAATTGGTGACTGGGAAAGAGACACGGTCAAGTCAAGGCTAGGTGTTTATGTAAATGTAAATTAGTCACTGGGAAAAGCACATTGAGTTCATTCTTGTTTTGAGGTGTGACCTGGGTACAGGAAGTTGCTTAACAGCAGGGTAAGAAGAGGAGTGATGAAGGTGGCTAGGATGGTTCTTCCAGACAGAAGGGAAACAAACAGAGAAACAAGGGACCAAGAGTCAGAAAAGTGGAGTGACAAAGATAACTGGGTTGGGGGGGGATAATTTCAGTAAAAGAGAAGATACTTGGTCAACTACTCAAAGGTATTTTACTTTATTTCTCATGTACTATCTAAAGTGTAATTTTTTTTCCTTTTTACCACATTTGAGGGAGGCTTGAAATCGTGTCCATGGCTGTGGGAGGTTCACTATCACAAAGTGTGAGAACTAATGACTTAACAGATGGTCTGAGCAACTTACAGGCTCAATCCCTTGAGTGGGAACTTCTGGATTCCATCATTTCCTTGAAAGGGAGGTTCCTGTAAGACTTAACTCCAGTTCCTCTCATACAGCAAGTATTGGTCAAGCTTGGAGCGGAACATGCCACACTGATTCTAGTAGCTCTGTTCTGGCTCAGACAGATTTGGTTTTCACTGCTATAGCAACTTTCAGTGGCACCGCCTAGTCTGCTACCTCTTCAATCGGGACCCTTGTTGCAGGAACCGGGCTCTCTGGTGCATCCGGAGCTCTGATCCCTGCATCTCCATGCCTGGCTTCTGAGAACACAAATGCAGATGTTCTGCTAGCAGATTGTAAGCAGTCCACTGGCACACCTAACCCCAGAGATAGGAATGTTTCATTGTCTGGTGTGCCTCTTGTACCCTGGGCCATTTTTGTGCCCAGCGAGGCAGTTTTTTATTATTATTATACTTTGTTCCTGCCACCAGCGCCAGTACCTCAGCCCGTTCACAGACCTCTCTGTTCCCATTCGAGCCGCAACTTCCCCGATACCCCCTGGCTTACACCCCAGGGCAGGGATGTGGCACCAGCCCCTTAAGTGTCACAAGTGTCAGGGAAGTCGGCCTGGGAGCTAATCAGAGCAGCGAGGTAGGCATCATCTAGGAGGTGGCAGTGGCATTTTCTACCCGGTGTAGGGGGGGGCGGGGACGTGCAGTTACAACCAGTGTTTGCCCCGCCCCTTGAATGTCGGCGCGCATGTGGTACACCCAGCCTCCGCTAAGTATCTGCATAGCTGAACATCCCGAGAAGGAGGCAGTCGCTAGACGCTCAGTCCTTCTACCCCTGGCCGGCCCTCTGATGTCTCGGGTCAGTTCCTGAACCTGGGTCACCGGTGTCGCAGGTCAGCACTCTGCCTCTTAGTCAGCTGGCCGGCATCAGTTTTTTTTTTTATTCTTTGGTAACTGGGTAAGGTCCACTAGGCACAGTGCCTGTTTTCAGGGACAATCTGAGATCATTGGGGCGCTTAAGTGGCTTGCTCAGGATCACACAGTGTGCAAGTGGAGGTTGTGGAAATCCAGGCCAAGTCAGCTGGATGTACCAAGCTCATTCACAAACCATTACTCTAACTTTTAGGCTATACTGCCAGCCTGATTACTTCTTATCCTTCTCGGAATTGGGTCTACAGTACTCCTTTGTGAAGGTGGACTTTGCTGCAGTTTCAGCTTTCCATGCTGTCATAGATGGCAATGCAGTAAACCAACATGAGGCATTGCACAGGTTCCTTAAAGGTATCCTGCATATCCATCCCAGGGTTCATAAGCCAGTTCTGCTATGGGACCATACTCTGGTTCTGAAGACCCTTAATGGGGCTCCTTTTGAACCGGATGTTGCTTGTGCTCCTTGTCAAGCAAGACGCTTTCCTGATTACTTTTACTTCAGCAAGAAGAGTGGCAGAGTTACAGGCTGTGGTCGCAGAGCTTCCATACCTTAGTCTTTCACCGGGCTCATCCTCCTTTTCTCCCAAAGGTCATGTCTCCTTCCACTTTGAATCCGATTATTCATCTTCCTGTGTATTTTCTTTCCCTTCGAACAGAGGAGAACTTCTGTTGCATTCATTTGGTGTCCATAGAGCCTCACTAAACACTTCAGAAAATCCTCTCATACTAACATACTAAAATACCAGCAGAATAGGCCTAACGGTCTTTCGTGTCTGCTCATTTGGTCAGTCCCCACCCTGGGAGCTGAGCTTGCTGCCTCCCTCGCCTTCTCTGGCTTCTCCCTTCCCAGTTCCGGATATTCTCGCTGTACTGGATTTTGCTTCCAGAACCCTTCCCCTGTACCTGTCCCACCCCCTCTTGAACCCCTCCACCATCTCTGCCTCCATCAGCCCCCTGGGCAGCGCATTCCATGGCTCCACCACCCTCTCAGTGAATAGCACCTCCTCCTTTCTCCCCTGAATCTTCTCCCCTCCAGCTTCCACCCATGCCCTCTAGTTGCCCCCTCCTCCTTCCTTCGAAGCACCCTGACTGCTCTTCCTCTATTTACCCCCTTCATGTTCCTGAAGACCTCTATCATGTCCCCCCGGTCCCTTCTCTCTTCCAATGTGTACATATTTAGCTCTTTGAGCCTCTCCCCATATGTCCTGTCCCCCAAGCCCCAAATCATTTTGGTTGCCTTCCTCTGGACCCTCTCCAGGAGTTTAACGTCCCTCTTTAAGTGTGGCCTCCAAAACTGCCGCAGTACTCAAGGTGTGGCCTCACCAAGCAGTTATACAGAGGGAGTATCACTTCCTCCTTCTGGAGGTGATCCCCTAGCGATGCATCCCAGCATCCTGCTGGCCTTGGCTGCTGCCCTCCTACAAATCTCAGAGTTGTTCATCTTGACATCCACCACCACCCCAGGTCCCTCTCAGCCATCGAGACTTGTATCCCCAGGGTGTACACTTGGCCCGAGTTTCTGGGCCCCAGGTGCAGTACCTTGCATTTCCTTGCACTGAACCTCAGCTTCCACTTTCTAGACCATCTTTCCAGAGCCCCAGGTCTCCTGTAGAGCCACCCTCTCCTCCTTCCCATCCACCACCGCCCCAGTTTTGAGTCATCCGAAAAGAGACTCATCTCACTCCTGATACCTGTCCTTATGTCAGAGACGTAGGCGTTGAACAGGAGCGGCCCAAAGACTGATCCCTGTGGGACCCACTAATAACCCTCCTTGGGGATGAGACTATCCCGCCAACTACGACCCTCTGGGTCCGGTCCTGGAGCCAATTGTCTATCCACTCTTTCTTTCCTATGCTTCCAGGATGGTAGGCTCTTCTCAAGTTTATTGTGAAGGGATAAATACGTTGAGCAAGCTCATTTTCAAGGAGGACACTTTTTTTGTAACAATAACAAACCATGCATACAGTCGATATGGGGATAATAAATTAACTGACACTAGTTAACAAAATGTACAATATGAGCTATACAAGGCAGGAGTGAATAGCCAATGCTGGGGAACATATAATCAATACATGAGAATGGTATATACATAACAATATAAATAGGAATAATTACAAGGTAAACATAGAGCGATGTTGGACAAAACAGTACATATATACAAAGCAACAGGAGAAGAATCATCATTAGGCATACTGTAGTACTTACGAGAGTTTGGTATAGTTGACAAATGGCTAAGAGGAGAAAACAGGCTAGCACCTGAGACAAGTGTACAAGAGTGATGGTTTATAGGTAAGCTAAGGAGGTAGGTGAGCTCTACTGGATTAATTGCAGTGGCAGGCATCATTAATTAGATTGGTTATTTGAGTTTTGAATGCCCGTAGAGGAATGAGGGTGCTCAATTTAAGGGATATTGAAGCTTGCTACAAGCGGTAGGGAGGGCATAACTAATGGCCAGTTGACCAAAGCGGGTATGGACTTTGGGCACATCAAAGGAAATGTAAGAAGTATTTCTAAGAGCATAAGAAGTTTGGGGGTGAGAAGTAAGACTAGTGATGTAGGCCGGGAGTTTGTTCAAGAGAGATTTACACTAATTATTAGCTGATTCTAAACAATGCCTTTCCAATTGGGTGACATCTTGTACTTCTGTTTGTCACCAAAAACATGGTAAGGCGCTTCCCAGTTCTGTTCTGGCCACTCAACTCATGGCATGGCCACTTCTGTGACTTATTTTCATAAAGTCTCGGCAGCTGTTATTTGCTGTGCTGCCACGTGGAGTTCTGTCCACACTTTCACTAAACACTGTATTCCAAGTCTTGTCTCCTGTAGACAGGCCGACTGTGGTCTTGCTGTTCTTCAAGGCCTGACGTTTTAGGTTCATATGGATCCAACACATTTCTCCTGCCTCCCATTGTCCCTGCTATTCTGCTTGGGTATCCTATCATTCCAAAGGTGTGTCTTACTGGAGGTTGATGTCCTCCAAGATAGTTCAGTTAATTACTGTAACAGTAGATCTTCGACAGAATCTCATCCATTCAGCCACAGCTCTCCCTCCCACCTTCCCCTTCTCTATTTTAGAAGGCATTTACTGGAAGTTCAGCCTTAATTCGCATGCTCCTTAGTCTTCCACAGTCATGAGTGAGCTGTAATTTCTGGTTCCATCTCCTCTCCCTCCCATGAGCCTGGCCCTGGATTCTAGATTCCTGCTGGTATGATCCATCCTCTGAACTTGTCTTCGACGGGGAACTGGGGAATTATCAGCCCCCATATGTTACATTGGTTGCATCAACATGGGCAGCCCCAGCTGGGAAAAGTTTCGGAATGGTCCTGATGCTGATGGCTTACAGTTCAAATGTGTGGTGCAATGGAGGAAATTCTCTCGAAGATATAATATTATGGTAAGTAACTAAACTATTCTACTTTGAAGAACTGTGTGTTGCTTTGATAGTTGCACTTTTTTTATTTTTTTGAAATGACCAGGGGTTATGTTAAGGTTCTCTTAATCATCCCCTGCGGGCATCATTTGGAACAATGCACAGCAAAATGCCACATGCCTCCAGAAGGTGATTAACATAACTACTTAGGTTATTGCTAGTATAATACAAATTAAAAACACTGGTTCAAAATGTACTTTTAAAAAAGTATTTCAATCCAGAGAGACACTTTTTAAATTTAATAGTCCATCTGCTGAGCTGTGCTGCATGTTTCTGAGATGGGCCAGTGTAAACTGGTTCAGGAGTTTACCAGAGCGCTCGTAGTCCTCTCTATGGGAAAAGAATTACGTGTTTTGTCAAAGAACGTGTTTTGCCAAAGACGGTAGAAGAGGATGAGAGAAGTGGTGAAGCTGCTGAATGTAAATGAGAGTTTAACAGACATGAAGCTAATTTTTAGCTGTATCTAATTTGAATACTGACTGCAGTGGGTAATGACTTGCTTGGCAATGCACGCCTCATTTATCCCTCCCGCCCACTCTTATAGCACACCAGAGGATTGGATAAACTGTGATGTGGGCTCTGCAGTGGGTTTCCAGTTTCCTGGAGCCTATACTATGCAGTCTGTGCCATGGTGACCTGCAGAGAGCAAGGCATTTACCCGATGAGGACAGATGAGGACACACATGTTTGTGTCAATTTTGTTGCCAAGACAATGGCTAGAAGTGCACGCTTTGGGGGCACTGTATGGAGACGCTAGCACATGTAGCACTGTACATTCAGGGGGGGGAAAACTTCCAAACTGTTATTAATCAAGTGGTTGCATTGAGGTTTTGTGTTATTTTGTTGTTCGTCTGGGCTGTTCTTTAATGAATATTGATGTGGAGACTCTGCGGTGGATTCAGCTCATTCGCCAGCTGCCCACCTGAATGGAGGTGGTGGGTGTAGTACAACAGGACGTTTAGGGCATATATCCGGTGGGATTAAGAGAGTGGTGCCATACTGGAACCAGTACCTTTGTATGTTGTACTTTTAGTACAGGCCCAGGCCTGGTGTTGGCATTTGAAAGGGGGGCTTCGTCCTCCTCCTGCGTGCCGAGTTCCGTTCCTAGTGTGACGTGCTCTGCTGTTTACTGTCAGTCAGTATGTTTGCTATACTTAGACCACCTTCTTGTGGTCTGCTGGCTGTGTCTATTTCACACTTAGCCTACCAGCCACAGCTGGTTGTCCAGTTGTGTCACTGGGGATACTGCATTACAAATACAGATGCAGCATCCTCCGTACAGCCATATTCACAAACGTGTGTCACTTTTAACTCTATGTTCTGGATGCAGATATGTTTGGATGTTAGCTGCTTTTGTTCCGGCTGCAGTCGTCTTTGTGAATATGGTCAGGACTCATTTTGGACGCGGCTCCCCTTATTTTGGACGCAGCTTCCCCACTTTGGATGTAACTTTGGCTTACATCTAGTTTGAGGCTTTGTGAATCCTGCCCATGGAATCTGGCTGTGACTTTCAACATTGTTTATCACCACTCGTCTGGCAGGGGTCAGCAACAAGTTGGTGAAGCACTCTAGCTCCCTTGGAGGGGTCACATGAGTGGTCATTGCGCCGGTGTGTGTGGACTGTTTCATCACTGGGAAACATCCCAGATTGATTTGTTCATATCCTGGGAGAACCACAAGCAGCCACTGTTCTTTGCCCATTGTTCTGTAAGGGGTGCACTCCCACAAGAAGCCACCATTCTTTGCCCATTGTTCTGTAAGGGGTGCAGTCCCACAAGCAGCCACTGTTCTTTGTCCATTGTTCTGTAAAGGGTGCAGTCCCACATGCAGCCACTGTTCTTTGCCCATTATTCTGTAAGGGTGCAGTCCCACAAGCAGCCACCGTTCTTTGTCCATTGTTCTGTAAGGGGTGCAGTCCCACAAGCAGCCACTGTTTTTTGCCCATTGTTCTGTAAGGGGTTCAGTCCCACAAGGAGCCACCGTTCTTTGCCCATTATTCTGTAAGGGTGCAGTCCCACATGCAGCCACTGTTCTTGCCCATTGTTCTGTAAGGGGTGCAGTCCCACAAGCAGCCACCATTCTTTGCCCATTGTTCTGTAAGGGGTGCACTCCCACAAGGAGCCACCATTCTTTGCCCATTGTTCTGTAAGGGGTGCAGTCCCACAAGCAGCCACCATTCTTTGCCTGTTGTTCTGTAAGGGGTGCAGTCCCACAAGCAGCCACCGTTGTTTGCCCATTGTTCTGTAAGGGGTGCAGTCCCACAAGCAGCCACCGTTCTTTGCCCATTGTTCTGTAAGGGGTAAAGTCCCACAAGCAGCCACCGTTCTTTGCCCATTGTTCTGTAAGGGGCGCACTCCCACAAGCAGCCACTGTTCTTTGCTCATTGTTCTGTAGGGGGCGCACTCCCACATGCCGCCACTGTTCTTTGCCCATTATTCTGTGAGGGTGCAGTCCCACAAGCAGCCACCGTTCTTTGCCCATTGTTCTGTAAGGGGTGCAGTCCCACAAGCGGCCACTGTTTTTTGCCCATTGTTCTGTAAGGGGTGCAGTCCCACAAGCAGCCACTGTTCTTTGCCCATTGTTCTGTAGGGGGCGCACTCCCACAAGCAGCCACTGTTCTTCGCCCATTATTCTGTAAGGGTGCAGTCCCACAAGCAGCCACTGTTCTTTGCCCATTGTTCTGTAGGGGGTGCACTCCCACAAGCAGCCACTGTTCTTTGCCCATTGTTCTGTAAGGGGTGCAGTCCCACAGGCAGCCACTGTTCATTGCCCATTGTTATGTAGGGGGCGCACTCCCACAAGGAGCCACTGTTCTTTGCCCATAGTTATGTAAGGGATGCAGTCCCAGAAGCAACCACTGTCCTTTGCCCATTGTTCTGTAAGGGGTGCAGTCCCACAAGCAGCAACTGTTCTTTGTCCATTATTCTGTAAGAGGTGCAGTCCCACAAGTAGCCACTGTTCTTTGCCCATTGTTCTGTAAGGGGCGCACTCCCACAAGCAGCCACTGTTCTTTGCCCATTGTTCTGTAAGGGGTGCAGTTCCACAAGCAGCCACTGTTCTTTGCCCATTGTTCTGTAAGAGGCGCACTTCCACAAGCAGCCACTGTTCTTTGCCCATTGTTCTGTAGGGGGCGCACTCCCACAAGCAGCCACTGTTCTTTGCCCATTGTTATGTAAGGGATGCAGTCCCAGAAGCAGCCACTGTTCTTTGCCTATTGTTCGTAAGGCGACCCCACAAGCAGCCACTGTTCTTTGCCCACTGTTCTGTAGGGGGCGCACTCCCACAAGCAGCCACTGTTCTTTGCCCATTGTTATGTAAGGGATGCAGTCCCAGAAGCAGCCACTGTTCTTTGCCCATTGTTCTGTAAGGGGCGCACTCCCACAAGCAGCCACTGTTCTTTGCCCATTGTTCTGTAAGGGGTGCACTCCCACAAGGAGCCGCTGTTCTTTGCCCATTGTTCTGTAGGGGACGCACTCCCACAAGGAGCCACTGTTTGCCCATTGTTCTGTAAGGGGTGCAGTCCCATAAGGAGCCACTGTTTGCCCATTGCTCTGTAAAGGGTGCAGTCCCAGATGAGACCCTTGACTTGGACTAAAGTAGCAATTTCCTCTATACTTTCCAGCTAGAAACACTAACAATTATTAACATTAAAAATAGAAAATACTAATCTTACAACCGTGTCAAAATACTCCTCAATGAGTGACAGACCAGATACCTTACTGACAGTGCAAATGAAGTGAGAAGAGACAGGATGGAATATCAGCCTCTGTCAAAAATGCTGCAGGACAGCCGGCCTGTCGGCGCAGCGGTGGGATTTCCGCTTACGACGCCGACAACCCGGGTTCGGGAACAGACCCGGGTCGTCGGTGGGCCGGCCGAGGGAGAAGGATAGAGCGTCCCATGGACTGCTCTCCTTCTCCGGGGGGAGGGCAAGGGTAGCAGTCGGCGCACTGCGGAGGCCGGGGGAATGCTAGCGGCCGATGCTTACAGTTCTGGGAGGCGGGGCGGACGCTGGCGTCATTGCACGTCCTCGCCTCCCCAGTGAAAAATGGCGAAAATGGGAGGCGGGCAAGGACCACCATAGAGATGAAGCCCTCCCCGGAGGACCTCAGTTCGCCACCGTCGTCGCAGGTCCCCAACCAGACACTAGCCCGTGGCTACCAGGAATGGTGGCCGCAGCCCCACCCTCCGGGGGGTAAGCCGGGGGTGACCGTGGGACCCTGGCAACAATGGACGGTGGCAGAGGTCTCCAGGGGCCGTGACCAGGGCTGAAGGCAGACGGGGTCCTGCCACAAAAAAAAAAAAAAAAAAAATGCTGCAGGATGCATACAGATCACCGCAAGAAATAAACTGGACCTTTTTTCAGTGCTATTTGTAATTCTGTACTTCAGAACATGTTAAATACCTGAAGGTGGTAGCATCACTGGTTATCTTCCTACATTTCAGCAAAAATGTAGGCATTTACTGTAGCAATAATTAGTCCTAATGCATTCATATTTTTGAACTGGAAAAGTGTCTGTCCTTCAGACCCGTAACACTGGTGCAACCATAAGATAGTTAAGACAAAAATAGAAAAAAAAAATATAAAGAAATTATTTATTTTTTTAAGACCCAGAGAAATAGAGATTGTCATTAGCCATTTTTAGATTGCCCCCCCATTTTGCTGTTTTAAGTTGCCATCTTATCTGGCTAGTTCAAGGTTCAGGCCCAGGATCATCACAGCCACCTTCATAAATTAAGAGTCCATCCTTCATAAAGCATCAAGAAAAGAAAAGGTGCTGCACAAGTTGCAGTGGCAATGAGTACAAGTGTCTCAAGGGAATCTGCAGCTCTTGGTTCATCAGACAGGCTTGCCGTACCTAGTTCATCCATATCTGAAGCAAGTCCCTTTTCGTTACGGGTCTTGTCTGTGGCAGTGGAACGGTTACCAAGGTGTAGATCCTTTTGGTTGGACATAATCGGGGTACAGACCTTTGTGTTTATTTAGTCTTTTTTGACCAGGAAAGGACTAGGCAATTCTGCCTGTTTTCAGCCTCGTCCAGGGGAAGAGGGGAAGCATAGTATTTACTTTCTATGCAATTAATCAGAAGGTGTCACCGGCCTGGATGTACCGAGGTTGGCACTTTGGAAGGTTTGTGCTCAAAGATTTTGAGGGGAAATATCTGCTGCTTCAAGTGCTGTAGATGCTTCTTCTGTAGATGTGAAATCTCTACTTCTGCCATTAAGGCAGAACTGAAGCTTTGCGGGAGGAAGCGGCATATTTAATACTGTTACTGCCAAGGGAGGCCATAACTGGATCAGTGGATTTACGCTAGAGCATTGTAGCATGGCTGAAATCTGGATAGGCGTGGAAATGATGTTCCTCGTAAGGTAGGCCACTCTCCATGGCAGCTTTCCTCAGGATCCCGTCTTTGTCCTGGAGTCTGTGCGGGTTGTGACTACAGATCTTTGTCCTGGAGTCTGTGTGGGTTGTGACTACCCTTCTTTGTCCTGGAGTCTGTGCGGGTTGTGACTACAGATCTTTGTCCTGGAGTCTGTGCGGGTAGTGACTACAGATCTTTGTCCTGGAGTCTGTGCGGGTTGTGACTACCCTTCTTTGTCCTGGAGTCTGTGCGGGTTGTGACTACCCTTCTTTGTCCTGGAGTCTGTGCGGGTTGTGACTACAGATCTTGTCGGGTTGTACTGAGCAGCTTGCGCTAGAAGGCGCTTCTTTGGAGTTGCTCAGTGTGCCCTGTCCAAAGTAATTCATTTTTCCTGATATTTTCGGCTCACAGAAATGATTACCCAGCCCGCCAATGCATTGGTAGTGCTACTGCTCACGATGGCGATGACCTGGGGTCGGAAGCGAGCCTGAGGTGTTGAAGGGCTGGCCAGGGGGAGGAGGATCGAGGCATCTGTGGGATGCTCTCGGCCGGAAGTGGGGAAAAACTAGTGCTCACCAGCCCTGCAGGAGCCAGGTAAAGGTAGCCCAAGCTGAAAGAGGCGGGGGAGATGTGGGCAGATGGCGGTGCACCTTGATGTCAGCGCATGCCACGTCCCCCATGGAGAAAAAACTGGAAAACTCCCGGTCAAGCCTCCGCAGACCCTGCACCTGGCACCCCAGGCACCTCCCAGAAATCTGGATCCTGTCCTGGTGAGTCGAGGGACTCCTTGCCACAGAGGGCAAGCCATGGGGGACTATGGGAGCAGGTAAGCTCTGGGAGAAGCCAGGGTGACGGAGCTGGGAGGACCGGCAGGAAGGCGTGGCTGCCAGGTGGGAAGATAAAAAAAAAAGAAATGGTTATAAATGTTTCAAAAACAGCAGGGGATCATTGGATCCTTCCAGACCTTCGGGAATTTTAGCCAGCTCCAGATTGCTCCTTCTGGGACTGATCCTCTTGGTTGTGTACTTTCCTTGTAAGAAATTTGAGCTGGGTATTATGTGTGGCAACATTGTCTGCTAATGGAGTGACCTGGGTTCAGGAATGAGCCGGAGGCATGGGGGCTGGCCGTGAGGGACGGGGAGGATGTTGACTGGGGGGCTGTGCTTTGCACACATTGCATGAGCGTGCCCATTGGTCCCCATCATGCACTGGCCTCCTCCAAAGGGATCAGAGAGAATATAGGAAAAGCAGTCCCTGTGCCACCTTGCTGGGACCCTGATATATCCAGGCAGGTGGGGCTTTCTGATTACTGGCACATTCACAGGTATTTTTCCCTCCACCCCAAACCCTGCTGCAGGGAGTAGGCCACAGTTCTGTGGAGAATGGCGCATGAGGTAAATTAGGACCACAGGGATGGTGGGTTTTGGAGGGGCTAAGAACTGGAGACATGAAGGGGGCTTAAACATAAAAAGTCCTAGCAGAATGAAACATTGGCCCGTAGTTTGTAATTGTCAGTCTAAAGTGGAATGAATGGAAACTCCTGTTGCTGGGCAGCTTTTGTTCTGATGAAATTTTATCAGCCTGCTGTGTACCAATATGTGCCCACCCATGACACTTTGCACTGGGTATTAGTCTTTATAGTGTATGTGCGTGGCTTGCACAGAAAGTGAATAATATGCTGACACTCATTATTCATAACCGGTACGAAAACCACATTTGCTCTTACCCTGATGCCTAATGAAAGGACAGTAAGGTGCATATTTCTGACCCCTGACCTGCTGGCAGGCGTGATGCAGTACGTGAGCAGAGTAATCCAACCCTTGCTGTTGAGCGCTGCACTTGGAATGACATTTAGGGCTGGGCCACACTTGCCTCTTGCTGTCTACAGGAGTTGTGGACCCACAACACAGAAAATACCTCCTGTTTTGAAGTTGTCTTGGGTTACCATTTGGGCAGACATGAAACGCACTGAGAATGAAACAAGCCCTTTTGTACAAACAAAGGCTAAGGAGGTATGCTGCGAGGCAGCGGAGATCTCCAGAACTGGTGTAATATAGTGCAGTCACTGTGCATGCCCTAGTGGCCAGTGCGAGGTTTGAGCACATCTCTTCTGAAGCCTGCAGGGATCCTAACCCATCTCCATTTCTCTGGCTGAACTGTGAATCGTACTGAATAGCCACGGCCATTCTGTATTTCAATATAATTTTATTCAGCGTAAAAACCATTAAGCAGATCTTGTTTACAAAGGTGTCCTGTTAAGGCAAAACTTCTGATGACAAACAAAAATATTACCGACATCTATCAGTGTTGGATACAGTGTTTATAGGCAAAACAAAGTTAAAGGGAAGGTAAGGTCGACTGTAGGGGGGTATAGGAGTGTAAGTTCGTGGTTGTTGCTATCTGTGTTGTGTCACTGGAAAGCTACTAGCATAGTTTATGGCCAGAGGAGACTGAAAAGAATCATTCCTTGACTGTCATACTGGGTGGCAAGGGGTGGTTTACCAGGTGTAGGGATTCTGCAGGGAGTTCCATGTAGTCTTGACATCTGTGACTGAAGGTGAGGGACCCACGAGTCATATTTATTTATTTATTGATTGAAATGTTTCACCACGAAGGCACACTGAGCAACAGGTTGCTTGTCTCCCTGTGTGACCTGGGGGGAAGGGGTACAATAGGGATGAGACATTTTACATTCGAGTTACAAAGATCAACACAGCATACAATTAATTAAGGCAGTTGTTGCAAACAGTGTTACATACATATGTAATTTGTGAGAACAATTAATAAATGCAATGGTAAGAAGTGAATAAGTGCTATCGTGAAATAAGGAGTGAAGGTGAGAGAGGATGACATGACAGATAGTGCAGAGTCCTGTCCTGGAGAGACCCCTTCAGGATGCGGGGAACTCTGCAAGGGGACAAGGGACTGGAGTAGGTATTAAGGGGAGGTGGTGGGAGAGAGGGAGTAAGCGTGATTAGCACCTACCAGGGGAGATCAGGCCTGACCCAAAAAGAGAACCCTTCAGGATGCGATGAACCCTGCAAGGGGGCATGGAAGTTCAGGCGATTGTAAACCCTCCTGTGGTTAGGTGTTGTAATTATGGAGGGATAGTGAGAGGGAGGGAATGAGAAATAACACCTGGGAGGGGATGAGGCCTGATCCAAAGAATGCTCCAGGATGCTGGGGACCCTGCAAGGGGACCTGGAAGGCCAAGAATAGGTAGGTGGGGAAGAAAAGGTGGCAAGCCTAGGCACTATAGGACCCCTTCAGGATGCTGAGAACCCTGCAAGGGGAGTGTGAAGGTTGCGGAAAAAAGGAGAGAGAGTAGGGGAAGGGAGAAAGGTATGAGAAGTAACACCTAGGAAGGGCTAGGGTCGATGGCGGCATTGGGTATATTCAGAAGGGGGACGAACTGTAAGGAGTAAGATGAAGGAAATTAAGGTGGGTCATAACAGGAACAGTTAGGTGCAAGATAGTTGGAGAGGGCCGTGTTGATGGACGAGAGAGAGGAGGCGTGTTGGATTTGGGGAGATAGAGAGTTCCATATTTTAGGGAAACAGTGAGAGTACCCAGACTGGCCGGAGAAGGTGGAGCGGCAGGGGACAGTTCCAGTGCGAGTGTCGTTAGATTGGAGGGAGTGGGAAGGAGGAGGGGGTGTTATAAATGAGGGGAAGAGGTAGGAAGCGAGTTCACCCAGCCAGTGTTTATTGGTGAATTTAGCACAGTGTGAGAGGTGTCTTATTTATGTGTGGGACCATCAGCTTGAGTGATCCAGGGGGAGCACTAGGGTTTAGGACAGGACATGCGGGTAAGTCTCGAGTGCAGATAAGAGGGGACAGTGCCTTTGATGCACTTTAGGGATAACAGGAGCTTCAGGCTTTTATGCATGAGCCTCCATACCTGATTTTCCACAAGGACAGAATGTCTTTAGAGGAAAGCTGTCATAATCCTATGCTCCCCACCCCCCCAAAGCCTTACCACCCCCCCACACATAGCCAAAAGCTCCCTGGGAGAGAACGGTTTGGATCTGCCTGAAGAGGTGTCCAAGCCAACACACACACTGCCAACAACTCCCTGGGAGAGGACGGTTTGGATCTGCCTGAAGAGGTAAAGAAAGCCCTCCCTGCAGCTTGCTTGTTTTTGAGGGTTCCAACTCTCAGCACACTCTAGAAGGGTGTTTACCCCCCACCTTTGCCACCCAAGGCCGGCCCTCTTTTTATTGATGTCACTAGTCACGTGACCACCCACTTTTCCATCAGCAGGTTATCAGTCAAGACTCATCGTCACCAGGGGGCAGCACACCCTTGTAGTACCTGTGTGCTTCCTCCTTGCCTAAGATTCAATCCCAGTACCTTCTACTCTGGAGTCGGCAGCCCTACTGCTGTACTAAGTGACCAGACCATCTCTCTCCCTTGCATTAAGTATCTTAGCCCATTCCTCTGGTCTTCCATCACTGTGCCTCACCTTTGGAGCCTACTGTTGTTCATCTGTGGCCTACCTCCCCCTCCTCCATCCTTCAGATGTCCTCTTACCACAATATCCATTCACTCATATCATTCCCCCTTCCCCTCCATGTACCTTGTGGTACCTCCAGCCTCACTGAGCAGGAGTGGCTCACACGCTCTCTCCAGTAGTCCCAGCCAATCTCTCCCCACCCCTCCCCCTTCCTTGCTCATTTCACCCTTTCCATTCCCACCCCTGTTCTACCACAATACCTTCCCCCTTCAGATGCCCCACACCCCCAAAATGCAAACTTGCTAAGGCAGCCCTTCTTCGGCACGCCCTCCTCCTATCAGAAAACATTCACCCTAATCCTGGGCTGACTCTCCCATACTCCCCTGCTAGCAAAAGGACTCATGGGCTCTGGCTCGCTGTAATTAACATATGTAGCCTGCAAAAAAGTTTACCTTACTCCAAGGGTGGCTAGCCCAGCATTCCCCAGGCATACTGGCCCTATCTGAGACATGGCTCTCCCATGACACCCCGGACTTGGGCATAACCATACCTGGTGACTCCCTTTTCCGTGCCAGCAGGTTGTGTAGATGAGGTGGTGGCTGCACCCTCTACATTAGGAACACCATCTAATCGCTACCAGTTCACCTCCCCCCGCCGAGCACAGTGCCCAAATACTCACAGCCAAGATACTCCTTGGCAACCCTGGCAAAACACTATATGTCATTGCTATCTGCATCCCACCACGTAATCATAGACTTGCCTTCCCTTCAGTCATGTTCTGTATCTCTCAGCTCTCCTCCAGCAGCGAAGTTATCGCCATGGGGGACTTTAATGTCAACTGGCTGTCCCCGTCCTCCATTCCCTATAAGGACTCGGCTGCTGCGCTTGACCTCACTCAGGTTATACTATCTCCTACCAGGCCAAATGACAAATTGGGCACCTACTCGTTGTTGGACCTTATTCTAACCAGTCATCCCAACAACATCACTAAAGTCTCAGTACACTAAGAAGTCCTTGGGGACCATTGCCCAGTAACCTGCTTATGGTCCAATAAAACACCTACTACTCCCCCTCACTGTCTCCTACTGTAGACGCCTAAAAAAGGGTATGCTTCAACACTTCAAAACCTACCTAACTCCGACTGGTCCCCCCTGTATAGCACCCAATCAATTGATACCGCCCTCTCCCACTTTATAAATACCTTCAACTCATAACTCCCACTGAATAGACAACAATATCATGAGGCTAGAAACAAATGTACCTGGGCCATTTGCCAAACCAAGGCAATCCATTATCAGCAGGCACTCTCCTCCACATGGGGCTCAGGAAGACAGTTCTGGAAAAACATAAAGGAACTAAATGGGAAATCTGCCACTCCCCCCACCTGCCCAGCTCTCGGCTAATGGTAACTTAACACAGGACCCCCAGTCCATTGCAGACACCCTAAACACCACATTCTCTGATCTCAGTTGTGTCCTTCCCCTCAGCTTCTTTGCCCCACTAGATCCCATCTCCGGTTGCAACCTACCTTCAAACATCCCCCTTTTTTGTCTTTGAATCATCTCAATGCTGGTGGCTTGGAGATACCTCTCCAAAGCCCTTGCCAAGTCCCACGTCAGTGGTGACTCCACTGACCTGAAGCTCCTCTGTCTAGCCCTTGGGGAGATCCTACAACCCCTCACCAAACTATTGCACCTATCCCTCAGCCAAGGACAATTCCCTGCCCTCTGGAAACGAGCTATCATCACCCCTATTTTCAAAAGTGGTGACCTCCTGTCCCCCAATAACTGTCGTCCTATCTCCATTCCGTCTCCAAGGTCCTTGAAAAAATAGTGGCTGATCAGCTGATGGACCATCTGTCTAAACATAACCTACTGTGCCCCGGAAGGCATGGTTTCCACCAGGGCCACAGCACCACCATTATTCTCCTAGAATACTCCTCCTACATCCATGGTGCCCTCAAATGTGGTCACTTTGTGGGGTCAGTGTACATCAACCGTACAAAGACGTGCAATACTATTAATCATGCTATGCTTCTAGCCTCCTTGCCCTCCCTGGGACTCTCAGTCAAAACAATAACCTGGTTCAAAGGTTACCTCTCAGACAGATCCCAGCAGGTGAAAATCAACTCCATTCTATCAAACAACCTCCAGGTCCATTCAAGGGTACCCCAAGGCTCCATCTTGGGACCCCTCATCTTCAGCCTCTTCCTAAACTCCCTCCCCAGCTCGTGCCCTGGAAAAATTCTGCTCTACGTGGACGACACGTTAATCTTCTGGAACCACCCCAGCCCTGATTCTCTCCAGCGTTCCCTGCAGGTTTTTGTCACTGAAGCTGAGACATGGTTCAGTTCCCACTGCTTAGTTCTAAACTATAAGAAAACAAAATCAGTGATCTTTGCCCACCGTCAGAGGCCTCATAGTGACTTCTCGCTGACTGTCATCAACTCACTAGGATCCCCACTTGAGCTGGTTGAGTCTTTCAAATATCTAGGTGTCACCCTTGACACGTCCCTCACCTACTGTGCACACATATCCAACAACTGTCCTCAGCTATCAACTCCAGACTCGGACTTCTGTACTGTCACAAATACTGCCTTCCTGTGATGGCTGTCTGGCCGTTACCTCTTCTTTCCTCTCCCTGGTAGATTACGCCATAGTCATCTGCGGCACTGCTGACCCCACTGCATTGTGACGCATCAAAGTCACCCTCAACAAAGCATGTAGACTGGTCACAGGTTGCGACAGATGGTCACACTGCTGTGATCTCTACAAGTCTGCCGAATAGTTGCCATTTGACGCCCGTCTTAGAGTACCATACTTACCTCCTGGCCAAGCAAATCCACTTTGGTCAAGCCCCGCCTGGTCTACATAGCTTCATCCAGCCCGCCCCATTGGTCAGAACCTCCCGCAGTTCTACTGGGACCTCCCTACTAGTCCCCCACTGTCGAACTTCCCTTGGTCAAAGAGCCTTTTTATACAGAGCCCCCTGTTGGCTCAACGGCCTCCCCCCTCTGTCTCCCTGGAGCCCAGGATTGGTCCCTTCAAGACTAGTCTCAAAGCTCTTCTGCTAGAATCTTCAGCTTGTGACTGTCCCTAACCCTCTCTTCCTGCTGCTCCCCCCTCTTGTCGGGGCTCTGTTGTATAACTCTACCTCATAAATGGTATGATATATACAGAAACAAATGTGTATTCATGTATTCCCTAAATATTATGGATAACGCTGGGTCCTCCTCTCCCAAAAACTATTGTTCTGTATTTCCCTGTCTGTGTGGTTTTGTGTATTGTCTTTCTTCCCTGATCACTGTATTTATAATATTGTGTAATACTGTATGCATAATTCCATTCCTTGTTCTCTCTCTCTCGGTTCTCTTACCTGAACACTGCACTGCTTAATACTCTATGTAAGTCCTTATTGTTGTTTGACGTGGAGCCTTTGTAAAGGAGTCTGACTCAAAGGGTTGTAATTCCGAATGTTATTAAATGAATAAATAAACAAGATGAAGTGCAGTTCCCTTCTGTCACCCAGGGACAAGCCAGTTTAATGCAGTGTACAGCTTACAGTGCCAAGTGTCAGCCTAGCTAGACTGTTGTAAAGCGCATCTAATTTGGCCAGTCTGGATTTACAGGCTCCACGGAGGAAGATGGCCGCGTAGTCGAAAGAAGGGGGGTATCATAGATTATTCTCTCTGTAGTCCTGGAGCAGCAATGATTTGTTTTTGAAGAGGAAGCAAATCTTTGGGGCTGGGCTTTTGACGAGTTTGCTGACATGGGTGTTTCCCTGTGAGGAGAAAGTCAGCCCAGAAACTAAAATATATGTATGTATTCGCTATGCACTTCCGGGGAGGGGGATACAACTGTAGTAACAATGATCAGAGGGGCAGAGTGGGCATAGCTCTTAAGTCATGGGGAAGACCCAAATACCACAGCTTTGGTCTTTCCCACATATTTAAAGACAGTTTGGAGTTGAGGAGAGAGGCTTGCAGGTCATAAAAACCCTTTGGAGAGTGATCTGCGCAGCATGGATGTTGATTCCAGAGGTATGGAGCACAGTATCATCTGGGTACTGCTGGCGGTTCCCCCTTCTGGCATGCTGACCCAGGGCTTTTATGTGTAAAGAGAACAGTAATGGGCCAAGTACTGAGCCTTGTGAACCTTTAATGACAGAGGAATTTGACTCAGTGCCATCGATCCTGATGCTCTGTTTGTGGTTAGTTAGATAACTGCTGAACCCGCTTGCTACCTCTGAGCTGATGTGCAGCTCAGCTAGTCTGATCAGTAGAATTCTGTGGTCCATTATTTTGAAGCAGGGCCTTTGATAGGTCAGTGAAGATGGCACCATTGCATTTTCCTCCATCTATGGCCAGAGTGATGTCATCGTGTACCGTTGTCACAGCAATCACTGTACTGCAGCCCCAGTAATTCTGAATGCTCTCCCGAGACCCCAGAGAGAGACTCTGTCGGTGAAGGCCTTTAAAAGTGGCCTTAGATTTTACCTGTTCAAGTAAGCATGTGATAACATCTGAGCTTGCTCCTGTAACTTTACGCTATTGGAATTGCTGCGACTCACGTGTATTGTATTGTATTTTATTATAGTGTATAGTCAGGGTTTGTTCTGCATAGATTTACATGCCAGCTGAAACCTTGTTGTACCACAGTTCAAAGGTCTTGGAATGCAGTTGTATCCTTCTGTGGTACAGCAAGGTTCCAGCTGATCGGAAATCCTCGCGGCAGCTGATGTTTTTCACGGCACTGCCACACACAATGCAGTTCAAGTTCTAAAAGGAAACAGCCTGCCTGCCGTGGGAGCACTGTGAAAGGACTATTAGTTTTTCTAAGATGTTAAGAAAAAATTAAAAAGCTATGCACTGTGAAAAAATACTGGTTGGGTAACGACATGCCAAACCAGCCTGAGCTGCCACCTCTGGCTTCTGGTTAAATTGGTCCTCTCAAGCTTCGCTCTCGAGGTCTGATGTAATCAAAACCCCTCTGTGGCAACACAGGCTGGTTGTGTGTGGTTGCCCAACTAGTGCTCTCTATATATAATATTGTGCTGATTCTGTTGTATGTTCTTTTGAAGATCATTAGGTGCCTGAGCCTCCAGGGAAAGGTGTCTTACTAAATAAAGTCATCTGGGGAAGGGTGCCATACTAAATAAAGTCATTGGGGGAAGGGTGCCATACTAAATAAAGTCATCTGGAGAAGGGTGCCTTACTAAATAAAGTCATTGGGAGAAGGGTGCCATACTAAATAAAGTCATCTGGGGAAGGGTGCCATACTAAATAAAGTCATCTGGGGAAGGGTGCCTTACTAAATAAAGTCATTGGGGGAAGAGTGCCATACTAAATAAAGTCATCCGGGAAAGGGTGCCTTACTAAATAGTCATCCAGCGAAGGGTGCCCTACTAAATAAAGTCATTGGGGAAGGGTACCCTACTAAAGTCATCTGGAGAAGGGTGCTATACTAAATAAACTCATTGGGGGAAGGTGCCCTACTAATTAAAGCCATCCAGCGAAGGGTGCCATACTAAATAAAGTCATTGGCGGAAGGGTGCCCTACTGAAGTCATCCAGGGAAGGGTGCTATACTAAATAAAGTTGTCTGGGGAAGGGTGCCTTACTAAATAGTCATCCGGGGAAGGGTACCCTACTAAATAGTCATCCAGGGAAGGGTACAATACTAAATAAAGTCATCGAGGAAAGGGTGCCATATTAAATAAAGTTGTCCAGGGAAATAGTTATCCAGGGAAGGGTGCCTTACTAAATAAAATGATCCGGGGAAAGGTGCCATACTAAATTGTGATTCAGAGAAAGGGTGCCTTACTAAATAAAGTCATCTGGGGAAGGGTGCTATACTAAATAAAGTCATTGGGAGAAGGGTGCCATACTAAATGAAGTTGTCCGGGGAAGGGTGCCTTACTAAATAAAGTTATCTGGGGAAGGGTACCTTACTAAATAGTCATCCAGCAAAGGGTGCCCTACTAAATAGTCATTGGGGGAAGGGTGCCCTACTAAAGTCATCTGGGGAAGGGTGCCGTGCTAAATAAAGTCCGGGGAAGGGTGCCCTACTAAATAGTCATTGGGGGAAGGGTGCCCTACTAAAGTCATCTGGGGAAGGGTGCCGTGCTAAATAGTCATCGGGGGAAGGATGTCTTACTAAATAGTCATCCTGAGAAGGGTGCCATACTAAATAAAGTTGTCCAGAGAAGGGTGCTTTACTAAATAAAGTCGTCCAGAGAAGGGTGCTTTACTAAATAAAGTCGTCCAGAGAAGGGTGCCTTACTAAAGTCATCAAGGGACAAGCGCCTTACTAAATAAAGTTGTCCAGGGACATAAAGTCATCTGGGAAAAGGTGCCATACTAAATGAAAGTCGTCCAGGGAAGGGTGCCATACTAAATAAAGTCAGGGAGGGGTGCCTTTCTAAATAAAGTCATCCAGGGAAGGTACCTTACTAAATAAAGTCGTTCAGAGAGGGGTGCCATACTAAATAAAGCTGTTCAGGGAAAGGCTCCTTACTAAATAAAGTAGTCCAGGGAAGGATGCCTTACTAAATAGTCATCCGGGGACTGGTGTAATAGTAAATAAAGTCCAAGGAAGGGTGCAATACTAAATAAAGTCATCCGGGGAAGGGTGCCTTACTAAATAAAGTCATTCAGAGAGGGGTGCCATACTAAAGTCATCTAGGTAAGGGTGCCATATTAAATAAAGCTGTTCAGGGAAAAGTGCCGTACTAAATAAAGTAGTCCAGGGAAGGGTGCCATACTAAAAGTCATCGAGGGAAGGGTGCCATTAGGAGTGTCACGATAATAAAATTTTGACGATACAATAACCGTGATGAAATTATCACGATAACCTTGTTATCGTGATAATTTTGCCACTTGTGCAACGTTAGAAAAAGTATTTAAATTCAAATTTGTTTACATAATTTACATATTTGACTTGTTTTCAAGCAGTGCTATGCATTTATGCACATTATTTAGAAGTCTCCGTTGTAAAACAATGCAGAGTAAAATATTTAAACAATTTATTATTTTTTCACATTAAAATCTCTGAACTTCATAAAATTGCTTGCATTTTTTTACATAAAAATTCAAATACACAGTTAATACATGTGTTATACCCACAGAGTACAATACATTTTAAAATGTGAATGAGCAAATATTTTTACTTGCTTGTTTAAAGAGCACCTTTCCTGGATGTTTCTCTTTATCTGCAAAATCATCAGGAGACTTCTTTACCTGACTTGGATTTCCTCTGTAGTAGTTTAAAAATACTCTCTTTAGCCCCCTTGGGAAGGGAAAGGATCATATTTGCCCCAAGGAGGGTTATCCGCTCAATCCCTTCCACTTCCTGATTGCCAGTGCTGCCCCTCCTGCTTCCTTGTTTTGTGAGGTCATTATAGTGTAACCCCTAGGTGGTGCAATCGCAAGAGCTACTTACCCCTGCCTGCTTGGCTAGTAGCAGGTTAAGGGGCCTGGGTAATGAAACGGGCGCCACCACCCGGAGGTCAGGGTTATTTGTGGTCAAGCTAACCTGGGCACAGCCCTCCAGGACACTGTAACCCCCTCTTTCCCTTCTAGTGGCCTGAACAATATACAGTAATTACTTTCACAATGACCCTTATTCACCAGGCAATTACCCACACTGTTTGCACTTACCACCAGGGCTGGTTCCTCTAGCTTGACCCTGGGGACCCCCTGTAAAACAAGGTTAAGCACAGCAAATAGTAACAGTACAATAATTTTGGCACAGACTGGGACCACAGTCAGGTTAAATGCAAACAAAGTTAAATCTGATTTATTCAGGGGACTTGAACAAGGGAGGGGCGTAATCAGGTTGATTTGCTTAAAGGCTATATTAATCAGACAGTTATGCATGCAGTTCAGAGTCCCTACACAGTCACACACTCTGGGTACCCACTTAGGAAAACGGTGGGCTAGCCAGGAACGTTGCAGCTGGTTGGGGCCCTGTGATGGAAGAAAGCAACATGCACAACACACACTATTTGTAATCCGGAGCCGGAGGGCTCAGTTTGTGAAAGAAAAGGCAACAAGACAATTGGATGATAAGACTTTTAGATATAGCTGTTTTTGCAGGGAGCTACCCTGATGTTTACTCATGATACCCAATACTGGACACAGGCAGGACGAAATCGAGACTGCAGGCTGTTGAGCTGGAGTGCCTGGAGAAGCAGGGCCCACACAAATCACCGAGGCGTCATTCCTGTTCAAGGCATTAAGCAGGGAGCTGATCCCCAGGCCGATCTCTCGTCGATGACTTTCTCTACATAGCAGGTATTCTAGCTGAGCCAGTATAGCAGGGACCAGGCACACGGAAATGGATACGGATTCAGTCCTTGGAGCTGGATACAGCCTCCAGCAAGCAAAACACACTTCAGACACTCAGTGGGGAACCAAATCACGACCCACTATAAGCACACAGCACATTCACATATAAGGAAATTCCACTGTACCAGGCAAATGGCTCTCCGGTTGCAATTACAGAGTCTCTGCACAATCCGGGAGTTCAGAGGTAGCTGGAAGTCCTGACAGGCCGATCACATTTAGCAAATCTTCAGTCTTCTTCAGGTTAAAGCCTGGTCACAATTCAGTGGCTTAATTCGCTCTCCAAATTTGGATTCAGTTTGAAAAAAAAAAACACAAATTCCCGCTCAGGGACAGCAGGCAGGTATGCAGGCCAAACTCAGGCTTTTCCACAGTTCTCCCACGCAAATCCACTATGGATTGCTGCTCGAACTATCTCGAGCTGTTACTTCTTCACTTCCTAACTCAGATCTAACTGAAACTGCAAGCAATGTGGGACTTTCCCCAAGATCCAAAAGGTTCGGTTGGCTGATCTGTCTGTCAGTCACAACACGGGCTCCCCCTCCAGGTTATTTTAGGCGCCAAAAGCCCAAAACTACAATTTTTACAAGTTTTGGCCTCACCAAGCCCCTGTAGGCAGGCTCCATTTTAGAGTCCCAAATGTACTGATTGGCCCATTCTGCAGTCCAGGACCAAGATGATGGAAACAAACATAACTGTCCATGCTGCAAAGAAGGCAGGTTAGAACAAACTGCAATATTATTACTACTCTAACAAATGATCAGCAAGCAAGTACATCTTGTAACAGAGCTCACTCTCAGATTAATTATGACTGCAATCCAGACACCTCTGAAAGAGACAGTACACAGAGGCTATACAGGCACTCTCTGGCAGTACATTTAAACTGCTAAAACGCAGGACACCAGCTTGGTAGTGAGCATTTAAGCAAGCTCAAGGAAGACTTTTTGAGAACTCCTATTTGTAGGGAGGGGTTACACCCTTCCCTGCCTGGAGAAAACTTGGCGTCCGCTTCAAGTCTGTACCACCACAATATCAGAAATGCAATATAAACGAGACATATATATCATTAGCTTGTTACATCACTATACCTTTCAATATACTTTGCATTACTACATCCTTATTTACAATACTTATGCATGTTTCATACAGGTAATGCTGATTCCACTATGATTAACACATTAGTAACATCACAATACTGCTTCAGGTAATAACTTCCTGTACATTAAACAATGTAGGAGGGGGCCCTTCCCTGTCAGCTAACTTGGGGCTGGATGGGGCAGGGGCACCATACTGGGAAGGGAGAACAATCAACCTGGAATCTGCAATTAAGCTCAATTTGGGTAGTGAGCTCTGAGAAATATAAACACCTTTGTGAACCACATTGAGAGGCAAATCCACTGGCCTCCCGAGAGAATCATAACTGAAGTGCAATACTAGCAACAGCTTGGCCAGTCTTTCTAGGGGGAACAGCCACAGTCTCTGTACTTTCAGCACTAACTTTGGCGCTTTCGTCATTCATGAGGGGTGCCTCTGCACAGATGGGAATGTCCAAACTGGGAGCACTGTCAGCTCCTTGCACTGTATGCTTTGTTTCCACAACACTTTGCTCATTTAGAGAAGGTTCTGGCACAGTTAAGCTTTGTGGCACTGAAGGAGGGCTGTCACCACTCTCATATTGTTGTTCAAGTTCTGGTGTGTCACCAGAGAGACTCAGACCATCAACCCCTTCTTCGGGCAAGTCACACAGTTCCACTAAACACAGGTAGTCCTGCAGCCTCAGACGTGATACTTTGCACTTCACTTTCAGGGAGCATTGGCTCCAAGGACGAAGCTGGGGGGGTTGGGCAGTCTAGAAGGCCCAGCTTCATCCCCACAATTAGTCATAGGGATACCTCAAAACAGCTGACTCAATTCATAGGAGGGGTAATAGGCATTGCCACACTCACTATCGTCAGAGGTGGACTGACACTCACTATCATTCTGGGCCTGCTGCGGGGGGAAACCTTAACTCTGTAACTACTGGGGTAGGTTGACTCTGTTTCTTTTTTGCAGCAGCATGAGTCACCGGCCCAGGGGAGGCAATGTCTGCTGCCTCAGCTTCAATAATAACTTGGCCGATAGGCAACAGGTGGTTACGGTGCATGGTCTTGACAGCTTTGGAGTTATTCTCTGGGCGTACCTTGTATACTGGTAGATCATCCAACTTTCCAACTACTACGTGAGGAAGATGGTGCCACCTATCGGCAATTTTGTGCTTACCATGTAGTCCCAAATTGCGTAACAACACACAGTCCCCAGGCCGTAGCTCTTGAGCCTTTACTTTCTTGTTGTGCCTCTCTTGTTTGGTGAGATTTCTTTTAGTGGTCATTGTCTGGGCTAGTTGATATGCATGGTTCAGTTGCGCTTTCAGTTTCTGTACATACTGAAGGTAGTTTTTGGCTCGGACCCCATCTGGAGAGACCCCAAAGCAGACATCAACTGGCAGTCGGACCTCCCTCCCGAACATGAGATGGTAGGTGGAGAACCCAGTAGCATCATTTCTGGTGCAATTGTATGCGTGTACTAAGGTGCTAATCTGCTGGCTCCATTATTGCTTGTCGTTTGGATGGAGGGTGCCCAGCATGTCTAGAAGGGTGTGGTTAAAACGTTCTGGTTGAGGGTCCCCCTGCAGGTGATAAGGGGTGGTTCTTGACTTCCACAACCCCCACACAGAGAGCATTTCTTTGATTAGCCTACTTTCAAAGTCTCTGCCTTGGTCAGAGTGGATCCACTAGGGGGCACCATAGTGGACGAAGAATTTTGCCACTAGCACCTTGGCCACGGTAGAGGCTTTTTGACCTTTAGTTGGAAAAGCTTGTGCATACCATATGAAATGATCCATAACCACTAACACATTGCCAATATTCTGTTGATCAGGTTCTAAACACAAAAAATCTATGCAGACCAGTTCCAGGGTGGAGCCTTGGATGTAGCCTGCTTAGATTTCAGTAGGGCCTCCAACACCATCAAACAGGAGACACACAAACAAACTAGGCAGTCTGGTAGTGGGTCCAAAGGTAGTAAACTGGGTAAGAAATTGGTAAGGCGGTAGACAACAGAGAGTGGTGGTAAACGGAGCTCACTCCACGGAAGAGAGAATGACCAGCGGGGTGCCACAAGGATCAGTATTGGGACTGGTCCTCTTTTATTAGCAACATTGCAGAGGGGCTAGAAGGAAAGGTATGCCTTTTTGCAGATGACACAAAGATCTGCAGTAGGGTAGACACTCTGGGGGTGGTTTGTGTGTGTGTGTGTGTGTGTGTGTGTGTGTGCAAAATATGAATAGAGATTGAAGAACGCTTGAGGAGTGGTCAGAAGTGTGGCAACTAAGATTCTAGGATAAGAAGTGCAAAATTATGCACTTGGGGAAAAGAAACCCAGGGCAGAGTACAAAATGGGGAGAGGGGAGTAGTACTAATGACCACCAATTAAAAAAGAGACCTGGGGCAATCATATCTGACAATCTAAAGGTGGCCAAACAGTGTGACAAGGCGGTGGGAAGAGTTAGTGGGATGCTAGGGTGCATAGGGAGGCGTATCACCAGCAGAAAGAGAGAGGTGCTGATACCGCCATATAAATTATTGTGAGACCTCACCTGGAGTATTGTGTCCAATTCTGGAGACCACATCTCCAGAAGGACATAGAGTAGAGTCATTCCAGAGGAGGGCAACTAAACTGGTGCAGGGCTTGCATCAAAAGCCATATAAGGAGAGGCTAAAGGACCTCAATATGTACACACTGGAGAAAAGGGGCTGGGGTATATGATAGAGACTTTCAGATACCTCACAGGTATAAATAGGGTACAAGAGAGAAGTAATTTTCAGAAAAAAAGATGCTCAAGAAAAAGGGGTCATACTATTGTAACCCCCCTGCAAATGGAGGTTCCCAAAAGACTTCCAGGAGCTTGCTTGAATGCTCCAAGCCTGAATGGTGTTTGGCATTTAAGCCATTTATCAGTGAGTGTTTTTAGAACCTCTGGTACTGTCTCTTTAAGAGCTGTCTGCTTGCAGACATAATTAGTTTGTATGGGGGACTGTGTGTTTCTTTGATTGAGTACCACTCAAGCTGCTGCCAATTCACTTCTTTTTGCAGTCACTAGGAGTGCAAAGGGAACCTATCTGAAAGATGTAACTGTTTGCCAGAAATTATTTAGAGTAATAATGAAATTACAGTTTGTCTAACCTGCTTTCTTTGCAGTCAGAACTGTGTCTGCTAGTTCCCAATTCTAGTTTTGAACTGCTGAACTGGACCAATCAGTGTGGGTAAGCTAGCTCTAAAATGGTGCCTTGGCCGAATCAGAACTTGGACTCATAATCTGAGCCAGCCACAAGAGGATTGTATGGGCAGTGACTCTGGGAGATGTAGTTTAGACTTCAGTGCCTTTTGGACCAACAGCAGCAGTCTATTGTGAGTGACAGCCAATCCAGTCAAGAACTGGGAGGAACTCAAAGGAAGTGCCGGTTTTGTCGGTTGGAGTTTCAGTTGAGCTTTGGCAGTGAAGAAGGAAGGAGCCCTGTGCTTTTCAGTGTGCAGTTTTAGTCAAAAAACGTGTGTAAGGCCCAGAGTTCCGGTCTGCAGCTTGTGTAACAGCTTGTTAGGACTGAATCCATCCTGTGAAAAGAATCAAAGGATCTCTGAAGAGTAGAAACCAGGCTCACCCTGTAGAAGACTGGAGGAATTGCTGAAAATTGCACTCGGTCTGTCAGGAACTGAATCTGCTGTGTGTTCTCCCGGGTATTGTGCAGTAATTGCGATCGGGATACAGATGCAGCCTGCCTGGTACAGTGCTTTTTTATATGGATGTGTGAAGAGGTTTGTGTACCTCAAGTGAGCCCTGCTGACATTGAAGGACCCTATCTTATTTGGAGGTTGTGAGTACTAATTCAGGGTCGCTCCCTGTTGAATTGCCACATTAAATCCAAATGGAATTACTGTACTGCTGACTGTTTAATTCTCCTTTTCTCTGTGTGAAAGGGCCCCTACCAGCTGCCACGGTTTGGACTAGCCACTAGGGCTTGGGTACCCAGGGACAGTAACTGATAGGATAGGCCTGTGCACAGAGCCATAGGTAGATTATTAGAGTGATAAGCTAATTAACCTGATTTCCCTGTCCTTGTTATATCCCTAAATAAATCAGAGCTGCTTGTTTCAGCAAAGTTATACTGCCTGAGGTATTTGTCTATGTTAAAGTACTGTACTGTGATTGTTGCACTGTATCTCATTTCACAGGAGGTCCCAGTGCGGAACCAGACCTGGGGGTAAGTGTATACTGTGAAGGTAATTCTGATATATTGTGTGGGCCACTAGTGGGAAGAAAGGGGGGTTGCAGTGTCCCAGAGGGCTGTGACCAAGTTAGTTTAACTATTGCAAACCCTGACCTCTGGGTGGAGGCACCCGCCATTGGATCCAGGCCCCTCAACCTGTTAGTGGCAAATCAGGCAGGGGTAGTAGCCCCTGGGATAGCGCCATCTAGGGGTTACACTATGATGCTGAATTGGGTAGATTTAGGGGAAATATGAGGAAGTACTTCTTCACAGAGGGAATGGTGGATACCTGGAAAAGCCTCTCAGCGGAGGTGATCAGAGCAAAAACTGTAATGGGATTCAAGAACGTGTAGGATAGGCATAAAGGAACCTTATTGGTTAGGAAAGGAAGGGTAAAGTCTGAGACCAAGCAGGAATTGCAGTATTATAGTAAACATAGAATTTGACGGCAGATAAGGACCGCTTGGCCCACCCAGTCTGCCCATTTCCTTACCAAATGGATAAGCTGCACATCCTAGTTAACCAACAGCCTACTTCTTCCTACCCCCCCCTAGAATTTCCTTATGACTGTCCCATGCATTCTTGAATTCCACCACTGTTTCTGACTCCACAACCTCCTTCTGTAGGCCATTCCATGCATCCACAACCCTCTCTGTGAAAAAATACTTCCTTACGTTACCTCTGAGCTGCCCCCCCTCCATCTTCAAATTGTGCCCCCTTGTTCTTGCACACCTCTTTTTCTGAAAGATGCTACCTTCTTGGACTTTGTTGATTCCCTTGAGGTACTTGAACGTTTCTATCATGTCCACCCTCTCCCTCCTTTCCTCGAGGCTATACATATTAAGCTCCTTAAGTCTCTCTTCATATGTCTTCCGGTGCAGACCCTGCACCATTTTAGTTGCCCTCCTCTGGACTGCCTCCATCCTGTTTATGTCTTTGCAGAGATTGGGTCTCCAGAACTGAGCGCAGTACTCCAGATGGGGTCTCACCAGCTGTCTGTACAGAGGGATAACAACTTCCTGTTTTCTACTGGTGATGCCTCTCCCTATGCATCCCAGTATCCCCCCAGCCCTCCTCACTGCATTCTCACATTGCTTGCCCACCTTTAGATAATCTGATATGACTACCCCTAGGTTGCCTTCCATTTTTGTTGTTGTTAGTATCTCACGCCCCACTATGTACTCTTCCCCTGGGTTTTTGTTTCCCAGGTGCATTACCTTGCACTTCTTAGCACTGAATCTAAGCTGCCACACATTTGACCATTCCTCCAACCTTGCCAAGTCCCTTCTTATCCTTTCCACCCCACCTTGTGTTTCAACTCTGTTGCAGATCGTTGTGTCGTCAGCAAAGAGACATACTTTTCCTTCCAGTCCCTCTGCAATGTCGCTTATAGAGACACTGAAGAGGACCGGTCCTAGGACTGAACCCTGCGGTACCCCACTAGTAACCCCTCTTTCTTCAGAGTTGACTCTGTTTACTATTACCCTCTGTGTCCTGTTCTTCAGCCAATTCTTTACCCAGGCTACCATCTTGGGACCCACTCCCAGGCTGGCTAACTTGTATATTAATCTTTTGTGTGGTACTGTGTCAAATGCCTTGCTAAAGTCTAGGTAGGCCATGTCCACAGCCCCTCCCTGATCTACTACTTTGGTCACCCAGTCAAATAAATCTATTAGATTCGTCTGACATGACCTTCCTGCTGTGAATCCATGCTGCTTTGTGTCCTGTGCCCTCTGGCCTCTAGGTACTCGACAGTTCTTTCCTTCAGAAGTGATTCCATCATTTTCCCTATCACTGAGGTTAAACTAATAGGTCTGCAGTTTCCTGCTTCTGCCCTGCTCCCACTTTTGGTGAAGTGGAATCACATCTGCCCTCCTCCAGTCCTCAGGTACCACCCCATCCTCCCATGATCTGTTAAAGAGGGTAGTCAGTGGTGTCACTAGTTCTACCCTTAGTTCTTTTAGAATTCTGGGATGAATCCCATCAAGCCCCATTGCTTTGTCCACCTTCAGTTTTAAGAGTTCTTTCAGAACCCTTTCTTCTGTAAATGGGCTGGTATCAACTCCTGTATCTAGCGTGTTTCTACTGTTTGGTTTAGGTACCTCCCCCTCTTCATTTGTGAATACCGAGCAAAAATATTTGTTTAGTATCTCTGCCTTTTCACAGTCACCCTCTGCCCACACCCCCTTCCCTTTATTAAGTAGGTAGAGAAAACTGTCAGGCTAGGTGGGCCAAGTGGTTCTTATCTGCCATCAGTTTCTATGTAAGCAAGTTGACTGGTGCACATACCTTCCCCCCCCATTTCTTTTTCCCATCCCTCGGGCTGGCACACATGCGATGGTGTGAGTGTGTGACGTAAAGATGTCACATGTGCTCATCCCCTGCACCCAGACAGTCAGAAGGCTGTTACTGCTGCATCATCCAGCCGCCACTGGATGGCAGTCAAGCAGAGACTTGCATTGTACCCCCCTACTCAAAGGAGAGTCGTCAATGGCTGCTCAGTCCTCCTTCATGCAGTCAGTTCTACAGCAACCCAGGTCTATTCCTGAACCTGATTTACCAGCATGGCGAAAGTCGAGGTGCCCAGGCCCTCAAAACTCCATGCCACACGGCCAACACTGCATTTCTTATTGTAAGGAAAAATATTAAAAATCTGATAGGAGGATGGTGGGGAATCGGGAATCATGTTGCACCTGGAAAAGGATGCCCTGCTGGAAAAGAAAGCTGAGGTGCTTTATCACTGTATATCGTAATATATTGTGCTGCACGATAATCGAGATACTGTTTTTTTTACAACGATAAATTAGCGTCAGTAGTAATTATCGTGATATATCGTCATATCGTGATATCGTGGCATCCCTAGGTGCCATACTAAAATCATTAGGGGAACGGTGCCTTACTAAATAGAATCATCCAGGTAAGGGTGCCATAGTAAATAAAGTTGTCAGAGGAATGGTGCTATACTAAATAAAGTCATCTGGGGAAGGGTGCCGTACTAAATAAAGTCATCTGGGGAAGGGTGCCATAATAAATAGTAATTTGGGGAAGGGTACCATACTAAATAAAGTTATCTGGGGAAGGGTGCCTTACTAAATAAAGTCATTCGGGGAAGGGTGGCGTACTAAATAAAGTCATGTGGGGAAGGGTGCCGTACTAAATAAAGTCATTCGGGGAAGGGTGCCATACTAAATAAAGTCATCTGGGGAAGGGTGCCGTACTAAATAAAGTCATCTGGGGCAGGGTGCTGTACTAAATAAAGTCATTTGGGGAAGGGTGCCATTGTAAATAAAGAACAGATCCAGAAGCAGATGGTTTGATACCTTTTATTGGACCATAGATGTTACAAAAAGAACAAAGTGCTTTAGCTTTCGGACCAACCAAGTCCTTCCTCAGAAGCTTATGACAGTCACCCAGAAAATCACATAACTGTTAACACCCAGATCATGTATTAAAAAAAAAAAATTATTATTATTGGTATAAAATAATCATTTAAACTATAACTGAAGTTTGCATCAGAGAAACTAGATAGCACCAGTTTGTCTTTAGCTGAGGAGCCTTTCAAGGTTAAATGTCACCAGAATAAGATAAAAACCACTTCGAGCAGAGAGCTCCACTAACATAAGTTCTGAATGTCGTGGTGTGTTTTGAGAATCCAGTCTAATGAAAAGCAAAACCTTTGGATAAAATATTTACTTAATACATGTTTAGCTGAGGAGCTGTTTTTATCTTATTCTGGTGACATTTAACCTTGAAAGGCTCCTCAGCTAAAGGCAAGCTGGTGCTATCTAGTTTCTCTGATGCAAACTTCAGTTATGGTTTAAATGAGTATTTTAAACCAACGAGAATTATTTCTATTTTTTTATGCATGATCTGGGTGTTAATAGTATGTGATTTTCTGAGTGACTGTCATAAACTTCCAAGGAAGGACTTGGTTGGTCCGAAAGCTAAAGCACTTTGTTCTTTTCGTAACATCTATGTTGGTACAATAAAAGGTATCAAACCATCTGCTTCTGGATCTGTTCTTACAAGGACCACTATGGCAACTAAACAATTTGATTGTAAATAAAATAATCGGGGGAAGGGTGCCATACTAAATAGAGTAATTGGGGGAAGGGTGGCGTACTAAATAAAGTCATCCGAGGAAGTGTGTAGTACTAAATAAAGTAATTGGGGGGGGGGGAGGGTGCAGTACTAAATAAAGTCGTCCCTCTGCTCCTTTTTCCTCTGCCTTACCTGTAGAATGAGTATTCATCATTGGCTATCATAGGGTCAAAGAGTAGTATCTTACAGCCAGGTCTCAAAAAGTATCAGAAATCTGGGTTTGTTTACCACCGTCAAAGTCCTTAATGGGTCTAGTTTAGGCACAGCACTTCTGACATTGGCATAGCAGAAGGAGGTATGCTTATATTGCTTCATGCTTGCTTGGAGCCAGTTAGCGACTAGGGCCTGGGTTGGGGTTGATATCAACACATAATAACAGCCACGTGATCATAAGGGTTCTGAGGGTGGCACCTTGTAGTTGCTAAGAGGTCAGAAGTAGGGAGCTTACAGCATACCCTCTAAGTGCCAGGTGTTTTCTTCCCTCTCTTATCCTTGATGTGTGGCTTGCTAGGCCAACTGTTTTTGTGGTTACCAGCTTCTCCGCAGAGTCAGACTGGCTCTCCTGGATACCTGGAAATTTTCAGGTCCATCCGCCTCTGTTGGGTACCTGGCCACATTCAGAACTCTGAAAAACATTGTGTTTTTTCATCTGTTTCTAATTAAATGGGATATTTTGGACACTGCATGGCAGTGTAAGATGCAAACATAGAGTGTGTGTTATATTTAAGGGGAATACTGACCTGAGTGTGTCACCCTGGGATCTCAACTGTTCATTTTCCAGGTGGGCCTCGTATCACCTTTCCAGGTGGGCCCCCTGTACCCCAGGCCAACCCTACTTCTCCAAAAAACAGATCAGCCTATTTACTGCCAGAAACAATGGAACATCATGCGCTTTTGAGTCCTCCCGACATGTGTGTAACCAAGTTTCTCAATTTAACTCTCTTTCAATTAAAAACACAAAGCTGACATTACTGTGTAATTAATATTCATAATGTTTTTTTCCTCTCCCTTCAGTTGTTAGTCCATGTTCCCTCTTTGTATTCTGTGATAGGTATCTGGGAATGTTTCAGTGCATAAGTTCAGGAAACTTGGCTTTTTTCCCTTGATTTCATAACTATGTAGTCAGCTTAACCAGGACTGCCCCAGTCTGATCAGCAGGGGTGACAAGCCCAGCTAGCAGGGCATCCCAAGGAGAGAGTACAAGCCTCCCTGGCTGGGTTTGTCTCCAGTGTAGTATGCAAGTTTTACAGCTGTTTTAATTAAACCGTTCTTTCAGTTCCAGATGTTGCTTGCCTCAGGCCTTTGCCACTCAACAGTCTCACTGTCGTGTTTTCATGTGGGCTTTTAACTTTAAAGTAAGATTCTTTTATTACACTGTCCTTTCGTTATCCATGACGGAGTTGACATTTTGGTGGTGGTAGTGGGGGGCCTTAAAATACCACCAGTTTGTGTTAGTGAAATCTGAGATTTCGTGGCCAAAGTGTCCTCTAACTAGCAAATGCATGTTAAGTATCAGCAGACATTCATTTCTGTTTCCAGACTTTGTTCAGTTTCACAGTAGAACTGGGAAATGTGCACATCTCAGCCCCACTCACCCATCAACATAACTAGTGAGGACGCTTGTGTCTCACTAAACCAAAGAGCAAGGGTTTACCTAGCCACAGCCTTAGAAAGTTTAAATAAAGGGGCGCTGCCCTTTAGTGAACAAAGATCCATGGCGTCAAAGCCTGCCCACCGTCAATTAATATTTACATAGCTGAAGATTGTATCGCACTGTTGTAACACAGGAGGAAATGACTTTCTGAATCCCGTTTTAAATCTCCTTTAATCTCTGTGTAATATACCATTGGTTTAGTGGTCCTTAACATATCAAACAGGCAGGCCTCATGAGGCAGACACAGTGCAGTAACAACGCAGAAAGTTAATGTCGTCTTTTTAGGAAGGGCTGGCCTGCGTGCATCCCCCTTTTAATATATCCAGTGTAAAAAGTGAGTGAAAGCAATCACGGCAGCACATTCCTCCTCATTAAATATCAAAATATTTGGTCTGCTTTGATGCCTGGAAAAAAGAAACTGGCTGTTTATTTAATGCCTGCATTTGCATTTGGTGGTTGCCCCGTTGGTGTTAATGCAGCATTTGAATTACTAATATCCGCTCACATTGTGTCACGTTGAAGAAGGCTACCGTGGTAACAGTGACCTAGTTAACCAGAGGGTTAAGTGTTGTTTTTTAGCCCCCCACTGTGGCAGAGTTTTCCCTGTTTCAGTTTTTTTAATCATTCCTCCATTGTACCACTGTTGCTCAGCTGACTTCTTTTTACCCTGCTTGGAAAGCAGGGAACAGCTGCCAAGCAAGTACTGTTTGCATCTTCAGTTGCCTGAGGGAGACGACCATCCGACTGATAGTTCTCACTGCTGGTGGCCATACTCCAGCATTTAGTGGAACCATGCAAGAATACCGTCTGTGATATTTGCATTTATTTATTTATTAAGGTTCTCAACCAAGTTGTTATTTTATATGTCTATACGTACACACATATATACATATATTGTGCAACATGTGTACTGATAACTAGCAAGATAAAAAGTTATCTTGACCCAAAATAGCAACATAATGTTATCTTTCAAAGTAGGGTATGTCACATCAACTCAACAAAACAAAAGGTAATATCTTGCAAAGTAGGGTATGTCACAGTGCATTCGGATCCAATCGGAGTGCAGCTTTCACAGTGCTGATGACATCACAGTAGCCAAGTGCAGCACTGAAGCCAGCAGTTGAAAACAAACAGAAACAGTTATATGTTAATACGAAGAGCAGATTCACAAGGTATAACTAGTTAACTAATGTTGTATAAAGCATGTATACAACGGCCTGACTCAGACTACACAGTTTGTCATCACTTGTGTGGAGACAGGACTTCCATAACTCAGGTCTGGCTTCACCACTCGTGAGTTATGGTCCTGCCCCCTCACAAGATAAATTGCATAATTTGAGTCCGCCTATTGCATATCCCCTATGTGTACACAGACGGAAAGGGGGTAAAAATGACAAGATAATAAAGATAGCTAGTGACATCAGCAACAGCAACATATAAAAAAAATTGTTACTGTTGTCACAGTGGAATACTGAACCAGTCAGAGAGCAGCTTTCACAATGCTGATGACATCACAGTGCCTAGTGCAGCACTGAAGCCAGCTGTTAAAATCAAAGAAAAAATGCAAAATCATCAAACAAACTGCACATTTGAAAGGTGAGGCAGGTTTGGGCTCCCTTCTGTCCTGCCCCACCAACCCCCACTGTCCACCACCTCCCCAGGCTTACCTGATCGGGCTGGTACCCCCTTCCCCCAGTTGCCCATTGGGCAGGGTCAGGAGGGGGAAGGCCATCTCCCCTCCCCCCCAGTCATAATTCAGTTGGCTGTCGGGTTTGTTTTAGTGGTGAAGTGGGTGAGGGCTCAGTGCGCAGGGCATCATTGACGCCTGCCTCACCATTTTGTCCCTGCCACTAACCACAGCCACACGTGTACTTGGAGGTGCACATGCAACCCAGAACCATGGCTTCCCCTCCCCTGACTCACATCTCCCGCTCGTGCATCAGTGCTACCACCTGCCCTCCACCTGGTGGCATCAAAGGCCAAGACAGCATATCACCCCAATCTGAGTGAGGAGCGCAGCCAAGCAGTCGCCCATTCTCTCCCAACCCTTTCCCCCCAATGCCAACCCGACCTTGTTCCTGAACTTGGGTCGCCAGTGTGGCGAGAGGTAAGGCACACAGCACCTCAGCCCTCTGCGCCACCAGACCGCCCCCTTCTCCCCCTCACACACACACTTCAGGATAAATTATATATTGTGAGTCAGCCCGCTGCATATCCCACCCACACATATACACATATATAGTCTTATTTTACTTTCAGAACATGCTAACCTCACAGGTCACTGGGTTCTGAATGCACTTGTGAAATCACATCTGATATTTTCAATGCAGGCATGACATAGCCCACATTCATGCAGCGGGGCAGTATAAAAGAGTGTGATAAATCCATTTATCTGAGTCATTGTCTGTATAAATTTCACACAGTAACCACGTCACTCCATTTATACACATAGTTCCTCCTCCGGCTGGCATTATATCCAGCCTCTTTCACTGTCACAGTGAATGTTACATAACAAGAAAAAACAACACATGAAGCAGATTTACAGGCCTTGGTTTCGCCCTGAAAGACCCGCCGCTGCTGCTCTGCAGTTTGTTTTCAAAACGCTTCCCCTCCCCCAAATACAATTTCTTTTTTAAACAATAGACTCTCTGCAGTACTCACACAACTCATTACACTCTCTGCCACCTGCCCGCCTGCTCACTTCCTTCAGCTGACTACTGCACGGTTCCTACTCCTCCTTTAAACAGGGCAAAGTTAAAAAGTATTATAACTTTTTTAAGTTTCTCACTTGCCTCCATAGCAGTTTGTGGCATCATCATCCGGCTACTTACTTCCAGTCCACTCCGCTTTCACACCTGGACCTCATCTCTAAGCACCCCCTTCCCCTCTCACTCAGACACTGCACTTGGAATCCCGAAGCTAACAATGCGGCTCCTCTCTCACTTTAGATAACATATGCTGCATATAACTGCCACACCAAAAGAAAAAGAAACCGGGAAACTGTACACATTTACTGTAATGTCCTCCTCTCACAGTACAAAACCCGTTCGCTATGAGACAACGCCATTTTTTTCCTATAAATATGCAAATTATAACCTGACCACCAATTGAAACACACCTCAGGTACATTCCATGTAGTGTTCCATGTGTCAGTACGCTACGGCATGCATAGCAACCACTATACAAAGCGAGGCTATACTATTCACAACCAATGCAACCAGGCGGAAAGGTACTGTTGTACAAGTAAGCCCCTAAACTTCATAAAAAATAAAATACAATAAAGTGTCACACCAGATCCTCTCCTGTTGCATAAATGAAATATGTGGGAGGCGAGTGTGTGAAAACCTATTTATCTTGCACAGCTGCTTGTGACTTCTCGTAACCCTCACCACTCGTGCGGTTACTTGAGGTCACAGGCAGCTGTACAAGATAAATGGGTTGTCATACACTCACCCCCCATCGCATATCCCCTATGTACATGTATGCTGCTGTATGTACATATACAAAATAAAGGCAGCGCCGTGCAGGACCTCTGAGGAAAGAGACCTTGGGTCATCATCCATGACTCCCTAAAGCAGTGAAACAAGGCCTACAGTAAGGCAAATGGGATGCTGGGGTGTCTAGGAAGGGGTATTGACAGAAGGAGGAAGGCTACCATTCCCCACCACATTACTGCCACTGGTGCCCCGAGGTGGTGATTGCAAGCAGGGATGCTGGAACAGGGAGGGGGGTTGTTGCCTGTTGCTGTCCTCCGGCATCTGCGCACATCCTGCACGTGTGCGCTGGGCAGGGCCTCTGCCAACGTCTGATGGTGGGAGAAAAAAAGGAAAATGCCAGCTGCCGCAGTATGCCATCTAGTCGTTCCTCGCAGGACTCCCTCCACTGACAAGCACTGTTGCTTGAACCGGACGTTAATGATGCCGGGGAATTGGAGTCCCTTCGGTGGCCCCACCAGGGAAGACCATAGCACGGTTAAGTATTGGGAATGGCAGGGGTTGGGGAGGGCACAACTGAAGAAGAGCCAGCGGAGGAGGATTAAAAAAAAAAAAAAGCTTGCAAGTAGAAAAATGTAATCTAGTTGCAAAATCACTGAGGCAGCCTCACACTAAGTTGTGGGGAGTCTGTGGATGTCTACTTTTAAACTAGTAGAAAATTCCTTTTACCCTGCTGGCTTGTATTGGAAAAAGCAACATTTCAACCCAGTTGGAAAATGAAAGCTTGTGGGGGCCAGTACAATTTTCCATTCACTAGCCCTGCTAGCTAGTGACTGCAGAACTTCATTTCAGTTACTGGGATGGTATCAAAGCCCTGTAATTACCTCCGAAGGTTTAATCATATCTTACCCGTGCAGCTCTTCTGTCTGCAGTGTCTTTCATTTAGAATTATTGCAGACAGGATACTAGGATGCACAGGGTGGGGGATAAGCAGTAGAGGTCAGGAGGTGATCCCCCATACAGGTCACTGATGTGACCACACCTAGAATACTGCACAAGGTCCTGGAGTCCACATCTGTGGAGAGTCTGTGACAAGGTTGAAGCAGTATAGCACAGGGTAACAAAGATGGCCCATGGAATATGGAGCAAGACATACGAGGAGAGATTGCAGGACTTGAACGTGTACACTCCTGAGAAAATGATATAAAGGGGCGAGATGATCGAGACATACAAGTACTGACACAGGATAAATTGGGTGGTCAGCAAAGAACCTTTCTCCTTGAGCTCAGATAAAGGAGTGAGAGGGAACTCGCTTAAACTTGGGGAGGAGGGTTCAAAAGAGACATCCTGTGCACTTTTTCAAAATGGTGGACAGCTGGAACAAGCTGCCAGAGGAAGTGGCACAGGCCAAATCGGTGAACAGCTTTAAGCAGGGATTGGATAAGCATATAGGATTAGTTGGGGCGGAAACAAAGAGAAGGATGGCCTCTAGGGTTAGTGCTGAGTAGTATGGTAGGGTTGGTTCACTGGAAGAGCTGAATGGTCCGTCTCTGCTGTCATTGTCTATGCATCTATTTCTATCTCTTAAGTAAGCACACACTGTGATTCTTTGAAGCCATTCAAATGGAGGGTCCTGATTGGATGAAACCCAATCTTTAGTTTCTCATGAATAATTTTTTCCCCTAAGCAACCTTTTCTTAACTTTATCTGACATCAGCGGCCGCTCACCTTTGATATACAGCAGGCTGTCCTGTAATTTAGGAGAAACAGCTGTGAGCTGAATAATGCTTAAAAACACATACAAAAAACGTACTGTGCGTCTGAAAAGTTGGCTTGCAGTCATGAAAATAAGGCCTGTGACCACTCACGTATTTTAAACTAAAATTTAGTGATTGATACCCTTAAAATCATTCTGGATAGTTTCAGCGAAATTTCTTATGAGAGCTTTCTTCCGTAAGTTACAAAATGCTGTGTGTGAATTTTCCATTCATTTGTAGTATGTTGGTTTTAAACATTGTCCAAAAACCCGCGGACTGGGAGGCCACAGCTGTTCGCTGCCCAGCAGGAGGTGTTTAAGAGCTAAAATTCGAGCTCCACGAGCTGGCCGAATGGTGTGGCGAGACTGGGGTTTGCAAGTGACCCCCAAAGTCTCAAAAGGGGCTATATGAGGCCAAAAAGCATCCTTTATTGGGGGGTCCAGCTTTTTCACACACCCCTAACTGACCAAGGAGAAGGACTGCGGCCAGATGCGAAGGCAGCCGCTGTTCCCTCCTCCTAGCTGGGGGAAGAATGCAGCCACATCTGGCCAAATGAGGGTCGGGGGGAAGGATCTGAGAAAACACAAATGTAATGTTTACCAAGTCTTGTTGTGCACCGTAATCCCTCCAAAGGAAGTTTTTTCAGACAAGAGTGAATGATTTTTTTTTTTTGGTTATATAGCTGTTTGCTTTCAGACTACACCTCTGCTTGACCTTCATGCTTATCTGGCGATCTCCAAGCCCCATCTGCCGCTCCCCCAGAGTTGGACTTGTGGGGATCCACACGGAGTGGGCCTTGAGCTGCCAGTGACCATCATACAGGAGGCCTGGAGGCAGGAATATTTCTGGGTTTTAGGCTCCATTCCTGTATTGCGCCCACATCCCATTGGGTCTGGGCGGTTCCCCATCAGGCCTCACCTCACATGCACACAACAACACCTACGTAGTGGAGGCGAGCTCCCCAAGCCCACCACAGAGGTTTCTGCGGTGCAAGAGCCAGCGCTGTCCCTCACCTGCTGGGAGCACTGCCATGTGGCAGCGTTACCCCAACCCCCTTGGTTTTCTGTTCCACTCCTGAACCCGGGTTGCCGACACAGGAGTGTGCATTACCCTCTGGGCCACTGGGTGGTCCCTGTGTGAATGATTTTATAGTTTACACAAGACAGTCCAGTTGAAATGCAGCATCTCATTTTAAGTGGAATCCTGCCTCTGTTCTGATTTTGTAACTCTGAGATATTGCAGCACAGGGAAATCAATTGAGTTGCTCAAGATCACACAGATCAGTGGCCTGGGGAGGGAGGGATTTGCCACCTTGCAACTCAACTGCCACCAAGAGGAGGCCAGTTGGCACCACAGCCGTGACAGCACGTAGGTGGTATGGTCATCGATAGATGCAGGCATGTCTGCATGCGTGTCATTGAATGCCAACACTTTGGGAAAAACAAGAGAAGAAACCCCCTGGTCAACCTGCTACATGCCGGCACCCCCCCCCCCACAAGGCAACGCACGATGGACGTGTTCTTGGGCAAGCCTGGATAACCAGCTAGTCCATGAGAAGTTCGGTAAGACGGGGGTCCAGGAGAGAGAGAAAAAGTATGGCTGGCGACAATCTTGTTTCTATTTTATTTTACATTCATACGAACATACGAACGTGCCAGCAGAAACAGACCACCCAGTCTATCTAAGTCTGCTCGAGTGTGCAGCTGAGAGGGCCTACTGGCTTACTGAGATCCCCCCACATCTCAGCAGTTACAGCCCTATAGGTTGACCTCTCTCTCATCTCAACAGTTACAGCCCTGTAGGTTGACCTTCCATGGAGACCACCCCTACACATACATCTCAGCAGTTACAGCCCTATAGGTTGACCTTCCATGGAGACCACCCCCATACATACATCTCAGCAGTTATAGCCCTATAGGATTACCTTCCATTGAGACCCCCCTCCGCATCTCAGAAGTTACAGCCCTATAGGTTGACCTTCCATTTAGACCCCCTCACATCTCCACAATTACAGCTTTGTAGATTGACCTCACATTGAGACCCCCGCCACATCTGAACAGTTACAGCCCTGTACGTTGACCTCCCATTGAGACTCCCACTTCTCAGCAATTACAGCCCTGTAGGTTGACCTCCCATCAAGACTCCCCTCACATCTGGGTAGTTACAGCTCTGTAGGTTATCCTGCCATAGAGATACCCTCACATCTCAGCAGTTACAGCCCTGTAGGGTGACCTGACATTGAGACCCCCATCACATCTCAGCAGTTACAGCCTGGTAGGTTGTCCTACCATGAGACCCTCCTCAACATATCAGCAGTTACAGCCCTGTACTTTGACCTCCCATTGAACACCCCCAACTTCCCAGCAGTTACAGCCCTGTAGGTTTACATGAGACCCCCCCACATCTCAGCAGTTACTGCCCTATAGGTTGACCTCCCATCGAGATCCCCCCAACATCTCAGCAGTTACAGCCCTGTAGGTTGTCCTGCCACTGAGACACTCCTCACATCTCAGCAGTTACATCCCTGTAGGTTGTTCTGCCACTGAGACACTCCTCACATCTCAGCAGTTACAGCCCTGTAGGTTGTACTGCCACTGAGACACTCCTCACATCTCAGCAGTTACAGCCCAGTAGGTTGTCCTGGCACTGAGACACTCCTCACATCTCAGCAGTTACAGCCCTATAGGTTGTTCTGCCACTGAGACACTCCTCACATCTCAGCAGTTACAGCCCTGTAGGTTGTACTGCCACTGAGACACTCCTCACATCTCAGCAGTTACAGCCCAGTAGGTTGTCCTGGCACTGAGACACTCCTCACATCTCAGCAGTTACAGCCCTGTAGGTTGTTCTGCCACTGAGACACCCTTCACATCTCAGCAGTTACAGCCCTGTAGGTTGACCTACCATTGAGATCCCTCCACAACTTCTCAGGAGTTCCAGCCCTGTAGGCCGACCTCCCCTGTGTACTTTACCTGTCCAGAATTACTTTGAAATCCCCCATCTTGCCACACTTACTGCTTCTGCTGGTTGGTTATTCCAGAGACCGTCCGGCCACCATGAAAATAAATTCTTCCTTTTTCCCCTCGAATTGCTCTCCCACCCACTGTAGGTTATGCCCCCTGTTAATATTCTGTTTTTTCTTAAACTTGTGCTGTACGTTAGATCTTATCTGTGTCAGTCGTCACCATTCATCACCTTTGGGTACATGGCTGGAGGTCATGACCCCACAGAACTCTTTTTTTTTAGGTAGGTGGAGCCAGGCGCGCCATGGGCGTAAGCCCTGAGACGACGCATTGCGTGGCACTGTGAGGTTAGCAGTTAGCGTTGTCGACTCCTCCTACCTGCCAGTTCTTCGTCTCCCGCTGTAGAGGTCACCTCATGGGAAGCCAGATCCAATTTGAGGACTACCGCCTATGCAGTTCGTTCTCCAGCTATTTCTCATGCCGCAGTCTGTCAGTGCTGTGTCCTGCCGGTTCTAGTTGCCTTACTGGACGTCACTGGTAGGATCTTTCCATATATTTTATTTTTGGTGACATAGAGTCTCTTTTTGGTGTTTTTTCTTTGTAGGTCATGTCTGGGTCGGCGGGCAAGAAGACTTTGAAGATGGTACGGCTCCCAATGCGACGGTGCCCTTGTGGGCGTAAATTTTCTGTCACCGACCAGCACGACCACTGCCTTATGTGTCTTGGCCCGCTTCACGACATGGATTCATGCGATGCCTGTTTCTCCATGGACCGCCGGGTCATCGAACAACGTGCGTGGAAAGTGGGGCGAGCTCCACCAACTTTCGGGGGTCGGGTGCGCACTCGGGCCAAGCCACATACTCCCGGCCTTTCCTCCGGGTCCCCTCCCAGTTCTACACGGACCCAGGAGGAAGGAGCCTCTGCTACTAGTAACCTGGCCATTGCCGAGACTCCTTCAGGGTGCAGGAAGGCCGTTCCGCCCCTTTCAGGGGGCGGGCGGAGCGCCGCCACGGCAAGCTTCGGGTGAAGCCTCGTGTCGGACCCGCTGGGTTCACAAGGCCCATGTCGGTGCCATCCTAGATGCGTCAGTCGCGCGCCGCTTGCGGTCTCTGCACCGTCAGAGCGCCAGGGGCCCTGACGAGCTGGCGCCGGCGCCGGTTCGCGCCATGGTTGCTGTGCCGATAGTTGCTAGTGGCACCGCGGGGAGTTTCTACGCGCCGTCTTTGTCTATGTCCCGCCTCAGCACCATCCGCGGCACTGAGGTTGAGCACAGCGCCGTGTCCTCGGGACTCGGTGCCATGGGGGCGCTGGATTCTGCTGTCAGCGCCATCGTTGGTGCCACCTCTGCCCTTGGCGCAGTTCATGGTGCCGTCCTCGGTGCCGATGGCATTGTCAGGGCCGTCCTCGGCACCGTCTCCCCCCTTGGCGCCGGTCGCGGCACCATGGGGCCAGATGGCACCGTGGCTGGTCCCAACCCTGGAGCTGCTGTTCGGGCTGGGCCGTGCCCTCTGTGGATTCCGCTCGCGGTGCTGTAGGGGGCACTGGCTCAGGCATGGTTTCAGTTTCTGGCACCCCCTTTGGCAAGGATGGCACCGAGCGCCCTCTTACGGTCTGGCACAGGGCCTCGGCCTCTACCTCTTCAGAGGCGGAGTCGGGCTCTGAGTCAGAGGAACAGTCTGACTCCTTGGGGTTGACTGTTGGGGTGGGCAGCCCTGTAGTATCCTCGACAAGCTGGAGTCAGCCCCCTTCTGAGGTGGGGTTGGTGGCTGCTGAGACTGGGGTCAGGGGTGCTGACCAGCAGGCAGTGGTGCAGGCCACCATTGCTCTACAGCCCAGTCTTGGTGGGTTCACTGACCCCTCAGCAGTGGTACCTCTGCCTATGGTGTGCCTGGATCGCCCAACTTTGGGGCCGATCAGAGCACCTACGGGAGGGGAGGGTACTGTGCCCTGGATAGCTCCTTCGGGTGCTGGCCAGGGCTGTCAGCTACCTAGGCTGGCCCTCTTGAGGAGGAGGGCTCTTTCGGACTCCGATGGGTCGAGGGGCATGGGGTCTGCACGATGACCTTTTTCTGCAGCCCACCTGGGCTCTGGAAGAAGCCATAGTGTGGATCTCCGCTCTTCCTCCTCAGTCTCTTTGAGGGAGCCCCATTCTTTTGAGGTAGGGGACCGTCCTTCTAGACCTATATGGCCCGTCGCCTCACAGGGGGGATTCTTCCGGGCGCAGCCAAGGCAGTACCGAAATGGTTGTTCAGCTGTCGGCTGTGGAGTTTTCCGGAGCACCTTCTTCTTCCGGTGCTCTTGGTCTGCTCCTTAGCCCAGGCGGAGGTCAGCCGATATCTCTTCTTGGCTCTGTCCCCATCCGTCTGCCACATTCTCCTGCACTCCCAGGCATCCTTGGTCCTAGCAGGCCTCTCTCCTTGGAGCAGTTCAGGGCTGTGGCTGCTCGGTTCCCAGCTTACGTTAGGGCAATGGACAGACAAGTTTTTCAACCTCCCCCGAGCAGCCGCCCTCTGAGCAGTCGGTGCCCTCCAACTCTTCAGCCCCCTCTTCTGGGGGAGAGGAGCCTTCTGTCCACATCTCTCCGGCCGCTGATCTCTCTGAGTATCAGCGTTTCCTCGTGAGGATGTTGGAGGACTTGCACCTCACCCCTGCCACTGTGAGCAGTCCAGAGCACTCGGCGCATGCCTTTCTAGGCGAATTCAGCAAGACCACCCTTGTGGTGCCTCCCTGGCCTGCTGCCTTTCGGGAGGCGTCGTTGCGCTTCTGGCAGAGACCCTTCTCTGGAGTTCCTGCCCCTAGGGATCTATGCCAGCGGTATTGCGTCCCCCTGGAGTCTCCAGGTTCCATGCCTCCTCTGCAGTCTGGATTGACGCAGTTGGACACTCCTGATGGGCTTTGCGCCCTTCACCGTGACCGGCCCCCAGATCAAGATTCCTCGGATTTTGACTTCTGGGGTAGAAGGGCTTTCTACTCAGCACGGTTGTTGCTTTCCATTTCTGCACATCAGGCCCACTATGCAGCCTATGACAGGTTCTTGTGGTCCAGGCTAGGTCAACTCCTAGCCTCGTTGCCTGACACGGAGCAAACCAGACAAGCCATTGCACTCTCTGCGTGTGGCCTGGAGCTAGCAAGGCATCAAGCGAGGACATCCTATGAAGCCAATCAAGTTGCTACCAGGGTTGTAGGGACAGCGATTTGCACTAGGCAGACGGCATGGCTGCGTCTTTCCCGGTTGTCACCCTTGTGCTGGCATAGGGTGACTAACTCCGCTCACCAGAGAACCTATCTTTTCTCCCGTAGAGCGAGACAACGTTTGTCAGGGCAACTTCTTTCCCCGTCTCACTCTCCCCACTCTTGAACCTCCCCAGGCCCTGAAGGTTCTCCCTTTTAGTGTGTCACCCACTGAGAGCTAAGGGACTTTGTCCCTTAGGGTGTAAAAGAAAACCCCCTTCGGGGGGGGGCTCGGAACTAACCCATAGGTGATGAATGGTGAAGATTGACACAGATAAGATATGAAAATTACGTACCTACCGTAATTATGATCTTTCTGTGTATCTTCACCATTCATCACAACCCTCACCCTCCCCCCCTGGGGCCTTGGTCTCTGGGTCCACCTCCCTCTCTGTGCCCAACCTCACCCCCCCTCCTTTCTTTGTTAGGAGTGGGGTAAACAGGGGCACATAGGGGGATAATGTTCTGGGGAGAGTGGTCAGCATGGGGGGCACTCCTTCTCTAGTGCGTTTGCTCCACCCCTGTGGGGTGGGAGTTGATAGTTGCCCTCCCTTCATTCCATCTCCTTGTCCCATCCGTCTTATTTTTCTTTGTCCTTAGGACTATCCTTTATTACACACAAAAAAACCAAAAACTCCTTTTCCTTTTTCACCAAAATCTTTCCTTGAGAGGGTGTTAATTCTCTGTGCCCTGTCCTTCTCCAGGATAGCCGATTCTGCTCAGATGGAGTTTTTGCCAGCCATTCTGTGCCTTGAATTCTGGCAAGAAGCCTTTGGCTACTCCTTGCAGTTCCTATACAGTCTGGAGACGGACCAGGGTCTGGGATGTGTTAACCTTCTCCCCCCTCTTCCTACCTTCTAAATTCTTTGTCCCACCCTACCTACCTCTTCTATTTCCAGAGATTGGGGCCCCTCCCAATCCCTTTAGTTTCCAACTACTTCTTCTTTCTGTCCTCTCAGTCGTTATTTCTCCTTTTAGTTTTATATCTTTTCCTTTCTTCTGTCCCTTGGACTTCCTTGTCCCACCCTCCACTCCCTTCCTCTTACCTCTCCGGCGACTCAGAACTGGCAGGCAGGCAACGTCGACAGCGCCTAACGGCCAACCCGCAAGCGACACACAATCGTCGGCCTGAGGGCGGCGCCGATGGTGCGTTGGCTCCACCTACCTAAAAAAGAAAAAAAGGAGCTCCCGCGTGGTCATGACCTCCGGCCATGTACCCAGAGGTGATGAATGGTGAAGATACACAGAAAGATCATAATTACGGTAGGTATGTAATTTTCATTTTTCGTTCATTTAAAAATTGATACGCCTAGATTTAGTCTTCTCTCCACTTCTTTGTAAGGCTGAACAGGTTTAGTTTGGTTAACGGTTGCTCATAGCTCAGTTCCGGCAGCCCACCCAGTAGTCTGGTTGCTCTTCTTTGCACCCTCTCGATCCATGCAACATCCTTCCTGTAGTGGTTCCCAAAACTGACTGCACCAGAAGTGGTCACAGCAGTGATCTATCCAGTGAGACTACAGTCTTAACAGCCTGCAGTACAGTTAAAAGTCGAGCACTCACCACCTCACTACAGAAGACAATCCAGGCTGAGCTTTAATAACTACATTTATTTGAAAATAATAAAACAAAATGCAGGCAGCATCCATCTGACGCGTTTCTGAACTCTGGGTCCCTCTATCAAAGGCCTTTATTGCTTATTCTTCCTGTCCTGAAGCACCACCATCCCAGTGCGACCTTCAGCAGCAATCTAGTCGCATGAGCCCTACTCACCGAGTTCCTTTTATATGATGCCTGGTGCTACCTAAAATGTAAAAGGGAGTAGGGGATGGCAGCGACCTGATCAGGAGGAGATTATCATTTGTGGAAGCCAGGAGTTTTTTTCCCCACATAAACATCCTCATACCACCTAATGTGTGAATATCCTTGACACAGCGATGGCCTGTGGTAGAAGCAGCGGTCGTTGCCCGGTCACTGGCACTGTCATGTTGCTCCCAGTTCCATCACAGGAGTGGATAGGACAGGCTCTTGCAATTGGTTAGAAAAGGGGTGGCAGAAACAAAGGGAGGGAGATGGCCACTAAGGTCGGTGCAAAGTAATCTGGTAGGATGGGCAGACTGGATGGGCCCCTGGGTCTTTTTCTGCCAGCACTGTCTATGTATCTCATTCTGCACTTGGACTGTAATGCTCCCCCCCAACCCAGAGTCATTTACTGCCCGCTCAGCTGTTCCAGTGCTGGGTGTTGAGGAAGTGGTGCCACAGGCGCCGGAGGCAAGGATTCGAGGTTGTGATGCCACCACCCCTGGGGTTTGGAGTCTGAGATGCAGTGTAGTCTGTTTCCCACATGGCAGAACGTCGGGCTATTGCTGGCACCACCAGACCGGCACGAGTTCCTATTATGTGGCAACTTATGCACATAGTCTCGGAGTGCCTTACAGTGCAGTGGGTTAGATTCTGATAGTGCCAGGACTTTAAAGGCAAATGGAACAGCTTTTCAAGTGCTCAACATTGTCTCCTTCACAGTCACAGACCATTGTGTTAGAACCTGAGAAGGAGGGATGTTAGCCAGGAGTCAGAACACCAGGGATACCCTGTCTCTCCCTCCACCCCCCCCCCAAACAGGCTCCTGAGATCTTCCAGAGCTTGTTAACCTGGTAGTAAGGGTCCCACAACCCATGAGTTTTGCCTGAGACCCTTGATCATAAGATCAGGGGATCCAGTGATGCACCAGTTTTTTCACTGCAAGTTTTTAGCTTGTATACCAGGGCATCGTTTCATTAAAATAAGTTGCATATTTCTGGAATGGGACTTCTAACATTTCATGTTGGACCTTTCAGTATCTGCAAGGTGGTGGGGCAGCGGGAGGACAGAGGGTGAGAGAGAGTCTGGGTGGAGACTTTCCGGGGGTGATATCCTGCACACATAGATCCATGGTGGTGGCAGTGGGGCATTGGCAGGCAACCTCCCAGACACCAACATTGACATGCTTCTGGGGGAGAGGGAGGGAGGGATGGAAATGGAAAGGCCACCCTGCTTGATATACTGGCTAATAATTTCCACATCTTCCCACACCAGTGGGCACCCTAGCATGCTACAGACACAGTCACCCTTTCCACTTTCACATTGCAAGGTGCTCTCCTTCTCGCGGTAAAATCTGGAAAACCCCTCCTAGAGGATATCATATTCCAGAACTTGGTAGTTGAACTCTGCAGAGAGGATCAGCACCATCAAGGGGGCGAGTCTAGTGGATGGACAGGATGCATGGGACCTGAAGAAGTGGGGTACCAGGAGGCAAAGAGGAGGAAGGAAAAAGGGTTTAACACATGAGATGCTCTGCCTTGCCCTGCCTGTACGTTTTCCCCTGCCACTGCTGTCATCTCAGGGGTACACTCTGTTAATCATAAATATACCCTGTTCAGGCTTATTTCACCATCGGGCAGCTAACAGGGATTTGTGCCTTGATTCTGGGCCCTTTGCGCCCCCCCCCCAACGTGAGCCATGCCCTTTAGCCTCAGATGTAAAGCATGCCCATGCAGAAGGAGTAAGCTCACTGGCCCGCCCCCAGGCATCCCTATAACACTGGAACCTGCTGCCAACCCTACAGCAAAGGCCTTCTGTTTTCTGGCAGCTGCTTGCAGCCTGGCCTGCATCCCAGCGAAGTGACTAAAGTCTGATCCTAAACTCCAGTCATCTGTACAGCAGCGCTTGGGCCTCCGGCGTGGCACAATGCGCTGTCTTTTAAGGGAGGGGGATATTCATTTTGTCAGTTTTCCGCAGATAAGCAGACATAGCCGTTTACTTTTTTTATGTGGCGCTCACTCCATGTAAATACTGTCATGCCTCAGAAGAGCACTAAATGTATCTGTTTCCCAGCACTCAATTAAGGCAAAAGACGATGAAGCACGTTGCATGGGAGCATGTTTGGGAACCCTGCTGACTCTGCCAGGGGGTGGGGGGGCAGAGCCTGGGGAAGACAGCTGGCAGTAAGTCGGGGTGACAGGAGAGATGAGGGCCAACTGGAGAGGGATAAGTATAAACAAAAAAAGATTAGTTTGGATTATCTGGTGGCAACAGGATTCATATATTCTTGATTAAACTTTCATGACCACCAGAAAATGGACTGGACCAACTGTGGTTTAATGTCTCATCTGAAAAACATCCCCTCTTAACCGGATAGCATCCCCCCCCCACCCCACTCTGTATTTTTTATGAGGCCAAGCACCTCGTGTAACTTAAACCTAAAGTCCTCTAACCCAGAGGTGAGTCTTACCAATGGATCCACAGTGACACAATGACTTTACAGCACTTCAGAAGTGGGGTTCCACCTTTGACAGATACAGTTTCAAGACACAGTTCACTCAGTTTCGTACCTGGGTACCAAAGACTAAAACAAATAAAGAACTCTTTTTTTTGTATCCAAGTGTTGTTTAGCTTTTAGTTTATTTTTTGCTTGACTTGGTGCCGCATCCCATTATCTATTTTACATAAATCACACTCCATAAATATAATTGCTGATGAAAATGATCTCTGGAGTGGTACAAGTTCCATGTTTAAAGGACCGAGCCTGAGCTGTCACCCTTTCCGTATAGAGAAGTTTGGGAAAGAAAAAGCCAGTTTTCTGCTCTCATGATCATGGACAAACATGAATAAACAGTAGGCAGCCACTGTTTTATCTACAGTCAATAGGAGTGGAGTATCAAAGACGTGTAGCGGGGGTGAGTCATTAAATCTGATCATAAAGGCATAAAAAGGCAAAAGCCTTGCAGAAATGTAACTCACTAATAACAGATGGAGCAGAGCATCATATTAATTATTTCCTAGTGCTGATAGCGTGCTCCTGCCTAAACTTTACACTTTATTATGTTCTTTTACCTTACAGCGCCCTGTGGACACACGGAAAACATGTTATTCTCCCTGCAGCCCACGTTATTCTCCCTTGCAGCCCACGTTATTCTCCCTTGCAGCCCTTGCTATTCTCCCTGCAGCCTGTGTTATTCTCCCTGCAGCTCTTGTTATTCTCCCCTGCAGCCCATGTTATTCTCCCTGCAGCCCATGTTATTCTCCCCTGCAGCCCATGTTATTCTCCCTTGCAGCCCATGTTATTCTCCCCTGCAGCCCACGTTATTCTCCCCTGCAGCCCATGTTATTCTCCCCTGCAGCTCTTGTTATTCTCCCCTGCAGCCATGTTATTCTCCCCTGCAGCCCACGTTATTCTCCCCTGCAGCCCACGTTATTCTCCCTCCGGCCCACGCTATTCTCCCTGCGGCCCACATTATTCTCCCTGCGACCCACGTTATTCTCCCTGCAGCTCTTGTTATTCTCCCTGCAGCCCATGCTATTCTCCCTGCAGCCCACATTATTCTCCCTGCAGCCTTATCACAGTGGCATTCAGTGTTCCATGGTAGAAACAGGACATTCCATAGGGCATCCAGAAATGAGATTTCTATGTACTCTGGAATGTTGCTAACAGTGCTGACCTAGAACTTGGGGCTCCCCTTCGCTCTGCCACTTGCTGCTAGGCAGAATTGTTGACAACATTCCAGAGTGAATATAGAGAAAGCTTTATGGGCAACTATGCACAACCAGTGTGTTCTGCCACAGAGGGGTTCTGAACACGTCAGACTTCGAGAGTGAAGCTGGAGAGGTCTTTGGGAATCAGAACCCCGAGGTGGCAGAACACACACTGGTTATGCATAAAGAAGTTGCTCATCCTGTATTTCACTTTCAGAATGAAATAGATTTGTGCAGTCTCTAGAGGTTTCAGAATGCTGTTGTACCACAGACGGGTAGGTAAGAACCCCCTCCCCCCCAAAGAAGTGGGACTTACCATGAGTTGTCTCCCCAGGCTCTTCCTTTGCCCTCCGTCTGGCCATGCTCCAGCCCTGTGTTTTGCCCATTTGAACCTGGGCTAACATCCAGAAAAAGGTTAGCATTCTGTAAAGTATTGCTGTGTCCATCAGTGCTGCATAAACGTGCAAGCTGGCACCATCACACTATAGCTTTAAGAGCTCAGTACCTGTATATAGTGTCCCTAGCCTGTGCTGGGTCTGAGTGCTCCAGAGCTCGTGACTGGCCGGAGAACGCTCCTATCGACTCCGCTCTTGCACCAGATAATAGTGCAGAGGGAGCCCTGTTGAGTGCTGTAAATGTTTACATTTAAAACTGAACTGTTGTTTATAAAAATTAACTTTAAAGTTGGACTGCTAGCTGTTTGCCCTTCAGCAGCCATCTTGTTACTCTGACCTTTGCGTTCAGCCAATCAGAACTCAAAGGGTCCTGTGGGATTCTTAGCTATGGCTGTTGGGAGAAATCGAGGACTGTGTGTTTAGGGCCTTCCGAATGGCCAGTTGGAAAACCAGAATTGTGACTGACAGTTTCATCTACCAATCGAATTGCAATATTGTGTTTTCTTTTGTTAGAGAGGGACCATTGAACAGTGCAATTCTGAGGGAGCCTCCAGAGAGTGAGGAGGTTCAGACTCTCTGTTGTAAGGGAAGGGCGGAGGTATACCTTGGTTTCCACAGCCAAATAGCCCAGTGGAGTCTGACCGGACTCCAACATCTGTTGCAGCTGTTGAAGTTCTCAAGAAGAGTGGGAACGTTACCTGTAAACTAAATTCTGTGTGTGCCTGAGCTGTGTCAGAGACTGTTCCATCGGCCAGAGCCAAACTGCTGTGGAGTGTGAATCCTGCATCAGGCTGCTCGAACTGAATTCAGGAACCCCACCTATACAAGTGGTTCCACCAGCCAGAGAACTGTTTTCCTCAGAGCTACACCTGCCAGAAGGGTACCGCCTATGCAAAGCATCCAGAGCTAGTTTGTTAAGGTATCACGTCAACTCCGCGTGAGCATTAAAGCGTGGCAAAATAAGCGCAAACGTAATCGCGCTAATGGTACATTTCTGCGTAATGCATTCACGTCGCAAAAAGCGATCAATCCATTCAACTATTACATGAAGATCTAATTCTTCTGCAGTCACTCCTAATGCGGAGAAGCTGGCCCAGTTGGTGTAGTATTACTTTCTCTAGTACAAGCCCACAGTCCTACTTTGATACCAGACCCACCCCCCAATCCAATTAATACTGCAGTTTACACTCAGTGTGATGATCTGAACAAAGAACCATGCGGCTTATCAGAATCTGAGCATGCTTCCCGCCAGCCGATGCATTCTCATATTCTGTCATGGAACATGGATCCAAATCAGCTCACATGATCATTGGAATGGTTGGGGGACTAAGAGAAGGTGGCGGGTCTCGGTATCAGTACAACTGACAGCTGCTGAAAACAGGACAAAAGGAAAAGTGATGCTAGCATGATCTGCAGCTCGCTGGTTCCAAACCAGGTAGGTGGTGGAGTTATGTGAAGGCAGCCTCGATTTGTTGCATTTTTGATCTGCTTAGTGGGTAGATGATCAGCTGTTTAGCAGCATGGCTATTCGTGAATGGCAGCAGTTTAGAGGATTTTCACAGCAAGTGGGAGCCTCATAACTGATGACCTGGCTAGCACTGAATTGTATGGAGAGCAGAGATGACAGAGGAAATAGTGTGGGTGGAGTGTGCCATAGTTTAGGATACAGTCCATTGAAGCTGTTGTACTTTGTAAGGTTAATAACCAGTAGAGCAGACACAGCTGCAGCAAAACTGATGGATGTAAGTCTGTTCTGATGCAACTTTGCGATAAAATGACATGCGGTAACAATGTTTAGTGCTGCTTTTAGATGCGTCAAAATTACCGCGCTGAAATTTCTTGCACGCACCTAACATGGAACTGTTTGTTAAAGCCTGTTTATGCAGTGCTGGCCTGGTGGTGCTGAGGGTTGAGGCGATGGATGCCACACCTCGCACCACGCCGGTGACCTTGGTTCGGGAGCGAGCTCGGGCCATCGGGGGTTGGCTGGGGGGAGATAGGCTGGAGCGTCCGACGACAGCTCGCCTTCTCCGGGGGAGGGAGGGTTCCACAACCCGGCCAGCGGCGACCCCTGGCGGAGGCTGGTGGCGCGACAGCAAGCTGGCGTCTCAGGGGCATGATTGGTCGAGGGCGTAGGTCACTGACCAATCAGCCCCAGGGACTACTCCTTCGAGGAAGGAGGGGGAGGGACGTTACTGATGTCGGCGCTTGTGCCTTGATGTATGGGCTGGCAACGTCGCGCGGAAACACCCTCACTGGAACTGGGAAGGCGGAGTGCTGAGCTGGGTCTCGATATGCCGGTGCCTGCCTGCAGTCTCAGGACCCTGACAGCAGCAAGATTTGGGGGTCTTCCCCAACCCTGACCCCGCCGGGTATCCGAGGCACGATGGAGGGACCAGGGACTGTCAGGTCAGGCACCGGTAGAGACAGGCTTGATGGGCAACTCCCGATGGTGCGGCTCCAGAGGGACGTTAGAGGGGATAAAAATAAAAAAAAATAAAAAAAAGCCTGTTTATGCAGGGTCTGTATCAATTGTGTTGATACAAAGAATCAGAGACTGTATCCTGAGCTAGAGTTGCATCTGAACCAGTGTGGGGAGTCAGCTACTAACGCAACAATCATTGTTGCTGCATTGCCACCTCGGGAGTTATGCCTAGATGTGGTGGTGAGTCATGCCAGCCCTGGTCCTTTCTGAGGGTCCTTGCTCCAGGGCCAAAGCCAACAGCCTGGAACTGAGACTCCAGAGGTTTGAAACTGCCATAGGGAGTCACCCATCTTGACTACCATTCAGAGCTTGAAGAGCTGCAGAGTCGTGAGTAAATTCAGGGCTTGCCCTGCCACAAATGTTCAGTTGTTTTAAGTTGTTAAAGTTTTGCAGCTCACTGGGCCTGGGATTATAAATACTGAGTTTTCCAAAGAGTCGAGCCATTTGTTCTGTAATGCTGATCTTCCTGGATATAAGTCTCCACCACTCATTCACACTATTGGGATCTGCGCCAGAGCACTAGGACCCATCGGGAGCAAACTTTTTGCTGAAGTCGTACGCCAGAGGATAAGCGCGCGAGGAATGGCGCCGTGCAGCTTGCTCGCTGCGGCAATAACTGTTCTCGGCGCCGACTCTAACCGCCTCAGTTCCTTTTTTCCCGCTGTCGAGTGCGCGCTTCAGTGACGACGCCGCCATTTGTCAGGAGTCAAACTTCAAACTAGCAGCATAGTTTTCAGTTTTATTATTTTATATAGTATTATCTCGATACAGTATCGCTTAAGTTATTCTTATTTTTTAAATAAAAGCGATAAAGAAGTCTCAGCCTACACTGAAGGAGTCGACCATAGAGCAGGTCAGGTGAGGTAGGGAGATCGTGGTGAAAGCTGTTCAGTCAGTTGGGCTGGGTCCGTCCGCCGCCTTTCTCCGGAAGGGGGTCTGACAACGGTCAGTCCAATGCCCGGGGGGATGGGTGGTCCCCGCGGAAGCATAAAGCCAAATGATCTCATTCTCGGCACCGTTCGGCCTCGAACTCTTCTTCAGCCCGCAGGTCTAAAAAGAGAAGGCATCACTCGAAGTTGCCCTCTGATACATCTGCGCGTAGACGTTCGGTTATCGGGGCTAGTTGCCGGTCTCCTCCTTCGGAGTCGCCAACAGCGGCTTCTGGTAGCCGACGTCCTCGACATCGGAGTCCTACCCCGCCCGCAGGTAGGTCTTCAGATGAGCAGTTTCATCAGTGGGCCGCTCTTATGGAGCAATGGGCTCAGAGGTTGGTTCAGCTGCCTTGCTCGGTTGCTCGTGGGCCTTTGGGCTCTCTGGGCGACCAGGTAGGGTGGTTGGACTTTCCTGGTCGCTGCGGCAACTCTTCCGGTGTTGTCGACTCGTGTCAGGTGTCCCTCCCCTCACTTGGCTTCGCGCAGGGGCCACACCAATGCCCTTATCTCCTGCTCTTTTTCCCTCAAAACCTGTTTTTGGTCTCTGGGGGTGCCCTCGGCGCCATGTAGCCTGTGAGCGCCGTCCTCGGCATCGCCTGTGGCGCCACGACCTCAGTGTCGCCTGTAGCGCCGCGTGGCTTCTCAGCGACGCCGTGAGGCCGAGCCTTGCCGTCTTCGGTGCCGTGCGGCTGTTCGGTGCTGTGCAGCACCGCAGTGCCCGTCTTGGCACCGTTTTTGGCGCCGCGTGGTTCTTCAGCGTCGTTCTCGGTGCCGGGGGCTCTCGGGGACTTCCCTTTTGTCTCGTTTCCTCCTTCCTCTTCTGGCTTTCATCCCTTTCCTGTCCATACAGTCCCTCCTGGACTGTCAGGAGATGACGTTGAGCCTGACCCAGACCTTAGGCTGGGCGATGAGGTGGACGAAGCAGGATCTTTTACTGCTGCAGAGCCTGTGGTCGAGGACCTGTCTTTTAAGTCTCTGCTGAAGAATATGATTTCCACACTTTCTCTCCAGACTACAGACATCGATCCTGGGAAATTAAGACTCCAATACCTTCACGCATCGGAGATCCCTACGGATTTGACTCCTCTGATTCAGCCTTCCTTCGAGACGCTGTCTCAAATGGTATGGAATAATCCTGCTCTCTCTTCATCGGTGGCTAAATCCATTGATAGAAAATATTCACCCCCAAGGATCATCCCTTTTTGGCATCTCAAGCTTTTGCGGATCCTATTGTAGTCCTGGCAGAGGAATGATAAAGGTCGTCCTTCCTCAAACCACTACAGCTCGACCTATTAACAAGGAATCTCGTAAGATAGGCACCTTAGGTAAGAGAGTCTTTGCTGCTTCTACCCCGCTTGGCTCCTGAAGAGGTAGAAGTAAATCGGTTCAATGTCTCTCGAAGAGTTTCTGATATCCTTCTGGCTGCACGGAAGCCAGCCACTCGGAAAACTTACACGGCTAAGTGGAAGCGTTTTTCCCTCTGGTGTGCAAAGTCCTCTTTGAATCCCTTTTCCTGCCCTCCAGATAAAGTTTTAGAGTACCTTTTGGACCTCTCAAATTCAGGTCTCCAGTACTCTACAGTTAAGGTTCACCTTAGTGCCATTTCAGCGTATCATGAGCTGTTTTTTCTCTTTCACTGGCTCAGTTACCTATGGTTGAGAGATTTCTTAAGGGCATTCTGCACACCAGACCCCCTACAAGATGTCCGGTTGCAGCCTGGGACATTAATCTTGTGCTAGACATGCTCACCCAGAAACCTTTTGAGCCTCTAGCTACCTGTGAACTGAAGTTCCTCACCTGGAAGACTGCCTTCCTAGTGGCCATTACCTCAGCCCGTAGGGTCTCTGAGATACATGCCCTGGTCACAGACCCTCCATATATTGTGTTCCATAAGGACAAAGTAGTCCTTCGTACTCATCCTAAATTTCTTCCTAAGGTTGTGTCAGAATTTCATCTTAACCAACCTTTGGTCCTTCCCTCTTATTTTGCGGACTTCCAAAATGAAGGGGAACACTCTCTTCATTCTCTGGATGTTAAGAGGGCCTTGCGTTTCTACTTAGATAGAACCAAGGATTTTCGTAAAGCCCAGCAACTGTTCGTTTCCTTCAGTGAGGCCCGGCTGGGTCAACCTGTCGCTATTAGATGTATCTCAGCATGGCTAGTGGCGTGCCTTCGTCACTGCTATTCCATGGCGCAGGTTAAGTTGGAGGGTAGAGTTTACGCTCACTCTACCAGAGCAGTAGCGGCATCCCTAGCGGAAATCCGTAACGTGCCCATTGCAGACATCTGCAATGCAGCCACCTGGAGCTCAGTGCATACTTTCGTTAAGCATTATGCTCTCGATGTCCATGCCAGACGACATTCTTCCTTTGGCAGAGCCATCCTTAATGGACTTCTGTCTTAAGAAACGTGAGCTCTTGGTTTCTCCTGCCGCCCTCTCGGGGGATTATTAGCTCGATACTCTCCCAATAGTGTGAATGAGTGGTGGAGACTTATGTCCAGGAAGATATGAAAATTACGTACCTACTGTAATTCTTGATTTTCTTGGATGAGTCTCCACCACTCATCCACCCCTCCATCCCCGAGCTCACCTCTCTTGTTGGTCTTCCTCCCTCAAATCTTTAGGCCTTGAGGGTTGTCCAGACTATCTTATGTCCGTTTTTAGGTTAGGCTACCCTTCTAGGTTAGTTACACTGCACCTCCTTGGTAAAAAAGGTACTGAGGCGGTTGGGGAGTCGGCCAAGATAGTCATTGCCGCTTGCCGAGCTGGGCCTCCTGCGCGCCTTCGTGAGCGCCATCTCGCTGCCGACTCCCCAGCAAAAAGTTTGCTCCCGATGGGTCCTAGTGCCTCCAGTGCAGATCCCAGTAGTGTGAATGAGTGGTGGAGACTCGTCCAAGAAGATCAAGAATTACGGTAGGTACGTAATTTTCATTTCATGACTGTATGGTTAAAGAACTAAATCAAATCTGTTGTTTATGTGTACCAATGCCGGCCAACCAGCTGCAACACTCCAGGCCTGCAGATTACGGAATCATTATTGGTAAAGCTACAGAAGGGAGAACAAAGTAAATGAGCTTATGACTCAGTCCTCCTCAGAATCAGGGTGAAGGGTTTCAGCAGTATCCCCTTTGGCAACAATTCTCCACCTTCTCTGTCCACCGACTCCGCATCCTTGGGGTCAGTGAACTGCCAAGTCTTTTCTCCATAAATGATCCAGAGACGAGCCAGTAGTAAAGGGAATGGATAATCCCCAAGGTTCTCAGTCCCTGCCGGACAGCATTGAAACCCTTTCTCCAGCTCTCATTTGAAGGAGAGGTTGGGGTATAGTTTTACATCTGCCCATTGATGAGGAGAGCGTATTGTGCTCTTGCTGCAGGCAGGATAATATCCAATTTCAGACCCTGAAGTGCGCATGAAAATGAGTGCGAGGCTGGGTAGGGTCGTGAGGCAGACCCTAGGATTTACTAGGTATGGTTTCCTGATGGCTGGCCACTGGCACCCATCGGGAACAGTAAGATGTCTTTAAGACAGACAACCAAATTCGACAATAAGTTGCCCCCTCAGCCCCTCTGGAACTCCTACACACGAAGATTTTCAGCCTGAATTTCATTTTCTAATGCCTCTATCCTTCCACATAACTGTTCATTTTCTTTAGTGACCATGGCCACAGCCGACATAGTAGTGATGTCCTTCCAGGTCAACAACCGTTGCTGTTAGGGTTTTAATTGCAGCATCCTGGTCCTCAAACTTTTGAATTAAAACTCCATGTTCGAGTCCATGGCCCCATAGACTCGAACATGGCTTGTCACTGTGGGTCAGTCTTGGCTTGCTGATAGTGCCATCAGCTGTGTCGGAGGCTCCTGCGACCTTGCTGGGAGCAGACGGTGGATCGTTTATCAGTCCCTGTTGCTGCTTTTTGGGACAGCCCTTGCTGAATCTGATCTCAAATTAATCCGGCTGATATGGAGACGCTATATATTGCTGAAATAACTTGGTTCACGAACGTTATCATAAATTATTAGCTATAATGTCGCCTTATGGGAGAGAGCTCTAATGAGATGTATCCAGCCAGGAAGATGGCTCCCTAGCGCCCCTCCACACCCACGTTTCACTAGGAGATGGACCATAGTATAGCAGCCAGGTGGTGCAAAATGCAAAAACACCCCTACAAACTCTACAAATGAACCGTGAAAATGGATTAAAATCTTTCGCACTTACAACTTGCATTCAGCAACTCACAGAGCAGAATCTTAAGTAATATTTTCAATTTCTTTCAAATAACCCAGTAAGGCATTCCAGCTTTACAGGCCAGCATAGTGATAGGCTTTTCAGCCTTAACTTATTGTAGGTATGGTTCTTTCAAAGCATTGTGATGCTGAGACCTAGTCACCTTTGTTTCAGTGTCTACAACAAGCAAATCGTGTGTGGGAGCATTACCAGCTATGCATTTAAACAATAAAAGATACCAGTGCAAGTCCATTTAGAATAGTTGGAGTGAGCATACTAGAGGGGCAGTTTGATACCAGTGCCAAGTGTCAAGACTTCCATAACTAAGCTAGTGGAATAGTGGTATCACAGCCCACATGAGGGCGTAAGACAGAAAACTTTAACTGGTTTCATTACTTTAGATAATTTTTTAAAATATTGTTTTCTTGAGCCAGCCCGGTGGCGTAGAGGGCTGAGGTACTGGTCATCTCACCTCCTGCCACACCAGCAAGCCGGATTCTGGAACGGGCGTGTGTTACTCAGGGACTAGACAAGGGGACAAAGGACTGAGCATCCCAAGGACATATCTCCTCACTTGGAAGGGGGGTTAGTGTGCCCTGCTAGGCCGCTGTCACCTGAAGGATTTGGGTGGCAGTGCAGTGGGATGCCAAGGAAGGAATCCCATGCCCTTCATGCCTGGGGTGTCTCCATGAGGCAGAGCTTGCATAATCTGTCATTGCGTATGGCGTGAGCCCAGGGTATGCCTTAAGGAGGAAAATCCTCGACTTTGAAGGCGAAGGCCGGTTCCTCGCAGACTGCACCGTGACTGGGCTCCCCAGGTCCTGCAGTAGCAAATGGGTGGAAAATGGTAAGTCTCAGGGAAGCAGGGTGATGGGGCTGGGAAACTGTTCTGTAAGGGGCAGGTCGGAGACAAGGGGTCAAAGTACTAAGAAAAAGGAAATATTGGTTTCCATCTCCCCCAATTCACTGGTACTGCACTCATCTGCCAGCCACCCTTGGCCCTACAGGTTCTCCACCCCACCCTCCATGGCAGACCCTTTGGAGGTCTGCAGTCATCTGCAGATGGGCAGATATTTTTGGGGTGGTGGTCAGTTGATCTGGTGGAGCCTGAGGTGCTGAGCTCTGTTCTGCTTGCACCAGGGCTTTTCCTCATTTTCACCCATTCCATGGTGATGTCGGCAGCAGGGGCTCCAAGGCACGCATGCCCACGCAGTTGCACGGGAGCCAACGCCGCCTCCTCCCACAGAGTTACTCCACCTGCACCGCTGCCACCTGTGGTGCAGTGTTGCAGCACAGCTTGCTGTCCACCTTTTCCCTCCTGGAGGAGGAGGGCGCCCTTGGGATGGTCATCCCACATCCCACCCAAACCTTTGATGTGTGGCTCATTCTGTAACCTGGGTTTCTAGGGACATTGATATGTTGTTCATCCACACTTATTGGCAGGTTCCTTGCGCTTTAAATCTTGCGGAAGGTCTTCAAGCTGGCTCCTCCACCCACCGGGTGGTAAAACTCGCTCCGCCCCATGGCCTAGATCTTCCTTACCGCTTGGAAGCTCAGGTTCCCTCCTTAGCAGCTCTGTGTTTTAAGACTGGTTCCTAATTTTTGAGTTCGAAATCAAAAGGTTTTGCTAAAGACTTGGTCTTCTTCTCTCTCGGCTGCGATGGACGAATCGACTCGGTTTCTAGAGTGCCCTTGCGAATGAGAAGATATCTAGGGCCGGATCCGCACTCACGTCGTCTACTGCCTGGGCCTTGAGCACGACCCGCAGGCCTGCGACTTGTGCTCTTCTTTTTGGCCTATGTCCTTGAAGACCGTGCTGCCCAATTACAACTGGGGCACGAGAAAGAATTCCACGGTGAGAATCTAAAGAGGCCCGGTTGGCGGTATCGGCGGCGGCGGGCTTGGCGGATCAGCTCGAGCAGATGATCGCCCTCGAAGAGGAGGAGGCGCGGGCCGCTTCTACCTCGGCTGCGGCTTTTGTCCCGCTCTCTCTCGGTGCCTCGTACTCTGCTTCTTTTAAGGAGCTTTATCTGACCCTCTCGACGAAAGGTGAGGGTCCAACTCTTCGGGACCTTTTCCAGGTCCAAAAGAGCAAAGTAAGTCTCTCCGTCGATGCTCTTGGGAGCGGAAAGATCCCCTCCCTTGTCGACAGTCGACTTGATCCGACCCCTCAGCTTTTGGCCACTGGCTTCACGGTGTCCCGATCAGGCCAGTTGACGAGACTCACGTCTGACGGTCGAGATTTTCTCGACCCGTTGAGCGGGTTGTCGGCTGGAGAAGCTGATCCCTCTGAGTTCCCCGGTCGGAGTTGAGGATCCCGTCGGCTTGTCTGTGCATCTGGTTCGGGCCTTGGTGGGATCGTCCGAGCGAGGGTGCCGATTCCGACTTCTCCTTGCCTTCCTCGGCTAGTTGAGACTCTCGGTCTCGGACATCCTCGCGGTCCAACCGATCCCGCCGCCATAGGCGGTCTCGGTCTCGGCACCGCGGCAAGCGGCGCGCCGCTCTTCCTCTTCCTCGGACGAGGGGAGGCTTCGGCGCAAGTTGCGTCTGAAGTCCGAGGAACTCATGTGGCAACAGCTCCTTTTGACCGGGAATAGGCCAACCCAGTCGTCTTCCCCGGCCATTAAGTGGCTGTCACCGGAGCGGCCGAAACAACCCCTCGTTGTAGCCGAGGAGCCTGTTCCCAGGCCGGTTGTTCGGCCAATTCCAGCTGCCCCACCGATTCTGGTGGAACCTCCGCCTCCACAGCCATTAGTTGGGGCTCCGACCAAAAATTCTCGGTCGGCTTTGGGTTTGCCCCATAGGCTGTCTGTCACCCTCACTCCCGATAAACCTCGGCAGGTGGAGGGTGGCTCAGGCCCGAGGCAGCTCTTTGAGGACTCTTCTGAGTCTGATGATGGTTCCTCCCTCTTCTCCAAGCACATGGACTTGGGTCCTCGGAGGAGCAGTCAGTGGACGATAGCCCTTCGTCCTTCTTAGGGTTGCTCGACTCATCTGGAGTCCACGGGATGAAGTTCAACCCGTTCTAACGGGCCAGGTATCCCCTCATGGAGATTCTGGACCGAGGGATTCTCCTATGGAGGCCTTTCCGGTGGCGAAGCCATATTAGGTCGGCCTTGGAACTTTGGCAGCGTCCTGCTTCCTGCCCTGCGCCCTGCCAGTATGGCCAGGAAGTATGCGGTCCCTACCGGTTCCCTGTCCGGTTTTTCGGAACACCCCTCGGCCGAGGGGTTGGTTACCGACAGCGTTTTCCGGCGTGCGGAACGCCAGGGATGTGGACAAACCTCCCGACAAGGAATCCAAGAAATTGGATTATGCCGGGCGAAAAGTCTATGCTCCGTCCTCTCTCGGCCTTCGTCAGGCCAGTTCGGCCGTCCTCATGGCACATTTTTCTCACGCCCTGTTGGGCTCCTGGATGAGGTTGTCCTCATCTTCCCGCCAGATCTGCAGACTACGGTCAGGCAGGTGCGGGACCAAAACAAACAGTGGCCAAACAGCAGCTTCCAGACTGCGTTAGACATCGAGGACTCGTGCCGGGTCTGTGGCGGCCGCGGTGGCCATGCATCGCTCGGGCTTGGCTGAGGATATCCACCTTTACCTCGGATACCCAGCACAAGTTGGCGGATGTTCCCTTTTTGGGGACTGACCTCTTCGGCCCTGGGGTGGAAGGTCACCTGCAGAGGATCGAGAAGTCCAATGCTACCTTGGACTCGGTCTCTTCCGCTCAGAAGGACAAAGGCTGCAAGCCACAGCTTAAGCCCTTCGTCACTTCTGCGCCCTGACCAACAACGTCAGGGCCAGCAGGCTCGAGCTAGCATCCCAATCCCAAGCCATCGGCTCCTCCAACAGGAAGCAGGGAGGTAAAGGCCAGGAGGTCCCTAGGCGAGGTCCCTCCTCCAAGCCTGCCCAGTGGCGAGGGCTGAGGGTGTCGCCCCCATCCCTGTCACTTCACCCCTGGTTCCCCCCCGTGGGGGGACGGCGACACTTCCTTTCTGCCTGGTCCACTGTTACCACGGACAGGTGGGTACTGGAGGTGGTGGGAAAAGGCCTACCTCTAGAATTCGAGCAGGCCCCGCCCTTCAGAGCCGTCGCGCCTCGGGGTCCGCAGCCTCACTGGCGGCTCGTCAAGCCGACATCGCTCTCCTCCAAAAGGAGGTGATCACGGAGGTAGAGGACCCCTCTTTAAACCCGGGGTTCGTGTCCAGGTATTTTCTGGTTCCGAAACGGACGGGGGTCTGGCGCCCCATTCTCGACCTACACGACCTGAACAAGTTCCTAAGGTCTTGGACCTTCAAGATGGTCACTCTGGCGCAGATAATACCATCTCTGGAACACGGCGTGTGGTTCTGCTCTCTGGACCTACAAGGCAGCGTTCTTTCCGTCCCTATCCGTCCGTCCACTCGGAGATTCCTCCGCTTTGGCGGAGGATCCCTCTTCGAGGATTCAAGCCATGCCCTTGGCTTATCTCCAGCTCCAGGGTCTTCACCAAATGCATGGCAGTGGTGACAGCATTCCCTCTTGGCCGCCAGGGGTCCAGGTGTACCCCTTACCTGGACGATTGGCAAATAGCAGCCCCTCCAGGCCGGAGGTGGAGCAGTCCAGAGATCTGGCCCTCCAGGTTTGCTCTCAAGTCGGCCTTCTCATCAACGAGGCCAAGTCGGAACTCGAGCGAAGCAGGTGATCCTGTTCATCGGGGCAGAGCTCGACTCTCTTGAGGCAAACACGGCTCCGGCGGACAGGGCCGAGGTTCTTACCTCCTTTGCCCAGTCATTTCTGGTTGGGCAGTCGGCGCCTGCCTGGGTCTCATGGCGGCCTGTACCAGCGTGGTCCGTTGGGTACGGCTGGCACATCGCTTCCCTTCAGTAGGGACTGAGCCAGCCAGTGGTCACGCGCTGTGATCCATTGGACCAGCTAGTGATAGTGACCCAGGAGATGTGGAGCAGCTCTCCAGTGGTGGACCATTCCATCCCATCTGCAGGAGGGCATCCCGTTTGTCGCCCGAGCCAGCGTCTCTCTATCGACCGATGCCTCTCTGATGGGTTGGGGTGCCCATCTGGGGAACACCGAGTGCCGGCCTCTGGTCCCCATGGAGTCGATGCCACATCAACCTGCTGGAGCTCGAGCGGTCCGCCTAGCTCTCACCACCTTTGCTCCGTTTCTCCGGGGTCAAGTGGTCTGAGTCAGACGGACAATACCACGACCATGTACTACCTGAACCGCCCAGGGGAGGCCGGCGCTCCATGCTTCTATGCAAGGAAGCTCTCCGCATTTGGTCACTCGTGCGCAGCCTGGGCGGACTCCTAGACATTCATGTGGCAGGAGCCTCCAACACCCTGGCCGATGCCCTGAGCCGGATAGGGGCTGCATCTCACGAGTGGTCTCTCCTGCCGGAGGTAGTACAAGATCTGTTCTCCCACTGGGGCACACCTCAGGTGGACCTGTTTGCCTCCAGGGAGAATGCGAAGCTGAGGCTGTTTCATGCCCGCCCCCCTCAGCAGGGCTTGCTGCAGGGGGATGCCTTCTCGAGGCTGTGGACCCCGGGCCTCTTCTACGCCTTTCCCCCATTTCCCTTGATTCACAAGGTGCTTCTCAAGGCAAGGAGGGACAAGGCGCAGGTGATTCTGATAGCCCCAGACTGGCCCCGCCAGTTCTGGTACCCAGATCTCCCTCAGCCTCAGCTCCAGGCTCCCGAGGCAGCTTCCAGCTCGCCCGGACCTGCTCTCAGTCAATCAGGGAAGGTGTTCCATCCGGACCTTCAATCCCTGCACCTGACGCCTGGTTCCTGAGTGGCTAGAGTTCCAGGCCTTGGGTCTTTCCTCTGACGAGTCCTCAATGTTGTTGAGGCATCCCGTAAAGAGTCAACCAGAAATGCTATGCCTTCAAATGGAAGAGGTTTTCCATTTGGTGTCAGGGATAAGAGCTTGGACCTTCCTCCTGTTCCTTGGCAAGCATTTTGGACTATTCATAGTCACCCCTAGTCAGGGGCTTAGGTCGGCGACCCTAAAGGTGCACCTGGCAGCCATCTCTGCTTACCGGGCGCGGGCCAGGGAGCAGTCGGTGGCGCAGGAGAAGGTGGTCTGGCGCTTTTTCCAAGGCCTTGATCACATTTCCCTTCCGGTGTGAGAACCTCCACCTCCGTGGGATTTACTGCTGGTACTGGCAAAGCTCATGGGCAAGCCATTCGAACCAGTGCACAGGTGTGAACTCTCTCACCTGTCATGGAAGAACCGCCTTCTTGGTGGCTATCACGTCAGCCAGAAGGATGGGAGAACTCAGGTGCTCTGCATCGAGTCTCTTACCTGGTCTTCCACAGGGACAAGGTTGTCCTGCGCCCCCACCCGAAATTCCTTCCGAAGGTGGTGTCAGAGTTTCACCTTAACCAGGTGTTGACTCTGGTGTTCTACCCCAATCACACCTCGGAGGCCGAATATAGGCTCCATACTTTGGACCCTAGAAGGGCGCTCGCTTATTATAAGGAGCGCACGGCTGAAATTCGGGGAGAGGTTCGCCAGCTGTTTGTCTCCTACGCTGAAGCCGCACCTGGCAGACCTGCAGCCAAGCGGACGATAGGCAGGTGGGTCACCTCCTGCATAGATCTCTGCTATAAGTTGGCGGGCATGGAGCCTCCCAGAGGGATAAGAGCTCATTCTACCCGTCATACTGCTGCATCGGTGGCTTCTTCCAGGGACGTCCCTATCCAGGAAATCTGCAGGGCTGCTACCTGGAAGTCAGCACACACCTTCATCACCCATTACCACATCGACCTTGAGTCACGCCGGGATGCTGGTTTTGGGGCCTCGGTTCTCCAGTCTTTATTCCCTAAGTAGGGGGTGTGCGCCTTGCCTCCCTCCTCCCGGAGAACTGCTAGGAGTCTGCCAATAAGTGTGGATGAACAACATATCCATGTCCCTAGAAATACAGGTTACTCACCTGTAACAGGAGTTCTAGGAATGGTATATGTTGTTCATCCACACGACCCACCCGACCTCCCCGGCTTCGACGCACAACCTGAGCTTCCAGCGGGCCAGATCTGGCGTCATGGGGCGGAGCCAAGAGTTTTACCACCCGGGTGGGTGGGAGGAGCCAGCTTGAAGACCTTCCGCAAGATTTAAAGCGGCAAGGAACCTGCCAATAAGTGTGGATGAACAACATATACCATTCCTAGAACTCCTGTTACAGGTGAGTTACCTTACCTAGCGCCACGAGCAGCCATGCCAGCGAGCCAGCATTTATTAGTTATTGTCTGACCTGTTCCTACTTAGCCCCCCTCCCCATTTCTTATGGTTTTATTTTGCATCTTAGGCTTTCATCTCTAGTCCCCTTTGTCACCTTCCTACTTCACTTCCTGATTTTTAAATTGCTCCACAGTGGGTATAAATACTGCTTATGTTGCTCAGTTTTGCTAGTCACCTGAAGAAGGGACCTGTGTGGCCCCGAAAGCTTGTGTATAATTCCATCTTTGTACAAGACACTTGTTGGTCCAATAAAAGGTATCAAACCTTCCATCCTCTCCTTTTAAGATGTCACTAATTTGTGTTTCTTTCATTGAGACAGTACAGTTGCATTTCGCTCTTTGGAACAGGACAGTTGAGTTTCACTCATTGGGATAGGACAGTTCTGTTTTAGTCTTTGGGACAGTACAGTTGCATTTCACTCTTTGGAACAGGACAGTTGAGTTTCACTCATTGGGATGGGACAGTTATGTGGCTATAGATGGCTTGATTGCCCTGGTGAACCTTGTTGTGGAAATGGCCGTCTCTTACCTTGGTAGAGTATGTGTGATCAGTTTCAAGGGACATGCCAGCAGGAAGCATATCAGGGGATATTGTGGTGAGAAAGTAAGGCCACTAGTCAGTACACTAGTACCTTCTGTTGCCTGCACACTGAGATCTGTAGGATTTGGGGCATGAGGTCCCTCCTCGAGTTTGCAGAACAGGTCTGAAAGAGTGTCAACGCCTGGTCTAGTGCTGCTTGGATGGCATTATGCATCATTATTATAAGACCCAGTTTTGCATCCTGATCCTGACTCCCTCTGTGACTGAGTCTAGGTTATGCAGCAGAGGTAGATTCTAGAGGGGGAGGGCATTCACACAGCAGTCTCCTGCAGCGAGGACAGGGGCCATTCACTTGGTTGTCTCTTGCAGCAGGCAAAAGGAGTAGCACAGACATTGTGCTCAGCAGTGCACCACCAGCTCTTATGTGTAGCATTGCCGTGGTGTGCAAGGAAGGCGGGAGTGGACTGTATGGAGGAAACATAGGAGGAGCACAGCGCATGAAGCCAACTGTCCGCCCATGCATCAGTAGTCTGTCACCCATTTACTAGTGTCTGTTCACATTGTCTCCTGGAGGAAGCTCAGGCCCCACTTTTGGGTGGGGTTGGGTAGAATAATCTATAGAAACATTAAGGAATGCTATCATGAAGATGACCAGAGTGGGATCTGATGGAATTGGGTCAGAGCCGGATCAAAATCAGAGATGAACTGCTCCCCAGGGAGAAAAACATTAACATAATGTCATGACAGAAGGGACCTGGGGTCCATCTTGCTTGTCCCTCCTTCAACACAGCAGACACTATCCCAAATGTAACCTCCATAACCTCACCTAGTAGGCTATTCTATACGTTATCTACCCTCTCGCTTTAAAAGGGAACATTTGCTGGGGGTGCTACCCCCTTGGCCAGATTGCAATCCCCTAAAAATGAAATTCTGGATTTTACCCTTCAGCCTTACTCCTATGATTTAACGGTCTGACTGTGTACAACGAAAGACTGGTACTGCACATGCCTACAAAGTTATGAGGACTGTTGCTTCACAGCCTTGCTGTTGCAATCTGTGTGGGGGAGCTAGGAGCAGTGGGCTTGCAACATTTTCAGAGCCCATCCAATTTACTCTCTCTGTAAGCTTTTTAACTAGGGACCTGATGAGAAAGGCTCGAAGGCAGTTTCAGATTAATTTCTTGCAAAAAACAAAATGATTTTTTCTAATGATATCTGTTTAGCTTAATGACCCTTAAAATAACACCGAGGCTTTTCAGCAATTCAGACTTGCAGCCCCCGTGTAGTCGAAGATGTTCTTTCTTTCTGTTTAACTGTGCTTCTTGATTCAGAAAATAACACAGGCTAATTTGAACCCCTGGCACTGCTAGCTGAATTACAGCCTCAACTTTGCAATTGGGGGCCTCAGTAAATGTGGGCTAGAAGCACTACATACAGGGTGGGACTAGGAGTCTGCAAATGGGGGCCTCAGTAAATGTGGGCTAGAAGCACAACATACAGGGTGGGACTAGGAGTCTGCAAATGGGGGCCTCAGTAAGGGTGGGCTGGAAGCACTACATACAGGGTGGGACTAGTAGGAGAGGACAACATGGGGATTGCTCTCCCTTTCCTACACTATTCCATTTTTAACTTCCCTTTGGGGAAGAGTAAGGTACTGTCCCTAGGGTCGAGGAATCTGGGTCACACATTCACCCTGTATGGTGCAACAGCAAGCAGTACAGTAGAAGCAGAGATTCATGGGATAACTCTTCAGTCCAGTGAACAGCAGTAAACATCCCCGACAAGAGTTGCTGGCTTCATGCTGTGTCTCATGAAATCAAAGACCCCTGAAGTACTAACCTAAATCCTGCATGTCTCTTAGAGAGTTCATCCAGGGCGCAGTATTTAGTGAATGTACAACAGTACTCCAGGTTGGGACCCTGTAAATTTCTGCAGTGGGAACCACCTATAGGGATGCTACAAATGTGGCCGCTTCCCGAGTGGAATGAGTCTTTTAGTTATTTTCCCATCACCAAGCAGCAGTGCTGTATGCAGTTACTAATCCAGTTGGAACATACACTGTTTGGAAGCAGGTTTGCACTTTACTTTAGGGTTAACTCAAGTCATCTGAGGCCGCCATTTTTTAAAGGTTAAGTAGTGGAATATTCGAACTTCTAAAACACTCTTGGAGGATATGATTTATTTTTATTGTTTTTTTTGCTGCCAGGCTCTGTCTGCCTGCCCTCCTCATACTCTGGGGCCAGTGGGGCCACCAGCAGTGGACTTAGGTGGCCTAGAGGGGATGCGCTGGCACCAGCTCATTAGCAGGGCCGGCATTTTCTAATGCTGAGATTCCCTCGGGGGCGGGGACGTGCAGTGACGACTCGCATTGGCCCCGCCCTCCCATATGTGCTGGCGCCGATCATTGCAGATCCCCTGGCCTCCGCTGGGGGTCTGCATTGTGTCGGACACTCAACCCCACCTCCCCCCAGAATAGGAGAGCGGTCCAGTGGACACTCTATCCTACTCCCCCTGGCCAGCCCTCTTGACTCCCAGATCCATTCCCGAGCCCAGGTCATCTGCTTCACAGACTGCAGCCATGCCTCTGCGCCAGCGGGCCAGCCTGGAGGATTGAGTTTTAAAGACCATGAGCAAATGAGGGGACAATCTGTGCTGTTTCATTTTGTCGATGTAGCAGCTGAGAATTCTTCTGCTGTCCAATGACTGCAACAGTACCTCACCTAGATTCTTCAGTTTGGGGAAGAATGCTGGTGACACCAAGGACTGGTTAGAATGGAACTCTGACACTACCTTAGGCAGAATTAAAGGTGTGTACTGAGAACCACTTTGTCCTTGAGAAGCGCTGTTTATGAAAGATCGGTTGCCAGAGCTGGAAGCTGAGATACTCTGCAGGCCACAGTAATGGACACAAGGAAGATTCTCTTCCACATGAGGTCCTCCGCTCGACTGTGGCTGTACATTCAAACAGTGCACAACTCAGCTTGCTAAGCACCAAATTCAGGTCCCAGTTAGCTACTGGTTTGTTTATTGGATACCTAGTATGATGTGTAAGGTACCTAAGAGGAACCTCTTGAAAACGGACAGCTGGGCTGTTGGGTTGCCACCCACCAGCTCATGAAATGCAGATAAATGTACTTTTAGTGATGAGAACTGTAGAGCCAACTATGTAATGTCCAGGTGGTATTTCAGGATCTGATTACATGGGTAGGTGTAGATCTTGCCTTGTCAATCTTCACCATTCATTACTGCTTGGGTTAGTGCCGAGGCGCCCCTGCTACGGGAGTTTTTTTTTTTTGAGTCGGCTCCAACGGCGCCGCTTCTCGAGCGCGACATACCGCGCCATGCGGGTGGCCGTTAGGTGCCATAGACTCCTCCTCTATCTCAGTTCTGTTTCTCCCGCCATCGAGGCTGCACCTGCTGCATGGTAGTTCAAGTGTTTCTGCGTCAAGACTCCTCGTTTCTCTCCAGTGACTCTCGCTCGACGCTGTATCCCGGTAAGACCGCTCTTTATTTTCTGTTGAGCGGCGAGTGCTTTATTGCTGTTTTTGCCTTATTTAGTTAGCATCATGTCAGGTTGGGGGCAAGCGTAAGTCGGCGGGCCCGTGCCTATCGTCGGTGCTCCTGTGGCGGCATTTCTCCATCTCGGACCCGTCATGATGTCTGATTCGTTGCCAACCACGATATGGGCGTGTGTAACAGCCTGTTTCTCCATGGACTGTCGTGTCCTCGAAGTCCAGCGTGTTCAAGATCGGCAAGGCTGACCATCTCGGGGCGTCGCTCCCAGGGATTCCAGGTAAGGTCTCTAGGCCCTTCCTCCGGGTCCTCTCGGGCTTATACGGTCCGTGGAGGAGGAGGCTTCATCTCTCTCTTGCCAAGAGGAAGCTTCTTTGCGGTGTCAGAGGAACGTCTGGTCCCTCCCAGGGCCGCGGTGGGGACACTGCCTCTGTCACCTCCTCGAGTTGCAGGCTCCCCAGTGTCGGGCTGGCGCCTGCTGGGCCGGCACGGTGAACCCTTGGCCGCCCTCGGTACTGTTTCAGATCCCGGCGCCCGGTGATCCGAGACGGTGCCGCTGTAGCCTTTGGCGCCCGCAGGCTTCGGTTCGCTCTCTCGGGCGCCAGGTTGGGTTTCACGCCGGAGGCAGCACCAGAGCTCCAGCCGGCACTGCTGGGGAGCGGGCCGGGTCTAGCGGGTGCGGATGGGCCAAGGTCGCCCACGGCGCCGTTTCTACGGGCACCCCCGAGGTTGCTAGTATTGTGGTCCAGCTGGTCTCTTCCTCTTTGGAGGTCGATGACTCAGACATGGACCCGTCCTGGCAACCTGACTCTTCGGAGTCGGGGTCCCCGGTGGCACGTGGTGCTAGGCGACATAGCAGGCCTCTCCCGCTGTCCTCCCCTGAGGGCCCTCGGGCTAGGGGTGGTCCTGGGTCCCTGGGGGGCGATGGAGTGGGGGCGAAGTGAGGGGCTCTCCCTCTGGGGGCTCGTGACAGCTACCCTCCCTGGTGCTGTTGCAGCCACTCGGGGTGGGAGAACGCTGGGGTTGAGGAGGAGGGCGCTTTCGGAGTCTGAGGGGTCGAGGGGCCGGGGTCACAGTCTCTGCCGGCCACCCCTCAGGGGGTGGCTAGGAGCCGTAGCGCCAGGCCCCATCTTTCCCTCTTGGACCCCGGAGTCCCCTCCGTGGCGTTGCATGACTGCCCTTCTGGATCCATGCAGTCCCAGGTTCGTCTCAGGGAGGATCCCTTCTGGGCTCTTCCAGGTTTCGCTTCCCAGGGTTCCTGCTTATGCGACCTGGTCTGTTGTCCGAATCCCGCCAGCTCGGCTCCATTCTCCGATTTCAGAGCCCTAGCAGAGGACATTTGCCTCTTCAGAGGTGCCCATCTCCTGCTCCTCTGCAGCCACCCCAGCTCTTCCAGGCCATGTCGGTCCCACGGGCCCGCTATCCTGGGAGCAGTTCAGAGGTTCTGCGGCCTTCCCTCATATGTCAGTGGCGGAATGAGCGGTCTTCGCCATCCCCACCGCCAAGAATCTTCTGGACACTGAGCCTCCATCATCCTCGTCTCCCTCCTCTGAGGGAGAGGAACCTCTGCTGATATCTCCTCCGATGCTGATTTCACTGAATATCAGCGATTCCTTCGAGGATGATGAGGGATCTTCGAATCTCCTACGTTAGGCAAGACAATACTGAACGGGAGACGCATGAATTCCTTGGAGAATTCAGTGCCCAGCACCTGGTGGTACCTTCCTGGCCTATCCCCTTCCAGGAGGCGTCTGTCCGTTCCTGGCAGTCGCCAGCCGCCCCTTCTCCAGCCCCGGCAGACTGTCGATGAAGGTAGTGTGCCCCTTTGGAATCCCTTGGTACTCTCCCAACCCGCCTCGGGTTTGGTATACCTGGAGACTCCTCCTCGGGCGCCGCCTGGCTCATCGACTCATCCACCAGATTCGATTCCTATACCCTATCGGTGGAGTAAGAGTGTTCTTCCTCGCAATGGTTGCATTAAGGCCACATCAGGCTCATCACGCTGCTTACAGTAGGCATTTGTGGTCGATGCTCTTTCAGCTCTTAGCATCAATGCCTGATGCGGAGCAAACCAGACAAGCTATTGCCCTCTCTGCTATAGGCCTGGAGCTTACAAGACACCAGGCAAGGGCATCTTATGACGGTGGCTTCCAGGCTTGGGGGACAGCGATCTGCATTAGGCGGACGGCATGGCTTCGTCTATCAAGGTTGTCACCCCTGGCCCGGCGTAGGGTGATTCGCTCCGCTTTGCGGGGGACCCGTCTCTTTTCCTCCAGAGCTAGGAAATTACTGCAGGGGCTTCCTCCGCCTCCCGCCCTCGGGGCACCTCCTAGCCTGCCTTCCCCATAGGCTTCTCTTTGATTAGCCCAGGTCTTCCCTTCTGTTTCTCACCAGCAGGAGGCTGGGGTCTTGTTCCTCAGGGTTCTACCTCCTTTTTCTAAAGGGGGCTTGGTATCACCTGGCAGTAATGAATGGTGAAGATTGACAAGGGAAGATATGAAAATTACGTACCTACCGTAATTCTTGATCTTCTCTTGTATCTTCACCATTCATTACTGATACCCACCCACCTTCCCCTCAGTGGCCTCCTTCTGTGGCGTCTTGCCCTCCCGTCTCATTCCTCTTCCTTCCCTTGGCCTTTATGCCAAAAACAACAACTTTGTTTTCCATTCTTAATGAATGGTTCCTTTTTTCCTCAAGGTAAAGAGGAACGAACACGGTTGTACTTTTCTCTAAATTCTGAGGGAACTCTTTCTGACCGCCCTTAGGGTGCGATTCCTAAATACCTTCTTCACGTTATGCAGTTTCACAGCCCAAGAGGCCATGCTCTGACTTGGCCTTGGCAAAGTCTAGAATCCTCCTGGCAGGTATTATTTTGAGCTCTTCTAGCTGCTGATTGAACTTGTCAGCTCTGAGCGTCTGCTTGCCTTGCCTTAGGGAGTCTGATTGAGTTCCACTCTATCTTTCATACAAAACTGCCTTCAAGAAGGCATAGTCTTTCCCATACACTACTGTGTTAGCACTTAACAAGGTGCTAAGGGACTTAGTCCCCTTCCTGGGTGGGCGCTCTACCCGGAACAGGTTCTGCCCAGTCAGTCTAGGAGCCCTCAGCTAGGATGAAGGGACTCGGCATGTTGAGAGTTCAGAGAGTCTGCCCTCATTCAGATCTGTTCACGTGGTTCAGCTGAACCTCCCCTCAGTCCTAGCAACTGGGATTCTTGCTCCCTTGTTAGTTTCGAGCCTATAAGCCTCTCAACCAATGCTCGATGGGCACTGTTCTCCCTCTCAACATGCCTCTTTTTCTTCTTCTTCTTCTCTTTCTTCTTCTCTCTGTTCCTCCCCTAGAGCCGCCCCGGAAAGGAGGCCCTGCGGTCCCTTAGGATAGGAATTCTCTCTCCTCTGTCTATTCTCTACCGACTTATTCCTTTTTCAGTTTATATCCTTTCCTTTTTCTGTCCCTCGGCTGTCTTGCCTCGCTTTCCTTTTTTCTTACCCTCTATTTTTGCCTCTCCGGCTACCAGAACTGAGATAGAGGAGGAGTCTCACGCACCTAACGGCCGCCCCGCGCATGACGCAGCACGCGTGCTCAAGGGGCGGCGCCGCTGGAGCCGACTCCAAAACTCATTGCGGGTGCGCTTCCCACCAACGAAGCAGTAATGAATGGTGAAGATACAAGAGAAGATCAAGAATTACGGTAGGTACGTAATTTTCATATCTCTACCCTCACACCAGATGGAGAACCATTTGCAGTTAAAGCTATAGCCCTTTTTTGTGGACATTTTCCTGGCCTCTAAGAGGACCGGGGATACCCTACTGGATTCTCCCAATCTGCCCACCTCTGTGCTCTTAGGAGCTACACTTGAAGGTGTAAGGACCAAAGGTCCAGGTGGAGAAGTCTCTCCTTAAATTGTGACAGGAGGTTGGATGCAATGGTTGAGTCACTGGATCCTGAACTGTCAGCCGCCTGAGCAGCACATACCATATTTGCCTCGGCCAGCATAGAGCTATCAGAATCATCTGGCTCCAGTTGAATTCCAGCTTGAGTAGGGCTTGCTACACTAGTGGGAATGGTGGGAAAGTGTAAATAGAATGATTGCGCCATTGAAGCCTGAACACTTCTTGCCAGAAAGCTCCATGCCTATGCTTTGCAAGCAATAAAGAAGCATTTTTTGCACTGTGATGCAACACAAAAAGTCCCATCTCCATAGTGCCCTACTCCACAAAGATTTGTTTGACAGTGTTATCCACTAAGGACTACTTGTGCGGGTTGACTAGGACTTATTCTACTCTTGGGAGGTGAGTGGCCTGGATCTGACCCATGTTTTCAGAGCCTAATCCCAGTGCCTCATGGCCTCCCTGCACTGTATGTTGGAATGGGTCCCGCCTTGCATGTTCAATTAGAAAATGACTAATTTTTTTGTCTGTTTGTAGATGCATTACTTTCCCCCACAAAAACTGAAGTCAGTAAACTGCAACCATGCAGGCAGCGTACTGTAGTAGAGCAAAGGTGTCGGCTTTACGGCACCAAGTGGTAATGGTCCACTTTAGCATACTAGGTCCCAGGTGCTAAGCCTGGTACATCAGAAGTGCAGGCCGGAAGGAGAGCTTAGAGCTTTCTTTTCCTGGGGTGAGTGAGAGGAGCACTGCTGCTCTTCCAGCAGTGACACAGGGTGGCTCTGTGGAGAGGTCAATAATGGCACAGGTGATCACACTTCGCCTGAAACCGCCTCCCCTAGTGAAATTATATGCATGCCTGCTAGTGGAAGGGAGCTATAGGGTTAAAATATTGCGCACCCCCATTGATTGCAGGATGATGGAGACTGCTGGTCGCCTTCCATGCTCACTGGCAGTCCAAATGGTTGACCCCTGCACCCAGTGCTCACACTCCCCTATTAGGAGGCAGCCATTCAGAAAGACGGAAGAGTCCAACTGTAAAGTCTGTACTGCAGCTGGCCAGGTGTAGCCAGCATCAGTCAGGACAGAGGATCACTGACCCAGGTAGGAGCAGTCCCCAAGTGGGACAGGAGGCTAGGATATTTTTTAAAGTTAAGGTTCAATAGAGAAGGTTCGATACCCAATGATATAGTGACACCCCACCCTCCACACCGTGAGTAATGAAGTGATCAAGCTAATCTTGACTAATACCACTGAGCACAAACGTAAACTGAACCATTACAAGTTGTGCGGGACCTAACGAGCCCCATCTGCGATTATTAAGGGAACTGACTGCAGGGAGGTCTCAAGGATTGAGAGAGCACAGCTTCAAAGAAACAATCTTCACTGTTGATTCCTAGATCTTCCTGGACATAAGTCTCCACCACTCATTCACACTATTGGGATCTCGCCGGAGGCACTAGGACCATCGGGGAGCAAACTTTTGCTGGAGGAGTCGACACCAGAGATGGCGCCCGCGAGCACTAGCTCGGCGCGGCAATGACTATCTCTGCGACGACCCTCCAACCGCTTCTCAGTTCTTTTTTTCCCGCCTGCCTAGTGCGCTTCAGTAACGACGCCGCCGCTTCATAGAGTCAAACTTCAAACTAGCAGCATAGTTTTCAGTTTATTTTTTTGTAGTATTATCTCGATATAGTATCACTTAAGTTTATTCTATTTTAATATACAATAAAGAAGTCTCAGCCTACTTGATGGAGTCGACCATGAGCAGGTCAGGTGACGGTAGGGAGACTTCGTATGAAAGCTGTTCAGTCAGTCGGGCTGGGTCCGGTCCGCCGCCTCCTCCTGAAGGGGGGTCCGACAACGGTCAGTCCAATGCCCGGGGGGATGGGCGGTCCCCCCGGAGGCATAAAACAAACGGTCGATTCTCGGCACCGCTCGCCTCGAGCTCTTCTTCGCCCACAGGTCTAAAAAGAGAAGGCATCACCGAGGTCGCCTCTCTGATATGTCTGCGCGCCGACGCCTGTTATCGCGGCTAGTTGCGTCCTCCTTCGGAGTCGCCAACTTCTGCTTCCGGTAGCCGCCGTCTTCGGCATCGGAGTCCTACCCCACCTATAAGTAGGTCTTCAGATGAGCAGTTTCATCAGTGGGCTGCTCTTATGGAGCAATGGGCTCGGAGGTTGGTTCTGCTACCTGGCTCGGTTGCCCGCGGGCCTTCGGGCTTGTCGGGCGACCAGGTAGGGCGGTTGGACTTTCCTGGTCGCGCGGCACCTTCTTCGGTGCCGACGACTCCGCGCTTAGGTGTTTCCCCTCACATGGCTGCGGCGCAGGGGGCCACACCGATGCCCTTATCTTCTGCTATTTTCCCTTCCAACCATGTTTTTCAGGGTCCTGGGATGCTTGCACCTTTGGTGCCGCCCGCGCGCCACGGGGCTTGTCGGCGCGTCTGCTGCATCGCGGGGCTTGTCGGCGCCATCCGCGCGTCGCTGGAGCTTCGGCACCTTCTGCGGCACGTGTGCCTTCTCGGCGCCGTCCGGCGCGCACGGGCTTCTTGCCACCGCCTTCAGCGCCTGCGGTGCTTCTCGGTGCCGCCCACGGCGCTGGGCGGCCGGGCGCTGGGCTGTCCCGCTTGCCTCCTTGGCACCGGGAGCCTCGAGACTCCTCTTTCCTCTCAATTCTTCCTTCCTCTCTTGCATTTCACTCCTTTCCTGTCCAAACAGTCCTCCCTGGACTATCAGGAGATGACGTTGAGCCTGACCCAGACCTTCGGTTGGGTGATGAAGTGGACGAAGCAGGATCTTTCACTGCTACAGAGTCTGTGGTCGAGGACCTGTCCTTTAAGTCTCTGTTGAAGAACTTGAGCTCCACTCTTTCTCTCCAGACTACAGACATCGATCCTGGGAAGCGGTTAAGACTCCAATATCTTCATGCTTCAGAGATCCCTACGGATTTGACTCCTCCGATTCAACCTTCCTTCAAGACGCTGTCTCAAATGGTATGGAATAATCCTGCTCTTACCCCTTCGGTGGCTAAATCCATTGATAGGAAATATTCAGCCCCCAAGGATCGTCCCATTTTGGCATCTCAAGCCTTTGCGGATCCTATTGTAGTCCTGGCAGAGAATGATAAAGTTGTTCTTCCTCGCTTACTACAGCTCACTTATTAACAAAGAGTCTCAGAAGATTGATACATTAGGTAAGAGAGTCTTTGCAAGCCCACTCTAGTATGCTGATTGCCAGTTACCAGGGCTATTTTTCTCAGTATGAGTATATCCTGTGGCACTCTATCAAACAAATGGTTGAAGCTCTTCGGACTCGGACTCTAAGCCAGAGCTTCTTCTGACCATTACCAGAGGTATGAATCTAATAACCAACAGGTCAAAGCAGCCATGGATGCTTTCGACACTGCCTCTCGTGCAGCAGCCGCTGGTGTATTTGTACTCGTCACTCCTGGCTGCGTACTGGGCTTCACGAATGAGGCACAGCAGCAGGTGATGGCGTTCTTTGATGGCTCGTATCTTTTGGTCCTCAGGTAGAGCAAGCCCTAGAGGCTACTCAGAAGACTAGGTCAGCCATTAAGCTGGCTCGACCTCTCCTACCCTCTCGAGGGCATGCCTGTAAACGCCAGTTTCATAATCGCCAGTGCTTTCGAGGCAGGGCAGAGTAAGTTTCCATAAGAACCAACCTGCCCAACCTCAAAAGAAGACGCAACAGAAAGCGCTAAGGCCCAAGCGCCCAGTGCTACCTTATGAGTTGCCGCCCAAGTTCCATCTCCACTGCCCGAGGTGGACTTTTCCTCTCGTGGAGGTCGTCTGATGCACTTCTACAATCAGTGGAAGTCCATAACCTCAGACAAATGGGTCCTTGGATAATTCGCGAAGGATATTCTCTCAATTTCTGAGACCCTCCAATCGCTCCTCCCAAACGACAACCCAGGCTGTCAATCCTTCAGTCAAACCTTCTCGCCGCCGAGATCCAGGGCCTTCTGAACAACAGGGCGGTAGAACTGGTGCCTCTGCATCAGCGAAACACAGGGTTCTACTCCCACTACTTTCTGGTTCCAAAGAAGTCTGGGGGTATGCCCCATTCTAGACCTCAAAAGCTAAACAAATTTCTCCCCAGGGAGAAATTCAAAATGATTTCTCTAGGAACCCTGTTACCTTTGCTTCATCAACACGACTGGCTAGCCTCCCTGGACATGCAGGACGCTTACCAGCACATTCCTATTCACCCGAGGCATCACAAATTCCTGAGGTTTGTGGCTCTAGGTCAACACTATCAGTTCAGAGTCCTGCCCTTTGGGCTATCCTCGGCGCCGCGAGTCTTTACAAAGTGTTGTGCAGTTCTCACAGCGCATCTCAGGAAGCTCGGAATCCGAGTGTTTCCCTACCTGGACGACTGGCTCCTAGCAAGCCCTTCCAGACAGGGGACCCTGGAAGCTGTTCAGACGGCCTGTCGCCTTCTTACGTCCATGGGAGTTCTGCTGAATCTAAAGAAGTCACAGTTGCAGCCCTCCCAGAGACTCCCTTTCATAGGGACTCTACTGGACACCTCTTCCGTGAAGGCTTTCCTTCCAGAGGACAGAAGGCTCGATATCCTTCAGATGGCCTGTTACATTGGGGAGAACAGATCAGTTACAGCTCTCTCAATGCAACGTATGTTAGGCCTCATGGCATCCTCAGTGTTCACTGTACCCCTAGCTCGGCTACACATGAGAACCACCCAATGGATGCTCAGTGGTCCCCAACCACTCACCCACAGTCTTATCCCATCAAGGTGACAGAACCCTTACAGAGGTCTCTCACCTGGTGGTCTCAAGAGAGCAATCTCCTGGAAGGATTTCCCTTTGCTCCTCTAGATCATCAAATCTCCATCACCACAGATGCATCGCTAACGGGATGGGGAGCTCATTGTCGCTCTCTCCACACTCAAGGTGTATGGACTCAACTCAAGGCCCAGCTTCACATAAATGTCCTAGAGATGAGAGCCGTCCTTTATGCGGTCTGAGCTTTGAAGGACATCCTCTGTCACAAGAACATTCTCCTTCAACGGGATAACAAAGCTGTGATGTATTACATCAACAAGCAGGGCGGTGCTCACTCTTACCCCTTATGCAGGGAAGCGATGAGGGTGTGGAATGGTGCTTGAACACAAACTCTAATCAAGCGGTCTACGTGCCAGGTGTACAAAACGACTTTCCATACCGTCCCCAGCAGAACAGAGGCAGATCCTCACGAGTGGTCTCTCGACTCAACCATAGTTCAATCACTATTCAAGAGTGGGGAACTCCAGACCTGGACCTTTTGCATCCCCACTCAACGCAAAACTGCCTCTCTTCTGCTCCAGAAATCCAGGGCCTGGCATTTTCTGTCAGGATGCGTTCAGGCTGCCGTGGACAAAACGCTTTCTTTACGCCTTTCCGCCTCTTCCTCTAATTCAGAGAGTACTTCTCAAATTCGAGTCCCAGGGGACCAAGATGATTCTCATTGCTCCCTCTTGGCCTCGACAACTATGGTTTCCACTACTCAACAATATGTTGGCAGCCCCTCCGAGACCACTCCCCTTGCAGATGAACCTGTTGACTCAGGGTCCGGTGGTCCATCCCAACCTGAGATCGCCTCACCTTCACGCTTGGCTCCTGAAGAGGTAGAAGTGAACCAGTTCAATGTCTCTTGAAGAGTTTCAGACATTCTTCTGGCTGCTCGGAAGCCAGCTACTCGGAAAACTTACACGTCTAAGTGGAAGCGTTTTTCGCTCTGGTGTGCAAAGTCCTCTTGAATCCTTTTCCTGTCCACCAGACAAGGTTTGGAGTACCTTTGGACCTCTCAAATTCAGGTCTTCAGTACTCTACAGTCAACGTCACCTTAGTGCCATTTCAGCGTATCATGAGCCGGTTTCTTCTTTGTCTCTGGCTCAGTTACCTATGGTTAAGAGATTTCTTAAAGGAATTCTGCATACCAGACCCCTATAAGACGTCCGTTGCAGCCTGGGACATTAACCTTGTTCTAGACATGCTCACTCGAAACCTTTCGAACCTCTGGCTACCTGTGAGCTAAAATTCTCACCTGGAAGACGGCCTTCCTAGTAGCCATTACCTCAGCCCGCAGGGTCTCTGAGATACATGCCCTGGTTACGGACCCTCCGTATACTGTGTTCCATAAGGACAAAGTAGTTCTTCGCACTCATCCTAAATTTCTTCCCAAGGTTGTGTCGGAATTCCATCTAAACCAACCTTTGGTCCTTCCCTCCTACTTTGCGGACTTCCAAAATGAAGGGGAACGATCTCTTCATTCCTTGGATGTTAAGAGAGCCTTGCATTTCTATCTAGATAGAACCAAGGATTTTCGCAAAGCCCAACACCTGTTTGTTTCCTTCAGCGAGACCCGGCTGGGTCAACCTGTCGCTATCAGATGCATCTCATCGTGGCTAGTGGCATGTCTTCGACATTGCTATTCCATGGCACAGGTTAAATTGGAAGGTAGGGTTTACGCCACTCTACCAGAGCGTCGCGCATCCCTAGCGGAAATTGCAATGGCCGATTGTAACATCTGCAGTGCCGCCACCTGAGCTCGGTGCATACCTTCAAGTACATTATGCACTGGATGTTCATGCCAGGCGACATTCCACCTTCGGCAGAACTATCCTTAATGGACTTCTGTCCTAGAAACGTGAGCTCTTGGTCTTCCTGCCGCCCTCTCGGGGGATTATTAGCTCGGTACTCTCCCAATAGTGTGAATGAGTGGTGGAGACTTATGTCCAGGAAGATATGAAAATTACGTACCTACCGTAATTCTTGATCTTCTTGGATGAGTCTCCACCACTCATTCACACGCCCACCCTCCATCCCCCGAGCTCACCGCTGTGTTGGTCTTCACTCCCTCAAATCTTTAGGCCGTGAAGACTTCTTTGTTGACCCTTCTTACACGGGTCGCCCGGACTATCTTATGTCCGGTCTTAAGGTTAGGTTACTCTTTACGTTAGTTGCGCTGCACCTCCTTGGTAAAAAAGGTACTGAGGCGGTTGGAGGGCTCACGCTGAGATAGTCATTGCCGTGCGAGCTAGTGCTCGCGGCGCCATGCCTCGCGGCGCCATCTCTGGTGTCGACCCTCCAGCAAAAAGTTTGCTCCCGATGGGTCCTAGTGCCTCCGGCGCAGATCCCAATAGTGTGAATGAGTGGAGGAGACTCGTCCAAGAAGATCAAGAATTATGGTAGGTACGTAATTTTCATTTATGGGTTGGGGCTGGAGGCACTAGGACCCCGCAGGAGCAAAGGTTTTGCCAGGAGGCCAGCCACGGCTGCTGGGCATGGTGCCATGCACCATCCAATAACCACTGCCGATTCACTCACTAGTCTCAGTGCTGTTCTTCGAATGCACACCGTAGGGGCACATCACCTCAGTTCGACTCATCACCACTAATTTCTTCTGCATATCTGCTATTTTACCTAATTTGAGGTGTCGCTTGTGTTTATTTTGCTGCACTGCTGAAATCCAACAAGAAAGGGACGAAACTTCAAGAAAGTCCAAGAGCCACCCACAGCGCCATTGCCTCTGTGGGAAACATGTGGCTGTTCCAGACTGGCATCAGACCTGTGCGGCCTGTCTTGGGCCAGAGCATGACATGTATGCTTGTGATGCCTGCTTCTCCATGGACTGCTGCACCCCCAAAAACTGTGCTGAAGTGGATCAACTGATCCCCACCTTTACAGGCATGCGTCCAAGATCAGGTCATTAGGCATTTCACCTGGGCCTCTTCCTAGGACCTCTGGTTCTGTTGAAGTACAGAGTTCTTGACCTCACCACGCTGGCGGCCAGAGACTCTAGTGGATGAGTCTGGTGAACAGTCAACTCCTTCTGGGCAGTCAGCTGTGAACCCGCTACAGTCTACCTGCCCTGAGCAGCATATGTCCTCAGTGGTGAGTCCGGAACAGTACGTTCAGTCTGCACCAGTGGACACCTCGATGTCATCCTCTGGTGTCACCCGTGCTGTTGTCACCATTCGTGGTGATGATGTGCCAGGCATCACCAGGCACCCTTCTGACGCTGTTCACGGTGTCAGGAGAGGGACTGGCACTGAGGCTGTTGTCTGCACTGCTGCTAGTTTGGATGTCATCATTGTCCATGTTGTCGCTAACGACACCGAGGAAAGTGATGGTTCCAGACACGGTGATGGAGGTGGAGAAGGCCATGGTGCTGGTCCTGGGTCCAGCTCCAGGCAAGATGTTGACAATGATGTCCAGAAGTCAGCTCCAACTCTGGTGTCGCTCTCAACAATGTAGAGGGCAATGGCACTGGGAACAAGGTTGAAGTGGACACCGAGCACAGTGCAAGGGCGGTGCTGACCATGGTGATGGGGATGACTCTCTCTCGGAGGCGGTCACCGATCCTTAGCCTGGAGCCAGAGGCATTGCCCCCAGAGAGTCATATGACAACGCAGAGATGGAGATCTTATCTGTGTCAATCTTCACCATTCATCATAGATGGGTACTGGCCGGAGATCAGGACCCCGCGGGAGCCTTTTTTTTTTTTTAAAGGATAGGCGGAGTCGACGCAGCATCGGCGCCGCCCTCGAGGCCGACGTACTATGTGGCGCTCGAGGATTAGCCGTTAGGCTGTGTCGACTCCGCCTGCCTACCAGTTCTTCGTCTCCCGCTGCCGAGGTCGCTTGGGAAGCCAACTGAAGAAGTTTGACAGTTTTAGGCCTTAGCCTTCGCATTTGTGCATTCGCAGTCCGCTCGATCTCCTGCTAGTTCTGGTTCTGCCTCCACTGACGTCACTGTAAGATCTTTCCATTTATTTTAAAGTATAGCGACGCCGAGTCTATTTTTGGTGTTTTTTCCGTAGGTCTGTCGCGGTCGGAGGGCCAGAAACCTTCTAAGGCGAGGCAGCCCTCCTATGCCCGTGCCCGCAAGGCGCCGCAGCACTACCAACCAGCATGACCGGTGTCTCGCGTGTCTTGGCCCGCTCACTCTACATGGATCTGCATGATGCCTACTTCCTCCATGGACCGCCGTGATCCCAGAACAGCCAGATTTAGTGAGTAGGGCGAGCTCCCACTTTCGGGGTAGGTATCTGACTCTGCCGGGCCAGCCGCCTTCTCGGCCTTTCCTCCGGTCCCTCCGGTTCTATACAGACCGAGGAGGAGAGAGCCTTGGCTTCTTGTAGCCTAGCCTTGGCCGAGGCTCCTCCCGTGGCACAGGAGGCTCCGCCCCGCCTCCCGGGAGCGGGGCGGGAGGTGCTGCTATGGCAACTGCCCTTCGGGGTGAAGGCTCCTCGGTGTCACTCCGCGTGTCCGGAAGGTTCCAGGTCGACGCCGTCCTCGACGTCCGTTGGGGCCTTCGGCACCATTCGTGGTGCCGTGGTTCTGTCGGCGCCTGCGACGACGGTGTCGATTTCTCTCTCTGCGCGCTGTGGGGTTGTCGCGCTGTCAGCGCGACGGCTCGTGGCACTGTGACCCTGGATTCGCGCCGCCGCCACATGTCTCGCCATCGGCCATCCTCGCACCGAGGTTGAGCACGGCACCGTGCCTTCGAGTCATCTGTTGGCGCCGCCTTCAGCACTGACGGTGCTTTCGGTGCCGCCATGGGTGCCGAGGAGCCTAGCAGTGCTGTGTTCGGCGCCGAGTCCGTCTGGAGCCATCGGCACCGCTTGGTCCTCTGTGCCGCTTCGCGCGCCAAGGCCTGGCGGTGTCGCCGGCGCTAGGGCCGTCGCGCCTGCCTCTGTACCTGGTACTGCCCCCAGTGCCAGTGGATTTGATGGCCGCTGCTGGCCCTGGCTCAGGACCTTGGTTCAGCTGCCCTGTCGCCTTGGGGCTGTGGAGGGCACGGTGCTGCCTCGCCACTGCTTTGGCTACTGGGCTTCTGGTAAGGTCGCTTCCTCCCACTGCTTGGCTTAGGGCCTCAGACTCTACTCTTCGGCTCGAGTCGGACGGGCAGTCACACCTTCGGGTTGTCTGCAGAGGAGGGCGAGCCGGTGGTCTCGACGCCGAGTCACAGCTAGCCCCTTCTGAGGAGCTGCCAGGTTCTCCCGAGGTTGGGGTCAGTGGTACTGACCAGCAGGCTATGGCGCGTGCCACCATTGCCATGCAACCTGGCCTTGGAGGGTTCTTGACCCCTCGGCGGTGGTACGCCCCGTAGTGTGTCTCGATTGCCCAACTTTGGGGCCCATCGGGAAGTCTACGGAGGGAGGGTGCTGCTCCTGGGTCTCCCTTCGGGGCAGCCCAGAGCTGCTAACTACCTAGGCTGGCCCTCTCAAGGACCAGGACCCTCTCGGACTTGAGGGGTTGAGGGGTGGGGTCGCGCGCGGCCTTCTCTGGGGTCCTCCCAGCCCTGGACGGTCGGCGCGGATTCGCCCCTGCCCTTCCGGGTTCCTTGAGGGGGCCCCATTCTTTGGAGGCAGGGGACCGTCCTTCTGATCTATACGGCCCCAGTCGCCAACTGGGGATTCTTCTGGGCGCAGCCTAGGCAGCTAACGTGGTTGTACAGCTGTCGGCTGTGGAGTCTCCGGGACACCTCCTCGGGTGTCCATGGTCCGCCTCCCCTAGCTCCTGGCAGAGGTCAGCCGACTTCTTCTCTCGGCTCTGCCCCTATCCCTCTGCCACTTCCCTCCAGTCCTAGGCATTCTTGGTCCTAGCGGCCCTCTCATCTGGGAGCAGTTCAGAGCGGTGGCTGTCAGTTCCTTGCCTACGTAGGGGCCATGGACAGCCAGGTTTTTCAACCTCCCCGAGCAACCACCCCTGGACTGCATGGTGACCTCCAGCTCCTCATCCCCTCTTCTGGGGAGAGGGACCTTCTGTCCATATCTCTCCGCCGCTGATCTCTCCGAGTATCAGCGCCTCGTGAGGATGATGGAGGACCTTCACCTTTCTCCCCTGTCGGTCAGCAATCCTGAGCATGTGGCGCACGCCTTTCTAGGTGATTTCGGTGCGGCCACCCTTGTGGTGCCGCCCTGGCCTGCTCCCTTTCGGGAGGCCTCCATGCGTTTCTGGCAGAGGTCCTTCTCTGGAGTTCCTGCCCCATGGGACCTCGGCCAGAGGTATTGTGCTCCCCCGGAGTCTCCAGGTTCTATGCCTCATCCGCAGTCCGGATTGACACACCTGGACACCCCTGACGGGCTTCGCGCCCTCCACCATGACTGGCCCCCAGATCAGGACTCTTTGGATTTTGATTTCTGGGGGAGGAGGAGGACTTTCTACTCGGCACGGTTACTTCTCTCCATCTCTGCTCATCAGGCCCACTATGCAGCCTACAACAGGTTCTTGTGGTCAGCGCTAGGTCAGATCCTAGCTGCTTTGCCTGACTCGGAGCAAACCAGGCTAGCCATCGTACTCTCTGCACGTGGCCTGGAGCTAGCAAGGCACCAAGCAAGGACATCTTATGACGCCAGTGAGGTAGCTACCAGGGTCGTAGGGACAGCGATCTGCACCAGGAGATCGGCGTTTCTTCGCCTTTCCCGGTTGTCACCCTTGGCCCGGCGTAGGGTGATTTGCTCCGCTCACCAGGGAACCTATCTGTTTTCCCGTAGGGCGAGACGACGTTTGTCGGGGCAACTTCCTTCTCCCTCTGGGGGGACCCCATCTCGCTCTCCCCACTCTCGGGCCTCCTCAGGCCCTGAAGGTTCCCCCCCTTAGTGTATCACCCACTGAGGCTAGGGACTCTGTCCCTTGGTGCAATGAATCAACCCCTACGGGGGCTTGGCATTGCTCATCTGTGATGAATGTGAATATTGACACAGATAAGATATAAAAATTACGCACTACCGGAATTATGATCTTTCTGTATCTCTTCACCATTCATCACAATCCCACCCGCCATCCCCCCTGGGGCTCCAGTCTCTGGATCCTCCTTGCTCTGTGCCTACCCCTCTTTTGAGCGGGATAAAGTTGGGACACACAGGGGGGTACTTTCTTCCCTCTGGGGTACAGTTCGAGTGGCACTCCTTCTCTACTACATATCTTCACTCCTACGGGGTGAGAGCTGGTGGTTGCACTCCTTCTGTTATCCATCTATTTAAAAAAAAAAAAAAAACTTCCCTTTTTTTCACCAAATATTCAGAGAGAGTACTAAGTCCCTGTACCCTGTCCTTCTCCAGAATAGCCGACACTGCTTTTGGGGTGGTATTCCAGTTATTCTGTGCCTGAATTCTGGCAAATGAGCTTTGCTGTTCCTTGCAGTTCCTATACAGTCTGCTGACGGACAAGGGTCCTGGATCCTTGTTACCTCTCCTCTCCCTAAATTCTACCCCCTTCCTCCCTTCTTCCTTTTCCAGAGATTGGGGCCCTACCCAATCCCCTTAGTCTTCCTTCCTCGATGCTGTCCTCTCAGTCGCTATTGCTCCTTTTAGTTCAGTTTTCTCTTCCTTTTCTGTCCCTTGACTCTCTTGTCCCACCTTCCATCCCTTCCTCTTACCTCTCGTGACTCAGAACTGGTAGGCAGGCAGAGTCGACACAATAACGGCTAATCCTCGGCGCCACGTGGTACGCCTCGGCCTCGAGGCGGCGACTTCGTGCCGTCGACCTCATCCTTAAAAAAAAAGAATATTCCGGGTCCTGATCTCCGCCAGTACCCATCTGTGATGAATGGTGAAGATACACAGAAAGATCTATAATTACAGTAGGTAAGTAATTTTTATTTTCTCTGGAACTATTGGATGTCACTGTAAGGACAGGGTTGCCCTGTGGGACCTGTATGCTCTGCTCTCATCTGGGGTTCCCCTCATGGCACCGATCAGGTCACTCCTCGGATGTAGGAGGACCCCCTATGCAGTTCAAGCAGCCCAGGCCGAGGCCACTAAGATCAGGAGCTTTCACCCCTCAAGCTGGTCCTCACCATTTCGTGGAGATGATATCGTTGTTCATAGACCCTGAGAGGGTCCGTTAATGTGAACAGCACCAGGATTTCATTGGTACATTACAGAGCTTGCCAGTACAGGCCCTTCTTCCCAACACCAATGGTTTCAGAGTTGTCACCGCCTCCATCAGTGTCCTCCTCAGAGGATAATGAATCATCTGTCCACGCTCCTGCAGCTACTGAGTACATCTTGTATCAGTGATTCTTGGTGGAGATGCTCCAGGCATTGACTTACATGCTTTACAAGCCATGGTCAAGTAGCCTTGCTGTTGGGACTCCTTGTAGTTCCCAGTCTCTTACTATTGTTCCTCCATGGTTCCTACAGCCTTTGAGGAGGCATCCAGGACAGTGTGGAGGCATTTCTTCTCCAATCCAGCCATCCCCAGGGACCTCCTCATGTGTATCATGCACCCTCAGGGTTTACTGGTGATGTACCTTATCCTTCATCGGGTCTTAAAAGTAGTGTAGACCCAGTCAAGGCCACGACACCTCATGTGTGATCAACTCAGATGGATGCCCTTGCCAACAAGGCTTTTTCCTCGGCACGCACCCTAGCATGCATTTCTGTACACCAGGCAGATATGGCAACCTATAACCATCGCCTGTGGTTGTGGCTAAGCACACTTTTAGCTACAGCGCTACAGAGCAAGACATTCAGGCAGGCCATTGACCTTCTGTTTGGGACCAGGAGGTAGCTCAGCACCAGCCAAGGGCATCTTGCAATGCCAGTGAAGTGGCCTTCAGGTTTGCAGTGACGGCAATCTGTATCAGGGAGACAGCATGGATTTACTTCTTTAGACTGGCACCATTGGCCTGGCGTCAGGTGCTTAACTCACACTTCCAAGGGACTCATTTCTTCTCCCCTAGGGTCAGATGGGAACTGTCAGGGAACCCTCCTGCTCCTGTGCTACAGGAGCCCCCACCTGGCCCTGATCAGTCTTGCCAGACCTTTAGCCCCCTGCCCTCAGGTGTTCTCCCCACACAGAGGGCTGAGGGTATCTTTTTTTTTTAATTATTTTTATTGCTTTCTGAATAAAAACAATAGTATGTAACCATCTCATGCAGGAGATCACATAATGTTGCAGTCGATACATTCAATGTAATAGTAAACACGTCTATGCATTCTTTGTATGGATTTGGGGGTATGTCAAGAAAATCAAGTACATCAAAATTGTCAAGATATCGACACCTACGGGACTGATTGTCTGTTAGTCTCTGGGTGAGCCAACTTCTCCTTCGGAAAGAAGAGAAAGCTTGGTACTCAGACCTAGAAGTGTGAATCAGTGGTGAAGACTGATTTTGGAAGTTATAAACATTATATACTTAATGTAGTTGTTGATCTTCAGAATATCTTCACCAGTGATTACCACAACCACCAACCGTCCCCTGCTCTAGTGGCCAGCGCCACCAGTGCCATGACATCTTCCTAGTTGTACTCCTATGGAGTTGTTGGAAAGAAAAAGCTCAAAACAGGTGTAAGAGTTCCTTTTAGGGCCTTTATACCAACCACAAAAAAAAGGAAAAGAAGTGAGAGAAGGCAGCTCCCTTCCTTCTTTTTCTTTCTTGTCCTTCTTTTCCATGCCCAGGGCATATCCCTTTTCAGGGTATATTGGTGTTGGTTGCTAAATGCTCTCTGTGCCTCTGAGCAGTATCCAGTGTACTGTAACTCCCTTTGGCAGTGGCACTGTCTATGGAACAGTGCTTTGCACTGGGTTGGATCAAGTTACACTAGCTTTTACACGGGGTACATCCCTGTTGTTACAGGAGAAGCAGATCTTTTTCTCTGATGGTTTTTCTTCTGGTCCATGCCAGACTATTTTTTGGTTGGTATCATCTTCTGCCAGCCACCACCCTAAGGGGTGCCTGGGGAGATGAACAAATCTCGACTCTTTTGGGGTGTTTGGCCTTACTGCTTCACGTGCACCTGAGATTCCTTCCTTTTTCCCTGATTTGGGGGGGGGGGGCATCTTTTAACTAGCTATTCAGTCAATCCTCCATTAGGTATCATGGAGTTTGGTTTCCATGAAGTTTACTTGATAATCCCCTTTTTTGGTACACTGTGCCATCTTAGTTGCAAGTGTGTCCCAATTCTGGGCCTCCCTTCCTGCTTTTCTGCCAGAGCCACATGCTGCAGGACTGCTTCCTTCTAAGGTCACAGTCCATCTCCGAGTCTCCTGTGTGCTTCAGGTGCCACTCACAGTAAGATTCTCTAGGTGGGCACCGCACTTTGAGTGAAGCATCTGTTGTAAGGCTACTTTTTGGGGAAATTGCTGGAGGAAGGGGAATACCCTCTCAGAGGTTCTCCTCTTACTTCCACCACTAGTACTCTATGCAAAGTTTTTGTAACTTCAGCATAGTTTGGACAGGGGATCCCACCCGTGGTCCTTTTAAGTGGTGCTGAATGTCCCTAATCTGGAACCTGGCCTTTGGTACCACTGCTGTGGAGGAGGCCATGTGTCCCCGCAGCTGCAAAAAATCCCTTGCAGGCCTTGTCTGGCCTACTCTTAAGGATTTTGCATTGCAAATCAGAATGGATACCCTTGCCTGTGGAAGGAAGACCTTCACTTGCATGGTATCTAGCTCTGTGCCAATGAAGTCCAGTACTTAAAGTCTAGTACTTGAATTGGTTTCCCAGGGTGCTTTTTGCTAGCTGTGTAGAGTGCACAATCTCCTGCTGTTTTTCTTGAGACAAACCAGTCATGCAGCTAGGAGAAAACACCACCACTTGCCTTCTTAGGTAGGCAGCCAGCACTGCTAGACACTTTATGAAAACCCTTAGTGCTGAGGTGAGGCTGAAGTGGAGGGCAGTGAACTGGTATTGGCAGTTCCCTAGCCTGAACCTGAGGTACTTTCTGCGTGTGTGGGTCTGACTGGGATATAGAAGTAGGTATCTTTCAGATCCACTGACCCTAGCCAGTCTCCCAACTGCAGAGATGGTATCACTGAGCCCAGCGGAACCATTGTGAATCTTTCCTTTTGATGTGTTTGTTAGATATCTTGGGTCTAAACTGGGTCACCACTCCCCAGTTTTCTTCTGGGTCAGAAAATATCTTGAGAAGAGACCCCTACATGTCCCATTATGTGACAGAGAGTTCATCTACTGTTCTTACCTGCAGTGGTTTCTTTACCTGCAGCTCTAACAGGATTTTTTTCTGTCAGAGTGTGAGGTGGGAACAGTTTGATTTCAAAAGCTGGGGGAATTTTTGGAACTGCAAGGACAACCCTTGGCTCACTACTTCCAGAACCCACTTGCCTGTGGTTATTTTGAAGCAGTGAGCAAATCCCTACCCCAAACAAACCAGCAATGGTTAGGCTGACCTGGGATGGTGTCGGTTTGCTTCTGCTTCGCTTGGGGCTGATGTTCGGCTGCACACCTAGTACCTTCTCCTTCCTCTGTAATAACTAACCCTTGGAGTGGGTACTTATAAGGGCATAAGACCTTGAGTAGTAATGCCTATTTCGTCGTTCCTTCCATAAGGCCCATAGGAAGTGAGGCCTTTTCTTCTCAGTATTTTCCTGTAGGTAGTTTTGTACTCATCCACCTTTTTTATATATGCCTCTGTGTTGTCACCAACCAGAGAATTTCCCTTAAAAGGAGAAATGCATAGCTTTAGTTTGTGTGTCCTCAGATAGAAGAGTAGTCCTAAGCCAGGCAAACCTTCTGAAGAATACTGTCTGAGCCAGGACCCTTGTAGTAGTAGTGTCATTAATGTCTGTGGCAGTGGTACGTGGTGGCATCCATTACTGTTGTAGCTTTCTCCACCAAGTCCTGTGCCAGATCACCACTTGTTTTCTCACTTGTTGTCAGTATGGAGTTTTAAAGTGTGTTCTGGTACTGAGCTGTTTATGCCAGGTAATTCACTTGCCTGAGGAGCACAGAAGGTGATGTATACACTTTGTTGGCCATGGGATCCAGCTTTCTGAAGTTCTTCAGAAGGTTGAGCAGGGAAAGGCACCTGAGCCTTGTCACAGCAGCAGCCTGAACTATCATCTCATGATCGGGGTGGGAGTACAGGTACTCAGCCCTATCTGTCCATCTGATATTTTTTTTTTTCCAGTGTTCTTGTCGATGCCAACAGGTGAGGGTAGTTGCGGACATGATTTTGGTAGTGCTTTCTAAAGGGATTTATGGATGGGAAGCAGCACCCCCCTTGTGGGGGACAGACCCATCATATCCACGAACTCCGACTCTTCTCCATTCTCCTTAGCCTCATGTGAGGGGATGTTGAGGGTATTTACCATTTGCCTTACAGAGAAGTGATGTGGAAGGGAGGGGCAGCTGCAGAATAAGGAGTGCTAGCTGCACATTCGAGCAGACTTGATAGACCTCTAGGCCTATATCTGCTGGCAAATTTTGTATGCTCGTATGTTCGTAAGTAGTGGGATGTGTAATCCTCAGAAGGCCTGGGAGGAGAGCCAGATTCTCTGCTCAAGGGAACCACCTGGTTCCGGAGGATCCTCCTCCTCATCTTTACAATATGTATGTTCCTCCTCCACAGGCATTTGGTATGGAAACTGGGCCAGGATTGGGGAGGGGGTGGGGGATGGTGGAGCAGGCGTCTTTATAACATTTCCATAGCCTGGAAGGCCTTGTCATGTTCTGTGTGGAGGCATTTGTCTCAAGTGAACTGTCTGCTTCTTTCCTTACCATGAGTAGTGACAGACATTTTTTCCTGTGCAGACACTGTTTCCAGTGCCTGCTCTGAGGCTCCTTTACTTTGGTTCTTGTCACTGATCTCATGGTTGTTCATTTCGACACGCTGTTCTGTGCCATCTTTACCATGCTGGTCTGATGCCTGAGGAGACTTTTTTTCTTCCGCCTCCTGCTGGTGGGGACTGCTGCTTATTCTGAGGGCAGGACCCTCATCTCTGAGCCCAGGGGCGTAGCTAGCTTTTTTGACGGGGGTGGGGGTAAAGATTGCTAAAAGTCCTGCTTTTTCTAGTAAATACCAAATTAATAGGTCGGGGGTCTGGGAGCCGCCTAGGTGACCCCAGAAGCTACATTTTGAGGGTCATTTACTTTTAAAGCCTTCTTTGACTAGTTACAAACAACCAATATTTCTCTCAAATTAGCAAGCTTTTTATTTTCTTTAAGAAATTGTCAAAACTAAAGCAACTTTTTGATCAGTATCAAGGAGCAGAAACCGCAAACACCTCTCATCCAGAAAATTCAGCCATCAAATGATTACATTGGTAACCCCAGTGTACGTAGGGTTTACACATGCTGTTAACATAAAATACAGGATAAGGGACCAGACTAGTCTGAATTTTTTCTGTCAATCACTGTCCATTCTGACCCAGTTTTGACTGAACCACGTGATAGAATCATTCAACCTTCTGGTCAGCTCTTCACCTCAGAGAAACCAAAATACAGAGCAGGTGAGCCAGAAGCTTGACAGTTCTGCTCTTGCAGCGAAGTACTGTACAACTGTTCAGCCCATATTCCCTGCCTGCACTAGCGATCACTGATCCTACTTGGGGAGCTGCACTAGTGATCACTGATCCTACTTGGGGAGTTTGCTGTCAAATTTCTGCAACCCACTTAGGATGGCAGTCACGAAGATGACCAGGTGGAGGGTGAGGCAAACACTCATTAACTGTTTGGCACTAAACAATTAAACTGAATTAAGTTCTCCACCATTGTTTTCAACACCACAGTTTCAAGGAAGACTGATTGTATGTGGAATGCATTGGACAGTGTCTTTCTCTGTGCCTTCTGAGCACTGTGCACCTCAAACAAAATGCCCCTCTCCATCATTCTGCAAGCACTAGTCAACAATCAACATGCTAAAGTGGGGAAGATTCCCTCACCCCCAGATTAGGAAGCAAGGAGGTCCCTAATTTCTCATCTCTCTCTCGGCTGTTGCCTGTATTGGACATCTTCTCTCACACACTGGGCACCTGATCTAAAGCAGTTTGCAACAAACACCGACTGACCAGAGCAGAATAGCCCCTTAAAAGCCAGTCATTCAGCAGCACCTTGTATACTTACAGTTAGGGAGGTGTCACTCAGCTGGGCCATCGCCACCCTCTCATAGTGATAAATCCAGAAAGCGGTCCTGACCCCCCACAGAGTCCTGATGGTGCAGAACAGCAGCTCATTATAAGAGTTAACTGACGTGTCTAACTGTACAAACTAGACCGCAGTACAATCTCAGGAGCCTGCTGTAGCACACAATATGGAGCCCACGTGGACGTGCTTTGGGCAGCTTGTGGTGGTGCACAAGTTTACTTACTCACTCACTGGCCACTTCAATTGGATGATGAGCTGTGCCCCCCAAGAACTTGCATCGTGAGTCCTGAATCGACCACCACCAGTACAGGAAAGCAAAAAGTCAGCGCTTAAAAGTTCTGCTCTGAACATCTTGAGTGGGGAGCTGCAGTCTGCCCCCATAATCTATGCCACTGTCTGAGCCTCTGGTAGGTGACATGGAGGCAGATGAGACACCATAAATTCTTCTCTTTTCTAGCCCTTTCCTTTTGTGTTTTAGGGCGGAACGTTGTTTACCGGAGTTCACAGTGTAAAAAGTCACGGTCAGGACCAAATCACCTTGGACAAAGCTTGCCAGTCTACCTTTCCCATGAGCCGAAAACACTTTGTACAGTTCTTAAAACCTGTAGGTCCTGTTCACTTCTTTTTATGTCTTTCATACCACACGCCGAGAGACACAAGAAAAAATATCCGATTCCCAGAATTTACCAAAATAATGTTAAATAAGCCCAAAGTATATAGAAAGGGCTATACAATATTAAATACTAACCCCAGTAATGCTCAGTGTATTCATAACTTTATGCAGTAAGCCTGAGGGGTTGGACTGCCCGGAGAGATGGAACACTTGCAAATGATGGAACACTTTGCACGTGAGCATCTTTCAAACACTGCCTCTACTAACTGCCTGTGTTCTAACCTCTTCAGATTTTTCTCTCCGCCTGAAAAGTCTGGTCGCTCGGAGTCCCGTTCTTCCACTTTCTCCTGCGTGAAGAAAACATCAGATACTGAATAAGTATATGTTCTAGGGACATGGATATGTTGTTCATCCACACTTATTGGCAGGTTCCTTGCCGCTTTAAATCTTGCCGGAAGGTCTTCAAGCTGGCTCCTCCCACCCACCCGGGTGGTAAAAGTCTCAGCTCCGCCCCATGACGCCAGATCTTCCTTACCGCTTGGAAGCTCAGGTTCCCTCCTTAACGCTCGGCGTCTAAGACTGGTTCCTATTTCTTCGAATTTTCAAAATCAAAAAGTTTTTGCTAAAAAGACTTTGGTCTTCTTTCCCTCTCGGCCGCGATGGACAAATCGACTCCCGGTTTCCGGAGATGCCCTTGTGGGCAGAAGATGTCTCGGACGGATCCGCACTCCACGTGCGTCTACTGTTTGGGCCTTGAGCACGACCCGCAGGCCTGCGACCTGTGCTCTTCCTTTTCGGCCTACGTCCTCGAAGACCGTGCTGCCCGTTTCCAACTGGGGCGTCCGGGCGATTTCCTCGGTAAAGTCAAAAGAGGCCCGTCGGCGGTGTCCAAGGGCGCGGTTTCGGCGGATCAGGTCATGCGAGATGATCGCCTAAGAGGAGGCGGCGCGGCCGCTTTACTCGCTGCGCATTTGTCCCGCTCTCTCGGTTCCTCTTATTCAGCTTCTTTTAAGGAGCTTTGTCTAACCCTCTCGACTAAAGGTGAGGGTCCAACTTCTTCTGGACCGTTTTCTTGGTCCAAAAAGAGAGACAAGGGTAAGTCTCACCGTCAACGCTCTTGGGCGGGAAAGATCCCTCTCCCGAGTTGTCGGCCGTCGACTTTGGTCGACTTCGCTTCGCCACTGGTCTCACGGTGTCCCCGTCAGGCCAGTTGACCAAGACTCCCGTCGACGCGGTCGAGATTGTTCTCGACCCGTTGGACGGGTTGTCGGCTGGAGAAGCCGAGAATACCCTCTCCCCGGTTCCCCCGGTGGGAGTTGAGGAGCCCGTCGGCTCGTCTGTGCCTCCGGTTCCGGAGCCTTCGGTTGACTCTTCCGAACTGAGGGGAGTGCCGGTTCCCCGCGACACCTCCCCGCACCGTCCTCCCGAGGTTCTCGGTCTCGGTTTCAGACGTCTTCACGGTCCAGCCGATCCCGCTGTCATAGGCGGTCACGGTCTCGGCACCGCGGCAAGCGGCGCCGCCGCTCATCCTCTTCCTCCTCCTGGGACGAGGGGAGGCTTCGGCGCAAGTTGCGTCGAAGATATGAGGAACTCATGTGGCAACAGCTCTTTCTGACTGGGAATAAGCCAACGCCGTTGTCTTCCCCAGCCATTAAGTGGCTGTCACCGGAGCAGCCGAAACAACCCCTCGTTTTACCCGAGGAGCCTGTACCCAGGCCGGTTGTTCGGCCAAAACCAGCTGCCCCACCGATTCCGGTGGAACCTCCGCCTCCACAGCCGTTAGTTGGGGCTCCGACCAAGAATTCTCGGTCGGCTCAGGGACTGCCCCATAGGCTGTCTGTCACCCTCTCACCCGATCGACCTCGGCAGGTGGCGGGTGGCTCAGGCCCGAGGCAGCACTTTGAGGACTCTTCCGAGTCCGAAGACGATTCCTCCCTTTTCTCCAAGCGAATGGACTTGGAGTCCTCAGGAGGACAGTCGGTGGATGATAGCCCTTCGTCCTTCCTGGGATTGCTTCGGCTCATCTCGGAGTCCACCGGGATGAAGCTCGAACCCTTTCTAAACGGGCCAGGTATCCCCTCACGGAGATTCTGGACCGAGGGGATTCCCCTACGGAGGCCTTTCCGTGGCCGAGGCTACAGGTGGGCCCGCCTTGGAGCTCTGGCAGCCCCTGCTTCTGTCCTGCACCTTCGGCCAGGATGGCTAGGAAGTATGCGGTCCCTACGGTCCCTGTCCGTTTTGAACACCCTCGGCCGAGGGGTTGATTACCGGCAGCATTTTCCGTGCTGGGAACGCTAGGGATGTGGACAAACCTCCCGACAAGGAGTCCAAGAAATTGGACTATGCCGGGCTAAAAGTCTAGGCTAGTGACTCCTCAGCCTTCGCCAGGCCAGTTCGCCGCCTCATGGCACATTTCTCTCATGCCCTGTTGGGCTCCCCTGGATGATGTCGTCTTCATCTTCCCGCGGATCTGCAGACCACGGTCAGGCAGGTGCGGGACCAGGGCAGGGCAGTGGCCAAACAGCAGCTCCAGACTGCGTTAGACATCGGGGACTCATGTGCCAGGTCTGTGGCGACCATGAGGGCTATGCGTCGTCGGGCTTGGCTGAGGATATCCACCTTTACTTCAGATACCCAGCACAAGTTGGCGGATGTTCCCTTTTTGGGGACTGACCTCTTCGGCCCTGTGGTGGATGGTCACCTGCAGAGGATCGAGAAGTCCAGTGCTACCTTGGACTCTGTCTCTTCCGCTCAGAAGGACAAAGGCCGCAAACCACAGCCTAAGCCCTTTCGTCCTTCTGTGCCCGCGGTGCGTCCGGCCCAGCAACGTCAGGGCCAGCAGGCTCAGGCTTGGCATCCCAAACCCAAGCCCGGGGCTTCCTCCAACAGGAAGCAGGGAGGTAAAGGCCCAGGAGGTCCCTCGGCCGGTCCCTCCTCCAAGCCTGCCCAGTGACGGGCTGAGGGGTGTCGCCCCCAACCCCGTCACCTCACCCCAGGTTCCCCCCATGGGGGGACGGCTCCAGCACTCCTTTCCGCCTGGTCCGTTATTACCACGGACAGGTGGGTGCTGGAGGTGGTGGGAAAAGGCCTGCCTCTAGAATTCGAGCAGGCCGCCCTTCAGAGCCGTCAAGACTGGGGGCCTCGGGTCCGCAGCTCTCACTGTCGGCTCGCCGGGCCGACATCGCCTCCTCCAAAAGGAGGTGATCAGGGAGGTGGCGGACCCTCCTCAGACCCGGGTTTGTGTCCAGGTACTTCCTGGTTCCGAACGGACGGGGTTGGCGCCCATTCTCGACTCCACACGACCTTGAACAAGTTCCTAAGGTCTCGAACCTTCAGGATGGTCACTCTGGCTCAGATAATACCATCCCTGGAACACGTGTGTGGTTCTGCTCTCTGGACCTGCAGGACGGCGTTCTTTCATGTCCCTATCCATCCGTCACATCAGAGATTCCTTCGCTTTACGAGCAGAGGGATCCCTCTCGAGTTCAAGCCATGCCCTTGACCTGTCTCCAGCTCCCAGGGTCTTCACCAAATGCATTGCAGTGGTGACAGCTTTCCTGTGCGCTGAGGGGTCCGGTGTACCCTTACCTGGACGATTGGCTGATAGCAGCCCCTCCAGACAGGAGGTGGAGTGGTCCAGAGATCTGGCCTCCAGGTTTGCTCTCAAACGGCCTTCTCATCAATGAGGCCAAGTCGGAACTCGAGCCGAAGCAGGTGATTCTGTTTATCGGGGCAGAGCTCGACTCTCTTCGAGCCAGAGCACGGCTCCTGGCGGACAGGGCCGAGGTTCTTGCCTCCTTTGCCCAGTCATTTCTGGTTGGGCAATCGCGCCCTGCCCGGGACTTCCTGCGCCTCCTGGGTCTCATGGCGGCCTGTACCAGCGTGGTCTGTTGGGCACGCTGGCACATGCGCCCCCTTCAGTGGGGACTGGCCAGCCAGTGGTCACAACGCTGCGATCCATTGGACCAGCTAGTGATGGTGACCCAGTAGATGTGGAACGCTCTCCGGTGGTGGACCGTTCCATCTCATCTGCAGGAGGGCATCCCGTTTGTCCACCCCGAGCCGACGGTCTCTCTATCGACCGATACCTCTCTGATGGGTTGGGGTGCCCATCTGGGGGAACACCGGGCGCATGGCCTCTGGTCCCCGCGGGAGTCCCGATGCCACATCAACCTGCTGGGGCTCCGAGTGGTCCGCCTAGCTCTCACCGCCTTTGCTCCGTTTCTCCGGGGTCAAGTGGTCCGAGTCCAGACGGACAATACCACGACCATGTACTACCTAAACCGCCAGGGCGGGACGCGTTCCATGCTTCTATGCAAGGAAGCTCTCTGCATTTGGTCACTCGTGCACAGCCTGGAGGTGGATCTCCTAGCCATTCATGTGGCAGGAGCCTCCAACACCCTGGCCGATGCCCTGAGCCGGATAGGGGCTGCATCTCACGAGTGGTCTCTCCTGTTGGAGGTAGTACAAGATCTGTTCTCCCATTGGGGCACACCTCAGGTGGACCTGTTTGCCTCCAGGGAGAACACAAAGCTGAGGCTGTTTCATGCCCGCCCCCCCTCAGCAGGGCTCGCTGCACGGGGATGCCTTCTCGAGGCTGTGGACCCTGGGCCCTTCTACGCCTTTCCCCATTTCCCTTGATTCACAAGGTGCTTCTCAAAGCAAGGAGGGACAGACGCAGGTGATTCTGATAGCCCCAGACTGGCCCCGCCAGTTCTGGTACCAGATCTCCTCAGCCTCAGCTCCAGGCTCCAGCGCAGCTTCCAGCTCGCCCGGACCTGCTCTGTCAATCAGGGAAGGTGTTCCATCCGGACCTTCAATCCCTGCACCCTGGCGGCCTGGTTCCTGGCGGCTGAGAGTTCCAGGCCTTGGGTCTTTCCGACGAGGTCCTCAGTGTTGTTGAGGCGTCCCGTAGGGAGTCGACCAGGAAATGCTATGCCTTCAAATGGAAGAGATTTTCCATTTGGTGTCAGGAGCAAGGCTTGGACCCTTCCTCCTGTCCTTTGGCAAACATCTTGGACTATTTATGGTCCCTTTCTAGTCAAGGGCTTAGGTCGATGACCCTATGGTGCACCTGGCAGCCATTCTGCCACTGGGCGCGGGCCGGGAGCAGTCGGTGAAGCGAGAAAGGTGGTCTGGCACTTTTTCAAAGGCCTTGATCACATTTCCCTCCGTGCGTAGATCCTCCACCTCCGTGGGATTTACTGCTGGTACTGGCAAAGCTCATGGGCAAGCCATTCGAACCAATGCACAGGTGTGAACTCGCTCACCTGTCGTGGAAGACCGCTTTCTTGGTGGCTATCACGTCAGCCAGAAGGATGGGAGAACTCCAGGTGCTCTGCATCGAGTCTCCTTACCTGGTCTTCCACAGGAGAAGGTTGTCCCCTCGCCCCACCAATTCCTTCCGAAGGTGGTGTCGGAGTTTCATCTTTACCAGGTGTGACACTGCCAGTGTTCTACCCCAATCACACCTCGGAGGGCGAATACAGGCTCCATACTTTGGACCCTAGGCGTTACGCTTATTATAAGGAGCGATGGCTGAAATTCGGGAGAGGTTACGCCAGCTGTTTGTCACCACGCTGAAGCCGCACCTGGCAGACCTGCAGCCAAGCGGGACGATAAGCAGGTGGGTCACCTCCTGCATAGATCTCTGCTATAAGTTGGCGGGCATGGAGCCTCCCAGAGGAATAAGAGCTCATTCTACCCGCCATACTGCTGCATCGGTGGCTGCTTCCAGGGACGTCCCTATCCAGGAAATCTGCAGGGCTGCTACCTGGAAGTCAGCACACACCTTCATCACCCATCACCACATCGACCTTGAGTCACGCCGGGATGCTGGTTTTGGGGCCTCTGTTCTCCAGTCTCTATTCCCTAAGTTGGGGGTGTGTGCCTTGCCTCCCTCCTCCCGGAGAACTGCTAGGAGTCTGCCAATAAGTGTGGATGAACAACATATCCATGTCCCTAGAAACACAGGTTACTCACCTGTAACAGGAGTTCTAGGAATGGTATATGTTGTTCATCCACACGACCCACCCGACCTCCGGCTTTGACGCACAACCTGAGCTTCCAGCGGGCCAGATCTGGCGTCATGGGGCGGAGCCGAGAGTTTTACCACCCGGGTGGGTGGGAGGAGCCAGCTTGAAGACCTTCCGGCAAGATTTAAAGCAGCAAGGAACCTGCCAATAAGTGTGGATGAACAACATATACCATTCCTAGAACTCCTATTACAGGTGAGTAACCTGTATTTTTTGTTTTCATTTACTGCCTCTACTAGTTGTTTTGTGTAGTTAATCTTATTTACGTTAAAATTGTTGTTTTTCTCGGTTCCTCTTGGTTCAGAATAACCATTGGGGAACCCGGATAGTCTTGTTTAAAATCAGGGTTCTCTGACTAAAGAACCACCTTTATTTGTCTTAAAATAGTTACGTTCATTTATTGTTTGTAACCGATAAATCTCGGTTACTGAACCGCTATTCCGGTTCCGTTTTAGCAAACGGTCCAGTTCCATCAGTTCCTGAACCGATTAAAAAAAAAAAAAAAAAAAAAAGGGGTTTCTCTTTAGCGGTTGTTATTTTTTGAATTATGTCGGAAAAACCGAAAAAGAAAACCGGTGAGCCCGGTTTCAAAAACTGCACTCAGTGTGGAGAGGTGTTTGAAAAGGCAGACAAACACACACTTTGTGTGGTTTGTTTGGGTTTTGACAATTTAAAAGAGGAATATGAAGTGTGTAAAACATTCCTTGAGAAGACCATTGAGAAACACCTTTAAAGGCTAAGAAAAACAATTCCACGGGGTCCCTCTGGCTCTGACCAGCCGATACCCCCAGATATTGTGGTTGAACCCACACTTTCTTCTGTTTCTGCCCCTGAGATGGGCACAAAGGGAACAAAAAGAACTAATGAACCGGCTGACTGCCCGGTTCCTGCAAAAAAAGGCAAAAAATTGAAACACACAGAACCCTTGCCTGTCGAGCCGGGGAATCCTGTGACTGCTCTGTCTGTACCTATGACCCCAGAGATTGCTCAGTCCTTTAAAATCATTCAGTCCTTGCAGGCAATTGTTCCTCCTCAGCAGCCTCCTGCCCCCGGTCCCCAGGTTGGCAGCAGTGCATCCTCTTCCCCAAGAAGGTGGGAACTTTTGGTGATGATTATGATGAGGAGGGACCAATAGAACCAGATGTGTCCCCTGAACAGGACTTTGTTTCTCCCCCAAGGGTGTCTGAGGATTTTTAATCTCATTTCACCTTTGTAAGAAGGATGGCAGATGCCCTTGACATCTCCACCACTGAACAAATTGAAGATGAGGAAGAGGTGGAGTACTTAGAGATGATGGGGTTAACACCCACAAAGGCTCTCCTCCTCCCTATCTATAAACTCTTTAAAAAGAATGCACTAAAGATTTTACAGGCACCAAATTCCACCCCTCCTATAGACAGGAGGATGGACAAGAAGTACCAGATGGAAAGGGAGGGAGCTGATTTTCTCTTCTCCCACCCCAACCACCAGTGGGTCATACAGCAGGCTGTCTGTGACAAGGCTAGGGTCCCTCTGTCCTCACATCCTCCGGACAAGGATTCTTGAAAGCTAGAGAGTATGGACAAAAAAGGGTACCTGTCAGCCTCTCTGTCTATGCGCCAGGCTACCTTCCAGGCATTGCTGCCCAGTACCAGAAATCCCTGTGGCAGTCAGTCCTGGCCATGTCCCAGAAAGCTCCCTCGCCCTTGTCAGATGACCTGGCTGAAACTGCTAGGTTTGGGTTGGGGGCAGCTAAGTACCAGTTCCAAATGGCTGCTGATACTAATGACACTGCAGCCAGGTGGATGGCAAACACGGTGGCACAGAGGAGGTTTGCTTGGCTTAGGGCCACAAACCTTACTCAGGATACACAGTTAAAGGCTTTGGATTTTCCCCTAGAGGGAAACTCTCCCTTTGGGGAGTCCACTGTAACGTACATGAAGAAGGTGGAGGAATATAAGGCCACTTACAGAAGCAACTCTGCTAAAGAGAGAGCTTCTACATCCATCAGGCCTTATGGAAGGGGAGGCTGGGACAGGTCCTTTTACACCAGGCCCTTCTTCCAACCAGTGGCATCACCCCAGTACCCGCAGAAGGGTTACTCCAGGGGCAGAAGGGGCTCGAGGCGAGGGTCTCATACTCAGCCTCAGTCACAAACCAAACAGACCCCCTGAACCACAGGCCGCCTCCTCTCTACCTGTCGGAGGTAGACTCCCCCACTTTCTCCAAACTTGGCTGAAAATCACCACAGACAAGTGGGTGTTGGAGGTGGTGGGACAGGGTCTGTCTCTGGGTGTTGGAGGTGGTGGGACAGGGTCTGTCTCTGAAATTCAAGTCCTTCCTCATCAAAAATCCAGAGTTTTCAACTCTCCCTCCCTAGCAGAAAAGGTGCTCTTGGAGGCAGAGGTTCGGAAACTGCTGCATTTAAAAGCAGTGGAACCAGTTCCAAAATCTCAAAGGGGAAAGGGCTTCTATTTCAGATACTTCCTGACCACAAAGAAAAGTGGAGAGTGGCGGCATATACTGGATTTAAGAGCTCTAAACAAGTTCTTAAAAAAAACACAAGGTTCAAGAGAGTAACTTTGGCTCTGATTCTGCCAACATTTCAAAAAGAAGACTGGTTGGCATCACTGGACTTAAAAGACACCTATTTTCACATCCCCATAGAAGGGTCTCACAGAAAATACATCAGATTTAGACTCCCTTCAGGTCACTACCAGTTTTCAACCCTGCCTTTTGGCCTTTCTTCGGCCCCAGGGGTATTCACAAAGTGCCTGGCAGCTGTAGTGTCACATCTTCGCAGACAGGGAATATCGGTTTTCCCTTACTTAGACGACTGGTTGGTTGTGGGAAAATCTCCCTTGCAGGTGCAGCAAGATCTGAAGGTCACTCAGGGCCTCCTGGAGTCCCAGGGATTCCTGATCAATCACAAAAAGTCAGTTTTCACTCCTACACAAGTGTTACAGTTCATAGGAGCAGAAATCAACACCCTACATGCCAGGACATATCTGCCTCTGGAAAGGGTAAAAAACATTCAGCTAATAGCAAACTCTTTTGAGCTGCACAACTTAAAAACTGCAAGGCAGTTTCTCCAGTTACTAGGCCACATGGCGGCTTCCACAGGCACAGTGCTGGGTGCAAGATTCCACATGAGGGACACTCAGTTTCACCTCAGGTCTCACTGGTGTCAAAGAAAAGATTCCTTCTCAAAGCTTATCCCAGTAACAAAGTCACTGCTACAGGCCCTCTTGTGGTGGAAGGAGGAATCCAACTTAAGGCAAGGAGTTCCTTTTCAGAAAGAGAATCCTTTAGTGGTTCTCACAACAGATGCATCCCTCTTGGGTTGGGGTGCCCATACAGGGGATCACACAACCCAGGGCACTTGGTCAGCCACAGAGTCCCTTCAGCACATAAATCTGTTGCAACTCAGGGCAGTTCTGCTGGCTCTAAAACGTTTTCTCACCTAGTCCAAGGCGGGGGTCAGAACAGACAATACCACCACAGTGTATTACATAAACAGACAGGGAGGCACAAGGTCAGGCCTCCTCTGCTCAGAGGCCATAAAGATTTGGACTCTGGCCTACTCATTGAAAGTGTCTCTGCAAGCAGTTCTTCTGCCAGGAAGGACAATACCCTGGCAGGTGCATTGAGTTGAATAAACCAGGCCCATCACAAATGGACCCTAAACAGGCAGGTGGTACAGGTTATTTTCAGAAGGTGGGGACCAGAGGTAGACTTGTTCACATCCCACCAGAACCACCACCTGCCACAGTATTGTTGAGACCACCAGATCAGGGACCCTTTTCTCAGGATGCCCTCAGTCTGGACTGGTCAGGGAGGTTCCTCTATGCTTTCCATGCTTTCCTCTGATTTACAGAGTACTGGTCAAGCTCAGATCCCATACAGCATCACTGATCTTGATAGCTCCAGACTGGCCGAGGCAGCCATGGTACTCTCTTCTGCTCTCAATGTCTGTTGCAAATCCAGTACATCTCCCTTGGAGGCACAACCTTTGACCTCCAAATAGAATTTTGTTGTACTTGAACCTCAAGTCCCTTGATCTCAAAGCTTGGCTCTTGAGGACTTAGAATACTGACTTAAAACTTTCTGAACCTGTCTTAAGTATTCTAAGAGGTTATAGAAAACCTTCTACTACAAATAACTGTTCTTCCAAATGGAAGAGATTCTCTATCTGGTGTTCGGCAAGACTCTGGTTCCAGCCCAAGCTGGCTTGTCAGAGGTACTGGACTATCTCACCATTCACTCTCTGGGTCTACAACCCAGTTCTCTGAAAGGTTCACCATGCAGCAGTGTCTGCTTACCTTTCTGCTGGGAAAAGGTAACATTGGCTTCTAACCTTATTTTTAAAGGTTCTTTAAGGGCTTGGGTCACTTGCATCCTCCTCACAGGCCACCAGTGCCATTTTGGGACCTGAATGTGTGTATAGCTAAGCTGATGTCTGCTCCCTTCGAGCCCATGGCCACAGCTTATCTGAAATATGTCACTTGGAAAACAGTTTTCCTAGGGGCAATGACTTCTGCAAGAAGAATTGGCGAGCTTCAGGCTCTCTCTATTGATCAGGACTATATATCTTTTCATAGGGATAAAGTAGTCCTCTGAACAAACAGGAAATTTCTCCCCAAGGTGGTTTCTGATTTCCATTTAAATCAATCTATCACCCTTCCTGTCTTTTTCACTGAGCGTACCACGTCTGGTGAAAGATGGCTGCACAATTTGGATGTGGAAAGGGCCCTTAGTTATTACATGACAGCCACTAAGGACCTTAGACAGGATAGAAATCAATTGTTTCTGACCTATGGGGATGTGGGAAAAGGTAATCCAGCCTCAAGGAGATCTGTTTCTCGCTGGATAGTCCAGTGTATCCAATTCTGTTACACTAATGCTGGTAGGGAGCCCCCACCAGGATTGAGGGCTCATTCTACAAGAGAGACAGCAGCTACTCTGGCAGCTGCCAGGGGCGTGCCATTACTGGATATATGTAAAGCAGCTACCTGGAAAACAGTACACACTTTACAAAACACTACAACCTGGATATTTTATCCAGGAGTGATGCTAGGTTTAGCACAGCAGTCCTGCAAAGTCTGTTTCCAAAATAGAGTTCTGTGCCCACCTCCAGGGGTACTACTTGGTAGTCTACATAAAGTTATGAATATACTGAGCATTACTGGGGTTAGAAGAAAAAAATTACTTACCATAGTAATTGTGTTTCTTCCCAGTGATGCTCAGATATTCATAACTTCCCCCCTACCTCCCCTTCCAGAACTTCAGCCTCTGCACTCCGCATGCTGGTGCCATCATGTCATAATACATCCATGGAGTGAACTTTTCTCCTCTGCACCTGTATTAGTTAGGTGAACAGAGTTCATTGTGTTTATCTTTTGGTGTTTTTTCTGGCATGTTATTCTAACTTTATTTAATTGTTCGTTCCTCCAGTTGGAGGCCTATTTTTTAGTAAATCCATATTGTTGGGTAACCCCAGTTTTAATGGTAACTTTTAGATTGCATTATCCTGGACCCTCTTTTCAGGCTCCTTTATAAAATCTGAAGAGGTTAGAACACAGGCAGTTAGTAGAGGCAGTGTTTGAAAGATGCTCACGTGCAAAGTGTTCCATCATTTACATGTGTTCCATCTCTCCGGGCAGTCCAACCCCTCAGGCTTACTGCATACAATTATGAATATCTGAGCATCACTGGGAAGAAACACAATTACTATGGTAAGTAATTTTTTCTTCTGGTCCAGTTCCCTTTAAAAACAGAACCACTAGTGTTTTTTTCCTCAGAGCCCAACCGTATTTAAAAGGGCTGAGGTAAAGTGTTAAATTAAGATTTTAAGCAGTAGCAGTGGCTCGGTTCCCTCTGTAATGGAAACGAGCATTGTTGAATTCAAACCCACCAAAAAAAATGAAAAGAAATGGTAAATTAAAGCAATATTTTAAAGTTTTGATAAGATAGTTAGCGGTTACCCAAAGGCGGAATTTTACTGACTCACAGCCTTCCGGTTCCTGGAATAGGAGACACCACTAAAGTTATACAGTAAGTAAAATAACACCCTAGCTAACGTAGAGTATCGCGGATAACCAAAATGAACCTAAACAAAATAAAATGTAAACCGTTTGTTGGCCAGAAGAGTGGAGCTGTATTGCGGGGTGTCTGCTCTCTTCAGTGGAAAAACTAATCTGAAGAAAGCAGATCTTCATGGATGTAAAGTCTCCACCACTCATTCACACTGATGGAACTATGCCGGAGGCACTAGGACCCAGCGGGAGCAAACTTTTTTGCAGGAGGGTCAGCGCCAGAGATGGAGCCACGAGGAGCGGCGCCACGAGCCTTGGCTCGTGCAGCAGGGACTATCTCAGGATCGACCCTCCAACTGCCTCAGTTCCTTTTTTCTTGCCATCGAGTGCGCTACAGTGACGACGTCACTCGCCCGCTGGGAGTTAAACTTCAAACTAGCAGCATAGTTTTCAGTTTTTTATTTTGTAGTATTTCTTCAAATAAAGTACAGCTTACTATAATTTATTATAAGAAAGAAGTCTCAGCCTACATTGACGGAGTCGACCATGAGCAGGTCAGATGACGGTAGGGAGACTTCGTATGAAAGTTGTTCAGTCAGCCGGGCTGGGTCTGGTCCGTTGACCTCTCCGGAAGGAGGGTCTGACAATGGACAGTCCAGTGCCCGGGGGGGAGGGGCGATCCCCCCAGAAGCATAAAAGAAAACGGTCACACTCTCGGCACTGTTCCGCCTCAAGCTCTTCTTTGACCCGTAGGTCCAGAAAGAGAGGGCATCACTCAAGGTCACCTTCTGGTATGTCTGTATGTCGATGGTCGGTCATTGGGGTCAGTTGCCGGTCTCTTCCAGAGTCGCCTGTTTCTGTCCCCGGTCTCTGACCTCTTCAACATCGGAGCCCTTCCCCGCCTTCTGGTAGGGCTTCAGATGAGCGGTTTCATCAGTGGGCTACTCTGATGGAGCAGTGGGCTCGGAGGTTGGTCCAGCTGCCTGGCCCGGTCACTCAGGGGCCCTCTGACCCTTCAGGAGATCGGGTAGGGCGGTTGGGCCTCCCTAGTTGCGCGGCGCCTTCTTTGGTGCCGTCGACTCCCCGCTCAGGTGTTTTCCCCCCCTCACATGGCTGTGGCGCAGGGGGCCACACTGATGCCTCTTTCTCCTGCTTCTTTTCCTCCTTTTGTCTCAAATCTTGGTTTTCAGTGCCCTGCATTGGTTTCGGTGCTGTCGGCGTCAGTGGGTCGCTTGGCATCGATGCGTCTGTTGGCGCCGTTGAGGTTGTTGGCGCCGTCTTCAGCGATGTGCGGCTTTTCGGAGCCATCCTCAGCACCATGCGGCTTGTCGGCGGCGTCCTGGGCACCGTGCGACTTTTCGGTGCCGTCCTCAGCGCCAGGGGCTCTGTCAGCGCCATGCGCTGCACTGGGCCAGGCGGCACCGTGCTCTTCTTTGGCGCTGAGACTTGGTGTGACATCTTCCAGTCTCCAGGGCTCCTCGACTCCGAACCCCTTTCCCCTCCAATTTACTTCTGATTTTAACTCCTTTCCTGTCCATACAGTCCCTTCTGGGCTGTCAAGAGATGATATTGAGCCTGACCTAGACCTTAGGCTGGGTAATGATGTGGAAGGAGCAGGATCTAATCCTGCTGCAGAGCCTGTGGTCGAGGACCTGTCATTTAAGTCTCTGCTGAAAAATTTGAATTCCACTCTTTCTCTCCAGACTATGGATATCGATCCTGGGAAGCTTTTAAGACTCCAGTACCTTCATGTTCCAGACATCCCTATGGATTTAACTCCTCCGGTACAACCCTCCTTTGAGACGCTTTCTGAAATGGTGTGGAATAACCCTGCTTTCATTCCTTCTGTGGCTAAGTCCATAGATAGGAAGTATGCTACTCCCAAGGATCGACTCATTTTGGACTCTCAAGCCTTTGCGGACCTTATTGTAGTCTTGGCAGAGAATGATAAGGTCGTCGTCCTTCAGACTACTACAGCTCAACCTATAAACAAAGAATCTTGTAAGATAGACACTTTAGGTAAGAGAGTCTTTGCTGCATCCACCCTGGGTATGCATATTGCCAGCTACCAGGGCTATTTCTCTCGATATGATCATATTCTTTGGTATTCACTCAAACAAATGGTTGAAGCTCTACCAGAGTCGGACACTAGTTCAGAGCGTCTTCAAACCATAACCAGGGGTATCAAGTCCAACAACCAACAGGTTAAAGCAGCTATGGATGCTTTCAATACTGCCTCCCGGGCGGCGGTGGCGGGCATTTGTACCCGCCGTCATTCCTGGCTGCGCACTTCCAGCTTCACGAATGATGCCTAGCAACAGGTCATGGCATTGCCTTTTGACAGTGTATATCTCTTTGGTCCTCAAGTAGAACAAGCTCTAGAGGCCACACAAAAGACCAGATCGGCCATTAAATTGGCTCAACCTGCTCTGGCCCCTTCTCAGGGGGGTGTTAATAAGCGCCAGTTTCACAACCATCAGTCCTTTCAAGGCAAAGGCAGAGGGGGGTTTAATAAAGCCAAGCCCCTCAGCCTCAAAAGAAAATGCAACAGAAAGCACAAGGGCCCAAAGCGCTCGGTGCCGCCTTCTGAGTTACTGGCCCAAGTCCCACCTCAGCTGCCCGAGGGGGACTCCTCCTTAGCAGTGTGAGGTCATCTGACTCAATTCTACAACTAGTGGAAGTCTATAACTTCAGACAAATGGGTCCTCCGGATAATCCGTGAGGGATATTCCCTCAATCTTTCAGAGAACCCTCCGGATTGTCCTCCCAAACGGCAGCCAAAACTGTCAGCCCTTGAGTCAGAACTTCTCGCCTCCGAGATACAAGGCCTTCTGAACAACAGGGCAGTAGAAGTAGTTCCACTGGATCAACGGAACACAGGGTTCTACTCCCATTACTTTCTAGTTCCAAAGAAAACCGGGGGCATGCGCCCCTTTTTGGACCTCAGAAAATTGAACAAATTTCTTCCCAAAGAAAAATTCAAAATATCATCGCTAGGAACCCTGTTACCTTTGCTTCATCATCACGACTGGTTAGCCTCCCTGGACATGCAGGATGCTTACCAACATATTCCTATTCACCCAAGGCATCACAAATACCTAAGGTTCATAGCTTTGGGTCAACTTTATCAGTTCAGAGACCTGCCCTTTGGGCTATCCTTGGCTACGTGAGTTTTTACAAAGTGTTGTGCAAGTCTCGCAGTGCACCTCAGAAAGATCGGAATACAAGTGTTCCCATATCTGGACAACTGGCTTCTAGCAAGCCCTTCCAGGCAAGGAACTCTCGATGCCGTAGCCACAGCCTCAGAATTCCTCACTTCAATGGGAGTCCTGCTAAATCTCAAGAAATTGCAGTTGCAGCCCTCCCAGAAGCTCCTTTTCATAGGAACTCTTTTGGACACCTCCTGTGTGAAAGCTTTTCTACCAGAGGACAGAAGGAGCAATATCCTACAGATGGTCTGATACATCAGAGAGAACAGATCGGTTCGAGCTATCTCAGTGCGATGGATGCTGGGTCTCATGGCATCCTCGGTGTTCACTGTACCCCTAGCACACCTCCACATGAGAACCTCTCAGTGGATGCTCAGTACTCAGTGGTCCCCCACTCACCCTCAGTCCTTTCTCATCAAGGTGACAGAACCTCTGAAGAGGTCACTCGCCTGGTGGTCGCAAGAGGACAATCTTCTGGAAGGGTATCACTTTGCTCCCCTGGATCATCAGATTTCCATTATCACAGATGCGTTCCTGATGGGGTGTCACTGTCAAAATCTCCACACTCAAGGTACGTGGACGAGTCCCAGCTTCACATAAATGTCTTAGAAATGAGAGCCGTCCTTTATGCAGTCCGGGCTTTGAAGGACATTCTCTGTCACAAGAACATTCTCCTTCAAACGGACAATAAAGAAGTGATGTATTACATCAACAAGCAGGACAGTGCTCACTCTTACCCTTTATGCAGCGAAGTGATGAGAGTGTGGGAATGGCACTTGGAACACAGGGCTCTAATTCAAGTGGTCTACCTGCCAAGAGTGCAGAACGAACTGGCAGACCGTCTCAGCAGAACAGAGACAGATCCTCACGAATGGTCTCTCCACTCAACTGTAGTTCAGTCACTATTCGCATAGTGGGGAACTCCAGACCTGGACCTTTTTGCATCCCCACTCAACACAAAACTGCCTCTGTTCTGCCCCAGAAATCCAGGGCTTGGCATTTTCTGTCAGGATGCATTCAGACTGCAGTGAACAAAACGCTTTCTATACGCCTTTCCTCCTCTTCCTCTAATTCAGAGGGTACTTCTCAAGTTCAAGTCCCAGGGGAACAAAATGATCCTCATTGCTCCCTTTTGGGCTCGACAAACATGGTTTCCGTTACTCAACAGTATGTTGGAAACCCCTCTGAAAGCACTTCCCCTTCAGACGAACCTTCTGACTCAGGGGCCTGTGGTCCATCCCAATCTGAGATCGCTTCACCTTCACGCTTGACTCCTGAAGAGGTAGAGATGAACAGGTTTAATGTCTATGAGAGTTTCAGATATTCTTCTACAGCTGCTGAAGCCAGACACTAGAAAAAACTTACAGCCAAATGGGCGTTTTTCTCTCTGGTGTGCAAAATCCTCTTTGAATCCTTTATCCTGTCCACTCAATAAAGTTCTAGAGTACCTTTTAGACCTCTCAAATTCAGGTCTGCAATACTCTACAGTCAGAATCCACCTTTGTGCCATTTCAGCTTATCATGAGCCAGTACTTTCCTTGTCACTGGCTCAATTACCTGTGGTTAAGAGGTTTCTTAAGGGAATTCTGCATACCAGACCTCCTATCAGGTGTCCAGTCACAGCCTGGGACATTAATCTTGTGCTAGACGTGCTCACTTGAAAGCCTTTCGACCCTGTAGCTACCTGTGAGCTGAAATTTCTCACTTGGAAAACGGCCTTCCTGGTGGCCATTACCTCATCCCGTAGGGTCTCTGAGATGCATGCTTTGGTCACAGACCCTCCGTATACTGTGTTTCATAAAGACAAAGTAGTTCTTCAAACAACATGAAGTCTTGCTATATTATAGACATTAGCAGTTTGTTCCAGCTCTAAAACTGCCCCGGAGTGAAATGGTTAAAACCATTCCAAAATAGAATTTTGGCACGAGAGCAGCTCTATCTGTGTCATTTCAAACTTGAACTGTCAGATTCTTTACTCCTCCTCAGTGAACAGTCGCTCCGGAGATTTCTCCTTCTGCTCGGTTCATTTCTCGGTTTAAAAAGTGTTTTCTCGGTTGGATTTAACCGAGAATAGTTTTATTTTAACCGCAAAACCGTTCGGTTCAAGCTCTATCTGTGGTAACCGTAAGTAAATGAAGGTTTTGTCTATGTGGAACTTGTATGTTATCGGTTCGGTTTTGAACCGATCAGTGGGTTTAAAACTCATTTAAAACTAAAAGTTACTATTTTAGAGTGCGGTTCCTGGTTCTTATCGGTTCTAAAAAAAACGGATTTATTACGTTTTTTTCCAATACCCGTGACACGGTTAGGAACCGATAAGGGTGTCTTGCCTGGCACTGCTGTTAAAAGGGCAAGTTTTTGGTTAGGCTGGCATTATGTCTGAGAAACCAAAAAGAAAAACCGGGCCCACTGGGTTTCAACACTGTGATGTTTGTGGGGAAGTCTTTGCCAAGGCTGACCCACACACCACATGTGTTTATTGTCTGGGGTTTGACCACCTCCAGTCAGACTGCCAGGTATGTAGAATTTCCCTGCAGCCACCTGGAATAAAGATTGGGCAGGCTCAGGGAGCGAGAGAACCAAAAAGCCCGCTGACTGACCGGATGGCAGCCCGGTTCAGTTGCCAACCGAACCAGAGGAAGTGCCCCTCTGACCAGGGCCAGACTTCGGGCAAAAGAAAAGCTGGTTCTGAGGAACCAATTCCAGTAAAGAAAACAAGAAAATCAGCAGGTCTGGAGTCCAAAATTCTTCTCCAACTGCTGCAGAGATAGCAAAAGCCATACAAATTGTCCAGTCACTGTCTCAGGGTCCGTCCGAACCACCACTATCTGGTAAAAGGTCGGTTCGTCCGGTCCCAGTGGTTCAGGATTATGATATTGAGGAATTTTATGAACCAGAGGAGGGGGAGGAGGATTATGAACAGTATGAATGTGGCTGGGAAGGTCTGGGTGTGCCCATTGAACCGGACATCTCCCCAGACAGACCTTTAGAATCTCCCTCTATGCTGTCTGAGTCCCCATCTCATTTTATGTTTTATAAAAAAGTTGCTGAAACCCTCCAGCTTCCTTTAGAAGAGGCTGTGGATGAGCAAGAGGAGCCTGATTTTGTAGAAATGATGGATATTCCAGAGTCTAGGAGATTGTCTCTTCCTTTACATAAGTCTTTTAGCAAACAAACAATTAAAATTTTAAAGCTCCTAATTCTGTGCCTCCTGTAGATAAAAGATGGACAGAAGGTATACATTGTCAGGCCCTGATACAGAATTCCTTTCTCAGCAATGCAGTCATGTTGGGGTAGTTCAGGCTGCTGCCTGTGATAAAGCTAATATTCCCTTGGCTTCACATCCTCCTGACAAGGATTCCAGGAAAATTGATGCCATGGCAAAAAACAGTATATGGCAGCTCTCTGGGACTCAGGCAAGCAAATTATATGGCTTATGTAGCTAGGTATCAGAAGTCTAGATGGGATACTGTTATGCAATTGGCCAAGCAGGCCCATGGCCAGCTGGCTAGTGAACTAGAACAGGTGGCTGCTGATGGCATTGAAGCCTCTAAGGTTCAGTTTCATGCTGCTGTGGATGTTAATGATGTTTCCTCTAGGGTCATGGCCACATCTGTAGCTTTTAGAGGTTGGCCTGGCTCAGGTGTACTAGTTTGTCACAGGATACCCAGACTAAGGCTATGGATTTTCCTGTGGTGGGAAATTCTCTGTTTGGAGAGCAGACAGAGAATTACATGAAGAAGATGGATGAATATGGACTACTTGCAAGAGTGTCCAGGCTAAGGAGCGGCAAGCCACTCCTCAAAGGCATGCCCCCAGGGGTAGGGGAGGCCTTTTCACAGGCCTTTCTACCAGACTCAGGCCTCCTCTGCCTATGCTCAGAGGGGCTTCTTCAGAGGCAGGGCAGGCGAGGGTGGGCAGACCTGCTCCCACCCCAGCCTAAAGCTCCTGCGAAACAGGCACCCTGATGGGGTGCCCAGGGCCGATTCTCCTGTACCAGTGGGGGGCAGGCTGGCTTACTTCAGTCAGAATTGGGCTTCTTTAACCTCAGACAAGTGGGTTCTGGAAGTAGTAAGCCAGGGTCTGGTTCTCATCTTCAAAAAGTTTCCCAAGTTGAGAAGCAGACTTCTTCTACCTGCAAGTGCTTCAGAGACCCTCGCTCTGGAAACAGAGGTCTCATCCCTGTTAGCTCTCAGAGCAGTAGAAAGGGTTCCTCCCCTGCATCAGGGCAGGGGTCTGTATTCCAGATACTTCCTTACCCCAAAAAAGACAGGAGAATGGCAGCTCATTTTAGATCTCAGATATCTGAACAAGCATCTTTTGAAACCAAAGTTCAAAATGGTAACTCTGGCAATGATTTTACCTCCCCTAAGGCCAGGGGACTGGCTAGCCTCCCTGGACCACAAGGATGCCTATTTCCATGTCCTAATCAGAAGATCCCATCAAGTACCTCAGATTTGAACTGCCCTCAGGTCATTACCAGTTCAGAGCAATGCCCTTGGCCTTTCCTCTGCTCCAAGGTATTCACAAAGTGTCTAGCAGTGGCAGTGGCCCACTTAGGAGGCAGAGGATTGCTGTTTTCCCTATCTAGATGACTGGCTCATTGTAGGCCAGTCCCCAGAACAGGTAAATCTCACCTGCAGGTCACCCAGCAGCTTCTCACCTCCCTGGGTTTTCTGCTAAACCTACCAAAGTCGGTTCTGGAACCAGTCCAGGTACTCACCTTTATAGGGGCAGAATTGGACACAAAGCTAGCCAGAGCCTTTCTTCCCCCAGAAAAGGTAAGGAATTTAGTGGCTGTGGCCTCTTCCTTCACTCTGCAGGTCTCTCGACCAGCAAGACACTTTCTGCAGCTCCTGGGGCACATGGCTGCATCCACAGCTGTTGTGCAGGGAGCCAGATTTCAGATGAGAGACATTCAGTTTCACTTGAGAACCTTTTGGTCTCAGAGAAGAGACCCCCTTTCCAAGTTGGTCCCAGTGACTCGAACCTTGATCCTAGCTCTCCAGTGGTGGCAGGATCAGAGCAATTTAGGCGGGGGTCCCTCATTTCCCCTTCTCACGACTTGACTCTCACTACAGATGCTTCCCTTCTGGGTTGGGGAGCCCACATGGCGACCTTTCCACTCAGGGAGTTTGGTCCCCAGGAATCTCTGCTCCACATCAATTTGCTGGAACTCAGAGCTGTCTTTTTAGCTCTTCAAGCTTTTCTGCATCTGTCCACAACAAGGTGATACAAGTCAGAACAGACAACACCACAACAATGTGGTACATCAACAAACAGGGGGCACTCGGTCTTGACCTTGTGCACCGAGGCAATGAAGTTGTGGTCTCTGGCCTATTCCTGAACACTTCCCTCATAGCAGTTCATCTTCCAGGGAAGGACAATGTCCTAGGGATGCCCTCAGCAGGATTTCCCAGGGCCATCACGAATGGTCCCTGGATCCTCAAGTGCTGGGGATAGTTTTGCCAGGTGGGGCATCCCTCAGATAGATCTTTTGCAGCCCCAGACAATCACAGACTTCCTCTGTTCTGTTGCAGGCCTCCAGTGCTTGGCTCAGTTCCCTGGATGCCCTTCTTCTGGATTGGGAGGAAGTTCCTCTATGCTTTCCCCCTTTCCTCTCCTATTCAAAGTACTAGTCAAAATCAGATCTCAGCCTTGCAGGGTGATTCTGATTGCCCGGATGAGCCAGGCAGCCCTGGTACCCACCCTTCTGTCTCTGACAGTCCATCTTCCCTGTGCCTCCCCATGAATCACAATCTGTTGACCTGTGCCCAGGGAAGGGTTTGGTATCGGACCTCAAATCCCTCAACCTCAAGGCCTGCCTCTTGAGGAGTTAGAGTTTGCTGATTTACACCTCTCTCAGGGTGTTCTTGAGATCCTAAAGGCTTCCAGAAAGCCTTCCACTAGGGCTACTTATAGTTCTAAATGGAAAAGGTTTTCCATTTGGTGTGCTAGGAAAAATATTTCCGAGAATCTGCTGAATTGCCCATTTTGTTAGATTACATGGTACATCTTAATTCCTTGGGTCTCAGACCAGCTCCTGAGAGTTCATTTGGCAGCTGTGTCTGCTTTTGTGTCAGCAGGAAAGTCATCCCCTCTTTCCTCTCATCCTGTGTTTTCCAAGTTTTTAAGGATTACTCCATACTAATCCTCCCTTTCGGAACCGGCCCTGCTTGGGACCTTAATGTTTGCATTGCCCAGTTAATGCAACCCTCTTTTGAACCTCAGTCTTCTGCAGAGCTTAAGTACCTAACTTGGAAAACTGTTTTCTAAGTGGCTATCACTTCTGCCAGGCCTTATAAGTGATTTGCAAGCCTTGTCAGTGGAGACTGACTTTATTTCTTTCCACAGGGATAAGGTAGTCCTTAGGACTAATAGGAAGTTTTGCCTAAGGTGGTTTCAGATTTCCATCTTAATCAATCTCTCTCCCTTCCAGTATTTTTCACTGATCACTCCTCTTCGGGTGAGAGGAGGTTGCACAGCCTGGATGTTAAGAGAGCTCTTAGTTATTATATAGAGCGTACCAAAGGTCACAGGTTCGAATCCCTCCAACTTTTCCTTACCTATGGTGAAGTTGGGAAAGGCAAACCTGCCACTAAGAGATCAATAGTCTGAAGGGTGGATGGCCACTAACTAAGCTGCTCCTGCTCTCCTTGTTCCCCTTTCTGCTGTATTTTCTCAGCTAGGTTTTAAATGGGTACCTAGGTGGGCAAATTTCTTGCCTAGAAAATATTGCACAAATACAAATCACGAGACCACTCAATCTGGGACCATGGCTCTCCTTATTGTGTTTTTATTGCTCCTAAGGCGCAGAGTTTTCAGCAATACAGTGCAATTCGAAGTACCTCAATGCAATTCAGTTCTCCAATGTACCTTATCAATACCTAATGTTATAACAGTCTACCGTGCAGACACTCTGTCATTCTCCTCTCCCTTTTAGCCTATTCCCCGGTTAGCCTACACCCCTTGCTACTGTCCTCACTATGTCTACCAAGCACCTCATTGATCACAATCAACTGTCACTACAGTGGCGCGCCTCTTGCGCAGCACGATATAGGTTCGCAAAGAAATAAAAACAGTCTCCATTCTTATAATCAGCAAAGAAAGTTATACTTCTGCTTCTTCTCTGCTCAGAAATGTGGAGCTCAACCCTGGCCCCCTACAACTTACCTACCCCTCCTCGAATTTGCTGAGGCCACAGGTCTCAAAATGATGATGGTCAACATTTTAAGCCTGCCTAAAAACTTGTACAGCTGCAAGCCTGGGCTGCACCGTTAACCCAGACCTTATCATAATTACTGAGTCGTGGTTAAAAAAGACGAACATTGATCAACAAATATCACTGCAGGGCTACAATTTATTTAGAGCAGATAGAGAGTCTAGAGGCGGGTGTGGTTATCTATGCCAAATCTAAGTACTTGGTCACCAATATTAGTTGCAAATCTCTAGCCAAGGAATTTGAGTTAGTTTGATGAGCCTTCATCTCCCTCCTCGAATGTATCACTATCCTAGGGGGCTATAGACCCCGCCTGGTGGTGATGAAGTCCTTAATCTTTTGAAATCCATGTTCGCAGATGCAAAAACCGAAACAATATTTCTAGGAGATCTAAATATGGACTGGCTGTCACCTAAATCACATGGCCTCAAATCCCTTTGTGACGAGCTAGGTCTTGGGCAATTAGTCAGAGAACCTACTAGGAACAACACTCTAAATACTGCCAACAGTTCCATTCTAGATGTGGTACTAACCACCCATCCACACAAAACATCTCATTTGGCAGTGTTTCACAATGACATGAGCGATCATGGAATTGTTGCTTGCATAAGATCTCAAATTAAGAGCCGACCGCAACCCATCTTTATAACAAAAAGATCCTTTCAAATTCAGTGCAGTAAACTTCCTATCTGACCTGAGCATGATCAGATGGCAAGATCTTTACCTAGCCAAAGATGTCAACAAGGCAGCTTGCATCCTTAATGACAAACTCACTACAATAATAAATAAGCATGCCCTTTCATCAAAGTAAGGGTACGGAACAATTCCAATCCCTGGTTCACCTCGGATCTCAAGGCAGCCCTTATAGCTCGAGATAAGCTCTGGGCTAAAGCTAGACATTCAAAGAATCTTCGGTTGGCAGGCCTTTAGAACAGCCAGGAATAACTGTGTAAAAAACTTCGCTCTGCTAAAGCTAACTATTATATTTCTCTCGAACAAGCTAAAGGTAACCCTCATAAAATATGGAAGACTATCAAAGCTATAGAAGGACGCCCATGGCCCCTCTGTCTCAACAAAGATAGTCGTAAGTGGCAAGATTGTGGAAAACAAGTCCCTAATCCTGGAGGAACTTAACTCCCACTTTGCCACAGCTGGATTAAGCTTTTGACTCGTCACCTTATGCTGGTGCTGCGGTGAGCCAGCATACCCCTCCCGCCACATCTAGTCCTGGACCCAGTCCCTTCTAACTGCTGAGATAACTTATAAAGAAGTAGAAGATTCTCTTCTTAACTTAGACACCAAAAAGTGCAGGGGCGATGGCTTGGAACCCTTTTCCTAAGGTCGCTATGCCCATCTCACTGCCCCAATTCTCCACATCTTCAATCTTTCCATTACATCTGCTACTCTGCCGTCCTGCTGGAAATCAGCACATATCCTCCTTCTATTTAAATCTGGTGACCCATGCGATGTAAACAACTATAGGCCTATCTCCATATTGCCTATCCTTTCTAAAGTTCTCGAAAAACTGATCCATATTCAGTTAAAATCTCACTTGAAACCTTCTCTCTCATTAACCAGCTCAATCTGGCTTCCGGCTAATCATAGCACAATCACTGCACTAGCAAAAGTAACCAATGATTGGATCTCTGCTATAGATGCTAAGAAGGTAACTGGTGCAGTCTTTTGGACCTCAGCAAAGCTTTTGATACTGTTGATCACGAACTATTAGTCAATTGCCTTGCAAAGTTGGTGCCACATACCATACCACCCAGTGGTTCTCTAGCTACCTAACTGGAAGATTCCAAAAGTAAAAGGCGGAAGGCTTTTTCTGCTGCCTTGCCAGTTGCAAGAGGAGTCCCCAAGGATCCATCTTAGGCCCTATCTTGTTTTATCTGTACATCAATGACTTAGATGCTAACATATCTACGTCCAATCTGCACTTTTGCAGATGATACTGTGTTATATACTTCTGGCTCATCGTTATCTGAAGTCAAGGGAGTGCTTAAGCGGACTTCGCACAACTGAGCATAATTTAATAAAAACGAAGCTTCTGCTCAATGCCAAGAAGACTAAGCGATGATATTCTCTCGCAGTGCTGTCTCAGGCCCCCCAATACTCTTGCCCAAGACTTCATTGTCACCACGCTAAACGAGCCTCTGGAAGTTGTAACCAAATTTAAATATCTAGGTATCTGGATCGACAATAAATTATCTTTCAGTGACCACATCGAAGATGTCTCTAGAAGGTTAAATGCAAGGTTAGGTTTCTTCTACAGAAATAGGCCCTTTTCCCCTTGAAACTTCGAAACAAGCTTGTACAGGCCACTTTTCTCCCCACTACTATGGCGATGTAATCTATTCGCACCACTCTTGCAAATCTAAGTAAACTGGACATCCTTTATCACCGTGCATTACGGTTCATTACCAACTCCCTTACCGTTAGCACCCTGTGACTTATATGCAGCTGTTGGTTGGACATCCTTACTACTAGACGCCTGCTCCATGCTAGGCTATGGACTCTTAAACTGCTCCTGCAGAAATTGCCAAGCTATCTCTCTTCCCTTATTAGTATCTCACATAGGTGCATACTTTCGTTAAGAAAATCTGACTTTATTATGCTTGACATAACAAGGAATGAGGACTTCCTTTGGTAAGCGTGCTGTGCATATGCCCTTCCCTCCATTTGGAACCAATTACAAACCGTACTGAAACTAACTAGCACAGTTTCAATAAACTTCTACAAATCGCTAAGTTCAGCCAAAATAAAAGGCACCTGTAACTGTCATTAAGTCTCTTCCTTCCCCATGTGTGCCATATTTATCCACTGGTAAGGTATAATTGATTTGTCATATTAACTGCTTTCCCTTCCCCTTCTACTCCTGGCTTTATCTTTGCTTACGCTCCACTGCTACTCTATCAAATTTCTCCTCCCTCCCATATCAGTTGTAGACTGTTGTTTGTTCTAGCTGCCAAAATACTGTATATTTGATTTGAGTTGATTTGATTAAATCAAATCACACCAGTCATCATGTTTCATTCATCAGTATGCGACCTATAAGTTGCTTCCCTGTCTCATATCAATGTTTACCACCTGCAGTCACCCTGTGTGGTACCCTTGTATGTATATCCAGCCTGCATCATGTAACGTGTATTTCATGTATATTCTGTTATTACCTATCTGTGTTTGTACTTTAAGTGTTTATGTCACAGGACCTCCTTGTGAATGAGCTTGCTCAATGGAGTTTTCCTGCAATAAACTTGAACTTGAAATAGCCAGGTGGATTGTCTCTTGTATCCAATTTTGTTATCAGAAAGTGGGCAGAGCCCCACGGTTTGAAGGTCATTCTACCAGGGGTATAGCTGCGTCTCTAGCTGCTGCCAGAGATATCCCTTTATTAGAGATTTGCCAGGCTGCTACTTGAAAACGGTACACACTTTTACCAAGCATTACTCCTGGATGTCCAGGCCAGGAGAGATGCCTCAGCACAGCTGTTCTTCAGAGCCTATTCCTAAGTAGGTTCTGCCTCCTCCATGGAGGTACTGCTGTGTATTCTGCTAATGTCTATAATATAGCAAGACTTCATGTTGTTTGAAGAAAAAATTACTCACCTTAGTAATGTTGTTTCTTCTAATGGAGTCTTGCTATATTATAGACCTCCCCCCCAACCTGCCCCTCTCAGAACCTCTACTTGGTGGGGTGCGGGCAACTTAGTGTGGGCACTACTTATGTCCTGTTAGCATTTTGTCCCCTTTGGGACTTTGGGGGTGTGTATGTGTACGCGTGTGTGTGTTTTATTATACTTATGTTCCATTTTCATATTATTAGAATGGTGTTAGTATTTCTGGTCCCCTGACTTGAGTCTTGGGTGTTGGGACCATCAATGGTTGTTATTATTTAAGTAGCCATTTGGCTAGTGTAGTTACAGCTTCCACACAGACCTTAGTGAGTTTGGCTCGTAAAGATCTGACAGTTCAAGTTTGAAATGACACAGATAGAGCTGCTCTCCTGCCAAAATTCTATTTTGGAATGGTTTTAACCATTTCACTCCGGGTCAGTTCTAGAGCTGGAACAAACTGCTAATGTCTATAATATAGCAAGACTCCATTAGAAGAAACAACATTACTAAGGTGAGTAATTTTTTCTTAGGACCCATCCTAAGTTTCTTCCTAAGGTTGTTTCAGAATTCCATCTAAACCAACCTTTGGTCCTTCCTACTTACTTTGCAAACTTTCAAAATGAAGGAGAGCATTCCCTTCATTCTTTGGACATCAAAAGAGCTTTACGTTTCTATCTAGATAGAACAAAAGAAATTTGCAAAGCTCAACAACTGTTCGTTTCCTTCAGCGATACCCGGCTGGGTCAGCAGTCGCTATCAGATGAATTTCAGCGTGGCTGGTGGCATGCCTTCACCACTGTTATTCCATGGTGCAGGTTAAGCTGGAGGGCAGAGTGTACGCTCACTCTACTAGAGTGGTCGCGGCATCCCTAGCGGAAATCCGCAACGTGCCCATTGCAGATATTTGCAATGCGGCTACCTGGAGATCAGTACATACTTTCGTCAAGCAGTATGCCCTGGATGTCCATGCCAGGCGACATATTTCGTTTGGCAGAACCATCCTGAATGGACTTCTGTCCTAAGATTGTGAGCTCTTGGTCTCTCCTGCCGCCCTATCAGGGAATTATTAGCTCAGTACTCTCCCATCAGTGTGAATGAGTGGTGAAGACTTTATGTCCAGGAAGATATGGAAATTACGTACCTACCGTAATTCTTGATCTTCTTGGACGAAGTCTCCACCACTCATTTGCACGCCCACACACCATCCCCTGAGCTCACCTCTGTTGTTGGTCTTCACTCCCTCAGTCTTAAGACTGTGAAGACTTCTTTCTTGACCCTTCTTATACAGGTCTTCCGGACTATCTTATGTCTGGTTTTTGTTAGGCTGTCTTTCTAGGGTAGTTATGCTGCACCTCCTCGGAAAAAATGGTACTGAGGCGGTTGGAGGGTCGACACCGAGATAGGCACTGCCACACGAGCTGAGGCTCGCAGCTCCATCTCTGGAGCCGACCCTCCTGCAAAAAAGTTTGCTCCCGCTGGGTCCTAGCGCCTCCGGCGTAGTTCCATCAGTGTGAATGAGTGGTGGAGACTTCGTCCAAGAAGATCAAGAATTACGGTAGGTACGGAATTTCCATTTATGGGGGAGATGGTCACCACAGTGCAGAGTTTGAACGTGATTCTAATTCTGAATTCCATAATTAGCATAAATTCTATTTTCCGGGCAACTCAATCTGGTAGACTGATTGCTGTTCTTGTGAATATATATTTATGGATTCCTGGGGTTAGAAACTGAAATTTGTCCAAATGTCATGTTTTCTTCAAGTGCCCATTGAAATGTTGGTGGCTCTTTGAGTTACTCCACTTTGCCTCATGTCACACAAGCCAAGGTTTGGCGATATCCCATAGCCACATACACATACACACTGCCAAATGCCAGTAATTCAAATTACTAGATGCAGAAATGCAAGAATTTATTCTGGAAATAAATTGCAGGCAAAGCAAGTGCAGGCTCATACCAGCACTTCTAGCTACGTTACTCTTAGTCAGTGGTGCTTAGCAACTGAAGCATTGGGGTACACTTTATTTCTTTTTTTTTTTTTTTCCATAGAGTTGTTTCTACTTGGGAGCCTGAGTCTGCTACACAGACTGGCATCTTTCCCTCACCCCAGACCTACAAGGTCTTTAGTACCAATGGATTTCCTTCATTGGGGCTGGAGAAGGGAAAGCCCCCAAACATGATTCAGTGCGGACCAGGAGATCCCAGGTGGCAGCGTGGTTCCAGAGCCAGACGTTCAGGGTTTCATTAAGTCATGACTCCCACTTCTCTATTTTAATCCCAGCTTTCTCACAGTGGCCAGACGTGAATGCGCGCCTGATGCACACAAGCATCACAAAACTGTGCCCTCCCCCATGTGCTGCCCATGCCTGCACTACTTAGGTCTCCACCTAATGGCAGTCAGAGTCCGGCAAGCAAGCTTCCCACCCTGGAGAGGAGAGTGGTCCCTCAGACGCAGAATCTCTCTATCCCTGGCCAGCCCTGGCAACCTGAGTGCGTATCCAAGCCCGGTTGCCGTGTGGTGGCAGGTAAAGAATCTAGTGCCTTAGCTCTCCATGCCACAGGGCTGGCTTGCACTTTATTTCTGAAATAAATTCTGCATACCAACACTTTAATTACTGGTATTTGTACATTTTTTGGCTCTTTGAGTTCATCCATTTTTGTGTTTGTTTGATATGAGTGCCGCCCTGTAGTCAGCTGGACGAAGGAGCATTCTTTTCCTTCTGCATCCCAGGACACAGAGTACTTTGCCTCTGCAGTGTGCTGAGCCTCCGCGTTGCTTGAGTGCCCAAGTTAGCTACTGAACCTGGGTCTCCAGGTGACAGCACAGAAGACAGCCGTGGCAGCAGTGGGCAAAACACCACTCCTTTTGTAAAATCTACAGGGCCCCTCCTACACACCTCCCTTGGACCCAACTGGATTGGACCAGAACTGACAATTGCACATGGCACAGTACCTTCCTTTCCTGAACTGGGTGAGTGGTGGGGTGTGCAAGTTTCTGACTTCTAAATACATGGATGTAAATGTTCACTGCTGCACAACACGATTGTGGTGCTAGAGACATTCTTTATCAGTAATCCAGAGACCAAACCCCTACCCTACCCCTACCTCCAAAAAGATGATCCTTACGAGAAAAAGCTAGTTTTCTCAACTAGGTCAGCCACCATCTTTCCTCTCCACTTCAGCATTTTCTGTGAAAACATTGTCTGTTTTTGCCAGTTAATTTTTTTATAGTTAAGTTCTTTCCTTTATCCGTCTCAGTACCTGGCTCCACAAGTAAGCCTGGTCTTAATTTTCTAAGCCCTGGTTATATATAGCATATCTATAAAGAAATACCCAAAATATTTATATGGTTGACATGACTAATTTCACAGCCATAGAGACTTATCTGACTGCCTGTTCTTAGCTACTGCCACTTAAACTGTATAAATAAAAAATTGCACAATTTCTCGATGCCCCCCGTCCCCCCACACACACACAAAATCATGGAGCTTTGAGCCCTGCCCAGAACATACATATTTGTTTAATGCTTCGCAGTTTATATGCTGCCTACTAAAATTAAGCCATTTCTTTTTATAGGTTTTACCCAGTGGGGTTTGTGGGATGGCAGTATGCCATGCAGTACTCTTTAGTCTATATGGGTCGCGCAGTTCATACAGATACGAGCACTGTCACACAGCTGAAGTTTTTTGGTTTTCCTCGGGGGCAGCTGCAGCCTGTTTTTTTTTTTTAGGTCATTGCAGATTTGACTTAACACCCCCTACTCCATATTTCACTGTATCTAAAAATCAACGCATTATCAACTATGGAACTTAATGCAGGCTGTGTGTTTATGAAAAAAGTTCTCGTTTTTGATTTGCCTACCTTCCCTTACATTAAGCTTGTGATTCTGTTTTATTTTTTTGTTGGTTTTTAAGATTTGCTGTTTCTTCTCCTACCTGGCTAAGTCCTTCTGGCGGCTGCTCTCTGCACTCTTTCCCAAGGAGCCTACAGAGCCCAAGTCTTTCTCCACCTCTTTTGTGTTTTGCCCTTGCAGCTTTTCACCACTGCGTTTATTATTTTATTAAAAGTTCCATAGAGCAAGATTGGATAGAAGTCTTGTTTGCAAGAATGTCCAAATTAAATATAAATCTCATTTATAACAGTTACAAGCATACCAGGGTTAAAGGCAGATATGACAGGACAGGCAATCCTAAGGTGCACAAAGAGGGGTAGAAGGAAACCACACATTGTGGTACATGTGGGGACAAATGACCTAGCGGGGGAAACAGTGGATGTAACAAGGGAGAGGACTGAGGAAGTGGGAAGGTTGTGTGAGGAGACTGGGGAGTCTGTGACCTTCTCCGAAGTGCTCCCAGTACCCTGTGCAAGCACAGTGAAAGAGGAGAGGATTGGGGAGTTAAACACATGGTTGGTAGAATGGTGTCAAACTAAGAGGTATGGGGTTGTGGGCAGCTGGGGAAGTACCTGGAATAATAACAATCTGTTTGCAAGGCATAGGCTGCACTTGAGTGGGGAAGGGAAGGAGGTATTAAAGCAAAGACTAGAGAGGTATATTATGGCAAGGGTGGATTTAAATTAGATTGGGGGGGTGGCAAGTGGACAGCAGGTAGGCAGGGATCCGATAGAGTGGAGTCACAGCCTACCCCCCCAGGCTAGCAGGGGAGGACTCAGGGAGGCCAAAAAAGGAGGGAGTAGAAGGGATGAGATGGAGGCTAGTGAAGGGAAGGGGGCATTATGGACGGTGGTCTCATTGAATACAAGAAGCCTAGGAAACAAATCCGCTGAGCTACAGGCACTCTTAGCAGTGTGGAGGGTGGATATTGCAGCTGTCACAGAAACGTGGGCAACTGAGCACCAGGACTGGTATCTGGCAATTCCAGAATACAAATTATACAGGAAGGACCATAAGGAGGGAGGGGGGTGGATCAAATGCACAAGGGACGAGGGAGAAGAAAGGAAAACAGAGGCAATCTGGCTTCAGCTCCTAGACTCAAGGGGTAGGAAACTGAGGTGTGGGGTGGAATATAGGCCACCGTCCCAGTCTGAGGAGCCTGACAGGGAGCTAGGGACAAATCAAAAGGTATGTGGGAAAGGGAAGGTGGTCATCGTGGGGATTTCAACTTGTTGGGGTTGACTGGAGCATTCTGGTCACTTCCAGTGCTAGGGAGAAGTGCTCCAGGAGGGTCTCCTGACACAGTTGGCTACTGTGCCTACTAGGCTAAAGAACATTTTACATCTGGTATTGTCAAATGGGAGGCAGTGAGGGGAAATAAAGGTAGTGGACCCACTATCCAACAGCGATCACCAAGCGGTGTGGTTTAATATCACGATGGGTGGGGAGCCAGAGAAATAAGCTACTCGGGTGGTAAACTTCAGGGGGGTGGACTTTGGGAGGATGCTGGAAGTACTGAAGGGGAAACTGGAGGGCATAAGGTGTGAGATGGACGTGGAGCTGAAATGGGATATTATTAAATGGGGGGTTACAGAGGCAAAAGAAGCCTGCACCAAGGCGCAGAGCAAGAAAACCATGCTGGTTGAACAGCGAGGTTGTGGAGGTGGTGAGGGCAAAACGAGTGGCTCGCCGGAGGTTTAGGAGGACAGAGAAGGAAGTGGACAGGGAGGAATATGCAAGATGGTCCAGGGAGGTGACCAGAAAAGTGAGAAAAGCCAAAGCCCAGAGGGAGTTGAGATTAATACAGGGAATTAATGGGGAGAAAGACTCACTAGATACATCAGGAGAAAAGAAAGTGCAAGGAGACAGTAGTGAGGATAAAGGGGTGGGATGGATGGAAAGGGGGAGGAACAGGCAGAAGCACTGAATGAATACTTTTGTTCCATGTTCACAGAAGAAAGTGGGAACCACTACCAGCATGGGCTGGGAGGGTGGGGAGAGGAGGCAACAGATGGAAGAATTGAGGCAAGTGGAGTCCTAGAGGAACTGAGGCACTGAAGAGGTTTGGGCACCAGGGCGGAGGTCTCCACGGGGTGCTGAGGAGATGGCAGGAGGTGTTGGGGCGGAGCCACTGGCGGATCTGTATAGCACCTCACCGAGTTGGGATGTGTGCCACTAGACTAGAGAATGGCACATGTAGTGCCATTACACAAGAGCGGCCAAGGGATGAACCAGGTAATTATCGCAGTAAGTCTCACCTCCATAGTGTGCAAACTCATGGAAACAATACTAAAGGAAAGACTGGTGTCGTACCTGGAGGACAATGGCCTCCAGGATGTGAGGCAGCATGGGTTTGTTTCAGGGAAGTCTTGTCAAACCAACCTGATACAATATTATGACTGGGTGACAGGTGAGCTGGATATGGGTCATGCGGTGGATGTTCTTTACTTGGACTTCAGCAAGGCCTTCGATTCAGTGCCTCATGGCGGCTTGGGGGGAAGCTAACTGGTGTAGGGGTAGGGGCAAAAATGATGAACTGGATTACAAGCTGGCTGAGTGGCAGGCTGCAACAAGTGGTGGTGAGAGGGGAGCTCTCAACTCCAAGGCCGGTGACGAGTGGGGTACCACAGGGCTCTGTGTTGGGGCCAGTATTGTTTGGGCTCTTCATATCAGCCATTGGACACGGGGTGGTGAGTAAGGTAAGTCTGTTTGCTGACGACACCAAAATTGGAGCAGTGGTGGATGGAGAAGAGGGGTGGATGCAGCTGCAGGGGGACCTTCGCAAGCTAGAGGAGTGGTTAGAGAGGTGGCAGCTGGGGTTCAGTGCAAAGAAGTGTAAGGTTATGCACTTTGGGGTGAAGAACCCAAGGAGAGAATACTGGCTGGGGGGGTTGCTGGGGATCACTGAGGAGGAGAAGGACCTTGGGGTAATGATAACAGGGACCATGAACAACACTGCCCAGTGCAGGAGAGCGGCTGCAAAGTGAACAAAATGCTGGGGTGCATAGCGAGGGGGTTTTCATCCAGGCAAAGTGAGGTGATCTTGTCGTTCTACAGGTCGCTGGTAAGGCCGCACTTAGAGTATTGTGTGCAGTTTTGACGGCCATACCTGAAGCGTGATATCAGACTGCTGGAGGGGGTGCAGAGGAGAGCAACAAAGATGATATGTGGAATGGAGGGGAGAGACTATGACACCAGGCTGGGAGACCTAAATATATACACACTGGAGGATAGAAGGGACAGGGGGGGACATGACAGAGACATTGAAGTATCTGAGGGAAATCAATAAGGATGGGGCAGATGGGGTCTTTAAATTAAGGAGGGGGAGGGTCACCGGGGGCACGGGCTTAGAATGGAAGGGAGAAGATTTAGGAAGGAAATGAGGAGACACTATTTCACAGAGAGGGTGGTAGCAAAATGGAACGCCCTACCAGAATGGGTGGTGGTATGTAAATCTGTGAACAGCTTCAAAAGGGCATGGGACAGGGAACAGGGGAGGGTGAGGGTATGGGGTGGCAGTGGGATGACAAAAGGGAGGGGGGTTGGGGCAGCTGCAGACTAGGGGTGTTGGCTGCACACTCGAGCAGACTTAGATAGACCTGGTGGTCCGTTTCTGGTGGCACATTCGTATGTTCATATTGAATAAAGATTTATAGTGGGGGATGGTAGGTTGACCAAGAAATATAAAAACATAGAAGCTGACGGCAGAAAAGGACTGCAAGGCCTATCCAGTCTGCCCATTTTACCCTCACTGCCCCTACTAGGTCTCACAGAGTACTGGAGTCCAACTCTAATGTGGGGAGGAGTGAGTGCAGCTGGCTGGGGCATCTCTGCATGAGTCTGTGTGACAGTTTGGGAGGGTAGGACCATCATTTTCCTGTGGGGGCCTCATTTTTTTGTTTTCTATAGTTCTTAGCATTGCCAAGTGGAAGTGCCCAAGGACAGCACTCCTGCCATAGAGACACCTCTGCAGTGCCTCTTGCCAATTTACCGTCCTGCCTCATGCTGACTTTCAATGCTCGGGCCACCAGAAGGTAGTTCGGTGTCAGGCTGTGACACACCACTAACCCTGGAGGAGGTGAGCATCTGACTGAACGTATGGGATGCACATCTGGGTTGGCGACTGCCAGACAGCCCATTGATACCAAATGCACAAAGCTGGCCCAAGCTAAATTCAGTGCCAACCCCTGTAACAGTTATTCTTTTTACTGTTCCTTTTGACAGTGGAGGTTAGACTATTAACTGGGGGTACATGGAGTTTGGCAGCAGGTTTCATCCCCAACCCTTTTGCAGCAGCTCAGAGTGGATACCATCATGTAGTGCCTCAAGGCACCTACTGTACACCATTACTAACCCTGCTACAAGCTCCCACTTCAAACTGTGTGCTACGTACGCCTTACTAACCCTGCTACAAGCTCCACTTCAAACTGTGTACACCTTACCAACCCTGCTACAAAGCTCCCACTCAAACTGTGCACCCCTTACTAACCCTGCTACAAGCTCCCACCTTCAAACTGTGTATACCTCACTAACCCTGCTACAAGCTGCCACTTCAAACTGTGTACACACCTGACTAACCCTGCTACAAACTCCCACTTCAAACTGTGTACTGTGTACACCCCTTACTAACCCTGCTACAAGCTCCCATTTCAAACTGTGTACTGTGTACACCCCCTTACTAACCCTGCTGCAAGCTCCCACTTCAAACTGTGTACTGTGTACACACCTTACTAACCCTGCTACAAGCTCCCACTTCAAACTGTGTACACCCCCTTACTAACCCTGCTACAAGCTCCCACTTCAAACTGTGCCTTAATGGTGTTGGCAAACAGCTGTAGATACACCCAAACCCCATGTTGTAGCTTCCATTCCGATAGTCACTCCACTGGATAGACTAGTTCATGATTCAGAAAAAGATTTGTAATGCTAAGCACGCCCCTGATTCACACCCTTTACTGGTTATAATTTTCTGTCCCAGTGTTTCCAGGGCATTCTGACATGGCAGGTCCCACTCTCCCACGCTGATTAGTTGAAGCAGCAGTGCATGACAGCAGTTCAGATATTGACTTGTAGTTTTTTTTTTCTGTTTTAGATCACTCCTTATCTTCTGGCCTGTATGATACCCTTTTTTTCCCCATTTTGAGTCTGTTTTACCACATTATTTTACAGCAAGGAGTGCAGCTTTTAATATGGCTCTAACTCGGTTTTCATCAGTATTCTCTGTTTGACCACCCATTGTTTAAGAGCCCTTTTCATGTGATTATAATGAACTAGCATGCAGCAGACACTGCCCCCAGCCCATGCAGGACAGCAGGTGTACAAAAGCAGCCGAGAATACTGATGAAAACCTGGCATGCTCCTTTTTTTATTTCAGATGTGGAAAAAAGTACAAAAGCAAACTCAAAATGTGGAAAGAAGGCTATCTTAAAAGGCAGAAATTAAGGGGCGGTCTTAAATAGAATAAAATAGTATGCGTCAAAATGTTCCCTGCAATATGCACTGCTGCTTTAACATTGCAGAACAGTGTCAAATTATGGCACAGTATGTCTAGGAAATTGTGAAAACATGTAAACACTTAATGGGCAAAATGGAACAGCAGTAAACAATGTACATAAATCTTCTTTTTCACTTACTGTTTATGCTTCTTGACCACACCATCTGGACTCCCACCCCCCCCCGTGTCCAGTCTCCCACCATCCCTGGGACTTACCCCTCTTCTGTTATGAGTTACCCTTGTGACACGGTCAGAGGAGACTTGCCCTTGCCCTTCCGAAGCAGGATCCAGGTGGGTGCCCAATGGACGTGATGCCAGGCCAGTGGGGGTGGTCTCCTCTTTCTTCCCGCTCAGCAAGGATTTTTCCTTTGAAGTTTCCTGCCCCTAGGATGTCGACACAAAATGATGCGGAGCATCCGTTGACATCCCACACCTGTCTGGGCCTCCTGACTGCCTTGACACTCGGCCTCTGCTTTGTGTCAGGCGCATACCTCCCTCATGAGAGGAGAGCACTGCTTAGGACACTCAGTCCTCTAATCCCTGGTCATCCCTGGCGACTTGATCGTCACTTCTGAACTAGTGCTGGTGTACAGAGTGGCAGTACCACCCTCGCTACAGGGTTGGCTCGATAAAATACATTTTTGAGAAACTTAACATCCAAAGTATATCAGAAAGCTAAATATGGCCTGGCCCAGCAAAGCGTGGAGCTACTGTGTGGGAGATCTGTGCTTGCAGTGCCAGTCCAGCTCCAAGGCACGGCGCTGGAGGAGTCTCTCGCCACAAGGATTGTATGGTGTTGGTGAGCATCTGCAGGTGACTGAAAGGGCAAGAACGAGAAAAATAAGTTACAACCATAGGATGACAGCCCGTGGCACTTTCAGGGCCATGCTTCAGGCTGCTGGTGGTCAGATTATCCAGTGTCAATGTTGAGAGTTTCAGATTTGGAACGGCAGTGGGAGGAGCTTAACCATAAGAACAAAAGACTGAAATAAACAAAGCGCAAATTATTTGAGTATACAGCTATTCGCAACCTTTTCCTATCCCCTTCTAGAGTGCTTCTGTTTCCTGTAATATTTATACACTGGAAGTGACACCAAAAAAACAAAACCAGTTTGTTGAAACCTTTACGATTGAACTGTCCCAAACAGCCACTTAGCACTGTTTTGATACCCATTTTGGGAACCAGCACTTCTTCCCCAACCTAAAAACTGGAAACCATTGTATAAATAGAGACGCCCGCGGTCTACCAAGAAATACTATCTTCGTACTCCAGCACCATTCATGTGAGCAGGAAAAGTCTGTGCAGACACTTGTTTATTCTCCATGTGAGGGAGCAGTGTTCCCAAATTGCAACACAACTTGGTCTCTGTCTCAATAAATCATAGCCAACTCTTGACACTATGGCCAGTGATACCGAGAGGCTCCACCGCTGCATGCACGGGTGGGCCGAAGGGAGCCTAAACCTTTTACTCTTAGCACAGCTGACGTGATAACAGAAGCAGCTACCTTGTCCTCAAAAGGAACTAGTCGTTGTTCTGCAAAGTGGGGGAGGGGACATGAATCTTTTGGGAGAGTGGAGTTAGCAAGTGTAGCTAGCATAGGATGTACGAGGCAGGAGCCCATCAGTCCATCAGGTGCACTCTTTTGCTATTCCAACCACTGTATCTATCAGTGTTCTGTTCCCCTAAGAATGTGCCTACTGTACATGTGAGGTGACATTTCTAGTAGTTTATCTGTTAGTGAACAGTTCACTTCAGGTGTTTTCGCTCTTGCTGATGTCTTTGTAGTGAGGAATCTAAAGTGTAAGTAAGTGTGAGGAACTGTAGTAGGCACGAGAGTCTATGCTGTTGTACTGCAGTAGTGACAAAGCTACTGGAGTACAGCAGCATCTTGATATCACTGTTGCGCCACTGTAGCATCTGAGAGGGTATGGATTTCCATATGTAACAGCAATGAACCATATACTGTACTGTAAGATATAGTATGTGGTCCAGTGCTTTTGTTTATGGAATCCATATACTTTCAGATGCTGTTCTACTACACTACTGATGACAGAATGCTGCTGTACCACAGTAGTGATGTCAGAATGCTGCTGTACCACAGCAGTGATGTCAGAATGCTGCTGTACCACAGTAGTGATGTCTGACTGTTGTACCACAGTACTGATGACAGGATGCTGCTGTACCACAGTAATGATGTCTGAATGCTGTTGTACCACAGTAGTGATGTCAGAATGTTGCTGTACCACAGCATTGATCTCTGAATGCTGCTGTACTAAAGTAGTGATGTCTGAATACTGCTGTACCACAGAAATGTCTGAATCTGTTGTACCACAGTAGTGATGTCAGAATGCTGCTATACCACAGCATTGATGTCTGAATGCTGCTGTACTAAAGTAGTGATGTCTGAATGCTGTTGTACCACAGTAGTGATGTCAGAATACCCTGTACCACAATAGCGATGTCAGAATGCTGCTGTACTACAGTACTGATGATAGAATATGCCGCTCTACCACAGTACTGATGTCAGAATACTGCTGTACTGCAGTAGTGATGTCAGAATGTTGTTGTACCACAGTAGTGACGTCAGAATGCTGTTGTACCACAGTAATGACGTCTGAATGTACCACAGCATTGATGTCTGAATGCTGCTGTACTAAAGTAGTGATGTCTGAATGCTGTTGTACCACAGTAGCGATGTCAGAATGCTGCTGTACTGCAGTAGTGATGTCAGAATGTTGTTGTACCACAGTAATGACGTCAGAATGCTGTTCTACCACAGTAATGACGTCTGAATGCTGTTGTACCACAGTAGTGAAGTCAGAATGCTGCTGTACCACAGTAGTGAAGTCAGAATGCTGCTGTACCACAGTAGTGATGTCAGAATGCTGCTGTACCACAGCATTGATGTCTGAATGCTGCTGTACTAAAGTAGTGATGTCTGAATGCTGTTGTACCACAGTAGTGATGTCAGAATACCCTGTACCACAATAGCGATGTTAGAATGCTGCTGTACTACAGTACTGATGATAGAATGCTGCTGTACCACAGTACTGATTATAGAATGCTGCTGTACCACAGTAGTGATGTCAGAATGCTGTTGTACCACAGTAGTGATGTCAGAATGTTGCTGTACCACAGCATTGATGTCTGAATGCTGCTGTACTAAAGTAGTGATGTCTGAATACTGCTGTACCACAGCATTGATGTCTGAATGCTGCTGTACTAAAGTAGTGATGTCTGAATGCTGTTGTACCACAGTAGTGATGTCAGAATACTCCTGTACCACAATAGCGATGTCAGAATGCTGCTGTACTACAATACTGATAATAGAATGCCGCTCTACCACAGTACTGACGTCAGAACTCTGCTGTACTGCAGTAGTAATGTCAGAATGTTGTTGTACCACAGTAGTGACGTCAGAATGCTGTTGTACCACAGTAATGACGTCTGAATGTTCCACAGCATTGATGTCTGAATGCTGCTGTACTAAAGTAGTGATGTCTGAATGCTGTTGTACCACAGTAGCGATGTCAGAATGCTGCTGTAATGCAGTAGTGATGTCATAATGCTATTGTACCACAGTAGTGATGTCAGAATGTTGCTGTACCACAGTAGTGATGTCAGAATTCTGCTGTACTGCAGTAGTGATATCAGAATGTTGTTGTACCACAGTAGTGACGTCAGAATGCTGTTGTACCACAGTAGTGATGTCTGAATGCTGTTGTACCACAGTAGTGATGTCAGAATGCTGCTGTACCACAGTAGTGATGTCAGAATGCTGCTGTACCACAGCATTGATGTCTGAATGCTGCTGTACTAAAGTAGTGATGTCTGAATGCTGTTGTACCACAGTAGTGATGTCAGAATACTCCTGTGCACAATAGCGATGTTAGAATGCTGCTGTACTACAGTACTGATGATAGAATGCTGCTGTACCACAGTAGTGATGTCTGAATGCTGCTGTACCACAGTAGTGATGTCAGAATGTTGTTGTACCACGGTAGGAATTCATCTGTATCCCCTTCCCTGGGTCGTGGCCTGAAAATAGGCAGGATTTGTCTAGTGCACTTACCCAGTCAACAAAAACTAAATAAAAAATGCAGCTGTACTACATTAGCGATGTCAGAATGCTGCTGTACTACAGTAGTGATGTCAGAATGCTGCTATACGGCACTAGTGATGTCTTGACTGCTGCTGCTGCTGCAATGCAGTAGTGATGTCAGAATGCTACAGTATCACAGTAATGATTTCAGAATGGTGCTCTAAGGCACTAGTGATGTCAGAATGCTGCTGTAAGGCAGTAGTGATGTCAGAATGCTGCTGTACGGCAGTAGTGATGTCAGAATGCTACAGTATCCACAGTAGTGATTTCAGAATGGTGCAGTACCACAGTAGTCAAGTCTGAATGCTGTTGCACTATATTAGTGATGTCAGAATGTTGCTCTACAGCAGTAGTGATGTCAGAATGCTGCTGTACCACAGTAGTGTTGTTAGAATGCTGCTGTACCACAGTAGTGATGTCAGAATGCTGCTTGTACCACAGTAGTGTCAGAATGCTGCTGTGCTACAGTAGTAATGTCAGAATACTGCTGTACCACAGAAGCAGAGTCAGAATGCTACTGTATGGCAGTAGTGATATCAGACTGCTTCTGTACCACAGTAGTGATGGTGGAATGCTGTTGTACCACAGTAGCGATGTCAAAATGCAGCCGTACCACAGTAGCGATGTCAAAATGCAACCGTACCACAGTAGCGATGTCAAAATGTAGCCGTACCACAGTAGTGATGTCAGAATGCCGCTGTACCACAGTAGTGATGTCAGAATGCTGCTGCACAACAGTAATGATGTCAGAATGCTGTGCCACAGTAGTGATGTCAGAATGCTGCTGTACCGCAGTAGTGATGCCGTATACCGTTGTACCACTGAAGTCACGCGCTAATGCTGCTGTACCACAGTAGTGATGGCAGAATACTGCTGTACCACAGAAGCAATGTCATAATGCTGCTGTATGGCAGTAGTGATGTCAGAATGCTGCAGTACCACAGTAGTGATCTCAGAATGTTGCTGTGCCGTGGTAGTGATGTCAGAATGCTGCTATACTGCAGTTGTGATGTCAGAATGCTGCACTACCACAGTAGTGATGTCATGATGCTGTTGTACCGCTGTAGTGATGTCAGAATGTTGCAGTACCACAGCAGTGATGGCAGAATAGTGCTGAACCACAGTAGTGATGTCAGAAGGCTGTTGTGAAACAATAGCGATGTCAGAATGCCGTTGTACCACAGTAGCGATGTCAGAATGCTGCTGTAATGCAGTAATGATGTCATAATGCTATTGTACCACAGTAGTGATGTCAGAATGCTGCTGTAATGCAGTAGTGATGTTATAATGCTATTGTACCACAGTAGTGATGTCAGAATGTTGCTGTACCACAGTAGTGATGTCAGAATGCTGCCGTACCACGCATTGATGTCTGAATGCTGCTGTACTAAAGTAGTGATGTCTGAATGCTGTTGTACCACAATAGCGATGTTAGAATGCTGCTGTACTACAGTACTGATGATAGAATGCTGCTGTACCACAGTACTGATGTCAGAATGCTGCTGTACTACAGTACTGATGATAGAATGCTGCTGTACCACAGTAGTGATGTCAGAATGCTGCTGTACCACAGTAGTGTCAGAATGCTGCTGTGCTACAGTAGTAATGTCAGAATACTGCTGTACCACAGAAGCAGAGTCAGAATGCTACTGTATGGCAGTAGTGATATCAGACTGCTTCTGTACCACAGTAGTGATGGTGGAATGCTGTTGTACCACAGTAGCGATGTCAAAATGCAGCCGTACCACAGTAGCGATGTCAAAATGCAACCGTACCACAGTAGCGATGTCAAAATGTAGCCGTACCACAGTAGTGATGTCAGAATGCCGCTGTACCACAGTAGTGATGTCAGAATGCTGCTGCACAACAGTAATGATGTCAGAATGTTGTGCCACAGTAGTGATGTCAAAATGCTGCTGTACCACAGTAGTAATGTCAGAATGCTGCTGTACCGCAGTAGTGATGTCAGAATACTGTTGTACCACTGAAGTGACGTCATAATGCTGCTGTACCACAGTAGTGATGGCAGAATACTGCTGTACCACAGAAGCAATGTCATAATGCTGCTGTATGGCAGTAGTGATGTCAGAATGCTGCAGTACCACAGTAGTGATCTCAGAATGTTGCTGTGCCGTGGTAGTGATGTCAGAATGCTGCTATACTGCAGTAGTGATGTCAGAATGCTGCACTACCACAGTAGTGATGTCATGATGCTGTTGCACCGCTGTAGTGATGTCAGAATGTTGCAGTACCACAGCAGTGATGGCAGAATAGTGCTGAACCACAGTAGTGATGTCAGAAGGCTGTTGTGAAACAATAGCGATGTCAGAATGCTGCTGTAATGCAGTAGTGATGTCATAATGCTATTGTACCACAGTAGTGATGTCAGAATGCTGCTGTAATGCAGTAGTGATGTTATAATGCTATTGTACCACAGTAGTGATGTCAGAATGTTGCTGTACCACAGTAGTGATGTCAGAATGCTGCTGTACCACAGCATTGATGTCTGAATGCTGCTGTACTAAAGTAGTGATGTCTGAATGCTGTTGTACCACAATAGCGATGTTAGAATGCTGCTGTACCACAGTACTGATGATAGAATGCTGCTGTACCACAGTACTGATGTCAGAATGCTGCTGTACTACAGTACTGATGATAGAATGCTGCTGTACCACAGTAGTGATGTCAGAATGTTGTTGTACCACAGTAGGAATTTATCTGTATCCCCCTCCCCTTGGTCGTGCCTGAAAATAGGCAGGATTTGTCTAGTGCACTTACCCGATCAACAAAAACTAAATAAAGAATGCAGTTGTACCACATTAGCGATGTCAGAATGCTGCTGTACTATAGTAGTGATGATGTCAGAATGCTGCTATATGGCACTAGTGATGTCTTGACTGCTGCTGCTGAACTGCAGGAGTGATTTCAGAATGGTGCTGTACCACAGCAATGATGTCAAAATGCTGCTGTAAGGGAGCAGTGATGTCAGAATGCTGTAGTACCACAATAGTGATGTCAGAATGCTGCAGTACCACAGTAGTCCAGTCTGAATGCTGTTGCACTATATTAGTGATGTCAGAATGTTGCTGTACAACAGCAGTGATGTCAGAATGCTGCTGTACCGCAGTAGTGTTGTTAGAATGCTGCTGTACCACAGTAGTGATGTCAGAATGCTGCTGTACCACAGTAGTGGTATCAGAATGCTGCTGTACCACAGTAATGATGTCAGAATGTTGTTGTACCACAGTAGTGATGTCAGAATGTTGCTGTACCACAGTAGTGGCACCCTGCTTGTTGCCTTGCCTTCTCCAGAGTGGACCCCATTTACCACCACCCTCTGACTCCTATTGCTTAGCCAACTTCTTACCCATTTTACTACTTTTGAACCTACTGCTAGGTTGCCCAGCTTGTTTGCCAGTCTTCTGTGTGGAACAGTGTTGAAGGCTTTACTGAAATTCAGGTAGGTGACATATACTGCTCCTCTCTGATCCACTTTCCAGGTCACCCAGTCAAAGAACTCAATCAGGTTTGTCTGGCAAGACCTTCCCCTGTGAACCCATGTTGCCTCAGATCCTGTAGTCCACTGGTTCCTTTCCTTCAGTAGTGATTCCAGTACTTTACCTATTACCGAAGTCAGGCTGACAGGTCTATAATTTCCTGCCTCCTCCTCCCTATGTCCTTTTTTGTGTAATGGGACTGCTTGGCCCACCCAGTTTGCCCATTTTTCTTTACGTACAGTGTCATGGCAGACCCTACTTGATCTACAGCTTTTTCTTCCTCCTTCCCACTACGAGTCCCTTGTGCCTATCCCATGCATTCTTAAACCCCACCACCTCTGCTGGAAAGCTGTTTCAGGAATCCACCACTCTTTCTATGAAAAAGTACTCCCTCACATTTCTCCTGAATCTACCCCTTCCAGCTTTATAGCATGTTCCCTTTTTCTCGAGCATCTTTTTTCTGAAAAATACTTCCCTGCTGTACTTTATTTACCCCATAAGGTATTTAAAGGTCTCTATCATAGCCCCCCTCTTCTCTCTTCTGGGGTGTACATATTGAGGTCCTTTAGTCTCTCCTCATAGGGCTTTTGATGCAGACCCTGCATCATTTTAGTTGCCCTCCTCTGGACCACCTCCACTCTCTGTGTCCTTCCAGAGATGTGGTCTCCAGAAGTAGACACAATACTCTTGGGGGTCTTATTCACCCCAGCATCCCACTAGCCCTCCTGACTGCCCTGCTGCACTGCCTTGTCCACCTTTAGGTCATCAGATATGATTACCTTCAAGTCTCTTTATTGCTTAGTAGTCATCAATACCACTCCACCCATTTTGTACTCCATCTCTGGGTTTCTATGCCCCAAGTGCATTATTTTGCACTTTTTCGCATTGAAACCCAGCAGCCATACCCTTGGCCAGTCCTCTAGTTTTCTCAGGTCTCTGCTGATCCTTTTCACCCCATCCGGAGTGTCCACCCTTTCGCAGATTTTGATGTCATCCTCAAAGAGTTAGACCTTCCCTTCCAGCTCATCTGCAATGTCACTTATAAAGACATTAAATTAAACTATTTACAAATTAAATAGCCATCTGTTTGCTGTAGGGTGATTCACTGATAAAATAATTCGGACTGGTGCCCCTGCTTCAATTGTGGCTCTGCTTAGCTTCTCCTACCTGTCCTTATCCCCTGAGATTGAACAAAAAATCTCTTTTGATTGTCCCCAAGATCTGATCACTCCTGTGGGGAATGCCATCAGTCCCAATGCAGATCTAAAAGCAGATGGCTACCCCCACCCCCCGCGCTCCTGCCTCAAGGACAATGCACCACGGAGTAACCTGAAAGAATGGATGCCTCAGGTACAGGGCCAGAGTCCTGCCCCAGCCAGGTTTTCGTGATGCATACCAGATCAGCCAAGGGGTCCGCAATGAAAGCCTCCATCACGGCCATTGTATTCCTTAGAGATGTACTGTTGCAAAGAGCTGTCCTAAGGGGAGGGGCAGAGTCAGCTGGTCCATCAGCTACCCGCTGACAAGAAATCTCAGGAATCAGTCGTGGGAGACTCCTTGCTTGGCAAGGCCTATTCCCTGGGCGTCTGCTCAACTCAACACTCTTTATTCTGCCCTGACTGTCCACCCTCAGAGCCAAACTACATTGTTAACAGCCATCCTGGAGGGCCCCCAACCCTAGACATGTATTAATTTATTTATTAACTAATTTATTAACCCAGGACCACCTTGAAAATGAGCTTGCTCAATGGTGCTATTCCTGGTAAAATAAAAATGATTGATTTAAAATTGGTAACTGGGAAGGGCTTGGAAACCGGGAAAGGCACACTGAACCGAGGTTCGTTTCCAGGTCGGACCTAGGGGAGGAGAATACAGAAGTAACAAAGTTACAAACCATGAGTATGCAGTTACATAGGCACTATTACAGATGAAGTAGCAATGTGATGACCAAATGTATTAACAGCATGGAATCAGTCAATCAATCAAAATCTTTATTTAACCAGGTGAACACCATTGAGCAATGGTCATTTTCGAGATGGACCTGGACAACACATAATCATAGTGTACACAATGATTACACAACCAACAGTCCTGTTGAATGCCAGGAGCTTGGGCAACAAGATGCCGGAGCTTCATGCAATGCTGGTGGATGGGCACGTGGACGTGGCGGCTGTCACTGAAACATCGGCCACCCCCGGACACGATTGGGACCTTAACCTGAGTGGGTATATGTACTCAGAAAGGATTGGGGGGGGGGAGTGGCGCTGTTCGTTCGGGATGGCATCCGAATTTGCAAGGTGGAAGAATCTGAGGAAAATGTGGAGGCCTTGTGGGTCACCATGCAGACCCCAGGGGGCAGGGTGGTCAAGATGGGGGTGGTCTACTGACCCCCTCCAGCTGGCTGATGAACTAGAGGATTGTCTGCTGGCAAATCTTAAAGGCCATTGTGTTCGGGAAGGGGATGGGGTGGTGATATTAGGGGACCTAAACATGCCAGCGACTGATTGGGGAACCATAACATCCCCAGTGGACAAGGAACAGAGGCTGTTGGACGCCTTTCAGGATGCGTTTCTAGTTCAACAGGTCATTGACCCAACAAGGAAGGGCCATATCTTGGATGCAGTCCTGGCCGACAGTAACCTAGTTTGTGAACTCGAGGTCGGGGACCCACTAGCTGGAAGTGACCACGACACAGTCTGGTTTGTACTAGACCTGGAAGGTAGGAAGGACCACTCAAGGACCAGGCATCTTGACTTTAGAGGGGCAGACTTCAGGCGCATAGGACACATCCTCAGGGGCCACTTGGTGGGGATAAAGCAGGGCATGGACATAGACAGTATGTGGGAAATCATCAGGAGAGGACTACAAGAAGCGACCAGGTCCTGTGTGAGGGTGAGGCGCAAGAGAGGTAGATCTAGGAGGCCATGCTGGTGGACCAGGGAGGTCCAGGAGGTGGTGGAGGAAAGAGCATGGCTACCGTGGGTTCAAGAGATTGCATGGGGTCTTGGATAGAGATGAGTGTCTTCTGACGACCAGGCAGGTTACCAGGTAGTGGGGGGGCGCAAGGCAAGGATGGAACAGAAATTGTCACAGGATCAGGAACGAGAAAAAGAGTTCTTTAGGTATATTGGGGCGAGGAGGAGAGTAAAAGGGCAGGTCAGTAGATTGAGGACAGGGAGAGGTGGGCGGAGGAGGTGGGGGAACATGTGGACGTGCACAAGAAATACTTTGCATCGGTTTTCACTGAGGAGGAGGAGCCACAGGCAAAGGGGGTGCAGGGGGTGGATGAGATAGTGCCCTTACAAGCTAGGGTACCCCTTGTTAAATTGGAGACAGAGGGCATTGATTCATACAGGAAGGGGCACAGGATCGGCTGGGGGGGAAGCATGGATCGAGAAATTCCTGTTGGTAGGGTGTGGGAAGCCCTTCGGTCCCTTAAAAGGATAAGTCCTCGGGTGCTGTGGGAATTGGCTGATGACCTGGCCGAACCCCTGGTGGCCCTCTTTAACGCTTCTCTACAGACAGGGAGGGTGCCGAAGGATTGGAGGGAGGCACATATTGTGCCCATCCATAAAGGGGATCAAGGGAAAAGCAGGAGAACTGCAGGCCAGTGAGTCTGACATCAGTGATGGGCAAACTGATGGAGTCCATAGTAAAGGAGAGGCGGGGGTGTTCCTGGCGGAACGGGGATTCCTGGATGATCACCAGCATGGCTTCATCCCAGGTGGATCGTGTCAAACCAACCTCGTGGAGTTCTACCAATGGGTGACAGCAGCGCTCGACCAGGGCAGGCTGGTTGATGTCATTTTCCTAGACTTCAGCAAGGCGTTTGACTCGGTTCCCCACACTGGTCTTCTGGATAAGTTGGGAAAAATGGGGGTGGGGGCATGGACGGTCAGGTGGATTGGAAGCTGGCTATCTGATCGTACCCAGCGTGTGGTGGTAGGAGGGGTAATCTTGTCCCCCAAGGAGGTCATCAGCGAGGTCCCAGAGGGATCAGTTCCGGGACCACTCCTGTTTAATGCCTACATCTCCGACATCAGGGAAGGCGTAAGGAGTGAAATGAGTCTCTTTGCAGAGGACTCCAAGCTGGGGGCAGTGGTGGATGGGGAGGAAGGGAAGGTTGCCCTGCAGAGGGATCTGGATCTTCTAGGGGGATGGCCATTTACCTGGAAGCTAAGGTTCAACATCACAAAATGCAAGGTGCTTCACCTGGGACAAGGAAACCCGGGTCAGGTGTACACCCTAGGAGGAGACACATTGCAGGAATCAAGTGGGGAGAAGGACTTGGGGGTGCTGGTGGATGCCAAAATGAATAACTCGGAACAGTGTAGGAGGGCCGCAGCCAGGGCAAATAGAATGCTGGGCTGTATCGCCAGGGGGATCACCTCAAGAAGTAGGGAGGTGATTATGCCACTGTACAATTGCCTTGTCAGACCGCGCCTCGAGTACTGCATGCAGTTTTGGCGCCCCGCACCTCAGGAAGGATATTCAACTCCTTGAGAGGGTTCAGAGCAGAGAACCAGGATGATCTGGGGGATAGGACCTATGAAGCAAGACTGGAGGAGCCTGACCTGTTCTCACTGGAGGGGAGGAGAGATGGGGGATATGATTGAGGTCTTCCAGTACCTGAAAGGGGTAAACAATGTATGCCTACATGGGGTCTTTCAGAGGAAGGTGGGAGGGGCCACTAGGGGGCATGGCTGGAAGCTGGAGGGAGGGAGACTTTGGGGGGGGGAGAGGAGGCAGTACTTCACTGAAAGAGTGGTGGAACCATGGAATGCACTGCCTGGGGAACTTGTGGAAGTATCTATGGTGGAAGAGTTCAAGAGAGGCTGGGACAGGTACAGGAGGGGGATGAAGAGGAGAGCAGCCTGTCTGAGGGAGCCAGAAACATGGCTGGGGAAGGGGGTAGGGAGGGAAATCAAGAAGAAGATTGCGGTGCCCATTAAGGGTACTGGCTTTTGAGCAGACTCTGTAGACCATGGGGCCTACTCTGCTGGCATTTAGTATGTTAGTATATCAGCAGAGTCCCAAATAGCGTTGATCATCTCTCCTTACCACTTTGGCCAAACTACAGGAACACCTAGTTGTGTCTCACCTCACCTCCTTTCTTAATAACTCCTCCTTTTTTACTCCCTTCCAGTCTGGTTTTAGGAAATTCCACTCCACTTCCACCTCCCTCCTTCAGCTCACTGACTCCATGCTTACAGGCATGCATCAAGGTCTGATTACTTCTGCCATCTTCACTGATCTTGCTAAAGCCTTTGACACCGTGGCACATCCCCTCCTTCTGGACGAACTTAAGCTGCGGGCCTTTCTGAGTCTTCTCTAAGTTGGTTTTGTTCTTGCATTGCAGGCAGGTCCTAAGCTGTCCAGATAGGTAAATCCATTTCATCTTCACTTCCCATTAGTGCAGGTGTCCCTCAAGGATCTGTTCTGAGTCCTATTCTCTTTTCCATGTTCCTAAATGACCTGCCCTCTGTCTGTTCCTCTGCATCCATTCATATGTACACTGATGACACAGTTCTGTTACATCTGGCTCCTCTCCCCGTGGCCTTACCTCCCGGCTACAATTGGATTTTGACAACATTCGGCGCTGGTTCGTGTCTGACCAGTTGTCTCTCAGTGCCAAAAAAAAAACAGACTCAATGACTTTTGGCACTCATCAGAGGCTTGCCAAACTCACTGCTGTCCCTGTTTTATACCCTTGATGGTGTTAAGATTGAAGATACCATATAACACCTTGAATTCATGCGCATTATATTTAGCGCACCAAGCACACCAGACATGCTCATTCCATCTTATTTTCACTGGTGGAACACTAGTGCTGCTATTGTATAGTGCTCCACCTAATATTCACTCTCTTTATTTTCATGCTAATATGAAACCAGTGAATATAGCGAAAGTGAAAAGACAGTCGGTATCTCATCTTGTACGGTACTGCCTCCTTTAAGTGTCTTAGGGTCTGCCTTGACCGGCGTCTTGATTTCTCAGTGCATATCGATGCAGTTCACTGTAAGAGTCACCCTAAGCTAGGTGCTTTGTACAGAAATAAAGCAAGTGTACTGCTCCCTGCTCACCCAGAAATTGTATTAAAAATGATCCTTCCAATCTTTGACTATGGTGACTTAGTCTACAGTAGTTCCCCTAAATCCTCCCTTATCAGACTGGACCCCCTTTTTCATTCTTTCTGTCATTTTGCTTTAGATTGCTTACCTCGTACTCACCACTGCTCTCTCTTCTCAGCCCTTTCTCTCCCCTCTCTTGATACTAGGCACCTTTTCCATTGCGTCTCTTTTTTATCCAAATTCTGGTTCAGCTCCCTTCCCTCTCATCCCTCCTATATCCTCCTCCTCCTCCTGTCCTCTCCACAACACCACTTCTCTTTCTCTCTCTCTCTCTTCCTTCTAGAAAATCTATTGTTGGTCAATCTGCTTTTTCTTACCGCTTTCCTAAACTTCAGTCCTCCCTTCCCCTTTCTGTTCATTCTGCCTCTTCTACCTCCTCCCTAAAGTCTCTTCCTTTTTTTTTTTTTTTTTTTTTTAATTTTCTCTTTATCCTCCTCCCTACTTGCAGCCCCCTCCTCTTCGGGAGACACCTATGGGCTTATCAGCCTTCGCTCACCTACCTGGAGCCGTGCAGTCCATGCCCCATGGAGCGTGGCTATACCCCCAGGCGGGTACGAGGGCGGACACCTTCCACCCCGACGCTCCGCTAATCTTTGTCGGCATGCTGTCTCCGGGCAGGTAGGGGCATTGAAGGTCGGGCCCTGGTGCTCCGTCTACCAGGAGGCTGCAAGGGTTTTTCCTGGTGTTTCTCGACGTGCCAGGTCCGAGACGCTAAGGCGCTGGTTGCCTTTACCGCCTGCGCACGCCGCCTCTCTGTTGAGCATCGGGCTTGCTGTACCCAGGTCTCCACCTGGGGTCAGACAAGCACCGAGCTCAGGTACTTCTCCCTGAGAGGACGAGCAGTCCTGGGACGCCTGTCCTTCTCTTCGTCCTTGCTTGCCTCTCCCGGCCTGCTCTCAACCCGGTCGCTGGCGCCGCAAGCGAAATTGAACTGCCATGCCAAGGGCCGCCCATAAAGTCTCTTCCTTATGACTGTTGTTATCCTTCCTGCAACTGTCTGCCCCTTTCTCCTTGTACCTCACAGCGTGTGACTGGTTTCCTCCTCTTACTCCCCTCTTTACTTCTTCCTTGTTTCATGCCGTTTAAGTACTTTTTCCTTCTTTATATATGATTGTTACATTTTCTAATTTGTTTTCCTTACTAAATTGCCTACATATTTCTGATTCTGCTTGTATTTGACTATATTATTGTATTTGACTTCTTGTATTTTTAGTAATTACACTGCTTAGCTATCTCCTCCCCTCCCCGGATACATCTGAAATGAGCTGTTATAAGATCAGTATGTATTTCCTGGTTAAACGTTTAAAATAAATAAATAAAGGGTGGGCAGAGGAGACGGGACGAGAAGTCAAGAGGGTGGTGGACAGCGCAGGAGGGTGCGAGAAGAAGCCTTAGCTGATGTCTAAAGGCAAGGAGTGAGGGGGCGGGGAGCAGATTCCAGAAGGAAGGGAGGTCGTAAGAGAAAGCAGCTTGTCCAGCAGAGGAGTGAGAGTGGGGAATGGAAACCCTAGAACTGCAAACTAAGAGGCACTCACAGTTGAAACCTGAAGTTCTTTTGCATCCTGATCATTTGCCAACAGCTGGGCAGAAAGGGACCAAGACATTTGGGGCCAGCACACACTATTTATACTACCAGTGCATGTGATACCATGCCATGCACACTTGCACAGTAATTGCCAGACCCAAACATTCTGGTTCTCTTGGGGCCGTAATGCCTTTTGTCTGAGACCCAAGAGTGTGGCTCTATGGAGAAGACTGATTATTGTAAGATCAGCTGTAAGAAAAAAATACTAGTCACCCCTGAAAAAAAGACTTGAATCTCTCAGTAGGCCTACCCTTTCATCAAAATTCAAATAAACAAACATAGATAAGCTGAGGCTTGTCAAAGCTTGGCCACAGCACGCCAGAAAAGTGTGTGTGTGTGTGTATTTCTTTCCAGTTCTACCCACTCCCACTCACTTCAAGTAACAGTTCTTATTTTATGGCCTCTTGAGCCTGAAATAGAAAGATTAATGAGGATGCCAGTGGTTTATCTGCAATCCCTGACTTGCTTGTATCCACCGCCCCCCCAACACTGAGATGGAAGGAATGCTGTTCGGTTGGCCCACGCTGCTGGAACAATTGACTACACTGGCAGGTGTGGAACACCTTGCACAGCCCCGACATTATGAGTCAAGTATTACTTGTATTACCAGTGGAACAAAGATTCCCATATCCACCCGTTTGTTTTCACTGTTCATACAAGGCTCTGTAACTATCCTGGGGGTCTCCATTTTCTGGTTGTTGAAATCTCATTGTTCCTGAGAGCTGCATTAGCATATGAGAACATAATGTGTCGACACCTTTTAGACTCCACAGTGGGCCTGTCTGCTTAATGAGAGTTCAACCAAACAAGTTGCTGCAAGGTGTGAAATACTACACTTACCTTCAGTTACCGTTGCAAACTATCTGAGTTGTAGTGCAGGGTTTTTCCGTTTAAAGCAGCAGTGCAAGATAAATCCTACCTGAGTATGTGTCTTTGTGATGTGGGTCTGCATTTCTGAATCACCGCACCATGTTTATTTTCTGTCTGGATGCTCGTTTTGTTAAAAAAAAAAGTTTAATTTTTAACTTCGGGTTTGTTTACCCGAGTGTCATGATTACAGCCATTTGTTCCTGTTGCAGATGCATGGAGCAGCATTGTGGGTAGTGCGCTTCAAGTCCAGCTCCCTCCTCTTCCTCTTTTTCACTGCACTCCTGAGTAGGGTCTGTAAAGTGCACAAACCTCACCAGACCCAAGGAAACTGACACAAGTACCAGTACTAGCCACCAGAGAAAAAAATAAACCTACGGACGCTCAAATTCAGTTGCAGTGCTAAGGCTCAAGCAATCGGTGGGCTACTCTATGCTGAGTGGGAGCAGGCAGCCCTAGCAAAGGACGGAAGTAAACAATGTATGTACAACCCACCGTACCCAAGGTAAACAGAGCAGAATAAAGGCACCGCCATCTTTCCTGTAGTGCTACAAGAAATCTAAACTTTATTTTTTTACTCAAAACCGGAATTTCAGCAGAACCACACAAGACCAAAAGCACAATTTCAATCAGCACTTCCTGGTTATCCAGCACTGCTGCTCTAAACTGTGCTCAGTGTGTGTGTTTCCAGAGGGTTGTTTTTTTTTTTTTAATATATTTGAACTTTCAGCATGGAGGTACATGGTATAACTGGGTGATGTGACATCATGTTCTCTCATACAGTACTAATGCAGCTCTCGTGGACAATGAGGTTTCAACAACCTAGTTAAAATGGATACCCTAGGATAGTTACAGGACTAGTATGAACAGTGAAAACAAACTAAAACAAGCACATTATTTCCTAACAGCTAAAGGAAAAGAGTTGTCTGTTGACATGGAAACAAATAACGTTTGCAAGATATGAGGGTGTAGTTTCCTTTAAGAAGAAATGCACTGAACTGTATGTCATGCTTCTTGTAGAAGCTGTTTTCAGTTCTGGTTCCAGTGCTGGTACACTCGCCCACTACATTTCCCCAGCTCACTGTCTTCTTCAGTCGCTATTGGCTCTTAATACTTGTCTAGATCACACATGCACCCTTGCACCCGGACGATGTTACAGCTAAGCTTTCTTCAAAACAATTATATTTACAACCATTAGCTTTAGCGTTTATAGTTTTTGTTACTGTTTCCTGTTATAAGTCCATTACATGTTTCAAGTGATGCAGACTGCCCTCTTACCTCAAAACTACAAGTTTGTGACATCACCATGTGTTGTCATGGTGAGCACTATATCATAAACAAAGGCACTATGGGATCAGGAGACAGCAGTTAAAGGAGAACTGCGTTGAACCTGTAAGCCATGTTTTCCTGTAAACATTTTTGAAATACTGTTCTGATTCTGTTACTACTCCATCATTATTGGCCTTGAGTAAACTCACTGGGTTTTGATTCACACACTGCTGCCAAGTACCATTTCAGTATGGTATGATGTGGTTTATGTCACTTCAACCACAGAATTCTCAGGTAGAACACTGTGAATTGTGCCAACAATGCAAGAACTTAAAGGACATAAACTACATTACACAGTTCTAAAATGGTACTCAGTGTGTGGCTGTGTGTGTGTGTATCAGAAACACTTAGTGAAATTTTCTAAAAGGACATTTATAATGGAACAATAAGAGAATTTAAGCCAGTAACTGGAAAACAAAACAGCTTCTACAGGACAAAATGACAGGTTCAGTGCAGCTTTCCTTCAGAGGTGAACAGTCAGCAACAAGGGCCCCACACTCCAAGTGTGAGGCTGGTCCCATGTGCACTCTGTGTGCAAAACATTTTGGTTTACTTACAATCTATTGTACTACGGTAAACAGTATCAGACTAATTTGGCTTAGTACTAGGCTGACATCTTCTGTCACTGCATATCCCAGAATCCTTCTGCAGCTGACATCAGAACAGTACTGCAACAATGGGAGATTCAGTAGCCTGTAGTGCATGTTAGACTTTATATAAGCACTGATACTTTTTGTTGGTTCTGCTCTCTCCATGGGCTAAGTACAGTCACAGAGGACTATTCTTAGTCCCTGGAGAAAAGCAGAACTGAAAACATCTGAATGGTGATTATAAAATCCCTAACGGCACTGCAGGCTATTGAATCTTCTATTGCTGCCTACTACCTCATGTCAGCTGCAGGGATTCTGGGATTTGTAGTTACAGAAGATGTCAGCCTAGAACTAAGCAAAATGAGTCTGATACAATCTACTGTACTATAGTAACCAGTAAGTAAACCAAAATGATCTTCCAAGAATCAATCGTCACCATTTTTGACCACGTTTTGGTCTGTGCTGGAAGCACTAGGACCCAGCAGGAGCCAAAGATTTCAGGCTTAGAGCTAGGGGCTGGCCGATGATGGCATCCCCGAGGCAGACTTATATACGACACTGATGGGCTGGCCAGTAACTGATGCCAGCCTCTGCACACCTTCTGTTTTTCCACTTCAAAGTGACTTCGTGGGAGCTGTAGCTTCAAGACATTTTTATACTGCATTGCACCTCTCGCCACCGCTTTTTTTCCGCTGTGTGCTAGCTCTTCAGCCATTTTCCGCACTGCTTTTCACCTGTTTCTTTGCCCGTGTATGGCTATGTTGTTATTTCCATTTTCAGTCATGTCTGATTTCCAGGGCATAAGAATAAGAAGAAAGACCGCGCCCCCATCCTCCATGCATCAGTGCCCCTATGGGACACCTATGTCCATCCCAAATCAACATGACTGCAGTTGGACCTGCCATGGAACTGATCATTATCCATGGACTTCTGCATCCTAGAGATCTGTGCAATGAAGTGGGGTCATCAGCTCCCCACTTTCAGAGGCAGGCTGCGCACTGGGGACTCCAAGGTAAGGTCCCTGGGCTCTTCCCCTGAGCCCCTCCCCAGTACTATAAGTACTGAGGGAGACCAGGCTGCTCCTTGTCCTCGCTCCTCTGAGATGGAGAGCCTGGGGGAGGGGTTGGGTGGATAGTTGGCCTCCCCCCCAGGGGACCGGCTGAGCACCCCTCCTGGCTGCATAGGCCCCCTTTGGAGCAGCGAACAACCCCAGTGGTGAGGTTGAAGCTACACACTGGGCCTACACAAGTAGGCACCTTTGCTCCTGGCACTAAGACTGTTGCAGGTGAGCGAGGTGATACTGACCGCAAGGCCAGTTCCCCTTCCAACACTACTTGTGGTGCTGGGAAGGAAAACCTCTGGAGCTGGGCCTTCTAGGAGTTCTGTGGATGTGTTCTGGATCTCCTCCTCTGAGCGATCGGATGACCCGGAGTTTGGGCACCAGGAGGGCCTTGTCTCCTTGCAGGACTCCAGCAATGAAGGGGGTCTTCCTGGGCCTGGTTCTGGGCCTTCATTTGGGTCAGCATTGTCTCCGGAAATTTCCTCTCTGCCTGGTGCCACTGGTGGTGCCGCTTCTCGGTCATCTTCTAGCACCATCCACGGTGCCAGGGATGGCTCTAGTGCTGCTTGTGGTGCTGGGGAGGGTGCCAGCATTGGTGGCAGTGCCAGGCAGGGGGTCAGCGCCGTCCACGGCGCAGAGTGGGATTCTGGCGCTGTTCATGGCTTTGTTTCCCCTGCTCCCTGATGCGAGTCCTATTCAGAGGCCTAGCCTAAGGGGCAGGATTTTGCCTGTTGAGGCGTGTACGGGGTGCTCTCGGTCAGTGGCTCACTTTTTTTGGGGGCACCAGAGAGCTAGCTTCTAGGCAGGACATTTTCTACACTAGCTCTGCAACAAGACCTACGTTTCAGCCTAAATTTATCCTATTAGAGTGCTGATTTTATAATTTGAACGACATAATCGAACTCCTTATTGTCTGAGCTTCGAAAGGATACCAAATTCAAACATGGGACGAATCAAGAACACTCAGCAAAAAGCATTGGGTCCCATGTGGCCTGATGCATCACAGCCTCCAGCAAGCCTGGGCCTAGAGTTGCCGGAAACCACTCCCTGTGCAGTCTCCAAGGAACCGCCATGTCAAGCTATTCTGGAGTCAGTGAGGACGATGGATGCGAAGCTGGGGAAATCCCTCACGAAGTTGGAAATCCACAATATCGCCTTGGCCACTCTAACAAATTCGGTGGCTGACACAGATACGCGATCCCTTAACACTCAGGCTGCGACGGCTCTCCTGACAAAGGAGAATCAACAGCTTCGGGGCCGCTTCAAGGTGGTTGAAAATATCTTGCGGGCAGGGAACGTCCGTATAGTGGATTTACCAGAAGGAGCAGAGGAAGTGCTTCTCCTTGGTTTTTTTGAAGCAGTGGATGGCCACAAACTTAACTTTATCAGAAGATTTTGACTGGACTGAACTGCGCCTTGCATACAGAATAAACTCCCGAGTGTGACCAACTGATACCAGTCAACCCCAGATGATTCTACTAAAAACTGTTGGCCCAGAGGTGCGGGACATTTTAATTTCAGCAGGAGCGGCTTACCTTTGACCATCCAGGAGAGAGATATAACATTTTTCCCTGATCTGTCTTACTAAACCCGGCCCGCCGAAAAGCAATTTGATGCGATTCGTCAAAAGCTCCACCCCTGGGGATTGTACACCTTTTTGCTTCCTGCGCAGCTCATGACACATATGGAGGAAAGAACTGGCAATTCATGGATCCGAGGGATGCTGGTCGTTGGATCGAAAACTGAAGCAGAGTTTAAATCGCAGCAACCTCAGAGGAATGAAGAGGAAGCTCCAGACTCTGACGAGGGCTGAGTATGGTGCTCTGGGACTTGTTAAACTATATTAAAATGCCTTATTATGCTCCAGTTATGAGGACCCAAAAGTGATTTAACTGATGTTATATAGTAGGACTGTAAGGTTGGGAACAGGGGAGAATTTCTCTACTGTATTGTATTGTTATAATATTTTCATGTTTGTACTCCTTTCCTCTTATTGGCACTTTTTTAAATACTGAGGGCGGGATATTCAGACTGCACCAGGCAGGGGCGCAAGCCTGGGCGCAGCACAACTGGGTTGAGCCAGGGCATAGTCCAGGCGATATTCAACGGTGCTGCGCCATGGCTCAGCACTGTTGAATATGGCACTGGGGGCACCCGCACTGTGCACGGCGCAGTGGCACAGTGCAAGTGGCAGGTGGGGAGCAGGGAGATGCGCCAGCGCAAGAGCGGGTGCGCTAGGCACATCAACTGCGATATTCAGCGCTGGGCATGCAAATGAGCGATTATGCATGCAAGGGGCAAATGGGATCATTTACATGTCATTATGGCCCCATTTGCATGCGGTGCGCCGATCCCTGGCGACTTGCGCCTGGCGCCCTACCAGGCTGCATCCATCGGGGACCGACGCCCCCCTGCCCCTCGGCAGGCACCGTGTCCTGTCTCCCGATCGCAGGCATATGTTGGAATTTATCCTGGTGGTCCACTGGACCCTACCCCATCACCCGATTCCGGGCATCGGTATAGAATAACCCTCTGGTGATCCAGTGGTACCCCACCTGCCCACTGAGCCCTGGCACCCACCCCCGCCAGCCCACCGAATGACAGTGTGCCAGTACGGTTGCACGCTTATTGGTCCACTGCATGGGTTGGCTGCAGCAGATTGTATTGATAGATCCTCCGAAAATGAATGAACCATTCACATTTCGATCAGGTAGTACAGTACGGTTTGCACAACCATTGGCCTCGTAGTGGACCAATAAATACAGCCGCATTGTACGCCGTCAGTCAGCAGACAGCTGGGTGGGGAGCCGCCACCGCCACTGATTGGGGTGCAGGGTGGCGGGGCTCAGTGGGGAGGGGGGGTACCGCTGGAACACCAGGGTTATTCTATACCTATGCCCGCGATGGGGTAGGGTCCACTGGACCACCTGAAATTTCTTTGGAACATGCCCACGACTGGGCGATGGGGTAGGGTTTACTGGACCACCAGGGATCTATTTGGATCATGCCCGCAATCGGGCGAGGGGGGCACGACGCCCCCTGGGCAGGGGGCTCATGGACTGTATCCTGGGCAGTCAGGTGGCCACCCACAGCAGGTGGCTGCTGTGTTGCACCCAGCAATGTGGCAGCCCACCTGTGGATTTCCTGACTTGTTCCTGATTCGAGGGGCTCAACATTGCGCGCTCCGCGGTATGCGGGCATGGCTTGTGCTCGTGACATGCTACCGCACATCCTGTGCTGAATATCGGGATGTGCCGACATGCATGGGCACGCCCCTGCACTTACACCGCATGTATTACTGGTGCGCCCGGCACATCGGGTTGCACAACGCAGGCAATCCTTTGAATATCGCTACTATGCATCGGTGGGTTACACATGGTGCAGCCCTGTTGCGCCATGTGCAAACCCTTTTGAATATCCCACCCCAGCATCCTTAGAGCATTATTTGTTCTATGAAGTACTTACTGTTGGAGTGCCTTTAGTATCTGTTCACATTTTTTTCTTATAATTTAATATAATATATATATTCAGGAGTTGTATGGCTTAGGTAGATCACTGTATCATCTGTGAACAGATTACCAGAAAGTTCTTTTATTGTGGACCAGAACTTGGTAGGGCAGTTGGAGGCAGTGTCGAGTTCAGAGCAATAGAAGTTGGACTTGGTTTCCCGAATTAGCTTTGTACAGTGGTTTCTGGCTGTTCTGAAAAGAAGCCAGTCTTCGGCTTTGTGGGATTTGCGTGCTAGCTTCCAGGGCTTGTCTCTTTTTAATAGTGCTGCCTGATGTCTGCTGTAAACCAACGGCACTTTCTAGCCTTTATGCGGGTTTTGACTAAGGGTGCGTGGCTGTTAAGATTCTGGATACAATTTCGTGGAAAATGGCATATGCTGTTTCTACTGATTTGGCTAAATAAAAGGTTTGCCAAAGCAGGGAGGCTTTCAGGTCATTGATATATGCAAGCGGTCAAAATTCGCTTTGATCTTTTGGTAGAGAACTTTGCTGAGGCTGTTGATTTAGGGACTGCTCTATGCCAGCAATAAAGCAATGGTCACTAACATCGGCAGAAAAGATCCCGCATGGGAGAAGAAATGGGTTTGTTTACTAGAAGTACACCTAATAGTGTACTTTTCGTGAGGGTTTCTCTTATTGATACGAGTAGGTTCATTAATAAGTAGAGTGAGCCCATGAGAGTCACAGAAGGATTTAAGTGGAAGAGATGCGCTGACAGCCAGTCGTAGTTAAGGTCCCCTAGTATAATTGTTTCCATTGTGTCGGTACTCAGTAGATGATAGATGGACAGAAGCTGTGACCCCGAGGACGGGGGTCTATAACATCCTATGATACGGAGAGCCATTGATGTAGATATTTTGATTTTTAAGGACAGGCATTCAGAGGCATTGGCAATTGATGTAGTGTTGAGGGTAGCGACCGTAAACTTGTCCTTAACATAGATAGCTACACCACTGCCTCTGCTTAGTCTATCGGCTCTGAATAACAGATAGTTGGGGATACTGCCCTCTTTGTCTGGCGTGGATGGACGAGGCCAGGATTCAGATTTGACAAGTACATCCGGCTCCGTGTGGATAGCCCAAGCCTGTATTGAGGTGAGTTTCTTTGAGGCTACACACATTAACATGCATAAAGCTGATATCTTTGTACTTCGTGACTTCGGACGGTACAGGAATTGCTTGTATAGGACCAGGGTTAAGTTTAACATTACCTGAGCATAGCAAGAGGAGGAGTACAACTTTTCTCAGGGCAACAAGTGGTAATTTGGAAGAACTAAACCTTCTTTGGCTAGTGGAAGTATTGGCGTAGGAATGCAAGGACCTATTCTTTGTATTGTTCAGTCCTAGTGATACACATGCTAAGACCCTAGCCGTATGGCACCAGTAGAGGTACTGGGCAGTAGGTAACATTCTTGGTAGGTAACAAGATGCCGGGTGGCTGTCCAAGAGGGAGACTCAGCTGAAAGTTGGTACGACAACTTGGGGCATAGCACAGTTGTATAGGGACTCCATGAGTAGACATTCTTGTGGTAGGGGATACGAGTCCTCTTTGGGGTAAATTCATCTGGCGGTACCCTAAGAAGGGTAGGTGCATAAGGTGGTAAATAGGTAAAGCCAGATTGCAAGTTCCATGGTTAAAGTCTGGGGGTCAGAAAGAGAAAAAATAAGAAAAAATACTATAATTATATTATAATGAGCCTATAATGCCTTTACCTTACAGGAATACTAAACCATGTATGTTGTATCTGGTATAAATCTTTACTGACTTGCTATCCTATTGTTATGTATACCCTTACGACTGTCTTTTACCTGAACCCAAATGTATTTTTACTTATCCTGTCTATTGCAGGCCTGCCTATACTGCTGTACTCTTGCATCTACTGTCTATTTGTCTGTATATAAATGCATTGTTACTTGACTTGTGTAATGCAGGTCCACGTTGTAAATGAACTTGCTCAGTGGTGTTCGCCTGGATAAATAAAGAATTTGATTGATAAGACTGTAAGGGGTTTGGATGGGAGTTGGTGGGAAACACATTTATTGTTAGTTTTATTTACTTAATAGGTGACTAGCACTACAGGTTAGTGCAGAATCATCCCTTCCAACTATATTCATGATTAGTAACCTGAGCCACTGAAGCAGCTGGCAAGTACTGGACTTTCTATCGGGACTTTAGGCTAAGATGGCCTGATTATACGTTATTCCCCTAACTCCTTCTGTACCAGAATGTGGATATATATATACTTGTTATCTCAGTTATGCTTATAATGTCAAATGATATTTGAATTATCCCACATGAGAACAATAAACCAAAAGTAAAAAAAAAAAAAAAAAACTGTGCAAGGTTTCTCCAGCCTTTTGTTCCCCGAGTTGTGCAGCAGGCTGTTTGGTTTCTAATTACGATTACGATCACTCCCTGATATCGCATCTATTAACCCAGACCTCATGTAGTCTAATTTCTATCCTCCCTTGTTGTGTTTCAGACTAGTAGAGGAATTCATGCTGTTGGCTAACATGGCGACTGCCCATCGCATCTACCGCTCATTCCCTGAGAAAGCCCTGCTGCGTCGTCACCCTGAACCCCAGACCAAGATGCTGAATGACCTGGTGGAATTCTGTGACCAGATGGGGCTGAATCTGGATTTCAGCAGTGCCGGGGCTTTACATGTGAGTGTTGTGCTTAAAGAGAATTGAATCAGTTAGTGGTGTTTGTGTGCCACACTTACTTGGCTCCGTACTTGATTAGTTAGACAGTAAGGGAGTATGCCCATCAAGTCCATCTCCCCACTCTTAGTGGGACTAACTGTATTGTCTGATTTGTCTGGAAGTGGTTATTGCGTGACGCAGAAGGACCACACTAAAGCCTTTTGCGTGACACAAATGCACTGAATATCGACTTGTGCCAATATTCCTGTCCCTGCCCTCCCCCCATTTGCATACCCCCCACATTTTGATTTGTGTGGGCGCTAACCCTGTTTGCCGGTGCAGCCAAATCTTTTGAATATTGGACTCCAGCACAAAACCAGGTTTGCACAGGCACACACCTGTGCAAACTTTTGATAATCGTGCCCATGGTGTTTTGAATAAAAAATTGGTGCTGTGAAGGATTTTTGTGCATGCAGTGATGCATAGTGGAGGTCTGACTTACAAAATGGAGCAAAAATGCAATATTTAGAAAAATAATTAAAAATGCCCCTTTGGAAAAATGAAAATTAAAAATGTATTTTTGCTTCCCAAAATAGCAAATCTATTTTTCCGCTGTGGACAATTTAGGCCAAATGTGATACCTTCATGTTTAGTCTTTACTTATCATCCACGAAGTGTAATGAGAGCATGTGGATCTCCAGGTTTGCAGATGACACCAGAATTGGTAGGGCAGTACATAATTCAGAGGATATAATAAACGTTGGAGCAATAGGCTAAAACACATACGTTGGAATTTAACACCGAAAAATTCTCAGTTATGCATTTCGGCAGGAATAACATCATTGCTAATTACCTCTTAGGGTGCAAAATATTGAAGGAAATGACCCAAGAAAGAGATCTGGGCATGATAATGTCTAACGACCTAAGCCTTGTGAAACATTGCTACATCATGAAACAGAGGGCCAACTGAGTTTTAACCAACATCATTAGACACATCACAAGTAGGGATAGAGATGCGGGAGTTCCCCTGTATGTGTCCTTGGTGTGACAGGGAGCTCCTGCCACGCTTGAGGACCGACCTTTTCTTAACTTTGTTGCAGCAGTTCTTCCATTTCTTCACCTAATCTATCCTTTACAATTTCTAATCCATAAGATTGGCCACCTGTGGGCACCCCCTTCCTTTCCTTGACTATGCTGTGGTGTCCTCTTTGATTTTCCTTTTCCCTCTCAGGTCCTCGTACAGGGAGGAGGTTGTTGTGACCTCCAAGCGTGTGTACAACAGCCTGTGTTTATCGTTGTTAGATCTAGTATGTAATAGCACTATGTCATAATATACCTTATGTTTATGAAACCTGTAAATGTTGAAAATACCATGGCACTAGGTGTTTTTGATAATGATAAAGAGTACTAGGTGACTATTATAGAAATAAAGTTAGTTGTGCTATTTAAAATGTATGTAAATTGCTGTAAACTGAACAAGTCTGAAACTTCATGGTGATTTGCATATATCCCATGATGCTTTGCATTATGAACGTATGTATGATGTTGTATTTCTTTGAAACTTGATTTGTTTCCAGTGCCCTTTGGGGTAACCCTTTTTCAGTGTTTCTGCACTGAGGTTGTTTGTTTTTAGCTTTTTTTTTTTCCTTTTGTGCCCCCACTACCCAAGCAAACGGGGCCCATCTAGGGATGAGTTTTCACTGAAAAGTGGTTAGATCAGAGATCAGTGTCAGTAGATGCTGACTAAGTGCAGAGAAAGGACATATATAATCTGTTCTGCAAACTGATGTACTGAAGAAGGAATATGGCATTGCAGAAGTTTATTTCTTATATTTTGAAGAAACATCACATGGAGATTGTGTGTTGAACCTGAAGTTCGTGTCTGGTCCATCTGTTATCCCACAACCCTCCACACTTGGTTAGGACGCACTTGAGTACTGTGCCCAATTCTGGGCACTGGATATTAAAACTGAGACCAAAGCCTTTGAGGGAGTCCAGCGGAGAGCAGCAAGGATAATAAGGGATCTCAAAGGCATTACATACGAGGATAGGTTACACAGTTTAGTGATGTTCTCTCTGGAATGCAATAGAATGAGGGTGGATTTGTGTTTAATCAGGACCTCTGCGACTGTCTGGGATTTAGCTTGAAAAATCAGCCACACAATACAAACCTGATGATTTACAACTTAAGGGGGACCTTTGTCATTTGAAAAAGAGAGCATTTTGGTATAACCAAAGGGTTGCGGCACAGTGGAATTCACTCCGCTAGAGATAGTGGGTAGCAAAGATATGACTGACTTTAACGCTTAGGTTGGATAATTATTGTATTAGCAATAGAATAATTGGGTATTTCAATGATTAAGTGCGAGCGAATGGACATTTTGTCTCCTCTGCTCAGTACTAACCCATGAAACCTATGTCTTCAGCTAAGTTCAGTGGGCAACAGAACTGCATGACCCCGTCAGCAGAGCTATACATTTCAGTGCGTGTTATTTTTGTGGCCTCCTGATATTTCATGTTGACTTGTTTTGAGTACCAGTGTAGCATAAAAAGAAAACATTCTCCACAGTTCTCGAAGTGCTTCATTTTCTGTAGTGTCACAAATTTCCTGTCTGTTTCTTTTCAGAAATCTCTGAACGAGATGCTGGGAGACGACAACTACTCCATGTACAGAAGGGAAGTCCTCACCCACATGTGTTCTCGGCCAATGCAGGTATTATATGTACACTCTCTATTACCTTTATTTTGCATGTTTCAATCTCATGCCCATCCCCCACTGGCTAATGTGTGACACAACGATAAAGGTTCAAATCTCACCACAGGCGCTACTGTTGTGTGATCCTGAGCAAGTCATTTAACCTATTGGTGCTCCAGTCTACCCAACTGTAAAAAATGGGTAAAACAAGATATTTTGTTTGTACGATATTCTGGTAGATATATTTATTTGTTTATTTAGACTTTGCTTACTGGTAAAGCCCTCTGGGACAGGGACTATTTATATTTACAGTATATGACAAATATATTATAAAAATGGGTTAAAGCAGGACCCCATTGAAAATGTGATATGGCGTTTCAGTTGGGCTGTCCTGGGTAGACTTTAAAGAAAAAAAAAAAGGAGAGTCAGCCTGGAAGGGGCAAAAGGGACGAGGATAAAATGGGGGTTAGAAGGATAAGAGAACAGAATGAGGAAGTGGCGCTAAGGCACATCTCGCTGCATCAATCCTTTTTGTTAATATGCTTGCTCACCGCTTTGCTACTATATTGGTATTGTTGCCTATGTAACAGCATCCGGATGTGCTTTGTAACTTTATTCCTTCTGGGTTCCCCTCCTCCGGGTCGCACCTGGAGCAAGCCTTGGCTCAGTGTGCCTTTCTAGTTACCAATTTTTAAATAAATAAAATAAAGTGAAGATGGCAGAACCAGGACAGGAGGATGTTGAATGGAAGGATAAGGAAATGTGAACTAAATCAGGAACTTTGAAAAAATAAGGGTTACAAGGTGGGAGGTGCTAAAGGGACTTTCAAACTCTGTTGCAGTGAACCTCCAGTAAGGGAAAAAAATCCTAGGCCTCCCCATAAAAAAAAAAAAAAAAAAAAAGTGTGCCGTCACGCTGTACACAATATTGAATGAAGTGAAATGATTTTAAAGGTTTTCTGGAGGGGCTCCTAAGTTCGGTGATACGTTCCTGCGCTGGCGACCTGGGTCAAGTGTGAACTCTGAAGTAGGATCGGGCAGACAGGAGGCTTGGATAGCACTGCCACTTAACAGTGGTCCCAGCTAGGGCAGGGTGGTGTCCAGGTTCTGCCACTGTAGCGACCCCTGCAGTTGGCTGATGGAACTTGTCTACCCCCCCCCCCAAGGGGTCGCTGTATGCATGTGAGGGCTCATGAGTTAGGAAGTACGGACTGCACCAGAATGCCTGGGTAGGAGGGAGGGAGAAAATGTACACACAAAAAAAGGCTCCTTGCTGCCGAATCATGATGACCTCTTGCCCTTCTCCTTGTGGATCCCCCCTGGTTGGACGGTAGGTGGAGCGGCAGTTGTGGCTGGGGTGGCTGTAACAAAAGACCCGAAGAAAGGTGTAAGGTTGTGGCAGGGGGACAGAAAGCTCAATTAATTTTTAATCCAGATGCTGGCTGCAACAGTGCTATGGTGACTCTCCTCTGAAACTGCAGCCCCTGGACACTAACCATAATGTCATGCCAGGTGAAGGGGCCAGAGCAGAGCCATGAATTCAGTAGTGCTGCAGATATGGTATGTGCCTCTAACACCATTGCATGTGTGAGTCACGGGAACCAGGAAGTTGTCAGGCAGCAGCACGAGGCCAGGATCCTGGACTATCTCCTTCCGAATCGACCCTGTGGTGCAAGTCTCAGCTGGGGTCCACAGGGTAATGCTGGTCTCTCCCTATTGGGGGACCCTCCATGAGGTGGCAAGTTATGGTCCTCCTGCACCAGGCAGCTGGGAGGGAAGGGAAAGGGTGGAGGGTGGTTCCAAAGAAGCCTGGGCTGATATGGGATACATCCCCGCCCTGGCAGGAGTGCCAGAAAGAGTTGGAAAAAATTAAAAGAATGAGGAGCTGGGCCACCATACTGAAGACCTTCCCCAGACTGATGAAAATAACTAGTGATGTGGCCCTGATCCATCCCTTTAAGGATGCTGCCCGTGACTCAGAGGAGAGAGCAGACAGTCGGGTGAGTTTTGTGGAAAACCAGACTGGAAAGGAGTGAGAAAAGAGGAGAGCTTAGAGATAACACATTTTTTAGGGTTGTGGATATGGTGCACTATCCGCACTTGGGCAGTCTTCCTTTCCCTTTAATTTCAGCTGAACATCTTAAAGCTAAGCCCCCCGGGTGATATACTCCTCAGCACCGCCCCATGATGTCAGATCTTCCTTTTCGCTGGAAGAGTCAGGTCTCCTCCTTCTCGGCTCCCTGCATGCAATGTAGGCCAGTTTCCCTCATCTGTTTTCAAGATGCACCTGGCAGCCATCTCTGCATACTGGGCAAGGGTTGGTATGCTGATGGCGGCGCAGGAAAAGGTGGTTGGTTGCTTCTTTAAAGGTCTCGACCACCTTTTGCCACTGGTGCCTGAACCACCACCACCACCTTGGGACTTGTTGCTGGTTCCGGCAGTGCTCATGGGCAAGCCCTTCGAGCCAGTGCACAGCTGTGACATCCCTCACCTGTCATGGAAGACCACCTTCTTGGTGGCTCTTACCTCTGCCAGAAGGATCAGTGAGCTCCAGGTGCTCTCCGTGGAGTCTCTGTATTTGATGTTACATAGGGATAAGGTTGTCCTCTGGCCCAACCCGAAGTTCTTCCGAAAGTTGTTTCAGAGTTACACCATAACCAGGTGATGAATTTCCTGTTGTACTTCACTTGTCCAACCTCAGAGTCTGAGCACAGGCTCCCTACGTTGGACCTGAGACGAGCGCTTGCTCATTATACGGTACGCATGCCTGGAGTTTTGGGAGAGGTTCGACAGCTATTTGTCACCTACACAGAGGCTGCATATGGCAGACTAGCAGCTAAGTGGACAGTTGGCAAGTGAACTGTATGCTGCATCAACCTGTGCTGCAGTTTGTCTGGTAGGGAGCTTCCTGTAGGGGTAAGGGCTTATCCCACCAGATATACTGCTGCTTCGATGGCTGCTTCCAGGGACATCCCTGTCCAGCAGCTCTGCAGGGCTGCTACCTAGAAGTCAGCACACACCTTCATTTCCCACTACCACACTGACCTTGAGTCACGCGGATGCTGGTTTTGGAACTTCAGTTTTCCAATCCTTTTTCAAAGTAGGCGTGGTGCTTTGCACACTTCTCCCAGAGAACTGCTATGAGTCTGTCTAATGTGATTAGTGCACCATATCCACGTTCCTAGAAATGAGCGTTACTCACCTGTAACTGTAGATCTTCTGCAGAATGATCTCTTGCAGTAGGGCATTACTTCTGGGAGGTTCCAGCAGAGGGTGCTGTCATACGGCAGCTTTTTCTAGCAGTCTTTTACCAGGGACTGCCCACCCATGGCATCATCTCCTTGTTCCCTATATAAAGGTGGGCAGTCCTGTTCATTTTCCCGCCATCTTCAGCTCGCACAGCAACTAGCTCAACCTTCTGTGTAGCAGTCATCGATGAAGATCTGAATCAGACGAATGTCTAAGAAAGAATCTCCAAGCAAGCAAGCTTTATTTTGTTCCTGCGCTTGTGGCTAGAAGATTTACTGATCTGATAACCATTTATATTGTGTTAGGTGTCTAGGACCCACCCACAGCACCACCTTCTGTGCTTTCTGTCAGGAATTTAACTTACAAATCTGTCGGCGGTTGCAGCAAATCCAAAAAAGGGTCATCACAACCAGTTAGTGGACCTCTTGAGTCACCAGTCCTTGGCTCATGAGTGGACACTGCTCAACTTGGTCCTTCAGGATCTCTTTCATCTCTGGGGCACTCCACAAATAGATCTGTTTGCATCTCCAAACAACCACAGGTTCCCCAAATACTTCTCTATTATCCCAAACAAAAAGGGAAGCTCTATAGATGCCTTTTCCCAACCCTGGACAGGACTCTTCTTATATGCCTTCCCCCCACTCCCTTTCCTTCTCCGTTGTCACCTTTGCTCCGGGTCGTGAGGGCCTTCCGGTTGCTAAACGCACCCTCTCTTGCTGGCTAGCCCATTGCATTACATTTTGTTACAAAATACAGTAAGCCCTTACCAGGCCATGTCCAAGCCCATTCCACTTGAGCCGTGGTAGCACAGCGACTTGTTTCAAGGGTGTCTCTATTGCAGATATATGCAATGCGCCACCTGGTCTACCATCCATACCTTTACCAGGCATTACAATCTGGATGTCACCTCAAGACGCAGTATGGCCTTGGCCGAGCTGTCTACAGGGCATCCTTTCATAATAGTCCTCCCACATGGACATAACTGCTGGTAACTCTCCCAGAGTAATGACCTACTGCAAGAGACCATTCCATAGAAGACAGTGTGCTTGCGTAAGAACTTACTGTAACAGTAGATCTCCAAGGAATGTCTCTTGCAGTAGGTCCAATCCTGCCCTCTGTCTCCCTGCCTTCTCTAACAGAGAAATTTCTGATCCGAGGACTTAGGGTTGGGACTCACTGGTACTTCGGTTTCCCTCGGTCCTCTTCTCTGCGAGCTAATTCCGTCGGGGAACAGAGGATACCAGGGACCGCCCACATTTATATAGGGAGCAAGGAGATAATGTCATGCGTGGGCAGTCCCTGGTAAAAGACTGCTAGAAGAAGCTGTGGTGTGACAGCGCCTCTGTTGGAACCACCTAAGGAATGACCTACTGCAAGAAATGTCCTTGAAGATCTACTGTTACAGTAAGTTCTTACGTAACCACACTTTCTAGGAGTGGTATATGGTGCACGTCCGGCAACCCACCTGACCTCCTGGCAAGGCACATGGATCCCTGCTTCCAGTGTTCAGGATCTGATATCACAGGGTGATGTCAAGAATATACCACCCGGGTGGGAGGAGCTTATCTTGAAGACCTTCTGGATGGAATTAAAGGGAAGGAAGAACTGCCAGAAGGTGTGCATTCACTAAAAATTACACTAAAAGCTGAATCTGGTTCGGTGTCAGTTGGCATCCATCTGTCTCCCCCTTGGAGGAGGCTGAAAATGGGCAGAATTGTTTAGTCGTCCTTTCCTGGTCAACAAAACACAAGTAAATACCACTCCTAGAACTACAGTTACAGGTGAGTACCCCTCATTTCCTGCACCTTGACCAAGACAAAGAGGCATGTAATGGAGTGGTAGTTCCCGGGAGGTACAGGATTGCAGGGTCAGAGAGGTGGAGTTTAAAGTTCAAGCCTTTGACTGTGCCCTTAGGAAGGATTGAGAGCATTAAGAATAACCAGGTTGTTTCCTGTGGAGATGAGGTAGAAGGTAAAGGGGGGGGGAGGAGAAGGGGAAGGAGGAAGGAGACAGTGTAACAGGTAAAAAAATTGATTGAGGCAGATCAGAGACAGGTGGAAGACGACTGGGAACCACCACTTCAAGTATATCCCAGCAACTGACCTCACCTTAGTGCTGTTAGTCATTTCTTTATTTGTGTCATTTTGTTGATGCTATTGAAAAGTTGTCTTTTTAATTTTTGTCATTGTGGCAGTCAGATTAGTGCGTCAGACTCGCACACAGCCTGTCTGACCTGCCTGGGGCCCCCACACCATATTTTGGGCTACAAGTCCTATCAGGCCATGACGAACCAGACCCTAAAGAGCACATCTGCCACTTGACTTCAGGAAAATCAGTCACCATAGTTCCTATGCCAAGGTCCAGCCTCAAGGAAGCCAGGCTGTACTCCCAGAAAAGATAACAGCCACCCCCAGTTACCTGCACAAGCTGACCAGGGTTGTAGCAGCTCTTGGGTCGAATCAGGCATTCATTTGGATCTAGAGGAAATTGCCCAGGCTGGTGCATTGGATGGTGGCCTCCTCCGATGCTCTGAGTTGTTGTCCCCCCACCCTCTGCCACAAGTAGAGCTACCAAAGCACTTTACCCCTGGTGACAGCGGGGAGCCTGCTTTTAGGGACAGATGGAGGCAGGGGCCCTGGGGTGCCTGGTGACAGACTCTGGAGGCCAGTAGAGTGGCAGGCAGCAGGCATTGGAGGACCCGAGGGAGTGAGGTACCAGGGACTGTGGGGGAGACCCGAGGGAGTGAGGTGTCAGGGACTGTGGGGGGGATACCTGAGGGAGTGAGGTACCAGGAACTGTTGGGGAAAATACAACAGCTCTTTTTCTGACAATGTGCTGAAATGCAGTTTACTGGCTGGTCTGCACACTGGTGGAGACAGACAAACTGACGGCCGTATTGGAACATACTCATAATTCACCAGTGTAATCCTCACAGGTTCTGCTTTGTGGAAATGATGAGAAGCAAGTTGTTAACTTGGTTCTGAAGCACAGAACATTCTGCACAGAGTGGCACGCCTGACAGGCCTGGCGTTTCACAGGAGTAAAGAGCCAAGCAAAATTGGGAGCCTTAAAAAGGATTAAGTTATCATCATCTCATTGTTTTTGTTTTTTGGGGGAGACTTCTCACATGAGACAGCTAAAAGTTTAAACACTTCCAGCCTTTTCAGTCTGCAGGTTGTCCTCTATCAGTGCTGCCTGTAATGAATTAGACAGTTTAATATGTTATTAAACAGCATTAAAAAGAAAGGAGCAAGAGAAGGTTGCAGTCAGTGGGGATTCCAAGTTCCTTGCACAGGCTGCTTGTAGCACATGATGAAGCAATGACAGATCATTTGTCAGGGAATCAGTCACCTAGGGAGTTCAATCTGTCCATTAGCACCAAGCAGTTTACTCCGTTATGGACAATTAACCATGAGATTGTTGCAGTTCCACTGTGCAGGAAGAGCAAATGAGGACCACTTTAGCCTGGGAAGTGAACATTTGCTGCTTTTCTTCACTTACTGAGCGATTATTTTACTCTGATCTCTGTAGTGTCTATCTTCCGGACATTGTGGAGGCCATTGACATAATTCTTGACAGCCTGACCCGAGAGATTCTCCTGGTAGTGTTTTGCCTTCCTGCCCTACACATTGCAAGTCATCACCACTGACTCTGCTACTGGGAGGCACTAGCCTAGTGGTTAGACACATACAGAGCTAGAAGCTTGGAGACATAGGTTGGAATCCCACCACCACTTCCTCCATAGCCTTGAGCAAATATTCACTCTCTTGCTCTTCGTACTTAACCTTCTGGAGCTTTCTTTAGCTCTCTCAGTCTCACTTAATCTTGTGTGCATCTAATGGCCAATGTCAACTACTCATGGATTGTAAAGTGCCTTGGGAGTCACTGTGTGTAAGAAAGGCATTATGTAACAAAATTCCTTTCCTTATCCAATTCCTTGCATTACCTTTCACGGCAGTTGACTTTGGTGTGGTAACAGTTGCCATCTATTCCACTTCTAGAACTGCGGTTTTGATGGAAGGGCTTTTCAAGTACATACACATGCATGCACATTACACCTATTCTGGCTAAGAAGCATCGAGGTTGCCCTAATTGTTCCTGGGGCACCAAACCCCTACTCATCAACTCCAGTCCAAGTTTATAGAGGGGGTCCAGCTGACCGCAAAACACACAGCTGACATCAGTTGAACTCCCCTGCACTCCGTTCCAAGGAGGAGTTTCCAACCATTCCGTTCTTCACTGTGGTATATGGTACAGTGTTGTCATGTTCATGAATCCATACCCTTCCTAACTCTGTTGTACCATACTGATGATGTCAGAATGCTGTTGTACCACAGTAGTGATGTCAGAATGCTGTTGTACCACAGTAGTGATGTTAGAATGCTGTTGTACCACAGTAGTGATGTTAGAATGCTGATGTACCACATTAGTGATGTCAGAATGCTGCTGTTCCACAGTACTGATGTCAGAATGTTGCTGTACCACAGTACTGATGTCAGAATGTTGTAGTATCACAGTACTGATGTCAGAATGCTGCTGTACCACAGTAGTGATGTCAGAATGTTGCTATACCACAGTAGTGATGTCAGAATGTTGCTGTACCACAGTAGTGATGTCAGAATACTGCTGTACCACAGTAGTGATGTCAGAATGCTGCTGCACTACAGTAGTGATGTCAGAATGCTGCTGTACCACAGTATTGATGTCAGAATGCTGTTGTACCACAGTAGTGATGTCAGAATGCTGTTGTACCACAGTAGTGATGTCAGAATGCTGCTGTACCACAGTAGTGATGTGAGAATGCTGCTGCATGGCAGTAGTGATGTCAGAATGCTGTTGTATCACTGTAGTGATGTCAGAATACTGCTATACCACAGTAGTGATGTGAGAATGCTGCTGTATAGCAGTACTGATGTCAGAATGCTGCTGTACTGTAGTAGTGGTGTCAGAATGCTGTTGTACTGTAGCAATGGTGTCAGAATGCTGCTGTACTGCAGTAGCAATGTCTGAAAGCTGCTGAACCACAGTGATGATGTTAGAATGCTGTTGTACCACAGTAGTGATGTCAGAATGCTGCTGTACTGCAGTAGCGATGTCAGAAAGCTGCTGAACCACAGTAGTGATGTCAGAATGCTGTTGTACCACAGTAGTGATGTCCGAATACTGCTGACTACAATAGTGATGTCAGAATGCTGTTGTACAGCAGTAGTGATGTCAGAATGCTGCTGTACTGCAGTGGTGATGTCAGAATGCTGATGTACTGTAGTAGTGATGTCAGAATGCTGCTGTACCGCAACAGTGAAGTCAGAATGCTGCTGTACTGCAGTGGTGATGTCAGAATGTTGTTGTACCATACTGTTGATGTTAGAATGCTGCTGTACCGCAATAGTGATGTCAGAATGCTGCTGTACCACAATAGTGATGTCAGAATTCTGTTATATCAGAATGCTGCTGTACTGCAGTGGTGATATCAAGAATGCTGTTGTACTGCAGTAGTGATGTCAGAATGCTGTTGTACCAGAATAGTGATGTCAGAATGCTGTTGTACCACGGTACTGATATTAGAATGGTACCACAGTAGTGATGTCAGAATTCTGTTATACCAGAATAGTGATGTCAGAATGCTGCTGTACCGCAATAGTGATGTCAGAATGCTGCTGTACTGCAGTAGTGATGTCAGAATGCTGTTTTACCACACTGGGGTGTCAGGATGCTGTTGTACCGCAGCAGTGATGTACTGCTGTACTACCATGGTACAACAGCATAGACTCTTGTGTCTAAGATTCCTCATGCTTACCTACACTGAATTACTAGAAATGTTCCCAGGTCACATAGTTACTGTATTACTTATATCACTTTAAATGTTTTTAGTCTCATCCTGTTTGCTCTTTTCTTGTATATATGACTACAGTTAAATTCTGAGTTAGAAAGAAGGTAAAAGAAATAAAACAACCGTACAGTATCCAAAAGCAATAACCGTGATAGAGCATGCATTTCTAGAGAATGCACACCCTGGGTGAATTGGAAGGCACAGGGCCAATAGCTGAGTATCTTTCAACACACCCGGGAGGTGCATTATTCTCTGGAAATGCATGTCCTGAAGTGTTGTATTCCCCAAGTGCTTGGCAGTGATGGTGACATACCTAAGAAGGCAGGGCATCACAGTATTCCTCTACCTGGACGACTGGCTAGTGGTGGGAAAATCACCGCAGCAGGTAAGGGATGCTCTAAGGTCCACCCAAGATCTTCTGGAATCTCTGGGATTTCTGGTCAGCACCAAAAAACCTGTCGTGCATCTGGTTCAGGTGTTGAATTTCATAGATGCAGAGCTGTACACCTTAAGTGGAAGAGCCTTCCTCCCTTAGGGGGGTGCACAGCATCCTACAGATTGCTGGAACTTTGTCTCAACTCACCAAGACCAGCACAACACTTTCTACAGTTACTCGGGCATATGGCTGCAGCCACAGACACAGTTACTTTTACAAAGCACTATTGCTTGATACTCAGTCCAGAAGTGATGCTAGGTTTGGTGCAGCAGCGCTGCCGAGCCTATTTCCTAAGTAGGTTCTGTACCCTCCTCCAAAGGTACTGCTTCAGAAGTTGCAAGAGTTAAGCATATTGAAGAATTCCTGGAGTTAGAAGAAAAAATTACTCACCTTAGTAATCTTGTTTCTTCAAAGATATTCTTCAACATGCTTAACTCTCCCTCCCTCCCTACCCTTCTAGAACCAGTGACCTCTGCATAACAGCTGGACTTCTGTACTAAAAAGGGGGTTTATACCCTAGTTGTGTGATAAGTTTTTGAGCCCAGATGGAGGTGGTGTTTTGCCGTCTTTGGGTCCTATCTGTTAAGGGACATGTTATGGGGGATTGTGTTATTTAAATAACTTTAGCATTATTAGAATAGCTTAGTTTGGGGGGGGGTCTTGCCTCATAGGCTGTCATGAATCTGAGCGTTATAGAATGCATCATTTGGTAAGGGCAGCAGTTTGAGTGGTGGCATGGGCCAGTGAGTCTTCCATCATTTGCATAAGTTCCATTCTCCGGGCAGTTCAACAGTGGAGGTTGACTACAAGAGTTAAGCATATTGAAGAATACCTTGGAAGAAACACGATTACTAAGGTGAGTAATTTTTTTCTTGTTTGCCGTCAAATCACTTTTATTTAGAAGTGATTCCCTTCTCCTTTGTATATCAAGAACTACTCCTTCGTTGGCTCTTTTTCTTCGTTGCTTCTGATGGAAAGAAGATCTCTTCCACTGACAAACATCAGCTCTGTGTCTGCTGTCTTGAGCCCAACCATAACGTCCTCGCCAGCGAGTTCTGCCAAAAATTCAACCTTACCACACAGTACCGATGAAAGAAACCCTGCAGAAGTTCATAATGGAGCTACAGACAGCCAGCAGAAAGTAGGGTCTCCCCGGCCCTCCTCTCGCCCAGTCGCTGACTTCTTCCTTGGGCTCGAAGGCCCCCAAGGCCCGGGACAAATCCTCTGCAAAGCACTTTCAGTGGGACAAGGAATGGCCTCAGGACTGTTGCCCTATCCCCTCTGGATTCTTCCTCTCCTGGGATCGCTCCATCGACATCTTCACGCCTCACCCCTGCAGGCCTCTTCTTCTCAGGCCCCCACCATGGTAGATTCTTCTTCCAGCCATCATAGGCTGTGAAAGGGTTGTCAGTCTATGTCCCCTGCCCTGCTGTTGATTCCTCTCACACCTCTAGGTCCATTGCAGAGCTTACCCGCTACCTCTTCAGTAAGCGGTTCTCCTCGAACCAGGGCCCTCCATTAACAGCGGTGTCGACGATGCTCCCCTTTCCTGCCACTGACCTCGATACCATTCTAATTTCCATTTCTACTTCTTTTCCAATAGCTAGTATCATGGCACGGGCTGTAGTCACCTGCACCGTCGCTGGCTGTTTCGGCATCGACACCTGTTAGGCTCGTGCACCCTATGCCCTGTACAGAGTCGTTGGCGTGGTGTTTGTCAATTTCTGCTCCAATGCAGACTGATGTCGATGAGGAGTACCATCCTGATCTCATCCTCCCTGAGGAAGAGGAGGATGAGGAGAAGGTTGATGTGGAAATTCCCATCTGACAGGTCCACTGTCATCTCGGGGAGTGAGGAGTCTGTCAAGCACACTCCTAGGTCCCCCCCAGAGGACCCCTCCTTTAACATTCTGAAGCAGCTGTCCTTCACCATGGGTCCCCAAACAGAGGAGGAGGAGAATGAAATTAGGAGGAATCTGGTGGACTTCCTGAAGATCCCTGAGTCTCCATCAAAGGTTATTCCTCCCCTGCTGCCAGCCTTAAATGCTGCAGCAACTGCAGCCTGACACAGGCACAACACGGTGCCAGCCATGCCCAGGAAGTCCAACAAGCTTTATCAGGTGGTTCAGAGGTTGCCCTTCTATGCAGCCAAGCCTGAGACTGATTCTGTGGTCATCAAAGCTGCTCATGATAGGACTAAGGCTCCTAAGCACCTTAGCTCCCTGCCCTCTGACCTTGAGTCCAGAAGGTTGGATCTTTAGGGCAAGAAGACTTTTGCCTCAGCCACCCTTGGCCTTCGTGTTGCCAGTTATTTGGCTCATCTTGCGTATCAAAACACCCTTTGGAGGAAGGGCAAAGTGGCTGCTCTGGCCTCCCAGAGGGTTCTACAAGCAGGAGCTTCTTAAGGTACTCTAGGCCTCAGAGATGTTATCAAGCACCTCCTCAGAGCCACCTGTGATATGGCTGACACTACAACCAGGGCAGCTGCCTCTGGCATTTGCCTCAGACATCACTCCTGGCTTCGGGGTCTCTGGCTTTGCCAGTGATGTCCAAGAAAAGGTGTTAAATGCCCCTTTTGTGGGTCACAAACATTTTGGTCCAGATGTACAGGACATAATTAATGAACTACAGGCTTGTGGCAGGGCCATTTGGTCTGTCCACTCCTTGTATCATACCCAGCCCAGGAGTAGACCAAGGTTCTCCATTCAGAAAGTCTCTCACAAGGCTAGTCCCAGAGGCAAGCTTCAAGGTGAACATAGAGCCAGCTCAACCTTGCTTGCTCCCTCTTCTTCCACTGGACTCACTGCCAAGCAATCCAGAGCCAGGAGTGCGGCCCCAGCCACCGATTCAGCCTCTGTCTGACTAGTTGTCAGAATCCCCTCCTCCTTTCCCAAGCCAGGAAGTGGTGTTCGGGAGGCCGGTTCTCCCTCCATTTGTCCCAATGGAGAACCATCACAACTGATGCTTGGATCCTGCAGATAATCTCAAGCTTGTAGAGCAGCCTCCAGATGTTTCTCCAGTCCCCCTCTGTTTTACCCTCCAGATCACACAGAGCTGCTTAAGGAGGACCTCCCCTGGCAAGTGGCACATGGATCCCTGCTTCCAGTGTGCAGGACCCGATATCACAGGGTGATGCCGAAGAGTATACCACCCGGGTTGGGGGAGCTTATCTTGAAGAGCTGCTTAGAGAGGAGGCCATCACCTTGCTGTGCAAACAGGCCACAAAACTGGTGCCCAGGCAGCAAAGGAACAAGGGGTTGTACTCCAGGTTCTTCCTGGTTCCCAGAAGAACAGGGGACTTGAGGCCTATTCTAGACCTCAAGGCGTTGAACATTTTTATCCAGTACAGAAAGTTCCTGCTGATCCCTTTGCATGTCCTCTGCTGCTGCTCGAGTAGGGCGACTGACTGTGCTCTCTCAATATGAAGGATGTCTACCTGCACATCATGGTTTGCTCCCTCACAGAAGGTACTCGATTCCTCTTCCAGAGGGAGGATTACCAGTTCAGGGTATTGCCCTTTGGCTTACCCTGCACCACAAGTCTTTACCAAGTGCTTGGCAGCTGTAGTAGTAGCCCTTCAGCGTGAGGACCTCAATGTGTTCCCATACCTGGACAACTGGTTACTGAAAGCCCATTCGAGCGAGCTCCTGTTGTTGACTCTACAGTGCACCCTGCAGTTATTCCACTCCTTGGGCATCACTTTCAATTGGCCCAAGTTTGTTCTGACCCCTTCTCAGAGATTGCAGTGTACGGGGCAGTCCTGGACTCTACTCGGGGCAAGGCCTTCCTTCCTCAAGACAGGGCGGACCACCTTATTGCCCAGGCCCAGGAGGTGGCTCAGAGCAGGCTTGTCCCAGCCAGAACATTCCTCGGACTCCAGGGCCTCATGGCCACAGCCATTGTTACAGTCCCTCTGGCCAGGTTGCACATGAGGATTCTGCAGTGGACCCTCAGGGTTTAATGGGATCAGTGCTTAGACAACTTAGACCAGCTGGTCCTTGTCTCCCTGCCAGTACGCAGAATGCTTCACTGGTGGATGGACCTGGCCAGTCTCTTAAAGGGGGTTCCTTTTCTTATCCCCACTCCTCACCAAGTCCTCACCACGGATGCTTTGGGTCTGGGTTTGGGGCCCTTATCAGACCCAGGGTCTTTGATCCTGCTGGGAGGCTTACCTCCACATAAACGTCTTGGAGATGAGGGCAGTTCTGTATGCCTTGCAGGCCTTTCAGAACCATCTCTCTCCAGGTCTACTCTTGGTGCAGTCAGGCAACCTCAGTGTGGTCTATTACATCAACAAGCAAGGGGGACCCATTCCGAACCCCCTGTCAGGAGGCGATGAGGGTTTGGTACTGGGCTCTAGAGCACGGCCTAGAACTGTCAGCCGTCCATGTCTCAGACACCAAAATACCTTGGCGGACAACCTAAGCACATCACAGTCCAAAATGCATGAACGGAACTGCTGAACTCAGTTGCAGTAGACCTGTTTGACAGGTGGTGTCATCCAAAGTTGGACCTTTTGCATCCCTACTCAATGTAAAACTGCTTGTTTCTGCAGGCTAGATCCAGGACTGGGAGTTTTCTAGCAGACACATTGTCCCTGTCCTGGAAAGGGAGGTTTCTTTATGCATTGCCTACCTTCCCTCTGATTCAGAGGGTTCTCATCAAGCTACCTAATTCTGGTGGCCCCGGTTTGGCCGTAGCAGATATGGTTTCCATTACTACATCAATTGGCTGTGGAACCTCCAGTTCCCCAGCCCTCTTCAGGACCTGCAGACTCAGGCCCAGGGTACCTGTCCATCCATTAATCAAGTCCCTTCACTTGAATGTATGGCTCCCAAGGACATAGCTATTGCTAGGTGGGTGTCTCAGAAGGTGACTGATGTCCTAGAGGCTGCCAGAAAACCTTCCACCAGGGCTACTTACTTTATGAAGTAGAAGCGGTTTGCTGTCTGGGCTGCTTCTCAAACCTGGACCCTTTCACTTGTCTGGTGAAGCCAAGCTTTGGGTATCTCCTGATCTTGTCTGACAGAAGTCTCAAATACTCCTCCTTAAAGTGCACCTGTCTGCCATATCAGCCTTCCACGTGCCCATTGATGGCCGTACTGTGGCGCAGCTGGATGTGGCCCATGCTTTTCTGAAGGGCATTCTCCACTTGAAACCTGTCCATAACCCAGTTCCAGTTTGAGACCTAAATTTTGTTTTGGAGAAATTGACCCTGCCTACTTTTAAGCCAGCTGTGTCTTGCATGCTACACTTTCTGTAATGGAAGGTATTTTTAATTGTCATTACTATTTTTTTTATAATTGAAAGTTTATTAAAATTTTTATGTATACAAATCATAAATGTTAACAAAAACATAAGATAAATATCCAACTTTTAAACAGTTGTAAAAATACAGTAAAAGTAATTAATATCAATAAGCCATAAAAATATCCAAGAAAGAAAAAAGAGAGAAAAATACCTAAGACGAGAACCCATATCTGGTAACTTACTGAGCTGTTACTATCTACAACACATCTCTTAAGAAGGGAGCTTTACAGTATTGCGACTGTAGGTAAGGGTCCCAAATATCATGAAACATGTCAGTTCTGTCCATTTTAACGTAGGGCAGCCTTTCATATCTTGCTTTTGTAGAAACATTCTGTAGCCATTCTGAAAAGTTTGGTGCTGTAGTGCTTTTCAGTGTTTTAAGAGTAGCTTTTCGCTTCAATGAGTACAGCATAAATCCAGTATTTTGAAAACAGGAAAGATTAGAAACCCCGAAAAGATGCCTAAAACAGCCTCTTTAATTGTGCAAGTATATCGACTTGTATCACTCTCACAGGCCTTTAACACCTCTCTCCAAAATGGGGCAGTGTAGCGTAAGACCAGATTATGTGAGATATAGATCCCTTATCCTTCAGACATTTCCAACACAAATCATTATTATACTGGCCTAGCTCTAGTAGCTTGCGGGGGGTGTAATGCCATCTATGTAAAATGTTAAATTGAACCGCTCTACCTCTAAGTTATCTACACGCCTTTAGGATAATATCCCAGCAATCATTCCATTCTTCTATGGAGATCGAAATAGTCAGTTCTTGTTCCCATTGTGGTGCCAAATCTTCAGTAGGGTTAGATCTTACTTCGAGAGGGTTCCTGCAGTTGGCCTTCACATGTAGGACTGCGCCCCCTGGTGTCAGGTTCCAACAGCAAACTTGTAGATAGCGATCATCAGCGGGGACCGCCCCCGACGTCAGGTGATGACGTTCGCTCGACTATAAAAGGGGGCGGTCCCGCACCTGCCCTCCATTCTTTTTCCGCTGTCGCCTCAGTTCATTCGGCTCAGACATAAAAACAGCAATCTAATGCCTGCGTGTCAGTCAGAGTTTTTCCCTTAATATCATAACTTTTTCCCTCACTGATTCGACCGATTGTATGCTCGACTCATATAAAGAAGAAGCGCTCTAAGTGCGGAACCCAAATCCCGCATGGGGATAACCATTCCCGCTGCCTCTTGTGCTTAGGCCCCAAGCACCACTCGGACGAGTGTGCTATCTGCCAGGCCTTCAATCCAGCCACTAGGACCAGGTGCAGGCGGACCCTCAAGGCCCACCTCCTTACCCGGCGGCTGGCGTCGATGGAAAAGGAGCTCCAGGAGTTGAGAGAAAGGTCGTCGCTGGCCCAGAGAAAAAAGAAGGACAAGGAGAAGCGCCGGGACAGGAGTCCATCACCACGCGGGAGGCCTGCTCCAAAATCCGTGAGTACAACTTCAGATACCCTATCCTCCTCTTTGGGCCAGGCACCTTCTCCCCTCCTGCTGAGGTGAGCGAGCAGCTGGGGTAGCCTCTGTCAAGGTTTCTGTTGTGTCTCCTCCCAGTACTGCCAGTAAGTCGCCCGTCGATGGGTGCACGACCTTGACCGATAAGCCCTAGCAGCGGCCTTCTACTACCACTAGCCTGGTTAGGTCCGATAAGTCGGATGGTGGATCTTCCATTGCCCGTCGGGCTCGCGAGGCCCCTGGACGATGGCCTGAGTGAGCTGTCGCGAGACCCTGCTTCCCCCGGTCCTGCCCCCAGAGATTCGCCACCTGATCCTGCATTGTCCCTGCCATCAGGATCGTTGTTCAACCTTTCATTGTGGTCCCTCCCGGAATTACCCCCTTTGCCAGGTCTATTGCCGCCTCTGGACAGGAGTCTGTCACCGGCTGAGGATCCTGCTATGGAACCCCCTCCCTCAGGACCTTCAGGGGCCCTCCCGGATCCCACGCCACCCTGTGATATTCTGTCACCTCCCCTGGTAGGTCCAATTGAGCCTCCTGGCAGTCTGCCAGGGCCAGACCTCCATGCATCGCACCTGGGCTGCCCACTGTCGGCTCCTCTGTACACGATGCCAGGCCACGTGCCTCTGACGTTGGGATACCCGACACCGGGATACCATGGGTGCAACTCTTACGGTTATACGCTAAGATTGCCAGGTTTTCAAGTACCCTTCTTGGCAATACCCGCAGTACCCAGGCTACCTGGGCTACCAGCCTCCTCCTCCTCCTCCAGTGCCAGATCGAGAGACGATCCCCATGTGGTGGCAGGATGCCAGGACAGAGCTCATCATAGAGCTTAGGCAGTCTGTGGGAGACATCCCCCTACCTAGGGCTCCTCCCCAACCGACACCCTCCAGCTGAGCAGCGGGTGCTGTACCAGTAGGCTCATCTGGGGTAGACCTTCCATCCCCAGCGGTTCTGAGCCTTCCAAGTTGGACTCTGACCCTTCAGACCCTTGGTCCCCAGTCGAGGTTCCACCCAAGGAGTCCCCAAAACCTCCTCCAGAGGATCCCTCCTGGGGGACTTTTGACATATTCAGGCAGCAGGAGGCTGGCCTTCCAAAGAAGTGGATCCCCAGCCTGAGAGACTGGCAGAACATTTAGATCTAGCCACTACCGATCCTCTACACTCGATGGGTCCTCATGAGGTTCTGGTAACTACTATCTGGCAGTGCCGTCATCCATTCCTGCTGTCTCCAGAAAGGCAGATTGTACCTACTATCCCCGGAAGAGATTCAACATCTCACGACTCAGCCTAAAGCTGACTCTATGGTGATTACTGCTACTTATGACCGGTCAGCACAAGCAAAGCATTTGAGTTCCTCACCCCTGAAAAGGACTCTTGGCAGTTGGATCAGTTTGGCTGGAAGGTCTGTTCCTCTTCCTTCTGTGCCATCCGGTCCCTCAACTATGTTTCACACATGGTGGCATTCCAGAAGGCCTCTCTCTCTCTCCAAGCTGGAGAGGGACCTTCAGGAGGTCCAGGATGAGTCACTCCAAAATCAGTTGCTGGACAAAGTCAGAATGGGCAAATCTTCTTGTCGTCATGCTTTGCGTGCAACGCATGACTCAGTAGACTCAGTGGCTAGGGCGGCAGCCACTGGGATCTGCATCTGTCGCCTTTCTTGGCTTAGGATTGCAGGTCTGGCACAAGCCGTCCAGTCCTCCCTTCTGGATGCTCCTTTTAGGGGTTCCGTCCTTTTCGGCGCGATGCCAAAGATGTAATTACTGGGCTGCAAGAGAGCAGACTTTCCCTTCGGGACGTATGCTTAATGTACAAGACAGGGTAGAAGAAGCAGCCTTTTCGTCACCAAAGGAAACTGAATAAAAACCAGGGTAAACATCAGAGCAAACAAGCAGGCCCTTGGTCTGGGGGCCCAACCCCCCAGGCCAGGTTCTCTAAGCTGGCCTCCGGGGAAGCTCCTTCCCTCGGCGTCCTGACTCCTTTCCCTCCTCCCGCTCCCTCCAGCAGTCAAGGAGGAACCGGAAGGAGGGAGGTTTGGCCTCCACCTGGAGGGGTGGACGTTCGTCACCACAGAATCATGGGTGTTACAATTCATCCAGCGAGGTCACTCAATAGAGTTTTCCGAGATCCCTGCCCTCATCCTCCGGGATGGTCTTTTTATCCAAGGATTAGATTCCATAGTCTTCCAGGAGATTCAGGCCCTCCTGTTAAAAGCGCCATAGAACCCATCCTCAAAACCAGCTAGGAGGGATTTTACTCCCACTTGTTGCTAGTTTCAAAGAAGAAGGGCCATCTGAGACCAATCCTGGACCTCAGCATGCTCAACCTCTTAAATCGAGTACAAAGATTTTGCATGCTGACCCTTCAGGAACTTCTTCCCTGCTCCAAACAGATTTTTGGCTGTGCTCCCTGCACATGCAGGATGCCTACCTGCATATCCCTATCCTCCTGTCCCACCACCACTTCCTCCATTTTACTTTTCAGAAGAATCATTTTCAGTTCCGAGCACTCCTTCAGCCTTTCCTCCAAGTATTTAGCGGTGGTTGCGTCTTTTCTTGCCGTCAGAGGCATTCACGTGTTCCTGTACCTGGACGACTGGCTCTTCACAGCACCCTTCCGAACAGCCTGAAAGAGTCTCTCTCTTTCACTCTGAGTTTGTTTGTGCTTCTGGGTATCATGGTCAATTTGCCCAAGTCCCAGCTAGTACCATCACAATGGCTCCAATTTATTGGAGCAGTACTAGATGCTGTTCAGAGCAAGGCTTTTCTGCCATCAGATCGAGCCGAGACCCTAGTTTCTCAAGCCACTCTCGTGGCCCAGGCTCGGTGGATCCCAGTACACATGGTGCTTGCCTCTTGGGACTGATGGCAGCAGCCATTTCCACAGTCTCTGGCCAGACTTCACATGAGGTCATCCAGTGGTCTCTTCGACTCCAATGGGATCAGAGGGATGGACGACATGAACCTGAAGGTCATGATCTCCAACAGCCTACAGAAGGATCTTCGCTGGTGGCAAGATCCTTCCAATCTTCCTGGACATAAGTCTCCACCACTCATTCACACTAGTGGGATTAGCGCCGGAGGCACTAAGACCCATCGGGAGCAAACTTTTTGCTGGAGGGTCGGCGCGAGAGACGGCGCGCCCGAGACACGGCGCCATGAGAGCGAGCGTTCGCGAGCGGTAATGACCATCTCGGCGACAACCCTCCAACCGCCTTTCAGTTCTTTTTTTCCTCCTCCGTCGAGTGCGCTTCAGTGACGACGCCGTCATTAGTCGGGGAGTCAAACTTCAAACCAGCGCATAGTTTTCAGTTTGTTTTTGTAACTTTATCACTATAAGTAGTATCGCTTAATTTTATTCTATTTTCGCTAAATTTTTCTAATATTTAATTTTACTTGAAGAAGTCTCGCCTACTGGACGGAGTCGACCATGAGCAGGTCAGGGTGATCGTAGGAGACTTGTATGAAAGCTGTTCAGTCAGCCGGGCTGGGTCCGTCAGCCTCCTTCCTCAGCGGGTTCGACAACGGTCAGTCCGATGCTCGGGGATGGGCGGTCCCCTCACCGCATAAAAATAAACGGTCGCATTCTCGCACCGTTCGCCTCGAGCTCTTCTTCGCCCACAGGTCAAAAAGAGAAGGCATCACTGAGGTCGCTTCTCTGGTATGTCTGCGCTGGCCGACGCCGGTTATCGCTACAGCTGTCGTCTCCTTCTTCGGAGTCGCCAACTCCGTAATCGTTGCCCCGACATCGGAGTCCCTCCCGCCATAGGTAGGACTCCAGATGAGCAGTTTCATCAGTGGGCCGCTATTATGGAGCAATGGGCTCGGAGGTTGGTTCTTCTGCCTGGCTCGGTTGCCTCGGAGCCCTCGGCCCCTCCGGCGATCAGGTAGGGGCGGTTGACCTTCCTAGTCGCTTGGCGCCTTTCTTCGGTGCCAGCGATCTGCGTTTAGGTGTTTCCTCACATGGCTTGCGCGCAGGGGCCTCACCCGTTGCCCTTATCCTGGTTTTTTCCTTCTAGCTTTCCAGGTTCCTGCTTCCGGCGCCTTCGCAGGGTCTGTTGGCTTGTCGGCGCCTGCTGAAAGTCAGCTGGGTCTATGGGCGCTGGCTCACAAGCGCCTGCTGGGTCTTGCGGCACCGTGGTGCCGCGGATAGGGCGCGGCGCCGTCATGGTGTCGTCTGGCGGTGCCGTGAGAGGCTTGCCGCTGCCGCTGCGGCGCTTGCGTTCGTCGCTGGGGCCTAGCAGTGGGTCACAGGCTCTCTCAAGGCCACAGGCGCCTCGTGCCGCTTTCAGCTCTGCTTTGCCTCCTCGGCGCCGCAGCCCTTGGGACTCTCCTTGTTTTCTGCTATTTCTCCTCTCCTAATTTTCACTCCTTCCTGTCCAAACAGTCCTTTCTGGACCATCAGGAGATGATGTTGAGCTGACCCAGACCTTCGGTTGGGTGATGAAGTGGAGGAAACAGGATCTTTCTTTGCTACAGAGCCTGTGGTCGAGGACCTGTCCTTTAAGTCTCGTTGAAGAACCTGGGATCCACTCTTTCTCTCCAGACTACAGACATCGATCCTGGGAAGATATTAAGACTCCAGTATCTTCATGCTTCAGAGATCCCTACGGATTTGACTCCTCCGATCCAGCCTTCCTTCGAGACGCTGTCTCAAATGGTATGGAATAATCCTGCTCTTATTCCCTCAGTGGCTAAATCCATTGATAAGAAGTATTCAGCTCCCAAGGATCGTCCCATTTTGGCATCCCAAGCCTTTGCGGATCCTATTGTAGTCCTGGCAGAGAATGACAAGGTCGTTCTTCCTCAAACTACTACAGCTCTTACTTATTAACAAAGAGTCTCGTAAGATTGATACATTAGGTAAGAGAGTCTTTGCTGCCTCCACTCTAAGTATGCGTATGCCAGTTATCAAGGCTATTTTTCTCAGTATGAGTATATCCTGTGGCACTCTATGAAAAGAATGGTTGAAGCTCTTCCAGATTCGGATTCCAAGTCAGAGCTTCTTCTGACCGTTATTAGAGGTATTGAGTCCAATAACCAACAGGTCAAAGCCGCCATGGACGCTTTCGACACTGCTTCTCGCTCAGCAGCCGCGGGGATTTGTACTCGGCGCCATTCCTGGCTGCGTACTTCTGGCTTCACGAATGATGCTCAGCAGCAGGTGATGGCGCTCTCTTTTGATGGCTCCTTTCTTTTTGGCCCTCAGGTGGAGCAAGCCTTAGAGGCCACTCAGAAGACTAGATCGGCCATTAAGTTGGCCAGACCTCCGCCTGTCCCCTCTCGGGGGCATGTGAACAGACGCAGTTTCATAGTCGCCAGTCCTTTGAGGCAGAGGCAGAGGCAGGGGAAGCTTCCATAAAAGCCAACCTGCCCAACCTCAAAAGAAGACGCAGCAGAAAGCGCAGGGGCCTAAAGCTCCCAGTGCTACCTTATGAGTCGTTGGCCCAAGTTCCATCCACTCTGCCTGAGGTGGAACTTTCTCCTCCGGTGGGAGGTCGTCTGATGTACTTCTACAACCAGTGGAAGTCCATAACTTCGGACAAATGGGTCCTTCGGATAATTCACGAGGGTTATTCTCTCAATTTCTTGGAAACCCCCCCGAATTGTCCTCTTCCCAGACTAAACCCAGGTTGTCGGCCTCTCAGTCAGACCTCCTCACCGGAGATCCAGGGCCTTCTGAACAACAGGGCAATAGAACTGGTGCCCCGCATTCTGTGAAACACAGGGTTCTACTCCCATTACTTTCTGTTCCAAAGAAATCTGGGGATGCACCCCATTCTAGACCTCAGAGTTAAACAAATTCCTCCCAGGGAGAAATTCAAGATGATTTCTAGGTACCCTGTTACCCTTGCTGCATCAGCACGACTGGCTGGCCTCTGGATATGCAGGATGCTTACCAGCATATCCTCGTCCACCCGACCCACCGCAGTTCCACAGGTTTGTAGCTTTGGGTCAGCATTATCAGTTCAGAGTCCTGCCTTTGGTTATCCTTGGCGCCGAGTTTTACAAGTGTTGTGCAGTTCTCAAGGCACATCTCAGGAAAGTCGGACTCGAGTGTTTCCCTACCTGGATGATTGGCTTCTAGCAAGCCCTTCCGTCAAGGGACTTTGGAAGCCGTGCAAACGACTTCTCGTCTTCTCACGTCCATGGGAGTTCTGCTGAATTTGAAAAAATCTCAACTGCAACCCTCTCAGAGGCTCCTTTTCATAGGGACGCTTCTAGACACCTCTTCAGCGAAGGCTTTCCTTCCAGAGGACAGAAGACTCGACATCTTTCGAATGGCCCGTTACATCAGGGAGAACCAATCGGTTACAGCTCTCTCGATGCAACGCATGTTGGGTCTCATGGCGTCCTCGGTCTTCACTGTCCCTCTGGCCCGACTGCACATGAGAACCACCCAATGGATGCTCTCCACTCAGTGGTCCCCGACCTCTCACCCCAGTCTTATCCCATCAAGGTGACGGAGCCCCTTCAAGGTCTCTCACCTGGTGGTCTCAAGAGAGCAACTCCTGGAAGGATTCCTCTTGCCTCCCGGATCATCAGATCTCCATCACCACAGACGCATCGCTAATGGGATGGGGAGCTCACTGTCTCTCCCTCCACACTCAAGGTGTATGGACTCAGTTCGAAACTCATCTCCACATAAATGTCCTGGAGATGAGAGCGGTCCTCTATGCAATCCGAGCTCTGAAGGATGTCCTTTGTCACAAGAACATTCTCCTTCAAACGGACAACAAAGCAGTGATGTATTACATCAACAAGCAAGGCGGTGCTCATTCTTATCCCTTTGCAGGGAAGCAATGAGGTGTGGGAGTGGTGCTTGGAGCACAAGTCTCTGATTCAAGCGGTTTATCTGCCAGGTATACAAAACGACCTAGCAGATCACCTCAGCAGAACAGAGGCAGACCCTCACGAGTGGTCTCTCGATCCAGCCGTAGCTCGGTCCCTGTTCAAAGAGTGGGGGACTCCAGACCTGGACCTTTTTGCATCCCCACTCAACGCAAAACTGCCTCTCTTCTGCTCCAGAAATCCAGGGCCTGGCATTTTCTGTCAGGATGCGTTCAGGCTACGGTGGACAAAACGCTTTCTTTACGCCTTTCCACCGCTTCCTCTAATCCAGAGAGTACTCCTCAAGTTCGAGTCTCAGGGACCAAGATGATTCTCATTGCTCCTTCCTGGCCTCGGCAACTATGGTTTCCTCTACTCAACAGTATGTTGGCAGCCTCTCCGAGACCACTTCCTTTGCAAATCAGTCTTTTGACTCAGGGTTCGTTGGTCCATCCCAACCTGAAATCACTTCACCTTCATGCTTGGCTCCTGAAGAGATAGAAGTGAATCGGTTCAACGTCTCTCGTAGAGTCTCAGACATCCTTCTGGCTGCTCGGAAGCCAGCCACCCGAAAAACGTACACTTCCAAATGGAAACGTTTTTCTCTCTGGTCTGCAAAATCCTCTTGGAATCCCTTTTCCTGTCCTCCTGGCGAGGTTCTGGAGTATCTTTTGGACCTGTCAAACTTAGGTCTTCAGTACGCCACAGTTAAAGTTCACCTTAGTGCCATCTCAGCGTTCCATGAGCCGGTTTCTTCCTTAACTCTGGCTCAGTTACCTATGGTGAAGAGATTTCTTAAGGGGATTCTCCATACCAGACCCCTGTTAAGCGTCCAGTTGCAGCCTGGGACATTAACCTGGTGCTGGACATGCTCACTGGAGCCTTTCAACCCTTAGCTACCTGTGAGCTAAAATTTCTTACCTGGAAGACTGCCTTCCTGGTGGCCATTACCTCAGCCCGCAGGGTCTCTGAGATACATGCCCTGTTACGGACCCTCCGTATACTGTATTCCATAAAGACAAGGTGATTCTCAGTACTCATCCTAAATTTCTTCCCAAGGTTGTGTCAGAATTCCATCTAAACCAACCTCTGGTACTTCCCGCTACTTGCTAATTTCCAAAATGAAGGGAACGAGCTCTTCATTCCTTGGATGTTAAGAGAGCTTTGTGTTCTATTTAGATAGAACCAAGGATGTTCGCAAGACTCAGCAACTGTTCGTTTCTTTCAGCGACACCCGCTGGGTCAACCTGTCGCTATTAGATGCATCTCTTCATGGTTAGTGGCATGCCTTCGTCATTGCTATTCCATGGCTCAAGTTAAATTAGAAGGTAGAGTGTACGCTCACTCTACTAGGGCGGTCGCGGCATCCCTAGCGGAAATTCGCAATGTTCCAATTGCAGATATATGCAACGCCGCCACCTGGAGCTCAGTGCATACCTTCGTTAAGCACTATGCACTGGATGTTCATGCTAGGCGACATTCCGCATTCGGCAGAACTATCCTTAATGGGCTTCTATCTTAGACGCGTGAGCTCTGGCTCTCCTGCCGCCCTTTTGGGGGATTATCAGCTTGGTACTCTCCCACTAGTGTGAATGAGTGGTGGAGACTTATGTCCAGGAAGATAGAGAAATTGCGTACCTACGTAATTCTTGATCTTCTTGGACGAGTCTCCACCACTCATTCCCCTACCCCTCCATCCCCCGAGCTCACCGCTGTATTGGTCTTCACTCCCTCAAATCTTTAGGCCGTGAGGACTTCTTTACTGACCCTTCTTACACGGGTCATACGGACTATCTTATGTCCGTTTTTTAATGTTGGGTTTACTCTTTACGTTAGTTGCGCTGCACCTCCTTGGTAAAAGGTACTGGGCGGTTGGAGTCGTCGCCGACATGGTCATTACATTTCGAACGCTGCTGTGGCGCCGACGTACGCCGTCTCGCGCCGACCTCCAGCAAAAGTTTGCTCCCGATGGGTCTTAGTGCCTCCGGCGCTAATCCCACTAGTGTGAATGAGTGGTGGAGACTCGTCCAAGAAGATCAAGAATTACGGTAGGTACGTAATTTTCCTATGTGCACGGTCTGGTACATCAACAAACAGGGAGGAACTCGCTCATACCCTCTCTGCAGAGAAGCAATGAGGGTTTGGTACTTAGCGATTCAGCACAGCCTTTTCTTGACAGCAGTCCACATTCCAGGCATAAGCAACGTCCTGGTGGACAGTCTTAGTTGATCAGTAGCTAGCGCTCATGAGTGGGAGTTAAAGCTAGAGGTGGTCGAAGATCTCCTTCTTCGATGAGGTCGGCCAGAGATAGATTTGTTCGCCTCCCCATTCTACGCAAAGCTACCCAACTTTTGCTTGCTTGTTCCCGGGCATGGTGCTTTTTGGTGAGACGCACTGTCTCTCTCTTGGACAGGGAGATTTCTTTACACTTTTCTTCCTTTCCTGTCATTCAGAAGGTTCTGGTGAAACTTCAGGAGGAAGGAGCACGCTTGATTCTGATCGCCTCCTCTCTGGCCACGCCCAGATTTGGTTCCCTCTCCTGCAACTTCTGGCATTAGGACCTCTGGTTCCCCTGCCATTATCCCATGACCTTCTGACTCAGGAGCAGGGCACCCTGGTGCATCCGAGCCTTCGATCTCCACCTTCATGCTGGCACCTGTGACATAGCGGCCTCGCTATGGTGTTTCTTCACAGGTTGCTCATATCCTGGTGGAAGCCAGAAAACCTTCTACCAGATCCATCTACGCCATGAAGTGGAAATGATTCTCGGTCTGGGCCCTAGCCAAGAGCTGGGATTCCCTTTTGTGTTCGGCTGCCCAGATGTTCGAGTACCTCACACATTTATTGGAGATGGGCTTTAGTTATTCTTCCATTAAGGTCCATCTCTCTGTGGTGTCTGCCTACCACCTCCCGGTGAAGGGCAAAACTTTGGCTCAACTGGAGGTTGCCGAAATATTTTTGAAAGGCATCCTCCACTTGTAACCTCTGGTCTGGAATCCCTGTTCCCCCAGGACCTGAATTTTATGTTAGAAGAGCTGACCTTGCCCCCTTTTGAACCAACCTCTAGCTGTGACGTGCGCTTCTTTTCTTGGAAGACTTTGTTTTTAGTTGCAGTAACTTCCACCAGAAGAGTTTCAGAACTTCAGGCGCTTATCTGTAAGGAACCCTGTTTGATTTTCCATAGAGACAGAGTAGTCCTTCGGACTAACCCTTCTTTTCTTCCCAAGGTAGTTTCAGAAACCACTCAACCAGAGTGTCAAACTGCTGGTCTATTACCACAGCATTCTGACGGGGGGCTGGGGGGGAATACTTCTGCATGCTCTTGATGTGCACAGGATTCTGAGGTATTGCACAAACCAGACTAAAGAGGTCCGCAAGACAAATCAGCTCTTTGTGGCCTTTGCTTCCCAGTGCCAGGGCAAGGCCATTTCCAAACAGACCATTTCTAGGTGGTTAGCTAACTGCATCCACTTCACTTACCAAAAACACGGAAAATCCCTTCCAGGGGCGGTTAAGGGCCACTCCACTCAGAGTGTTGCTACTTCTACTGCCTTTTTCAGGAATATATCCACTGCAGAGATCTGTGCAGCGGCCACGTGGTCATCTGTCCACACCTTCACTAAACACTACGGTTTAGACATTGTCGCTAGGCGCAGAACTGACTTTGGGCTTGCAGTTCTGCAAGGCCTCCTGTCGTAACTTGCAGCTGGCATCTTCTCCTTCCGGATGTACCTCTGATTTTTTTCTTTTGGACTGCTTGGTATTCAGTCCTATATGTGAATACCTACTGCAGGAACCCTCTCAAAGTAAGATATTGCAGTTATATAAGAACTTACCGTAACAGTAGATCTTCGAGAGAGGTTTCTTCAGTAGGTCTAGTTTCCCACTCACCTTCCCCCTACTCCTGCAACGTTTCCTTCATTTTTCATCCTGCCTAGCCCTTGGGTCTAGAGAGGAAGCATGGTTCTAGGAGTCTTCACTCCTATTATTTCAGCTTATCTTTTTCTAGGTCTCTGGTGGAAAAGAACTGGAGGGCGAGTGCGGGACCACCCCCTTTTATAGTCTGGCAAACGTCACGTCACCTGACGTCGGGGGCGGTCTCCACTGATGATTGCTATCTACAAGTTTGCTGTTGGAACCTGACACCAGGGGGCGCAGTCCTATATGTGAAGACCTACTGCAGGAACCTCTCTCGAAGATCTCGAAGATTGAAAATACATTTTGAAAGCTGTAACATTCAAACAGTTAGTACACTTCTCCTGTGGTGCTCCATGCACATACATATCAATGCAATATGTTACAAATGGCAGGACTTCAAAAATGCAACAAACCATTTTATGTTTTTCTATAGTGATCTTAAACATTGTATTATTTTATAACGATGTATGGTCACTGAAGTGATATATTGACACTATATATACACATATTTAGGACTCAAGCTTTCATTTAAAAAATGAAGTCTTGCCTAGTGGTTCCAGAGTTATCACATTTTAAGTAAAGTATCTTTGAAAGGTCTAACTTTGGAACTGTTGGAGCTAGAAACTGAATTTTTAAAATGAAAGCTTGTAGTCCAACCATTAAGAAATGACGTTGTTATTATATCATTATGTAACAGTAGTAATGATATCATCACTATAGAAACAGGCAGTTTTCTATAGCTACGTTGAGATATAGATAAACCACTCTGAGGTGTGCAGTCACTTTCTGATATACGCACGCCATGGTGTGCGTTGTTATGCACAAGGCTGCAGGCCGAGTGTGTCACCCACCCAAGGCATGCGTATATCAGAGCACGACTGCACACCTCAGAGTGGTTTATCTATCATATAAAATGTCAGAATTGTTTTGGAGGGGGGTTAAAGTGCAGGTGTGCGATCTCTGATATACGCACTGTCAGTGTTGCTTTTCATCCAATAAAAGTTACCAGATTTTCCCTAACCCATTTTATAAATGTGTGTGTGTGTGTGTATATTATATATATATATATATATGTATTTACATGACTACACAAGTGTTTTTGTAAAATGTTATCTATGTACTTTTCTAAGCGATAGGAAGTATATTGATATACTTTTTAATATCGACGTGGAAAATTTCATGATGGTTTTAAAAATGAAATTAAAAAAAGTTTGCACATTTTGTAAATTCTGGTATTAGTTCCCATAATTTGATTGGTATCTATACAAGTGTAATACCCATAAACATTCATCATATACCTTAAATTGTGTTGCTAACATTTCATTGTTCCCTCCCTCCCCCCAGCAGTACCAGATCTTCCTGGACATAAAGTCTCCACCATTCATTCACACTAATGGGAGTACACCGGAGGCGCTGAGATGCAGCTGTGAGGAAGCGGCACTGCGAGCCAGGCTCGTGCGGTATAGACTGTCTTGGCATCGACCCTCCAGTCGCCTCAGTTCCCTTTTTTCCGCTGTCGAGTGCTCTTCAGTGATGACATTGCTCGCCCGCCGGTAGTCAAACTTCAGACTAGCAGCTTAGTTTTCAGTTGTTTTATTTTGTATTTTATCACAAAAAGTACTGACTACATTTTAATAAATTTCTTACTTGTACAAGGAAAAAGTCTTCAGCCCTCCATTGATGGAGTCAACCATGAGTGGGGCATGTGATGGTAGGGAGACTTTGTATGAAAGCTGTTCAGTCAGCGGGCCTCCCTCTCTGTAGGTCTGAAAACAGGCGGTCCAGTGCCCTGGGGGGCTCCCCGAAAGCAAGAAACAGTCCCATTCACAGCACCATTTGACCACAAAGCTCTTCTTTGGCCCACCGGTCGAAAAAAACTGCATTATTTGAGGTCACCCTCTGGTACATCTGCATGTAGACGGTCTGTTGTTAGGGTCAGGAACCGGTCTCTGCTTCTTTCAGAGTCGCCGGTTTCTGTTTCTGGTAGCCAGCCTCTTTGACACTGGAGCTCCTCTCCACCTATTGGAGGGGCTTCCAACGAGCAGTTTCACCATTGGGCCACTCTTATGGAGCAGTGGGCTTGGAGGTTGTCCCGACTGCCCAAACCAGCCAGTCCGTTGCCGGGGCCTTCGGGCCTGTTGGTTTCGGATCGGAAGGCGTGGTGGCTAGGACTTCCTAGTCACGCGGCGCCTTGTTCGGTGCCGTCAACTCTGTGCTCCGGTGTCTATCCCCCTCACATGCCTGCAGCACAGGGGTCCACACCAGTGCCTTTATCTCCTGCCAGTTTTCATCCTTTACCTTCAAATCGCAGTTCTCAGACTTCTGTGAGGGTGCTGTCGCCTGCGGTACTGGCTTCTCTGGTGCTGAGGTCCTTTTCAGCACCATGGGTGGTGTGTGCGCCATCTGCGGCACCGCATGAATGCCGAGTGCGGTGCTGCACTCCCTGTTGACACCATGCGTGGTGCCATTTTCTGTGTCGGCGCCATTCTCCTCGACGGCACTGAGGATGTGTAGGGCGCCGCCTAGTTTCCAGAGGTTTTCGACTCCGATTCTTTCTCCTCCTCCTCCTCTTCTTCCTCCTGATATTCATTCCTTTCCTGTCTATACAGTCCCCTCTGGACTGTCAGGAGATGATATTGAGCCCGATCCGGATCTTCGACTGGGTGATGATGTTGATGCCGATTCTGCCCTGGGGGCATCGATCAATCCTCTTGCAGAGCCTGTAGTTGAAGACCTTGCCTTTAAGTCTCTGCTTAAGAATTTTAATTCTACTCTTTCTCTCCAGACCACGGAAATCGATCCTGGGAAGCTTCTGCGTCTCCAGTATCTATATGTTCTGGAAATCCCTATGGATTTAACCCCTCTAGTACAGTCCTCTTTTGATGGTGTGGAAGAATTTGGCTCTTAACATAGAAACATAGAAGTTGACGGCAGATAAGGACCGCAAGGCCCATCCAGTCTGCCCATTTCTTTTTCTACCTTATAAATGTGCCATCGGCCTTTGCTCTGTCAGTGACCTATCTATTCATAGTCATTTGTATTGCTCCCTTATGCCTATCCCATGCCTGTTTGAAGCCCTGCACTGTATTCATAGCCACCACTTTTGTGGTAAGCCATTCCATGCATCTACCAATTCTTTCTGTGAAAAAGAATTTCACATTCCCCTTAATCGGCCTCCTCTAATCTCATGCTGTGTCCTCTTGTCCTGCTATTTTTCTTATATTTAAACATGTTAGACTCTTTCACCTTGTTTATGCCCTTAAGGTGTTTAAATGTCTCGATCATATCACCTCTCTCCCTCCTTTGCTCAAGGGTATACATATTGAGCTCCGTTAATCTGTTCTCATATGTCTTCTGATGCAGTCCCTGCACCATTTTGGTTGCCCTTCTCTGGACTGCCTCAATTTGGTTAATGTCCTTGTGAAGGTGTGGCCTCCAATACTGCAAGTACTCCAGATGGGGCCTAACCAATGTCTTGTACAGAGGTATTACACTCTCCCTCTTACGACTTGTGATACCCCTACTAATACACCCTAACACCCCCTAGCCTTACCTACTGCTTTAGAGGTCTGCTTGATGATTTTAGGTCATCAGTGATGATGATGCCCAAGTCTCTTTCTTCCTTTGTGACTGCTAGCAACTCCTCCCAGCCTATAAGTGGCTTCAGGGTTTCTCTATTCCTTTTGTGGCCAAGTCCATAGATAGGAAATATATGCCCTCCCAAGGATCGCCCATCTTGGCCTCACAAGCCTTTGCTGATGCCATTGTGGTCCTGGCAGAGAATGATAAGGCTGTCCTCCCTCAGGAATCTACAGCCTGTCCTATAAACAAAGAATCTCAGAAGATAGACACCTTGGGTAAGCGAGTCTTTGCTGCCCCAACCCTGGGCATGCATATTGCCAGCTACCAGGGCTACTTTTCACAATATGAGTATGTTCTTTGGCATTCACTCAAAGCAACGGTAGAGGCTCTGCCCGAGTCAGAGGTTAACTCAGAGCTCTACTAGAGGTATTGAGTCCAATAATCAACAAATTAAAGCTGCAGTGGACACTTTCGATACTGCTTCCTGGGCAGCGACTGGCATTTGCACCCATCACCATTCCTGGCTGCTTACTTCGGGCTTTACGAACGACGCCCAACAAAAAGTCATGGCATTACCTTTCGACGGTATGCATCTGTTTGGGTCTCAGGTGAAACAAGCACTAGAGACCACACAGAAGACTAGGTCTGCCATTAAGACAGCTAGACCTCGCCCGCTTCCTCTCGAGGAGGTGGGAACAAGCGTCGGTTTCACAACTGTCGGCCCTTTCATGGCAAAGGCAGAGGAGTCTTTAACAGAAACCAAACCCCTCAGCTGCAAAAAAGCGCGGCAGAAAAGCACAAGGCCCAAAAGCGCCAGTGCCACCTTCTGAGTTTCTGGCCCAGGTCCCACCTCAGCTGCCCAAGGGGGACTTCCTTCTAGTGGGAGGACGCCTGACTCAGTTCTTTGACCAGTGGAAATCTCTAACATCAGACATATGGGTCCTTAGGATAATCTAGGGTATCTCTTAATCAGTCAGAAACCCCTTCAGATCATCCTCCCAAGCAACAGCCCAGGCTTTGCAGCAGAGTCAGACCTCCTTGCTTCCAAGGTACAAGGCCTTCTGAACAACAGGGCAGTAGAAGTAGTTCCGCTGGATCAACAAAACACAGGTTTCTGCTCCCATTACTTTCTGGTTCCAAAGAAAACTGGCGGCATGCGCCCTATTCAGGATCTCAGAAAGTTAAACAAATTTCTTCACAAGGAAAAGTTCAAGATGATATCCCTCGGTACCCTGCTACCTTTGATTCATCAACACGATTGGCTAGCTTCCCTGGACATGCAGGACGCCTACCAGCACATTCTCATACACCCAAAAATACCTAAGGTTCGTGGCGTTGGGTCAGCACTGTCAATTCAGAGCCCTGTCCTTTGGGCTATCCTCTGCGCCCTGAGTTTTTAAAGTGCTGTGCAGTTCTATATAGCGAATCTAAGGAAAATTGGAATCCAAGTATTCCCATATCTGGACGACTGGCTTCTAGCAAGTACCTCCAGGCAAGAGACTCTGGAGGACGTGGCCACGGCCTCAGACTTCCTCATGTCCATGGGAGTCCTGCTGAACCTCAGAAAGTCACAGTTGCAGCCCTTCCAGAAGCTCGTTTTCATGGGACCCCTTCTGGACACTTCCTGTGTGAAAGCTTTTCTTCCGGAGGACAGAAGGAGCGATATCCTACAGATGGCCCACTTCATCAGAGAACACAGCTCAGAGCGAGCTCTCTCAATGCAACGGATCCTGGGTCTCATGGCATCCTCTGTGTTCACTGTACCTTTGGCTCATCTCCGCATAAGAACATCTCAGTGGATGCTCAGTACTCAGTGGTCCCCAACCACTCACCCTCCGTCCTTTCTCATCAAGGTGATGGAACCTCTGAAGAGGTCACTCACCTGGTGGTCTTAGGAGGACAACCTTCTGGAAGGATATTCCTTCGCCCCTCTGGATCATCAGATCTCCTTTACCATGGATGTGTCCCTTATAGGTTGGGGAGCTCACTGCCTGGATCTCTACACCCGGGGTACATGGACTCCGGACGAGTCTCAACTTCACATAAATGTCCTGGAAATGAGAGCCATCCTCTATGGAGTCTGAGGTTTGATGGATGTACTCTGTCACAAGAACATTCTCCTTCAAACTGACAATAAGGCAGTGATGTATTACATCAACAAACAGGGTGGTGCACACTCTTACCCATTATGCAGGGAAGCAATGAGAGTGTGGGAATGGTGCCTGGAGCACAGGGCTCTGATTCAGACAGTTTACCTGCTAGGAGTACAAAATAAACTGGCAGACCATCTCAGCAGAACAGAGACAGATCCTCACGAGTGGTCTCTCTACTTAACGTCGCCCAGTCACTCTTCAAGAGTGGGGAACTCCAGACCTGGACCTTTCTGCATCCCCACGCAATGCAAAACTGCCTCTCTTTTACTCCAGAAATCCAGGACCTGGCATTTTTTGTCAGGATGCATTCAGGCTGCAGTGGACAAAATGCTTTCTATTCGCATTTCCTCCTCTTCCCCTAATTCAGAGGGTACTGCTCAGACTGGAGGCACAGGGGGGCAGAATGATTCTCATCGCCCTGTTCTGGCCTCATTAGATCTGGTTTCCCCTAATCAACAGACTATCGTAAACCTCTCCGAAACCACTTCCCCTTCAGTTGAATCTTCTGACCCAGGGCCCTGTAGTCCATTCCAACCTGAGGTCTCTTGACCTCCACGCTTGGCTCCTGAGGAGATAGAGGTGAATAGGTTTAATGTTTCTTGTAGGGTTTCAGATGTTCTTTTGGCTGCATGCAAGCCAGACACCAGAAAAACCTACACAGCTAAATGGAAGCATTTCTTTATCTGGTGTACAAAATCCTCTTGGAATCCTTTTTCCTGCCCACCGAATAAAGTCTTGGAGTATCTCTTAGACCCCTCAAACACAGGTCTGCCAATACTCCACAGTCAAAGTTCATCTTTGTGCAATTTCAGCATATCATGAGCCAGTACTCTCTGTGTCGCTGGCTCAGCTACCTGTAGTTAAGAGGTTTCTTAAGAGTATGCTGTATATCAGACCTCCTATTAGATGCCCAGTTGCAGCCTGGGATGTTTACCTTGTGCTAGACATGCTCACTTGTAAACCTTTTAAGCCTCTAGCTACTTGCGAGTTGAAATGAAATTCCTCACTTGGAGGAAGGCCTTCCTGTTGGCCATTACTTGCTCCCAGAAGAGGGCAACTAAAATGGTGCAGGGTCTGCACCGGAAGACGTGTGAAGAGAGACTAAAGGAGCTTAATATGTATAGCCTTGAGGAAAGGAGGGAGAAGGGGGACATGATAGAAACTTTCAAGTACCTCAAGGGAATCAGCAAAGTCCAAGAGAGTAGCATCTTTCAAAAGAAGAGGTGTGCAAGAATAAGGGGGCACAATTTGAAGATTGGGGGGACTCAGAGATAATGTAAGGAAGTATTTTTTCACAAAGAGGGTTGTGGATGCATGGAACAGCCTTCCGGAGGAGGTTGTGGAGTCAAAAACTGTGATGGAATTCAAGCATGCATGGGACAGTCATAATTCTATGGGGTGAGGGTAGAAAGAAGTAGGCTGTTGGTTAACTAGGATCTGCAGCTTATCCATTAGGAATGGAAATGGGCAGACTGGGTGGCCAAACAGTCCTTATCTGCCATTAAATTCTATGTTTCTGTAGGGTATCTGAAATACACACCTTGGTCACAGACCCTCAGATACTGTATTTCACAAAGACAAAGTAGTTCTTGACTCATCATAGTTCCTTCCTAAGGTTGTCTCAGAATTCCATCTGAATCAACCTTTAGTACTTCCTACCTACTTTGCAAACTTCCAGAAGGAATAGAGCATACCCTTCATTCCCTAGACGTAAAAAGAGCCTTGCTGTTCTATCTGGATAGAAATTCACAAGGCTCAACAACTGTTTGTTTCCTTCAGCACGACCCGGCTTGGTCAACCTGTTGCTGTCGGGCATTTCAGCGTGGTCGGTGCATGCCTCGCCATTGCTATTCCATGGCACTGGTCAAACTGGAAGGCAGAGTATCGGCACACTACCAGAGCAGTCGCAGCATCTCTGGCAGAAATTAGTAATGTCCCCATTGCAGACATTTGCAATGCGGCTACCTGGAGCTCGTGCATACTTTTGTTAAGCACTGTGCCTTGGATGTCCATGCCAGACGACATCAGTCATTTGACAGGACAATTCTTAACGGACTTCTGTCCTAAAGTGAGCTCCTCTTTCTCTCCTGCCACCCGTCTCGGGAGATTATTTAGCTCGGTACTCTCCCATTAGAGTGAATGAGTGGTGTAGACTTTATGTCCAGGAAGATATGGAAATTACGTACATACCGTAATTCTTGATCATCTTGGATGAAGTCTCCACCACTGATTCACACACCCAACCACCATCCCCCGAGCTCATTTCTCTGTTTCTGATCTTCACTCCCTCAGTGGTTGGACTGTGAAGACTGTTTTTGACTCTTCTTACACGGGTCATTCGGACTATCTTATGTCCGATTTTTTTTTAAGTTAGTCCTCTTTAGGCTAGTTACACTGCTTCTCCTTGGAAAAAAAGGTACTGAGGTGGTTGGAGGGTCGACACCGAGATAGTCTGTACCGCAAGAGCCTGGCTTCATCTCAGCGCTGGCCCTCCTGAAAAAGTTTGGCTCTCATTGAGTCCTAGCGCTTCCGGCATACTCCAGTTAGTGTGAATGAGTGGTGGAGACTTCGTCCAAGAAGATCAAGAATTACGGTTGGTACATAATTTCCATTGCTTCCTCTCTTTCGCAGCCAGCCTTTGGCTGCAAAAGTGTTGGAAGATAATAACTAGATGGACTGGAAATTGATTGACAGACAAGGCTCAGAATGGCTCTGAATGGAAACATCTTTGATATCAGTGGTGGGGTAACTAGTTGCATGCCTTAGGGGTCTGTCCTTGGGCCTATACTCTTTAACGTGTACATAAATGATCTAGCAGGGGAAGTGAGTCTGTTTACAGATGACACAAGGATCAGCAGAGCCCTGGAAGGTTTTTTTCCAGTTACAGCGGGGTGTACAGAGGAAGAATTTACAGGAGTACATGCAACAAGGAATTATCACATAGGAAACAAAAAATAATAATTAGACAACTACAAGATACTCAGTCTGTCAATTTGATCCGATTTTAGGGATTTCCGAATCGTAATCCAACTCCATTTCAAACCTAAAAGGACCTAAGAATCGGATTTGGGATTCAGATTTGAAATCCCAAATCCTAAATGCCTATGTAAAATAGGTTTTAGGATTCAGTTTAGGATTTAGGATTTTTGGACTGCAAATCCAAAAATCTAAACCTATAGGTGGCCAGAAGATTTAAAATGTATATGGTTTTAGGACATGCATACATGCCAGCGGTACAGCAAGGGTTAAATCCAAAAATTGGATCAGAATCCGATTCCATTCAGCGAATTCCAAATAACCCTAACTACAAGTATATGTAACACTGTACAGGACTTGACAACATAATTTACAAGATTCAAAAGTTACAGTAACCTTGGACAATAAAAGCAGCATGACATGTCATGACATAGCTTAGTCTTTGCTTGTGAATTTGGCAAAAGTGCAGTAACAGAATACAAGAAGACAGCATAATGTCAAATAATGACAAGCCACTGTTAGGAGAGCCATGCCGACAGCGTGAGTTATGTTACATGGGCAGCCTTCTGCTGTTTTTCCCCTTGCTGGTCACCTTTAAAGTAACTTGGTACTTTTTTGTAGCAGTGAGATTTAAGCAAGCCTATTTTTTGTACTTTGGTTACTTTCAGTGCTCGCTGTTTGTCTGGAACTATCTTGCCGTTTGTTTGCTGCTGTCTCCCTAGGACCCTCATGAGGAGTTGATGCATTTTATGAAGCAATAAGGAAATAAAGTTGGAAGAAGCTGCCTGGGAGCCAGCTGGATAGTGCAGTGATATGGCTATAGTTCGCTACGCTGGAGACCCAGGTTCACAAGTGAACTCAAGTCACCGGGGGTCAGCCAGAGGTACGAGGACTGTGCGTCCGAAGGACTGCTGTCCTTTCATGGGTGGGGGAATTGTGCCTCCCACAATGCCCCTAACATCATCTGGGGGCTAGTGTCAAGGCAGTCAGGAGGCCCAGAAGAGTGCGGGATGTCAGTGGACCCATCACGTCATTGTACACCATCGTCCCGGGGCAGAACTCAGAGGAAAAATCCATTGCCTGGGGAGGGGGAAGAAGGAGGGGGCTCCCTGCAGGCTTGGCTCCACTGGCTGGGCACCTGCTTGGATTCTGCTTTGAAGGGTCAAGGGCAAACCCTTACAACTGCACTAGAAAGGGCAAGTCATGGGGCACAGAAGTAAGTCCCAGGGAGGGTGGGTGATTGGGCTAGGGAACCACCAGGATAGGGTCCAGCAAGGAGTAAGAAGGAGAAAAGAAAGATGTCAGAGGAAGTGAACATGCTAGATAGAGCTGTAAGCTGGTACATGTTGTATATAAGAAGCAGTCGGCATAACAGCACCATCTAGTAATAAAAGTTGTGAATAACAGTCAAGAGTACTACAGCCAGCTAGTGGGGAAAAACTGTGAACAGTCCAGACAACTACAGCCATCTAGTGGTGAAAGCTGTGAATGACAGTATAAAGCAATACAGCCACCTAGTGGTGAAAGCTGTGAGTAACAGTCAAAAGAAATACAACCATCCAGTGGTGAAAGTTGTGATTAACAGTCAAACGACATACAGCCACCTAGTGGTGAAAGCTGTGATTAACAGTCAAAACCAATATTGCCATCTAGTGGTAGTCTGTGGGATAGTAAGCATGAAAGTAAATGGAGCTCTCTAACCTCTGAGCTTGGGGGGAATTTCCTTTTTGCTGAATGGGTAGAGCAGCTGCCTTCAGGACTCCGGGTTTGATTTCCAGCAAAGTCTGGAGGTGCATCTACCCAAGCAGAGGGGCCAGATGTAACAGTAATCCCTGCAGAGAGGGTCTACCTTTGCTCTCTGCCCTTTCAGACCTAGTGCCAATAGGCCATCATCATATCAGAATAAGAGAATGATCTAGGGGTAGCAGTAACAAGCACCCTCAAACCATCTGTACAGTGCAGTAAGACAGTGAGTAAAGCAAACGGAATGCTGGGCTACATTGCAGGGGGTTCAGCAGCCGGAGGAAGGAGGTTCTACTGCCCTTGTACAGATCTCGGGTGTGGCTGTACCTGAAGTATTGTGTCCAATTCTGAATTCACTACCACAGGATGGGCATTAAACCAACAGGAGGCGGTGCAGAGAAGGGTCACCAAGGGTGGTTCAGGGGCAGCAGGGCTAGATGTGTGAGCAGGGACTGGGGTTGCTCAGGGAGGTGACCAGTAGGAGAGAGGGCATGCTAGAGACCTTTAAGTACATGAGGGGTTTAAACAGGGTGGACTGGAGGAACCGCTCAGGCAAAGTGAGAATAAAAACACAAGAGGGAAAGACTGCCAGGGAAGATGCCAGGAGGTGCTATTTTACAGTGAGGGTGGTGGAAGAGAACAAGCTGCTGAAGGAGGCTATAAATGCACAAACCATGGAAAGCTTCAAGAGGGGGTGAGGCAAGTACATGGGGTGGGTCAGGTGGGCTGTGGGGGTGGAGGGGCATGAGCCTATAAGGAACATGTCATATTGGACAGACTCGATGACCTGTAAGACCCTCTTCTGCTGGCTTAATTCCATGTTCTATAGTGTAACAAATAGTCTTTTTTTTTTTCTCATCAATTCTTTTTCTGCCCCGTCCTAGCATGACTTTCCATATCTTCAGCCCCCCTCCCAGCCCCGTCACCCCAGCTTCCCCCAGGACTTACCTAGCCTTCCTCCGTGACTTATTCCCCCCCCCAAGGGAGGGGGTGTCAGGGAGCACGCTGAACCCACTGGTCAAGGATATGTTGGCCATGCTCAAGTCCCTGGGTGCAGGGCCTGTGAGGGGCGGTGATCATCTACACCATCCAGGAGTGTTTTCCCCTTACATGCCTCTCTCTTCCCTCTCTTGTGGCACGAGGGAGTGGCATGCAGTGACATCAGTGGAAGCACCATGCACGTTTCTGTGCATGATGTGCCAGACATCTGCCGCTCCTCTGCTGCCCTGGCCCCTAGCCTCTGCTAGGGGGCAGTGCTACCCCAGGCACTGTGCCACTCCCTCGCCAGAGGAGGAGAGCAGTTTCTGGGACGCTGGATCCTCCTCCCTCCGCCAACCCTCTGATATCCCGAGCTCGCTGTCGAACCCATGACATCGCCTTCACAAGTGGTGTAATGCTACGCTGCACTGGCGGGCTGGCCTGACAGACAGTCTTGTTTTTCTCACCTACATTGCTTTGGCAGTGTACTCCGGTTCATGAGCGAGTTTTCAAACTGCCTCCTCCGGCCAATCAGATTTTCACTCTTACACCTAAAATTGAAAATGCTGCAAATTATTGTGATGAAGTAATGTATTTTGGTATTTTTGCACAAATATCGCGATACTCAAACTTGATATCATGGCATCCTTTTGTTCAAGGGCCTGGCTGTCCCAAAACGGTGAAGATTTCTCCTATGTGCCCCTCACCCGATGCCCATAAAAGCTGAACGAGAATGTAGCTAGGAACATAGGTGATATGTCAGGTATGAAAGCATGCACTGTGGGGGTGGGGGTGGGTGACAAAACCAAGTAATGTGACCTTGCCAGCAGTGAAAGGCGCTTGTCATGAATGGTGGCAAATGCTGCAGTCTGAATGTAGTCAGCTACTCGCCCAGGGATGCACACCACTCCTCAGAATGATCCTTGAGGCACTGAGAAGTCACATTCACAAAAGGAACGATCTCCACTCAGTATAAAATACTGTGATTTGACAGCAGCATGACAATTGAATCATTTCAAAACATCCTTTCTAAAAAGAGATGTTGGGTCGCCATCTAGTGGCTGACCTGTAGAATAGCTGGAAATCCTGTCTGAGTTTATTTTTGGTCCCATATAAACTCTGTTTTTTCCCCTCTAACCTACTGTCTGTGCTGCCACCACACTCACATTGCCACAGTTCTCCTTATGCCCAGGTGTCTAACAGAGGGTTCCAGGGCACAGACGTCACCCACCAACTGAGGGAGCTGATCTCTTGCCTTTTGCTTGCTCATCACCAGTACCCACGACACCACACACAGCAGTAACGTGCACCTAATGGCTACCCAGGCACTCAAGTACAAGCAGAACTTAAGTGGGATGGACGCCCTGTCTGGAAGCCAGGACTTGCCACAGCAACAACAAAGTGATGTTGCTGTGTGGCTGCTCACCTTCCAGTTAATTTGCAGAGGGTAAGTCCAGCTGAGGTGCAGCACATTTCGCGTTTGGTGACAGTCTTGCTTCTACCTATTTCCGAACTTCGGGAGTACAGTACCAGAGGGAGGTTGTCACTTGCTCAGGAGTCAAACCGTGTGTAAGTGACTCTGGTAATATCAGAACTTGTGGTCCCTTGGTTTATGCATGAAGTTCTATCATAGCCTTTGGGAAAGTGTTTGCATGGCGAGCCATATGAATTGAATGTGAACACTTACTGTACTAAAAACCTTCAACTATGCACACAATGAAACCTTGAGTTCTGCAGATAGCGCTACTAACCAATATTTTGGAGTTTTAATCTTTTGTTTCCTTCTTTCCTTTCCTTCTCTCTCTCCTTCCAGGTCTTCCAAGAATCAGTCTTTACCATTGATTCCCACTTAATGGGTGTGAGCCGCAGGCACTAGGACCCTACAGGAGCAAACCTTGGCCAGGGGACTAGCCATAACTACTGGGCTTGGCGCCTGCACCCCCCCACATGGTGCTACATTCTTGCCAGTAACCATGGCTGGCTTAATCAGCAACCTCAGTTCTGTCCTTCCTGCCATCAGTTCACACTGGGAGCGTAGTGCCTCAGTTCGCCTCATCGCCACTTATTCTACTGCATCACCATGGTTTTTCCTTTATTTGCAGTGCCGCCTGTCTATTGTTTTATTGCATCACCATGGTTTTTCCTTTATTTGCAGTGCCGCCTGTCTATTGTTTTACTGCATCACCATGGTTTTTCCTTTATTTGCAGTGCCGCCTGTCTATTGTTTTACTGCATCACCATGGTTTTTCCTTTATTTACAGTGCCGCCTGTCTATTGTTTTACTGCATCACCATGGTTTTTCCTTTATTTGCAGTGCCGCCTGTTATTTTACTGCATCACCATGGTTTTTCCTTTATTTGCAGTGCCGCCTGTCTATTGTTTTACTGCATCACCATGGTTTTTCCTTTATTTGCAGTGCCGCCTGTCTATTGTTCTATTGCATCACCATGGTTTTTCCTTTATTTACAGTGCCGCCTGTCTATTGTTTTACTGCATCACCATGGTTTTTCCTTTATTTGCAGTGTCGCCTGTCTATTGTTTTACTGTATCACCATGGTTTTTCCTTTATTTGCAGTGCCGACTGTCTATTGTTTTATTGCATCACCATGGTTTTTCCTTTATTTGCAGTGCCGCCTGTCTATTGTTTTACTGCATCACCATGGTTTTTCCTTTATTTGCAGTGCCGACTGTCTATTGTTTTACTGCATCACCACGGTTTTTCCTTTATTTGCAGTGCCGCCTGTCTATTGTTTTATTGCATCACCACGGTTTTCCTTTATTTACAGTGCCGCCTGTCTATTGTTTTACTGCATCACCATGTTTTTCCTTTATTTGCAGTGCCACCTGTCGGTTATTTTACCATGATGCCAAAGTCCGATAAAAAGGGCCAAGTCATTGAATAAAGTCAGGCAGCCACTTATTTGCTTTTGTTACCCTGTGGAAATGAATGATTGTGACAAACCAGCATCAGTCCTGTGTGGCCTGTCTCTAGACCAGAGCACAACATGGATGCATGCGATGTCTGCTTCTCAGTGGGCATTTGAGAACTGCCTGTTGATGTCGGGTTGTCCAGTCTCCACCTTCAGTGGCAGGCCTGGCACGCATGCATCCAAGACCAGGTCTTTGGCCTTTCCCAATCCTGTTCCCAAGACTGTTGTTTCCGTAGAAGTATGGAGTTCTCTTCACCCTCACTGCGCTGAGGCATCTGAGACTCCGATGGATGGGTCGGGTAGACATTCGACTCCTTCTGGGCGGTTGACTGTGAATCCTCCACAGTCTATCTGCCTTGAGCAGCAGACATCCATCATGGCAAGGCTGCAGCTATCCACTTGGTCTACACCAGTGGATACCTCGACCTCATCCTCTGGCATCACCCATGCCGTTGTCACTGTTTGCAGTGACAATGCAGCAGGTGGCCTCAGGAACAATGTCAGGCCCCCTTCTGACACTGTTTGTAGTGTCAGGAGAGGGACTGGTGCCAAGGCTGTTGTCTACACGGTCAGTTCAATTTTGTCACCATCCATGGTGTCATAAGTGACACTGAGGAGGGTGCTGGTATCAAATAAAGTGGCTGAGGCAACAGTGGCAGTGGTGCAGCAGAGTAGACACACCAGAGGGAGTCGCAAGAATGAGGGGGGGGTTCACAAGAATGAGGAGGTATCTGAGAAGGCTGGAAGAGCGGTCAGAGGTGTGGTAATTAAAGTTTAATGCAAAGTGCAGGCTCATGCACCTAGGGCGAAGAAACCCTGTGGAGAGCTACAGGATGGGGGATTGCTGACAGTCACGAGGGAAGAGAGGGATTTAGGAATAATCATCTCAGATGACCTAAAAGTGGCCAGACAGTGTAACAAGGCTGTGGGAGGGTCAGGGATGTTGGGTGCATAGGAAGGGGTATCACTAGCAGAAGAAGGGAGGTGGTGATGCAATTGTACAAAACGCTGGTGAAGTCTCATCTGGAGTACGGTGTTCAGTTCTGGAGGCCTTATCTTTGCAAAGACATAGACTGGGTGGAGGCGGTCCAGAGAGGGCGACCAAGATGGTAAAGGGGTTGCATCAGAAAGCATATGAGGACAGATTAAAAGACCTCAATATGTATACACTTGAGGAGAGGAGTGAACAGGGGGATATGATAGAGACCCTCAAGTATCTTAAAGGCTTGAACAAAGTGCAGGGGGTGACATCTTTCAGTACAAGAGCTATACAAGGATGAGGGGACATGATATGAGATTGGAGGGTGGTAGGATAAGGAGAAATGTGAGGACATTTTTCTTCACGGAGAGGGTGATGCATGCTTGGAATAGCCTGCTCCAGGAAGTGGTGGGTGCTAACACAGTGGAGGGATTCAAACTTGCATGGGATAGACATAAGGGAACCCTAAATGGGGTGAAGAGAGGTGATAGCCAATGACCAAGTAGGGTCAGCGGCTGCTGATGCAGGCAGGGAATACAGGCAGACTAGATGGGCCTAGCTGTCCTTATCTGCCATCAACTACGTTGTTACTATGTGCTAGTCCTGAGCCTGGCTACGAGCAAGGTGCTGACAACAGTGTCATCTCGGAGGTCTCTCCAGCTCTGACGTGACCCACAACACTGAGAAAGGTGATAATTTGAGCTAACATCAGTGTTGGCACTGGAGTGAGGGGTTGAGGATAATTCCAGCTGTGGTGACAGGGATATCCCTGTCTCTGAGGCTGTTACTGATCCTAAGCTTGGTGCCAGAGGCAGTACCAACTTGTGGTCAGATGACTACCTTAAGATGGAGTTTTATCTGGAGCCACTGGACATCTCTGGTGAGGACCGGGTCACCCTGAGGGATCTGTACAGCTCTGCTCTCCTCACCTGGGGTTCTCATCATGGGCACAAATAGGGTCACTCTTCAGACACAGGAGGACACTCTTGGGGCAACTCCACTTGTCCCACTTCTCGCGGCAAGACCCCCAACACAGTTCCGCAGGCCAGGCCTGGGCCTACAAGACTAGGGGTCTCAACCTTCACTAGATGGGCCTCACCACTTCCTAGGAAGGATGCCTCATTCATAGGCCCCTGAGGGGCTGCTAACATGGGAGCAATATCGGGCTTACATGGTGCCTTAGAGAGCTGGCATAGGGAGTCTGACAGGGCCCAGTACAGGCCCTTCCTCCCAGCACCAACACCCAGAGGTGGCACCTCGTCTCTATCTGCATCCTCCTCAGAGGCCAGTGAATCATCTGTCCACTTGCCTTCAGCTGCTGAGTATGCTTTGTACCAGCAATGCTTATTGGAGATCCTCCAGTGCTAGACCTGCATGCTTTTACTAGTAGTGGTCTGGGCGGTCCCTTTCTTGAACTCCCTGTAATTCCCAGTTTCAAAACCTCTGACATTCCTCCGGCCTAAAGCCTTTGAGGAGGCATCCAGGGCAGTGTGGAAGCATCTCTTCTCCAACCCATACATCCCCAGGGATCTCCATATGCAGTAACGATACCCTCAGGGTCTGCTGGTGATGTACCTCACCTCACCCTGCCTAGGGCTTGAAGTACTGCAGATCCCATGTGGACCATGGTGCCTCACACATGACCAACCTCCAGAGGCAGGTTTGCCCAGAGGAATGCTTTTAGTAGGAATGCTTTTTCCTCAGCGCACACCCTAATGTGCATTTCTGCACAACAGGTACATATGGTGACTTACAACCGTCACCTTTGGTTGTCATTAAGAACACTATTAGCTACACTGCTGCAGACCATGATGGGTCAGGCAAGGCATTAATCGATCTGCCCGGGGCAGGGAGGTTGCTTGGCACAAGTCGGGCACATATTACAGTGCCAACGAGGTGGCCTCCCAGTTGGTAGGAACTGCAGTCTGCATCAGGTGGACAGCATGGCTTCGCCGCTCCTGACTCTCACCTTTGACCCAACATAAGGTGTTAACTTGCACATCCAGGGGTCTCTTTTCTTCTCTGCTAAGGTCAGGCGGGAACTGCTGGAAGCCCTCCTGCTAGTGTGCCACAGGAGCCCCCTCCCAACCCTGACCGGTCTCACCAGACCTGTAAGGAACCCCTGCTCTCGGGTGCCGTCCCCCATGCAGAGGGCTTAGGGTATTTTTGTACCCTCACAGTGAGCCAGCTCCTCCCTCAGACAGAAGGGACAGCTTGGTACTCAGACCCATAAGTGGGAATCAGTTGTAAAGATCGATTCTTGGAAGATATGGAAGTTATGTAGTTACCTTAACTGCCGATCTTCCAGAATATCTTCACTGTTGATTAGCACACCTGCCCACCATCCCCTATTCTAGCTGATGCAGGGCCTGTGGGTAGTTCACCCTGATAGTACTGACCAGCAGCACGTAGTGCCTTGACATCTCCCCCTTTGCTATCCTTATGGAGTAGTTGTAAACAAAAAACAAGGGGTGGGGCCCATTGCTGGGATGCCACCCACACAAAACACAATACAAAACTGAGGTGAGGGTTCCTTTCAGTTTAACCCCACTTGACAGTAACTCTGTCTCTGGAGGAGTGCTGTGCACTGGTTGATCAAGTCACGCTAGTGCGTATGCCAGGTCATTTTCACTGATGCTTCTTTCTTCTAGTTATGCCAGACTACGCTTTTTGGTTGGTACACTGTTTTTACTGTCTTAGGTCAGCTGGGCTGTTAGCCCCTCACCCTTATGTGGTGGCTGTGGTGATGAACACATCTCGACTCCATTTGTGTTGTTCAGCCCGACAGCTCCACATGCACCTGAGATCCCCTTTCTTTTCCTGATAAGAAAAAAGGGTGCATATTTTACTGACCGTTCAGTCAATCCTCTGTCTGGTAGCACAGGTTGTGTTTTTTTCCATGAGTCTAGGTGATCTATTCCTATTCTGGCACATTGTGCCATCTCAGTTGCAAGGGGGTCCCAGTTTCCTCTTAACATTTCTGCTAGAGCCACATGCTTCAGGGCTGCTGTGTTTTAAACTCACTGCCCATCTCCTGTCTGGCAAGTGGTGTGAGGTTTTGGTTCCATAACCAAGTACCCTTTTGTGCCACCTTGTGTACCCTTCTTTCACTTTTCAGAGGTTGGTACGAACATACGAAATTGCCGGCAGATACAGGCCATTCATTCTATCTAGTCTGCTCGAGTGTGCAGCACTTCCATTAGACTGCAGCTGGCCCCCATCTCCCACCCTCCCGGTTTGTACCTTCCCTTGAATTTGTCCCACCCCTCTTGAAGCCCCCAGACTGCAGCGATAGGACTTCCTCTGGCAGAGCATTGCACCCTGCCACCACCCTTTTGTGTAATAGTGCCTCCTCAGTCCCCTCTTGAACCTGCCCCCTTCCAACTTCATAGAGTGTCCTCTGGTTTCCCTTCCGCCCTTCAAATTGAACATACACCTGGTATCTGCTCTGTTCAAACCCTTCAGGTACTTGAAGGTCTCAATCATATCCCCCCCTCTCCCTTCTTTCCTCCAGGGTATACATATTGAGCTCTCTGTCTCTCCTCGCATGGTCTGTCCCCCAATCTCAGGATAATTTTTGTTGCCCTGCGTTGTACCTCCTCCAGTAGTTTGATGTCCCTTTTCAAGTAGGGGAACCAGCACTGCATGCAGTACTCCAGGTGCGGTCTCACCAGGTACCTGTACAGGGGCAAGATGACCTTCTGTACTGGGGCAAGATGACCTCCGCACTCCTAGAAGTAATCCTCCTTGCTATGCAACCTAGCATCCCTGTTTGTCTGCTCTGCCTTCCTGCACTGAGCAGAGTGGTTCATCTCCCAGTTACCAGCACTCCCAGATCCTTCTCCTCCTTGGATTTTGTTAATGGGACACCCTCCATCCAGTAACTGTGTCCTGGGTTCTTGCCTCCTAAATGCATCACTTTGCACTTCTTGGCATTGAAACCAAGCTGCCAAGTGTGAGACCATTCCTTCAGTTTTACCAAATTCTCCTGAAGTACTTTTGCTCCCTCCCCCCATCTACCTCAGCACAGATCTTTGTGTCATCTGTGAAGAGACTGATCTTGCTCTTAATCCCTACTGCAATGTCGGCTATGAAAATGTTAAACAGAACCAGTCCCAGCACTGAGCCCTGTGGTACACCTCTTGTTACTGCACTGGGTTCAGATGCCTCCCCCTGTCCACTACTACCTTCTGCTGTCTACCCTGCAGCCAGTTCTTGACCCATCTGACCAATTTCCTTCTGGCTCCCAGACTCTTCAGCTTGCAGGTCAGCCTACCGTGTGGCACCGAGTCAAAGGCCTTGCTGAAATCCAGGTAGAGGACATCCACCGCATGTCCCCTGTCCAGTGCCCTCATTACCCAGTCTCAAAAATCAACCAAGTTTGTCTGGCAGGATCTGCCTGAGACAAACCCATGCTGCTTGCTGTCCTGGAGGTTGTTATCCTCAAGAAATTGCACCAGTCTTTCCTTGAGGATTGTCTCCATCAGTTTTCCCACAATTGCAGTAAGGCTCACTGGTCTGTAGTTCCCCGGTTCATCCTTGGGCCCACTCTTATGGAGAGGTACTACACGTGCTTTCCTCCAGTCCCTGGGCATGCATCCTGAGTTCAGAGAGGTATTGAACAGGTCCACCAATGGCCCTGCCAGGACCTCTGCCAACTCTCTCAGCACCCTGGGCCAGGTGCCTTGTCCACCTTCAGGAACTTAAGGCCCTCCTTCATCCTTTTCACCATGATTTCCTCATCCGTGGTTCTCCCCCACCCTCTTCTACCTCACCCTTCCTCTCTGGTACGGGCCCATCCCTCTCTTTGGTGAAGACTGAACAGAAGCATTCATTAAGTACTTCTGCCTGCTCAGCCCCCTTTTCTACCCACCCATTTCCCCTCCTGATCCTAACAATTTGATCCTTGCTCTTCCTCTTCTCTCTGATATATCTGAAGAAATCCTTCTTTGATTCCCTGCGCTAACCTCCGTTCCCTAGCCACCTTTGCTGCCCTTACCACTCTGGTCACTTCTCTGGATTTCTGCACATATTCTTCTCTGTCGTCTGCCCTGTTGGATCTCTTGTAGGTCCAAAATGCAGTCCTCTTTCCCCTCACCTTCTCCACTACCTTTCTACTCTCTACTCATCCAACTTGGTTTCTTGATCCTGGCTTTCTTGCTCTGGCTCTTGACACAAGTTTTAGTGGCTTCAGCCAGTCCTGTCTTGATGACTGCCCATTTTTGTTCCATGTCCATTTCTGGGCGGATGCTTGGCATATGACTTTACAGTATGTGTCCCATCCTGCCAAAGTCCGCCCTTTTGAAGTCCAGGACCCTAGTTTTTGTAGTGGCTACTTCCCTACCCAGATTGATTGAGAACCACACTGTGCGGTGGTCACTGCTTGCTAGAGTTTCCTCCACCCTTATATCCCTGACCTGTTCCCCATCTTCCAGTACCAGATCTAGTATATTCCCCTCTCTCGTTGGCTCCATTACCCTGTGGGTAAGGAAGCCATCCTGAAATGCTTCCAGGAAGATCTGCTCCCTTCTGCAAGTGGTTGCTGGGATGCTCCACTCCACCCCAGTAGATTAAAGTCCCCCACCACCTCTGTGCTCCCTTTGCCACTGTGCCTACTTATCTGCTCCTCCAGTTCCCTGTCAGTGTCCTCTTTCTGGGCCAGAGGTCTATAGACAACCCCCAGACAGATCTTGGTCCCTTTCTGGTAGTGTAGTTGCAGCCAGATTACTTCCGACCTGCCCTCCTCCCCTCCCTTCCTATCACACCTGATCCCTTCCCTTTATGTAAATGCAACCCCTTCCCCCAGCCTTCCCTTTATCTCTATCCCTCCGGAATAGTTTGTACCCTGGGATGGTTAGGTCCCAGGCATGGTTCCTGGTTGCCCACGCCTCAGTAATGGCAGCTATGTCCACCTCCCCCTCTGCCATCAATGCCTGCAACTCTGCCAACTTGTTCCCCAGGCTTCTAGCATTTTGTGAAACAATTCTCCACACTGCTTCTATCCTTCTTGCTTCCTTACCCTTCCTCCAACCCTATTTCGCTAAGGTCATATCTATCCTGGTGGTGGGGAGGTCCATGGACCCTCTCCTGGTGATTCCCAGCTCCAATGCCTCCCCAACCTAGTTTAAATGGTACTTCTCGTTGATGAAATCCCCAGCTTCTGCTTCAAGTTGGTTTTATTTTGGTGTTTATATTTCCTTTATTCTTTCCCTATCCTTTCAGGCTAGAAATTCATAGCCCTCTTTTTATTCTCCTGGCAAACAGAACTGGGATTAGTGAGGGAGTCAGTAATGATTATTGGCTAGCACACAGCACCTCATGGGGGTTGTGCAGGTGCCATGCCCAGTAGCTGTGGCTGGCCACAGGCCAGAAGCTTTGCTCCTGTGGTGTCCTAGTGCCTCTGGCCCAGACCCATGAGCGGGAATCAATAGTGAAGATATTCTGGAAGAGTAACAATTATGGTAAGTATGTAAGTTTCATTTTTTTTCTTTGCCAGCTCATTTCACCTAGTTCTTGGGCTGGAGCTGTGCTCCATGGAGGCTTCCCGAGCCTGCTACCCCCAACCCCCCCGTCTGTCAGATAAGGTCCACAGTTCAGGGCATGAAGGCCCCCAGCAGTAATTCTCGACAGAGTTGGGTTTTACTCCCAGTGTCTTTACCACCTGCCTCCTGTGGCGCCTGGTATGGGCTGTTGGCACTGTACATGCACAGGTGACATGAGGTGGGTGGGAGCAAACTCCCTGCCCCCCCGCCACAGGAGTCCTTGTGGTGCAAGAACCTGATGCCGTCCCTCCCTGGCTGGAAGCAGTGCTGCGTGGCAGTGCTCCTCACGATCAGGACACCTGGCCAGCTCCAGAGTCCACTGCTGACAAGCCTGGGTTGTTGGCACAGTTCCCATCGTTCTTTTGTTAACATATGATATTATTGATGTGCCCAGTGATATCGACAGTTACAATTCATGCCACCGTATGGGACACGTGGGTATCGCACCGTAATCCGAATTCAGTACCCTGGGCCCATGGGATCTCGGAATATGGGAGGGAGGATCTTTCTCACCTCACAAAATAGTCCATCATTGGGCAGGCATCCAGGATGTGTCTGATGCCACATAGTGTGAACACCCCGGTGAGGTCAGGCGTGGCAGTGGCAGACCTCCACAGAAAGTAGGTGAGGTTAAATAGGAGGTTTAACTGGGTTAGCCAAGGTTAAATAGGAGGTTTAACTGGGTTAGCCAAGGTTAAATAGGAGGTTTAACTGGGTTAGCCAAGGTTAAATAGGAGGTTTAACTGGGTTAGCCAAGGTTAAATAGGAGGTTTAACTGGGTTAACCAAGGTTGTATGGCATTGGGTGTCCCCACCTCTATGCCCCAGTGGTCTGAAGTCAAACCATGCCCCCTCCATATTAGATACCGGGGAGCTTGAGCCCACTGCAGGGGTGAACGCAAAGTAAATATTGAAGGAGCAGTGCAGAGCCAGCAGCGTGGCTACCAGCTCGCTAGTGGCTTGGAGACTAGAGTGCCAGATGGAAGGTGAGCAGGGGGTGTACATGGGATAAAAAACAATATAAAAATGTAATGTGAATAATTAAACTTTGTGCAGCTGAAAGGTGTGGAACCTGTTTCTCTAGAAACTGAAGGCCCTACATGTACTCACAGGTCTGCTGAAGGTACAGCTGTCCCGTACACTACTGTGGATTTACACCTTCATGTAAACCTTGTAGTCCAACAGTAGATCTTCCTTGTCAATCTTCACCATTCATTACTGCTTGGGTTAGTGCCGGGCGTTTCCCTTCACGGAGATTTTTGGTCGGCTCCAGCGGCGCCGCCCTGAAGACGACGCGCTGCGTCGTATGCGAGGTGGCCGTTAGGTTACCGCGAACTCCTCCTTCATCTCAGTTCTGTTTCTTCCGCCATCGAGGCTGCACCTGCTGCGCGGTTAGATACAGTTTAGGCCTTCTGCGTCATTGAATTCAGACTCCTTCTCCTGGACGCCGTCACCAGTAAGACCATTCTCTTTATAACTTTCTTCGACGGCGCCGAGAGCTTTTCTTGTTTTAGTCTCAATATTTTCACATCATGTCAGGTTCGGGGGCCAAACGTAAGTCGAAGGCGGGCTGCGCCCCTATGCGTCGGTGCTCCTGTGGACGGCATTTTTCTGTCTCGGACCGGCATGATGTTTGTCTTTGTTGCCTGGGACCCAACCACGATATGGATGCGTATGACGCCTGTTTCTCGATGGACCGTCGGGTCCTAGAAGTCCGCGGATTTATGATCGGCAAGGCCCCGCCAACTTTCGGGGCACGGTACCGCTCCAGGGATTCCCAGGTAAGGTTGCTAGGCCCTTCCTCTGGGTCCCTCTCAGGCCTATATGGTCTGTGGAGGAGGCTTCCTCATCTTCTCTTGCCGAAGGGAGGCTTCTTTTGCAGTGTCAGAGGGGCGCTGGGTCCCCGGAGCCTCGGCGGGGACACTGCCTCGGCAGTCACCTCCTCAGGTGCAGGCTCCCCATTGTGGAGGCCCCGTCTGCTGGGCCCGGCATTGAGTGGACCCTCGACACCGCCTTCGGTGCAGTTCCCGGATCCAGCGCGTTTCCGGCACCAGTGATCGAGATGGCTCCATTATGGCAGCGCTGTTGGCTCGGCGCGCATGGGCGGTTGGCTCTTCTGGCGGTGCTGAGTGGGGTCCCGTGCGAGGTGGTGCCATGAGTTTGGCCGGCACCATTAGGGAGTCGGGGCTGGGTCTAGGTGTTGCAGGGGGTCCGGCGCCACCTCCGGCACTGGCGCCGTCCACGGCACCGTTTCACTGGAGACCCCTGGAGTTGCCAGTATTGTGGTCCAGCTGGTCTCTTCCTCGGAGGAGGAGGATGACTCAGACATGGACCCGTCCTGGCACCCTGACTCTTGAGTCAGGGTCTCCGATAACTTGCGGTGCTAGCAGCCCAGCCTCTATTCCTCTGTCCCTGCTGCCGTCCTCCCTGAGGCCCCCAGTCTGGGGTGGTCTGGGGTCCCTGGGAGGCGATGGAGGCGGGTGGAGGGAGGGGCTCCTCCCTCGGCTGGTGCAGCTGCCGACCCTGGTGCTGCTGTACCCCCTGGGGTGGGGGCTCACTAGGGTCGGGAGGGAGGCTCTTGGAGTCCGAGGGGTCGAGGGACAGGGTTCAGGCGTCTCGGTCTCTACCTACCACCCCTCGGGGTGCTGGTAGGAGCCGTAGCGCTGGGCCCCGTCTTTCCCTCTTGGACCCCAGGGACCCCTCTGGTGGCGTTGCTGTGGGCTGCCCTTCTGGATCCATGCAGTCCCAGGTTTGTCACAGGGGAGGATCCCCTTCTAGGCTCTTCCAGGCTTCGCATCCCCAGGGTTCCGTTTTGCGACCTGGTCTGTTGTCCGGGATCCCGCCAGCTCGGGCTCCGTTCCCCGGATTCCAGAGCCTCAGCAGAGGACAGTTGCCTCGCCATAGGTGCCCTTCCTCCATTCCTCTGCAGCCACCCCCCGCTCTCCCAGGCCATGTCGGTCCCACGGGCCCGTTATCCGGGAGACGTTCAGAGGTTCTGCGGTGGCCTTCCCTTCATATGTTAGGTACATGACTGAGCGGGTTTTTCGCCTATCCCCACCGCCGCAGGAGTCCTCTGGACACTCAAGCTCTCCATCATCCTCGTCTCTCCTCCGATGCTGATTTCACTGAATATCAGCGATTCCTTTCGAGGATGGTGAGGGATCTTCAGATTTCCTATGTTAGGTGAGACAATACTGAATGGGAGACGCGTGAATTCCTTGGCGAATTCAGTGGCCAGCATTTGGTGGTACTGTCTTGGCCTGTTCCCTTCCAGGAGGCGTTTATGCGTTCCTGGCAGTCGCCAGCCGCCCTTTCTCTCTCCCCAACCCACCCTCGGGATTGGCATACCTAGAGACTCCCTCCGGGCGCCGCCGCCTGGCGCACGACTGTCCACCGGACTCAGATTCTCTACAATTTGACTGGTGGGGGTGAAGAGTGTTTTCTTTCTCTCGTGCGATGTCATGTATTACATCTCATCAGGCCCACCATGCTGCCTACAGTAGGCATTTGTGGTTGATGCTTTCCCAAATTTTACCATCAATGCCTGATAACAGAGCAAACCAGACAAGCTATTGCCCTCTCTGCTATAGGCCTGGAGCTGGCAAGACACCAAGCAAGGGCATCTTATGACGCCAATGAGGTGGCTTCCAGGCTTGCAGGGATAGCGATCTGTATTAGACGGATGGCATGGCTTCGTCTATCAAGGTTGTCACCCCTGACCCGGCGTAGGGTGATTCGGCTCTGCTTTCCGGGGACCCGTCTCTCTTCCTCCAGAGCTAGGAGACTTCTGCAGGGGCTTCCTCCGTCTCCCTGTCCTCGGGGGACACCTCCTAGCTCTTCTCCCCATAGGCTTCTCTTGATTAGTCCAGGGTCTTCCCCTTCTGTTTCTCACCAACAGGAGGCTGGGGTCTTGCTTCCTCAGGGTTTCTTATCCCCTCTTTTTGGGGAGCTTGGTGCTCACTGCTAGTAATGAATGGTGAAGATTGACAAGGAAGATATGAAAATTACGTATCTACCGTAATTCTTGGATCTTCCTTGTATCTTCACCATTCATTACTGATACCCCGCTCACCTTCCCTCAGTGGCCTCCTACTGTGGCTGCCTTCTTCCCGCCTCGCTCCTCTCCTTCCTTTGGCCTTTATGCCAAAAAAAAATTCATTCTGTTTTCCGTTCTTCTTGAATGGATCTTTTTCCTCAAGGTAAAGAGGAGACGAGTACGGTCTTTTCACCTATTCTGAGGAGCTCTTTCGACTGTCCTAGGGGTGACCTCTGGGCCTTAACCACATTGCTCGGTTCACAGCTCAAGAGACCGTCCCTTTGGCTTGGCCTCAAAAATTTAGATTGCCCCTGGCAGGTGTTATTATTGTCAGCTCATTCTGGCTGGTGCTTCTGGCACTTCTTTAGCCTTGAGCAGTTGTTCTTGCCTTGCCTTCAGGGAGTCTGACTGAGTTCCCACTCTATCCTTTCATACAAAGCTGCCTTCTGTAGGGCTTAACCCCTCCCCATACACTTCTGTGTTAGCACTTAACAGGGTGCTAAGGGGCTTAATCCCCTTCCTAGTTGGGCGCTCTCTTTCCGGAACAGATTTTCTGCCCGGGCAGTCTGTGAGCTTTCAGCTAGAGTGTAGGGGGTTGGCATGATGGGAGGTTAGAGAATCTGCCCTTTGTGTCCAATCTGTACAAGTGGTTCAGCTGAACCTTCTCTCAGTCCTGTCAGGAGGGATTCTTGCTCCCTTGTTTTTGGTTCCGAGCTTATAAGCCTCTCAACCAATGTATCTATGGGCAGTGTTCTCCCCTCCCCTCTCAGCATCCCTTGTTTTCTTCCCTTTCTTCTTCCTCTTCTGTTTCTCTCTATCTGTTCCTCCCTTGGAGCTGCCCCAGAAGGGAGGCCCTGCGGTCCCTTAGGGTAGGAATTCTCTCTCCTCTGTCTGTTCTCTACCGGCTTATTCCTTTTTCAGTTTATATCTTTTCCTTTTCTGTCCCTCAGCTCTCTTGCCTCGCCTACTTTTCCTCACCCTTTGTTTTAGCCTCTCCGGCTACAGAACTGGGATGGAGGAGGAGTCTCTTGACACCCTAGCAGCGCCCCTCGAGCGCATGGCGCAGCGCGCGCTCTCAGGGGCAGTGCCGCTGGAGCCGAGTCCGAAAAAAAAAAATCTCCCGTAGCGGGTGCGCGCCTCCGGCACTAACCCAAGCAGTAATGAATGGTGAAGATACAAAAGAAGATCAAGAATTACAGTAGGTATGTAATTTTCATTTCTGTGCTCATTCCATCCAGAGTCACCCTACTGGAGCAAAGGCCACCAGCTGCGCTGTATCTTGTAGGGGTTTGAGGTCAGATGGTGATGATTTGTGGGATTCAGCAAACCCCTTTCACTTGTTCCACAGAGATTCCAGCTCAGGTCTTTAGTAGTGAGGCCTCCCACCAGTGAGCCAGGCATTTTCACTCTGAGACAATATTGTTTATGCTGGTCCTCTTTTCTTGGGATAGGAGTTCTGCTTCAGCATTCTAATGGCACATGTTTCTGTTTGACTGCAGATGGCACTTTACTTCTGCACTGGAGTCTTGCAGGATGAGGTCCTTTTCCGGCACTATGCTCTCAACGTCCCCTTATACACCCACTTCACATCCCCGATCCGACGCTACCCTGATGTGATTGTGCACCGCTATCTTGCCTCTTCTATCGGTAGGTTATAACAGATTACAGTAAGTACAATATACTGTATAGAACAGTGTGATACTGTGTGATGAAAGCCTTGTGAGATACAGATATGGGGCTCCCCCCCCCCTTATTTTTCTTTACCTTGTCCTGCACCACAGTAGTCGGGACCATCACTGTTCTTCTGGGAGGATGGATGAGCAGCTGCCTTCAGAGTGGGCGCTAATCAGCTGGCACGAATGTTGGGTTGCCCACACCCTCCCACAAAAGGAGCCAAGTGTCCTGCCTCTATGGTGCCAGATTTTGCACGTATCACCTCTTATAAAGTACTGGTCTATGTTAACAGAAGAATCTCAGGTTGCCAGTCGTGTTGAAGGGTAATGGCCTGGGTGCCATCTAAAAACGAGGATATACCTCCTAAAACCACTCAGATGCAAAAAGCACACTTAAAGTTACAAGGTGAAAGGCAAGCTGAATAAAAAAAGCAAGTGTTTATTATCAGTCCGTATCTAAAAGGAATAGCCATGATATCCCAGTACTTTGCATCAAAACTGGTTACCAAGGAATAACATTGGCAGTAAAGCCAGGTTTTAAAGAAATTCAAAAATCACACATGCCCCAGTAAAAACAGGGCAGACTGGCAGTATAGCCTAGAGGTTAGAGGAACGAGGTGTGAATGAGCTTGATACATCCAGCAGACCAGACCTGAGTTTGATTCTCACAACCTCCACTTGCATACTGTGTGACTCTGAGCAAGTCACTTAACTGCCCATTGCTCCCAGGTCACCCCTGAAAACAGGCACTTGTGCCTAGTGGGCCTTACCTGGTTACCAAAGACAAAAATAAAAAAAGACTGGGTGGACTGCCGGTCTTATTCTTCCGACATTGCCTATGTTTCTGTGTAGTAAAAAGCATCATGGGAAGTATATCCATATTGCCACAAAATAATTTAATTGTTTCTGCTTTAAGCAGGAGTGCACCAGTCTAAAGTCTTTCATGTTAATTTGCATATACTCCATATGATGCTTTGTGTTATTTGGGTATGTGTGATTTTGTATTACTTTACAACCTGACTGTATTGCCAGTGCTCTTCCCGGGTAACCCTTGCCTCAGTGCCTTTGTGCTACAGTTCTTTGTCTTTTTTTTTCCTATTTTGGGGTCACCATGACTCAGACCAGTCCTTCCCATGGGTAGAATACAGATGGGTTCTGAGAAGGATGAAACTCATGTTTTCATATTCTGTATTCAGCCTTTGCCGATCTGGCACCATACACTCCAGCTTAAAGCAAAGCCAGTCTAAAGTCTTACATTGTGATTTGCATATACTTCCCATGATGCTTTACATCATTGGGATATGCATGAGTTTATACATGTGAGTTTGTATTTCTTATTTGTAGAAAAAAAGCTGATTGTTGGGCACTTCGGCATCCAAGTGGCCCTGTTCCTTTCTATTGCATTTTAGATTGCCCCTTCACCTCTCCCCTGCCCTTTATTAGATGTCAGTTTTCCTATTTCAAATCTGCTGTAACTTTTTTTGGGTTTTTAAATAGTTAAAACGTTTCAAGGGACTCTCACCCTTGTTCTGAAATGCCCACCATTTCACATCACTGCCCTAGTGACTGAGCTAGAGCAGCAGGGCCTGACACTATGGGATGCTGGGAGATGTCCAGCCTAACTTCAGCCACATAATCAAAGTTCCAACATAGAAGTGTTACAAGACAAATAAACTGAGGGTGGGGCACCACATAAATGGATTTGGAAATGAAAATAAATGGCAAGAAAAGGGAGGGAGGATGGGTCCGTCCAGTTCCCCTGATTGTAAATGGTGCTTTGCGTTACTGCAGTGAGTGGCAACCTGTGTGAGACTGACAGCTACCACCAGGATTATTGGCTTGGTTACTACTGTACCAGGCACCACCCTGTTAATATAATTGGTACCAGGAAGACCCTACCCTTACAGAAACAGATCAGTGTGTTCAGAAGATGTTAGAGGCGGGTCTGGGAACTGGGTGGGGGCTGTAGAAAAGAGCCGGGGTGCTGGTGAATTGGGTGAAAAGAGGTGTGTTAACCTTAAGGGGCTCCAGCACTCTGTACACAGGTGGTGATGGAAGGGTGAGGGAGAGGAGACTGCTGTTTTTTTTTTGTTGTTGTTTTTTTCTGCTTTCATTATAACTTTTTCTCCTCCAAAGCTGCCTGCCTAGCCCTCAAGTCGGGGTTTACTGACCCTAGTCATCCTCCTAGCCCCGTCTGTCCATACCCATGCCTGTCATCCTGGTGGGCTTGGGATTTTTCTGATTTCCTCCCCCTTTTCACCAACCACCCCCATAATGGTGCCACACTCCCTTATGATGGCCTCAGACACTGCAGCAGTTCCCTAAGGCAAACAGGCTTTCCACCCCTTCACAGTGGTTGCTGCAGTGTTGGACAGGCTCTCCGCCCCTTCACAGTGGTTGCTGCAGTGTTGGACAGGCTCTCCACCCCTTCACAGTGGTTGCTGCAGTGTTGGACAGGCTCTCCGCCCCTTCACAGTGGTTGCTGCAGTGTTGGACAGGCTCTCTGCCCCTTCACAAGGGTTGCTGCAGTGTTGGACAGGCTCTCCACCCCTTCACAGTGGTTGCTGCAGTGTTGGACAGGCTCTCCGCCCCTTCACAGTGGTTGCTGCAGTGTTGGACAGGCTCTCCACTCCTTCACAGTGGTTGCTGCAGTGTTGGACAGGCTCTCCGCCCCTTCACAGGGGTTTCTGCAGTGTTTGACAAGCTCTGCGCCCCTTCACAGTGGTTGCTGCAGTGTTGGACAGGCTCTCCACCCCTTCACAGTGGTTGCTGCAGTGTTGGACAGGCTCTGCGCCCCTTCACAGAGGTTGCTGCAGTGTTGGACAGGCTCTCCACCCCTTCACAGTGGTTGCTGCAGTGTTGGACAGGCTCTCCGCCCCTTCCCAGTGGTTGCTGCAGTGTTGGACAGGCTCTCCGCCCCTTCACAGTGGTTGCTGCAGTGTTGGACAGGCTCTCCGCCCCTTCACAGGGGTTGCTGCAGTGTTTGACAGGCTCTCCACCCCTTCACAGGGGTTGCTGCAGTGTTTGACAGGCTCTCCACCCCTTCACAGTGGTTGCTGCAGTGTTGGACAGGCTCACCACCCCTTCACAGTGGTTGCTGCAGTGTTGGACAGGCTCTCCGCCCCTTCACAGGGGTTGCTGCAGTGTTTGACAGGCTCTCCGCCCCTTCACAGGGGTTGCTGCAGTGTTTGACAGGCTCTCCACCCCTTCACAGTGGTTGCTGCAGTGTTGGACAGGCTCTCCACCCCTTCACAGTGGTTGCTGCAGTGTTGGACAGGCTCTCCACCCCTTCACAGTGGTTGCTGCAGTGTTGGACAGGCTCTCCACCCCTTCACAGTGGTTGCTGCAGTGTTGGACAGGCTCTCCGCCCCTTCACAGGGGTTGCTGCAGTGGTGGACAGGCTCTCCGCCCCAGTGTTGGACATGGCAGCATCCCCTTCCCCCAGCTGAAAAACACAGCCATTGGTAGTGCAGTCACCCAACTAGCCACATTCTCCAAGGCCACTCCCAAACCCAGATGCTGGCATGGCAGTGCGGGCCAACAGACGACTTTGAGAGACCTATTTTTTTAACAGGGATTTTTATTCTGGATTGTCACATGACAAAAATCATGACACTGAAAGTATCTGATTATTTCAGATAAAATCTGAGCAACTATGTTTAGGCCCCCAATGTAAAGGCTGCAGATTTGGGGGAGCTAGTCAGTCACATTAAAAACTCCTTATCTGTATGTTCTTGTTCACTTTAGGTTGTGGACTGCAGGTTGGCCTAAACATGAGCGAGGTTCAGAAACAGGCGGATCACTGCAATGACAGAAAAACGGCTTCCAAGCGCGTGCAGGAGCTGAGTGCGGAACTCTTTTTCGCTGTGTTTGTTAAGGTAAGCAAAGGTAAACCACATAATAGTAGGTATTATGGGGTTTGAAATGACAGCTTGAATAGAAAGGGATAAATCCACTCCACACAGCCCATCTCTTTTTGTGTAGTTTTAAAATTGAAGTTAGGGCTGGTTGGTGGTACCGTGGTAACCTGCTGCCACTGGCCTAATGGTCTGGGCCTTTCCAGAAATACAACATGAAAACAGTTTTATTTTCTGTTATAAAATGTGTATAAAAATCAAAAATCTGCTTGGCTGAGCAATTTTGAACCCAGCGTTGAATTCCCAGCTCAGTAACACTGGAAAAAGAGCCGTGACCTCACTGACCTGTTTACATTAAGTAGGCCCAGCTGTATCAATGCACCTCAATTCACTTACTTGTATTAAACAATATGCTTTATTTTTGTCTTTCTCTCGTTTTTAACTTGTTTATAATTTTGCTTATTTCAATGTGGATATTATTTTAAAAAAATATTTCTTTACTAACTCTAACAGACATGTTTCATAATCGCAATAAAGTTTTTCTGGGTGTGCTTTGTGCTCTGATAAGGGTGGAAGGAGATATGATAGAGACCTTCACATTCTTGAAAGGAATGAACATGGTAAACTGTGTGGAACTATTCAACAGGAACAGCGGATCTAGAACACAGGGACAGCATGGGGTGGCACAGAATCCCACAGTAAAGGCATGGCAGCCCTGAGGGCTCTGTCTCCTGGTAATTTAAGCCTGGAATTGGGATAACCAACAAACCAGCCTCGGTAGAGGGAAAAGGCTGGATGGGAACAGATGGAGATAAAGATCTTTCAGGTAGCCTGGACCAAAACCATGCAGGGACTTAGACGTTAACTAGCTAATCCTGAAGATGATGCAAAACTGAATAAGTAACCACTGCAGGTCACACAGCGCCAATATAATATGGTCATTCCAGAATGTTGAGCAGTCAGCTGCACTGCAGCATTCTGCACCAGCTGCAGGAGGGGCAGCAGTCCTCCAGATAACCCAGTAGTCCAGTCTAGATGTGACAGAAGACTGCCGTGTCGTACTCTAGTCCCCTAGCATAAGATACGATGGGAGAGAAGGTACATAAAGGGTTAACATATGGAATAGTCTACTCTCTGGGGCTGTAGGAACTAGCTCTGCTTGGGCTTTCAAAGCAGGAGAAGTGGAAAAGATGAACTTAAGTCCATACTTAGGCAATGTTTAAATGCACTTTTACTGTATTTTGTAAAATGTTTGTAATGATATCTCTCATATTTTGTATCCTGAATATTGTTGAACTCGCATTTGCATATCTCTTGCTTTTGTCCCAACTATATTTCTCTCTCACTGGTAATTGTATTTGTACCTGTACCCTCTGTATTACCAGTTGTTGTACTGTTTGTTTGTACCTGTACCCTCTGTATTACCAATTGTTGTACTGTTTGTTGTTTGTACCTGTACCCTCTGTATTACCAATTGTTGTACTGCTTCAGACTGTCATTTGTACCCTTCCGGGTCATGCCTGAAAATAGGCATTGCTTTGCCTAGTGCACTTACCCGGTTACCAAAGGCAAATAAATAAATAAATAATTTAGGAAGGTAGTATAGTTTAGAGGGTTAAAGCACTGTGCTTTAACCTGGAGATCCAGAAGACCAGAGTTTGAAACACACAGGTACCACTTGCGTTCTTTGTGACACCAAGCAAGTAACAACCTTCCTTTTCTCCTGGGAGACACCTAGAAATGAGCTTTGACTCAGTGTGACTTTCCAAGCCAAAGATTCTAAAATAAATTGAAGTAAAATTCAATCATCACAGTTCTAGGTTTATGCTAGTTTGGAAGGCATGCTGACCTCCTGTGGCTGTAGTATGGTACTGCACTGCAGCACATAAATCCTTTGTCGTGTTGCACTATACAGCTTTAAAAGCTGGACTAGACAGATTTCTGAGGGAGAATGGCATTGAGCATCTCACAGCATAAGTACAGTAGTATTGCAGTGATGATGATATTCAGCGTTGTTACCGTGCGCGAACCATGTTTGTGAATGGCAACATCTGGTCACCCTCATTCAAATATTATTATCCCCCTCCCAGGCACAGATGCTTGCTTTTCAGTTTAGCAGTTTGTTATGGTGGCAGAAAGTGGCACACGTGTTGCTCCATTTTCCAACGAGGGCCCCAGGATTTTGCAACCAAGCTGAAAGAACAAGCTCACCCAGGGCAATTAGTAGATTATACTTATCAGGGTTTTAAATAACTGCAAAATCGATTAGCATTTTCACAAGTAAAACTGCTAGTCAGTTGGGATAATGCATAGCTCGTGTCTCAATTTGTTTGGCAGTGTAAACTGCTAGAAAATGCATATACCTATTTTGCTGCAATTGATTACAATAAAAGTGTTAACCAGTTTTTGCAGTTATTTAAAACCCTGCTTATAATGTTAGATCTTACAGGAATCAATCTACAAATGAATGGGTTCTGAGTCAAAGGTGCTAGGACCCTGTAGGAGCCAGAACGTTTCAGGAAGGCTTGCACCGAGGTAGACTGCGCACATGCATGGCACCGTGAGGGGGCACTCACGGCACAGGCTTACCTCAGCACCAGTGCTCAACTGCCGCAGTTCCTTATTTCCCTGCCGTCGAGTGCACCTCAGTTACAACGTTGCTCACCCGCCAGGAGTTAGAGGAGTGCACACCTTCAGAAAGCACTACTGTCTGGAATACAGTCCAGGAGGGATACCAGTTTTGGTACTTCTGTCTTGCAGAACCTGTTTCCTAAATAGGTTCCAGACCCATCCTCCCACGGTACTGCTAGTGAGTCTGCACTTTTGTGAGGCATCATTGATGGATTCCTGTTGTTTGAAGACAAAAACTACTCACCACATATAGAATAGTGGATGAATGAACATCCACAACAAGGCTGTGTTTCCATCGAGGGAGTTGATGACATCATAGAGACCTTGAGAGCAAAGCTCGAGAGGTCTCCTTGGTATCATCAACTGCCTGAGATGGAAACGCAGCCTTAGTTGTGGCTGTTCGGCCATCCACTGTTTTGTGTAGTATATGAGTGCCTTCGCTTTGTTTCTCGTTATTTTATTTATGAAGTTACTTGCTGTGGGTGCCGCTGTGTCCCCGCTGGTGCTCCTGCTCACTCCCGTTCCCGCTGCTGGCACTTCTGCTCAATCCATCCCACTTCCCACTTTCACCTCTCCGCACCGCTTAGTTTTAAAAGAAAAAAATAACTAGTTTTTTCCGAAAGGGACCCGTGTATGGCTCTCTGTGCCCCGACTCTAAATTCAAAAGTCAGTGGCTTCGCTGCCCGGCACTCGCTAAATCGCGCTGCCATGTTTGTTTTAATTTTTACAGCGACGCTCAGCTGAGCTAGTCAGGTGACAGGTCAAGGTTAAAAAGTTATTGTAACGTTTTTGACCTTTGAACTGTCCTACAACAAGATTTCAGCAGTTGCCGAAATCCATGCACAATCGAAGGCACTCATGTACTACAGCAATGTTGTTCCTTCTCAGGGAACTATCAATGACCGTGACAAACCCTGACTCTGCTTCCCCTTCCAGGACCTGAAAATAGGTTCACACAAGAATCAGTGGTTAATTATTTATGTATTTAGTTTTTGCTAACTGGGTAGGTGCACTAGACAGATCCTGCCTATTTTCAGGCACGACCCGGGGGAGGGGGATACAGATGAATGCCAACTGACCTTGAACCAGATTAAGCTGTTGGTGGTATTTTTAGTGAATGAGGGAAATTTGGTTAGAACACCGGGGAAATTCCCCTACTCTTTTCGATAAGTGCCATGGGATCTTTAACATCCACCTGAACTACCACCAATCCAGGCAGATGGGACCTCGGTTTTACGTCTCATCCGAAAGACGGCACTTCAGAAGTGCAGCACCCCTCTCATGCTGCACTACAGTGTCAGTACTGGGATATTAACCCAAGTGCCAGATGTGGGAACTGAACCCACAGCCTACTGATCTCCCGGCCTCAGAGGCAAGTGTGCTACCTACTGAGCCACTGACACTTATCTTAAGGTTGCTTGAGCATTACTGTTCGCGGTTCCTTAGCAATTGGTAAAATGTGACCATTTTAATCTTACATGATATCTACTTCATTTTTTTTTTTTTTTTTTTTAATTTTAAAGAAACTGAAAAATCTTCTATTAGCCGTTTAGCTAGATCTTCCTTTGTCAGTCTTCACCATTCATTACTGCTGGGTGTAAGCCAGATGTGTGCACCCGCCACGGGAGCTTTTTTTCTATTTTTTGAGGGAGGAGTCGGCGCTGACAGCGCCATCCATGAGCAGAACGCACTACGTGGTGCGTGAGGGGCGGCCATTAGGCACTGCTGACTCCTTCTCCATCCCACTTCTGTTTCTCCCACCATCGAGGCTGGACCTGCTGCACAAGTTCAGAAAAAGTTTCTACACCATTTGGCCTTCCTTTGATGCAGAGTTTCTCGATGCCGCTTCTTCATCCCGGTTCTACATCCCGATGCCATTGAGCCCAGTAAGACTGTTCTTTTTATATATTTCGACCACCCAGGATCTTTGCTGTTTTTGATATTTTGTTTACATCATGTCTGATTCGGGGGGGCCAAGTGTAAATCCAAGGCGGGTCGTGCCCCTATGCATCAGTGCCCCTGTGGCCGGCACTTCTCTGTCACGGATCGACATGATGTTTGTCTCCGGTGCCCGAGACCCAGTCATGATATGGATCATTGCAACACCTGTTTCTCCATGGACTGCCGTGTACTGTAAATCCGCATGTTCAAGATCAGCAGGGCTCTGCTGACTTTTGGAGGATGAGGCCAGATCTCTAGACTCTTCCTCCGGGTCTATATGATCCAGTGAAGAGGAGGCCTCCTCCCCACTTCTAGCCTTGCCAAGGAGGAGGTTTCTTCTTCGGCGCCAGAGGAACGGCATGATTCCTCCTGGAGTCACGTCGCTGGTGCCATCCTGACAGTCACCTCCACAGAGGTGCAGGCTCCTCAAGTGTTGCTGCCGTCAGTTGCGGGGCCTGGCACTGGCGGACCCTCGCCGCCAAGCAGTGCTGCTCTAGATACTGGTGTCATCTGCGGTGCCGGTGATTTGGGCGGCGCCATCAGAGCCTCTCTGGGTTCCGGTGCTGTCTGCAGCACCAGGGACTCGGGCGGCACCATTAGTGGCACCACTCTGGGTTCAAGCGCCGTTGGCGGTGCTGCTCTGGGTTCGGTGCTGGGGACTCAGGCGATACCACTGGAGGTGTCATATCCTGTGGTGGTGCTGTTCGCGTGCCGCCACCAGGGACGCTCCTGGGTTGCCTCTCGAGGTCGCTCTGTTGTTCTCCTCCTTTCTCCTCCCGAGGCTCAAAGGTGGGACCCTGGACTGGCAACCCGATTCTTCGGAGTCTGAGATCTCAGTGCGCCGCAGCATCAGGCGGCCCAGAGTTTCTCTTCCCAAGTCCCCGGAGCAGGTTGTCTCTGGGGTTCCCACAGCTGGGGGAGGCGTGGGATCCCCTCTGGGTGATGTGTCTGGAATTCGGGAGGGGGTACCCTCATCTTCTTGGACATAAAGTCTCCACCACTCATTCACAGTAATGAGATCTGTGCCAGAGGCACTGGGACCCAGCAGGAGCAAACTTCTTCCGAGAGGGCCAGCGCCAGAGATGTAGCCGCGAGGAGCAGCACAGCGAACCCCGGTTGTGCAGTAAAGACTATCTCGGCGTCAACCCTCCAACCGCCTCCGTTCCTTTTTTCCCCGCTGTTGAGTGCGCTTCAGTGACATTGTTGCTCGCCCGCCGGGAGTCAGACTTCAAACTAGCAGCTTAATTTTCAGTTTTTTTTTTTGTTTTGTAGTTTATATTCGAATAAGTACCGATTTATATTTAATTCTACTTATTACAAGAAAGAAGTCTTCAGCCCTCCATTGACGGAGTCGACCATGAGCGGGTCCGGTGACGGTAGTGAGAGTTCGTATGAAAGCTGTTCAGTCAGCCTTGCTGGGTCCGGTATGCTGCCATCTCCGGGGTCTGGCAACGGACGGTCCAGTGCTCAGGTTGATGGGCAGTCTCCCCGAAAGCATAAAAAGAAACGGTCCCACTCACGGCACCATTCAGTCTAGAGTTCTTCTACGGCACAGAAGTCAAAAAAGGAACGGCAGCACTCAAGGTCACCCTCTGGTACGTCTGCGTGTAGACGGTCGGTTATTAGGGCCAGGCGCCAGTCTCCACCACTGTCGGAGTCACCGGTTTCTGTCTCTGGTGACTGACCTCCTCGACACCGGAGCCCCTCCCCGCCTGTTGGAGGGGCTTCCGATGAGCAGTTTCACCATTGGGCTGCTCTTATGGAGCAATGGGCTTGGAGGTTGGTCCAGTTGCCTGAACCAGTCAGACCGAGGCTTTCGGGCCATTTGGGTTCGGAGGGATGGGTAGGGCGGTTGGGCCTTCCTAGTCGCACGATGCCTTCTTCGGTGCCGTTGACTCCACGCTCGGGTGTTTTTCCCCCTCACATGGCTGCAGTGCAGGGGCCACACCGATGCCTCTGTTGCCTGCCAATTTTTCTTCTTTTTCTTCAAATCACAGTTTTCAGACCTTTGGGACTGTCTGGCCGCCGTAGAGTCTGTGGCACCATGGTGTCTGTCAGCACCGTGTGCTGGGCCATTTCTGATGGCGCTGACTTCCTTGTGCTCGGTGTCATTTTCTTCGGCGCCGAGGTTTGGTGCGGCGGCGTCCAGCCTCCACGGGTTCTTGACTCCTATTCTTTCCTCTTCTATTCTTCCTCCTGATTTTCACTCCTTTCCTGTCCATACAGTCCCTCCTGGACTGTCAGGAGATGATTTTGAGCCTGACCCAGATCTTCGACTGGGTGATGATGTTGATAACACTGCCTTGGGAGCAGGGATCAATCCTTCTGCAGAGTCTGTGGTCGAAGACCTTTCCTTTAAGTCTCTGCTTAAAAATTTAAATTCTACTCTTTCTCTCCAGACTACAGAACTCGATCCTGGGAAGCTTTTCAGACTCCAGTACCTACATGTCCTGGAGAGACCTAAGGATTTAACACCTCCGGTACAGCCCTTTTTCAAGACCCTCTCTCAGATGGTGTGGAAGACTCCGTCTCTCACTCCTTCTGTGGCTAAGTCCATAGATAGGAAGTATGCCCCTCCCAAGGATCGCCCCATGTTGGCCTCACAAGCTTCTGCTGATCCCATTTTAGTCCTGGCAGAGAATGATAAGGCCGTCCTTCCTCAGGTATCTACAGCCCGGCCTATAAATAAAGAATTTCTCAAGATAGGCACCTTAGGTAAGAGAGCCTTTGCTGCCTCCACCTTGGGTATGCCCATTGCTAGCTACCAGAGTTATTTTTCTCAATATGAGTATGTTCTTTAGCATTCACTCAAACAAATGGTAGAAGCTGTGCCCGAATCATAAGTTAATTCAGAGCTTTTTCAGACCATAACCAGGGGTATCGAGTCCAACGACCAACAGGTTAAAGCTGCAATGGATGTTTTCGATACCGCTTCCTGAGCGGCGGCGGCTGTCATTTGTACCCGTCGCCACTCTTGGCTATGTACTTCGGACTTCACGAATGATGCCAGCAGCAGGTCATGGCTATAACTTTTGACAGCATGTATCTGTTCGGGCTTCAGGTGGAGCAAGCTCTGGAGGCCACACAGAAGACTAGGTCTGCCATTAAGACGGCTAGACCTGCACCCGCCTCCTCCGGGGGGTGTGTGCAAACAAGCATCAATTTCACAACCGTCAGTCCTTTCGGGGCAGAGGCAGAGGAGGTTTCAGCAAAAACCACAGCCCTCAGCCACAAAAGAAAACACAGCAGAAGGCACAAGGGCAGAAAGCGCCCAGTGCCACCTTCTGAGTTTCTGGCCCAGGTCCCACTTCAGCTGTCTGAGGGGGACTCCTCCTCAGCGGTGGGAGGACGTCTGACTCAGTTCTACAACCAGTGGAAATCTATCACATCAGACAAATGGGTCCTCCGGATAATCCGCGAGGGGTACTCTCTCAATCTTTCAGAACCTCCTCTTGATCATACTCCCAAACGACAGCCTGGGCTGTCAACAGTACAGTTAGACCTTCTTGCTTCTGAGGTATAAGGCCTTCTGAACAACAGGGCAGTAGAAGTAGTTCCACTGGATCAACGAAACACAGGTTTCTACTCCCATTACTTCTGGTCCCGAAGAAAACCGGTGGCATGCGTCCCATTCTGGATCTCAGAAAGTTAAACAAGTTCCTTCACAAGGAGAAGTTCAAGATGATATCACTAGGTACCCTGCTACCTTTGCTTCATCAACACGATTGGGCCTCTCTGGACGGCAGGATGCCTACCAGCACATTCCTATACACCCAAAGCACCACAAATACCTAAGGTTAGGTGGCATTGGGTCAACACTATCAGTTCAGAGTCCTGCCCTTTGGGCTATCCTCAGCGCCTCAAGTTTTTACAAAGTGTTGTGCAATTCTCGCGGTGCATCTCAGGAAAATTGGAATACAAGTGTTCCCATATCTGGACAACTGGCTCCGAGCAAGTCCCTCCAGACAAGGAACTCTGGACGCTGTAGCCACGGCCTCAGACTTCCTCACATCCATGGGAGTCCTGTTAAATCTCAAGTCGCAGTTGCAGCCCTCCCAGAAGCTCATCTTTATAGGAACTCTTCTGGACACCTCTGTGCAAAGGCATTTCTCCCAGAGGACAGAAGGAGCGATATCTTACAGATGGCCTGATACATCAGAGAAAACAGCTCGGTTTGAGCTATCTCGATGCAACGGATGCTGGGTCTCATGGCATCCTCGGTGTTCACTGTACCCTTAGCTCATCTCCACATGAGAAAATCTCAGTGGATGCTCAGTACTCAGTGGTCCCCAACCACTCACCCACAGTCCTTTCCCATCAAGGTGAAAGAACCTCTGAAGAGGTCATTCGCCTGGTGGTCGCAGGAGGGCAACCTTTTTGCGTCTCCACTCAACACAAAACTGCCTCTCTTCTGCTCCAGAAATCCAGGACTTGGCATTTTCTGTCAGGATGCATTCAGGCTGCGGTAGACAAGACGTTTCTATACGCCTTTCCTCCTCTTCCCTAATTCAGAGGGTACTACTAAAATTGGAGTCTCGGGGCAGAATGATTCTCATTGCCCCTTCTGGCCTCTGCAGATATGGTTCCGCTGCTCAACAGTCTGTCGGAACCCCCGAGGTTGCTTCCCCTTCAGATGAACCTTTGGAGCCAGGGTCCATCCCAATCTGAGGTCACTTCACCTTCACGCTTGGCTCCTGAAGAGATAGAGGTGAATAGGTTCAGTGTTTCTGGTAGAGTTTCAGATATTCTTTTGGATGTGCGTAAGCCGACCACTAGAAAAACCTACACTGCCAAATGGAAGCATTTCTCTATCTGGTGTGCAAAATTCTCTTGGAACCCCTTTTTCCTGCCCTCTGAATAAAGTCTTGAAGTACCTTTTAGACCTCTCAAATACAGGTCTGCAGTACTTCACAGTCAAAGTTCATCTTTGTGCTATTTCGGCATATTATGAGCCGATATTTTCCATGTCACTGGCTCAGTTACCTGTAGTTAAGAGGTTTCTTAGGGGTATTCTGCATACTAGACCTCCTGTCAGACATCCAGTTGCAGCCTGGGACATTAACCTTGTGCTAGGCATGCTCACTCGTAAACCTTTCAAGCCTCTATCTACTTGCGACTTGAGGTTTCTCACTTGGAAAACGGCCTTCCTGGTGGCCATCACTTCAGCCTGCCGAGTTTCTAAAATACATGCACTGGTCACAGACCCCCGTACACTGTATTTCACAAGGACAAATTAGTTCTTAAGACTCATGCTAAGTTTCTCCCTAAGGTTGTCTCAGAATTCCATCTAAACCAACCTTTGGTCCTTCCTACCTACTTTGCAAATTTCCAGAATGAAGGGGAGCGTACCCTTCATTCACTGGATGTTTAGAGAGCGCTGTGATTCTACCTAGATAGAACAAAAGAAATTCGCAAGGCTCAACAACTGTTGGTTTCCTTCAGTGAGACCTGGCTGGGTCAACCTGTCGCTGTTAGATGTATTTCAGCGTGGCTAGTGGTATGCCTTCACCACTGCTATTCTGTGGCACAGGTCAAGCTGGAAGGCAGAGTGTACACTCACTCTGCCGGAGCAGTCGCAGCATCTCTGGCAGAAATCCGCAACATGTCCATTGCGGATATTTGCAATGTGGCTACTTGGAGCTCAGTGCATACTTTAGTTAAGCACTACACCCTGGATGTCCATGCCAAATGACAACTGTCGTTTGGCAGGACCATTTACGGACTTCTGTTGTAAGTATGTGAAGCTCTTTATCTCCTGCCGCCCATTTTGGGGGGAGAGATTATTCATTTCCTCCCATTAGTGTGAATGAGTGGTGGAGACTTTATGTCCAGGTAGATATGGAAATTACGCATCTACCATAATTCTTGATCTTCTTGGACGAAGTCTCCACCACTCATTGACACGCCCACCCACCATCCCCTGAGCTCACTTCTCTGTTTTTGGTCTTTACTCCCTCAATGGCTGGCCTGTGAAGACTTTATTGTTGACCCTTCTTACATGGGTCATTTGAACTATCTTATGTCCGATTTTTAGGTTAGTCCTTCTAGGTTAGTTACGCTGCACCTCCTCGGAAAAAGGCACTGAGGTGGTTGGAGGGTTGATGCCAAGGTAGTCTTTACCACATGGCAGGGGCTCGTGAGTGCGCTCTCTGCTCCATCTCTGGCACCGCCCTCTTGGAAAGTCTGTTCGCTGGGTCCTAGCACCTCCCGCGAGATCCCATTAGTGTGAATAAGTGGTGGAGACTTCATCCAAGAAGATCAAGAATTACTATAGGTATGTAATTTCCATTTCTGCAGGGCCTGGGCGGCTGCCATTCTGAGTCTTAGGCCCGGGAGAGGGGGCAGAGATCCTGCTCTGTGGCTCTCCCTCGGGGGTCTGCAGAGCGGGAGGTCAGAGTCTGAGGGGTTGAGAGGTTGAGGCGAAGAGTGGCGGTGCATCCCCACTGCCCTGGGGGGTGGGGTGGGGAGAGGTCGCAGTGCTGAACCTCGCCTTTCCCCTCAAGGGCGCCTTTGGGTGGCAGCACAGAGGGTTGCCCTTCTGGACACATGCAACCACAGTCACGTCACGGGAGATTCCCCTTCTGGGCTCTTCTGGAGTTTTCCTTCTCAGCTTTCTTCTTCGCAACCCAGGTGGTCTCAGGGCCCCCAGTCATGGTGGCATCATTCGCTGGATCTCAGAGCCCCGGCAGAGGCCGGGCATCTTCTTTCAGGTGCCCTTCACCCATTTCTCTGCAGACACCCCCCCCTTCCAGGCCATGTGGGTCCTGCTGGGCCCTTAACTTGGGAGACATTCAGAGCTACTGCAGCGGCCTTTCCTTCCTATGTTAGGGCCATGGACGAACAGATCTTCTGCCTGTGCCCCTCACCGCAGGAGTCTTCTAATCATTTGAGCTCGACTTCCTCCTCGTCTTTCTCTTCTGAGGGAGAGAAACTTCCTGTCCACCTGTCCTGTGACGCTGATTTCACTGAATATCAGCAGTGCCTTTCAAGACTGGTCACGGAGCTCCATATTTCCTTGGTTTGCAGGGACAATACCGAGTGGCAGATGAGTGCATTCCTCAGTGAATTCAGGGCTTGCCCTTGTGGTGCCATCCTGGTCAATCCATTTCCAGGAGGTGTCTGTCCACACCTGACAATCTCCAGCCGCCCCTTCTCCAGCCCTAGCAGACTGCAGGAGATGGTATTATGTCCCACCCCGAGTCTCTAGATTCTCTACCTCACCCACCCTCAGGTTTGACATCCCTAGACACTCCTTCCGGGCCGCGGCGCTTGGCACATGATCGACCCCCAGATCCGGATTCCGCAGAATTCTATCGGTGGTGAAGAAGAGTCTTGTCTTCGGCTCTTGCGTTGATGTACATAGGTTCACATCAGGCACACCACGCTGCCTACAACAGGCATCTGTGGTCGATGCTGGCTCAGGTTCTGGCATCTGTGCCTGATATGGAACAGTCCAGACAAGCCATTGCCCTCTCTGCACAGGGTCTGGAGCTTGCAAGGCACCAGGCAAGGGCATATTATGATGCCAGTGAGGTGGCTTCCAGACTAGCAGGGACAGCGATCTGCACAAGGCGGATGGCATAACTTCTTCTCTCCAGACTGTCACCCATTGCCCGGCATAGGGTGACTTCTACCGCTTTTTGGGGGACCCGTCTGTTTTCCCGCAGGGCGAGGAGGATTCTTCAGGGGCATCCTCTGTCCCCCTGGCCACGGGTGACACCCCCTAATCTTTAGCCACCTTAGACTGCCTCAGTCTATTGGCTAGGGTCTTCCCTTCCTGCTTTCCACCAGTAGGAGGCTGAGGGATCTGTTCCCTCAGGGCTGAACATCAGGTCCACTCCGAGGGGGCCTGGTACTCACCCAGTAGTAATGAATGGTGAAGACTGATGAGGGAAGATATGAAAATCACATACCTACCGTAATTCTTGATCTTCTCTTGTATCTTCACCATTCATTACTGATTCCCGCCCACCTTCCCCTCTTCGGCCTCATTTCTTGGGCGTCTTCCCCACCCTGCTCGCCCTCCCCCCACTCTAGGTCAGTTGGGGGCTGAATCCCCCAGGTACCTCAGGACCTTCTGTTCCTTCTCTGAAGCCACAGAGATTCTCTTTGCTGTGGTGTCCCCAGCTTGGGGCTTCTCCATAATCTGGAGTTTTTCCCTACGGCTTGTACTTCTCAAGACACTCCTAGGGAGTCAGAAGGAGTTTCCTTCCCTGTCTCTGTTTGTTCTCCACACAAATATATTGCGCCCTTCTTGAAGGGGCTCCTATACTGGTACTCAGTCATGTGACTGTATACTCAATTTTTCCTACACCTAGTCGTGACTCTCTCCTCTTCGGAACAGATAATTTTCCCCTTTTGGGGACAATCTGTGAGCTCTCGGCTTAGGTTGTGGTTAATTGGATAGCTGGGTGGGAAGGGAAATCTGCCTTCTCGAAAACAAGCCGTACAGATGGTTCAGTTGAGCCACCTAATAACAGTCTCTAGCTGGAGGGATCCTTGTTCCTTGTCCTCAGTCTTTTAGGACTGGTAAGCTCAAGCCAGTTTTCCCCAGTGGTCGTGGCAGATTTCCCCCCACCACCCTTTTCTTCTTTTTCTTCTTCTTTTCTTTCTCTTCTATTCTTTTCTTTCCTTTCTCAGAACCGCCCGAGGGAGTGAGGCCCTGCAGTCCCTTAGGGTAGGGTTCTTCTTTTCTGTCATCTCTTCAGCTCATTCCTTTTTCAGTTTATTTCCTTTCCCTTGTCTATCCCTCGGCTGCCTTGCCTCGCTCTTCTTTTCTAACTTATTTTCGCCTCTCCAGCTTTATAGAACTGGGATGGAGGAGGAGGAGTGTGCGGCGCCTAACGGCTGCCCCTCACGCACAATGTAGTGTGTTCTGCATGTGGGCAGCGCCATCAGCGCCGACTCCTCCCTCCCAAAAAAAAAAAGCTCCCGTGGCAGATGCGCACATCCGGCTTATACCCAGCAGTAATGAATGGTTAAGAATACAAGAGAAGATCAAGAATTACGATAGGTATGTAATTTTCATTTTTAGTGGTCACTGCTCTCAGAGGGGTTGGGCCCTGGTTGTCTGTCAGATCTCCTGAATCCTCTCCAGCCCTCATGCTCTCTTCGCTCCAGCTCTGAGGGTCTCATCTTGGTTGCAAGGGCCCTTCTGAAATCCTCTAGGGATCGTACATTAAAGGTACCCTGCCCTGCGGTATGGAACGTTTGCATATGGTACTGATGGAGGCCGTCAAAAAAATGGAGTTAAAGACATACCTGTTTAGACTGGCTTTTGAGGAGCAGAATGCTGGCTCCATGATGCTGAGCGAAGGGGTTCGTTTGGCACGCTGGCGACCTGGGTTCGCGCCCCGAGCCCGGGTGTCAGGAGTGGAGACTGGCAGGGAGGGGGTTTAGGGCGTCCATTGGACACTTCCCTCCTGGGGGTGGACTGGGCGGCGTGAAGCCTCGACACGCTGCTGAACATCCCGCCTCAGGTTGCGTCACGATCAGGCCCAGCACGGGAGTGGAGGAGTGGGAGAGCAGGAACGGGAAGTGCCCCCGATTGACCAGATAGCTAACTGTCCCCATCGCCACAAAGTCTCGGAGTGTCTGTACCGACCCTGCAGCGCCCAGGATACGTAGTTGTGCCTAAGGGCACCCCCCGGAAGGAGGGACCCACCTGACGAAGGGTTATGTCGGGTTACCCGGGAGGGCTGCTAATAGGGGCAGTGGATGGCAGCAGGGGACGGAGTGGTGGCGGGTGCACCTTGGAGGCCCGAAGTAGTGGGCAGTTGGGGATGCCTGGGGAAGGAGCAAAAAAACAAAAAAACAGGATTTTGAGGAGCAGAATTAGTCCCTGGATGTTCCCTGTGATACAGCTGCTGTTTTAATTTTAAATTGCGACAGTGAGAATTGTGTGTTTGTTTGGCTAGTTTTATGGTATTAATTTGTTTTGTTTATTGTATTGGTTTAATCTGCCAGTTTGTTGTTGTATGGTGCCCAGAGCCTCTGCAGAAAGGTGCCTTATGAATAAAATTACTATTACTAGCTGTAGAAACAAACCTGACGTTAGGACAGCAGAGGGAGTGTAACAAAGTACACAGTTTGAACTTGCATTCTGAATTCAAAAATTAGCGTAAAGTTCTGTCTCTGGGGCATCACACTGTGGCAGGATGTTGCACTTTTGTAAGGCCCATTGAAGGGTCCCTGAGAAGAAACATGAGTTGATTTTTTTTTTTTCTTCCATCCCCCTCAGTTGGACGCAGTTCACAAAAGGTGGTACAGATTAGGGCTGCAAAGATTCCCTCAGTTTCTGCAGGAAGGAGCAATTAAAACAGTTGACCAGTTAAGGAGGGCAAGTAATCTACAAAGGAGAGACTTTTTTTCAGATAGCTCCAGGTCGCATATTTTATTAAAGAGAGTTCACACTAACAAGAGGTCAGTGGTATATTAAAGTGGGGGCAGGCTTAGTGATGAAGCAGCAAGTTTCTAACATGGCGCAGATTTGTAGGACTCTGGGGAGGGAATTCACCAGATCTGGGATAGTTGGGAGGAAGAATTGGGGACCTGCCTCACTGAAAAAGCCTAGACAACCATCTAGGAAGGGGTGTTCAGAACATCGGCATCCAACAACTGGGAGAGTTCCCTTGGAAACTGACCATGAGGTACTTCCTCACACCCAACAAGAGAAGGTAATACACACGGGGGACACTTGACCTCTGCTGGAGATGTGGGATGGTAGGAACCCCTTTTCATATCTTTTGGGGTTGCCCAAAGTTGTACCCTTCTGTAAAGAGGTGGAATTAGCAGTTAAGCAACTCATGGGGAACTACAGTACCCCTCAAATTCGAGCATTTTAGTTGTAGGGAAGTTTCCTCCACGAGTGTAAACAGATGGGAAGAAAATCATTTTATGGCATTCTAGTTGCAGAAGCCTGCAATGCAGTTGCAAAGAATTGGCAGTCAGTCAGTTGTCCAACCGTGGAGGAGTGGATAAAGGTGGTAAAAACAAAACAAGAGATGGAACAAATCCCTGCAGATCTTAGACTTTGAGATCATTCTGCAAATGCCTATTTAATAATATAATTAGTACTATACTATAATAGTAATTTAATAATATAATTTTTGAATGCCTGTTTTGGCATGCTGGCTTCCCTTTATGGACTTTATGAAGGAGAGGGAGGGCAGATCTGTTTTGTCCCAAATAGCTGAAGGGTCATTTAAGCTGACTAATGCTCCTTAACCAAGAAACAGAAACAAAACAAACAGGCAAGTCAAATGTTCAAGCTACTGGTTTTATTCAGTTTTACTGGTTTTTATTGGACTTGATTAATTTGTCATTCACTGGGAGTCATGACAGGCATGTTACGTCGAACTTAGTAACATATATTGAAGGGCATGGATATGACATTATTTGACTTTGCATTAACAACTTGTAGTAATGTCGATGGAGTACTTCACGCTGAATATCTAATCTTTTTCTTATGTTACGCATCCTGTAACCTGACTGCAATAAAGAAATAAAAAAAAAAAAAGCTTGTTGTGGTCCCCTCTGGTGAAGGGTTGACTTTTGTCTCTTCCTGGCCTTTGCCCGCTGCATCTCCCGTTATTGCTAAACTGGTTACCAAAGCTCCATTGCTTTTGCTGTCATTGTGGAGATTTCTGCCCCCCCCCCGTAAGTCCTGAATTTATTTTGAAAGGGTGGGAGGGAGTTCAGATGGAGATCCTTATCTCAGCTTCTTTTATTGTCACTTTTTCCCTTGAGGTGGGGCTGCGCTCCCTCTCCAAATAGGAGTGAGCTTCTGAACAGCAGGCGCATGATGGGTGACTTCTATTGGTTGTCTTCATGACAGAATTTAAGGCAGAGTACTCACCTGGATCTGTTTGGCACCGTGGCAGTCCTGGTGCCTAGTCTCATGGAGTCCATGAATGTGTCTGCTGGTTATCCTGCTGACTGCTTGACGTTGCCCAGAGTCTTCCAGAAGCACCTGTGCCATGGCTTCCAACCACCTGAGATGTGCCTTGCTGGTGTGCAGGGCTGTCATGTTGGTTCTTGGCAGTATGCCTGCTATCCCGTGCAGTCCCTTCATATTCTCCTTGATTCTCTTATCCCTGCTGTCCTCTCTGCCACCCCCTTACCTAGCCCTTGTGACTCCCTTGTGCTTATCCTAGGCTCAGTTATATGTCTAGTTTAGGGTTACCACCTGTCTCTATTTTCGCAGGACAGTCCTGATTTGGGCAACTGTGTCCTGCAAAAAAAACATGAAATATACCACATGTCCTGACATTATAGTAGAAAAAATATTTCTAGGGACATGGATATGTTGTTCATCCACACTCATTGGCAGGTATCCTTGCCGCTTTAAATCTTGCCGGAAGGTCTTCAAGCTTGCTCCTCCCACCCACCCAGGTGGTATAACTCTCGGCTCCGCCCCATGACGCCAGATCTTCCTACCGCTTGGAAGCTCAGGTTCCTCCTTAACGCTCTGCGTTTGAGACTGGTTCCTATTTCTCCGCTTAGCGGATTTAAAAATAAATTTTGCGAAAAGACTTCAGTTCATCCCTCGCGGCGCGGCGGACAGATCGACTCCTGGATTTCGGAGATGCCCATGCGGGCAGAAGATGTCTCGGACGGATCCACACTCACGTGTTCTACTGCTTAGGCCTTGAGCACGACCCGCGGGCTTGCGACCTGTGCTCATCTTTCTTGGCCTCGTCCTCGAAGACCGTGCTGCCCGATTGCACCTGGGCCGTCCGAAGCGTTCCCTCGGTGAAGTCCAGGAGGCCCGGTTACGGTGTCCGCGGGCGGCGTGGTTTCGGCGGATCAGCTCGAAGGATGATCGCCTCGAAGAGGAGGCGGCGGCGCGTCGTATTTCCTCGCCGCGGGCATTTATCCCGCTCTCTCTGGGTTCTTCTTACACGGCTTCTTTGAGCTTTGTCTGTCCCTCTCCACTAAGGAGAAGGGCCTCGTCTGCTGGACCTTATTCTCGGTCCAAAAGAAGGACAGGGTAAGTCCCTCCGTCGGCGCCTTGGGGCGGGAAAGGTCCCTTCCTCGAGTCGCCGACCGCCGGCTTCGGTCGACCGCCGCTCGCCACTGGCCTCACGGTGTCCCCTGCCAGGTCAGTTGACCGAGACTCCCACCGACGTAAGTCGAGATTTTTCTGACCTGCTGGACGGCTGTCGCCTTTAGCAGCCGAGATTCCCTCCCGGTTCCCCGGGAGGAGTTGAGGATCCCGTGGGCTCGCCTGTGCCTCCGGTTCCGGAGCCCTCGGATGGACCATCCGAGCCGAAGGGAGTGCCGGTTCCGGCCGACACCTCCCCGCACCGACCTCGGAAATTCCGGGACTCTCAGTCTCGGTCTCGGACCTCTTCGCGGTCCAGCCGATCCCACCGTCATAGGCGGTCTCGGTCTCGGCACCGCGGTAAGCGGCGTCGCCGCTCGTCCTCCTCCTCGGACGAGGGGAGGCTTCGGCGTAAATTACGTCGACGGTACGAGGACCTTATGTTGCAACAGCTCCTCCTGGCCGGGAGTAAGCCGACCCCGTCGCCTTCCCCGGCCATTAAGTGGCTGTCACCGGAGCGGCCGACACAACACCTCGACTTATCCGAGGAGCCATACCCAGGCCGGTTATTCGCCAAAATCAGCTGCTCCACTGATTCCGTGGAACCTCCGCCTCCACAGCCACCAATTGGGGCTCCACCAAGGATTCGTCGGCTGCAGGGGTCCACCCCATCGGCTGTCAGTTACCCCACTCCCGACCGACCTCGCAGGTGAAGAGCGGCTCAGGCCACAGGCAGCTCTTCGAGGACTCTTCCAAGTCCGAAGATGATTCCTCCTTTTCTCCAAGCGACTGGACTTGGAGTCTTCAGGAGGTCAGTCAATTGACGATAGCCCGTCGTCTTCCTAGGACTGCTCGCTCATCTCGGAGTCCACCGGATGGAGCGCGAACCGTTTCCAAACGGGCCAGGTATCCTCACGGAGATTCTGGACCGAGGGATTCTCCGGACGGAGGCTTTCCGTGGCCGAGGCATAGTGGGTCCGCACTGGAGCTTTGGCAGCCTCTGCTTCCTGCCCTGCGCCGGCCAGGATGGCCAGGAAGTATCACGGTCCCCTACGGTTCCTTGTCCGGTTTTTGGAACACCCCTCTGCTGGGGGTTGATTTACCGACAGCGGCGTTTTCGGTAGCGCCCGGCTCCCTTGGGGATGTGGACAAACCTCCTAACAAAGAGTCCAAGAATTGGACTATGTCGGTGAAAATCTACGCTCGTCCTCTCGGCCTTCGTCAGGCCAGTTCGGCCCGTCCTCATGGCACATTTTCTCATGCCCTGTTGGGCTCCTGGATGAGGTCATCCCTCATCTTCCCGCCCGATCTGCAGACTACGGTTAAGCAGGTGCGGGACCAGGGCAGGGCAGTGGCCAAACAGCAGCTCAGACTGCTTTGGATATAGGGACTCATGTGCCAGATCGGTGGCGGCCGCAGTGGCTATGCGTCGGCGGGCTTGGCTGAGGATATCCACCTTTACTCCGGATACCCAGCACAAGTTGGCGGATGTTCCCTTTTTGGGGACTGACCTCTTCGGCCCTGGGGTGGAAGGTCACCTGCAGAGGATCGAGAAGTCCAATGCTACCTTGGACTCGGTCTCTTCCGCTCAGAAGGACAAAGGCCGCAAACCACAGCCTAAGCCCTTTCGTCCTTCTGTGCCCCCGGCACGCCCGGCCCAGCAACGTCAGGGCCAGCAGGCTCGGCCTTGGCATCCCAAACCCAAGCCGCCGGCTTCCTCTAACAGGAGGCAGGGAGGAAAAGGCCCAGGAGGTCCCTCGGCCGGTCCCTCCTCCAAGCCTGCCCAGTGACGGGCTGAGGGGTGTCGCCCCCATTCCCGTCACCTTACCCCTGGGTCCCCCCGTGGGGGGACGGCTCCGGCACTTCCGTTCCGCCTGGTCCGCTGTTACCACGGACAGGTGGGTCTTGGAGGTGGTGGGAAGAGGCCTGCCTCTGAAATTGAAGCAGGCACCACCCTTCAGAGCCGTCCTCGGGGCTTGGGTCCCCAGCCTCACCTGGCGGCTGCCGAGCCGACATCGCTCTCCTCCTCCAGAAGGAGGTGATGAGAGGTGGCAGACCCTCCTTCAGACCCAGGGTTTGTGTCCAGGTACTTCCTGGTTCCGAAGCAGACGGGGGGCTGGCGCCCCATTCTCGACCTACACGACCTAAACAAGTTCCTAAGGTCTCGAACCTTCAGGATGGTCACTCTGGCTCAGATAATACCATCCTTGGAGCAGCAGTGTGGTTCTGCTCTCTGGACTTGCAGGACCAGCGTTTTCACGTCCCTATCCGTCCGTCTCACAGAGATTCCTTCGCTTCCGGCGGAAGGATCCCTCTTGAGTTCAAGCCATGCCCTTGGCTTGTCTCCAGCTCCCAGGGTCTTCACCAAATGCATGGCAGTGGTGACAGCATTCCTCTGCGGCGCCGAGGGTCCGGGTGTACCCTTACCTGGAGCGACTGGCTGATAGCAGCTCCCTCCAGGAAGGATACGCGGAGTGGTCCAGAGATCTGGCCCTCCAGGTCTGCTCTCAACTGGGCCTCCTTATCACACGAGGCCAAGTCGGAACTCGAGCCAAAGCAGGTGATTCTATTCATCGGGCGCAGCTCGACTCTCTTGAGCCAGGCCGCGGCTCGGCCCGGACAGGGCGGGTTCTTTCCTCCTTTGCCCGATCATTTCTGGTTGGGCAATTACGCCTGCCGGGACTTCCTCGCCTCCTGGGTCTCATGGCGGCCTGCACCAGTGTGGTCCGTTGGGCCGCTGGAACATCGTCCCTTCAGTGGGACTGGCCAGCCAGTGGTCCTGGCGCTGCGATCCTTTGGACCAGCTTGTGTCGGTGACACAGGGGATGTGGGCGCTCTCCAGTGGTGGACCGTTCCAGATCATTTGCAGGAGGGCATCCGTTAGTCCGCCCGAGCCGGCAGTCTCTCTATCGACCGATGCCTCTCTGATGGGTTGGGGTGCCCATCTGGGGAACACCGGGCTCATGGCCTCTGGTCCCTGGGAGTCCCGATGCCACATCAACCTGCTGGAGCTCCGAGCGGTCCGCCTAGCTCTCACCGCCTTTGCTCCGTTCCTCCGGGGTCAAGTGGTCCGAGTCCAGGCGGACAATACCACGACCATGTTCTATCTAAACCGCCAGAGGCGGGGCGCTCCATGCTTCTATGCAAGGCTCTCCGCATTTGGTCACTCGTGCGCAGCCTGGAGGCGGATCTCCTAGCCATTCACGTGGCAGGAGCCTCCAACACCCTGGCCGATGCCCTGAGCCGGATAGGGGCTGCATCCCACGAGTGGTCTCTCCTGCCGGAGGTAGTACAGCATCTGTTCTCCCATTGGGGCACACCTCAGGTGGACCTGTTCGCCTCAGGAGAACGCGAAGCTGAGACTGTTCCATGCCCGCCCCCCTCAGCAGGGCTCGCTGCAGGGGGATGCCTTCTCGAGGCAGTGGACCCCGGGCCTCTTTTACGCCTTTCCCCCATTTCCCTTGATCCACAAGGTGCTTCTCAAGGCGAGGAGGGACAAGGCGCAGGTGATTCTGATAGCCCCAGACTGGCCTCGCCAGTTCTGGTACCCAGATCTCCTCAGTCTCAGCTCCAGGACTCATGACAGCTTCCAGCTCGCCTGGACCTGCTCTCAGTCAATCAGGGAAGGTGTTCCATCCGGACCTTCAATCCCTGCACCTGACGGCCTGGTTCCTGGCGGCTAGAGTTCCAGGCCTTGGGTCTTTCCGGCGAGGTCCTCAATGTAGTTAGGCGTCCCGTAAAGTCGACCAGAAAATGCTATGCCTTCAAATGGAAAAGGTTTTCCATTTGGTGTCAGGGCAAGGGCTTGGACCCTTCCTCCTGTTCCTTGGCAAGCATCTTGGACTATTTATGGTCCCTTTCTAATCAAGGGCTTAGGTCGACGACCCTAAGGGTGCACCTGGCAGCCATCTCTGCTTACCGGGCGCGGGCCGGGAAGCAGTCGGTGGCGCAGGAGAAGGTGGTCTGGCGCTTTTTCAAAGGCCTTGATCACATTTCCCCTCCAGTGCGGGAACCCCCACCTCCGTGGGATCTACTGCTGGTATCTGGCAAAGCTCATGGGCAAGCCATTCGAACCTATGCACAGGTGTGCTCTCTCACCTGTCGTGGAAGACCGCCTTCTTGGTGGCTATCCGTCAGCCAGAAGGATGGGAGAGCTCCAGGCGCTTTCCATCGAGTCTCCTTACCTGGTCTTCCACAGGGACAAGGTTGTCCTGCGCCCCCACCCAAAATTCCTTCCGAAGGTGGTGTCGGAGTTTCACCTTAACCAGGTGTTGACTCTGCGGTGTTCTACCCCAATCACACCTCGGAGGCCGAATATAGGCTCCATACTTTGGACCCTAGAAGCGCTCGCCTATTACAAGGCGCCTGGCTGAGACGGGGAGAGGTTAGCCAGCTGTTTGTCACCTCGCTGAAGCGCATCTGGCAGACCTGCAGCCAAGCGGACGATAAGCAGGTGGGTCACTTCCTGCATAGATCTCTGCTATAAGTTGGCGGGCATGGAGCCTCCCAGAGGATAAGAGCTCATTCTACCCGCCATACTGCTGTGGTGGCTGCTTCCAGGGACGCCCTATCCAGGAAATCTGCAGGGCTGCTACCTGAAGTCAGCAAACACCTTCATTACCCATTACCATCGACCTTGAGTCACGCCCGGGATGCTGGTTTGGGGCCTCGGTTCTCAGTCTCTCTTCCCAAGTAAGTATGGGGTGTCGTCTTGCCTCCCTCCTCCCGGAGAACTGCTAGGAGTCTGCCAATGAGTGTGGATGAACAACATATCCATGTCCTAAATACAGGTTACTCACCTGTAACAGGAGTTCTAGGAATGGTATGTTGTTCATCCACGACCACCATTCCCGGCGGCTTGACGCACTACCTGAGCTTCCAGCGGGCCAGATCTGGCGTCATGGGGCGGAGCCGAGAGTTATACCACCCGGGTGGGTGGGAGGAGCAAGCTTGAAGACCTTCCGGCAAGATTTAAAGCGGCAAGGATACCTGCCAATGAGTGTGGATGAACAACATACCATTCCCAGAACTCCTGTTACAGGTGAGTAACCTCTATTTTCTGACTTTCCTCTAAATGCTGCAAAACATTATAATACTTTAACTAACATACATTAAAATGATAATAAACACTAAAAACAGCTAAAAAAATGGCAACTCTTAGTCTTAATTCTGATTATTTAGAGAAAACAAGTCTGTTGCATTGGTCAAGACTACATGTTGTTCTGCGAAAAATCATGCTTCAGTAAGAAATGTCCCACTTGGCCTTTTTAAAAGGTGGTAACCCTAGTCTAGTTCTGTGTTACTACTGACGCTGTGTAACACTGTGCCATTTCCTGACTTGAAAGCTTGAACAGTACTAGATCTTTCACAGACTCACTAGGTAGGCTATTGCACATGTTAACTACCCTCTGTGTGTAGTAGTGCTTTTTTATTTTCCCTTCCCTGCCCCCCTGCCTCAACAGTCAGGAGTACCACACCTGCACCCTTCCTTTTGCCATGAGGGAAGGCAAATGGCTGCCTTAACAGCATACACCAATGGCGTTCCGTGGTCGGTCACCAGGGGTTTCAGCATTGCTGTTTAGCCTCCCTTGCTCCTAACTTCCATGACACACTGGGCCCCTAGCCAGTCACCTTATCGGATTCTGAGCTCGCACGTAAACTTTGGACTCCCAGCTGGCAGCAGGATGAGCTGCTGCCCTGCCACTAGAGGAATCTGTTCTGTGTTCTTTTTATTGTAACTTGTATTATGTAGGGCCACCTGTCTGATAAGACAAGCTTCTTCAAGCTATGTATTGACTCTCTTTCTGAACACTGAGTTGTGGCAGAACTTTTTTTTACATGTCTGCAGCCAGCAATACACAGCATATTCAAGGCTAGTTACCTCCCACGCTGGGCTAATACAATCAGCTTATCACCTGTAGTGTAATTGATCATGTAATGCAACCATTGATTTCTGCTGACTTTTAACCATGCCTGAGAAGTGTGGCGAGAATAAAGTGCCCACATGTTTGCAAGCACTAACTGCATGGATTATATAAAAACATGGAGATTCCCCCATGCCATCAGGGTTGTCTTTCTATTATTACAGTCTATGAGTATGATACAGTTGCGAGCCCTAGACCACATATAGTGTGGTGCAAGAAAACACTCCGCGGCGGCTGCTGTCATTTCTAATTTCAGCTAATACCAAATAATAACACCCTCCTGGTGTTGGGTGGGGCTGAGCAATACTCCATGGATAGCCCTCCCGTGTCTAGGGGTAAAGTAACATTGCTTGCCGTAGGATCACTCACAACAATGGAAACCAAACTATTCACACTCCATCTTACTTGTACTCCCAGGCATACTCTGCCCTGTTTTCCCCTTTCTGACAGAGCAGTAATAAATCACACGGCAAAGTGATTCGTTGTCACATTTACTAACATATTTGCAGTTATAACTTGTGTGAGAAAAATCAAGTGTTCTGTATGGTCAGAACACAAGCACAGTGGTGTAATTAAGTGCCCATAATTACGTGCCCGCACTTCTTTCAAGCTGGCAGCCTTTTTACCTAAAGCATCAGTACACTACCGAGTGCAGACACTGCTGAAGCCTTCTCTTACTAGAAACAGAATATTAAACGCCTGCTCATTCTTGCCATGTAGCAATAGTGGTTAAGTTCCACCAGCTATTGTGTATCAACTGAACAAGAGCTAACAGTGAGGAAAATTAGCAGTAAACAAATCTTGAATATACAGCATGACATTTTCTCCCAAATACTTAAATCCCATTCAGCTCCATTGGAAGGACAACCTCTCCTGTTCCAGTAATAAAGTAAATGGGTTTATGGGAATCAGTGTAGACTTACCCTAGTTGATTCTGTACCCAGAGCTGACCCCTAAACTTTGGACACTACATACTGTAACAGGCACTGTTTCCTAATGGTGAGTAGTCTTAACCGAAAGATCCTCTGCATACACTGAGATCACTGTCAGAGCTCCATTCATTTCTTTTCCTTTTGTGTATTTATTTATTGAGTATTTGTTAACCTGGAAAGGAGGACTAGACAATTCTGCCTATTTTAAGCTTCGTCCCTGGGAGATGGGGGAGATGCAGATGGAAACCAGCCGAACTCAAACCAGATTAAGCTGTCGGTGGTATTTTTCATAAATGGGAGAAATTTGACCAGGACACCAGAGAAATTCCCATACTCTTTTCAAGAAGTGCCATGGGATCTTTAATGTCCACCTGAACAACCACCAGAACAGGCAGATGGGATCTCGGTTTAACGTCTCATCCGAAAGATGGTGCCTCAGGAGTGCAGCACCCCCCCCCCCAAGCTGCACTACAATGTCTGTATTGAGATTTACCCTAAGTGCCTGGTGTGAGGCTAGAACCCACAACCTTCTGATCTTCCAGCCTTAGATGCAAATGTGCAGCCTGCTTGAGCCACTGACTGTGATAATGTGTCCTTATAATACCTTTAATGTGGGGATTAGCTTTTATCGACCACGACTAGTGTCATGCAGCACTCAGGAGGCTTAGAGAAAGAGTAACTTCGGTTTCATCACAACATGCCACAGCAGGGTTCTTACAGCAAGCCCGTTTTCTATGCACATTCCATTACATTATATGTGTTTTCTCCAGTGTGTATCTATAAAAAGTCCCTACTACAGCATATACCGGTACTTTTGTTCCACCTACTGGTTTTACATTAGAACACTGTTACTTATCATTACATTTCCCTTCTTTGAGTTACAAACTAGGTAACATTGTGAAAGACATACATCTTTACAGCCAGCCCAGGGTACAGAGGACTGTGGCACTGCAAAGTGCCTTACCTTGCATCATGCTGATGACCCGAATTCGGAAATTAGCTTGGTTTGCTAGGGGCTTTTTTGGGGGGGAGGGTTAGGAGAAGAAGTTGGCGGCCAACAGGCAGCTTTCCTTTCCTGGACTGAGGTGGTTCGCCTTCCTGGCTTTTGGCTGCCACCAGGTGGAGGCCTGGTAGTAGCCCCAATGCTTGGAGGGGTGGTGGCATATGGACGTCTGGGTGGGTGGAAGGAGGCAGCGGTTCCAAAATGACTGTGTGCCTGTACATGCATAGCTTCTGTGCCACACTGTGTCTCCAGGCAAGTGGGAGAAAAGCAGGAGAAAATGGGGGGGGGCTGGGGCTTCATGAAGCCCTGACCAAAGTGCCACAGCCTGCCCTGCCACTCTGATGGGGAAGGGGGTTTTCTGGATGAGAGTCACCATGGGGGGGGCCCCAACATGACGTCAGTCCACTGGGGAATACCCCCCCAGAAGGGGAGAGGCAGTAGAACAGCCAATGTCACCTGGGGACAGGACTGAACAGCTGCCTGGTCAGTACTGGAGAAAAAACACCTTTATTTAATGAAAAAAAGGATGTAAGCTAAGTATCTGGCATAACATTTTAACCAGCATTTGAAAACACATTTCACACAGCAGTTACCGTAAAACAGTGTAACTTGGGGTACTGAGTAGACTATCAGTGGCCCCACACAACAGAGAGTTATTCTGCCCCATGACGTTTGTCATGTCTGTCTAGCTGTAAACTAGTCCCTGTAGTGTACAGGGTTCTTAATTACTCTTCCACTCAAGGTTTTCAGCACAGGACTCTGAGGCTGGAAATAGGTAGCTCTTTCCTTTCCTGGACTTGGAACATTAGGTAACCAGAGCATCTGTTTCAGTCTCAAGTCTTTGTTCAGTGGAACATTTGGTACCTTCAAAAACTTCAGAGTCCGATCTGGTTTTCTGCTGAAATCAATCAATCAATCAAATCTTTATATATATCCAGGTGAACATCGTTGAGCACAGCTCATTTGCAAGATGGACCTGGTAAGGTCAAGGTTCAATTTAAATAGATACATAAAAAATATTCAATATACCCACACTCTAGGATACTACATAGAATATTCAGTATACACACAGTCTAAGGATACATTATAATCAGACTATGCATTAAATTCAGGTGTAGTGGTAATAAGGGGTGAGGGGAAGGGGAGAGGGAAGTGGTGTGCCTGGCTGGTGGGGAGGAGGAAGATGGTGGGGCCTATACTGTGGAGCGGATAAACTGTGGGCCTTATGAGAGAGGGCAGGAGGGCGGCACTGGGGGTTTGTATAACGGTATAGGGCTGTGATATATGACAAGGGATTAAGGGAGGCAGATGGAAAGGAGGGGTGCATGGAGTGTGAGGGGTGGTGACTCTTAGTAAAGGTAGATACCTTCCATGAGTTGGCTATCCAGGGAGGGAGATGGATAACATTAGGAATACTCTACTGTTTGTGGAAATGATTACATTTTTCTTTGATAAGCCTCGAATACAGATATTTAAAGGATGTAAATGAGATGTATCTGTTCACTTTCAGGGTCTTCTGCATCGTATTCCATAAGGCAGATAAGACATAGCTGATAGCAGATCTACCATATCGAGAATTGAATTTGGGCACTTTAAGCATGATGAAGTTTAGACTTCTTAGGGCATATTCACTTGATGTGATTTGTGTGAAGCAGTCTGAGACGTAATTTGGTAGCATCTTTGATATCGCTCTATAAGTCCATAGTGTGGCATTCCTGTCTCTTCTAAATTGGAGCGAGGTCCATCCAACTGCAGCATAAAGCGAGCAGTGGTGAGTGCTGAGAGGAAGATCTGTAATAAACCTCAAGGCTCTATGGTAAAGTGTGTCCAGTTTGCTCAGATATGAGTTGGGGCAACGACCATGTAGGAAATCTGCATAACGTAATACTGATAGAAATGTGGCCTGGACCAGCTTCTTTTTAGAATCACTTGTGAGAAAGTGCTTTATTCTGTAATAGAGCCCAAGCCTCTGACGGGTTTTTTTTAGCAGATCTTCTAGATGATCTAAGTAGTCGAGTCTACTGTCTACCCAGACCCCCAGATATTTGAATTTTGTAACATATTCAAGATTTTCACCAAGGACAGTGGATATGTGGGGGAAATTGTTTGGGAAGAGTGTCCGACTTGTGTTTGGGGAAGAAACATTGCCTTTGTTTTTGCATTTAGCAGGAGTTTTTTTTCCAGTAGTTGGTGTTGTAATAGGTTGAATTCTGCTTGTAGCTCTATGCATGCTGTTACGGGAGAGGGGTGACTGACATACAATACTGTATAATCTGCAAACAGGTGTACAGTGGCTTTGGTGAGGTTATTGTCGATGCTATTGATATAGATGGCAAATAGGATTGGGCCGAGGATGGATCCTTGGGGAACTCCTCTTTGGAGAGATTTGAGTGGTGATAGGTCTCCTTCAGCCTTCACCTGCTGGGTCCTTCCTGTGAGATACTTATTAAACCATCTAATGGAGGTTGAGTCGAGTCCTATGGATTTCAGGGAGGAGAGGAGCAGTTCGTGGTCGACCATATCGGATGCCTTACTCAGGTCTAAAAATACAGCACAGACACAATTTTTTTTTGTCCAGTTCGAGTTGCCAATCATTGGTTACTTTAGCCAGGGCTGTGATGGTGCTGTGGTTGGTTCTAAACCCAGATTGCGCTGGATTTAAAAGATCAGCCTCTTCAAGATATCCTCTTAGTTGGGTGCTTACAATTTTTTCTAGCAGCTTGGATAGCACAGGGAGGATAGAGATTGGCCTGTAGTTGTTGAGGTCCATGGGGTCCCCTGCTTTCAGTAGCGGGATAACTTGGGCTGTTTCCAGATCGATGGAATAGATCCTAGTTGTAGTGAGAGGTTAAATAGGTGTGTTATTGGCACTACTAATACTTGTATAGCAATTTTAAAAATAGGGATCAAGGAGTCTGCACCTGCACTTTTTGGTGTTCAGCTGTGATATTAATTCTTCCACCTGCTTCAGGGTGGCTGGTATGAAGGAGAAGGTGGACTCCGTTATCCGTGCTTCAGTGTTCTTGATACCTAACTGGGAACGCATTTGGTTAGCCGGAGAGGTGTCGAATGCTAGACCAGCGGTTGTAAAGTGATTGTTGAATGATTCCAGGACTTCCAGTCTATCAGAGATGGTTCCCTTGCCATTGTGTATTTTGGCTGGGAGTGTGTTACTTGGATCGTATCCTGTTATATCTTTTATGGTGTTCCAGAACTTGGCAGGTTTGTGGCAGGAGGAGTCTAGTTCAGACATATAATAAGCAGCCTTAGCATCTCGTACTTTCCTGGTACAGATATTCTTGGCTTTTTTTAACAGCTCCCAATCAGTTGATATCTTAGTTTTTCGTGCCTTTTTCCATAACTTGTCTCTGTCAAGGAAGGTGGCTTTAAGGTCAGGAGTGAACCAACGGTAGGTTTTATTTTTGATGCGTACCTCAGAAATTGGAGCATGGATATTAAGGGCACCTGTAATAATGTCATTTAGCACCTCGTACGCTATCTCCACTGTGTTTGCTAAGTAAAACTCTTGCCATCGTGTGGAGTGGTTTATCTCTTCCAGATATGCCTCAATGTTGAATTTTTGCTTTGATCTCCTCGTTGTGAACTTGGTGGGGGATGACGGCTTGCATGCTGATCTTATTCCCGCAATAAGGCAGTGGTCACTGATGTCATTGAATAGTACTCCAACATGCGAGAAAAGGTGAGGTTTATTCACTAGTATAACATCTAATAGTGTGCTGTTGCTTGTATTCTTTTTGTTGATTCTGGTGGGTTCATTTATGAGCTGTGTAAACCCATGTGTGTCGCAGAATGATGTTAAGGGTGCAGCTGCCTTTGAGAGCCAGTTTAGGTCTCCTGTGATTATAGTTTCTTCTGTTCCCTTTTTGATTAGGTCACCCAGGTGGGATAATAGCTTGAGGTCAGCTGAGGGGGGCCTATAGCAGCCGATTAGCTGCAGCGATGTGGTGTGGGAGAGGGCCACTTTGAGGGATAGGCATTCAAATTCCTTTACCATGGATAATGAGTTGAGGCAGGTTACAGATAGGCTGTCCTTCACATATATCGCTAGTTTGGCGGTCAGCTCTGAATACTTGATAATTAGATAAGTTTATGTCTTTGTCGGCTGTGGCAGGCCTGAGCCATGTCTCAGACACTACTAATATATCTGGTAGGGTATGGTTAACCCAGGCTTGGATCATCGTGATCTTCTTTAACAGACTGCATACATTAATATGGAGAAAGCTTAGCCCTTTGATCTTGGCTAAGTCTGTTGGTGCGGTGATGAACTCTGGGGGTCCTGGGTTAAGTTCTACATTTCCTGAGCATATTAATAATAGTATCAATAGTTTCATAGTTGCCACAAGAGATAGGTTAAAGATTCTTGCCGTTGCCCGTTTTTTTTTTATTCTGATACCACTTTGTTTGCCATCCAGATATGGAGCTTTGGCCTCTTGTTAGAGCGCTGAGTAGTAGTCTTGCAGACAGGCGCATTGAATAATTTTCTGTACAGAGTTGAAGCAAGGTCCCACAAGATAGTAAATCCGCCTGAGCCCCTCCTTGGCAACTGCTCCATGGGTTATGTTGTAGCATTGGGAGGTCAATATATACATACCCAGTCCCTTGCGACTGTTGCAGTAATGCAGTAAGTCGAGTAATGTAATACATCTCCCTGCGTGGCATCCTCTGAGAGATATCCTTTTTCACTGCACTCAGGATACAGTAATAGAGCTAGCAGAATCCAGAGAAATCCCCCCATTATGAAAAGTATAACTGGTATGCAGAAGGTACTATATCAAATGTCTTTCGTGGTGCCCTCAGTAGATTGCTATATTGCTCTCGGTTCTAGAACAATCTGTAAATGTCATCTGTTCCTTCTGAATGTGCCTGTCTCTATTTTCACAAGATAGGATCTTGGTGTCTGGCACTCCTCTTGCATTACAGCCAGAACTGTCCATCCCAGTTCTCACCTGGGTACCCAGATGCAGTTCAGGCATCATTGTTGCAGAATTTCTTCGATCACAATGGACCTTACTTGCTGCTCTTGCAGACTAGTCAACATCTTGAACTGGTTCTAACTTTGGCCAGTGTGGCTTTAGGGTAATCTCTGACACAGGGACTTGTGTTCTCAGCCATCTTCCCAACATCAGCTGTGCGGGGCGACATTTTGTTGCATTAATTGGAGTGGCTCAGTAGTTAGTAAAGTGAGAATTGGATCGTCCTGCTTCAGAATTCTCTTAGCTGTTTGTACTGCCCTCTCAGCCTTGCCCTTAGCTTGTGGGTAACGTAGGCTTGTTGTAATGTGACAAACATTAAACTTGTGCGTAAACCTTTGGAACTCCATCCCTGTAAACTATGGATCACTATGTATGGCAGCTTAGATTCAGTGCTAAGAAGTGCAAGGTAATGCACCTGGGAAACAAAAACCCAGGGGAAGAGTACACAATGAGGGGGTGAGATACTAACAACAACAAAAATGGAAAGGGACCTGGGGGTAGTCATATCAGATGACTTAAAGGTGGGCAGGCAATGTGAGAGGGCAGCAAGGAGGGCTGGGGGGACACTGGGATGTATAGGGAGAGGCATCAGCAGTAGAAAACAGGAAGTTATTATCCCTCTGTACAGACAGCTGGTCATTCCCCATCTGGAGTACTGCGTGCAGTTCTGGAGACCCCATCTCCACAAAGACATAGACAGGATGGAAGCTGTCCAGAGGAGGGCAACTAAAATGGTGCAGGGTCTGCACCGGAAGACATATGAAGAGAGAGACTTAAGGAGCTTAATATGTATAGCCTCGAGGAAAGGAGGGAGAGGGGGGACATGATAGAAACTTTCAAGTACCTCAAGGGAATTAACAAAGTCCAAGAGGGTAGCATCTTTCAGAAAAAGAGATGTGCAAGAACTAGGGGGCACAATTTAAAGATAGAGGGGGGACGGCTCAGAGGTAATGTTAGAAGGTATTTTTTCACAGAGAGGGTTGTGGATGCATGGAACTGCCTTCCTGAGGAGACTGTGGAGTCAAGAGCAGTGGGAGAATTCAAGAATGCATGGGACAGACATAAAGCAATTCTAGTGGGGGGTAGGAGGAAGTAAGCTGTTGGTTAACTAGAATCTGCAGCTTATCCATCAGGTATGGGTGGGCCAAGCGGTCCTTATCTGCCATCAAATTCTGTGTTTCTATGTTTCTTACCTTCTCGGGATGTGGACTTATGCCGTGCGCATATATCCTGTGTCCCAACTAGTTCCGCTGCTTCTGGCACAGTAAACATTTCCTTTTATTCAGCTTTAAACCAGCTGCCTGGATTGCTTCCAGCACACAAGCCAATCAATTATCATGTTCTTCCTCTGTATGGTCGTATACCAGGATGTCATCCATGTAAGCGACTCTCCCTTCCAGCTTCGGCAACGGCTCCGTCATTTTCCTCTGGAAGATCTCCGGTGCACTAGTAATGCCAAAGGGTTGCCTGTGAAAATAATATATTCTAAATGGTCTGATAAAAATAGTTAATTTGGCCCTATCCAGATGTAGAGGAGCTGTCAAATCCCACTTGGTACATCAAGTAGAGAACATACTCTAACACCAGCTAATCTTGGAATAATGTCATCTAACATAGGAAGAACGTATTTGTGTCTCTGGACAGCTTTATTTAGCTCTTTTGAGATCAACATATATACAGGCAGTTCCATTTTTCTTGGATACTGGCACCATGGGTGCGTACCATTCGGTAAGCTCTGTGACCTCTTTGATAATACCACACCGTACCATTCTGTCCAGCTCATCTTTCACTTTAGGAAGCATAGCAACTGATATTACACTGGGCTATGCGTATACTGTAGGGTGTGACTCCTTCCTTTAGCTTGATTGTAATGGGAGCACACACTGCAAGAGACCGATTTCACCAAAGGCATGTGTATAGACTTCCTCTGGTCTGCACCCTTATCCTATAGATACCGCAGCATCGTGGATTAACAGTTAATTGACCTGGGCACCCCGATCACATACACTCTGAACTAGTGCTTGACACCTTTATATTCTGTGTTAGCTATAAACTGTTCCATGCAGTTAAGTCTCCCCCAGATTTTCCAGAACGGAGGTAGTGTGCTTCAGCTAAGGAGGTTTATCCAAACTCAGGTAAGCAGATTCAGCAATAACACTTGCAGCAGCTCCAGTATCAATTTTAAATTTTACTGTGGTACCATGAAGTACGAGACCAATGTTCCGTGGGCCACAGATGTCATCATGACAGGTAACTGACCCAAGAAAGAATGATTTGGTTTCACTCTTTTTCATGGATATTTCACTCACACCTGTTGTATGACACACTGCTGTGAAAATGACCTATTTTCCTGCACTTGCAACACTCAGCATTTTGTGCTCGATGGTCATCTCCACGTGCATGTTCCCTGTCACATCTAGTACATTTAGGACCTGGCTTCTGAGGTTGGGCTGGCTTTTTCCTAAGGGGTCTGCTTTGGTTATTTTCACCTGGCAGCAGAGGCTTCTTTGCTGCCTTATCTAACCCTCTCATGGCTCCTTGAGGTATTTTATAAATTCCGAATAGCGTGCTGTTTCTGTTGCCCTTTCTGGAATCAATTCCAGCTCTAACTGCAGTTTCTGAGAAAGTTCCTTATCTAGGACTCCTATCACAAATCTGTCTGATGTATTCATTCTTCCTTGCTCCAAAATAACAGTTTTCTGCAAGCTCATACAAAGTTCTGGTAAAAGCTTCTTTTATGTCCCCTTTTGATTACGCTGGTGAAAGTGGTCTCTTTCATGGATCATATTCTGCTTGGGCACTTAATATGCATCCAGCTTCTCAATTACTGTGTGGTAATTACTCTTATCCTCTGCCTGGTTAAATGAGGAAGATTTAAAAATCTGCTAATCTTTTCCCAAGGCATAAATAAGAGACCAGATGTCCCTGGCCATGGACACTCCTTTGGAGGAGGTCCACAAGAAGGAGAGATAACCTTTGATGAATATCCTCAAGGGGGATTCCTCACTGGATTTGGCCTTCCCTATTGTCCATCCATACTGGTCCCGGTGCTTGGTGTCTGACAGCACCCGGCCTCCTACCAGCGCCCTCTGCGTCACGTGGACCGCATGTACACAGCTCCTTAGGCAGACTTTCCAGCTCATTCAGCAGTCTGTTCCGTTGTTCCACCACCCTTTCAGTGAAAAATAATTTCCTAGTGTGTCTCTCTTAAATTTTCCCCCGACTAGTCTCCACCCATGCCATCTTGTCCCTGTGTTTCTGTTCCAGGTGATCAGCTCCATACTTTCAACTTTATCTTCTTCAGAAATTTATAAGTCTCAGTTGTATTCCCTCTCTCTGCTGGCCTCCAGCATTTACCTGACTGCCAGCATTTTCTTGTATTTATTTATTTGCTTTTGTTTACCGGGTAAACATATTAGACAAGGAATGCCTATTTTCAGGTGTGACATGGGAGATTACAAAGGTAGGTTTTACAAGCTGTATAGAAACATAGAATTTGACGGCAGATAAGGACTGCTTGGCCCACCTAGTCTGCCCATTTCCCTACCCAACGGATAAGCTGCAGATCACAGTTAACCAACAGCCTACTTCCTCCTACCCCCTCCCACTAGAATTGCCTTATGTCTGTCCCATGCATTCTTGAATTCCCCCACTGTTTTTGACTCTACGACCTCCTCAGGAAGGCTGTTCCATGTATCCACAACCCTCTCTGTGAAGAAGTACTTCCTCACATTACCTGTGAGCCGTCCCTCCCTCCTCTATCTTCAGATTGTGCCCCCTTGTTTTTGCACATCTCTTTTTCTGAAAGATGCTACCCTCTTGGACTTTGTTGGTTCCCTCGAGGTATTTGAAAGTTTCTATCATGCCCCTCCCCCTTTCCTCGAGGCTATACATCTGTAGCAAATACAGTAAACAGCATGAACAAAATAGCAGGCAAACAGTAAGGCAATATTACAAGGAAGGTGATACACAGGCAGTGAGAACAAATAAACACACATATTCAGCAGGTAAGCAAATGCATAGCGTCAAGGACAATCAACACAGTAAAGGGTAATATACAATTTGTGGAAGAATATATCCACATTGAGGTGGGGCTTGGTGTCATTGTCCCAGTTTAAGGATAAGGATGGTAAGTGCTTAGGTGCATGGGAAAGTAAGGGCTAAAGGTCGCCATTTATGGACCCGAGGGGTAGGGGCCTTGGGACCAGTAAGTGCAGCCTTGCTGAGCCTGCATCACTCTGGTGACCCCCTGCTGTGTTGTTGCTGGCTTGTCCTGGTCCTTCCTCCAATGCAGGCTCCAGAACTGAGCCCAGTATTTTAAGTGGAGCCCCACCAGCGACCTGGACAGGGGCAACATCCCCTCCCTCCTGCTGCTTGGGTTTTGCTCATTACCTCATGCCAGAATGACTTCACATTGTTGCAGTTCCATTAACAGGTGTGCTGTACCACTAGGGATCTCGCAATATCACATATGTTTTTAGTAACACTGTATTTGTGTAAAAAAAAAAAAAAAATCACAATATACTGATTATCACGATAATCTGCAGCATTTCTAATTTTACAAAAAACAGTATAAATCTGAAGAAGATGGGGAATCTGGAATTATAGTCACACCTGGACAGGGACACTGCTGAAGCAACAAGTTAAGATGAGTTATCATGGTATCTCATTGTATATCATGTAGCACAATCATGATATAGCTGGCCCTGTGGCGCTGAGGGTTGAGGCGCTGGACGCCACAGCTCACTCCACGCTGGTGGCCCAGGTTCAGGAACGGACTCGGGTCTCCAGGGGTCGGCAGGGGTGGAGAGCGATTGAGCGTCTGTGGACTGCTCTCCCTCTCCAGGAGTGGGGGGCTCCCAGTTGTCGGCGCACTAGCGACCTCTGGCGGAGGCTGGGGGGCGGTGCGCTGGCACTGCACGGTAGGGGTGAGCTTGAAGCACAGCGCCGGGGGTGGGGGAGCATGTGTGGATGAGTGAGCATTCCATCTATCCATTGGCGTTATTGCACACCCCAGTCCATGTCAAACTGAACTGGGAAAAGCGTGGCACTCAGTCGCAGTGGCTTGATGGCTGTCTGAGGGGGACTGCCCGAACCGGGGGCACCACTGCACAGTACTGGATCCTGTGTCGGTGGGGAGTAAGGGGGACTCCCTGCCGCCCCACCGCAGGGGTAGATGGTGGTGGGGGCTTCACTGGGGGCTAGGGCAGGACCGGACGGTGGCCGGAGACAGATGGATTCTGGGACGTGAAATGCAGACCGATGAGGCCACACAGGTAAAAAGTACTAACAAAAAAAAAAAAAATTAACACGATATTGTTTTTGTCCAATGATAAATTATTGCCAGTGGGAATTATCGTGATATACTGTCGTATCGTGACATCCCTATTTGCCACCATGTTCTTTATCACACTTCTGAAGCCTGTCTGTGGGATTTAAGCCCATTCGATGGAGTTTTACCACCATCCAGAGATTAACTTTGTCCAGTAAAACTTTTGTATTTTATATTGTTCAGGCTGACATCTGTGTACCAGCGAGCAGTTTCGAACGCTTATAAAGAAAATTTAATTAATGCCGTTTTAAAAATAGTTCCCTATTTTTATTTAGTTTTATTTTTTTAATTTTAGGAATGTGGTCCACTAGATTCTGAAGGCATGGTGATGGGAGTCCTAGACCAGTCCTTTGATGTTCTTGTTCTGAGATACGGAGTTCAGAAACGGATCTACTGTAAAGTAAGTACTATACCTTTTGCTCCATCTAAAGCCACTGTTAGGAATTCCCAAATTGGCAGATCTGCGACATTCATGGTCTGATGCAATTCCTGCAGACCGACCAATGGGGAGGTGGGTGTGGTAGTCCTGACCCTCTTGGGTAGTTATCCTTCACTGTGTCCGAGTGCCGCTTGTGTCAGAAGGCCCCGGGACGGGGTATATTTTATTCATTTATTTATTGGGATTGTCAGCACCTGCATAACCTATTAACTGGGTTCCCAAGGGTCCCAGGGAGGTAGAGCATACTGCAGTATTTTTTTCCCCCACCTACCCCTAGTCGACCCCATCCCCGGTCTCCCCAGCGTGGACACCCTGACATCATCCAGGACTTACCTTAGTCTGGCAGCTTCCCCTAGGGCTTAACCCCCCGCGGGGTCCCCCAAACCCACTGTCAAACAGGATCTGGTGCACTCAGATTGTGCCTCAATAGCCAGGTATAGGGCCTGTCAAGGAACCATTTTCTCCTCCTGATTTCTTCCCCAGGAGGTGCAGACATGCAATTCCGTCATGACGGATGCTGCACGCTCCCGTGTGACATACATAGACTACTGCCGCACCTCCAGTGCCTCTTGACGGCCCTAGGATGCCTTACCCCTGGTCTCCACCAGGTGTCAGGCATACGCTGGTCTCTTTGTTCTTCCCCCTCCCCTTCCCCTGGATAAGGACAGTAGCCCGTCGGACAACCAGTCCTACCCCTTCCCAGCCATCTGGCCTCCTCCCCGATTTGGCTTCCGAACTCTGGTCGTTGGCATCAGAAGTGGCAGTAGTGCTGCTGCTGCTACTGCGTGGCAGGCCAGCTCAGAATACAGCAGTATTGAGTAGTGAGTACATAACGGCACTACAGTTTCAGTGCATTGATATGTTACCATCCGGTCAAGAAAATTCACGTGCAGTAATATTTACATTGACAAGTGTAGATAACGCATAGGAAGTGTGAATTATGAGTTGTTTTTACACACTGGAGGTGTGTGTTTATTTTTTTATAATTGCTAACTAAACCCGCATTTCCTCTGTTGTTTAACTCCCTAAAACAAAGATTATTGTGGACGCAAAAAAACATAGTTATTGAATAAAATAACTTCTCTGTTGGATCCTGCTGTTGTTGTGTAAGTGGTACTGTACTGTTCCCTTGGACACTTCTGGAAATGAGCTATTTTGGCTCAGTAGGCCTTTCCTGGTAAAACGTATTTTTAATTTTTTTTTAATTTCTTTGTTCCTAGTAAGTAAGTAGGCCAGTGAAGGCCCACATCCTGATCCTAGCCCCGTCACTCAACATCTCAGGGACTTAACTCAGTCACCACTATTCTTCCACAACTTCCCCCCTGTGGCAGGGTCAGCAAGTCCCCCATCCCCTGCCAAAGTATGGATCCTGTTTCATGAGAGAGGGCCCTGTCATCAATGCAGGGCCTGTAAGGGGTTAGACCCCTCTTGCTCCGCTGTTCCTTCCCCATGGGATGCCAGCGTAGGGGCGTTTGCAAGCTTGCATGCAACCATGGAGCACATTACCGCTGGCATCCCCTTGTCTAGTGAGTTGCTTCCAGGCGCACTGTGGCCTCTTGGCACTTTGATGGCAGTATTGTGCTGGAGCGGACTGCCCTCCTAACGGAGGACGTTTGTCCTCTGAGATGCATAATCCTCCTATCCTTGGCTGGCCCCTGACAACCCAGACTCTTTCCTGAACTCATGTCACCAGCGTCACGAGAAGTATCGCTACCACTGCGCTGACAGGCCGGCTCTGGTAAAAAAAAATAATATTCTTTATTTTTAATGTGCCTTTCAAAAAATCAAGGTGCAGTACAGATTATAAAATCACACCATAGTAAAACATTACAATACAAATCAATAATACATCACATCAGACAACATGATAAAATAATAAAATCAAACCAGATCAACCTCTTCCCCATAAGCCTTAGTCCATAAGAAGGTTTTTAAGGCTTGTTTAAAACCCCCACTGTCGCACATTCTCTAATCCAACGTGGTAGAGAATTCCAGAGGGTTGGAGCCCCAAACGCAAAAGCCCGGACACCCGATGATTTCAAAATAACCCTCGGAATCTCTAGCAGCCCCTCGCTGGCCGAGTGGAGTGGTCGCTCCGGGAGATGGGGAACCAGGAGCTCTTTCTAGTAGTCAGAGCCCAAACCGTGCAGGGCTTTGTAGGTCAACAGACCGACTTTAAAGGTGATCCGCCACTGAACCAGCAGCCAGTGCAGTCTCCGTAGCACCAGTGTAACATGGGAAAACAAGAAGTCCCAGTTAACAACCAGGCTGCAGAGTTCTGCACTAGCTGCAAGCGGCGGATATCAACCCCAGGAAGCCCAAAGTAAAGGGAGTAAAAACTCATAAATAAAATAAAAATGTTTAGTTTATTTACGATACTGAATAAAAAAGTTAAGTTGTGCCATGTGCTGGTTTTCCAACCTTTTTTCGTAAAATCGAAGAGCGGCACACTGTGCAACTTAATGTTTTTATGTGGTATTATGAACAGTATAAACATGACTGGGTCAACCAGATAAGTTATCAAATTAAATGATTATGTGTTTCCGTGTTTGTCTAATGAGAAATTATGAATGCACAACTAGACAGGTGGTGGGCACCAGATCAGCATAGTAGTGCAAAAAAACAAGTCAGCATACACACAAGATAAGTGCACCCACAAACAGAATACTCCACACAAAAAGGTTGAAAGGTGTTTTCATACTTTTACTGTGTTGTTAGGCTCACAAAACAAAAAGGTCTCATGCAGTGTGATATACACACTTCCCAACGAGATAGAGGACGTACCTGACATTTCGCCCAGAATGTACCAGGCTTCCTCAGAGGTGTGTCTATCTCTGTACGTTCAACCTTTTACAAGCAACAAATCTGCATATTCAAATCATCAAGGATAATTATTGCAAAAATGCATAGAAATGATTGAAGTGCAAAGACATGACAAGTTAAGCTGAACATAGTGTGTGAAAGGTTACAGACTAGGCACCACCTTCTGAAATGCAGGTAAAGACATATTGCACAAGTTCCCAGGAGGTTTGTTTTTTATATAAAAAGCAGCTACAATAATAGCGTCCCTATTAGTTGAGCGGCAGCTTTCATTTTTGTAAACGGTAGTTTAAAGTTTCGAAAAATCATTCTGAAAATAATCCCCATAGACTTGTATGGGGTGGGCCCCGCGCTCTCCCTGGTTCCATGTCACAAAACGGGAGAGCGCAGGGGGCAGAGCAGGCGGATTGAGAAGTGGGAAGGGATCAGCTGGCTGGCAGTGCGGCCAGAAATACGATCCCTTCCCAAACTTTACAGAGTGATTAACAATTTATAATTTTTATACAGAGGGGCTGTTGCCACCTCAAGGTAGCAGGCAGTGAAGCCCAAAATGTTATCTCACACAATCTCTTTAAACTTCCCTACAGTACGCCCCACATAAAAAGAGCCACATGAACAAGTCAGTAAATAAACAACCCCTACAGAGTCCCAATTAATTGTCTAATGTCCAGTGTTTGTTTAATAATGTGGGTTGACAAATGTTTTTGTGTTCCACATACATGAGCAGTATTTACATTTACCGCATGTGTGGCAACCTAGTGGTGGTGGTGGCAGCCTCATCGATGGATGGGTGACTGAAGGTTGGTAGTGGGAATGTGCAACAGTGTCTCTGATATTTCTTGGGCATCTGTATACCATGCTAGGATGTTCCTGAATAAGAGGCTGTAATACTGGATCTGCCTCTGAAATACCCCAGTTCTGTTCCAAGATCCTTTTTACTTTCACGGGTCTGTTGCTGTAAGTAGTGATAAACTGACACGTGGGACTGTTCCTGTTATTCATGTTTGGTAACAGCATAGTTACCCTTTTAAGAGCTCCCACCTCTTATAATGCCCTACCTCAAGTACTAGCGCTATAACCCCTGTCCCTGAGCCTGCATTTGTTATTGCATTTCAGTCTCTTCACTCCTGGTACAGTTTCTGAGGGTGCAAATTAGCTGCCATTTGGGGGGATGTTCTTTATAGTATGTGGTAGAGGGCAACTGCTGGCTAATAACGACTATTACGGTGGTCCCTTTCTTATATAAATTAGTACCAGCATTGCCTCCTCACATCTTGAACAATAAGAGATCAAGAAACATAATCTTGTCCATCTCTACATTGGCTTTAAATCTCAACTGCTGATTGGTGGATTCAAGAAACCCCACAAACTGGAAAAATTGATTTTCTGTACCCGTGGCGTCACAAATCCAACTTACCAATAAAATGAGCTTTGACTCAGTGTGCCTTTCCGGGCCAAAAATTCTTTAAAAAAAAAAAAAAAAAAAAAAGCTTTGTATTAGAGGATTGGAATAGTGTTGCTTTCCATCTATTATCACAGTCAACCACTAATTATGTAATCAGCAATGTATGGAAGGGGTGTGTAATGGTTTTTTTACACACACCCGAGATGTGTGATGCTTTACCCTGTGAGTGAAGATTAAGGGGTTTATCAAAACATCACACACTGACGGTGTGTGGAAATTCAAAAAGGAAAAAATAAATTACACAACCTGTACCCATATACTCTAACCCCATGTATTCTGCTATATTCCTAACTCTCTGCAGTCTGCCTCCTAAGTAGAATTGCCCGGAGCAACTGGACCTTTATTCAAATGATGGAACCATCATTGGCTCGTGCCACTTATTCAAACTGCTGCCCTCATCTGCTGCAACGTTCCGTCAACATCTCAGATTTCTTACTCCGCCTGACAAGTTAAGATGCCCAGGAGACTCCCCTTAGGTCATTCGTTGGCTAATTGTGAAGTATAAGTTTCTTATACTGATTTATTCTTACTGCTGCCTTTGTTTATTGTTTAATTCTTTTATACGTTAATTTAGTTAGTCGTTTAGAGTTAACTGTGTTATTTTCTCAGTTCCTCATGGTTCGGGATAACCGCTGAGGAACCGGATAGTTTTTCATAGTTTGCGGAACTTTTCTGCTATTTAGAATATAATTTAAGTCTTTTAAAAACTGTTTTAAATATTATTTTGAAACCGCTGAACTGGTTTCTTTCAACCGCTAACCCGGTTGCTGTGAACTGCTAACCCAGTTCTGAGTTTAAAACTCTCGGTTCATTTTCAGAACCTGATCGGTTCCTGAACCGACCGCAAAAAAAAAACTTTGTTTGCGGTTGTGTTTTCTCCTGGAAATGGAGTTATCAGAACCCCAAAAAAGGCTGGTCTCCCAGGCTTTAAAAATTGTATTGTGTGGGGCGTGTTTGCCAGAGCAGACAAGCATGGGCGCTGTGTGGTCTGTCTGGGAACCAAACATCTTTCCACAAAAGACAGTGGAACAAAGACTAGAAAGGTTGCAAAAGAGACTGGATGAGGGTGCTTCAGGCTCTGACCAGCCAACACCCTCCAAATCTGCGGGTGAAACTGCTGTCTCTTCTTTACACACCCCTGAGAAGGGTGATTCAGGCACCTTAAAAAGGGTGAGTGGGCCGGCTGACTCCCCAGCCCCCTCCAAGAAAACCAAAAAGACAAAGCACGTCGAACCCCAGGAAAAACCAAAAGGGGTTTTTCTGTGCCTCACAGCCTGCCAACTGCAGAGGAGATTGCCCAGGCCATGAAGGTCATTCAGGCAATACAGGGTTTCATACCTTCTCCCACCCTCCCTCCTCCAAGGGTTCAGGAGCATACTCCTTCCTTTGAATTCCCCTCCCAGGATATGGATTATGGGGATTATGATTTGCCAGAGACTGACGGTGGTAAGCCCATTGAACCGGAGATCTCACCAGAGCAGGAATGTGGCTCTCATCCTAAACCAGAATTTGGCAATGTCAGAGAAGGTTCCCTCCCCCCCCTCTCTGATGACCTAGCAGAAACAGCAAGATTTGGACTGGAAGCACCCAAATACCAGGTCCAAATGGCAGCAGATGCCAATAATAATGCTGCTAGGTGGATGGCTCTAACCGTAACCCTGAGAAGGCTGGCATGGCTGAGGGCTACTAATTTAACACAGGATACCCAGACTAATGCCATGGATTTTCCTGTTCAATATCATTCTCTCTTTGGTAAACATACTGAAGAGTATATGAAAAAGGTGGACGAGTACAAAGCCACCTATAAGAGTAGCTCTTCCAAAGAAAGGCCTTATGGAAGGGGAGGCAGAGGAAGGACACCATATGGCAGCTCCTTCTGTCAAGCACAAGCTGTTCCACAGCTGCAGCCTTACCCATAGCCGGCTGGATACTTACTATAGGGCCAGAGGTAGGAGGGGCTCCAGAAGAGGTTCCCACTCCACCCAGGCTCAGGCACAGCCAAAACAAAATCCCTGACTCCATTGTCAAGGCCACCTCCCTAGTACCAGTAGGGGGCAGACTGACTCACTTTTTCCAGGCCTGACGGGCCATCACCAGAGACAAGTGGGTTTTGGAATTAGTGAGTCAGGGACTGTCCCTGAGCTTCAAGTCTTTTCCTCCTCTGAAATCAAGGCTGTTCAAACCAGCTTCTCTTCAGGAGAGACAGCTTTTGGAAAAAGTGGTTCAAACCTTGCTCCACATAAAAGCAGTGGAGCCTGTACCAAAGCTTCAGAGAGGAAGAGATTTTTATTCTCGGTAATTCCTTACCAAAAAGAAGAATGGGGAGTGGCGGCCTATTCTAGACCTCAGACATTTGAACAAGTATCTTGTAAAACCAAGATTCAGACTGGTTACACTGTCTCTGATCTTACCAGTCATTCAACAAGGAGTCTGGCTGGCATCTCTGGATTTAAAGGATGCCTGTTTTCCACATCCCTATAAGGGAGTCTCACAGAAAGCACCTCAGGTTCAGACTTCCTTCAGGGCACTACCAGTTTTCGGCCCTGCCCTTCGGCCTCACCTCAGCACCCAGGGTGTTCACAAAATGTCTGGCAGTGGTAGTGGCATACCTAAGAAGGTTGGGAATTTCAGTTTTTCCCTACCTCGATGGCTGGTTAGTCATGGGAAAGTCATCACAACAGGTGGAAGATCACCTGGCAAAAACAAAACATCTGTTAGTCTCTGGGATTCCTGATAAACCAGGCAAAATCCATTCTCAATCCAGTACAAGTCCTTCACTTCATTTGAGCAGAACTGGACACTGTTAAGGGGAGAGCCTTTCTTCCAAAGGACAGGGTCCAGGGCATCCTGCAACTGATTACCTCATTCAAGTTGGGAAAGCCATGTCCAGCAAGGCAATACTTGCAGATTTTGGGACACATGGTTGCAGCAACAGGAGATCTTCCTGGACATAAGTCTCCACCACTCATTCACACTAGTGGGATTGGCGCCGGAGGCACTAAGACCCATCGGGAGCAAACTTTTTGCTGGAGGGTCGGCGCGAGAGGCAGCGCCCGCGAGACCATGGCGCCCTTGAGCAGCCTTCGGCAGTAATGACCATCTCGTGACGACCCTCCAACCGCCTCAGTTCCTTTTTTCTCGCCGTCCAGTGCGCTTCAGTGGCGGCGTCGCTCGCCTGGAGTCAAACTTCAAACTAGCGCATAGTTTCAGTTTGTTTTTTGTAACATTATCACGATAGTAGTATCGCTAGTTTTATTCTATTTTCGTAAAATTTTCTAATATTTAAATTTAACTTACTTGAAGAAGTCTTGGCCTACTGGACAGAGTCGACCATGAGCAGATGTCGACGGTAGGGAGACTTAGTATGAAAGCTGTTCAGTCAGCCGGGCTGGGTCCGGTCAGCCTCCTTCTCCTCAGCGGGTTCCGACTACGGTCAGTCCGATGCCCGGGGATGGGCGGTCCCCGCCGGCATAAATAAGCGGTCGCGCATTCTCGGCGCCGTTGACCTCGAGCTCTTCTTGACCCACAGGTCAAAGAGAAGGCATCACTTGAGGTGCCCTCTGGTATGTCTTCGGCGTCGACGGTGGGTTATCGTTGCTGGTTGCCGATCTCCTTCTTGAATCGCCAACTTCCGAATAATCGCGTCCTCGACATCGGAGCCCCTCCCGCCTATAGGTAGGGCTCCAGATGAGCAGTTTCATCAGTGGGCCGCTCTTATGGGCGATGGGCTCGGAGGTTGGTTCTTCTGCCTGGCTCGGTTACCTCGGGCCCTCGGGCTCTTCGGCGATCAGGTAGGCGGTTGGACCTTCCTGGTCGCGGCGCCTTCTTCAGTGCTAGCGACTCCGTGCTTAGGTGTTTCCCCCTCACATGGCTGCGGCGCAGGGCCTCACCGATGCCCTTATCTCCTAGTTTTCCTTCTCTTGCTTTCCAGGTTCCGGGGCTTTTCGGCGCCTTCTGCAGGGTCTGTGGCGTGTCGGCACCGTTTTGAGGCCGCCCGGGGCTTCTTGGCGCGTTGGCGGTGCGCGTGGTCTCGGCGCCGTTGGTGGCGCCCAGCGTGGTCTCGCGCCGGCACCGGTGTGCCGTTGGATCTGGTGGCGCCCGTTCGCGGCGGCGTGCGTGGCGTCGGCAGCGGCGCCGTCGGCAGCGCTGTCGCGACATCGTCAGCGCCGCCCGAGAGCATTGCGGGGAGCGCGTGCCTCTTGGTACGTGTGCCTTCGGTGCGTCTTCAGCCCGTTTTGCCGTCTCGGCGCCGCAGCGCATAGGGACTCTCCTTGTTTTCTGCCATTCCTCCTCTCCTAATTTTCCTCCTTTCCTGTCCAAACAGTCCTTTCTGGACCATCAGGAGATGATGTTGAGCCTGACCCAGACCTCGGTTGGGTGATGAAGTGGAGGAAACAGGATCTTTCTTTGCTACAGAGCCTGTGGTCGAGGACCTGTCCTTTAAGTCTCTGTTGAAGAACCTGGGATCCACTCTTTCTCTCCAGACTACAGACATCGATCCTGGGAAGATATTAAGACTCCAGTATCTTCATGCTTGGAGATCCCTACAGTTTGACTCCTCCGATTCAGCCTTCCTTGAGATGCTGTCTCAAATGGTATGGAATAACCCTGCTCTTATTCCTCAGTGGCTAAATCCATTGATAAAGTATTCAGCTCCCAAGGATCGTCCCGTTTTGGCATCCCAAGCCTTTGCGGATCCTATTGTAGTCCTGGCAGAGAATGACAAGGTCGTTCTTCCTCAAACTACTACAGCTCGACCTATTAACAAAGAGTCTGTAAGATTGATACATTAGGTAAGAGTCTTTGCTGCCTCCACTCTAAGTATCGTATTGCCAGTTATCAAGGCTATTTTTCTCAGTATGAGTATATCCTGTGGCACTCTATGAAAAGAATGGTTGAAGCTCTTCCAGATTCGATTCCAAGTCAGAGCTTCTTCTGACCGTTATTAGAGGTATTGAGTCCAATAACCAACAGGTCAAAGCCGCCATGGGCCTTCGACACTGCTTCTCACTCAGCAGCGCGATGGGATTTGTACTCGGCGCCATTCCTGGCTGCGACTCTGGCTTCACGAATGATGCTCAGCAGCAGGTGATGGCGCTGCCTTTGATGGCTCCTTTCTTTTTGGCCCTCAGGTGGAGCAAGCCTTAGAGGCCACTCAGAAGACTAGATCGGCCATTAAGTTGGCCAGACCTCCTCCGTTAGCCCAAGTTCCATCCACTCTGCCCGGTGGAACTTTCTCCTCCGGTGGGAGGTGGTCTGATGTGCTTCTACAACCAGTGAAGTCCATAACCTCAGACAAATGGGTCCTTGGATAATTGCGAGGTTATTCTCTCAATTTCTTGAAACCCCCGAATTGTCCTCCCATCGACAACCCAGGTTGTCGGCCTCTCAATCAGACCTCCTCACGCGGAGATCCAGGGCCTTCTGAACAACAGGGCAATAGAACTGGTGCCCCGCATCTACGAAACACAGGTTCTACTCCCATTACTTTCTGGTTCCAAAAGAAATCTGGGATGCCCATTCTAGACCTCAGAAAGTTAAACAAATTCCTCCCCAGGAGAAATTCAAGATGATTTCCCTAGGTACCCTGTTACCTTGCTGCATCAACCGCGACTGGCTGGCCTCTCTGGATATGCAGGATGCTTACCAGCATATCCCGTCCACCGACCCGCCAAATTCCTCAGGTTTGTAGCTTTGGGTCAGCATTATCAGTTCAGAGTCCTGCCCTTTGGGCTATCCTCGGCGCCGCGAGTTTTTACAAAGTGTTGTGCAGTTCTCGCGGCGCATCTCAGGAAAGTCGGACTCCGAGTGTTTCCCTACCTGGACGATTGGCTTCTAGCAAGCCCTTCCGGCCAAGGGACTTTGGAAGCCGTGCAAACGACTTCTCGTCTTCTCACGTCCATGGGAGTTCTGCTGAATTTGAAAAAATCTCAACTGCAACCCTCCCAGAGGCTCCTTTTCATAGGGACGCTTCTAGACACCTCTTCAGCGAGGCTTTCCTTCCAGAGGACAGAAGACTCGACATCCTTCGTATGGCCCGTTACATCAGGGAGAACCAATCGGTTACAGCTCTCTCGATGCAACGCATGTTAGGTCTCATGGCGTCCTCGGTCTTCACTGTCCCTCTGGCCCGACTGCACATGAGAACCACCAATGGATGCTCTCCACTCAGTGGTCCCGACCTCTCACCCCCAGTCTTATCCCATCAAGGTGGCGGGCCCTTGAAGGTCTCTCACCTGGTGGTCTCAAGAAAGCAATCTCCTGGAAGGATTCCCCTTTGCTCCCCGGATCATCAGATCTCCATCACCACAGATGCATCGCTAATGGGATGGGGAGCTCACTGTCTCTCCTCCACACTCAAGGTGTATGGACTCAGTTAAACTCATCTCCACATAAATGTCCTGGAGATGAGAGCGGTCCTACTATGCAATCCGAGCTCTGAAGGATGTCCTTTGTCACAAGAACATTCTCCTTCAAGCGGACAACAAAGCAGTGATGTATTACATCAACAAGCAAAGCGGTGCTCATTCTTATCCCTTTGCAGGGAAGCAATGAGGGTGTGGGAGTGGTGCTTGGAGCACAAGTCTCTGATTCAAGCGGTTTATCTGCCAGGTATACAAAGCGACTAGCAGATCACCTCAGCGAACGGAGGCAGACCCTCACAGTGGTTCTCGATCAGCCGTAGCTCGGTCCCTGTTCAAAGAGTGGGGACTCCAGACCTGGACCTTTTGCATCCCCACTCAGCATAAAACTGCCTCTCTTCTGCTCCAGAAATCCAGGGCCTGGCATTTTCTGTCAGGATGCGTTCAGGCTGCGGTGGACAAAGCGCTTTCTTCGCCTTTCACCACTTCCTCTAATCCAGAGTACTCCTCAAGTTCGAGTCTCAGGGACCAAGATGATTCTCATTGCTCCTTCCTGGCCTCGGCAACTATGGTTTCCTCTACTCAACAGTATGTTGGCAGCCTCTCCGAGACCACTTCCTTTGCAAATCAGTCTTTTGACTCAGGGTTAGTTGGTCCATCCCAACCTGAAATCACTTCACCTTCATGCTTGGCTCCTGAAGAGATAGAAGTGAATCGGTTCAACGTCTCTCGTAGAGTCTCAGACATCCTTCTGGCTGCTCGGAAGCCAGCCACCAACGTCGCTTCCAAATGGAAGCGTTTTCTCTCTGGTGTCAAAATCCTCTTGGAATCCCTTTTCCTGTCCTCCTGGCAAGGTTCTGGAGTATCTTTTGGACCTATCAAACTTGGGTCTCCAGTACTCCACAGTTAAAGTTCACCTTAGTGCCATCTCAGCGTTCCATGAGCGGTTTCTTCCTTAACTCTGGCTCAGTTACCTATAGTGAAGAGATTTCTTAAGGGATTCTCCATACCAGACCCCTGTTAGCGTCCAGTTGCAGCCTGGGACATTAACCTGGTGCTGGACATGCTCACTCGGAAGCCTTTGAACCCTTAGCTACCTGTGAGCTAAAATTTCTTACCTGGAAGACTGCCTTCCTGGTGGCCATTACCTCAGCCATGGGGTCTCTGAGATACATGCCCTGATTACGGACCCTCCGTATACTGTATTCCATAAGGACAAGGTAGTTCTCCGTACTCATCCTAAATTTCTTCCCAAGGTTGTGTCAGAATTCCATCTGAACCAACCTCTGGTACTTCCACTTAGCTAATTTCCAAAATGAAGAGCAGGCTCTTCATTCCTTGGATGTTAAGAGAGCCTTGCGGTTCTATTTAGATAGAACCAAGGATGTTATAGACTCAACAACTGTTCGTTTCTTTCAGCGACACCCGGCTGGGTCAACCTGTCGCTAATAGATGTATCTCTTCATGGTTAGTGGCATGCCTTCGTCATTGCTATTCCATGGCTCAAGTTAAATTAGAAGGTAGAGTGTCACGCTCACTCTACTAGAAGCGATCGCAGCATCCCTAAGCGGAAGTCGCAATGTTCCAATTGCAGATATATGCAACGCCGCTACCTGGAGCTCAGTGCATACCTTCGTTAAGCACTATGCACTGGATGTTCATGCCAGGCGACATTCCGCATTCGGCAGAACTATCCTTAATGGGCTTCTATCTTAGACGCGTGAGCTCTGGCTCTCCTGCCGCCCTTTTGAGGGATTATCAGCTTGGTACTCTCCCACTAGTGTGAATGAGTGGTGGAGACTTATGTCCAGGAAGATAGGAAAATTACGTACCTACCGTAATTCTTGATCTTCTTGGACGAGTCTCCACCACTCATTCACACGCCCACCCTCCATCCCCCGAGCTCACCGCTGTATTGGTCTTCACTCCCTCAAATCTTTAGGCCGTGAGGACTTCTTTGCTGACCCTTCTTACACGGGTCATACGGACTATCTTATGTCCGTTTTTAATATTAGGTTTACCCTTTACGTTAGTTACGCTGCACCTCCTTGGTAAAAGGTACTGAGGCGGTTGGAGGGTAAATGCGCCGAGATGGTCATTACCGCTTTCGAGCAGCTGCTCGCAGCGCCCGTGTCTCGTAGCGCCGTCTCGCCGCCGACCCTCCAGCAAAAAGTTTGCTCCCGATGGGTCTTAGTGCCTCCGGCGCCAATCCCACTAGTGTGAATGAGTGGTGGAGACTCGTCCAAGAAGATCAAGAATTACGGTAGGTACGTAATTTTCCTTTGTCTTGGGAGCAAGATATCGACTGAGGGATATTCAGTGTCATCTCAGGGCACACTGGTGCCAAAGAAAAGACAAAATGTCAAAATTGATTCCAGTAACAAAACCTGTGCTCCAGTCTCTACAGTGGTGGACAGATGCACACAATCTAAGAGCAGGAGTTCCCTTTCAGAGGGGAAAATCCATCAGTCACCCTTACAACAGATGCCTCTCTGTTAGGATGGGGTGCTCACTTAGGAGAGCACACTACCCATGGCACTTGGTCAAGCGTAGAGTCACTCCTTCACGTAAATGTGTTGGAGCTCTGAGCAGTATTTCTGGCTTCAAAAAGTTTCTCTCACCTGGTACAGGGCAAAGTGGTGCAGGTTAGAACAGACAGCACCACCACAATGTACTACATAAACAAATAAGGGGGAACAAGGTCAGATCCCTTGTGCACAGAGGCCATGACAATATGGGAATTGGCCTACTCACTAAAAGCTTCCCTGCAGGTCATTCATGTCCCAGGCAAGGATAATACCCTGGCAGATGCTCTAAGCAAAATCAACCAGGCACATCACGAATGGTCTCTAAACAGACAGGTACTGTTCTCAGTGTTCCGAAGATGAGGCACCCCAGAGGTGGATCTCTTTGCCTCTCATGAGAATCACCTTCTTCCCCTATTCTGTTGCAGACCTCCAGCCAAGGGTACAATGAAGCTCAGGTCACAATCTGCATCCATGATCCTGTTAGCACCGGACTGGACCAGACAACCATGGTAGACAACCATGGTACTCCCTACTGTTGTCCATGTCAGTGTACAAACTAATACATCTTCCCAGGAGGCACAATCGCTTAACCTCCTACCAGGGGAAAATCCTGTATCCGAATCTCAAGTCTCTCAGGCTCAAGGCCTGGATCTTCCTGGACTAAGTCTCCATCACTCATTCACACTAGTGGGATAGCGCCGGAGGCGCTAGGACCAAGCGGGAGCCAAACATTTTCTGAAGGGCTGGCGCGGTGGAGACCACGCGTGCGGCACCGCGAGACTGACTCGCGCCTGTGTAGGCTATCTCGGCGTTGACCCTCCAACCACCTCAGTTCCTTTTCTCCAGCGTCAAGTGCGCTTGGATGTCGACGTCGCTCGTCTGCCGGAGTCAAAGTTTTCGTCTATACGACAGCAGCTTTTAGTGTTTAATTTAAACGTTTTAATTTAACTATTTAGTAGTAATTTTTTATTTTACAAACAAGAAGATTATGAAGAAAAATAAATTCTTTCCTGCCATCCACGGAGTCGTCCTTAGACGGTAGCGGTGACGGTAGGAAGACTTTGAAAGTTGTTATGGCAGAGGGGCTGTGCCCGGTCCACCACCCTTAAGTAATGGGGGAGGGTCTCACTACGGACAGTCCTGTGCTCGGAGGGGAGGATAGTCCACCGAAGCACGAATCTGGCGGTGCCGAGGATCCGGCTCCGCTTAGCCTCGAGCTCTTCTTCTTCGTTGGGGAAGAAGAAGAAGAATCGGTGCTGCTCGAGGTTGCCCGTTGGTATGTCTGCACGAGGATTGTTCATTGGAAGGGGCAATAGGCCTGAACCGACTTTTGTGGGTTCCTCTTGGCCCCGCTCCTAATGGCTGCATACTCTACTCCGGACTCCATCTCTGTCCTCATCGGAGTTCCGGTGAGCAGTTTCACCTCTGGGCCGCTCCTGTGGAGCAGGGGGTTTGACTTCCTTTTTACCTGGTTGTGTTCCTGGTTTCGGGGCCTCCAGGCCTCGGAGCCGTTGGACCGGAGCTGGGTCAATTGGATCAGAATGAGCATGGTGCCCTCTTGGTGCCTTCGCCATCGTGTCAGCCCCTGGTGCCTACCCCCCTCTTCCTTTTCCATGCTGGGGCCGGCACGGGCACCACCTCTCCCATCTTTTCCATTGGCTTTCCATGGTGTTTTTCCTGGCGCTGTGTCCGACACCTTGGTGGCACCGCAGGTCCGGTGCCATGCCACTGGTTTGGCATTGGTGCCATACGCAGCGCCGCTGGCGTTTAGGTCACGCTGGGACTCGGCGCGTGGTTAGGCACACATGATCGGTGCCTTGCTCGGTGCGTCAGTCAGCGCCATGGCGGTGCCGCGGATTGGCACTACATGGCTCACGACTCTCGGCGCTGTACTTGTTGCCGGGTCGGGCGCTGCGGCTCGTGACTGCGCTGGCCGCCCTGCTCGGTGCTGCTGGTGCTTATTGCTGGCGCCACTAGTGGTGCTGTGGGTGTCTCATGGTGCCACGGATGCCCACGGGCATCTGCGGGTGGTGCGGGCACCCGTGGGTGCTGCAGGCGGCGCTGGGCACCTGCGGGTGGTGCCGGTCACCAGCGGGTGCCGCGGGCGATGCCGGGCACCCGCGGGCTGTGCCGGACACCCGCGGGTGGCACGGGGCACCCATGGGTGGCGCCGTAGGGGGTGCCGCGGACAGCGCTGGGCACCCGCGGGTGGCATGGGGCCATGGGTGCCATGGTTTCTTGGGTGCCATGGTACCATGTGTGCCATGGGTTTCTTGGGTGCCATGGTACCATGGGTGCCATGGGTTTCTTGGGTGCCATGGTACCATGGGTGCCATGGGCATTGCGGGTGCCCTTGCTTGCCATTGGTACCGAGGATACCTGCGGGTTCCGCCGTGGGTGCCCTCTGGTGTCTCTCAGGTTAGCATAGGTACTGCTTGGTGCCCTTCTGTGCCACAAGTGACGCTGGTGCCGCAGGGGTGCCAGTTGGTGCTGTCTGACAGAACTAGGGAAAGATCTCTGTTTGAAGACCTCTCTTCTGCGGGACTTGTGGTGGGATGTTTCCGTGGAGTGAAGTCCTATTCTGCGGATTATTTTCCACACATTTTAGTAGGTGACGGTCTGCATCGGGTCTCCTCATCCAGCAGTTTTCCGCTGATGGGACTCTTCTGTTCTTTTCTGTCAACAGAATCTCTCATTCCGCTCAGCACTTTCTCAGCCCCCTACGTGGTGCCAAGCTCCTCGACACCCTTCCTGGTGGCGGAGTCTCTAGTGGCTCTGACCTAGACCTCTTTTTGGGGTCCTTCTGTGGTAGAAAGGCATCTAGATGAGTCTCTCCCTGTCCTTCTGGTCAGTGATACAGCGGGTGACTCATTTTATATACTGAAAGACACGCCCTCTCTATCATCAGAGTCTGTGATGCAAGCGCTTTTAGTAGTTCCTCATTTATGGGGTCCACCATAGTGTTCAGACAATTCAGTGGTCGGGAACCGCACAGACTGTTCCGCTCCTTTGATAGGGGTATACAGCCCGTTTTTTGATGCTGCCCCTCTGGTGGCTGCTTCACCACAGGTAGTTAACATCTGTCTAGCTATTATTAGTCCAGTCAGGGGTTCGGTTATGGATCCTCAGGCTCCTCCTGCTCCTCAGAGGGATGACATCCTTGTCATTTCTGTATCAGGCAATCCTTGCCAAATAGCAGCCAGCAACCTTGTCAGGCTCGGACTAATGATAATTAATACAAAAAAAAGGGGGTCAGAATTATCACAGCACAGGGCCTAGTTGGAATTTCCCAATACCACACTTGGATCTGATCAGGTTCCGCCTCAAGCCTGAGGCGGTCATCTCTAAACCTCAGTAAAGGGTACCTGTTCAAACACCATGAAGTCTTGCTATAATTAGGACCATTGCAGTTAGCCCCTGGCTCTGAACTGCCCCAGAGAGGAAACAGTTAACTCCAGAGAGATCTGGAGTTCCACAGCGCGAGGGTGCTGTTCAAAGCTCTATCTGGTCAGTTTCAAATGAAACTGCCAGATTCTTTACTCCGCTTTCACTGAACAGTCGCCCGAGATCAGCTCCTTCAGCTCGGGTTCGTTTTCGGTTTATTCGTTCATTTGAACCGCAAATGTTTAAAATTACCGCGGTTTCGGTTCAGAAGCTCTATCTGGTAACCGTAAGTACTAAAATTAAAGTCTGTGTGGAAATTCATTATCGGTTCAGTCTGAACCGATCGGTTTGCTTATTTTGACTTTACTGACTTTAGAAGTGCGGTTCCCGGTTCTTATCGGTTCTAAAAAAACTTTAATTTTTTGGTTTTCCAATACCCGTGACACGGTTAGGAACCGATAAGGGTGTCTTGCCTGGCACGGCCGTTTAAAGGGCAAGTTTGTTGGTTAGGCTGGCATTATGTCTGAGAAACCCAAAAGAAAATCCGGGCCCACTGGGTTTCAACACTGTGATGTCTGTGGGGAAGCCTTTGCCAAGGCTGACCCACACACCACTTGTGTCTATTGTCTGGGGGCTGACCACCTCCTGTCAGACTGCCAGGTGTGTAAAAATTTCCCTGCAGCCACCCTGGAAAAGAGATTGGGCCGGCTCAGGGAACGAGAGGCCAAAAAGTCCGCTGACCCAGATGGCCAGCCCGGTCCAGCTCCTACTGGACCAGAGGGAGTGACCTCTGACCAGGGTGTGACTTCCTCGGGCAAAAGGAAGGCTGGTTCAGAAGAACCAGTCAAAGTAAAAAAGACAAAGAAATCAGCAGGTCTGGAGTCCAATATTGTCTCTCCTACTGCTGCAGAGATAGCTAAAGCCATTCAGATTGTCCAGTCTTTGTCTCAGGGACTTGTCGAACCCCCTATAGTTGGGAAAAGGGGGGCTCGTTCAGGTCCAGTGGTTCAGGATTATGATGTTGGGGATTTTTATGAACCACAGGAGGGGGAGGAGGACCTTGATGAGTGTATTTGTGACTGGGAAGGTCTGGAAGTGCCCATAGAGCCGGACATTTCTCCAGACAGACCCTTTGAGTCTCCCCCTTTGCTGTCTGAGTCCCCTTCTCATTTCAGGTTTTATAAAAAGGTGGCAGAAACCCTCCAGCTCCCTTTAGAGGAGGCTGTGGATGAAAAGAGGAGCCTGATTATGTAGAAATGATGGATATTCCAGAGTCTAGAAGGTTGTCTATTCCTTTGCATAAGTCATTTAGGAAGCAAACAACGAAGATTTTAAAAAATCCTCATTCTGTCCCTCCTGTAGATAAAAAAATGGACAGAAGGTATACTTTATCAGGCCCTAATACAGACTTCCTCACTGAGCAGTGTAGTCATGTAGGTGTTGTTCAAGCTGCAGCCTGTGACAAGGCTAATATTCCCCTGGCCTCACATCCTCCTGATAAAGATTCCAGGAAGATTGATGCCATGGCGAAAAAACAATATATGGCAGCTTCGTTGGGACTCAGACAGGCTAATTATATGGCTTATGTGCTAGATATCAGAAATCTAGGTGGGACACTTATTGTGCAGTTGGCCAAGCAGGCCCAGGCCAGCTGGCTAGTGAGTTGGAACAGGTGGCTGCTGATGGCATTGAAGCCTCTAAAGTTCAATTCCATACTGCTGTTGATGTTAATGATGTTTCTTCTAGGGTCATGCGCACTTCTGTAGCTCTCCGTGGTTGGCATGGCTCAGATGCACTAATCTGTCCCAAGATACCCAGTCAAAGGCTATAGATTTTCCTGTGATAGGAAATTCTCTGTTTGGGGATCAAACGTAAAATTACATGAAAAAGATGGATGAATACAGAACTACCTACAAAAGTGCCCAAGCTAAGGAGAGGCATGCCACTCCTCAAAGGCATGCCCCCAGGGGTAGGGGCAGGCCTTACCACAGGCCTTTTTACCAATTTCAGGCCTCTTCAGCCTTTGCACAGAGGGTTTTTTTCAGAGGCAGAGGTAGACGGGGCACAGGCAGGCCCTCTCCTTCTCCTCAGCCTAAAGCTGCTGCTGCAAGCAGACACCCTATGAGGGTGTCAGGGCCGATTCTCCTGTACCGGTGGGGGGCAGGTTGGCTTATTTCAGCCAGAACTGGTTGTCCCTAACTCGGACAAATGGGTTCTGAAGTGGTAAGCCAAGGTCTAGTTCTCAGCTTCAAGCAGTTTCAAAGATGAGAGCCAGACATTTCCCCCTCAAATCCTTCAAGCCCTTGCTTTGGAAGCAGAGGTTTAGTCTCTTCTGGACTGCAAAGCAGTGGAAAGGGTCCTCCTTGCCATCAGGGCAAGAGCCTGTACTCAGTACTTCCTGACCCCAAAAAGACAGGAGATTGGCGGCCCATTCTAGATTTAAGATTCCTGAACAAGCACCTTTTGAAACCAAAGTTCAAAATGTTGACTCTGGCAATGATTTTGCCTTCCTTAAGGCCAGGGGACTGGCTAGCTTCCCTGGACCTCAAGGATGCCTATTTTCATATCTTAATCAGGCCTTCTCACCAAAAGTACCTCAGGTTCGAACTGCCCTCTGGCCACTACCAGTTCAAAGCAATGCCCTTGGTCTCACTTCTGCTCCAAGGGTTTTCACAAAATGTCTAGCTGTGGTAGTGGCCCTTTTGAGAGAAGGCAGGGGTAGCTGTGTTTCCCTACTTGGACGACTGGCTCATAGTGGGTCAGTCCCCAGAGCAGGTAAAATCCCACTTGCAAGTCACCCAGCAGCTTCTCATTTCTCTGGGATTCCTGCTGAACTTTCCAAAGTCAGTTCTCGAACCAGTTCAGGTACTAACTTTTATAGGTGCAGAGTTGAACACAAAGTCAGCCAGGGCATTTCTTCCCTCGGAAAGAGTGGACAGAATCATTGCCCTGGCATCTTCCTTTACCCTGCGGGTCTCGACCAGCAAGGCACTTTCTGCAACTCCTAGGGCACATGGCCGCTTCCACAGCTGTCGCGGCAAGGAGCAAGATTTCAGATGAGGGACATCCAGTTCCACTTGAGGTCCTACTGGTCTCAAAGGAAGGACCCCTTACCAAATTAGTCCCAGTGACTAAAACCCTGATCCTAGCCCTTCAGTGGTGGCAGGATCAAAGCAACTAACCCAGGGGCCCATTCTTACCGTTCTTCATTCCCTCACCCTCACCACGGATGCCTCCCTGTTAGGGTGGGGGGCTCACTTGGGCGACCTTTCCACTCAAGGAGTGTGGTCCCCTCAGGAATCTCTGCTCCACATCAACCTGTTGGAACTCAGAGCTGTTTTCTTAGCTCTCCAAGTTTTTTCAGATACTGTCCAGAACAAGGTAGTTCAAGTCAGGACAGACAACACCACAACAATGTGGTACATCAACAAGCAAGGGGGCACTCGGTCATCAGCCTTGTGCACCGAAGCAATGAAGTTGTGTCTCTGGCTTACTCCCTGAACACCTCCCTGATAGCAGTTCACCTTCCAGGGAAGGACAATGTCCTGGCGGATGCCCTCAGCAGGATTTCTCAGGGCCATCACGAATGGGCTCCTGAATCCTCAGGTGCTGGGTCAGTCTTTGCCAGGTGGGGCACCACAGATGGATCTTTCGCAGCCCCAGACAACCACCAACTTCCTCTGTTTGTTGCAGGCCTCCAGTGCTGGGATCAGTCCCTCTGAGCGCCTTTCAGTTGAATTGGAAGGAAGTTCCTGTATGCCTTCCCCCCCTTTCCCCTCCTCTTCAGGGTACTGGTAAAGATCAGAACTCAGCCCTGCAAAGTGATTCTGATTGCTCCAGACTGGGCCAGGCAGCCCTGGTACCCTCTTCTCCTGTCCCTCACATTTCACCCTCCCCTGACCTTGCCCAGGACCCACGACCTGCTGACCTGTGCACAGGGGAGAGTGTGGTATCCGGACCTCAATTCCCTCCACCTCAAGGCCTGGTTCTTGAGGGAGCTAGAATTGCTGATTTACACCTTTCTCAAGGTGTCTTGGATATTTTGAAAAGGCTTCTAGGAGCCTTCCACTAAACCATTATAATTCCAAGTGGAAGAGGTTTTCCTTCTGGTGTTCTGAGAGGCAGATTGTACCAGAATCTGCTGACTTGGCTATTTTATTGGACTACTTGGTCCACTTAAATTCACTAGGCCTCAAACCAGCTACTTTGAGGTTCATTTGGCAGCTGTTTCTGTTTTTGTTTCTGCAGGAAACCAGTTTCCTCTCCTCTCACCCTGTGTTTTCCAAGTTTTTCAAGGGGTTACTTCACCTAACCCTCCCTTTGGGAACCAGCTCCTGCCTGGGACCTGAATGTTGCATTGCTCAGCTAATGCAACCCCTTTTGAGCCTCTATCTTGGCAGATCTCAAGTTTTTAACTTGGAAGACTGTTTTCTAGTGGCTATCACTTCTGCTAGGCGTATAAGTGAATTACAAGCCTTGTCAGTAGAAAAGGATTTTATTTCTTTCCACAGAGATAAAGTGGTCCTCAGGACTAACAGAAAGTTTTACCTAAGGTGGTTTCAGATTTTCATCTTAACCAATCCATCTCTCTCCAGTATTTTTACTGAGCATTCTTCCTCTGGTGAGAGGAGATTGCACAGTTTAGACGTCAAAGAGCTCTTAGTTACTATTTGGAGCGTACCAAGGGTCATAGGTTCGAATCCTCCAACTCTTCCTTACCTATGGAGAAGTGGGTAAGGGAAGACCGCTACTAGGAGGACAATGCAAGGTGGATTGTCTCTGTATCCAGTTCTGTTACCAAAAACTAGGTAAAGAACCTCCCTCAGGACTGAGGGCTCACTCCACCAGGGTACAGCTGCATCTCTAGCGGCCGCTAGAGATATTCCTATTTTAGAAATTTGTCAAGCTGCTACCTGGAAGACAGTCCACACTTTCACCAAGCATTATTCTCTGGACGTCCAGTCCAGGAGAGATGCTCGTTTTGGCACAGCTGTGCTTCAGAGCCTATTCCCTAAGTAGGTTCTGGCCCTCCTCCATGGAGGTACTGCTGTATAATCTGCAATGGTCCTAATTATAGCAAGACTTCATGGTGTTTGAAGAAAAAATTACTCACCTTAGTAATTGCTTTTCTTCTCATGGAGTCTTGCTATATTAGGACAACCCCCCCTCCTACCCCTCTCAGAATTCCTACTTGGGTATGGGGTTGGCAATTTAGTGCAAGCACTGTGTCATGCCATTTTAGCTTTCTAGTCCCCCGTTTCATTTGGGTTAGGGAACTAGGTAATTCTGTTTTTTGTTAAGTGGTAGATGGCCCCTCTCTGGACTTGAGTCTTTTGGGAGAGGGACCTATTAGTCTTGTCAGGGTGATCCTAACAATAATAGGTATATTGTTTTTATTCTGTGTTTGTTGTTGTTGTTGTGTTTTGTTGTTCTACTACTAGTAGGTAGCCAATGGCTAGTGTGGGCTTTTCCACACAGACTTGCTATGTTGGTTGGCATCGTAAGAACCTAGCAGTTTCATTTTGAAACTGACCAGATGGAAACTTTGAACAGCGCCCTCGGCTGTGGAACTCAGATCTCTCTGGGTTAACGGTTTCCTCTCCAGGGGCAGTTCAGAGCCAGGGGCTAACTGCAATGGTCCTAATATAGCAAGACTCCATGAGAAGAAAAGCAATTACTAAGGTGAGTAATTTTTTCTTTTCTTCTACCCCTAGGGGGCAGTCCAATCCAGCGGTGGTATAGCTCACCTCTTTTCTCTAGAGAATTTTCTCTTATTCTGAGATATTTCCAAAACCTAGGCGTCTGACCAGTCTGTTAGTCCCTTTTTTGTTTTTTAATCAGGCTTTCTTCTGTTGATCAGAGCCTTGCAGCAACAGAAGTGACTCTTCAGCAAGTCGGAACTTAGATTCCTACTTCCATGCTTGCTTCAACTTAACAGATGACATGCTCCTTTCAAACAACATGAAGTCTTGCTATATTATGACAATTGCAGTTTGTCCCACCATTAGAACTGCTCCGGAGGTGAAAGAGTTAACTCCCATTCTAAGAATGGAACTTGGAGCACGAGCTCGGTTAGAGAAGCTCTGTCTGGGTTATTTCAAACCCAAACTGTCAGATTCTTTACTCCGCCTCACTGAACAGTCGCTCCGGAGATTTCTCCTACTGCTCGGTTCATTTCTCGGTTTAAACAGTGTTTTCTCGGTTCAAATCAACGAGAATATTATTATTTTAACCGCAAAACCGATCGGTTCAAGCTCTGTCTGTGGTATCTTAAGTAATTACAGTTTATTTTCTGTGTGGAACTTGTAAATGTTATCGGTTGGTTTTGAACCGATCAACTTATTTTAAAACTTGAAATTGAAGGTTTTAGAGTGCGGTTCCCGGTTCTTATCGGTTCTGAAAAAGCGCATTTCATTATGGTTTTTCAAGACCAGTGACACGGTTAGGAACCGATAAAGGGTGTCTTGCCTGGCACTGCCGTTTAAAAGGGCAAGTTTTTGGTTAGGCTGGCATTATGTCTAGAAACCCAAAAGAAAACCAGGCCCACTGGGTTTCAACACTGTGATGTCTGTGGGAAGTCTTTGCCAAGGCTGACCCACACACCATATTATATTGTCTGGGATTTGACCACCTCAATTCAGACTGCCAGATTTGTAAAATTTCCTGCAGCCACCCTGGATAAAGAGTTGGCAGGCTCAGGGAGCGAGAGGCCAAAAGTCCGCTGACCGGATGGCCAGCCGGTTCGATGCCAACGAACGGAGGATGCTCTCTGACCAGGCGAGACTTCTCGGGCAAGCGTAAAGCTGGCTCGGAGGGCCAGTTCCAGTAAAGAAAACAAGAAAATCAGCAGGTGTGGGCCCAAAATTCCTTCTCCAACTGCTGCAGAGATAGCAAGAGCTATTCAGATTGTCGTCACTTTCTCGGTTCCGTCCGAACGCCACTGTCTGGTAAAGGTCGGTTCGGTCGGTTCCACGGTTCAGGAATATGATGTTGAAGTTTTATGAACAGAGGAGGATGATTATGAACAGTATGAATGTGACTTGGAGGTCCAGGTGTGCCCATTGAACGGACATCTCCCCAGACAGACCTTTGAATCTCCCCCTTTGCTTTCTGAGTCCCCCTCTCATTTTATGTTTTACAAAAAAGTTGCTGAAACCCTCCAGCTCCCATTGGAGGAAGCTGTGGATGAGCAAGAGGAACCTGATTTTGTAGAAATGATGGATATTCCAGAGTCTAGGAGATTGTCTATTCCCTTGCATAAATCATTTAGGAAACAAACAATAAACATTTTAAAAACTCCTAATTCTGTGCCTCCTGTGGACAAAAAGATGGACAGGAGGTACACTCTATCAGGTCCTGATACAGAATTCCTTTCACAGCAATGCAGTCACGTTGGTGTGGTTCAGGCTGCAGCCTGTGATAAAGCTAATATTCCCTTGGCTTCACATCCTCCTGACAAGGTTCCAGGAAGATTGATGCCATGGCTAAAACAATACATGGCAGTGTCCTTGGGACTCAACGGCAAGCTAATTACATGGCTTATGTAGCAAGGTATCAAAAATCTAGATGGGACTCTGTCATGGCTTTGGCCAAACAGGCCTCTGGCCAGCTTGCTAATGAACTGAAACAGGTGGCTGCTGATGGCATTGAGGGCATCTAGGTGCAGTTTCATGCTGCTGTGGATTTTAATGATGTATCCTCTAGAGTCATGGCTACGTCTGTAGCTTTTGTGGATTGGCCTGGCTCAGGTGTACTAGCTTGTCACAGGATACCCAGACTAAGGCCATGGATTTTCCTGTGGTTGGAAATTCTCTGTTTGGGGAGCAGACAGAGAATTATGAAGAAAAATGGATGAATATAGGACCACCTATAAGAGTGCTCCAGGCTAAGGAGCCGGCAAGTCACTCCTCAGAGGCAGACCCCAGGGGTAGAGGTAGGCCTTTTCACAGGCCTTTTACCAAACCAGGCCTCCTCTGCTTATGCTCAGAGGGCTTCTTCAGAGGAGAGCAGGCGGGGTGTGGGCAGGCCTGCTCCACCCCTCAGCCTAAAGCACCTGCCAAACAGACACCCTGATGGGTGCCCAGGGCGGATTCTCCTTTACCTGTAGGGGGCAGGTTGGCTTGCTTCGTTCAGAACTGGGTGTCTCTAACTTCAGACAAGTGGGTCCTGGAAGTAGTAAGCCAGGGTCTGGTTCTCAGCTTCAAAAGTTCCAAAGATGAGAATCAGATCTTTCCCTTGCAAACTCTTTAGAGACCTTTACTTTAGAAACAGAAGTCTCAACCCTCCTGGCTCTCAGAGCTGTAGAAAGGTTTCTCCCTACACCAGGGCAAGGGTCTGTACTCCAGATATTTCCTTACCCCAAAGAGACAGGAGAATGGCGCCATTTTAGACCTGAGATATCTGAACAAACACCTTTTGAAACCAAAGTTCAGAATGGTAACTCTGGCAGTGATTTTACCCTCTCTAAGGCCAGGGGACTGGCTAGCCTCCCTGGACCTCAAGGATGCCTATTTTCATGTCTAATCAGAAGCTCCACGAAAGTACCTCAGATTCGAACTGCCCTCAGGTCACTACCAGTTCAAAGCAATGCCTTCGGCCTCACCTCTGCCCCAAGGGTATTCACAAAATGTCTGGCAGTAGCAGTTGCTCATTTAAGAAGGAAAAAGTTGCTGTCTTTCCCTATCTGGACGACTGGCTCATTGTAGGCCAGTCCCCAGAAAGGTAAAATCTCACCTGCAAGTTACCCAGCAGCTGCTCACCTCCCTGGGCTTCTTGCTCAATCTCCCAAAGTCAGTTCTGGAACCAGTTCAGGTGCTCACCTTCATAGGTGCAGAATTGGACACAAAGCAGGCAGAGCCTTCCTGCCTTAGAGAGGGTAGGGAACTTGGTGGCTCTGGCCTCCTCCCACTCATCTGCAGGTCTCTCAACCAGCAAGACACTTTTGCAGCTCCTGGGGCACATGGCTGCGTCCACAGCTGTAGTGCAAGGAGCAAGATTTCAGATGAGGGACATTCAGTTTCATGAGAGCTTTTGGTCTCAGAGAAGAGACCCCTTTCCAAGTTGGTCCCAGTGACCCGAACCCTGATCCAGGCCCTCCAGTGGTGGCAGGATCAGAGCAGTTTAAGACTGGGGGTCCCCTTCATTCCTCTGTCTCACTCCTTGACCCTCACTATGGATGCTTACCTCCTGGGGTGGGGAGCCCACATGGGCGACCTCTCCACTCAGGTAGTGTGGTCCCCTCAGGAATCTCTGCTCCACATCAATTTGCTGGAACTCAGAGCTGTCTTTTTAGCACTTCAAGTGTTTTCTGCATCTGTTCAGAACAAAGTGGTACAAGTCAGAACAGACAACACCACAACAATGTGGTACATCAACAAGCAGGGGGGCACTCGGTCTTCGGCCTTGTGCACCGAGGCAATCAAGTTGTGGTCTCTGGCCTATTCCCTGAACACTTCCCTCATAGCAGTTCACCTTCCAGGAAAGGACAATGTCCTAGCAGATGCTCTCAGCAGGATTTCCCAGGGCCATCACGAATGGTCTCTGGATCCTCAAGTACTGGGGATAGTTTTTGCCAGATGGGGCACCCCTCAGATAGATCTTTTTGCAGCCCCAGACAATCACCAACTTCCACTGTTCTGTTGCAGGCCCCCAGTGTTGGGCTCAGTCCCCCTGGATGCCTTTCTCCTAGATTGGGAAGGGAAGTTTCTTTATGCCTTTCCCCTTCCCTCTCCTATTCAAGATGCTAGTCAAAATCAGATCCCAGCCTTGCAGGGTGATTCTGATTGCCCCAGATTAGGCCAGGCAGCCCTGGTACCACTCCTTCTGTCCTAGCAGTCCATCTTCCCTGTGTCTCCCAGGAATCACAACCTGTTAACCTGTGCCCAGGGAGAGTTTGGTATCGAACCTCAAATCCCTCAACCTCAAGGCCTGGCTCTTGAGGTTAGAACTTTGACCTACACCTTTCTCAGGGTGTTCTTGAAATCTAAAGGCTTCTAGGAAGCATTCCACTAGAGCTACTTATAATTCTAAGTGGAAAAGGTTTTCCATTTGGTGTTCTGGAAACATATTTCCCGGAATCTGCTGATTTGCCCATTGTTTTGGACTATATGGTCCATCTTAATTCTTTGGGCCTGAGACCAGCTACCCTGAAAGTACATTTGGCAGCTGTCTCTGCTTTTGTGTCAGCAGGAAAGCCCTCCTCTCTTTCCGCTCACCCTGTATTTTCAAGTTTTTAAGGATTACTTCATACTAATCCACCTTTTAGGGATCGGCCCTGCACCTGACCTTAATGTTTGCATTGCCAGTTAATGCAACCCCTTTTGAACCTCTGTCTTCTGCAGAGCTTAAGTACTTAACTTGGAAAACTGTTTTCCTAGTAGCTATCACTTCTGCCAGGCGCATACAGTGAGTTGCAAGCCTTGTCAGTAGAAACTGACTTTATTTCTTTCCACAGGGATAAGGTAGTCCTCAGGACTAACAGGAAGTTTTGCCTAAGGTGGTTTCAGATTTCCATCTTAATCAATCTATCTCCCTTCCAGTGTTTTCACTGAACATTCCTCCTCTGGTGAGAGGAGGTTGCACAATTTAGATGTTAAGAGGGCCTTAAGTTACTATATAGAGCGTACCAAGGGTCACAGGTTTGAATCCTCAACTTTTCTCACTTATGGTGAGGTCGGAAAAGGAGACCTGCCACTAAGAGATCAGTTGCCAGGTGGATTGTCTCTTGTATCCAATTTGTTATCAGAAACTGGGAAAGTTCCCCCTCTGGCCTGAGGGCTCATTCTACCAGAGGTACAGCCACGTCTCTAGCTGCTGCCAGAGACATCCCTATCTTAGAGATATGTCAAGCAGCTACCTGGAAAACGGTACACACTTTCACCAAGCATTACTCCCTGGATGTCCAGGCCAGGAGAGATGCTCGGTTTGGCACAGCTGTGCTCCAGAGCCTATTCCTAAGTAGGTTCTGTCCCTCCTCCATGGAGGTACTGCTATGTAGTCTGCAATTGTCATAATATAGCAAGACTTCATGTTGTTTGAAGAAAAATTACTCACCTTAGTAATGTTGTTTCTTCTAATGGAGTCTTGCTATATTATGACCTCCCCAGCCTGCCCTCTCAGAACTTCTACTTGGGTATGGGGTGGGCAGCCTAGTCTGGATACTAGTTATGCCCATTATATGTTTCCACCCTTCTTGGGGTTTTGGGGTGTGGTATTATTATTTTATCTTATATTATTGCTTATATTATATTATTACTTCTGGTCCCCTGACTTGAATCTTTGTGTTGGGACCAGGAATATGTGTTAGTGGTCAGGTAGCCAGTTGGCTAGTGTAAGTTACAGCTTCCACACAGACCTTAGTGAGTTTTGCTCGTAAAGATCTGACAGTTTGGGTTTGAAATAACCCAGACAGAGCTTCTCTAACCGAGCTCGCGCTCCAAGTTCCATTCTTAGAATGGGAGTTAACTCTTTCACCTCTGGAGCAGTTCTAATGGTGGGACAAACTGCAATTGTCATAATATAGCAAGACTCCATTAGAAGAAACAACATTACTAAGGTGAGTAATTTTTTCTTCTTGACCATTGGTCAAGTAGGTCTTTTCTGAGGTAGCTTCTCAAATATTCACACCTTCAGTTCCTGTGCACTGGTTCCGTGCCAGTAGCACTCAAAGCTATCCTTTCCGACTGCGTGATGGAGCGGTGATGTTTTTTTTTTTCAACAAAGCAAACTAGAGTCCTCCTACTCCCTTCAGGGAGGCTGGAGTAAGTAGTGTCTTACCGCATTGAGCCACTTCTGCCGCTATTCAGTCACTTCAACGAATGGGTTAGCCCTAACTTGGTCCTGCTGTGTCCCTCCTCCTGTACACTACTCTGAACCTGTACACTTTACCTCCGGCTCTTGCAGTTCCTGAGGTTCTTTACATTAGATTAGTGCATGTCTTTGACACTATTAATTTTGGTCCTAGATCAAATCGTGAGGCCAGGTTCTTGCCGCTCTCCTAGAGTAGTTGCGACTGCCTGGCAGACTTTCATTTTTTGCCCATTGTAGTCGTTGGCAAGGTGACGAGTTACAACCTGAGCGTTTATCTTGTAGGCTCTATGTTATAGATGCTCTTACAAGACAGCTCTTTTTTATTAACAGGACAGTCCTTGGCTGTCCTTTCTGAGTGAACCCTATCTCCTACCACCCTACTCAGGGTTGTTGATTTTAGCTTGGTACTCTCCCACTAGTGTGAATGAGTGATGGAGACTTAGTCCAGGAAGATATGGAAATTACATACTTACCGTAATTATTGATCTTCTTGGACAGTCTCCATCACTCATTCACACGCCCACCCACCATCCCCTGGGTTCACTCATTTTTCTTTCCTGGTCTTCATGGCCTATGGTTCGGACTGTGAAGACATTGTTCTTTGACCTTTCTTACAAAGGCCATCTGGGCCCTCTCAGGCCCAGAAACTCAGAATGAGTTATTCTAATTATTCGCTGCACCTCCTTGAGTCGAAAAGGTACTGAGGCGGTTGGAGGTCGATGCGAGATAGCCTACACAGGCGAGTCAGTCTCATGATTGCCATGGAAGTGTGTGGTCCTACCTCGGTGCGGCCCTTCAGAAAATCTTTGGCTCCGCTTGGTCCTAGCGCCTCCGGCGCTATCCCACTAGTGTGAATGAGTGATGGAGACTGTCCAAGAAGATCAATAATTATGGTAAGTACATAATTTCCATTTCTTGAGGACTTTGAATTCTCAAATTTAAATCTTTCTCAGGCTGTTCTGGATATCCTGAAAGGTTACAGAAAGCCTTTCACTAAGAAAACCTACTCTGCAAAGTGGAAAAGGTTTTCAATTTGGTGTGATGTCAAGCAGATTTCTCCTTCTCTGGCAGAAATCATATTCAAACAACATGAAGTCTTGCTATATTATGACAATTGCAGTTTGTCCCACCATTAGAACTGCTCCGGAGGTGAAAGAGTTAACTTCCATGCCAGGCATGGAACTTAGAGAGCGAGCTCGGTTAGAAAAGCTCTGTCTGGAATATTTCAAACTGAAACTGTCAGATTCTTTTACTCGCCTTCACTGAACAGTCGCCCGGAGACTTTCCCACTGCTCGGTTCATTTCTCGGTTTAAAGAGTTTTTCTCGGTTAAATTCAACGCGATTATTATTATTTTAACCGCAAACCGATCGGTTCAAGCTCTGTCTGTGGTATTGTAAGTAATAGACAGGTTTATTTCTGTATGGAACTTGTAAATGTTTATCGTTGGTTTGAACCGATCAGGTTATTTTAAAACTTTATTCTGAAGCATTTAAAAGCTTTTTAGAGTGCGGTTCCGAGTTCTTATAGGTTCTAAAAACGGATTTCATTCGGTTTTTCCATACGACTCCCGTGACAGTTTAGGAACCGATAAGGGTGTCTTGCCTGGTAGCTGCGGAAAAGGGCAAGTTTTTGGTTAGGCTGGCATTATGTCTGAGAAACCAAAGAAAAACCGGGCCCACTGGGTTTCAACACTGTAGTGTCTGTGGGAAGCCTTTGCCAAGGCTGACCACACACATGTGTTTATTGTCTGAGGTTTGACCACCTCAATGCAGACTGCCAGATTTGCAAGAAATTTCCTGCAGCTACCCTAGATAAGAGGAGTTGGTAGGCTCAGGAGCGAGAGACCAAAAAGTCCGCTGACAGATGGCCAGCCCGGTTCGGTGCCAACCGAACCGAGGAGTGCCCTCTGGCCAGGGCCAGACTTCCTCGGCAACCGTGAAGCTGACTCAGAGGAGCCAGTTCCGCAAAGAACTAGAAAATCAGCAGGTGTGGAGCCAAAATTCCTTCTCCAACTGCTGCAGAGATAGCCAGAGCAATCCAAATTGTCCAGTCACTTTCCTGGTTCCGTCCGAATCGCCACTATCTGGCAAAAGGTCGGTACGGCCGGTTCCACTGGTTCAAGAATATGATATAGAGGAGTTTTATGAACCAGAGGGGAGGATGATTATGAACAGTGTGAATGTGACTTGAAACTCTGGATGTGCCCATTGAACCGGACATCTCCCCAGACAGACCTTTAGGAGAATCTCCCCCTAGGCTTTCTGAGTCCCCTTCTCATTTTCTGTTTTATAAAAAAGTTGCTGAAACCCTCCAGCTTCCTTTGGAGGAAGCTATGGATGAGCAAGAGGAGCCTGACTTTGTAGAGATGATGGATATCCCAGAGTCCAGGAGATTGTCTATTCCTTTACATAAATCCTTTAGGAAACAAACAATAAAAATTTTAAAAGCTCCTAATTCTGTGCCTCCTGTAGATAAAAAGATGGACAGGAGGTACACTTTGTCAGGTCCTGATACAGAATTTATTTCACAGCAATGCAGCCATATTGGGGTAGTTCAGGCTGCAGCCTGTGATAAGGCTAATATTCCCCTGGCTTCACATCCTCCTGACAAGGACTCCAGGAAGATTGATGCCATGGCTTAAAAACAATACATGGCAGCGTCCTTGGGACTCAGACAAGCAAATTATATGGCTTATGTTGCAAGATACCAGAAATCTAGATGGGATACTGTCGTACTGGCCAAACAAGCCCTGGCCAGCTTGCCAAGGAGCTGGACAGGTGGCTGCTGATGGTATTGAGGCATCAAGGTGCAATTCCATGCTGCAGTGGATGCTAATGATGTATTCTCTGAGTCATGGCTACATCTGTGGCTTTTCGTGATTGGCTTGGCTCAGGTGTATAGTTTGTCACAGGATACCCAGGCTAAGGCTATGGATTTTCCTGTGGTGGGAAATTCTCTGTTTGGGGAGACAGAGAGAATTATATGAAAAATGGATGAATATAGAACCACTTACAGGAGTGCACAAGCCAAGGAACGGCAAGCCACTCCTCAGAGGCAGCCCCTCAGGGGTAGAGGCAGGCCTTTTCACAGGCCTTTTTAGCAAACCCAGGCCTCCTCTTCAGCTTATGTTCAGAGGGGGTTCTTCAGAGGGAGAGGCAGACGAGGTACAAGCAGGCCTGCTCCCACCCCTCAGCCTAAAGCCCCTGCCAAACAGGCACCCTGATGGGATGCCCAGAGCCGGTTCTCCATTACCTGTAGGGGGCAGGCTGGCTTATTTGGTCCAGGACTGGGAGTCTTTAACATCAGACAAGTGGGTCCTGGAAGTAGTAAGCCAGGGTCTGGTTCTCAGCTTCAAAAAATTTCCACAGATGAGAATCATATCTTTTCCACCTGCAAACCCTCTAGAGACTCTTGCTTTGGAAACAGAAGTCTCAACCCTCCTGGCTCTCAGAGCTGTAGAAAGGGTTTCTCCCCTACACCAGGGCAAGGTCTGTACTCCAGGTACTTCCTTACCTCAAAAGACAGGAGAATGGCGCCCATCCTGGACCTAAGATATCTGAACAAGCACCTTTTAAAACCAAAATTCAAAATGGTGACTCTGGGATGATTTTACCTCCCTAAGGCCAGGGGACTGGCTAACTTCCCTGGACCTCAAGGATGCCTACTTCCATGTTCTTATCAGAAGCTCCCACCGAAAGTACCTCAGATTCGAACTGCCCTCAGGCCATTATCAGTTCAGAGCAATGCCCTTCGGCCTTACCTCTGCCCCAAGGGTATTCACAAAATGCCTGGCAGTAGCAGTTGCTCATTTAAGAAGGGAAAAGATTGCCATCTTTCCCTACCTAGACGACTGGCTCATTGTGGGTCAGTCTCCAGACCAGGTCAAATCACACCTGCAAGTTACCCAGCAGCTGCTTACCTCTCTGGGCTTTCTTCTCAATCTTCCAAAGTCAGTTCTGGAACCTGTCCAGGTACTCACCTTTATAGGTGCAGAACTGGACACAAAACAGGCCAGAGCCTTCCTTCCCCTAGAAGGGTAAGGACCCTGGTGGCCCTGGCCCCCTCCTTCACTCTGCAGGTCTCGACCAGCAAGGCATTTCCTACAGCTCCTAGGACACATGGCTGCTTCCACAGCTGTAGTGCAAGGAGCAAGATTTCAGATGAGGACATTCAGTTCCATTTGAGAGCCTTTTGGTCTCAAAGAAGAGATTCCCTATCCAAGTTGATCCCAGTGACTCAGACCCTGATCCAGGCCCTTCAGTGGTGGCAGGATCAGAGCAATCTGAGACAAGGGTGCCCTTCATCCCTCTATCTCCTCCTTGACCCTTACTACAGATCGTCCCTTTTGGGATGGGAGCTCCATGGGGACCTCTCCACCCAGGGATTGTGGTCCCTCAGGAATCTCTGCTCCACATCAATCTGTTGGAACTCAGAGCTGTTTTCTAGCACTTCAGGTTTTTCTGCATCTGTTCAGAACAAAGTGGTACAGGTCAGAACAGACAACACCACTACAATGTGGTACATCAACAAACAAGGGGCACTCGGTCTTGACCTTGTGCACCGAGGCGATAAGTTGTGGTCTCTGGCTTATTCCCTGAACACTTCCCTCATAGCAGTTCACCTCCCAGGCAGGACAATGTCCTGGCAGATGCTCTCAGCAGATTTCCCAGGGCCATCACGATAGGTCACTGGATCCCCGAGTACTGGGGATAGTTTTTGCCAGATGGGGCACCCCTCAGGTAGATCTTTTTGCAGCCCCAGACAATCAACTTCCACTTTTTTGTTGCAGGCCCCCAGTGTTGGGCTCAGTCCCCCTGGATGCTTTTCTCCTCGATTGGGAAGGGAAGTTTCTCTATGCCTTCCCCCTTCCCTCTCCTGTTCAAGGTGCTAGTCAAAATCAGATCTCAGCCCTGCAAGATGATCCTGATTGCTCCAGACTGGGCCAGGCAGCCCTGGTACCACTCCTTCTGTCCTTAGCAGTCCATCTTCCCTGTGTCTCCCCAGGAACCACAATCTGTTAACCTGTGCCCAGGAGAGTCTGGTATCCGAATCTCAAATCCCTCAACCTCAAGGCCTGGCTCTTGAGGAGTTAGAGTTGCTGACCTACACCTTTCTCAAGGTGTTCTCAAAATCTTGAAGCTTCTAGGAAGCCTTCCACTAGGGCTACTTATAACTCCAAATGGAAAGGTTTTCCATATGGTGTTCTGGGAAGCATATTTCCCGGAATCTGCTGAGTTGCCCACTGTTTTGGACTATATGGTCCATCTTAATTCTTTGGGACTGAGACCAGCTACAGTGAAAGCGCGTTTGGCAGCTGTCTCTGCTTTTATTTCAGCAGGGAAGCCCTCTTCTCTTTCTGCTCACCCTGTATTTTCCAAGTTTTCAGGGATTGCTTCATACCAATCCACCATTCAGGGACCCTGCCCTGCCTGGGATCTTAATGTTTGCATTGCTCAGCTGATGCAACCCCTTTGAACCTCTGTCCTCGACAGAGCTTAAGTACTTGACTTGGAAAACTGTGTTTCTAGTAGCCATCACTTCTGCCAGGCGCATAAGTGAGTTACAAGCTTTGTCAGTGGAGACTGACTTTATTTCCTTTCACAGGGATAAGGTAGTCCTCAGGACTAACAGGAAGTGTTTGCCTAAGGTGGTTTCAGATTTCCACCTTAATAAATCTATTTCTCTTCCAGTGTTCTTCACTGACCATTCCTCCTCTGGTGAGAGGAGGTTGCACAGCTTAGATGTTAAGAGGGCCCTAAGTTACTACATAGAGCGTACCAAGGGTCACAGGTTTGACTCCCTCCAACTATTTCTCACTTAAGGTGAGGTTGGGAAAGGGAAACCTGCCACTAAGAGATCCATTGCCAGGTGGATTGTCTCTTGTATCCAATTTTGGTATCAAAAACTGGGTAAGGTTCCCCCTTCAGGCCTGAGGGCTCACTCTGCCAGAGGTACAGCTGCGTCTCTAGCTGCTGCCAGAGACATCCCTATCTTAGAGATATGTCAAGCAGCTACTTGGAAAACAGTACACACTTTCACCAAGCATTACTCCCTGGATATCCAGGCCAGGAGGGATGCTCGGTTTGGCACAGCCGTGCTTCAGAGCCTATTCCCTAAGTAGGTTCTGTCCCTCCTCCATGGAGGTACTGCTGTGTAGTCTGCAATTGTCATAATATAGCAAGACTTCATGTTGTTTAAAGAAAAATTACTCACCTTAGTAATGTTGTTTCTTCTAATGGAGTCTTGCTATATTATGACCTCCCCCAGCCTGCCCTCTCAGAACTTCTACTTTGGGTATGGGGTGGGCAGTCTAGTGTTGGCACTTATTGATGCCCATTTTATGTTTTCCTCCCCTTCTTTTTTGGGGTGTTTGGGTGTTGTGTTTTATCTTATCTTATCTTATTTTCTGGTCCCCTGACTTGAGTCTTGGTGTTGGGACCAGGAAAATGTGTTAATATTTAAGTAGCCAGTTGGCTAGTGTAGGTTACAGCTTCCACACAGAACCTTAGTGAGTTTTGCTTGTAAAGATCTGACAGTTTCAGTTTGAAATATTCCAGGTAGAGCTTTTCTAACCGAGCTCGAGCTCTAAGTTCCATGCCTGGCATGGAAGTTAACTCTTTCACCTCCGGAGCAGTTCTAATGGTGGGACAAACTGCAATTGTCATAATATAGCAAGACTCCATTAGAAGAAACAACATTACTAAGGTGAGTAATTTTTTCTTCATGCTGGAATACCTCACATATCTGCTCTCCCGAGGGTTGAAGCACACATCTCTAAAAGGACATCTGGCATCAATTTCAGCCTACATTTCTGCTGGGAAAAATGTTTCCATTGCAGCTAATCCCATTTTCAAAAAGTTCTTCAAAGGTTTGTGCCATTTGCACCCTCCTGTTAAGGAACCAGTCCGTGTGTGGGATCTGAACATTTGCATTGCTCGGCTCATGAAACCTCCTTTTCAGCCTACATCTTCTGCTCGTATACAGTATGTCACATGGAAAACTGTGTTTTTGATTGCAATCTCTTCTGCCAGAAGGATAAGTGAACTGCAAGCACTATGTGTGGAGACGGACTGTCTTTCCTTTCATAATGACAAGGTAGTGCTTCGGACAAACAGGAGGTTTCTTCCCAAGGTGGTTTCTGATTTCCATTTAAAGCAGTCCATAACACTGCCAGTTTTCTTTACAGAACATGCCAGTTCAGGTGAGCGCAGACTCCATAGTCTGGGTGTAAAAAGGGCATTAAGTTACTATTTGACCCACACCAAGGATCATAGAGGTGACAAATAACTTTTTCTCACTTATGGGGATGTGGAAAAAGACACCCCAGCTTCCAAGAGATCAGTCTCTCACTGGACAGTGCAATGTATTCAGTTTTGCTATTCAGAATCTGGAAAACAGGCCCCAGCAGGTCTCAGGGCCCATTCAACTAGAGGCACAGCTGTTTCTATAGCAGCTTCAAGAGATATTCCCTTAGTGGAAATCTGTAAAGCAGCTACCTGGTGAACAGTACACACCTTTACTAAACATTACAGTTTGGACATACAGTCCAGAAGTGATGCCTGGTTTGGCACAGCAGTCCTGCAGAGTCTCTTTCCTAAATAGGTTATCTGCCCATCTCCAAAGGTACTGCTTTGAAGTCTGCAGAGAGTTAGGAATAAAGAAGAATACATGGGGTTAGAAGTAACAATTACTCACCTTAGTAATATTGTTTCTTCCAATGTATTCTTCTATATTCATAACACTCCCTCCCTGCCTCCCCTTCCAGAACCAGAGCCTCTGCATTGCTATACGAGTCTTTTTGGTTGCTAGTCCCAAACACAGGCATACATATTTTAACCCTGGTGGGATTTAAATTGTCCTTTTTCCAGGTGATTCTGGCACTTTAGAAAGGGTTTTTGCTATCATTATTATTATTATTATTGATATTGCTGTCAGCATTAGTGTGCTAATATATCGTTTATGCTGTCTTAAAGTAGCTTAAGTAGTTTTATTGCATAAAGTGTAGTTAAGTAGTGTAGTATAGTATAGATTGCCTTATAGGCTTCTTAGAAGTCTGAGACGTTGATGGAATGTTGCAGCAGATGAGGGCAGCAGTTTGAGTAAGTGGCACGAGCCAATGATGGTTCCATCATTTGCATAAAGTTCCATTTGCTCCGGGCAGTTCTACTTAGGAGGCAGACTTCAGAGAGTTATGAATATAGAAGAATACATTGGAAGAAACAATATTACTAAGGTGAGTAATTTTTTCTTGTTGTTTATAATAGCTCACTTTGCTAACCTCAGTTTGCCTGCACTTGCTGCTTTGTGGTACTGTCCTGGCACGGAGTACTGAGTTCTTGTGGTTTCCATGCCCAATTGCCTTTCTTGGGGCTGGGAAAGACCTCTTCTTGCCTCAGTGTTGCACCTTAAAGTCTAGTCTCGGTTGTAACCTGCCCTGTGTCCGGGACCCAGTAATGCTGCTGGCAGCTTTCTCGCTTGATGATTGATTGTGGCTACTGGGAGACCCTGGTTATAGCCCTGAGGTGCTCCAGGCTTTTGTCCCATGGACGAGGTGCGGCATAGCTGAATAACTTCTCATTAGTGAATTGAAAGTCTAGAAGAGATCTTTTCTTTGTGATCAAAGTCTTTGACTGATTATGGATTTTGTGAGTGGACTGCTGCGGTAGACAGGCATGGTGCCTTATGTACTGTCAAACAAACACTGTAACCACCCACTCAGGTCTTTTCTGTCTCCCAGTGGCAGAGTCTCCATGGCCTTATGGAAGATAGAATGGTGCACTGGGCAGTCTGCCTCAACCACAAATCTGCAAACTTAGAAACATAGAATTTGTTGGCAGAAAAGGCCCGCTTGGCCCACCCAGTCTGCCCAAATGGTCCCTGCCTAGTCTGTCTCGGCACACCCTAACTAATCTCTGGCGATCCTCCCTGTCTGTTTATTAATATTTCCCTAAGTCTGTCCCATGCATGCTTTGAAGCCTCCTACTTGTTCTCGCCTCCACTACTGCTGGCGGTCTGTTCCAGGCATCCACCACTCTTTCAGTGATGTAGTACTCCCCCAACTTCATCACATGCCCTCTGGTCGTGGTGCTTCTCCTTATTTGAAAAAGACTCCCATCTTGCACCCTGTTCACCCCCATGAGGTACTGGTAGGTCTCTGTCATATCTCCTCTCACTCTCTCTTTTCAGAGTGTACGTGTTGACATCGCTTAGTCTCTCCTCGTAGGATGTTTGATGCAACCCTTGCACCATTTTAGTTGCCCTCCTCTGAACTGCCTCCACCCTGTTTACGTCCTTTCTGAGGTGCAGCCTCCACAAAACTGGACACAATACTCTAAGTAGGATCTCTCAAACGAGCAATACAGTGGCAACACCACTTCCCTCCTCCTGCACAAGATACCTCTCCCTATGCATTCCACTGGCCCTACTCACTGCTTTTGCACACTGCCCTGCCACTTTGAGGTTGTCCGATATTAAAAGGGACATTACACACTATAAACTACATCGGCGTATTCTAACTTTGCAACAGAGCGTTGGTGGAGTACTAAGGACCACAGCATAAGCATTTACACAAATACTATAGTGAGCGTAGTGGAGTTATGCTGTTATGCAAATGCACTTGTACTACTTGTAGTGTTATTTCTATAAGGATGGCATTGGCTACTGTAAAACTTGAAGGTCCAGATATTCAAAAGGGTTGCGCATGGCGATATTCAAAAGGGTTGAGCATGGCGCAACAGTGTTGCGCCATGCACAACCCACTGATGCGCCCTGGTGCGATATTTAAAAGGGAAAAGTGCGCCTGCACAAATCCCGGCGCACCGGGGCACATCAGTAATGTATGCAGGCACAGGTGGGGAGGCGTGCCCATGCATAAACTGCACAGCCCAATATTCAGCTCGGGTTTGTAGAGTTATGCAGGCGCAACCCTACCTGCGCCTGCACAACTTTACGCTAAGGAGAAAAAAAAAAAAGGATCAAGTCGAGGGCCACCCACAGGTGAGCTGCCGCATTGCAGGGTGCAACACAGCAGTTGCCACCTGTGGGTGGCCCTCCACTTATTCCCGCCCGCACCTAGCGGCGCCCCATGCCCCATCGGCGGGCTGAAGTGTAACCCCCATTAGCCCACTCGCGGGCATAATAGTATCCCCCACCCCCAGTAGCCTGATTGCGGGCATAATAGTATCCCCCACCCCCAGTAGCCTGATGGCGGGCATAACTGTAAGTGTCCTCCCCAGTAGCCCGATCGCGGGCATAACTGTAGTGTCCTCCCCAGTAGCCCGATCGTGGGCACGGTGAGTCCCCCTTAGCCCGATTGCGGACATACTAGTAGGTCCCCCTTAAGCCTGATCAGCGGGCATAGCAGAAGCGTTCCTCCCCACCCCAGTAGTCCGATCATGGGCATCAGACCTCCCCCAAAGTCCAGATCCCTGGTGGTTCCAGTGGACGCGAGAAGCCCGATCGCGGGTGGCATCCACACCCCCCCAAATCCCTGGTGATCTGGTGGCCCCCCACCCCACCCACCCACGGGCCCCACCACCTCTCCCCCGTCAGCGGCGGGCGGCAGCACCCACCTGCCCGCCGACTGACAGCGCAATGGGCTGCCGCCCATTGGTTCAGAGCATGAGCCAATGTGTGTGCAGCCATACCCTACTCGCATGGTATGGGCCGCCTTACAGTGGCTCATGCAGAACCAATGGGCGTGCAGCCCTACCGAGCTGTCATCGGCGGGAGGCAGGCTGGTGGTGCTGCCGGCTGATGGGGGTAGAGGTGGTGGGGCTCCGTGGTGGTGGGTGGAGAGCACTAGATCACCAGGGATTTCCGACATAGGGGTGTAGATGCCGCCCGCGATCGGGCTTCTCGCGGTCCACTGAACCACCAGGGATCTTGGACTTTGGAGGGTCTGTACGCCAGCGATGGACTACTCGGAGACGTTTTGATTAGCTGCGATCAGGCTGGGGGAGGACACTACAGTTATGCCCGCAATCGGGCTACTCGGTGGGACCACTTAGTATGCCCGTGATCGGGCTAAGGAGGTGGGAAGCTTAACATTATGCCCGCGATCGAGGGCTAATGGGGAAGCTTAACATTATGCCGCGCAATCGAGCTAATGGGAGGAGCTTAACATTATGCCCGTGATCGGGCTAATGGGGGAGCTTAACATTATGCCCACGATCGGGCTGCTGGGGGAATATTCAATTATGCCTACGATTGGGCTGTTAGGGGGTTTACACTTACTCGATTGGGCTGCAGAGAGTATCGGTCCCCGACGGCTGCTGCCTGGCAGGGTGCCAGGTGCAAGTCGTCAGGGATCGGCGCACCTGCATGCTAATGGCATGCAAATGGGGCCCTAGTTAGATGCAAATGGCCCCCCCTTGCGTCTTGCATATATTGTGGCCCCATTTGCATGTCACTCTTTGAATATCGCAGGTGCTGCACATGGCGCAATGGAACTTACGCCACCGCATCTCAATGCTCCACTCTGACCACTTGCGCTGGCGCAGTTCCACTGCGCCATGCACAGTGAGTGTGGCCAGGGGGCGATATTCAAAGAAGTTGCACCATAGCGCAACTCCGTTGAATATCGCCCTGGCCACACCCCAGCGCAACTATTTTGAGCGGCGCAGGGTCTTGCGCCACAGAATGGCGCAGTTTGAATATCTGGGCCAAAATGTTTTTCACTGAAGTACTCATTTACATGAAAATAAATTTGTGTTAATTAGCCCTATTAACACTTTTGCCATTATTATGAATGTGCTACTAATGACTTACTGCTAAATTAAATTTACATAGTTATGGTTGCATTTGTGTTTGCACTAAAATTGCTTTGCGTAAACATAACGAGTTTTACTGTATTTCTCATAAATGCTTTATGTATAAATGTAAGGCTGTATATAAAAAAACAAGTTTCACTGCACAGTAAACCAACACAGATTGCTCCTAATCTAAACTTGTACTAAATCGATGGTTGGCATGGGGGGCACAGGCCGGCCCCCCCATCTTAAACATTAGTCTTTAAAAATATGTATTTTTTTTTGTTATATTTAAACAACGTGTTTGTTTAGGATGATTCTTATTAGCTTTCGGTTTTTCATCCTTTCATCTTCTTTCAATCATTGGTGACCTACATATAGCATAGCATAGCGTCCACGTTATCATAGTGTTACACACACACACTTTAAGGTTCCTTAGTGCTCCACCTACAGCAGCGTTCTGGTGTGAAAATCAAGGCAGTGCCTTACATACCAAGCTTCTAACAACAGGAATATTAAATGTGATATTACAAAAAAACACATCTGGTTTGCACCTGTGTGATGCCCCGGAAGACTGGAGGAATTTCAAAGAATGCCCTTTGCACTGTGCTAGTCTCGCACCTTCTGACATCCCAATGGCAGATCTTCACTTTCCTTGAAAGAAGTGGCTCCCTGGAACACAGTTCCCACGGAAACATGGCAAGTCCATGATTTTCTAGGCTAAAATGTGTCAATTGGATTAGTTATTTATAGTTTATTGGTTCCCACACTGTGTTTTGCTCATCTATATTATGCTTGCATCTTTTTCAGTTCTGTGGTCCATTCTGGGGAACTGCAGTGGCACAGTTCTCTCAAAGTGCTTATCTCTGGATTCCACTTTCCAACAAAAAAAAAAAAAAAAACTTTTTTCTGGTAAAACTGTTGTGTTGTCTGTCTGACACCTAATTTTCTCATCTAATTATTTTTTAAATTGGGCTGTAACACAATGAAGGATCTTTAGGCAATAGTGATGGAAGCCCAACCAGAGTAAACAGCAGTAACAAAAGCATTTGCCATGCTGAATCACGACTGGGAACTCAGCATCCCACTGTATGCCCTATTCAGAAAGGATAGGGGTAACGGTGGGGAGGTAGGGTTGCACTTTACATTACAGGGCATGTTAAAGGAAAACTACACCCTCATATCTTGTAAATTGTAATTGTTTCCATGACAGAGAACTCTTTTCCTGTAGCTGTTGGGGAGATACGTGTTTGCTTTAGTTTGTTTTTGCTTTTCATGCTAGTCCCTGTAACTATCCTGGCAGTCTCCATTTTATGGTTGTTGAAATCTCACTGTCAATGACAGTTACATTAGCATAAGAGAACATTGTCGCAGCACCCATTTATACCATATATCTCTATGCTAAAAGTACAAATATCCTGAAAAACTCTCCAGAAACACACAAATTGAATGCAATTTAAAGGAAAAAACCCTGCATTATAACTCAGTTTGCAAGGTCAACTGAAGGTAAAAGTGATATTTCACACTTTGCTGCAACTTGTTTGGTTGAATTCTAAGTAAGCAGGCAGGCATACTGTGGAGTCTACAGGGTGCCGACACATTCAGAGGCAGTGAGATTTCAGCAACTAGAAAATGGAAACGACCCCCCCCCCCCCAAGACAGTTACAGGGACTATTCAGTTTTCACAGTAGAAGGGGCGAGTAGCGGGCCAGAAGGAAGTACAAAGGGGGGGGTAGGGCACAGAAATGGATACAAGTCTCTTTCCACGGGAAAGGGTCCTAAAGGAACTGGAAGGCTTAAGAGTTGATAAAGCTATGGGTCTGGATGGGGTGCACTCCAGGGTGCTGAGGGAGCTCAGAGAAGTGGTGGCTGAACCTTTGGTGACCCTGTTTAGCCGATCACTGGAAACAGGTGAGGTGCTTAAAGACTGGAGAACAGCTGATATAGTCCCCTTATGCAAGAGCGGGAACAGAGAGGAAGCAGGAAATTACAGACCGGTCAGCCTCACTTCAGTAGGTGGGAAGATTATGGAAGCACTACTGAAGGAGAGCTTAGTGGAACACCTTGTGGCCAGTGGTGTACAGGACCCAAGGCAACATGGTTTTACTGTGAGGAGATCATGCCAGACTAACCTCATTGAATTTTTCAACTGGGTGACAAGGGAGATGGGGATGGGTGGGGCAGTGGACGTGGCCTGTCTGGACTTCAGGAAGGCCTTTGACACTGTGCCCCATAGGAAACTGTTAAACAAGCTGGGCAATATGGGTGTGGGTAGGACAGTAGTACGGTGGGGGGGGGGAATTGGCTGGATGGCAGCACACAGAGGGTAGTGGTAAATGGTTGTCACTCCCCCGAGGGAAGGGTGACCAGTGGAGTGCCACAGGGATCAGTGCTGGGTCTGGTCCTCTTCAACATCTTTATCAGTGACATTACAGATAACATAGGAGGGAGAATTTCTCTGTTTGATGATGACACAAAACTCTAACAGAGTGGACACGCTGTTGGGGGTAGATAGAATGAGGAGAGACCTGCAGAAGCTTGAGGAATGGTCAAGGGTGTGGCAGTTGAGATTTAACGCAAAAAAGTGCAGAATAACGCACATGGGGCACACAAACCCTGGAACAACATGTCAGTGGGGAGGGGGGAGGATATAGCATGCTCCAAGCAGGAAGGGACCTAGGGGATATCATCTCTAATGACCTAAAGGTTGGGAATCAGTGCGACAAGGCGGCGGATAAAGCAGATAGGATGATGGGATGTATAGGCAGGGGCATCACAGCAGGAAAAGGGAGGTCATAATTCCTCTGTACAAGACATTAGTGAGGCCACACCTGGAGTACAGTGTCCAGTTCTGGAGGCCTTACCTATGAAAGGATATAGACAGGCTGGAGGCAGTTCAGAGGAGGGCATCCAAGATGGTATAGGGTTTGCACATTACAGGTCCTACAAGGACAGGCCGAAGGACTTGAATATTTACTCCCTGGAGGAGAGATGGTAGAGGGGGGATATGATAGAGACATACAAGTACCTCACGGGGAGGAACAAGGTGCAGGAAAACACTATTTTTCAGAAAAGAGATGTTCCAGGACTAGGGGTCAAAGGATGAAATTGGAGGGAGGGAGGTTCAGAGGTACTGTGAGGACATATTTCGTCACGGAAAGGGTGGTGGACAGGTGGATCGCCCTGCCAGAGGAGGTGGTGGGGGCTGAAACGATTATGGGATTCAAGAATGCATGGGATAGGCATTGGGGGATTCTAGCAATTGGGGGAAGGGGACAACCCAGTTCAAGACAAGCTTGAAGGGGCAAAATTGCATGTGTAATTGGGCAGACTACGTGGGCCAAAGGCCCTTATCTGCTGTCAGTATCTATGTATGTATCTATTATGAACTGTGGAAATAAACTAAAGCAATCACATGTATCCTAACAGCTACACTAAAAGAGTTGTCTGTTGACATTGAAACAAATAAAATTTACATGATATGAGGGTGTAGTTTTCCTTTAGGGTGATGGAAGCTAAGGACTTGGGAAGGGATGGGAGGATAGAAACAGTGTGGATGCAGCAGTTAGTTAAAACAGGAAGAGTTAGAGTGGAACTGGCCTACAGGCCACCAAACCAGCCTGAGGAGGATACAGGTAACAAAGGGAGAAACTGAGAAGGGCTGCCACCCTAGGGAGCGAGGTACTAATGAGTGATCCTAATCTCCCAGATGTGGACCAGGACACATCAACAGCTAGGAATGCAAGGAGCCTGGTCCTTGTGGATTTATTTCAAGGGGGGCTTCCTTTTACAGTGGATGAAAGAACCCACCAGGGAGGGAGGGAGCCATCCTTGATCTCTTTCTGCCGAACCAGGACAGGAGAGCAGATTTTAGAAGGATGCAGGAGATGTGGGAGACCCTACGAGACAAACTGAAGGGGGATGGAAAGGATGGAGAAGTAGATGAAATGTAGGAACGCATTAAGGGTAGTCATCTTCTTGGACATAAAGTCTCCACCACTCATGCACACTAATGGGATCTACGCCAAAGGTGCTAGGACCCAGCGAGAGCAAACTTTTCAAGAGGGTCAGCGCCAGAGATGGAGCCACAAGGAAACAGCACCACAAGCCATGGCTCATGCAGTAAAGACTACCTTGGCATCGACCCTCCAACCGCCTCAGTTCCTTTTTTCCCCGCCGTCGAGTGCGCTTCAGTGATTGACATCGCCGCCCCCCGGGAGTCAAACTTCAGACTAGCAGCATAGTTTTCAGTTTATCGTTTTGTAATTTATCTTCGAAAGTACCGAGTAGATTTTATTAAATTTATTGATTAATAAAGAAGTCTTCAGCCCTCCATTGACGGAGTCAACCATGAGCGGGTCATGTGACAGTAGGGAGACTTCGTATGAAAGCTGTTCAGTCAGCCGGGCTGGGTCTGGTCTGCTGCCCTCCCCGGAGGGTGGGTCTGAAAACAGACGGTCCAAAGCTCAGGGAGATGGGCAGTCCCATTCGTGGCACTGTTCGGCCTCGGGTTCTTCTTCGACGCACAAGTCGAGAAAGAGAAGGCATCACTCGAGGTCGCCTTCTGGTATGTCTGCTCGTCGACGGTTGGTCATTGGGGCTAGGCACTGGTCTCCTCCCCTCTCGGAGTCGCCTGTTTCTGGCTCTGGTGTCTGATCTCTTCGACATCAGAGCTCGTCCCCACCTATTGGATGGGCCTCCGATGAGCAGTTTCACCAGTGGGCTGCTCTTATGGAGCAGTGGGCTCGGATATTGGTCCACCTGCCTGACCCAGTCACTCGGGCCTCCGGCTGCCGAGAGACTGTGGGCGGTTGAACTTCCCAGTTGCGCTGGGCGCTCTTCTTGGTGCCGCCGACTCCAGCCCAGTGTTTTCCCTCACATGGCTGCAGCGCAGGGGCCCACACTGATGCCTCTGTCTTCTGTTAATTTTCCTCCTTTTCCTTCAAATCACAGTTTTCGTAACCTTGGGACACTCTCGGAGCCGTCCACGGCGGCGAGGGCTCTATCGGCGCCATCTGCGGTGCCGAGGGACGGCGCCGCCGAGGGCTTTGTCTGCACCGTCTGCAGTGCCGGGGGCTCTGTTGGCACCATCCGCGGTGCCTGGGCTCTGTCGGCACCAACCACGGCGTTGGGGGCTCTGTCGGCGCCATGTGCTACATAGAAACATAGAACATAGAATTTGATGGCAGATAAGGACCGCTTGGCCCACCTAGTCTGCCCATTTCCCTACCTAAAGGATAAGCTGCAGATCCTAGTTAACCAACAGCCTACTTTCCTCCTACCCCCACTAGAATTGCCTTATGTCTGTCCCATGCATTCTTGAATTCCCCCACTTTTTGACTCTATGACCTCCTCAGGAAGGCTGTTCCATGTATCCACAACCCTGTCTGTGAAGAAATACTTCCTCACATTACCTCTGAGCCATCCCCCCTCTATCTTCAAATTGTGCCCACTTGTTCTTGCACATCACTTTTTCTGAAAGATGCTACCCTCTTGGACTTTGGTGATTCCCTTGAGGTATTTGAAAGTTTCTATCATGTCCCCCCTCTCCCTTCTTTCCTCGAGGCTATACATCTTTAGTCTTTATTCATACGTCTTCTGATGCAGACCCTGCATCATTTTTGTTGCCCTCCTCTGGACAGCCTCCACCCTGTCTATGTCTTTGCGGAGATGGGGTCTCCAGAACTGTACACAGTACTCCAGATGTGGTCTTACCAACTGTCTGTACAGAGGGCCAACAACTTCCTGTTTTCTACTGGTGATGCCTCTCCCTATGCATCCCAGTATCTCCCCAGCCCTCTTTACTGCCTTCTCACATTGCTGGTCCACCTTTAGGTCACCTGATATGACTACCCCCAGGTCCCTTTCCATTTTTGTTGTCTGTATCTCACCCCCCCCCCATTGTATACTCTTCCCCTGGGTTTTTGTTTCCCAGGTGCATTACTTTGCACTTCTTTGCATTGAATCTAAGCTGCCATACATTTGACCATTCCTCCAACTTTGCCAAGTCCCTTTTCATCCTTTCCACCCCACCCTGTGTATCAACCCTATTGCAGATCTTTGTGTCATCTGCAAAGAGACATACTTTCCCTTCCAGTCCCTCTGCAGTGTCACTTATAAAGACATTAAAAAGGACCGCCCAGTACTGAACCCTGTGGTACCCCACTAGTAACCCTCCTTTCTTCACTGTGGGCTCCATTTACTATTACCCACTGTGTCCTGTTGTCCAGCCAGTGTTTTACCCAGGCTACCACCCTGGGACTCACTCCCAGGCTGGCTAATTTGTTTATTAATCTTTTGTGCGGGACTGTGTCAAATGCCTTGCTAAAGTCTAGGTAGGCCATGTCCACAGCCCCTCCCTGGTCTACTGCTTTGGTCATCCAGTCAAGGAAGTCAATTAGATTTGTCTGACATGACCTTCCCGCTGTGAATCCATGCTGCCTTGGGTCCTGTGCCTCACTGGCCTCTAGGTACTCAACAGTTCTTTCCTTCAGAAGTGATTCCATCATGTTCCCTACCACTGAGGTCAAACTGACAGGTCTGAAGTTTCTTGCCTCTGTCTTGCTCCCACTTTTGTGAAGGGGAATCACATCTGCCCTCCTCCAGTCCTCAGGTACCACACGATCCTCCCATGATTTATTAAAAAGGGTAGTCAGTGGTGTTACTAGATCTCCCCTTAGTTCTTTTAGAATTCTGGAGTGAATCCCATCAGGCCTCATTGCTTTATCCACCTTCAGTTTTAAGAGTTCTTCCAGAACCCATTCTTCTGTGAAAGGACTAATATCAACCCCGCTATCCAGAATGCTTCTGTTGACCGGATTAGGTATTTCCCCCTGCTTTTCCATTGTGAATACTGAGCAGAAGTATTCGTTCAGTATCCCTGCTTTTTCACTGTCGCTCTCTGCCCAACCACCTTCCTCTTTGTTCAGCCTCAGTATCCCTGCCTTAGTCTTTCTTTGCTCCCTAATGTACCAGTAAAAGGTTTTATCCCCCTTCTCAACCGAGTTAGCTGTTTTTTCCTCGGTTTGGGCCTTTGCTATTCTGACTGCCTTACCCGCTTCCTTCTGCTTTAACTGGTACAGTTCTCTGTCCTGCTCCTTCTGTGTTTCCTTATACTTCCTGCATGCTATCTTTTTCTCCCTTACCTTCCCCGCCACTTCTATTGAGAACCATAGTGTTTTATTCTTTCATTTTGATTTGTTTATTTGCTTCACACAAAGGCTTGTTGCCTCTGTGATGGCAGTTTTGATGTTTCCCCATTGTTGCTCCACCCCACCTTCTTGCCTGTTTGCTAGTGCTTTTCTGAGGCAGTCTCCCATTTTGACAAAATCAGTCTTCCTGAAGTCCAGTACCTTCACTTTTGTGTGGCTTGACTCTACAGCTAATTTTATCATGAACCACACTGTTTGGTGGTCGCTTGTTCCCAGATGACTACCCACTTCAAGATCAGAGATCCTATCTCCGTCCCCATTTGAGAGTACCAGGTCTAAGACTGCTCTCTCCTGAGTGGGTTCCAAAACTAGCTGTCTGAGGCATGCCCCCTGTAGGGCATCGAGAATGACTCTGCTCTTTGATGTGGCTGCAGCAGAGGTGCTCCAGTCAACATCTGGCATATTCAGGTCCCCCATCAGCAATATTTCCCCTTTCAAACAACATGAAGTCTTGCTATATTATGACAAGTGCACTTTGTCCCACCACTAGAACTGCTCTAGTGGTGGGACAAACTGCACTTGTCATAATATAGCAAGACTCCATTAGAAGAAACAACATTACTAAGATGAATAATTTTTACTTCTCTGCCATCCCAAGGCTGCCTTCTATCATTTCCTTGTCTATTTCCTCCCCCTGAGATGGGGGTCTGTATACAACCCCTGTGCGGATTGTGGAGCCATTTCCAGTCTCCAGGGTGACCCACAGTGCCTCCTCTCCTCCCTGTTTACCCTTTAGTTCTGTTGCTTTGATCCCTTCCCTTACATAGAGAGCTACTCCTCCTCCTCTTCTTCCCTCCCTGCCCCTCCTGCGCTGGGCTGTTTCCGATGGCGCAGACTTCCTTGGGGTCAGTGCCGTGTTCTTCATCGGCGCCGATGCTTGGTGCAGCGCCGTCCAGCCTCCAGGGCTTTTCGACTCCGATTCTTTCCTCTTTTAATTTCCATTCTGATTTTCACTCCTTTCCTGTCCATACAGTCCCCCTTGGACTATCAGGAGATGATTTTGAGCCTGACCCAGATCTTCGTCTGGGTGATGATGCTAAAGGAGCAGGAGTTAATCCTGCTGCAGAGCCTGTGGTTGAAGACCTTTCCTTAAGTCTCTGCTGAAAAATTTAAATTCCTCTCTTTCTCTACAGACTACAGAAATTGATCCTGGGAGGCTTTTAAGACTCCAATACCTACATGTCCCGGAGATCCCTATGGATTTAACTCCTCCGGTACAACCATCTTTTAAGACCCTTTCTCAGATGGTATGGAACAGTCCTGCTCTTATCCCTTCCGTGGCTACGTCCATAGATAGGAAGTACGCTGCTCCCAAGGATCGACCCATATTGGCCTCACAAGCTTTTTCTGATCCCATTGTAGTCATAGCAGAGAATGACAAGGCCGTCCTCCCTCAGGCATCCTCAGCCTGGCCTATCAATAAAGAATCTCGTAAGATAGACACCTTAGGTAAGAGAGTCTTTGCTGCCTCCACCCTCGGTATGCATATTGCCAACTACCAGGGCTATTTTTCTCAATATGAATATGTCCTTTGGCATTCGCTCAAGAAAATGGTAGAAGCTCTGCTTGAGTCGGAAACTAATTCATAGCTACTTCACACCATATCCAGGGGCATCGAGTCAGTAACCAACAGGTTAAAGCTGCAGTGGACGCTTTCGATACTTCTTGTCGAGCCGCAGCGGCGGGCAATTGTACCTGTTGCCACTCCTGGCTACGTACTTCAGGCTTCATGAATGATGCCCAGCAGCAGGTCATGGCCTTACCCTTCAGTATGTATCTGTTTGGACCCCAGGTGGAACAAGCTCTGGAAGCCACACAGAAGACTAGGTAAGCCATTAAGATAGCTCGACCCACACCCACCCCCTCTCGGAGGGGTGCCAATAAACGTTAGTTTCATAACCATCAGTCCTTTCAGGGCAAAGGCGGGGGGGGGCTTTAACAAAAGCCACACCCCACAGCTACAAAGGAAAATGCAGCAGAAGGCACAAGCCCCCAAAGCGCCCAGTGCCACCTTCTGAGTTCTCAGCCCATGTCCCACCTCAACTGCCCGAAGGGGACTCTTCCTCATCAGTGGGAGGACGTCTGACTCAGTTCTACAACTGGTGGATGTCTATAACATCAGAAAAATGGGTCCTCCGGATAATCCGTGAGGGGTATTCGCTCAATCTTTCAGAACCCCCCCCCCGATCATCCCCCCCAAACGACAGCCCCGACTGTCGGCAGTACAATCAGACCTTCTTGCTTCCGAGGTGCAAGGCCTTCTGAACAAAAGTGCAGTAGAAGTAGTTTCACCGGACCAGCGAAACACAGGTTTCTACTCCCATTACTTTCTAGTTCTGAAGAAAACTGGAGGCATGTGCCCCATTCTGGATCGCAGAAAGTTAAACAAATTCCTTCACAAGGAAAAGTTCAAGATGATATCTTTAGGCACCCTTCTACCTTTGATTCATCAACATGATTGGCTAAGCTCCCTGGACATGCAAGATGCCTACCAACACATTCTTATACACCCAAAGCACCACAAATACCTGAGGTTTGTAACGTTGGGTCAACATTATCAGTTCAGAGTCCTGCCCTTTGGGCTATCCTCGGTGCCACAAGTTTTTACAAAGTGTTGTGCAATTCTCGCAGCACATCTCAGGAAAATCGGAATTCAAGTGTTTCCATACCTGGACGACTGGCTTCTAGCAAGCCCTTCCAGGCAGGCAGAGAACTCTGGACACCGTAGCCAAAGCTTCAGACTTCCTCACATCCATGAGAGTCCTGCTAAATTGCAACAAATCGCAGTTGCAGCCCTCCCAGAAACTCCTCTTCATAGGAACTCTTCTGGATACCTCCTGTGTGAAAGCTTTTCTTCCAGAGGACAGAAGGAGCGATATCCTACTGGTGGCTCGGTACATCAGAGAAAACAGCTCAGTTTGAGCTATCTTGATGCAACGGATGCTGGGTCTCATGGCATCCTCGATGTTCACTGTACCCCTAGCTCATCTCCATATGAGAACCTCTCAGTGGATGCTCAGTACTCAGTGGTCCCCAACCACTCACCCTCAGTCCTTTCCCATCAAGGTGACAGAACCTCTAAAGAGGTCACTCAACTGGTGGTTGCAGGAGAACGACCATCTGGAAGGGTATCCCTTTGCTCCTCTGGATCATCAGATCTCTATTACCACCAATGCGTCCCTTATAGGGTGGGGAGCTCGTTGCCAGAAGCTCCACACCCAAGGTACGTGGACTCAGGATGAGTCCCGGCTCCACATAAATATTCCAGAAATAAAGAGCCGTCCTTTATGCAGTCCGGGCCTTGAAGGACATACTCTATCACAAGAACATTATCCTTCAAACGGACAACAAAGCAGTGATGTATTACATCAACAAACAGGGCAGTGCACACTCTTGCCCATTTTTCAGGGAAGCTATGAGAGTGTGGGAATTTTGCCTAGAGCACAAGGCTCTAATCCACACGGTTTACCTGCTAGGCGTGCAGAACGAACTGGCAGACCGTCTCAGCAGAACAGAGACTTATCTTCACGAGTGGTCTCTCGACTCAACCGTCGCTCAGTCACTCTTCGAAGAGTGGGGAACTCCAGACCTGGACCTTTTTGCATCCCCACTCAACGCAAAACTGCCTCTCTTCTGCTCCAGAAATCCAGGACCTGACATTTTCTGTCAGGATGCGTTCAGGCTGCAGTGGACAAAACGCTTTCTATACGCCTTTCCTCCTCTTCCTCTAATTCAGAGGGTGCTTCTCAAATTCGAGTCTCAGGGAGACAGAATGATACTCATTGCTCCCTTCTAGCCTCAACAGATATGGTTCCGGCTGCTCAACAGTCTGTTGGCAACCCTCCTAAAGGCACTTTTCCTTTTCAGACAAACCTTCTGACCCAGGGGCCTGTGGTCCATCCCAATCTGAAGGCGCTTCACCTTCACGCTTGGCTCCTGAAGAGATACAGGTGAATAGGTTCAATGTTTCCCGTAGGGTTTCAGATATTCTCTTGCATGTGCGTAAACCAGCCACTAGAAAAACCTACACAGCCAAATGGAAGCGTTTTCTCTCTCTGGTGTGCAAAATCCTCTTTGAACCCTTTTTCCTGCCCACCAAGTAAAGTCTTAGAGTACCTCTTAGACCTCTCAAATTCAGGTCTGCAGTACTCTACTGTCAAAGTTCATCTCTGTACTATTTCAGCTTATCATGAGCCGGTAGATTCCTTGTCTCTGGCTCAGTTGCCTGTAGTTAAGAGGTTTCTTAAGGGCATTTTGCATACCAGACCTCCTATCAGACATCCAGTCGCAGTCTGGGACATTAACCTTGTGCTAGACATGCTCACTCGGAAACCTTTCGAGCCTCTAGCTGCCTGCGAGTTGAAGTTCCTCACTTGGAAAACAGCCTTCCTGGTGGTCATCACTTTGGTCCATAGAGTTTCTGAAATACATGCTCTGGTCACAGACCCCCCATACACTGTATTTCACAAGGACAAAGTGGTTCTTAGGACTCACCCTAAGTTTCTTCCCAAAGTTGTCTCAGAATTTCATCTAAACCAACCTTTAGTCCTACCTACTTTGCTAACTTCCAGAATGAAGGGGAACGCACCCTGCATTCTTTGGATGTTAAGAGAGCACTGTGTTTCTATCTGGATAGAACAAAAGAGATTCGCAAGGCTCAACAACTGTTTGTTTCCTTCAGTGAGAACCAGCTGGGTCAACCCGTTGCTGTTAGGTGCATTTCAGCATGGCTGGTAGCATGCCTCCACCACTGCTATTCTATGGCACAGGTTAAGCTAGAAGGCAGAGTGTACGCTCACTCTACTAGAGCAGTCGCGGCATCTCTGGCGGAAATCCGCAACGTGCCCATTGCAGACATTTGCAATGCGGCTACATGGAGCTCAGTGCATACTTTCATTAAGCACTATGCTTTAGATGTCCATGCCAGACGACATCTGTCGTTTGGTAGGACTATTCTTAACAGACTTCGGTCCTAAGTATGTGAGCTCTTAGTTTCTTCTGCCGCCCGTGTCGGGGGGGGGGGTTGTTAGTTCGGTACTCTCCCATTAGTGTGAATGAGTGGTGGAGACTTTATGTCCAGGAAGATATGGAAATTACGTACCTATGGTAATTCTTGATCTTCTTGGACGAAGTCTCCACCACTCATTCACACGCCCACCCGCCATCCCCTGAGCTCACGTCTCTGTTTTTGATCTTCACTCCTTCAGTGTTTGGGCTGTGAAGATTCTATTGTTGACCCTTCTTACATGGGTCATTCGGACTATCGTATGTACGATTTTGTTAGGTTAGACCTCCAGGTTAGTTACGCTGCACCTCCTCGGAAAAAAGGTACTGAGGTGGTTGGAGGGTCGACGCCGAGGTAGTCTTTACTGCATGAGCCATGGCTCGCAGTGCCGCTTCCTCGTGGCTCCATCTCTGGCACAGACCCTCTTGAAAAGTTTGCTCCCGCTGGGTCCTAGCGCCTCCGGCGTAGATCCCATTAGTGTGAATGAGTGGTGGAGACTTCGTCCATGAAGAAGATCAAGAATTACAGTTGGTATGCAGTTTCCGTTTTTGGAGGTGACTAAAAGCTACCTAAAGCAAATAATTGACGATAAAAAAACACAAGAAGCCATTCTTGTTCTCCGGGGATGCATTCACCGATGGATTCTGTCAGAATACCATCTCTGAATGGCACATATCTAACAGCTGTGGATAGGGTTGAATGATTGTTGATTCACAGTTAACTCTAGTACATCAGGTGTCGGCCGTGGTCTACATTGGATTTTTCCAGTTAAGGAATAGCTCCCAGATTAGACCCTGTCTAGCGCAAGAACATCTGGCGACCCTGGTACATGCCTTCACGCCCCTCGAGATTCGATCACTGTAACGCTCTTTGCCTAGGGGTTTGGTGCTTCTCCTACAGCTGGTGCAGAATGCTGCAGCCAGCTTGGTGGGGTGTCTTACTGAGATCATAGCTCCCCTGTGCTGTGGTAGCTGCCCTGGCTCCCCATTAGGTGGTGCACTACCTTAAAGATTGCTTGAACATGCAAATCCCTACATGGATTGGGCTCTGCGTCTCTCAGAAGACCTCTTGGCTTGGTATGCTCCCAGCCTCTCTCTCCATTCCGCCAAGGATTTGTTGCCAGCTGTCCCAAGATCCTGTCTGAAACAGTCTGGAGATAGGGCTTTCTTGGTGGCCGTGCCTGCAATATGGAACTTCTTGCTATATCATTTAAGGAGTTCCCCCTCAGTGGAGGCATTTAAACTGTGCCTGAAAAGTCACTTGGTTGACTTAGCTTATGGATTTGCTACCTGGTTAATTTTGCTTGCACCTCTATTTATTTTAATGTTTAAAGAGTTAATGATTTTTGCTGTTTTAATTGTTATTTTATATTAAGTGCCCTGAGCCCTCAGGATAGACACTATGCAAATAAAATTGCCTTGCCTAATCAAAACTAACAGCACAAGCGTGGCTGCCACACAACATAGGCTGGGCAGTAATGCCAGTGACAAGTGTAGCACAGATTTATGACAGGCTAAATGCCATCTGCACTGGCACTCAATAACTGACTTTGTTTTGTAACCCTACGTACATTACAAGTCTGCTGTTAACGTGGAGAGTCTCGGACTGTTTGTAAGACTCTGACTCATACACACACACACACACACAGTTTCTCGTTCATTGATAGCAAAGTGCAAGGGTCTTACAAGACGTGATAGGCAGGAATAAAAACAGAAGAGTGGAAACAAATGCATTTACTGAGTCCCTTTCATCTTTTGTCTGCAGCCACACCCCTTTTCAGCTTATCACTTTACAAGCATATAAAGTTGTGAGAGTATGATTCTCTTAGATAAATGTCTGTTGTTTATTGATTTACAGTCTGATATGATATATGAATGCCAGTGTTTTATATCTCTGAACCCAAACACCTTTTATGTACGTTTTATGAGCTGCATCTTGAGAAGAATTTTGCACCAGCAGTCTGTTAGTGCAGCATCTGGAAGCCACGGACCATGCTGATGAAAGTGGTTTGTGCCCCAGTCACTGAACTCTGCTGTAGGTCAGCAGGGGCCACTAGTCATCCTAGCAACACAGGCTTATGTCGCAAGCCTAGAAGGCTACTGAAGGCCAGCAGTGGCCACTAGCCATCCTGGAAGTACAGGCTTATGTCACAGGCCTAGAAGGCTGCTGTAGCCCAGCAGGGGTCGCTAGCCATCCTGATGATCCAGATTCGTGTCGAGAGCCCACAAGGCTGCTGTGAGCCAGGGGCTGATGGCCATCCGGGGCTATACAGATTCGTGTTGAGAGCCCAGAAGGTTGATGTAAGTCAGCAAGGTCTGATGGCCATCCTGGTAATACAGGTCCGTGTCCAGAGCCCTGAAGGCTGTATGGACCAGCACAGGTTGCTATCCATCCTGGCGATACGGGTTCTATGGAAACAACTGCAGCACGTCCAGGAACCGTTCTACCACCCTTATTGGTCAATCAGGCTTTTCCCACCAATTCCCCAAAATCTGGAACTCCCTACCCCCCCAAAACGTCACTCCTCCTCCCCTCACTCCCTAGCCTCTGCCTTGCATAACTTACTTTCTGTCAGTTGCTCCTGTTTTAACCCTCCCTAACTAATGTTTCCCCTACATGTCTGCCCTGTTTACCCCCACCTTGCTCCTGTCAAATCCTCACTCTCCCCTACAGTCCTTGTACCCAGCACTCCCTTTCCCTACAGTCCTTGTACCCAGCACTCCCTTTCCCTACAGTCCTTGTACCCAGCACTCCCTTTCCCTACAGTCCTTGTACCCAGCACTCCCTTTCCCTATAGCCCTTGTACCCAGCACTCCCTTTCCCTACAGTCCTTGTACCCAGCACTCCCTTTCCCTATAGCCCTTGTACCCAGCACTCCCTTTCCCTACAGTCCTTGTACCCAGCACTCCCTTTCCTATAGCCCTTGTACCCAGCACTCCCTTTCCTACAGTCCTTGTACCCAACACTCCCTTTCCCCTACAGTCCTTGTGCCTCCTTCCTATAGCCCATGCCCAGCACTCCCTTTCCTACAGTCCTTGTACCCAGCACTCCCTTTCCCTACAGCCCTTGTACCCAGCACTCCCTTTCCCTACAGTCCTTGTACCCAGCACTCCCTTTCCCTGCAGTCCTTGTACCCAGCACTCCCTTTCCCTACAGTCCTTGTACCCAGCACTCCCTTTCCCTACAGTCCTTGTACCCAGCACTCCCTTTCCCTACAGTCCTTGTACCCAGCACTCCCTTTCCCTATAGCCCTTGTACCCAGCACTCCCTTTCCCTACAGTCCTTGTACCCAGCACTCCCTTTCCCTACAGTCCTTGTACCCAGCACTCCCTTTCCCTACAGTCCTGTACCCAGCACTCCTTTCCCTACAGTCCTTGTACCCAGCACTCCCTTTCCCTACAGTCCTTGTACCCAGCACTCCTTTCCCTACAGTCCTTGTACCCAGCACTCCCTTTCCTATAGCCCTTGCTACCCAGCACTCCCTTTCCCTACAGTCCTTCTACCCAGCACTCCCTTCCCTACAGCCCTTCTACCCAGCACTCCCTTTCCCTACAGTCCTTCTACCAGCACTCCTTTCCTATAGCCCTTCTACCCAGCACTCCCTTCCCTACAGTCCTTCTACCCAGCACCCCTTTCCCTATAGCCCTTCTACCCAGCACTCCCTTTCCCTACAGTCCTTCTACCCAGCTCCCTTTCCCTACAGCCCTTCTACCCAGCACTCCTTTCCCTACAGCCCTTCTACCCAGCACTCCCTTTCCTACAGCCCTTCTACCCAGCACCCCTTTCCCTACAGCCCTTCTACCCAGCACTCCTTTCCTACAGCCCTTCTACCCAGCACTCCCTTTCCCTACAGCCCTTCTACCCAGCACTCCTTTCCCTACAGCCCTTGTACCCAGCACTCCTTTCCCTACAGCCCTTCTACCCAGCACCCCTTTCCCTACAGCCCTTCTACCCAGCACTCCCTTTCCCTACAGCCCTTCTACCCAGCACTCCCTTTCCCTCAGCCCTTCTACCCAGCACTCCCTTTCCCTACAGCCCTTCTACCCAGCACTCCTTTCCCTACAGCCCTTCTACCCAGCACCCCTTCCCTACAGCCCTTCTACCCAGCACCTTTCCTACAGCCCTTCTACCCAGCACCCTTTCCCTACAGCCCTTCTACCCAGCACTCCTTTCCCTACAGCCCTTCTACCCAGCACTCCCTTTCCTACAGCCCTTCTACCCAGCACTCCCTTTCCCTACAGCCCTTCTACCCAGCACTCCCTTTCCCTACAGCCCTTCTACCCAGCACTCCCTTTCCCTACAGCCCTTTCCCAGCACTCCCTTTCCCTACAGCCCTTCTACCCAGCACTCCCTTTCCCTACAGCCCTTCTACCCAGCACTCCTTTCCCTACAGCCCTTCTACCCAGCACTCCCTTTCCCTACAGCCCTTCTACCCAGCACCTTTCCCTACAGCCCTTCTACCCAGCACTCCCTTTCCCTACAGCCCTTCTACCCAGCACTCCCTTTCCCTACAGCCCTTCTACCCAGCACTCCCTTTCCCTACAGCCCTTCTACCCAGCACCCCTTTCCCTACAGCCCTTCTACCCAGCACTCCTTTCCCTACAGCCCTTCTACCCAGCACTCTTTCCCTACAGCCCTTCTACCCAGCACTCCTTCCCTACAGCCCTTCTACCCAGCACCCTTTCCCTACAGCCCTTCTACCCAGCACTCCCTTTCCCTACAGCCCTTGTACCCAGCACTCCCTTTCCCTACAGCCCTTGTACCCAGCACTCCCTTTCCCTACAGCCCTTGTACCCAGCACTCCTTTCCTACAGCCCTTCTACCCAGCACTCCCTTTCCCTACAGCCCTTCTACCCAGCACTCCCTTTCCCTACAGCCCTTCTACCCAGCACTCCCTTTCCCTACAGCCCTTGTACCCAGCACTCCCTTTCCCTACAGCCCTTGTACCCAGCACTCCCTTTCCCTACAGCCCTTGTACCCAGCACTCCCTTTCCCTACAGCCCTTGTACCCAGCACTCCCTTTCCCTACAGCCCTTGTACCCAGCACTCCCTTTCCCTACAGCCCTTGTACCCAGCACTCCCTTTCCCTACAGTCCTTGTACCCAGCACTCCCTTTCCCTACAGCCCTTGTACCCAGCACTCCTTTCCTACAGCCCTTGTACCCAGCACTCCCTTTCCCTACAGCCTTGTACCCAGCACTCCCTTTCCTACAGCCCTTGTACCCAGCACTCCTTTCCCTACAGCCCTTGTACCCAGCACTCCTTTCCCTACAGCCCTTGTACCCAGCACTCCCTTTCCCTACAGCCTTGTACCCAGCACTCCCTTTCCCTACAGCCCTTCTACCCAGCACTCCCTTTCCCTACAGCCCTTCTACCCAGCACTCCCTTCCCTACAGCCCTTCTACCCAGCACTCCCTTTCCCTACAGCCCTTCTACCCAGCACTCCCTTGCCCTACAGCCCTTCTACCCAGCACTCCTTGCCCTACAGCCCTTCTGCAGCACTCCCTTGCCCTACAGCCCTTCTACCCAGCACTCCCTACAGCCCTTCTACCCAGCACTCCCTTTCCTACAGTCCTTCTACCCAGCACTCCCTTGCCCTACAGTCCTTCTACCCAGCACTCCTTGCCCTACAGTCCTTCTACCCAGCACCCCTTCTCACAGCCCTTCTACCCAGCACTCCCTTGCCCTACAGTCCTTCTACCCAGCACTCCCTTTCCCTACAGTCCTTCTACCCAGCACTCCCTTTCCCTACAGTCCTTCTACCCAGCACTCCCTTTCCCTACAGTCCTTCTACCCAGCACTCCCTTTCCCTACAGTCCTTCTACCCAGCACTCCCTTCCTACAGTCCTTCTACCCAGCACCCTTTCCCTACAGTCCCTCTACCCAGCACTCCCTTTCCCTACAGCCCTTCTGTACCCAGCACCCTTTCCTACAGCCCTTCTACCCAGCACTCCCTTTCCCTACAGCCCTTCTACCCAGCACTCCCTTTCCCTACAGCCCTTCTACCCAGCACTCCCTTTCCCTACAGCCCTTCTACCCAGCACTCCCTTTCCCTACAGCCCTTCTACCCAGCACTCCCTTTCCCTACAGCCCTTCTACCCAGCACTCCCTTTCCCTACAGTCCTTCTACCCAGCACTCCCTTTCCCTACAGCCCTTCTACCCAGCACTCCCTTTCCCTACAGCCCTTCTACCCAGCACTCCCTTTCCCTACAGCCCTTGTACCCAGCACTCCCTTTCCCTATAGCCCTTCTACCCAGCACTCCCTTTCCCTACAGTCCTTGTACCCAGCACTCCCTTTCCCTACAGTCCTTCTACCCAGCACTCCCTTTCCCTACAGCCCTTGTACCCAGCACTCCCTTTCCCTACAGTCCTTGTACCCAGCACTCCCTTTCCCTACAGCCCTTGTACCCAGCACTCCCTTTCCCTACAGCCCTTGTACCCAGCACTCCCTTTCCCTACAGTCCTTGTACCCAGCACTCCCTTTTTTTCCTTACTCCCCATACCCTTTCCACCCTACTCTCCCTTTCTCCCTCTCCCTATAGTCTTTCTTCCCAGCACTCCCTTCCTCCCTACTCCTCCACTCTACTTATACCTCTGCCCTTCTGCCCCCATTCCAACTCACCCGTACTAATCCTATCTCCTGACAGGGTTCTCAGCATCCTGGGGGAGTCTAGTACCGAGCTATTGTCTCTTCTCCACCGCCCCCCACTCCCTCCTCTCTCCTAATCTAACTCTTCCCTTCCGCAGTCTGACCTCTGGCAGGGTTCTTGGCATCCTGGAGAGGCTAGTTATTTTAGGGCAAGTTTCTCTCCTTCCCCCACCTAAACACTGCCTCCATCCTCCCTTATCCACTCCCCCTCTAAATCAATTTCACCCCTCCCCCTAGCTATCCCCATGCCTCCATACACGCCAGTCCCTGGCTGGGTTCTCTGCACCCAGGAGGAGCTAGCTACAGCCCATCCTGTCCCTCCCTGACCATTTTCCCCCTCCCCCCCCGACTCCTTACTTCTCAGCACTTAAATAGGTATTAATTCACTCATACCTGAATATTGCACTTCCAGCCCAGTCTGGGCATAGCATATTACGGCATGTAATAGTCCTCAGTCAAGTTTAATTACTATTCCGTAAAGCCAATTCTTCAATTGTATAATGTATGTGTCAGTTCTATAAATTGTATATTGTATGTGGCAGTTGTATAATGCATATGTCCTTTACATAATATTGTACGTATTTTCCACAATTCTGGGTTAAGTTTATTGTATGTATGTATGTCACAATTTTTACATCCTACTGTACCACCCCCCCCCACCACCACCACCACCACCACTCCCGCGGTCGCACTGGGAGACAAGCAACTTGTTGTTCAGTGTGCCTTTCTGGTGAAACATTTCAATAAATAAGTGCAGGTAAGGGATGCCCACCCATCCGTACCGAATATAGCAAAAGAACCTGCACTGCAAATAATGACGCACTCCCAAGAATTTTAGGGTGCAGTTAAAAAGTGTTTATTTGACTCAGCATTGTCAGGAGGACAACGTTGCCCCAGTGCCTCAACCTGCACGTAGGTCTTTTTCAGCGGGGGTGTGTCCTTCCATCATTACCTTAGCACTTTTAAATCACCTTGTTAAAGGCATAGTACAAAATTCATTGTAATGTGAAACATCTGAGCATTGCATAGTATTCAAAAAGTTTCACAAACCCACTACTGTAAGCACAACAGTGTCTTTTCATTCATAGCAAGTGTATAAATCAAATCATTAGCTGCTTTTTGTTTCATTTTGAAGTCATAGTAGTTTAGCGAGGGGGAGGATTGAAGCGAGATTCAACTGTGTCATCTGGCCATACAGGCTCTAGTCGAGAAGCCAGAAGGCTGCTGTGGGCCAGCATGAGCTGATGTCCATCTTGGTGATACAGGTTCTTGGGAAAACCCAAAAGGCCTCTGTGGGTCGACAGGGGCTGATGGCCATCCTGGTGTTACAGGTTGTAGTCGCGAGCCCAGAAGGCTGCTGTGAGCCAGCAGGGCTGATGGCTGTCTTGGTGATACAGGTTGTAATCAAGAGCCGAGAAGGCTGCTGTGGGGCAGCAGGAGCTGATGGCCATCCTGGTGATAACAGGTTCTAGTTGAGAGCCCAGAAGGCTACTGTGGGACAGCAGGGGTTGATGGCCAACCTGGCGATACAGGTTCTGGATGAGAGACAAGGTGGTTACTGTGGGGCAGCTGGGGCTGATGGCCATCCTAGCGATACAGGTTCTAGATAAGAGCCCAGAAGGCTGCTGTGGGCCAGCAGGGCTGATAGCCATCCTGGTGATACATGACGGTCTTGGGAGCATAGGAAGGGGAGTCTCAGCCAGATGGGAACCAGGCAACTGGCTGTAGGTGGAAGGAGGTCCCACCTGTGACCGGACAGATAAAAAAAAAAAAAAAGGTATTTATAAATGCACTTTTTCATTTGACCTTCCTGTAATACTGATTTCAGCAGGTTAGCAAGAGGAAAAGGAAGAGGAGACCATTATGGTTTTCCAAAGAGGTAGCAAAGAAAGTGAAAGCCAAAAAGATTGCATTCAGGCAATACAAAAAGACACAGGCAGAAGGGGATAGGGAGAAGTACCAGGAGAAGCAAAGGGAGGCAGGGAGGTCAGTAAGGGAAATCAAAGCTCAGACAGAAGAACACATTGCAAAATCAGTGGGTAGAGGGGACAAAACCTTTTACAGGTACATAAGTGAAAAAAGAAAGGCAAAAGGGAGGGATAGTGAGACTGAAGGGGGAGGATGGGGCTGTGTGGAGGATGACAACAGTAAAGCTGACACATTGAACAGGTATTTCTGCTCAGTCTTTACTGAGGAAGAGGAGGGTAATGGGTCTGAATGGAGTACAAGGGGTGAGAATGGTGCAGAAATGGACACAAGTCCCTTTACACGAGAAAGGGTCCTGAAGGAACTGGAAGTAATAAGAGTTGATAAAGCAATGGGGCCAGATGGGGTGCACCTCAGGGTCCTTAAAGAACTAAGAGGTGGTGGCTGAACCTCTTGCTATCCTGTTTAGCCGATCACTAGAAACAGGGAGGTACCCAAAGACTGGAGGATAGCAGATGTAGTCCCCTTATACAAAAGTGGGAACAAAGAGGAAGCGGGAACTACAGACCAGTCAGCCTCACCTCGGTAGTGGGGAAGATCATGGAAGCACTACTGAAGGAGAGATTGGTGGAACATCTGGTTGTCAATGGACTACAGGACCCAAGGCAGCATGGTTTCACCAGGGAAGGTCATGTCAGACCAACCTCATTGAATTTTTTGACTGGGTGACTAGGGAGGTGGATCGGGGAGGGCAGTGGACATGGCCTATCTGGACTTCAGCAAGGCCTTTGACACTGTGCCACATAGAAGACTATTGCACAAACTGGGGAATATGGGTGTGGGCAGGACAGTAGTGCGGTGGGTAGGTAACTGGCTGGGCAGCAGGACACAGAGGGTGGTGGTAAATGGCTGTCACTCCACAGAGGGAAGAGTGACCAGTGGGGTACCACAGGGATCAGTGCTGGGACTGGTACTATTCAATATCTTCATCAGTGACATTCGCAGGGACTTAGAAGGCAGAATTTCACTGTTCGCTGATGACACAAAGCTCTGTAACAGAGTAGACACACCAGAGGTGTAGACAGAATGAGAAGGGACCTGCAGAAACTTGAAGAATGGTCAGGGGTTTGGCAGTTGAAATTCAATGCAAGGAAGTGCAAGATAATGCATATGGGCACAAAAACCCTGGCACAATATATCAGTTGGGGGTGAGGATATAGCATGCACCAAGCAGGAAAGGGATCTTGGAGTTATCATCTCTGATGACCTCAAGGCAGGAAACAGTGTGACAAGGCAGCAGGTAAAGCAAATAGGATGCTGGGATGCATAGGCAGGGGCATCACCAGCAGGAAAAGGGAGGTCATAATTCCACTATACAAGACACTAGTGAGGCCGCACCTGGAGTACACTGTGCAGTTCTGGAGACCTTACCTACGTAAGGACATAGGGTAGAGAAGGTTCAGAGGAGGGCAACAAAGATGGTGCATGGATTGCATCACAAGTCCTATGAGGACAGGTTGAAGGCACTGAACATGTACTCCCTGGAGGAGAGGAGGGAGAGAGGGGATATGATAGAGACATACAAGTATCTTACAGGGAGGAACAGGGTGCAGGAATGCACTATTTTTAAGCGAAAAAGATGTTCCAGGACTAGAGGGCATGGGATGAAGTTGGAGGGAGGATGATTCAGAAGAAACGTGAGGAAGAATTTCTTCACAGAATGGGTGGTGGACAAGTGGAACACCCTGCCAGAGGAAGTGGTGGGGGCTGAAACAATCACGGGATTTAAGAATGCATGGGATAGACATAAAGGAATTCTGGAGGTCAGGGGTTAGGGGCAACAGACTTCCTGGAAAACATAAACTGAACTTACAAACTTAAATGGGCAGACTGGGTGGGCCATAGGCCCTTATCTGCCGACACTGTCTATGTATCTATGTATGATTTTACTGATTTTATCTGATGTATTCTCTGCTATAATTTCTTGTAATTGGTGGTGTGGTTCCCTGTAGGATAGCGCCTCCTAGCTGGAGATGTATTTGACACCTGTGTGGCTAGGTGTGCCTTCATGTCCATAGGAACTCTGCCTCCATAAGTTATCTGTCTCCCTTGAGAAGGAGAGCGAGTGGAACTCCCTCTTTGAGATATCTTGCCCCAGTCTTGGTTGAGTCTTTCCTGAACAAAAAAAGGGGGGGGAGCAGAGAACATGCATTCTGCATCTCCCTAGCAAGTATTCAATTCAAGGTAGTATGCCTTACTGCTAGCGCCGTGTCTGGAAGGGGGCTTCTGAGACAACTCTCCTTTCAGCCACTCCTTGGAGGTTCTACCTAGATAGAGCATACGACCTAGCTTCTGTTCAAAGCTCTGCTTGGAGAGCTGTGTCCTATCCTCATTCTACAGGAATGTCTCCCTGCCTACCCTACAGGAACGTTGCCACTGCTTGTCCCTGTTTGGGGATGGGTAACTCGGTTCCTCCTCTCTCTCTCTCTCTGTCTGTCTCTCCCTCTCTTTGGCCTGCCCAGTAGTTTGGGTCACCTCTGGCCCCTAAAACCAGACTAGAATTCTTACCTCTCCCTCTTGTGGTCGGCCTTAAAGTTTTCAATTTATATCTTTTCCTGTCCCTTGCCATACCCTTTCCCTTCTCTGTTTTTCCCTGTCCAGTGAGCAGAACTGAGGAGGTTGGGGAGTCAGCATTGGTTACTGGCCAACCCTCGAGTGCCACGTTCTACGTCATGCCCAAGAGTGGCACTACCTCAACATTGGCTCCCCTCCTCAAGACTTTTAAATCTATACGCTCCCGCGGGTCCTGTGCCTGTGACTTGAACCCAACAGTAGGTATCTTGGAAAATCAAGAATTACGGTGAGTACATCATTTTCATTTTTGTAGCATTAGGGCATATATATTAGCAAAGTGTTTCTAGCATTAGGGCATATGTATTAGCAAAACATGTCTAAGAGAGAAAAGAGAGTAAGCGGCCTCAAAAAGAAAATAATTACTAAATCTCTGCTTTTACTTCTAAGTACAATAAGTCACTTCAGGGATGTGTAATTATGGAAAATAATTGCTCTTCTTGGGGGCATGTAAAGGTACTCGGCTGCACCTTGTGCCCAACAACTAACCCAAAGTGTGTGGTTTTTGGCCCTCAGTTACACACCCAGTCATGTCTTATTGTTTGCATAGAAACTACAGAAGAATTCCCTTCTGCCATTGTTGATGCTATCATTAATCTCCTTCCCCCCCAGGCTCTGCCGCTTCAAAGTTTCCATTTCAGGAAGGTGGGCAAGGTGCCGGAACTGATGCTGATCTGGGAGCCAGAGAGTGCGGAGCGGGATGCTGCGGAGCAGGTAACTAGCTGGCATGGGATGTCTGTTTTTTTGTACTTTTATATTTATTAGTTTTATAAAATTCAAACATACAGTTCAAAATTGTATTTGTTTTTATTTATTTAGTTTTTGTTGACCAGGTAAGTGCACTAGACAAATCCTGCCTATTTTCAGGCACGACCCGGGGGAGGGGGATACAGATGAATGCCATCTGACCTTGAACCAGATTAAGCTGTTGGTGGTATTTTGAGTGAATGATGGAAATTTGGCCAGGACACCGGGGAAATTCCCCTACTCTGTTGTCACTTCCTGTGGACAGGATGGAGGGGCTCAGTTTGCAGCCGGACACAGGAGGAGGAGGAAGTGCTGATGTGGCAGAGGAGCAGGATGTGCTGCAAGGAGGAGCCTAGTTTCAAGGCCTACAAACTTGCAAATGGAGAGGAAGATAACATGGATTGGTCTCAGATCATGGAGGATGCTGAAGGAAAAACCCAGGTACCGTACACCTTGCCTGATAATGTTAAGGCTGTATCAGATAAAGAAAAATTAGTTTTAGAGCTGCTAAGAAAAGAAGAGCAGTTTAAATCACAACATGAAGCGCTGCAAAAAGAACTGTTACCTTTGGATGCTGCAACTATGATTTCTGTCGTGCCGTTTGATGCACCTTGTGAATCTGCAGTGGCAGAATCGGCAAGTTCTTCAGCTTTATACTTACAGTCCAAGGATTTTAATACATTTTCTGATGAAGCATGCCCTTTGGAGACTGTTCCCCTGCTTGACAGGCCTGTCTGTCGACCTGACAGTAGTGACGAGCTTCTGGTGAGTCAGCGAGCGGCTGACAGGAGCGAGGGTAGTGCATCAGTGTCAGACGCATTGAAGGATTTCTCTACTGGAATGCGGAAATCGTCTATTGCTTCAGGGCAAGATGTTCCCTTCATGGGTGAAGACTGGACAAAAGAGTCGGCTCTGCAAAAAGCTGGATGGATACAGGGAGCTGATGGACGATGGCTCCCAGATAAGACTTGGGAAACTTTTTCAGGTACTTCTGTGAGTGGTTCTCCCCCTTTGGAGGCAGTTTCTGTCAGTGTTTCTGCATCATCTGCTACTGCTGTAGCATCGGGGGGAGGGGGGTTACTTACTGACACAGAACTATTAATGGAGGCATCGGGACCTTCTGGCCAGGCTTCTGAGACCTCTTCACCTAGGATTCCACCCCCCTCCCCAAATGAAGACAGGAGACGGCGTGGGCCTTTTTTTTCAGACCTGTTCAAAAATAACAAGGTTGAGCAAGCTCCTCGCCGTAATGCTGTTCGCTTGCGGTATAGAGGTGGTCTACAAGAGCATCCAGATAGGATTTATGTTGCCAGGACTTTATTACTTAATTCTATGCATTTTCGTGCTGAAGACATATTTGCCCTAATTAATATTAGAGGTGAAGATTATTTTGATGTCAGCTTTAAAACATTTATGGGGTTAGACACTTTTTGGAGGAAATATGAATCTCTTAAAATGACTGCATTATGGACACCCTTTTGGGCAATACCATTAACAAAACCCCTCTTTAAAACTATTAATATCATGTTTAGGAATGAGGGTGTTAATGTGGGAGATATTCTTTTTTGGTTAGGAAAAAAATGTGATGTGTTGGGCCCTCCGGAGGCCATCATGGATTCGGAGGGAATTTGGACAGGGAACTGGAGATTTAAAGTTAAATTACAAATAGTAGAAAATGAGGTTCGCCATATACCTAACAGCTTTTTTTTAGGTAAAGATAGGGGTGTCTGTTTTTACCCAGGTCAGCCAAAAGCTTGTTATAAGTGTGGTAGTGGTAGGCACCTTAGCAGTACTTGTGATCGGGTACGCTGTGCTTTGTGTGGTGACTATGACCATGATAGTGCTGTTTGTAGAAATGTCTTTCGCTGTAATTTATGTGAAGAACAGGGCCATGCATACCATCAATGTCCCTGGGCAGGTCAGAATAGACCTGGAGGCCCAGATAAGGACTCCCTTATCAGTCAGGCCCAAGATAGATGTAGGCTGCAAGGGCTGCATCCTTCAGCTGAAGGAGAACCCCAAGCTAGACCAACTAGTCACACAGATGCTTCTCCTCTAGCCCTACTCATACTGCACAGGCCCCTTCCGAGATACTGGTGCTTCCTTTTCTCATACCCTGAAGAACTTGTGCCCTCTCAGTCTTCTCCTGTAATTTCTAACTTACAGAAACCTATGCCCCCAGGAACTGATTTTCAGCTCCCTAAAGGGTGACTAGGTCTGTTAGTAAAAGTAAGGCCAACCTGTACAGATCCCACTTCAGAATACCTATCAGGTACTTCTAGATGGAGATATGGGTTCTGAGTCTGATGTTTCTTCCAGGTCTGAGGTGGTCTCAGAGATGGAGTATGACAATGAGCAGTTCTGTCTGGTAGGGGAGTTAAAAGAAATTAGGAAAAAAAGGAAAAAGATAAGGATTAATTTTTCTTTTCCCTATTTTGTTTTATGACCTCCTTACGTATAGCTTCTCTTAATGTTCGGAGTATACAGAACATTAAGAAAAAAGCTGCAGTTTTATCCTTCTGTAAGGATTTAAAAACTGATATCCTTTTTTTACAAGAAACTAGGCTTCATTCCCTGCATGATATTTCTTCCACTAAGAGACTGTGGCCCGGGGGGATTTCCTTTTGGACATTTGGGGGGGATGCTGCGGATGGCTTAGGGATTTTGTTCTATACATCTCATGTCAAAGTCCAGCAAATTTTAGATATTGTCCCTGATGGGACCTCAGTGGAGATTGCTATTGGTATGGGTTTCCTGTCGCCTGATTAACACTTATGCTCCACAAAGTAAAGCAGCTAGAGTGGATTTATTTAATATTACTAAGCCTTTTCTTTTTACTGAGCGACATGTGCTCTGGGAGGGATATGAACTGTGGGTTAGATTTAAAACTTAAAGATAATATTCAAAGAAGGTTTATTGTGATTCTCATGCTCTTAGAGATACTTTATTGCTTACAGGCCTTAAAGATGCTTATAGATTTCTGTACCAAGATACAGGAGCCACATATTATAGAAGTGCATTGTCTACGATATAGATTTCATTTTGTATCTCAGTTTTATATCCTCAAAGATTTCAGCTTTCTTTTCTGAATTTACTGATCATGTTCTGCTATTATGTGATATATCTTTCCGAAATATTCCTGCTAGATTCCCTGCTATTACTCGGAGGTGGAAGTTGAATGTTTGTTTTACAACACTCAGAGCTTAGATTAAAGTTGGCAAATCTATTTTTTATAGGAAATCTGTGGCAGAATTTTACGAGGATTGGATGCATTGGTGGTTGGATACAAAGAGGAATTTAAAAATTGTTTATCGATTTTGGTAAATTTACTGGTAATAAGATTATTCACGATATTTGCACTATAGGGATCAGTTTTATAAACTAATGTCCTTACCTAATGTCTCAGACTACAGAATTAAAACTCAATTGGATGAGATTAAAAACAAATGTTTTCTTATCATGCTACTAAAGCAACTGTCAGAATACAGAATTTAGATATAGTACGACCACACAACCTTATTCTGATCCGTATGGCCTGTAAGGATACTGTTCTTCATAAAGTAATGACGGGTCTGTATGATAATAATGGCTGTTTGAAAACTTCAGATGTGGAAATGTTGGAAGTTGTACATTCTCATTTATTTCAATTTTGGGTACAGAACCTGTTTCTTCACATATTTGGGGGCAAAATGTTTCTTATTCTATTCCTCAGCTAGATTCTGTTTTAATTACTGAGCTAGAATGCCTATTTCTGCCCAAGAGGTTAGAGCGGCAATTACTAGATTAAAACCGGGGTTTCTCCTGGGATAGATGGTTTATCGCGATGAGTTCTATAAGCAGTATATAGATGAACTAAGTGTCATATTACCACATGTATTCCATTCTTTGGTTGAGACAGAAGACAGATTTTGCGGAACTTTGTCTCAGCATTGGTAGTTTTATTTTTAAATCTGGAGATAGATGTGATTTGTGTAATTGGAGGCCTATTAGTCTCCTAATACTGATTATAAAATATTTTCTTCTATTCTGTGTAGTAGATTACAGAAGGTGGCATCCGTGCTGATACATCCTGCACAAACCTGCTCTGTTCCTGGGAGGAACATTAAACAAAATTTACTGTTATTAAGGGCACTAACAGAATTTGGTAAACAAAATAAATTGTCTGGGTTTCTTTTGGCCCTGGATCAGAGGAAGGCTTTTGATACTGTTTCTCATGCTTTTCTGTTTACTGTTTTACAATATTATGGATTACCTGGTCAAATGCTGGCATGGATTACATCCTTGTATAAGGGTGCTTCCTTTTCCCCCATAGTTAATGGTTTGGTAGGGACAAGTATTGATTTAAAACGGGGGGTTAGTCAGGATGCCGCTAAGCCCTTGCTTTTTACTTTTATATTAGATCCTTTGATCAGAGGGATAATAAGTAATGATTTGATTTTGGGTGTTTCTCCAGGTATGGATATTTCCCTCAAAAATCTCTGCTTATGCAGATGATATGTGTCTTATAGTGCAAGATTCAGTCTCAGGAATTAGGGCATTACAACAGTTTGAGGATTTTTCTAGATTTTCGGGAGTATATTTAAATTATGATAAATGTTTTGGTTTACAAATAGGTTTAGGGGATGTGGTACAAATGATTGGTTCTGTTAATATAGTACATTCTTATATTAAGATTTTAGGAATTTATTTTGGATCTTGTGATGTGGCTTCTTTGAATTGGGAAGAGAAATTAGTGTTGGGGGAAAGAAAGGTACAGATGTGGAAATCCTGGACTCTCTCAAAATTAAAACGGGTTTCTATTATTAAAAAGTTTCTTCTTCCCATTTTTTTGTATATTAGTTATGTTTTTCCCTTACCTTTAAAATTTGAAACTCGATTATTAAGTTGTTTTTCAAATGTTATGGGGTAACAGGTTAAATCCATCAAAGAGATTTTACTTATCTGCCAATCCAGGCTGGGGGGCTTGGTATGATAAATCCGGTGGTTTTTTTCTATTCTTTCTTTTTTAGTTCTATCTTGCATAATGATTCAAATACTACTGAGGATTTATGGATGGATTGGACGGATGAGCTGTTTAGCTCTTTTTTTCAATATTGGGGGGATCAAGGAATTAAGAAGGTCAAAGGTTTGAACCTTCCTGATTTTGCAGTCCCTGGTTTCAGAAAAGTAAAAGCATGGCAATTACAAAAAGCAGAGGCCTTTTTACTGAATAGAAAACAGATTTATCGTAGGATCATGGAAATGAATTTCTTGGTTCAGGTAGATTTTCCAAAATGCTGTCCATCTAGACTGCAGTTTGCATTGAAACTTTAAGAGACCCTAGAGTTCCTGTGCATATGTGGGATGTTTCCTGGCTTTGTTGTTATGGGAGATTAGGGGTCCGTGGCAATTGGAAACATAAAGGGTGGAGGAAAGGGAGTGTTTAAGACCAGGGTGTGATGGGTTATTAGAAACCCTAGAACATTTTATATTAATTGTCCATATATTGTACTTTTGGCTTGATTTACAGAGTAAATGGAGTAGGGTCTATAATTATGAATCCTTAATTTTGAGGGGACTACTCAGGGTTTTAAGGAGATATCACCTAGTACTCTGAATGTGATCTTTGCCTGCATAAAATATCATCTTTGGCAAGCTCGGTGTCACTATTATTTGCAACATGCTGTTTTATTAAACTCTGTTATTATTTCACAAATTGAAAAAGCAATACAAAAAGTTAAAACTTCTGATTTTTTAAAGATGGATAGGAGGACATTTGCTATATTTTGGAAAAATGTAGAACATTTATTTTGATTTATTTTTCTTGTTTTTTGATTGGTTTTGGATGTTCATTTCCTTTGTTATTTATATTGCTGATTTCTTTTTTTGAGTATTTTTTTGTGACTTCCTATGATGTTATTTCTCTGCAATAAAGAATTCCCCTACTCTTTTCAATAAGTGCCATGGGATCTTTAACATCCACCTGAACTACCACCAATCCAGGCAGATGGGACCTCAGTTTAACGTCTCATCCGGAAGACGGCACCTCAGAAGTGCAGCACCCCTCTCATGCTGCACTACAGTGTCAGTACTGGGATATTAACCCAAGTGCCAGACGTGGGAACTGAACCCACAGCCATCTGATCTCCCGGCCTCAGAGGCAAGTGTGCTACCTACTGAGCCACTGACACTGCATAAAATCATGAAATCACAAGCAATGACATTTAAATACATGAGTTTGTACACTTTGAGGTCGCCACTCCTCTTAATACACTCAGTTTTGCTTATCTATTGCTTTTTGATACACGTCCTATGAGGGTACTATCGAAGAGAACTATAACACTATGTATATACTTAATGCTGTATAGGAATCCAAGAGCAGCATGGTAAAAAATGCTCAAAGTCCATAAGAAGTCCAGATAAACCTCACCAAGAGTAAGGTAACTTACACCATGCATTTCTAAAGTTTATGCATTTCCTGCATCTTTTACAGGTAATGGAGTCAACTGCTACAAAAGATCAAAAACATATCAATCCTAATATTTAACACATAGATCAGCACTATCTGAGTCTGGAGATATCCAAACGGACTGACCTATAATACTTTTTTAGTAAAGGCATCAGATAACAAAGAACAGTTAGGGTAAATTTATACTGAAAAAGACAGCCATTGCTAAATAAACAGATGGGTACAGGCTTTTCATTTCTATGTGACTAAGCAGTATAAGCTAACAACCTTACTACCTCACTCTTTACCATTGAAAAGAGGTGCAAGACATGGAGAAAAAAAGGGGGGAAGAGTCTTATATTTCAAGTGTTCTCATCCTCCTCCGAGACATTTTCCCCGTCTGCTTCTCGGGTCTTCATAGCTGCATGCTTGTGACACAATTTCAGGGCGTCCATAGGGTCGTTAAACAAAAAGACCTTTCCTTGGTATGCAATCCTCAAGCGGGCCTGGAAAATCATCCCATGTGGAATAGAGGCCTCTATCAATAATATTATCATCTTTATTGCAAAAGATAGCTACAGCACATAGATCACATAAGTATCATAAGCACAGCAACTATTCTTCTCAACATACTAACTGCGACAGTAACAGATGAATCAGAATATTCAGTAGTTGTCTGTGGCGAAACAATCCAGCTAGAATGTGGGACATATTACCGGTCGTGAGGTGCAAGTTACCAATCAAGAGGAGGAGGGGTTTTCAGCATCCTTGTAAAGGATGCATCAAGCTCAGTGTCTGGTGTCTATGGCAGTTCGGAGGTTCACCCTCTGGGTAAGCTCCTCCATTATGCTAACCTCCTGCACAATGGCCACCCATTGTGGGAAGGTAGGGGGAGATGCTTGTAGCCAACAGCTGGTTGTAGCCTTATGCGCTGGGGCCAATAATATGTTACATAAATACAGCCTGTCTGCACCAGTAACCTCTGGTGGGGGGATGCCTAGAATCGGGTGCGGGAGCAGTTGCGAGGGAGAATAGTATTTGCATTGCCTCAGTCACCTGCTCCCAAAAGGAAGTGAGTGCTGGACAGGTCCAAAATATGTGCGTGTGATGTGTGGGAAGAGCCCCGGATTTCCTCCAACACTCCTCTGAGGCACATCCAGAGTTTGATGCTCGTGTCAATACATTGGCAATGGACTTCTTAGAACATAATGAGGGGTTCAGTATCCTCCTCTAACACAGTGGGAGTAGCTCTGAGGGCTTACTTGGGAGCCAGAGAGCACACCATTGAGTACTCTGTAATGGGAAATAGAGGGCAGAACTGTGTACCCTAGAGAAAAAGGTCTAGGAACATCCAGGACAACATGTTACTTGGTAGGAATCGGTCTTCCTTCAGGCCTGGACAACCAAAACACTGCAGTGTGACCTGTTGCTGACTCACTGTATGGAGGCTGCACTCTTGAGGTTACACCAGAAGTACACAGAGGACAAAGATTGATTGGGTCAACTCCTGGAATGGGCCATATGCAAACAGCAAGCAGAGGCAGCCACTTCTGAGATTCAGGGGCAAGATGTTCAACTCCGTCAGGTACGGCAAGAGGTCATTAAACCTTTCAGGCCTCTATTCTTAAGTAGGATGGCCCTCCTTAACCACAAGGCACTTAAAAAAGATCTCTACATCTGGACCCACAAGGCTTTTCAGAATGACCTAGCACCTTATATCATGGCTTTGTTCCGCAGATGCATCGGTACACATGACTAATGACTGTAGGAGGAGCAATGTTATTCTTCCAAAATACCCAGGTATTGCTCCCATTATGGGAGAGCGGCCCTCACTCTGGATTACACTACATTTTAATTAAGTTTGGCAAGTTCAGTAATCAAGTTGTTGGATTTTTTTTTTACATTCAAAATTGTTTATTGGGAGAGGCAAAAGTTGCATTACAGTAGGAGTTTGAACAGTTATACATTTTACACTTTTGTCTGAGCATGCATTGTTCTTACACTTGTGGATAGATCTTACATTCATAATTACGTATCATCGTCAGGATATTAATTGTCATTGCCGCAGTTTGTACCATGCCCTCTCTTAAATCAAGTCATTATTTTTGATTTGTGTGTAACCCCAGGCCGGTATGCCGTTTGTATCTGACAGCAATACCGGGTGGGCTGGGTTCGGGGAGGAATAGGTCACTCGGCACAAAGGCTAGGTTTGGCTACTCTGCACAGGGGCACCCAAGTAACTACGAACACAGGAAGCAATAACTGTAATGTCCAATACCAGAAGTGGGATTCTAAAGTGTGGCTTTTATTCACATCCAAACATAATAAACAAAGCATAGATGGACCCCCACAGGGCTACACTTCTGGTAATGCAGATTAAAGGAGACCAGAACACATCCACAACACTTTAGCCCTCAGGCTCTGAACCCACTAGGCACACAGCCCAGACTTGCACGCTGCTTTGGGTTATACAGCCCAAACTTGTACACTGTTCTGGGTTTTCCCTTGCTCGGTTCCCTTGCTAGCCACTTGGACACCTTCCATACTTCATGGAAACATTTTCTGGTGGCTCCCTAAACCACCTAAGAGCACCTCAGCTCCATCAGGGAATCTTCCTTTCAATCCCACGTCTGGGTACTTTCCTCAGGCACTGGCCAAGTACCTGAGAGAAAGTAAAAGGTGTCTTGGAGAAAATCCGTAGAGCTGAATTTGGTTACTACTGATGGCTCCCACAATTCATACCCGGCCATTTCTCTGGACAGTAAACACCTCATCCTGTAAAGCTTTGCAATGTAGATTCTTGATAAATGTATTTCACATTCCATCTACTTGTCTTGCTTCCCATTTGTGCTGGACTTGAACATACTTAAATTAAGTGGCATTGTCCATTACTCTAGACCCCCCACTGGTTAAGCAGTCCAATCCCCACATCTTCCAGCTGTACTTGTCTGTCTTTTCCTGACCCCCAGTAACAGTCCCTTTAGTTTCTTTCTGTTCAGGTGAAAACACGTGGCCCTTTTTCAGAGCAAACTCACCCTTTGGTTGCAGGTGCCCCACAGGCGTTTCCTCCACAAGGAATCTTCCTCTCAGAGCTTCTGGTGCCTCAGCACAACTTGAATAGGCAGCTTCTTTCCCTTAGCCGGACCCAGGGGGTTGCCCCTGGAAAACAGGCAAACACCTCCCCCCCCATCCCCTCAGGGATGGGGCTACTGAACCATTGAACGCAGTCTCCACCACTTCAGTTACCAGTTCCTGTGTTCCGCTTCAGGTGGAAACACACACCTTACACAAAAGTAGCTCTGAAACAGAGCTTAAAGCTCTGAGAGCCTGCACTCACACTGCTGCACTACAGTCTCTCTCTCTCTCTCTCTGACTGCACACAGACTAGCATCAAATTCCCCAACGTTCTACTCTAACCTCCAACTGCAACATTCCAGTGTGGCTTATGCAGCTGCGACAGTTCTAAAATGATGTCATCCCTCAGTCTCAGCTGAGACTGAGAACAGAGTGAGACAGTGTGAAATCCATTTAACTGGAGTTTCACAAGCTGCCCTCCCTGCCCACCACTAGGTCTTACTGGGATTCTAGTAACCCTGGGTAACAAGGAGGTTACATGTGTAAATCTAGACTTGGGTACCAGTGGGTTTTCACAAGTCAAAATCTCTTGCTCTTCACCGGTATCAGTATTTGGAATACTAATATCAGGCAACTTACAAAAATACCCATTTAATTTGTTTCCTGTGTATTGAGGGGGGTTTGGTTCAAACCATTTTTATTTACAGAATTGGGCCTAGTATCCTTAGCTGGATCAAAACTCTTGATTAGATTCCGCTACGAAGAGGGTTTTTAGTAGAGCCTACTTTTTCACTCTACAAATCAGTTTTTTGCATTGGTTTCTGAATGATTTAAATTTACTCCAGTCCTCTGCATTAAGAGTTTTACAAGCTTTTCTCTAAATTCTGTCTTTGAACCTTATTAATGTTTTAATTTTTTCGGTAACCCAAGGCATGTCATTTTTTCAAAGTTTGCTTTTTATAGGGGCACACTGATTACAGATGTTTAAAAACATATTAGCGAATTCTTGTATCGCTAGATTTAAATCTGGAATAAGGGCCAGCCTATACCATCTCTCCTGACTTAATTTACTGTGTGTAGGAAAGCCTCATTGCTAAAGTTTTTTAAAACATTGTATTGCTGTTCTGTGTGAACCTTCATTTTTATTTTTACTTCACAATATACTAGCTTGTGATCGCCCAGACTTGGTGGCCATACTTCTTCTTCATTAGATTCCAAATCAGACGTCAGAAAGAGAAAATCCAGTACATTGCCTTTACTTGTGATGGAGCCTTTCCTCATTGATAGGGTAATGATTTGTCTCAGGTTCATTGGGGTTAAAGCTTTCTCCAACTTTTCCTCTCTTGGATCTAGCCAAAAGGCATTGACGTCACCCAGAAGAATTAATCCTTTAGGAAACTGCGGACGTATATATACGTCGAGAATCCATATACATTCAAAAAGGTACCCTTATACTATGCAGAGGCTCACTATCCCGACACTGACCTGCCTGGCCAGTATCACCCGACAGGTTCAGTATCCAGACAGTGAGCATCCCGGCATAAGGAATCCCAAGGGACGTTGACGGGGTAAGGTTGCGGATGTGATGGCTTGCTACCCTACTCCTGTCCCTGGGATTCAAAGCGGTGGAGAATCGGAGGGCTGGCCGAGCGCAGGTTCAATCCACGCTGCAGAAGGGATGTCTTTTTACTGCTCCTACCCCCGTAACTCTTTCATTTCTAACTCCGAGGTCCACTCCCCCTCATGGTTAGATATTATAGTTACGGGGGGGGGAGGCTGAGCCCCCCACATGGGTTCGGGGGGGGCAAAGACCCCGTATGTGCCAAATGATTTTACAATCAGATGCCCAAAATCGTATTTTAGGGTATCTCATTGATTCGGCAGGCTGCGTTTTGGGCCAGTGGGGTCAGTATCCCGAGACTCAGGTTACTGAGTTTAGGGATGCCATAGTATATCCTTCAAAAATACTCAGCAGTCAAAGATCCACCTTTTACATGTTGTTCCAAGACCCTTGCTAAATTTTGAAAATGCACTGGGAGAGTTTTTGGGGAAGAATAAATTACTCCAATACAGATGTTAATTTGAACCAAGTGTGCTAGTACACATTCAGTACCATTTATTGACCCTGAGTACAATAAATCCAAATGTTCTAAGTCTTGTATTAGGTACAGTATAACCCCCCCTTCCTTTTTTTATGGCCAATCTTGCCTAAAGTGATAATCTAATAATTTGATTTTATTATCCAAGATATATTCGGACAACCAAGTTTCAGACAGACTAACAGCATCCAGTTTTAAATTATTAACCCATAACTGAAACAGATCAATTTTCCTAACCAAATCCCTTCCATTGTTATGTGCAGCTTTCAATATTGTTTGTTCCCTTTGTTTTGGGCCAAGGGTTTAATTCTACCCCCCCCCCCCAAAAAAAAATACCAGTATCGGAACTTTAGAGCTAGAGTTTGGTCCCAGATTTCTTAATCTAGCCATAGACAAATTTAATACATTATTTGTTTTTGCAGACCAATTCATTTGCTTCCATCTAGACATAAAATGATTTATTTGCAATGCAGTTGTTGTAACGGAATATCATGCTGCTAGGGCAGACCAAATGTTCAATCTGTTTGCCAAAGGATCTTCATTGTATCATTAGCCAGATTTGTTTTATAAAGGTCCGAAAGGCAACAAACAAAAAGCTGCACATGACTAATTCACCAATTTGTTTCAGCGTGGTACTCTGACAGGGTAGAATAGGACCCTGTCCCATTTGTTATGGAGAGAGGGTTTGAATGCAGGGATCTGTTCTAATCTCTCCTTTTCTGTTTCTTCTCTGTCTGGTTCCGCAACCACATTTTCCTGTGAGACCTCAGACTTGATCAACCTGACAAATCTCGCAATTCTTTACCTCTCACTGTCTCTCGGTTTTCTCTTGCTGTCTGTTTTTCCTCCCTTGCATATCAGCTAATATAAAACATATGTGCAAATCATTGTATCAAATGTAACTGATATTGGGATCCCTTATGTTTGGAAAATATATAGCATCACTGTTGAAATGAATATATTTGTAATTTGAGATGACTGCAAAAAGCTGTTGGACACTAGAGGTTACCTTAGTGCAAATCTTTGAGCCTTTTGCAAAAGCTGTGCAAAAGGGGCCTCTGCAAGCACACTGTGTTCTAGCAGCTCCTGCCTGACATTTACAAAAACAGAATGCTTGCTAAGAATGGGGGTTGAAAGGACTTATAAAGGAGCTAAGCTGCAACTCCTGAAGAAAAAGAAAAAGGGACACAGAAACTAAAGTAAAACTACTGTATTTCTCCTTTGTATATAGTTATTCTGAACAAGTTTATTTTTTTATGTTACTGCTACTGTAAATAAAAATGTTTGGTGAATTCTACAGCTGTTCCTGGTTTTCCCTATGCTTCCTGACCTGTGCCTTGACGACAGATGGTGTCAGCCTAAGTAGGATTTAAGCTGTGCATACCTTAAGACAGGAGTTTTGTGCATGGGTACTGGACCTAGTGCCAGGGAAGCACATAGGAAGGTATGGATTCTGCAGCAACAAGTCCAGGAGTGGTTACCAGGAGAATGGCAGCCAAACTAGCAGAGACAGAAGTCCAGTCTCAGATATTACAGCTAGCACAAGTTATGGAAAAAGAACAGGCAGTGATAGAACCTTAAAAGCCTGATGTACTTTTTCAAATGGTAGGTATGACGTAGGCAGCCAGCTCTGAGTGCTCGAGTGCTGTATTAATTTTTTTTTATTACATATAAAATATGTGATGGAAAGGTCAATTCAAGGAAAAGGCTGTCTTACTGCAACTGACACATCAATACCCCCCCAGGGATAAGTTCAAAGGACAGGAGGTATTTTAAACTGCAGAGATCTGGGGTGCAATTACCTTGTCAACTTGCTTTCATCCCAGGAAATAAGATTAGCCATTCATAATGCCCTCAAGGAGATCCTTTGACTTGCATGGTTACCAGGAAGGACTTGTGGGGAGGGGCGTCAGAGAGAGGCCAGAATGGACATTGAAGAGGTTTGATGTCTGAGCCAGGGAGGACCCAGACGGATTTGGAAGGTCCAAAATACATTCCCGGGGAGCCCTTGAATTATATCAGAAAGACCTGAGGTGTAGATTCCAAGGTCCAGACGGGATTAAAGAGGCCACTACAATTTTGCTTTGAATACAGTGACTTGGATCAAAGAAACTTTTGAAATGTATGTGTAGCAGAGCACAAACCAGTTCTGACCAGTTAACCTGTGGAGAGGAAAGTCAGTGAGGTCATCTCATATGTTTTTTTAAATATTTTATTGGGAGACCCTGTATTGTAAAATATAGAGTTTGATACACCAAGGCGGAGTTAGTAACCTCATGAGAAGGCCGGCTCAGAAATGTGTTTAAGTTCTGAAAGAACCTGACAGAGAAACACAAGAAAATATTTCTGACTGAGAGAAGGGAGATCCTCAAAGCACTGAAAGAAAGTAAGCATTAGATTATACCAGTCTGAAGTTATAAATTTTAGGAACTGCACTTTTTTACCTGTTTGTTTCAAGGCTCTATGTGTTGGGATATAGATTTGTTCTGTAATTATTGTTCTGTTTTGATATTTTTAAAGTAAAGATATTTTTTTACAAACGAAACTGCTGGGGAGTGCCTTGACATTTCTTTATATTTTAAGTGGAGCTTTTAAAGGTTATAAGTACACTGTGTATGGGCTTATTGTATACCAAACAAGCGATAGGGAGGCAGTATAGTGCAGTAGTTTAAGGCTCTGAGCTGCAAATCTGGAGGCCTGAGTTTGAATCCCACAGCCCCTACTTGCATACTGTGTGACCCTGAGCAAGTCACTTAACTTCCCTGTGCTCCCAGGTTACACCTGTAAACAAGTTTTCAGCTTAGTGTGTCTCACTTGGTTAAACAATTGGGGGAAAAAAATGGATAGAGTTCTCTAAAGTCTTGCATAGAGTTCTAAGGGTTCATTTGAAAGACCTGCTTGGGTGGCCATAGGCAAAGATATCTGTCCCCATGAAGACAGAATTATCTGAGCCTGATAATTGGGTATGCTAACAAGAGGTTATCAGTTTGAATCCCTCCAGAGCTTGAGACTAAGGTGACTTGAACCCACAAAACAGATAAGAGGGTTACCGTGTCTGTTCACTGTACACAAATCATACGCTCAGAGGTTGGCACTTTGGGAGTAGAGGGTTGACCGGCTGAATGAGTTGGTGACAGTAGGCTGTACAACAAAAAGAGAAAGAGATGTAGATGCCGAGAGAAAAAGAGATGCAGAGACAGGAGCAGCAGATGAGAGAAGAGATGCAGCGATAGGAGCAGCGATGGCTGGATGCCTTGCAAGCTATTAAAGGCAGAGGATCCGAACAGATCCAGATGAGCTACAAAATGCAAGCAACTTAAACGCCACTAAACTTACAAAGCTATGTACCTCAGATGATATCTAGGCATACCTGACAACTTCTGAAAGAGTTGCCACAGCCTGCCAATGGCCAAAGCAGCAATGGACAGTCGGACTGGTACTCTACCTGACAGGGAAAGCTCAACTTGCCTACAGCAGTATGGACACTCCACAGTCAGAAAACTATGACCTGGTGAAAAGCGAAATCTTGAAAAGGTATGACATCTCTGGAGAGACCTACAGGCAGAGATTTCGGTCTCTGAGGTACAACTCTGTCGACAATCCTCGAGAAGCCTTCACCCGACTCTGAGAACTCCTGATAAAATGGATCCAACCCGAGAGCAAAACAGTCCCACAGGTCAGCGACACATTTGTCATGGAGCAGTTCATCAGCATCTTGCCTACAGGTACATGTACTGTTCTCTATGTGATTTTCTTCCAGAACAAGCTAACTGGTGTTTCTCTCCAAGGTTATTTTAAGCAGCTGGGGGTGAAACCAAAACATGGTGGACCAATGTTTAAAAAATGTAATGGGTTACTGTACAGAGTTTGGGTTAACCCTCAGACGCAGGAACAGACAGAACAGTTGGTTATACCACAGAAGTATAGAACAGAGTTATTAGAGATGGCACATGATAGTCCTATGGCTGGTCACTCAGGGAGGGATCGCACCCTTGCCAGATTGCTATATAAATTTTACTGGCCTGGAATTCAAGAAGATGTTGCTACCTATTGTGATTCCTGTGCTGAGTGTCAGAAAGTAGCCCAGTTACTAGAAAAGACAAGGTGCCCCTGCCCTTGATAGATGTGCCTTTTGAGAGAATTGCAATGAATGTGGGTGGTCTTTTAGACAAAAGTAAAAAGGGTAATAGATTTATCCTGGTAGTATGCAACTATGCTACTCAATACCCAGAAGCAGTTCCAGTGCATGCTGTTACAGCCCCAAAAGTTGTAGCAGAGCTTGCCAGAATTTTCAGCAGAATGGGCATACTGAAATAAATTATTACTGATCAGTGTAGTAATGTTGATGCTGCATTACTTAAGGAGCTGTACAGATGGCTAGGTATCACTTCCATAAGACCCTCCCCCGTATCACCCTCTTCAAACAACATGAAGTCTTGCTATATTATGACTATTGCAGTTTGTCCCAGCCTTAGAACTGCTCTGGAGGTGAAAGAGTTAATTTCCATGCAGAGCATGGAGCTTAGAGCGCGAGCTCGGTTCAGAAGCTCTGTTAGGTTGGTTTCAAACCGAAACTGGCCAGATTCTTTACTCACTCACTGAACGAGTCGCCCGAGATTCCTCCTGTTGCTCAGTTCATTTCTTCGGTTTAAAGCGCTATTTCTCGGTTTAATTTAACCGCAATTTAATTATTTTAACCGCAAAACCGATCGGTTCAAGCTCTGTCTATGGTAATCGTAAGTAATAGATAGGGTTTTTTCTGTGTGGAACTTGTAAAGTGTTATCGGTTCGGTTGAACCGATCGAATTGTATTAAAATTTAAGTTTAAAGCCTTTTAAGGCTTCTTAGAGTGCGGTTCCCGGTTCTTATCGGTTCTAAAAAAAACGGATTTCATTACGGTTTTTTCCACGACCCGTGACACGGTTTGGAACCGATAAGGGTGTCTTGCCTGGCACTGCCATTAAAAGGGCAAGTTTGTTGGTTAGGCTGGCATCATGTCTGAGAAACCCAAAAGAAAAACTGGGCCCACTGGGTTTCAACACTGTAGTGTCTGTGGGGAAGCCTTTGCCAAGGCTGACCCACACACTACATGTGTCTATTGTCTGGGGTTTGACCACCTCAATTCAGACTGCCAGATTTGTAAAAATTCCCCTGCAGCCACCCTGGACAAGAGAGTGGGCAGGCTCAGGGAACGAGAGGCCAAAAAGTCCGCTGACCCGGATGGCCAGCCCGGTCGGTGCCAACCGAACCGGAGGGAGTGCCCTCTGACCAGGGCGAGACTTCCTCGGGCCAACGAAAAGCTGGCTCTGAGGAGCCAGTTCCAGCAAAAACTAAAAATCAGCAGGTTTGGAGTCCAAAATTCCTTCTCCAACTGCTGCAGAGATAGCCAGGGCAATACAGATTGTCCAGTCCCTGTCCCGGTTCCTCTGAACCACCACTGTCTGGCAAAAGGTCGGTTCGGTCGGGTTCCAGTGGTTCAGGATTTTGATATAGAAGAGTTCTATGAACCAGAGGAGGGGATGAGGATTATGATCAGTGTGAATGTGACTTTGAAAGTCTGGATGTGCCCATTGAACTGACATCTCCCCAGACAGACCTTCAGGTGAGTCTCCCCTAGGCTTTCTGAGTCCCTTCTCATTTTTTTTTATAAAAAGTTGCTGAGACCCTCCAGCTTCCCTTAGAGGAGGCGTTGGATGAGCAAGAGGAGCCTGACTATGTGGAGATGATGGATATCCCAGAGTCCAGGAGGTTGTCCATTCCTTTACATAAATCTTTAGAAAACAAACAATAAAAATTTTAAAGCTCCTAATTCTGTGCCTCCTGTGGATAAAAAGATGGACAGGAGGTACACTTTGTCAGGTCCTGATACAGATTTTCTTTCACAGCAATGCAGTCATGTTGGAGTAGTTCAGGCTGCAGCCTGTGATAAAGCTAATATTCCACTGGCTTCACATCCTCCTGACAAGGATTCCAGGAAGATTGACGCCATGGCAAAGAAACAATACATGGCAGCATCCTTGGGACTCAGACAAGCAAACTATATGGCTTATGTTGCAAGATACCAGAAATCTAGATGGGATACTGTCATGGCCGTAGCCAAACAGGTCCCTGGCCAACTCGCAAAGGAGCTGGAACAGGTGGCTCTTGATGGTATTGAGGCATCTAAGGTGCAATTCCATGCTGCAGTGGATTCTAACGATGTATCCTCTAGAGTCATGGCTACATCTGTGGCTTTTCGGGATTGGCCTGGCTCAGGTGTACTACTTTGTCACAGGATACCCAGTCTAAGGCTATGGATTTTCCTGGGGAAATTCTCTGTTTGGGAGCAGACAGAGAATTATATGAAGAAAATGGATGAATATAGAACCACTTACAGGAGTGCACAAGCCAAGGAGCGGCAAGCCACTCCTCAGAGGCAGCCCCCAGGGGTAGGGGTAGGCCTTTCACAGGCCTTTTACAGACCCAGGCCTCCTCCTCTTCAGCCTATGTACAAAGGGGTTCTTCAGAGGGAGAGGCAGGCAGGGTTCGAGCAGGCCTGCTCCCACCCCTCAGCCTAAAGCCCCTGCGAACAAGCACCCTGATGGGATGCCCAGGGTCTGGCTGTCCACTACCTGGGTAGGTTGGCTCACTTCGTCCAGGACTGGCAGTCTTTAACTTCAGACAGGTGGGTCCTGGAAGTAGTGAGCCAGGGTCTGGTTCTCAGCTTCAAGAAATTTCCAAAGATGAGAGCCAGATCTTTTCCACCTACAAACCCTTTAGAGACTCTTGCTTTGGAAACAGAAGTCTCAACCCTCTTGGCTCTCAGAGCTGTAGAAAGGGTTTCTCCCCTTCACCAGGGTAAGGGTCTGTACTCCAGGTACTTCCTTACCCCAAAAAAGACAGGAGAGTGGCGGCCTATCCTGGATCTAAGATATCTAAACAAGCACCTTTTAAAGCCAAAGTTCAAAATGGTGACACTGGGAATGATTTTACCCTCCCTAAGGCCAGGGGACTGGCTAGCCTCCCTGGACCTCAAGGATGCCTACTTCCATGTTCTTATCAGAAGCTCCCATCGAAAGTACCTCAGATTCGAACTGCCCTCAGGCCATTATCAGTTCAGAGTAATGCCCTTCGGCCTCACTTCTGCCCCAAGGGTGTTCACAAAATGTCTGGCAGTAGCAGTCGCTCATTTAAGAAGGCAAAAGATTGCCATTTTTCCCTACCTGGACGACTGGCTCATTGTGGGTCAGTCTCCAGACCAGGTCAAATCACACCTGCTAGTTACCCAGCAGCTGCTTACCTCTCTGGGATTTCTTCTCAGTCTTCCAAAGTCAGTTTTGGAACCTGTCCAGGTACTCACCTTTATAGGCGCAGAACTGGACACAAAGCAGGCCAGAGCCTTCTGCCCTTGGAAAGGGTAAGGACCTTAGTGGCCATGGCCGCCTTCACTCTGCAGGTCTCTCGACCAGCAAGACATTTCCTGCAGCTCCTAGGGCACATGGCTGCCTCCACAGCTGTGGTGCAAGGAGCAAGATTTCAGATGAGGGACATTCAGTTCCATTTGAGAGCTTTCTGTCTCAAAGAAGAGATCCTCTATCCAAGTTAATCCCAGTGACTCGAACTCTGATCCAAGCCCTCAGTGGTGGCAGGATCAGAGCAATCTGAGACAGGGGTGCCTTTTATCCTCTGTCCCATTCCTTGACCCTTACTACGGATGCATCCTCTTGGGATGGGGAGCTCACATGGGCGACCTCTCCACCCAGGGGTTATGGTCCCCCAGAATCTCTGCTCCACATCAATCTGTTGGAACTCAGAGCTGTTTTTCTAGCACTTCAGGTTTTCTCTGCATCTGTTCAGAACAAGGTGGTACAGGTCAGAACAGACAACACCACTACAATGTGGTACATCAACAAACAAGGGGCACCGGTCTTCGGCCTTGTGCACCGAGGCGATGAAGTTGTGGTCTCTGCTTATTCCTGAACACTTCCCTCATAGCAGTTCACCTCCCAGGCAAGGACAATGTCCTGGCAGATGCTCTCAGCAGGATTTCCAGGCCATCACTTAATGGTCACTGGATCCCTAGTACTGGGATAGTGTTTGCCAGATGGGGCACTCTCAGATAGATCTTTTCGCAGCCCCAGACAATCATCAACTTCCACTGTTTTGTTGCAGGCCCCAGTGTTGGGCTCCATCCCCTGGATGCCTTTCTCTCTCAGTTGGGAAGGAAGTTTCTTTATGCCTTTCCCCCTTCCCTCTCCTGTTCAAAGTACTAGTCAAAATCAGGTCTCAGCCCTGCAAAATGATCCTGATTGCTCCAGACTGGGCCAGGCAGCCCTGGTACCCACTCCTTCTGTCCTTAGCAGTCCATCTTCCTCTGTGTCTCCCCAGGAACCACAATCTGTTAACCTGTGCTCAGGGGAGAGTTTGGTATCCAAATCTCAAATCCCTCAACCTCAAGGCTTGGCTCTTGAGCAGTTAGAGTTTGCTGATTTACAACTTTCTCAAAGTGTTCTCGAAATCCTGAAGGCTGCTAGGAAGCCTTCCACCAGGGCTACCTATAACTCCAAGTGGAAAAGGTTTTCCATATGGTGTTCTGGGAAGCATGTTTCCCCGGAATCTGCTGATCTACCCACTGTATTGGACTACATGGTCCATCTTAATTCTTTGGGACTGAGACCAGCTACCCTGAAAGTGCACTTGGCTGCTGTCTCTGCCTTCATTTCAGCAGGGAAGCCCTCTTTTCTTTCTGCTCATCCTGTATTTTCCAAGTTTTTTAAAGGATTGCTTCACACCAATCCTCCATTCAGGGACCCTGCCCCGGCTTGGGATCTTAATGTATGCATTGCTCAGCTAATGCAACCCCCCTTTGAGCCTCTGTCTTCGGCAGAGCTTAAGTATTTGACTTGGAAAACTGTATTTCTGGTAGCCATCACTTCTGCCAGGCGTATAAGTGAGTTACAGGCTTTATCAGTAGAAACTGACTTTATTTCCTTTCACAGGGATAAAGTAGTCCTCAGGACTAACAGGAAGTTTTGCCTAAGGTGGTTTCAGATTTCCACCTTAACCAATCTGTTTCACTTCCAGTGTTCTTCACTGACCATTCCTCTCTGGTGAGAGGAGGCTGCAGCTTAGATGTTAAGAGGGCCCCAAGTTACTACATAGAGCGTACTAAGGGTCACAGGTTTGACTCTCCAACTGTTTCTCACTTATGGTGAGGTTGGGAAAGGGAGACCTGCCACTAAGAGATCCATTGCCAGGTGGATCGTTTCTTGTATCCAATTTTGCTATCAAAAGCTGGGTAAGGTTCCCCCCTCAGGCCTGAGGGCTCACTCTACCAGAGGTACAGCTGCATCTCTAGCTGCTGCTAGAGACATCCCTATCTTGGAGATATGTCAGGCAGCTACTTGGAAGACAGTACACACTTTCACCAAGCATTACTCCCTGCATATTCAGGCCAGGAGGGATGCCTGTTCAGCAACGTGCTTCAGAGCCTGTTCCCTAAGTAGGTTCTGTCCTCCTCCATGGAGGTACTGCTGTGTAGTTCGTAATAGTCATAATATAGCAAGACTTATGTTGTTTGAAGAAAAAATTACTCACCTTAGTAATGTTGTTTCTTCTAATGGAGTCTTGTTATATATGACCTCCCCAGCCTGCCCCTCTCAGAACTCCTACTTTGGGTATGGGGTGGGTAGTCCTCTGTTGGCATTTATTGATGCCCTCTTTCATGTTTGGGTGTTGTGTTTATTTAGTTATTTTATCTTATTTTTCTGGTCCACTGACTTGAGTCTTTGTGTTGGGACCAGGAAAATGTGTTAATATATTAGTGGCCAGTTGGCTAGTGTAGGTTACAGCTTCCACACAGAACCTTAGTGAGTTTTTGCTCGTAAAGATCTGACGGTTTCGGTTTGAAACCAACCTAACAGAGCTTCTGAACCGAGCTCGCGCTCTAAGCTCCATGCTCTGCATGGAAGTTAACTCTTTCACCTCCGGAGCAGTTCTAAGGCTGGGACAAACTGCAATAGTCATAATATAGCAAGACTCCATTAGAAGAAACAACATTACTAAGGTGAGTAATTTTTTCATACTAACAGTCTTCTTGAGTGTTTTAACCAAACCCTAAAACACATGTTAAAAAGGTTTGTAAAAGGGGAAGGGAAAGATTGGGACCAATACTTGCCTTACGCCGGCCCACCGGCGCAATAGTAGGATTTCTGCCTGCGACGCCAGTGACCCGAGTTTTTTTCGTTAGTGTTGAAATGTATATATTTATAATTTGAGATGACTGCAAAAAGCTGTTGGAAACTACAGGCTACTTTAGTGCAAATCTTTGAGCCTTTTGCAAAAGGGGCCTCAGCTAGCACACTGTATTCTAGCAGCTCCTGCCTGACATTTACAAAAACAGGATGCTTGCTAAGAATGGGGGTTGAAAGGACTTATAAAGGAGCTAAGCTGCAACTCCTAAAGAAGAAAAGGGGACACAGAGACTGAAGTAAAACTACTGCATTTCTCCTCTGTACATAGTTATTCTAAACAAGTTAATTTTTTTATGTTACTTCTACTGCAAATAAATATTTTCGGTGAATTCTACAATTGCTCCTGGTTTTCCCTATGCTTCCTGACCTGTGCCTCGATGACAGGTACCCAGGTGGAAGCACCACTAAATTATAAGTGGTCCAACTGACTTGTTAGTCAGCAACACCTATTTAGACAATTTAATATACAGTACAACAGAATCATAAATCTCTCCATCCAGCTATTTAGTGGCACACTTTTAAACTAGAACAGCAAAAAATCAAACATGTTAAATAATCAAAGCCATCTAAAAATAAATCAAATAATCTAAGCAGTCGAATGATAACTCAAACTACAGTCTCTTGCTGCGGCAATAAACTGAATTCCCTGCTTTAAAGAATACATTACCTAGCTATATATATAATATGCATTTGCTACAGTAACATTTGTTAATTCAGTATCATTCAAGGTACAAACATTTAAAAATGTCAGGTAATAAGCTTATAAAACAAATCACTAACAAAGCAAGTACTAACTAGTTACTAAAAACATTATGTGTGCAATAGTGTTACTATATTAGCACTACCAATTCAGTTACCTCACAGCCAAAAACTAACTTACAAGAACAGGGGCAGCTGTGTTTTATAGTTAATTACATGCAGTTTTAAACATTACCCTATGTACCCCCCCATTACGCTGGTCCTGCATCAAGCCTGCAGGGTCTCAGCAGGTTACCATGGACAGTTGCCTCCCTAAAATGATAGAAAGCCAAGGTGCGTTTTTTTTTTTGCATACTTTATTTGTGCACCGTACTCACAGGGAACTGTCTCAGGCATCCACCTATCTTGCAGCTCTACATGTGAGGCTGAAACTCCCCAGTCCCTGGCACCAGCCTGGCGAGCCCCCCGGCACTGAGCCCCCTCCCCCCTCCGAGGTAAGGCTGCCCTTTCCTCCCAGGGCACTCTACAGTTTGGCAGGCCAGTCTTGGCTTGGCCCAGGGGTGGATGGAGTCTGGCTGATGGAGTGTGGCAGCGGGTGGTGGTGCTGTCGCCTATTCCCGTGGACAGGGATTTTCAACTTTGTTACCCCTGAGGAGGCAGCGTGCAATGATGTCCACGCACGGCTGCCCTACTGATGTCTGCCGCACTCCCTGCCCCCTATGTTCTGGCTGGTGATCCTGTAGTACCCCGATCTCCATCAGGGGTTGCAAGGACACCGAGCAGCCCCTGGAACCCTCCCCAGGGAGAGGAGAGCAGTTCTCCGGACGCTCAGTCCTCTCCCTCCCCTGCCGACCCCTGGCTCCCCGAGTCTGTCCCCGAACCCAGATTGCCAGTGTGGAGCAAGGTGTGACGTCCAGTGCCTCAGCCCTCAGCACCACTGGGCCGGCCCCAAGGTGCTGTTTTATTTAAATTTTATTGACTGGGAAAGGCGTGCTAGTCAATACTGCCTATTTTCAGCCTCGTTGGGGAAGGGAGATACAGATACAAACCAACTGAAACTGAACCAAAGTAAGCTGTTGGTGGTATTTTAGTGAAAGGGTGAAGTTTGGCTAGGATAGGATAGCAGGAATATTCCCCCTACTCTTTTCAAGAAGCAATGTGGGATCTTTATCGTCCACCTGAACAACCACCAGAACAGGAAAATGGGGCTTTTTTTTTTTTTTAACTTCTCAGCTGAAGGATGGAGGAGACGTCCATCTACAGACCATTTTTCTACAGTCACGAGCTCCGGTGTTCACAATAGTTGGAGCAGCACTAGGTTCACTGACTTAAAGATCGGGGTATTCCTCTCAACAGTCGGATATTATAAGTGACACACATCACTCTTTCTACCCATCAGAAGTCTTCTGTTCCACATGGAATAAGTGTTATCCCTTGTTGTGACTTAAAAGTAGAATTCACATTATTTTACAAATCTATACCCCATTGATAGAAAACTTTGAGCGCCAAAGCACTGTTTTGTAACTTTCCCAGATTTCTCTCCATGGTTTGACGGGGTGTCACACATTATGAGTTGCACATTTGTGGGATGAATGGTTGCTAAAGTAGGACAACTCGGATGTTATCCCCCCAATGTCATCCCTCCTACCACTTATTTCCCTGGTCTCTTCTTTTCACCAGTATCCACAGCAATACCTACGGAACTAAAACACAGCTTTGTGAGTTGATTAGATCCCACTGCTGCTGTACCGAGAGGTAAGCGTACATACAGTGCCCCTTTTCTCACTCGAACCTCTGTCCAGTACCATCCTGTCTCCTTTCTAAGAGCATAAAAACAAAAGCTCTGCACACAATCAGGCTGGATATTTAACTTTAAAGGAAAACTACACCCAAAACTTGAAAAAATATATGTTGTGCAGAGTGTTTTAATTTGTATGTGAAGTTCTAGTGTTTCCTTCCCTCTGACTGGTATTAGGAGTTTTTCCCAAATTAGCTTGCTAGCTTTGTGCTAGTTTTAGGACCCCCTGGGGATCTTCATACCTGATTCTACTTGGCTGAGCTTGACTCCTCCTATCATAATCCCGCTAGGTTTTGGGGTACCATCAAGGGTATGGTGGGGCAGGATGCTAGTACCTCCCTTCCAACTCAATTACACCACAGTGAAGGCCCTATCACTGGCAAAATGGAAATTCTGTACGCCTTCAATAACCACTTCACAACGGCTGGCCTTGCCTTTGACACCTCTCCAGCTAACCTGCTGAGGGAACAATTAAGCTACCAGTACACTGGTGTTCAGAGAGCTGACTCTTCCTTCAGCTTCAAATCTGTACTGTTGAAGCAAGTAGAGGACCTACTATGGCAGCTGGATACCAAAAAAAGCGCAGGGGCAGACTCTCTGGACCCCTACTTTCTAAAGATTGCATCCCATGTACTTGCAGTCCCCCTAACTCATCTCTTTAACCTATCTCTAAACTCTGGTTCTATTCCCACACTGTGGAAGACAGCCCAAGTGGTTCCCCTTCTAAAATCAGGGGACCCTATGGAACTTAATAATTACAGGCCCATTTCCATTCTGCCAGTGCTTTCCAAGATGCTGGAGAAATTAGTGAGTAACCAGTTAAGGGAGTATCTTGACAATGCTAACCTCTTGAATCCAGTTCAGTCTGGATTCAGGGCCAAGCATAGCACTATCACTGCACTAGCCAAGGTCACAAATGACTGGCAAACCGAATTAGATAAAAAGAATAATGTCTGTGCAGTATTTCTGGACCTGAGCAAAGCATTCGATACTGTGGCCCACGAGCTTTTACTATCATCCTTGCACTCCCTTGGCCTTGATCCACCCTCCCTTAAGTGGTTCAGGTGTTATCTCACCGGTAGGTCATAGCGGGTAAAAGCTGAAGGTGACCTATCCCCATTAAAACCACTGTTAAGAGGGGTCCCCCAAGGTTCTATCCTGGGTCCCATCCTTTTTGCTATTTATATAAATAACATTGATTCAACCCTCACTAATTCCTCTGTACACCTCTTTGCTGATGACACTGTTTTGTATGTCAGCAACCCTTCATCTGCAGCTGCTCGTGAAATCCTACAAACAGAATTCTCCTTGTTACAATATCGGCTACTTGAGAAAAAGCTTCTGTTGAATGCAAAGAAAAGTAAAGCAATGATGTTCACAAATCAAAGCTCCACCAGCACCTCCTCTTCAATCACTCTCCCCCAGCTATGCACTATACTTGGAGAAAACCTGGAGTATGTAGAAAATTTCAAATACCTAGGTGTGTGGATTGACAACAGACTCGACTTCACTCGCCATTTAGAAGAACTGCTAAAAAAGCTTCGCCAAAGGCTTGGCCTTCTCTATAGATTAAAACCCTTCCTAAACAGAGATTCAAAGATGAGGTTAGTCGAGGCCATTTTTCTATCAGTCGTTGACTATGCAGACTTCTTTATAGTCATTGCCCCATCTCCTACCTACACAAGTTGGATACCTTATACCATAGAGCAATAAGATTCATTACAGATCTGCCATCTAATACCCATCACTGCTCTCTTTATGCCGCAGTTGGATGGGTTTCCCTTCACCTCAGAAGGAACAGAAATGCAGCCCTATGGATCTACAGGCGTTATCAAAAAACTTCAAACTATATTCTGGACTGCTTCACCCAGACCATTCCTCGCTCCTATGCCCTAAGAAGAACAACATCATCCTGCTCAAATTGCCCAAATTCAACACCCGGATAGGAGGGCAGCAATCAGCTATTCTCTAGCTATAGCATGGAACACCCTACAAAATCCCTAAAACTGTCCAATATTATTCCAATTGCATCCTTTAAACAGCGTTGTACAGTTTTCTTCACAGAGAAATGCAGTTGCTACCGCTAGAGCTAACCTTGTCATCTCACAATCTCCTCCCAAAATTAACCATATATGGCATAATCTTTGTTCTTCAGTTCTCCCTCCCAGGCAGACACCCCATCTTATGGCACCCAGTAATACCTTCACCATCCTAGTATTACATTATACTGTGTGTTTGCCATGGCCCCTCCACTGGGATATGTATATACTGTAAATATTAGCTTAACTCTCCTATAACCCATTTGTATCGTGAATTTTATTGTACATCACTGTGTTTATAAACATTTTTCCCTGTATGTATAACTGTTTTATATAAGTGTATGATGTATCTGTTATGTATCAACTGTTGAACCTTGACCTTATCAGGTCCATCTTGTAAATGAGCCTTGCTCAATGATGTTCGCCTGAATAAATAAAGATTTGATGATGATGATGATGATTGATAGTGTAATTGTATTTCTTGTTCCCACAGTGCATCTTGTCTCACATGACTGTGATGTAAGAGAGACCCAACATTCAGCACACACATGCCAAACAAACTAAATATCTTGGAAGCTTTACAAGCTGCATAAAAATTACCAGCAGCAAAGCTTTTCAGGACAGTAAAACCTTTAGGATGAGGGTGGTCACCAAGCTGAATTCTACAGATTTTAAAATATAGCCATCTCTATTGTTGTGAACTGATTGTAATGCAATGCTTTCTGCTGGTTATGGGCTCCTGCTACATCACCATCACATGAAACAAGGTGCACTGTAGGACAAAGAAATGCAATAAACCTATTTGATATGGAGATCTCCAGGGGTCGTAAAACTACCCTAAAGCTAGCAGGCTAATTTAGGAAAAACTCCTAATACCAGTCAGAGGGAAGGAAACACTAGAACTTCACATACAAATTAAAACACTGCACAGCATATATTTTTTCAAGTTTTGGATGTAGTTTTCCTTTAATTAAAGATTAACCATGCCAAAAAATAGCGTCCATGCAGGTACCGTGACTTGGGGGGGTGCAAGAGATGCAGTTGCAATAGGGTCTGCACTGTCAAGGTCTAATTGCCTCAGAGGTCAGCATCAGAGAAGCCTTTTGTCACAGACAAACTTGCAAGTTTTGTTCTGTACATTGCTTATCCATGTGATACTTGGGGCTGTCAGCAGTGTCAGGTAGAAGGGTCTGTGCTGGAGATTCCAGCTCCAGTTTTATGTGTGTGTGTATGTTTGGGGGTGGCATAAGAACAAAGAAACAATAGATCCCATTATTTCAAAACATCTGATCATGGTGCCAGGGTACTAGAGGAGCAGGGATGAATTCCATCATTTAGTTCTTTGTTCGTGGTGCGGGGAAGGGGGCAGCATGGACAAACCTTTTAATTATGATTATCATCATTGTTAGCATTGTCATCATTATCATCAACATTATGGTTATTGTCAGTAGTATAATTATTATCATTATGTTCATTATTAGTATTATAATTATTTCCATCATTATGATCATTGTTAGCATTATTATCCTTTCATAGAAACAGAATTTAACGGCAGGTAAGAAACGCTTGGCACACACAGTCTGCCCATTTTTCACTACCTACAGTATCACCGCAGACTATACTTGATCTCTGGCTCATTCTCTCCCCTTCCTCCTCCTAAGAGTCTCTTATGCCTATCGCATGCATTCTTGAACCCCAGCACTGTTTTTGTCCCCACCACCTCCACTTTAGGGCTGTTCTAGGAATCCATCACTCTTTCTGTGAAGAAGTTCTTCCTCACATCTCTCCTAAATCCACCCCCCCAGCTTCATAGCTTGTCCCCTTGTTCTTGAGCACCTTCTCTTCTGAAAAATACTTCCCTCCTGTACCTTATTTATTCCCCGAAGTATTCAGAGGTCTCTGTTATATCCCCCTCGTCCTTCTTTCTTTCTTTCTGGGTGTACATATTAAGGTCCTTTAGTTTCTCCTCATAGGGCTTTTGATGCAGACCCTGCACCATATTAGTTGCCCTCTTCTGGGCCCCTTCCACTCTATGTCCTTCCAGAAATGTGGTCTCTAGAACTGGACACAATACTCTAGGCGGGGTCTTACCAGTGATTTATAAAGAGGCAATACCACCTTCCTCTTTTTGCTGGTGATACCCCTCCCTATGCACCCTGGCATCCCACTGGCCCTCCCAACTGCCTTGTTGCACTGCCTGGCTACCTTTAGTATATGATTACCCCCAGGTCTCTTTCTTGCTTGGTGGTCATCAGTACCACTCCACCCATGTCATACTGTGCCCCTGGGTAGCTATTCCCCAAGTGCATTGTTTTGCACTTTTTCACAGTGAAACCCGGCCGCCGTACCCTTGACCTCTCCTCAAGTTTTCTCAGGTCACTACTCATCCTTTCCACCCCCCTGGTGTGTCCACCCTATTGCAGATTTTGTTGTCCTCCACAAAGAGGCGGACCTTCCCTTCCAGCTCCTCCACAGTGTCACGTATCATCATTATTAGAATTGTGATCATTGTTAGTGTTATCAGTATCACCATTATCACTTCCTTCAGTGTCATTATGACCATTATTTTCGTTATCAATATCACAATTAATATCATTATAATCATTAGCATTGCTTATCAGTATAATTGTTTCCATAATTGTCATTATCACAATTGGTGGTTATTATTAATATTATCATCATTATCCATATTATTAGTATTACTCTTTTGTCGCCTATCACCCACCTTGATGGTTGAGGCCCTTGTGGCTGTATCTTTCCTGCTATAAGGGTGAGTTAGCGACTGCTTAAACAGCTGACACTAATGTTTCTCTTGGGTTGCGTGATGAGCGAATGCTTGTTAGATGGTGCCCTTCCTCTGGGTTCAGCCTTTCTGATACGTTTAGCCTCCAGCCAGACTCAGTACAGGATTCTGGGTCTCTCACCCAAACCCTGGCCTGTCTTGTGCTAGCATATCATCCTGCTTCTGTGCCAGTGAGCCACCAGCTAGCCAGGATGAGAGCTTGTCATAGCTTTCTGACCAGAGACGAAGGGCAGGAGACCCAGAGATCCATGTTCTTGGGGGGTAATATCATCACCTGAGCTCCAACGTTATCTGTTATTTCCACCTTTTTTCCATTTTTAAGGTGTACCTAATGCTTGTTGGAGAAGGTCCAAGAAAGAACACACATGCTCAAAAATGTATTTATTTGTTTTTGTTAACCAGGTAAGTACACTATACAAGGAAATACCTTCTTCAGACACAACCCAGGAGATTACAATGGCTGCAAATAAGTTCAAAACATAAGAAACATGTTTAACATGAAATTTAAACATGCCAGGAATAAAAAAATAACCAACCTGCCAACCAGAACGGTTCTCATGTTGTCTGTTATGTGTGTTTTTTTTTGTAGAAAATAAGTGTATTCTCTCTGGTGGATGTTGTCCTGAAGACAGAAAAAACTCCCATGAAATACAGTGCCTTACTCAAAAGACCAGGGGAGAACTTGAAGTAATGAGTCTGGGCAAGACCTCCATGCTACCAGCTTGAGAAGGAAAAAATACGGAATACCTCGTCATCAAATATTGCTACTGCTAAAATTAGTGTCTAGTTTACTCTGTAAATTGATTTTATGAGTAAATCCCATAATGCACTTTTTTTATTGTAAAGACTTTTAAAGACACCCACATGCCCTTTTTTAAATTTACTGTAACATTTTTTTTCTTTGTGTGCAGTCATATCTTCCTGGACATAAAGTCTCCACCACTCATTCACACTTATTGGAACTACGCCGGAGGTGCTAGGACCCAGCAGGAGCAAACTTTTTTGCATAGGGTCGGCACCAGAGATGGAGCGGCGCCGCGAGCATCAGCTCGTGTGGTAAGGACTATCTCAAGGCCGACCTCCAACCGCCTCAGTTCCTTTTTTCCTGCCATCAAGTGCACTTCAGTGACAGCGCGCTCACCCGCCGGGAGTCAAACTTCAAACTAGCAGCATAGTTTTTCAGTTTTATTGTTTTGTAATAATATCTCAAATAAGTACCACTTAGTTTATTTATTCTTATTAAAGAAAAGAAGTCTCAGCCTACATTGACGGAGTTGACCATGAGTGCGCCAGGTAACGGTAGGGAGACTTCGTATAAAAGCTGTTCAGTCAGTCGGGCTGGGTCCGGTCCGCCATCCTCTCCGGGGGGGGGGGTCTGACAATGGACAGTCCAATGCCCGAGGGTAAACAGTTGCACTCTCAGCACCGTTCGGCCTCTTCTTCGGCCCACAGGTCAAAAAAGAGAAGGCATCATTCGAGGTCGCCCCCTGGTATGTCTGCGCGTAGACAGTCGGTTATTAGGGCTAGTTGCCAGTCTCCTCCTTCAGAGTCTGCGATTTCTGTTTCCAGTTGCTGACCTCTTCAACATCGGAGCCCTACCCCGCCCTTCGGTAGGTCTTCAGATGAGCAGTTTCATCAGTGGACTGCTCTTATGGAGCAGTGGGCTCGGAGGTTGGTCCAGCTGCCTGGCCCGATCACTCCGGGGCCTTCGGGCTTTTCGGGGGATCAGGTAGGGCAGTTGGGCCTCTCTAGTCGTAAACTGCCCCGGAGAACAATGGGTTAACTTTTCTATGCAGGGCATAGAATGTTGATCTCGAGCTCGGTTGATGTCTCTGCCTGTTGTATTTTGAACTGCAACCGTCAGATTCTTTACTCCGCCTCACTGATCAGTCGCTCTGGAGATTTCTCCTGCAGCTCGGTTCGAAGTTGGTTGAAGTGTACGTTTTTCGGTCATATTTCTACCGAAATTTAGTTTCTGCATAGTCGGTTCAAGTCTCTGTCTGTGTTATCGTGAGTACTAGATAGGTTTTGTTCTGTTTTCTGTGTGGAACTTGTAAAAAGTGTTGATCGGTTCGGCTGAACTGATCGTTTCAGGTAAATTTGGTATTTTACTTTAGTGTGTGGTTACCGGTCCATATCGGTTCTAAAAAAAACCGGTTTTAGTACATTTTTTTCCAAGACCCGTGACACGGTCAGGAACCGATAGGGGAGTCTTGCCTGGCGGTTGCCAAAAAAAGGATAAGTTTGGTTAGGTTGGCCATGTCTGAGAAACCCAAGAAAAAAAAAAGGGCCCACTGGGTTTCAACACTGCAGTGAATGTGGGGAGGTTTTTGCTAAGGCCGATCCCCACACCACCTGTGTTTATTGTCTGGGGTTTGACCACCTCAATTCAGACTGCCAAATTTGTAAAAATTTTCCAAAATCTACCCTGGAAAAGAGATTAGGTAGACTGAGGGAAAGGGAGGCCGAGAGGTCCGCTGACCCGGATGGCCAGCCTGGTTCGGTTCCGACCGAACCAGAAAGAGTGCCCTCTGACCAGGGCGATACTTCTTCGGGCAAAAGGAGATCCGATCCTGAGGGGTCGGTTCCAGCAAAAAAGAAACGCAAAAAAAAATCGTCTGGTTCGGATCCAGAATCTCATACTCCAACTGCCGAAGAAATAGGCAAAGCAATTCGCATTGTGGAATCGCTTCGCCTGGTTCCGGCTGATCCGGCACCTTTTGGCAAGGGTTCGGTCGGTTCCCCCGGTTCACGATTATACCCTGGAAGAATTTTATGAACTGGAGTTTGAGGAGGAAGGAGAGTTGGAAGATGAATATGGTGATGGTGAAAGTCTAGATGTGCCTATTGACCCGGACATCTCCCCAGACAGACCTTCAGGTGTTTCTCCTCCTAGGCTTTCTGAGTTCCCTTCCCACTTTGTGTTTTACAGAAAGGTGGCTGAGACCCTCCAGCTTCCTATGGAGGAGGCAGTGAAGGATCAGGAGGAGCCTGACTATGTAGAGATGATGGACATCCCGGAGTCCAGGAGACTGTCTATTCCCCTCCACAAATCTTTTGGGAAACAGATACAACAAATTCTGAAGTCTCCCAATTCCATACCTCCTGTGAATAGAAGAATGGACAAGAGGTATACACTCTCAGGCTCAGATACGGAGATCCTTTATCAGCAATGCAGCCATGTTGGGGTTGTACAGGCTGCTGCCTGTGATAAGGCAAACATTCCCTTGGCATCACACCCCCCAGACAAGGACTCCAGGAAGATTGATGCCATGGCAAAAAAGCAGTACATGGCATCTTCCTTGGGACTCAGGCAGGCGAATTATATGGCCTATACAGCCACATACCAGAAGTCCAGGTGGGACACTGTACTGGTACTGGCTAAACAGGCTTCCCCCAGCTTGCCAAGGAGCTGGAGGAGGTGGCTGCAGATGGGATTGAGGCTTCAAAAGTTCAGTTTAATGCTGCTGTGGACTCCAGTGATGTGTCATCAAGAGTCATGGCTACATCTGTGGCTCTTCGGAGAATGGCTTGGCTCAGATGTACTAGCCTCTCACAGGATACCCAGGCTAAGGCCATGGATTTTCCTGTAGTGGGTAATTCTCTGTTTGGGGAGCAGAGAATTACATGAAGAAAATGGACGAGTACAGGACCACTTACAGGAGTGCTCAGGCCAAGGAAAGGCAGGCAACTCCTCAGAGGCAGCAGTCTAGGGGCAGGGGCAGGCCCTTTCTAAGGCCTTTTTACCAAGCACAGGCCTCCTCTTCCTTTTCGCAGAGGGGGTTCTTCAGAGGGAGAGGCAGAAGGGGGATGAGCAGGCCTGCATCCACCCCTCAGCCTAAAGCCCCTGCCAAGCAGACACCCAGATGGGTCTGCCTGGGTCGACCCTCCTATCCAGGTAGGGGGCAGGCTGGCTTACTTTGTCCTGGACTGGATGTCTGTTACATCAGACAAGTGGGTCCTGGAAGTAGTAAGCCAGGGACTGGTTCTCAGCTTCAGAAAATTTCCAAAGATGAGAGCCAGATCTTTTCTACCTGCAAATCTTTCGGAAAGCCTTGCCCTAGAAGCAGAGGTTTCTTCTCTCCTAGCTTTAAGAGCTATAGAGAGAGTACCTACCCTACACTGGGGCAAAGGACTGTACTCCAGGTACTTCCTGACCCCTAAAAAAGACAGGAGCGTGGCGACCCATCCTGGACTTAAGATATCTGAACAAACATCTTTTAAAGCCAAAGTTCAAGATGATAACCCTGGGAATTATCCTTCCCTCTCTAAGGCCAGGGGACTGGCTATCCTCCCTGGACCTCAAAGATGCCTACTTTCACATTCCCATCAGGTGCTCCCACAGAAAGTACCTCAGGTTTGAGTTGCCCTCAGGCCACTATCAGTTCAGAGCAATGCCCTTTGGCCTAACCTCAGCTCCAAGGGTTTTCACAAAGTGCCTGGCAGTAGTTGTTGCCTTCCTAAGAAGACAAAAGATTTCCATTTTTCCATATTTGGACGGCTGGCTTATAGTGGGCCATTCACCAGACCAAGTCAAGTCAGACCTGCAAGTGACCCAGCAAGTGCTCACTTCTTTAGGATATCTTCTCAGCCTACCAAAATCAGTTCTCGAACCAGTGCAGCTCCTCACCTTCATGGGGCAGAGCTGGATACAGTAAAAGCAAGAGCCTTCCTTCCCCTGGAAAGGGCAAGAGCTCTCATGGAGCTTGCTTCTTCATTCAGCGTTCAGGTGTCTTGACCAGCAAGGCATTTCCTTCAGCTCTTGGGCCACATGGCAGCTTCTACAGCAGTGGTCCAAGGTGCAAGATTCCAGATGAGGGACATTCAGTTCCACTTAAGAGCTTTTTGGTCCCAGAGAAAGGATTCCCTTACCAAACTAATCCCAGTGACTCGAACTCTGATCCAAGCCCTGCAGTGGTGGCAGGATCAGGACAATTTGAGACAAGGGGTTCCATTTGCCACTCAGTCTCATTCAGTGGTCCTTACCACAGATGCTTCCCTTCTGGGCTGGGGAGCCCACTTGGGGGACCTCACCACCCAGGGACTGTGGTCGCCTCAGGAATCTCTTCTACACATCAGTCTCCTGGAACTCAGGGCAGTGTTTCTGGCACTACAGGCTTTTTCCCAATCAGTACAGAACAAGGTGGTTCAGGTCAGAACAGACACCACCGCCACCATGTGGTACATCAACAGGCAAGGAGGCACTCGGTCTATGGCCTTGTGCACAGAAGCAATGAAGTTGTAGTCCCTAGCTTATTCCTTGCAAACCTCTCTGATAGCAGTTCACCTCCCAGGGAAGGACAATGTCCTAGCAGATGCACTGAGCAGAATATTTCAGGGCCATCACGAATGGGCCTTGGATCCTCTGGTGTTGAAAGTGATTTTTTCAAGATGGGGCACTCCAGAGATAGATCTTTTTGCAGCCCCAGACAGTCACCAACTTCCTCTCTCTTGTTGCAGACCCCCAGTCTTGGGCTCAGTCCCCCTGGATGCTCTGATTCTGAACTGGGAAAGGAAATTTCTGTATGCTTTTCCCCCCTTCCCTCTCCTCTTCAAAGTTCTAGTCAAGATAAGGTCACAACCTTGCAAAATGATTCTGATTGTTCCAGACTGGGCCAGGCAGCCATGGTACCCCTTGTTGCTGTCCCTAGCAGTCCATCTTCCCCTGTCTCTTCCCAGGAATTACAACCTGCTAACCTCCTCTCAGGGGTGGATTTGGTACCCCAATCTTCAGTCTCTCAATCTCAAGGCATGGCTCTTGAAGAGTTAGAGTTTGCAGATTTGCATCTGTCTCAGGGAGTTCTGGATAGCACTTCTCAAAGCTTCTCGAAAGCCTTCCACCAGAAAGACTTATAACTCCAAATGGAAGAGATTCAGCATTTGGTGTTCCAAGAGGCATATCTCCCCAGATACTGCTGAATTGCCTATAGTTCTGGATTATATGGTCCATCTTAATAGCCTGGGCCTCAGAACAGCTACTCTCAGAGTACACTTGTCTGCTGTTTCTGCTTTCCTGTCAGTAGGCAAGTCTTCCTCACTGTCATCCCACTCTGTATTCTGTAAGTTTTTCAAGGGATTGCTTCACACCAATCCCCCTCTTTAGGGCTCCTGCTCCTGCTTGGGATCTTAATGTTTGCATTGCTCAGCTTATGCAACCCCCTTTTGAGCCTTTGTCCTCAGCAGAGCTTAAGTACTTGACTTAGAAAACTGTGTTTTTGGTAGCCATTACTTCTGCTAGACGTATCAGTGAATTGCAAGCCCTGTCAGTGGAACCTGATTTCATCTCTTTTCACAGAGATAAAGTGGTCCTTAAAACTAACAGAAAGTTCTTGCCTAAAGTGGTTTCAGATTTCCACCTGAATCAGTCTGTCTCTCCCTGTGTTCTTCACTGATCATTCTTCCTCAGGAGAGAGGAGGCTACACAGTTTGGATGTTAAAAGAGCCCTTAGCTACTACATAGAGTGTACCAAGGGTCACAGGTTTGACTCCCTCCAGTTGTTCCTCACTTATGGAGAAGTGGGAAAGGGCAAACCTGCCACCAAGAGATCTATTGCCAGGTGGATTGTGTCTTGTATACAATTCTGCTATGAAAAACTGGAAAAACTCCACCCTCAGGCCTGAGGGCTCATTCCACAAGAGGTACAGCTGCTTCCTGGCTGCTGCCAGGGTATCCTCTCTTAGAAATTTGTCAAGCAGCCACCTGGAAAACAGTCCATACCTTTACCAAGCATTACTCCCTGGATATCCAGGCTAGGAGTGATGCTAGGTTTGGCACAGCAGTACTTCAGAGCCTATTCCCAAAGTAGGTTCTGACCCTCCTCCATGGAGGTACTGCTTGGTAGTCTGCACTTGTCAGAATACAGCAAGACTTCATGTTGTTTGAAGAAAACATTACTCACCTTAGTAATTATTTTTCTTTTAGTGGAGTCTTGCTGTATTCTGACCTTCCCCCCGCCTTCCCTCTCAGAACCTGGAATTTTGGGATGTGGGTGGGCAGGCGCAGTGTTGGCACCCCAAGGGTGCCCCCCTTACACCCTCTGTTACTCGTGGGGTGAGGTTTTATTTCATTTTTATTGGTTTTTGTGTTTTGGGTTTCCTGACTTGAGTCTTCCTTTGAGAACCCAAAAGATTATTTTTCTGCCAGTTGGCTAGTAAAAATGTTACAGTTTCCACACAGAACACCTAGTGAGTTTTGCTCGTAAAGATCTGACGGTTGCAGTTGAAAATACAACAGGCAGAGATATCAACCGAGCTCGAGATTAACATACTATGCCCTGTATAGAAAAGTTAACCCATTGTTCTCTGGGGCAGTTTAAAGGCTGGGGCTAACTGCACTTGTCAGAATACAGCAAGACTCCACTAGAAGAAACATAATTACTAAGGTGAGTATTTTTTTCTTCTACTCCCACTACTTTCTTGTTCCAAAGAAAACTGGGGGTATGCACCCCATTTTGGACCTCAGAAAACTGAACAGATTTCTTCCCAAGGAAAAGTTCAAAATGATGTCACTGGAAACCCTGTTGCCCTTGCTTCATCAACACGATTGGTTAGCTTCCCTGGACATGCAAGATGCCTACCAACATATTCATATTCACCCAAAACATCACAAATACCTAAGGTTTGTGGCTTTGGGCCAACATTATCAGTTCAGAGTCCTGCCCTTTGGGCTATCCTCGGCGCTGTGAGTTTTTACAAAGTGTTGTGCAGTTCTTACAGCGCACCTCTGAAAGATCAGAATACAAGTGTTCCCATATCTGGACGACTGGCTTCTAGCAAGCCCTTCCAGGCAAGGAACTCTCAACACTGTAGCCATGGCCTCAGACTTCCTTACGTCCATGGGAGTCCTGCTAAATCTCAAGAAATCACAGTTGCAGCCCTCCCAGAAGCTCCTTTTCATAGGAACTCTTTTGGACATCTCCTGTGCAAGCTTTTCTACCAGAGGACAGTAGGAGTGATATCCTACAGATGGCCCGATACATCAGAGAGATCAGCTCGGTGCGAGCTATCTCAGTGCAACGGATGCTGGGTCTCATGGCATCCTCGGTGTTCACTGTACCCCAGCACGCCTCCACATGAGAACCTCTCAATGGATGCTCAGTACTCAGTGGTCCCCAACTACTCATCTTCAGTCCTTTCTCATCAAAGTGACAGAACCTCTCAGGAGGTCGCTCACCTGGTGGTAGCAAGAGGACAATCTGCGGGAAGGATACCCCTTTGCTCCTCTGGATCATCAGATTTCTATCACCACCGATGTGTCCCTGTCAGGATGGGGAGCTCACTGTCAGGATCTCCACACTCAGGGTACGTGGACTCGGGTCGAAGCCCAGCTTCATGTAAACGTACTGGAAATGAGAGCCATCCTCGATGCAGTCCGGGCCTTGAAGGACATTCTTTGTTACAAGAACATTCTCCTTCAGACGGACAACAAGGCAATGATGTATTACATCAACAAGCAGGGTGGCGTGCACACTCGTGCCGCTTGTGCAGGGAAGCAATGAGAGTGTGGGAATGGTGCCTAGATCACAAGGCTCTTATTCAGGTGGTCTACCTTCCGGGAATACAGAACGAACGAACTGGCTGACCATCTCAGCAGAACGGAGGCAGACCCTCACGAGTGGTCTCTCGACTCAACCGCAGTTCAGTCGCTATTCGCAGAGTGGGGAACTCCAGACCTGGACCTTTTTGCATCCCCACTCAACACAAAACTGCTTCTTTTCTGCTCCAGAAATACAGGGCCTGGCATTTTCTGTCAGGATGCGTTCAGGCTGCAGTGGACAAAACGCTTTCTATATGCCTTTCCTCCTCTTCCCCTAATCCAGAGGGTACTCCTCAAATTCAAGTCTCAGAGACACAAGAAGTTTCTCATTGCTCCCTTCTGGCCTCGACAGATATGGTTTCCATTACTCAACAGTATGGCGGAAACCCCTCCGAAGGCACTTCCCCTTCAGACGAACCTTCTGACCCAGAGTCCTCTGGTCCATCCCAATCTGAGGTCGCTTCATGTTCACGCTTGGCTCCTGAAGAGATAGAGGTGAATAGGTTCAATGCCTCTCGGAGAGTTTCTGATATTCTTTTGGCTGCATGAAAGCCAGCAACCAGAAAGACTTACATTGCAAAGTGGTAGCGTTTTTCTCTCTGGTGTGCAGGATCCTCTTTGAATCCCTTTTCCTGCCCACCCAACAAAGTTTTAGAGTACCTTTTAGACCTCTCAAATTCAGGTCTTCAATACTCTACAATCAAAGTTCACCTTTGTGCCATTTCAGCCTATCATGAGCCATTACTTTCCTTATCTCTGGCTCAGTTACCGGTAGTTAAGAGGTTTCCTAAGGCTATTCTGCATACCAGACCTCCTGTAAGACATCCAGTTGCAGCCTGGGACATTAATCTCGTGCTAGACATGCTCACTAGAAAACCTTTTGAGCCACTAGCTACCTGCAAATTGAAATTCCTCACTTGGAAAACGGCCTTCCTGGTGGCCATCAGCTCGGCTCGAAGAGTTTCTGAAATACATGCTCTGGTAACAGACCCTCCGTACACTGTATTTCACAAGGATAAAGTAGTTCTTAGGACCCATCCTACGTTCCTCTCTAAGGTTGTCTCAGAATTCCATTTAGACCAACTTTTGGTCCTACTTACTTACTTTACTGATTTCCAGAATGAAGGAGAACGTACCCTTCATTCCTTAGTTTTTAAAAGAGCTTTCTGCTTCTACTTAGATAGAATGAAGGAAATTCGAAAAGCTCAACAACTGTTTGTCTCCTTCATCGAGACCCGGCTGGGTCAGCCTGTTGCTATCAGATGCATTTCAGCATGGCTGGTAGCATGCCTTACCCACTGTTATTCCATGGCACAGGTCAAGCTGGAGGGCAGAGTGTATGCTCACTCTACTAGAGCAGTCACAGCATCCCTGACGGAAATCCACAACGTGCCAATTGCGGACATTTGCAATGCGGCTACTTGGAGCTCAGTGCATACTTTTATTAAGTACTATGCGCTGGACGTCCATGCCAGATGAAACCTTTCGTTTGGCAGGACTATCCTTAATGGACTTCTGTCCTGAATTCGTGAGCTGTTGGTTTTTCTGCCGCCCTCTTGGGGGATTTTTAGCTCGGTACTCTCCCATAAGTGTGAATGAGTGGTGGAGACTTTATGTCCAGGAAGATATGGAAATTACGTACCTACCATAATTCTTGATCTTCTTGGATGAAGTCTCCACCACTCATTCACACACCCACCCTCCATCCCCCGAGCTCACCTCTCTGTTTTGGTCTTCACCCCCTCAGTGTTTAGGCTGTGAAGACTTCTTTGTTGACCCTTCTTATACGGGTCGTTCGGACTATCTTATGTCCGATTTGTGTTAGGCTAGTCTTCCTAGGTTAGTTGTGCTGCACCTCCTCGGAAAAAAAGGTACTGAGGTGGTTGGAGGGTTGACGCCGAGATAGTCATTACTGCACGAGCTGATGCTCGCGGCACCGCTCCTCGCGGCTCCATCTCTGGCGCTGACCCTCTGCAAAAAAGTTTGCTCCTGCTGGGTCCTAGTGCCTCCGGCGTAGTTCCTATAAGTGTGAATGAGTGGTGGAGACTTCGTCCAAGAAGATCAAAAATTACGGTAGGTACGTAATTTCCATTTTTGGGGGTGTCATCCAAAACGTCAAGTCTGCCAACCTCGTAGCAGAGGTGGAATCGGACTGTGGATAGATGACTTTTTATGTGCTTTTTTTAAACCACTAGTATCTTAGCCATCGATTTTAAGTTATTTAAAGCAGCAGTGCAAGTTTGCCAGGAAAAAAAATCTGACCTTTTTTAATTAAAAAGAAACCTACCCAATGCTTTCTGTTTTCATTTACTAGCACGATCTTCATGTACCAGTACTGTATTTTTTATGCTGAATTTTTTACATTTCTTTTCTCAAGATGCTGCTCCCTGCTATATTTATTTATTTTTCTCTGCACCACTGCCCTCACCGACTGGTGAAATCGTCATTGCTACACAGTACACAATGTATCCACGACTAAGCAATGGGATTTAGATGCCTGGGCATCTGTACACCACCACAACCTGCTTGGAAATGTCACGGTGGACCTTGCAAGGGAACTGATCAAGAAAACGGAAAAAACATACATAGTGCAATGGAAAAGAAGCACTTAAAAAAACAAAAAGCAGCAGTTTGTGCATTATTAGTTTTAACTGTACAGTACGCTTAATTTTCTTTTTAAATTAAGCCAGGAGTAACAAAGGTGTTGATTTTTGGATTCATTTGGGCATGTTCCTGGAAGGGCAAGCAGAATGTTTTTATTTTAGTTACCTCCAAAGGATAAAATGTGTTAGTTATAAAACAGTGATACAAACAACATGTACATCCTTTTATCCAATGAAATATCAGGATCTAAAACTCCCACCATTTGTCTGGCAGGACACAATATTCTAAGTACGTAATCATGCACAGAACACTCAGTTTTTTTCTAAGATGAATTGGAGGGGAACAGGGGGAAGGATGGGGAGATCTTATACCCTGGAGGGACAGTAGGTCCCAGGGTAAAATAGAGAACTTGGGCAGACTGATTAGACTGTTCTTTTTTTTTTGCTGTCATTGTCTACGTTTCTTTTTGTATGTAATGCCAATGATTTACATGTGTACTTAGTTCAGCTGCTGCTTTGAACAAGAACTACCTGGTGAGGAGGCTTTTGTATCAGGGTGGCCGCCTCAGGGCTGCTGGGCGACTCTTTTTGTCTTATTTGCCCTCTGTCTGCATTATTCTCATTGGTGGGCGTATCGATTAACAGTGTCTTGTATACATTTAAGTGTCTGAGCTGTTTTAAGGCAATGAAGTGTGGGCCCATCATTTGAGTTTGCTTTAACCAATAAATGGAAACTGAACTGAGTCTGATGTCCATTTTCTGTTGTCATGTTATACAATGGCAAGAAAGAATCCTGGTCTCTGATTGGTTAGTCTGGGACTGGACCCGTGATGTTATCCTCTCAGCCTCACTGTGAACCCATTTGGGTGCCCACCATGATGCCCTTTTTTTTTTGCATCTTCTCTTAAGAAACAAAAATATTCTTCCACACTAACAAAAACATTCTTTAAAATTATTTTTTTTTATTCTGTATTACAACAAGCCATTGTATAATAGCAGTAATGCCTGACAGGGTGTGTGTTGTGCTGGGATAATGTCACATCTCAGGTATTGGACTCACTCGTCCTACGGCCTCGTGCCCAACTACCTGAGGCATGACGTTATCCCAGCACAACACATGCCCTGTCGGGCATTATTGCTTAATTAGTGCAGAATTAAATCTGAATGTACAGTATAGGATACAGAATGACCTGAATTTGAATTAAAAGGACATTGTCATCCCTTTCTGCATGATATCATTTCTAGTTGAAACCCCCACATTTTGATTGCATACCTGCTCTAAAATGCATTGATTTTGCTGATTAGTTTATCTGCTTCCTTTCTTAGTAGAACTGAAAGGCATGCTAATGGTCTAATTATACCCAGCCTTGTTTTGTTTAAAACCCTTGATCTACTCTTATTGCATACTTCCTGAACATTGGGAACCCCCCAAACAGTGCTGTGCAGCCACTCACAATGCAATAGTCTACTCTCCTCCCACTGCAGCATGAGTGACTAGACTGTGTTGAGGGTGTTCCCGAGTCCAGGAAAGATGTAGTGGGAGTTGATCAATGACTGCAAACAGACATGTTTTTTCTATGCTAACACCAACATGGTGGCCAGTCTTCTTTTCACTTTTAAAAGGAAAAAATAAACAAAATCAAACTACCTTCTACATCAGCCATTGCTACAGAATGTTTTTTTTTTTTTTTTTAAGACACTTTGAGGCCTAAGGGGATTGACAGTGTCCCTTTAAGCAGCAAAGCACTCCAACAGTGTGTGAGTTATTGGATAATTTACACATGCCTCGTGTGCGTGTCATGAGGCCAAAGGTCAGGTGACCTCAACCACACAAGAAGTGGATAAATCCCTAAATTATCCATGCTATGGAGTGTCATATTGTGACTATATAAGGGACCTTTTAAAACAAATAATGTGTTTACAAAAAGTTTTAATTTCTTTTTCTATTGCATTTTTTAAACCAAATATTCAGTGTTACTTTGACTAGCTATGCTAGTAATTGGTACAGCTAAGGAGACAGTTTTGTTAGCGTCTACTATGCAAGCATAATCAGTTGAGCAAGACTGATACGCAAACCTGTTGTTTTTCTGGAAGTGGCTGAGAGGGAGAGTGAGAAGGCTTTTCAGAGCAGCATGCAAACCAAACTTGAAAATGTAAACTTTTACTGTTTGCACGAGAGACCCTCATTAAGGTTATAAAAGTGTCTGGAATGTTTCGAAACACTCAGTCCTTTCTGGTTAATAAGTGTCATGATTTATAACGTATAACTGTAAGAGGGTCTTTCATGTAAACTGTCCTAAAATTCTGAAGTGCTAAGTTCAGTTTGCATGGTCAGTTTCCCAAGCAGGGGGTTCTCTTCCTTGTCACTAAGTAAAACATTCTGATTTGATCAATTCCTGTGTCTCTTATGGTTGGAAGAGTTTCTTCTCAGGTCCTTTGTGTGGCAGAAGTGTAGTAGAAGTATGTGGTAATTGAACTGTTAGCCTCTGAGTGAACACTCCTTTACAGTGGGATACCAGTACTGCAGGCGCATCGCTCTGCAGCTCTCTCTCCCAGACAACATAAGTATTCGCATTTATGATGGCATACACAGCCTTGAAGGTCACAGCAGCCGCACTTTGGATCGATAAAAATAGCTGAAACCTAAAAATGTTGCTTGCAGTACCTTATAAGTAGTAAAGAACAGATCTTACTTTGAGAGGGTTCCTGCAGTAGGTCATAACATGTAGAACTACACCCCTGACGTCTGGACCGCACGGCAGACTTTTCCAGCAATGTCTTGTGGGGGACCACCCACCTGACGTCACGTGATGGATGTCAGCATGACCCTATATAGTGGGCAGGCCCCGCACCCGCCTACCAGTTCTTTCCTGCCGTCAACCTGCGTTGGAACCTCACGGTAAACTACTCTTAGTCGATCGCCATCTTATTTTCTTTCTTCCTCGGATTTATTTCGTTCTTTCGACCCGTTTATTTCCTATTCCCCTTCAACTCTGAAGGCAAAAAAGAAGTGTGACAAGTGTGGGGCCCAGATTGCCCACAAAGACTGTGCATCGTCACTGTCTCTTCTGCCTAGTCCTGAATCATGACACCACGATCTGTCCCAAGTGCCAGCCCTTCAACCAGGCAACTCACAAATGACGTCAGCAGGCTCTGGAAGCCCATCTCCTTAAAACCAGAATGGCTACCCTTGAGAAGGAGATGCAGAAACTTCGGGACACAGCTTCTTCCCCTTCTTTGGAGTCAAAACAGAAGAAGAAGAAAGACAAGGAGAGGCACAAGGAAAGGGAGCGCCCAGAGGACTGCGACTGATCCTCTACTAGTAGGCCTTCAACCAGCAAGGCTCCTTCCATGCCACCCACCCTCGTGGTGACCCAGGCAGCTTTGGGGACGACCTCCAGTGCTTCTGCTGTCTTCCTTCTGATTTCAGCTGGTAAGTCATGCGCCCGCTCCTCCAGCAAACATCCAGTACTTTCCGGTAAGTCGGACCCCGGCTCCTCCAGGGCCCGGCCGGTCGTCGATAAGTCAGACTCCCATCAGAAACAACCAGAAGTCCACCCGACTTTGACCAATAAGCCAGTTGAGGGTACCCCCCCTTCGCCTGGTCCCTGTCTCGTTTGGTCAGTCAATTGTCTGAGCTTCGGGCGACCATGCGGATCTGCGGATCAGCACCCATCTGGGGCTGACGCCGTTATTCTTGACACCCGGTCAAGCACTCTGGCTTCCCTCAGTAAACCCTCCCTCCAGGACCCCCCCCCCCAGATGGAAGCTTTCCTCTCCACCTCCCCTGGTGGATCCTCCTGTCCCAGATCCTACACCTGGGATGGAAGAGGAAGAGGGACCCCCTGGAAGTGGTCCTTTCCTTGACCACTCCAGCAGTGGTTCCCCCAAGTCTCTCCCCGGATACCCTCCCGAAACTTCTCGTCTGATCCCTCTTTACAGGGCCCCTATATTTCGTCTCCGATGCGGGTCCATCCATTACCCAGACATCGGGGCATCTTCCGACGGCTGCCCCACTTACACAAGGGGCATCGTCGGACACCTTTCGTCAGCTTCCTCCATCGGGACCCTCCTTTCAACCCCTGACACAGGGCCTGTCGTTACCTGGCCTGACATCAGATCCTCAGACGTCAGGTAATCTGACGTACACTTTTCTTACGTCAGCTCCTCCAATGATGGCTATCCTGACGCCATCAACTCTTTTGTCGGCTATTTTTCCCGGGCCTTCCAGGCCACCGAGTCAAGACCTCATGCCAGGTTTCCTACATTTTTCGGGGCAGCAGGTGCCTGTTTTTCCTCTGTCAGGTCAGACAATGGGATCCTTCTCCCAGGTTTACTACCCTGGGTACCAGAATCCGGGTTACCCCTACTACCAAGGGTACCCTCACCAACAGTATCCGGGTTTGGGAGCGCATTTTTATCCTCCCCCGTCCAACCCACCTCTACCACCTCCTCAACAGGACTTTCAGTCATTAATCCAACCCTGGTGGAAGGATGCCAGGTCCCAACTGGTGTCCGACTTGGAACACAGGCTACCGAGTCCAGTGGTCATGCCTCCCCATTCCTCGTCGCCTGCCAGCTCTCAGCACTTTACAATGCACATTTCTGGTGCCACTCCGTGGGAGGTCACCCTTCTGGACTTTGGGACCCCAGAAGGGGAGGATCCTCCTGACTCTGACCATGACACATCAGAATCTTCCTCAGACAAAACTGTCTCTCCCCCCCCCGAAGGGCAAAGAGTTGCCCAGATCTCCTCTGGAGGATCCCTCCTTCAGTGAGCTCCTCTGCACAATACAACACTCTAATGGTTGGAACACAGAGGAGCAGGATCCAAAGAGAAAGCGTCTAGCCGAACATCTAGACTTGGAGGCTGTCTCTCCCATCCCGGTCCCTCCCTGGACAGCTCCACATGAGGATCTACCACTCTCTGGCAGTTACCACACACTATCCCAGCTGCCCCCAAGAAGGCAGACTGAATTTATCACTCGCCCAAAGGGGGGTAGCATCTTTCAGAAAAGAGGTGTGCAAGAACAAGGGGGCACAATCCGAGGCTGGGGGGGACGGCTCAGAGGCAATGTGAGGAAGTATTTTTTCACGGAGAGGGTTGTGGATGCAGGGAACAGCCTTCCTGAGGAGGTTGTGGAGTCAAAAACTGGCGGAATTCAAGAATGCATGGGACAGACATAAGGCAATTCTCGGGGGTGGAGGGTGGAAGAAGTAGGCTGTTGGTTAGCTAGGATCTGCATCTTATCCAGTAGGTAGGGAAATGGGCAGACTGGGTGAGCCAAGCGTCCTTATCTGCCGTCAAATTCTGTGTTTCTATATGTTTCTATGTCTCATGTCTGGATTCCCATCCCAAGGCGGACTGCATAGTTATAGCCGCTGCTCATGATTGCTTGGCCACCCCCAAGCACATGAACACCTCGTAACTGTATCAGTTTGGGAAGAAGGTGTATTCCTCTGCCATGTGCGCCCTTTGCTCATTAAACTATGTTTTCAGAAGGCCACCATGGCCAAGCCTGAAGCTCGTATCATGGTCACGAAGGACTCTGAGCTCAAAGAGGAGCTCACAAATGAGCTTCGCCTGTCGAAAATGTCATGCAGGCACACACTGAGGGCCTCTTACGACTCACTGTACATGGTGGCCCGCTCCTCTGCCACTGCCGTATGCCTCAGGAGACATGCCTGGTTGCAGATCTCTGGGCTCTCAACTGATGTTTGAGCAGCTATACAGGATGCCCCTTTCCGGGGACCTGTCCTGTTTGAAGGGGACACTAAAGATTTAAACATGGGCTTCCAAGACAGCAGCCAGGCCCTTAGATCTATTTGATCAATGTATCGAGCAGATTCCCAAAAGAAGCAGCCCTTTCAGTGCCAGTTTAAGCGTCCAGGAAAGCAACCCACCTCCTGGAAGCAAACCAAGAGGTGTACTTGGGTTCCTCCTTTTCCTCTCCCCCTGGACCCCCTCTGTACGGTCCTCCCTTCCCTTTTTAACCTTACAATTCCTCCCTTGGTCTTCCTCTTTTCACTTATATGCCTAAAAACTGCCTTGTCCCCTTTTGATGCTGCTTTGACTTTTCTCTCTTTAGTTTGCACCTTTGCGCTCCTTGCTATTTTCTCTGCTTCCCCTGATACACCTCCCTATCTTCCTCCTTCTCCGTCTCCTTGTACCTTCTGAATACAACCATTTTAGCCTTTAACTTTTCCGCCACTTCTTTCGAGAAACACCGTGGTCTCATTTTCCTTTTGCTGCCTTGCTTGACGCAGAGGTTTGTTGCCTTCACTGTGCCCCTTCTAGCTTGGCCTACTGTTCCTCCACCCCCAGGTCATCCCCTCTGTCAGGTCACCCCTAAAGCATTCACCCATTTTTTTAATATATGCCCTCTTGAAGTCCAGGACTTTCTCACTTGTGTGACTCAATTCAGCAGCCATCCTTATATTGAACCACACTGTATGGTGATCACTGGTCCCCAGGTGGCCCCCCACCTTCACATCTGCAGCACTGTCTGTTAGAACCAGGTCCAGTATTGTCCCATCATGAGTTGGCTGACTGACTAGTTGCCTGAGGAATGCTCCCTGCAGGGAGTCCGGGATGTCCCTGCTTCTAGGTGAAGCCACAGCTGGGAAGCTCGAATCTACAGCCAGCACATTGAAGTCCTCCACCACCAACACTTTCCCCTTTTCTACCATTTTGCCAATAGCTTCCAACAGCATCTTATTTAACTCCTCCTCCTGTGCCGACGGTCCATAGATCACGCTGGTGCAAATCATGGCTCTGTTTTCTGACTCTAGGGTGAGCCACAGTACCTCTGCCACCCACTGAATTCCCTGTATTTCTATCACTTTTATTCTTTCCTTCACATAAAGCACCACACCCCCTCCTTTCCTTCCCACTCTGTCCTTCCTAAACAGAGTGTAGTCTGGTATTGCCGTGTCCCAGCCATGGTTTTCAGTGCACCTTGACTCAGTAATGGCCTCTGCCATGATGGCCTCTAGGTCCAGAATCTTAGTTCCTAGACTTCTAGCATTCACACACATGGCCTTCCGGAGTTTGTTAGTATTCTGCTTGTTACCCCTTTTTTCTTTTTTGTCCCCTCTTTAATGTTTCTTTTCCCCATTTCTGTCACCCTGCTTCCTTTATTAATATGCACCCTAGGGTGGTTCCTCTCCCTCGAGATCTCCCTTACCCAGCCTTGGGGTCTTTCCCTGATTCCTTCTGACCATCCCCCAGCCAGTTTAAAGGAGTGAAAGCCAATGAAAGCATTGGACTTAGAAATATAGTGTATCAGAATGTTTGACATTTACTATATTAGAACACCGCTTATTAAACAGGAGTATAAAAAAAATACAAAAGGTGGTACAGTAATAACTATAGAGAAGATTACCAAATATGTGCTTCTGTTGAAGGATAAGCAAAACATTTCTTCATTTCAAAGAAGTTAGCTGTTTGAAATCTTACACTGAAAACAAAGCATAGGAAATAATGTTAACAAAAACTATACTAAAACACTGTTCGTCAGAGCAGCATATATATTTTCTGTATCAGCATGGCATTACTGTACCTAGATGCTGATACTATGACCTGTGACCTGCAACACGCTGTAAGTGAAGGTGGAATCAAGTTTTCTGTAGCAGAAGATAGTCGTGCTGCACCTTTAAATGGACAATTCATACATGACCATTGGTGTTGGAATATAGGCCCTTATATGCAGGTACAAAGAGTTTGTATAACTATCAAAAAAAAAAAAAACAATTTACACCACGTCCCAAAGTCCACAGAAAAATAGAAAAAGGGCTAGGTCTTACCTCTACTGGCCCAGTAAACAAAAGGCTACCTCTAGTCGCTGTGGGTAGTTACCTGCCCTGAGAAGGGCTTTTGTGAGGGATCAGACCCTGGGGCTGTGGCCACAACAGACAACTGGCTAGGCATGGGCTGCAGCACAACGCCCTGTGGCGTAGGCCATGAGGCACCTAGAAGTACTAGTACCCAGCACACCATACCACCTCCCCAGAACTCCCTCCCTGGGTGCCATGTCACCTCCACCAGGGACTGGCTGCTGCTAGTTTTTTTTTAAAGGATTCAAGTGTTTGTAGATATGATATGCTGCTAGCCAAGGCTGCACTGCCTCATACCGCTAGCCAGTCATCCATTCCTTCTCACCACTAGCCAAGTCTCCTTTTCCCAAGGGTGCCTGGTGGCAATCTCCTTTTCCCAAGGGTGCCTGGTGGCAGTCTCCTTTTCCCCAAGGGTGCCTGGTGGCAGTCTCCTTTTCCCCAAGGGTGCCTGGTGGTAGTCTCCTTTTCCCAAGGGTACCTGGTGGCAGGCTACTCTCTTTTTGTGGTGGCTGACCTATTAGCTGATCTTGCCCGGCACCCACCTCTGCTAAACTAGTGTCCCTGCTGCTGACTGATCTGTCAGTCAAGTCTACTGGGCTCCAGTTGGGGGAAGTGGTTGGTGCCAGGCCACACCCCCTTAACACTGATCCACTTACCCTCCAAAAGTGCATATGTGTGTTTGGGGGGGGGGGGGCACCCGGCAGTGTTGCACTGCTAGTCAGGTCTGCTTGGCTCGCCTGGTGGCAGGCCACACCCCTTGCCACAGGTTGAACCTCTAAAAGTGTGTTTTGGGGGGGGCACCCAGCAGTGTTGCACTGCTAGTCAAGTCTGCTTGGCTCACCTGGTGGCAGGCCACACCCCTTGCCACAGGTTGAATCTCTAAAAGTGTGTAGGAGGGCAGCTAGCAGCAGGTTGCACCCCTTAGTGCCACAAGCCAACTTGCTAGCCAAATCCACTGGGGGCCACTGAGTAAAGGTTACACCCTTATTGCTAGTTGATCCCAGGATCACCTGCATGGTTCTGGAGAAAACTGCCTGATGGCACCAGCCCCCTATGCTGGTTGCCTGAGTCCACTGCCTTGCCTGGCTAAATAACTCTTGAGCCCTTAAAAGTGCTACTAGGCAGATGGGGCTGTCTGGTGGCAGCACCCTCCTGGCTGCCTCTGCACTTCCTTGAAGGCTTCTCCCTGGGGCTTCACTTCTGGGCGCTCCACTTCTGGGCCTCTTCTGACCACTGTGAAGCCCTCCTTGGGCTGCCCGTGAACAGACTCTGTGACAGACAGGGTGACTCTGCCAGACAACCAGGGTAAGGTACCTGTTCACTCCTGTTGTTGCATTTACTGCTGGGACAGGTAAAAGGAAAACAGTAGGCCAAAATATTGAATAGGAGCAGCACCTTATCTAGGGTAGGTGTTCAAGGGAAATAACAAACAGAAAGGGAAAAACTAGAAACACCCCATCACGGGTAAATGTACATAAGGGAGTGGTGGATGGTAAAGGGTAGGCCAAAATGGGGAATAGGAGCAGCACTCTGTCTAGGGTAGGTGCACAAAGGGAAAAACAAACATCAAAAGGGAAAAAGTAGAAACAGCCTGTCAGTGGTGAGAGTACATAAGAATTTCCAAATAACACAGGGTGGTGTAGGAATTGAGAATGCTGGGAGTGGTGCAGTACAGTTGCTGTGGGGCAGCAGTTTTCAGAGAGATGATCTGGAGACTGCGGTGCTGCCCCATCTGCATGCCCCTGCCCCTTTCTGGGTTGAGTGAGAAGGTTAATAGACTCTAGGCCAAGTTGGCTAGGATGTGGACAATCTCTTCTCCACCCAGGGGCCACCAAGTCTGACACTGTTACCTCAGAGAGTGCCTAGGAGGAGGAGGAGTGGCTGGCCTTTGGTGGGCTCTAGAAGGGTGGGGGTGGTGGAGTCAGAGGCACATTCCTTAAGTGGTACCACTGTATAATTCATATGCTACTCTGGCTTAGCAAGACTGCCAGGAGGAGGCACCCGTAATAGGGAGTCCTCTGTAGTGGAGATCCCAAGAAGGGTGGTAGAGGAGGAAGCAACTTCCGGTTGGGGACTTGTGAGAAGGAGAGATCTGAGAAGGGGTAAAGAGGGAGTTTTTGAGACCTATGCGTTGCCACAGCTCGGAGGGATGGGAAGCAGATCCTGAGGATCACTAGGGCAACAGGAAGGGAGGCAGAGCTGGACGTCATTTTCTACCTGGGGAGTAATGACCTGACTAGGGACAGGGCTGGAATAGTGCAGGGGGCGTTCAGGGACCTGGGAGAGGTCTTAGCACGTTCAGTGGCTCTCGCAGTTTTGCTGTCTATGACCGGGAGGCGAGGGATCTCGGCACCAGAAGCTTCAACTTATGATTGAAGGAATGGTGCAGAGAGAAGGGGCTGGGCTACGTTGGGGACTGGGGACCAACCTGGAGGGAAAAGGGCCTTTACAAGGGTTAGGGCCTGCATCCATCCAGGAGGGGAATCGCAGTCCTCGATGGAGGATTTAGCTGTTACTTTGATGAACATTCATACTAGTCAAGGAAGGTGGCAGAAGAAATTGGGGAGGCAGAAACTGCCCCACCACAAGCTGAAGTGGGGAGAACTTATGTGAGGAAAATTACCTCAAGGTGCAAATTAATGAAGGAAGCATGGGTGGTAGAACTAAAGAATGGAAACGGCAGCATTAAAATCGGGAAAGGAGGGAGGACAAAAAGGAAAAAAAGAGGCATAATAATTAGGGCTGTAATTTTATCACAGTAATTTTTGCCAAATTTCACGGCCCCTTAGTGGCTAAAAAAATGGCATTTCACAGAATCTGAATGAAAGTGTAAATGCTTTAAAATATATATATATATATATATTTTTTTTATCAATACAGCAATAAAAACAGCTAATAAAGCCATATATCAACAAGCAATCAATAAAATATATGTGCAATCTTTGTGCAATTGATTTTGTTGCAGCATCGAATAAACTTTTAGATTTTCAGGCTTAATGCAGTGCCAGTTGTTACTAAGCATTGCAGCGTATCTGGAAAATGATCGTTCCACGCTGGCACTATGTACTGGCATGCTAGGTGCGATTTCTGAGAGGTTGGCACCGTTGATGCGCATACACATTGCCGGTCTTTGATGCAGACGACACGTTTGATTTGACAGACATTTGACTTTCTGAACTGGAGGAGCATCTAAGCCCATCTGTTCAGTGCTCAGTGAGTTACCAGACTCAGTTATTTAAAGGTGGGATTGAGGGTAATTGGATCAAATGGGTTTAATGGGCTAGTTAAGACTACATGTGTGAATGGCACTATCTGAACCAGAGGAGAATCCAAGTCTTAATGGGCTAATTAATAGTAAATAATAGAATCAGGTACAGCTACACTTCTGAAAAGAGGTGTCATTTAAAACTTCATTGACAGCCTGACAGCAGGTTGGAAACAAGCCGCATGCGTGAGTGGCACTTATCGGAACTAATCAGAACTTTTTTTTAAGTGCTGACACTATTCCAATTTTACCACCTAAGATAATTACAAGCTAAAAAGGGCTTTCTAAGAGAAACACAAGGGCTTTCTAATACAAGTGCACAGAAACAAAAAATTTTACATGGCTGGCCACTGAATTTGCGGCAATAGTCTGTTTTCACGGAATCTGTGCATCCCATGCATGCCGTGATAAACTTACTGCCCTAATAATCGGTGATAAAATTTAGAAGGCTACGTGGGCAAATGCTAGACACTAGGAAATAAGATTCCTGACATAGAGGCCATCGTGGCAGAGGCTGATGTGGATATTGTGGCCATTACCGAGTCGTGATGCACTAGGGATACAGCCTTACCAGGCAGTACTCTGTTCAGGAAGGAAGTGGGGGAGAAAAGGAGGGTGTGTGGAGCTTAATGTGAAGGAAGGCATAAAAGCAAGAGAGATGCAGGGAATATGGGGGGCAGAGGTACTGTGGATCACCCTGAAGAAGGGGAACAGAGCCACTATTTGCCCTGGTGTGATCTACAGACTTCCAGCATAGGAGGAGAAGTTCAATAAGGTACTGGTGGATACCACTGGCAAGATGGCAGAAAAGAGGGAGGTGCTGCTGGTGGGGGACTTCAACCTGCTGGATGTAGATTGGAGTCTCCGAGCTGCAACTTCAACTAGAATCAGGGACATCTTGGGACTCCTTGCAGGGGGCATTCCTCAGGCAGCTAGTCACCAAATCCACTCGTGATGGGGCAGTACTGGACCTGGTACTCATTAGCAGGAACAGTGTTACAGACGTCAAGGTGGGAGGTCACTTGGGGTTCAGTGATCACCGTTCAGTATAATGATGGCCACGGAATCGAGCCACACAAGGGCAAGGGTCCTGGTCTTCAGGAAGGCAGATTTTATAAAGATGGGTTAGTGCCTCAGGGATGACCTGGGTGGGGTGGAGGAGCAGTGGTGAAGTTAAAGAAGGCCACAATGAAGGCAGCAAACCTCTGCTTCAAGCAAGTGAGTAACAGTAAGAGGAAAAAGAGACCACTGTGCCTCACAAAAGAGGTGGCTGAAAAGATAAAGGCCAAACGGGTAGCATTCAGAAGGCATGAGGGGATGCAGAGGGAGGAGAAGGAGGGATATTAGGGGAAATGGAGGGAAGCAGGAAAAGCAGTAAGGTGCATGAAGGCTCAAACTGAGGAGAGAATAGCCCAAGCGGTAATGAAAGGGGACAAGACATAAAGTGAAAAGAGGCTGCCCGGGGAGGAACTTCACAGTGAAAGGAGAAAAGGAGGGGCCACAAAAAAGTAACGAGCTCTGAAGGGAGGAATTTGGACACTAGTCCTTTTTCAGAGCAGAATACCCTAAATGCAGGGGTGTAGCCAGGGATTTCAAATCTGCACACCAAGTGGACTCCCTGCTACCCCCCCCCCCCCCAAGGTGTAGCCAGACAATATACAAATGTACACCAGGAAATACAAATGCCATGCATTGTTCCCCAAGACACCCACATACCAGCCCAGAGCCTTTAAAGTTGTATTGTCCTTGGGATGCAAAGAGAGTATCAGTGACCAGTCCTTCTAGTTTCGACTCCTATGAATAAAATAACAGAAAGGTTCAGTATTTTCTTTGTTAGTTTTCATGGAAAAAGGAAGCAGTTCAGAGTCTATTTGCTACCCCCCTTAAATAAAATTGCACACCATGGAGTGCTTGGAGTATGCCTGCCTACATCCATGCCTAAATGGACTTGCTAATCTGAAAGTGGACAAAGCAATGGGACCAGATTGGGTGCATCCAAGGGTATTGAGGAAGCTCAGAGAGGTACTGGCTGCACCTCTGCCAGTCCTATTTAACAGCTCACTGGAAACAGGAATGATTCCAGAGGACTGGAGGAGAGCAGATGTAGCCCCATTTCACAAAAGCGGTAGCAGGGAGGCTGGCAATTATAGGCCAGTCGACCTGACATCGGTAGTGGGAAAGTTAATGGAATCTCTGCTGAAGGAGAAGATAATGGAATATCTTGAATCTAATGGGTTACAAGACCCGTGAGTGCAAGGATTAATGGGTGGGAGTTCACGTCAAACAAATCTGTTAGATTCCTTTGATTAGATGATCAAGGAATTAGATCAGGGTGGAGCGGTGGATGTGGCCTACCAAGATTTCAGTAAGACATTCAACATCATTCCATATAGGAGACTATTAAGAAAGCTGGGTAGCTTAGGAGTGGGTCCAAAGGTGACAAACGGGGTAAGAACTTGATTAGGGGCTAGGTGATAGAGGGTGGTGACATTGCAGAGGAGCTGGAGGAGAAGGTTTGGTTCTTTGTGGATGACGAAGCTGCAGTAGGGTGGGCTCTTGGGAAGGGGGTGTAAAGGGTGAGCAGAGACCTGAGAAAACTAGAGGAGTGGTCAAATGTATAGCAGTTGGGTTTCAATGTAAGAAAAAAAGCAGAATAATGCACTTGAGACGCAGAACCCCGGGGACAGAGTACAAAATGGACGGATTGCTAACTGATGACCACCAAGTAGGTCAGAGACCTGGACATAATCATCTCTGATGACCTAAAGGTGGCCAGGCAGGCAGTGTGACAAAGCAATTGGGAGGGCTAGTGGGATGCTGGGGTCAAGAATGACCCGAGTGACTTGAAGTAATGTACAGTAATAAAATTAAATAGTGCCCTGTGTTTAGAACGTGCTCTGTGAACACCAGAGTTATGTAATACAGTAAAACAGTCTTGTGTCCAGGGTAGTTATTGTGAGCCCCACTATACCAAAGCCTCGATTATAGTGAATGGTACTCCTGGGTCACAACCGTCTATTCTGTAAACTGAGAACCCAGAAGTGAGCGTCCCCAGTCATGGTACATCAGGACAGTACGCTGTAAATGCCTCAGCAGTTTAAGGGTTCTATGAAGCGGTGGAAGCCTAGTTTTGGAGTGTGTGCATACTGTTAAAGGAGAACTGCGCTGAACCTGTAAGCCATTTCCGCTAGTAGCAACTGTTTTTAAAGAGCAGCTGACACCATTAGGACAACTTTAACAAAACATAATATTTAAACACAGTCCAACTTGTATTTCAAATTAGTTCTGTATTTCTCCTTCCCAGTATTTATTACTGAGGTCATTTGCAGGAAAATGGGATCTTTGCTCCGGAAGAGGTCATCTATTCCTGTTGCTTTCTCCCTACCTGAGGTCATAATGCTTTACTTATGACATCACAATTACTCCCATGGCAACCGATTGTGATGTCACAACAGAGAACTGTGACTTGAAGTAGAGGGTAAGCTAAAGAGGCAGATGAACTCTAAGGGATATAGATCATGTTCCCATGCAAATTTCTTAATAATGAGTAATGGGGAGGGGAATTTTTTTTTTTTTATTCCTTCTGTTTTTGCACCCCCTAGACGGCCCCCATCTAACCTGCTCCCCGTCACCCGGAATTACTGGGGCTTGTCTTACACCCAGTCCAGGAGCGGCGCCTGTGGGGAGTCGATTATCATCCTGCTGTCGGTATTTTCTCTGCCATTTTCTCCCGAGGGCCCCAGGGGAAGAACGCATGCGTGTGGAGGTGCTCATGTTCCTTACAGCCCCGGTACTGACCTCCTTCCACCCACCCCATTGGCCTAGTGCTGGGCACCCTGCCTGTGCGACCTCCTGGCCTCCACCAGAGGGCAGCCATTGGGCGAGGGATGCCACTCCACCACCTCCGGAGAGGAGAGTTGCCTGCTGGTATCTCCATCCAGCTCTGCCCTCCCCCCCCATGCCAACCTCCAATGACCCAGACTCGTTCCAGAACCCGGGTTGCCAGTGTGCTGCGAGGTGAGGTGTCCAGTGCCTCAGCCCTCTGCGTCACTGGGCCGGTGAGGAGAAATCTTTTGAATATATATGGAATGCAAGGAAAATTGTACCTAAATATTATGTTTTTCAAAGTTTTTTTTGAGGCGGCAGCAGCTCTTTAAGTATCGGTTCCAGTTCTGTTATTTCCTCTATGTAGAGCTTTTAGTAAACACATTGGATGTTTCTGACTTATATTCCGATGTTACGTGCCATTTTGGAACTGTATGATGTACTTTGTCCCTGTCAGCCACAGAGTTCTATAATAGAACACGAATGCATTGTGCCAACAATGGAAGAATTGAGCAAGGGACATACTGTATACATCACACAGTTCTAAAATGGCTCTTACTACTTCAGTGTGAATCAGAAATACCTACTAGGAGAATTAAAAAGCCTGTAGGAATGGAACAGTAACAGAATTTAAACCAATATTTTAAAGTAGGCTTTTACAGGGGACAATGACATATAGGTTCTGTGTAGTTCTCCTTTAACAGGGAGCCAGAAGTCATTTTGGATCTCAGTCTGCTGTTTCGGCAGTATCAGCAGTATCTCCCTGAGTGCAAGCAGTAGCAGTGAATAGCAATATGCTGAGTGCACTGTATTTGTACAGAGAAACTGATTAAAAAAAAAAAAAACTAACTTTGGTAAAAATATAGGAAGGGCAAGGAGTGTATATATACTGTCAGAAGCCAGGAAGGCGGGTCCCTTCAGTCGCAGTCTGCAGTTCTAGCTTGAAGTGGTGTCTCCAGTAGCGGTGATGTGGGCAACACAGCAGAATACATTAAAAATAAAAGATAAATTCCAACCACCAAGACCCACTTGATATAGTCGTTCTTTGTGTCTCCTGATAACATGATTGCTTTGTAATGGTAGGTACTTTTCCTGCATTAGCGGCAGATGGAGTTAGCACTTAGTACACGATGTAATGAACAGGAACCTCTAACGAGCATTTGTTATGGCTCCCACTCTGTTATAGCAAGGGGAGCACTGTACTCGGTCTCTGGGAGTAAGCAATGATGCTGGCAAGTCAGTGGCTCTGCAAACATACAGAATACTGGAGTTTGCAACAGGACCAAAGCAGCAGTTGTTACAGGCAAGCCCCAAAACAAAAGTTGTCAGCATCCCTTGGTGCAAAATAGGTTTACATTTTTATTGCCCCATCTCCTTTAGCCTCTCCGTCTATGACTTTTTTTGTTTTGCATATTCTCTTTGTACACAAGGGACCATGGCAAGGGAGGCTCCCTTATGCTGGCTGCAGCCTCCCGCTTCCACCATCCTATGCATCCCCAGTCACCGGTAACGAGGGCACCCCCACAGTTCAAACAACATGAAGTCTTGCTATATTATGACATATGCAGTATAACCCTAGGTTAGAACTGCTCCAGAGGTGAAAGAGTTAACTTTCCATGCAGGGCATGGAACCTTGAGCGCGAGCTCGGTTGAACACTCTGTCTGTTGTAGCTCAAACTTAAACTGTCAGATTCTTTACTCCTCCTCACTGAACAGTCGCTCCGGAGATTTCTCCTGCTGCTCGGTTCGTTTGTCGGTTAAAAAGTGTAATTCTCGGTTTATTTTACCGAAATTAACCGCAATCGGTCGGTTCAAGCTCTGTCTGTGGTATTGTAAGTAATAGGCTTATTTATTTCTTCTGTGTGGAACTTGTAAACGTCTTTTTCGGTTCGGTTTGAACCGATCAGATGGGTTTTAAAATTACTTTCTAGTCCTCTAGAGTGCGGTTCCCGGTTCTTATCGGTTCTAAAAAAAACGGATTTTATTACGGTTTTCCAGACCGTGACACGTGTTGGGAACCGATAAGAGAGTCTTTATGGCGGATTGCCACTAACGGCAAGTTTTTGCTAGGCTGGCACTCATGTCTGAGAAACCCAAAAGAAAACCGGACCACTGTTTCAGCACTGTGGCCTCTGTGGGGAAGCCTTTGCTAAGGCTGACCCACACACCACTTGTGTATATTGTCTGGGGTTTGACCACCTCAATGCAGACTGCCAGATTTGTAAGAATTTTCCTGCTGCCATCGTGGAAAAGAGAGTTGGTAGGCTCAGGGAAAGGGAGGCCAAAAAGTCCGCTGACCCGGATGGCCAGCCCGGTTCAGTTCCAACCGAACCTGAGGGAGTGCCCTCTGACCAGGGCGATACTTCCTCGGGCAAACGAAGAGCCAGCTCTGAGGAGCCGGTTCCAACTAAAAGGGCTAGAAAGTCAGCTAGTGTGGAGCCAAAAGTTTTTTCTCCAACTGCTGAGGAAATAGCTAAAGCTATTCAAATTGTCCAGTCTCTTTCTCCAGTTCCGTCCGAACCGACACCATCAGGGAAGCGCTCAGTTCGGACGGTTCCACCGGTTCAAGATTATGATTTTGAGGGGAAGAGGGGTATGAGGAGAGTGAATGTGATTTTGAAAGTCTGGATGTGCCCATTGAACCGGACATCTCTCCAGACAGACCTTCAGGGTCCCCCAGGCTATCTGAGTCCCCTTCTCATTTTATGTTCTATAAGAAAGTTGCTGAAACTCTCCAACTCCCTGTTGAGGAAGCTGTTGATGACCAAGAAGAGCCTGATTATGTAGAAATGATGGATATTCCAGAATCTAGGAGACTGTCTATTCCTTACACAAATCCTTTTAGGAAACAGACAGTAAAATTCTAAAAACTCCTCATTCTATCCTTCCTGTTGATAAAAGGATGGACAAAAGGTATACATTATCAGGCTCTGATACGGAGTTCCTCTCTCAGCAATGCAGCCATGTGGGGGGTAGTGCAGGCTGCAGCCTGTGACAAGGCTAATATTTCTTTAGCCTCTCACCCTCCTGAAAAGGATTCCAGAAGGATGGATGCCATGGCAAAGAAACAGTACACGGCAGCATCTTTAGGACTCAGGCGAATTATATGGCTTATGCAGCTAGGAACCAGAAATCCAGATGGGATACTGTGCTGGCACTAGCAAAACAGGCCCCTGACCAGCTTGCCAGGGAGCTGGAGCAGGTGGCTGCGGATGGTATTGAGGCATCCAAGGTGCAATTTCATGCTGCAGTAGACTCTAATGATGTTTCATCAAGAATCATGGCTACATCTGTGTCTCTTCGTAGAATGGCCTGGCTCAGATGTACTGCCCTGTCACAGGATACCCAGTCTAAGGCTATGGATTTTCCTGTTGTGGGCAATTCTGTTTGGGGAGCAGACAGAGAATTATATGAAGAAAATGGATGAGATAGGACCACCTATAGGGAGTGCACAGGCCAAAGAAAGGCAAGCCACTCCTCAAAGGCAGCATGTCAGGGGCAGGGGCAGGCCTTTCATAGGCCTTTTTACCAAGCCCAGGCCTCCTCTTCTGCTTATGCCCAGAGGGGGTTCTTTAGAGGAAGAGGCAGAAGGGGGTCTAGTAAGCCTACTTCTATCCCTCAACCCAAAGCCCCTGCAAAACAGGCTCCCTGATGGGGTGGCCAGGGCCGATTCTCCACTACCGGTAGGGGGCAGGCTGGCTTACTTTGTCCAGGACTGGAAGTCTGTAACATCAGACAAGTGGGTCCTGGAAGTAGTAAGCCAGGGGCTGGTTCTCAGCTTCAAAAAATCTCCAAAGATGAGAACCAGGTCCTTTCCACCTGCAAATCCGCCAGAGGCACTTGCCCTAGAAACAGAAGTTTCTTCCCTTCTGGCTCTCAGAGCTGTGGAAAGGGTTCCACCCTACACCAGGGCAAAGGTTGTACCCAGGTGCTTCTTACCCCCAAAAGACAGGAGAATGGCAGCCCATCCTGGATCTCAGGTATCTAAACAAGCACCTTTTAAAACCAAAGTTCAAAATGGTGACTGGGAATTATTTTACCCTCTCTAAGGCTAGGGGACTGGTTAGCCTCCCTGGACCTCAAGAATGCCTACTTCCATGTTCTCATCAGAAGCTCCCATCGAAAGTACCTCAGATTCGAACTGCCCTCAGGCCATTACCAGTTCAGAGCAATGCCCTTCGGCCTCACCTCGGCCCCGAGGGTGTTCACAAAATGCCTGGCATAGTAGTTGCCCACTTAAGAAGGCAAAAGATTGCCATCATTCCTTATCTGGATGACTGGCTCATTGTAGGCCAGTCTCTAGACCAGGTCAAACTACACCTACAAGTAACTCAGCAACTTCTTACATCTTTAGGTTTCCTTCTCAATCTTCCAAAGTCAGTTCTGGAGCCTGTCCAGCTTCTCACCTTCATAGGCACAGAACTGAACACAAAAGAAGCCAGAGCCTTCCTCCCTCTGGAAAGAGCAAGGACTTTGGTCTCTCTGGCCTCTTCTTTCACCCTGCAGGTTCTCGACCAGCAAGGCATTTCTACAGCTCCTGGGGCACATGGCTGCTTCACAGCAGTAGTGCAGGGAGCAAGGTTTCAGATGAGGGACATTCAGTTCCATTTGAGAGCCTTTTGGTCTCAAAGGACAGATCCTCTAACCAAATTGATCCCAGTGACTCGAACCCTGATCCAGGCCCTCCAGTTGTGGCAGGACCAGAGCAAATTGAGACAGGGGGTTCCCTTCATTCCTCAGTCTCATTCCTTGACCCTCACTACAGATGCATCCCTCTTGGGGTGGGGAGCTCACATGGGCAACCTTACCACCCAGGGGTTGTGGTCCCCTCAGGAATCTCTGCTCCACATCAATTTGTTGGAACTCAGAGCAGTTTTTCTAGCACTCCAGGTTTTTTCCACATCTGTTCAGAACAAGGTTGTTCAGGTCAGAACAGACAATACCACTACAATGTGGTACATCAACCAAACGGGGGCACTCGGTCCTCGGCCTTGTGCCGAAGCAATGATTGTGATCTCTGACCTTATTCTCTGAACGCCTTCCTTATGGCAGTTCACCTCCCAGGAAGGACAATGTCCTAGCGGATGCTCTAGCAGGATTTCCCAGGGCCATCACGAATGGGCACTGGATCCCCTAGTACTGGTAGTATTTGCCAGATGGGGCACCCTCAGATAGATCTCTTTGCAGCCCCAGACAATCACCAACTTCCCTTTTTGCTGCAGGCCCCAGTGTTGGGCTCAGTCCCTCTGGATGCCTTCCTACTCAGTTGGGAAGGGAGTTTCTTCTATGCTTTTCCCCTTCCTCTTTTTCAAGGTGCTAGTAAAATCAGGTCTCAACCCTGCAGGATGATCCTGATTGCTCCAGATTGGGCCAGGCAGCCCTGGTACCCACTCCTCATGTCCTTAGCAGTCCACCTTCCCTGTGTCTTCCCAGGAATCACAACCTGTTAACCTGTGCCCAGGGGAGAGTTTGGTATCCAACCTCAAATCTCTCAATCTCAAGGCATGGCTCTTGAAGAGTTAGAGTTTGCTGACCCACACCTTTTCCACACGTATTGGAAATCTTGAAGGTCTCAGGAAGCCTTCCACTAGGGCTACTTATAATTCAAAATGGAAAAGATTTTCCATATGGTGTGCTGATAAGATATTTCCCCAGAATCTGCTGGCGTGCCCACGATTCTGGATTATTTAGTGCATTTGAATTCTTTGGGGCTGAGACCAGCTACCCTAAAAGTGCACTTGGCAGCTGTGTCTGTCTTTTTTATCAGCAGGTAAGCCTCTTCTTTTCAGCTTACCCTGTGTTCTCCAAGTTTTTAAAGGGTTGCTTTCACACCAACCCTCCGTCTCAGAGACCCTGCCCTGCTTGGGATCTTAATATTTGCATGCCCAGCTTATGCAACCCCTTTTGAGCCATTGTCTTAAGCAGAGCTTAAGTACTTGACTTTGAAATCTGTGTTTCTGGTAGCCATCACCTCTGCCAGCGATAAGTGAGCTACAAGCATTGTCAGTGGAGCCTGATTTTATCTCCTTTCACGAGATAAGGTGGTCCCTAGGACTAACAGAAAGTTTTGCCTAAGGTGGTTTCAGACTTCCACCTTAATCAATCCATGTCTCTTCCTGTGTACTTCACTGACCATTCCTCCTCTGGCAGAGGAGATTACAGAGTTTAGATGTCAAAAGAGCCCTTAGTTACTATATAGAATGTACCAAGGGTCATAGGTTTGAATCCTCCAATTGTTCCTCACTTATGGTGAGGTTGGAAAGGTAAACCTGCCACTAAAAGATCCATTGCCAGGTGAATTGTCTCTTGTATCCAATTTTGCTATGAAAAACTGGTGAGTTTCCTCCTCAGGTCTGAGGCTCACTCTACCAGAGGTAAGCTGCGTCCCTGGCTGCTGCCAGGGACATCTATCTAGAGATATGTCAAGCAGCTACCTGGAAAACAGTTCACCACTTTTACTAAGCATTACTCTCTGGATATCCAGGCTAGGAGTGATGCTCGATTTGCTGGCACAGCTGTGCTCAGAGCCTATTTCCTAAGTTCGGTTCTGTCCCTCCTCCATGGAGGTACTGGTTGTGTATTTTTGTAGACATAAGTCATAATATAGCAAGACTTTCATGTTGTTTGAAGAAAAATTTACTCACCGTAGTAATGTTGTTTCTTCTAATGGAGTCTTGCTATCTATGACCTCCCCCAGCCTGCCCCTCTCAGAACCTCTACTTTTGGGATGTGGGTGGGCAGTGCAATGTTGGCACTTCATAGATGCCCACTTTATTTTCACCCTTTCTTAGGGTGCTTAGGTGTTATGTTTTATTTTTCTTTCTTGAATCCCCTGGCTTGAGTCTTTATTTTGGGATCAAGAACAAAAATGTGTTTGTAGTTAGTAGCCAGTGGGCTAGTGTAGGTTTACGGCTTCCACACAGAACCTTAGTGAGTTTTGCTCGTGAAGATCTGACAGTTTAAGTTTGAGCTACAACAGACAGAGTGTTCAACCGAGCTCGCGCTCAAGGTTCCATGCCCTGCATGGAAAGTTAACTCTTTCACCTCCGGAGCAGTTCTAACCTGGGGTTATACTGCATATGTCATAATATAGCAAGACTCCATTAGAAGAAACAACATTACTAAGGTGAGTAATTTTTCTTCCCCCATGGCAGAGTCAGGAGAGGAGGTCTGACCTCCCTAAAACACATTATCTAATTCTCGCTACTGGTTCCTGATGATGCAGCAGGTGGAGTGGCCAGTGGATGTCATGCCCCTGTCATTGCCCATCCTTTTTCCTCTAGATTTTCTCCCCTTAACTCCCCGGGGGCATGGCAGCACAGTCACATATGCGCACAGAGTCGCACATGCGCACTGGATCCAGTGCTCCCCACTCTGCCCACCCTGTCCTGGTGCTTTATCTCCTATCTGCGTGGCACTACCACTAAGCCACCACTCCGTGGCAGCCAAGTGCCAGGAAGACCAGCCTCCCCTACCTGAGAGAGAAGAGCTGCCTGCTGTCCACTCTATCCTACTCATGGCCCACCCATCCCTGACCGACCCCTGGCAACCTGCGCTTGTTCCTGAATGAAGGTCACCAGCATGGGAGAGGTAAGACACTAAGCACCTCAGCCCTCTGTGTCATTGGGCCAGCCTCCTTCTATGGCTTTTGATATAAAAACATGGTCTTTTGAAAATCAGACTTTCATCTGCATTCATTAACTAACGTGTCCGTTGTTTACTCAGTAGCTACAATGTAAACTGATGGATGTACCGCATATTGTTATGAGACAGGAGGACGATGCGAAAGTTTACACAGACTGTCTGTTTTGCACGTACATGACAAGTTACTAGGTGTTTATTTTCTATGTCCCCTCAGCATTGCTCTATTTACTTAATGTACACTGATGTGTATATTGTTCAACAGGTATGCACACTTCACAGCCCTTATCAAGTGACTGCATTAGCAGCTGTAGTGGCTCTTATCAGAGTTTGTTTACTATAGCAATTGTTTGCCAGAGCCCCCCTTCCCCCATGATGTAACCCAGGAAGATGAGTATGTCATCCTATTGTGGAGTTACTTTAATTCATTCTGGACTTGGAAGCCGGATGTTTTAAGTGCCTTGTGTAATATTAAAACTGCATAAAATTAGGCCTGCCCACTAGCACAGCGGTAGCACCACCATTCGCGATGCCGGTGACCTGGGTTCAGGAACGAGTCAGAGGGCCAGCCAGGGGAGGAGGCTTTTTTTTTTGTAAATATACTTTTAATTGAAAGATTTTTACAGTCACATTTCCTTATTTAGATTTTACCATAATGACAGGGATACAGTACATAAAGTTTTCATTCATGTACACTGGGCATGCTGTGCATTCTAAAAATCATGGCGAAGTAATTCCTTCAGTTACCTATTACTTTTCACACACACACACACCCTGCCCAGTCCAGCCAGACCTGTCTCCTCACCTCCCTTCCGCCCCTCCTTCTCCATATCCGTTTCGTCTTGTGTTTGGCTCCTGGTTTGCGTCCATTGCCTCCGGATTCACTGCACTCTGCCTCTGATATGGGTGCCCCCTCTTTACCTGTCAAATTGGAAAGGGGCCTACCCAGAACCAGGGCAGTGTACAGCGCTAGGGTACAAAGTGAGGATCTTTGGTCATGATGTGCACTATCCACCTTCTCCACTTAATGGTGCAGAGGTCTGCTTTATCATTCAGGTTGTACGAGATTCTCTCTGATTTGTAAATGCAATTGACTGTCTCTTGCCAGTCTGATATTGAGGGAATCTCTGTAGTGAACCAACGTTTAGTAATAACCTTCTTTGCATCAAGGAGGAAGATTCCCATTAGATAGCAACTAAGAGGGTTATTTAGTTCGTGGGGAAGGACATGTAGGACAAAGAGCTCCCCTGATAGATATGTTCTGAGTCCAAATAGCTCTTCCAATTCGCCTTGCAAGCTCTGTAAAAAAGGTTGTAGTTTTGGGCATGACCACAGCACGAGTGGTGTGCATTAGTATCTTCCTGGACATAAGTCTCCACCACTCATTCACACTAGTGGGATTGGCGCCGGAGGCACTAAGACCCATCGGGAGCAAACTTTTTGCTGGAGGGTCGGCGCGAGAGACGGCGCCGCGAGACACGGCGCCGCGAGCAGCGGCTCGAGCGGTAATGACCATCTCGGCGACGACCTCTCAACCGCCCTCAGTTCTTTTTTCCCGCCGCCGAGTGCGCCTCAGTGATTTAGCCGTCATTGAATGGAGTCAAACTTCAAACTAGCGCATAGTTTTCAGTTTGTTTTTGTAACATTATCACGATAGTAGTATCGCTTAGTTTATTCTATTTTTCGTAAATTTTTCTAATATTTAAATTTAACTTACTTGAAGAAGTCTCGCCTACTGGACCGGAGCGCACTCATGAGCAGGTCAGGTGACGGTAGGAGACTTCAGATGAAAGCTGTTCAGTCAGCCGGCTGGGTCCGGTCAGCCTCCTTCTCCAGCGGGTTCCGACTACGGTCAGTCCGATGCCGGGGGATGGCGGTCCCCCCGCCGGCATAAAAATAAACGGTCGCATTCTCGGCGCCGTTCGGCCTCGAGCTCTTCTTCGGCCCACAGGTCAAAAAAGAGAAGGCATCACTCGAGGTCGCCCTCTGGTATGTCTGCGCGTCGACGGTCGGTTATCGTTGCTAGTTGCCGGTCTCCTTCTTCGGAGTCGCCAGCTTCCGATTATCGCGCTGCCCCGACATCGGAGCCCTCCCGCCTATAGGTAGGGCTCCAGATGAGCAGTTTCATCAGTGGGCCGCTTCTTATGGGAGCGATGGGCTCGGAGGTTGGTTCTTCTGCCTGGCTGGGTTACCTCGGAGCCTCGGGCTCTCCGGCGATCAGGTAGGCGGTTGGACCTTCCTAGTCGCTGCTGGCGCTTTCGTGCTAGCGACTCGCGTTAGGTGTTTCTGCCTCCTGGCTGCGGCGCAGGGGCCTCACCGATGCGCCTTATCTCCTGGTATTTTCCTTCTTGTTTTCCAGGTTCCCGGGCTTTCCGCGCCTTTCTGCAGGTCTGTGTTTGCCGGGCGCTGCTGGTCGCTGAGTCTTATGGCGCCGCGTTGGCGCGCCGCTGGTCTCTCGGGCGTTACGGTAGCGCTGTTGCCCGCGGGCGCCGCCGGGTGGTGTTGTTGATCGGCGGCGCCGCCATGTGCCGCTGCGATGCCGCTCGCCGGGCGTTGGCCCGCGCGGCCGTCTGTGGCGGCCATGGGTCGCGCCAGGCGCGCCGGGCGTTGCCCGCGCGCCGCTGGGCGCAGGGTTGCGTTTCGGGCGCCTGGCGCCTCCTCGTGGTGTCAGTTTTCAGCCTGCTTTGTCGCCCTGGCGCCGCAGCCCTTGGGACTCTCCTTGTTTTCTGCCATTTCCTCCTCTCCCACTTACTCCTTTCCTGTCCAAACAGTCCTTTCTGGACCATCAGGAGATGATGTTGAGCCCTGACCCAGACCCTCGGTTGGGTGATGAAGTGGAGGAACAGGATCTTTCTTTGCTACAGAGCCTGTGGTCGGGACCTGTCCTTTAAGTCTCTGTTGAAGAACCTGGGATCCACTCTTTCTCTCCAGACTACAGACATCGATCCTGGGAAGATATTAAGACTCCAGTATCTTCATGCTGGAGTCTCTACGGATTTGACTCCTCCGATTCAGCCTTCCTTGAGACGCTGTCTCAAATGGTATGGAATAACCCTGCTCTTATTCCCTCAGTGGCTAAATCCATTGATAAGAAGTATTCAGCTCCCAAGGATCGTCCCATTTTGGCATCCCAAGCCTTTTGGATCCTATTGTAGTCCTGGCAGAGAATGACAAGGTCGTTCTTCCTCAAACTACTACAGCTCGACCTATTAACAAAGAGTCTGGTAAGATTGATACATTAGGTAAGAGAGTCTTTGCTGCCTCCACTCTAAGTATCGATTGCCAGTTATCAAGGCTATTTTTCTGTGTATGAGTATATCCTGTGGCACTCTATGAAAAGAATGGTTGAAGCTCTTCCAGATTCGGATTCCAAGTCAGAGCTTCTTCTGACCGTTATTAGAGGTATTGAGTCCATCAACCAACAGGTCAAAGCCGCCATGGATGCTTTCAACACTGCTTCAGCTCAGCAGCCGGGATTTGTACTCGGCGCCATTCCTGGCTGCACTTCTGGCTTCACGAATGATGCTCAGCAGCAGGTGATGGCGCTGCCTTTTGATGGCTCCTTTCTTTTTGGCCCTCAGGTGGAGCAAGCCTTAGAGGCCACTCAGAAGACTAGATCGGCCATTAAGTTGGCCAGATCTCGCCTGCCCCCTCTCGGGGGCATGTGAACAGACGCCAGTTTCATAGTCGTCAGTCCTTTCGAGGCAGAGGCAGGGGAAGCTTCCATAAAGCCAACCTGCCCAACCTCAAAGAAGACGCAGCAGAAGCGGGGGACCTAAAGCTCCCACAGCGCTACCTTATGAGGTCGTTGGCCCAAGTTCCATCCACTCTGCCCGAGGTGGAACTTTCTCCTCGGGGAGGTCGCCTGATGTACTTCTACAACCAGTGGAAGTCCATAACCTCAGACAATGGGTTCTTCGGATAATTCTTGAGGGTTACTCTCTCAATTTCTTGGAACCCCCGAGTGTCCTCCCATACGACAACCCAGGTTGTCGGCCTCTCAGTCAGATCTCCTCACCCATGGAGATCCAGGGCCTTCTGAACAACAGGGCAATAGAACTGGTGCCCCCATCTACGTAAACACAGGGTTCTACTCCATTACTTTCTGGTTCCAAAAGAAATCTGGGGGACTACCCATTCTAGACCTCAGAAGTTAAACAAATTCCTCCCAGGAGAAATTCAAGATGATTTCCCTAGGTACCCTGTTGCCCTTGCTGCATCAGCACGACTGGCTGGCCTCTCTGGATATGCAGGATGCTTACCGCATATCCCCGTCCACCACGACCACACTTAAATTCCTCAGGTTTTGTAGCTTTGGGTCCAGCATTATCAGTTCAGAGTCCTGCCCTTTGGGCTATCCTCGGCGCCCGCAGTTTTACAAAGTGTTGTGCAGTTCTCATGAGCATCTCAGGAAAGTCGGACTCGAGTGTTTCCCTACCTGGACGATTGGCTTCTAGCAAGCCCTTCCGGCCAAGGACTTTGGAAGCCGTAAGCGACTTCGTCTTCTCACGTCCATGGGAGAGTTCTGCTGAATTTGAAAAATCTCAACTGCAACCCTCCCAGAGGCTCCTTTTCATAGGGGCCTTCTGGACACCTCTTCAGCGAAGGCTTTCCTTCCAGAGGACAGAAGACTCGAGCATCCTTCGTATGGCCCCGTTACATCAGGGAGAACCAATCGGTTACAGCTCTCTCGATGCAACGCATGTTGGGTCTCATATGCCCCTCGGTCTTCACTGTCCCTCTGGCCCGACTGCACATGAGAACCACCCAGTGGATGCTCTCCACTCAGTGGTCCCCGACCTCTCACCCCCAGTCTTATCCCATCAAGGTGACGGAGCCCCTTCGTAGGTCTCTCACCTGGTGGTCTCAAGAGAGCAATCTCCTGGAAGGATTCCCCTTTGCTCCCCCGGATCATCAGATCTCCATCACCACAGATGCATCGCTAATGGGATGGGGAGCTCACTGTCTCTCCCTCCACACTCAAGGTGTATGGACTCAGTTCGAAACTCATCTCCACATAAATGTCCTGGAGATGAGAGCGGTCCTCTATGCAATCCGAGCTCTGAAGGATGTCCTTTGTCACAAGAACATTCTCCTTCAAACGGACAACAAAGCAGTGATGTATTACATCAACAAGCAAGGCGGTGCTCATTCTTATCCCCTTTGCAGGGAAGCAATGAGGGTGTGGGAGTGGTGCTTGGAGCACAAGTCTCTGATTCAAGCGGTTTATCTGCCAGGTATACAAAACGACCTAGCAGATCACCTCAGCAGAACGGAGGCAGACCCTCACGAGTGGTCTCTCGATCCAGCCGTAGCTCGGTCCCTGTTCAAAGAGTGGGGACTCCAGACCTGGACCTTTTTGCATCCCCACTCAACGCAAAACTGCCTCTCTTCTGCTCCAGAAATCCAGGGCCTGGCATTTTCTGTCAGGATGCGTTCAGGCTGCGGTGGACAAAACGCTTTCTTTACGCCTTTCCACCACTTCCTCTAATCCAGAGAGTACTCCTCAAGTTCGAGTCTCAGGGGACCAAGATGATTCTCATTGCTCCTTCCTGGCCTCGCAACTATGGTTTCTCTACTCAACAGTATGTTGGCAGCCCTCCAGACCACTTCCTTTGCAAATCAGTCTTCTGACTCAGGGTTCGTGGTCCATCCCAACCTGAAATCACTTCACCTTCATGCTTGGCTCCTGAAGAGATAGAAGTGAATCGGTTCAACGCCTCTCGTAGAGTCTCAGACATCCTTCTGGCTGCTCGAAGCCAGCCACCCAGCATGTCACACGACTTCCAAATGGAAACGTTTTTCTCTCTGTTGCTAAAATCCTCTTGGAATCCCTTTCCTGTCCTCCTGGCAAGGTTCTGGAGTATCTTTTGGACCTATCAAACTTAGGTCTTCAATACTCCACAGTTAAAGTTCACCTTAGTGCCATCTCAGCGTTCCATGAGCGTTTCTTCCTTAACTCTGGCTCCAGTTACCTATGGTGAGAAGAGATTTCTTAGGGATTCTCCATACCAGACCCCTGTTAAGCGTCCAGTTGCAGCCTGGGACATTAACCTGGTGTTGGACATGCTCACTCGGAAGCCTTTCGAACCCTTAGCTACCTGTGAGCTAAAATTTCTTACCTGGAAGACTGCCTTCCTGGTGGCCATTACCTCAGCCCTGAGGGTCTCTGAGATACATGCACTGGTTACGGACCTCCAGTATACTGTATTCCATAAGGACAAGGTAGTTCTCCATACTCATCCTAAATTTCTTCCCAAGGTTGTGTCAGAATTCCATCTGAACCAACCTCTGGTACTTCCACTTACTTGGCTAATTTCCAAAATGAAGGGACGAGCTCTTCATTCCTTGGATGTTAAGAGAGCCTTGCGGTTCTGTTTAGATAGAACCAAGGATGTTCATAAGACTCAGCAACTGTTCGTTTCTTTCAAGCGACACCGGCTGGGTCAACCTGTCGCTATTAGATGTATCTCTTCATGGTTAGTGGCATGCCTTCGTCATTGCTATTCCATGGCTCAAGTTAAATTAGAAGGTAGAGTGTACGCCACTCTACTAGGGCGGTCAGCGCATCCCTAGCGGAAATTCGCAATGTTCCAATTGCAGATATATGCAACGCCGTACCTGGAGCTCAGTGCATATTTGTAAGCACTATGCACTGGATGTTCATGCCAGGCGGCATTCGCATTTGGCAGAACTATCCTTAATGGGCTTCTATCTTAGTAGCGTGAGCTCTGGCTTCCTGCCGCCCTTTTGGGGATTATCAGCTTGGTACTCTCCACTGAGTGTGAATGAGTGGTGGAGACTTATGTCCAGGAAGATAGGAAAATGCGTACCTACCAGTAATTCTTGATCTTCTTGACAGTCTCCACCACTCATTCACACGCCCACCCTCCATCCCCCGAGCTCACCGCTGTATTGGTCTTCTCCCTCAAATCTTTAGGCCGTGAGGACTTCTTTGCTGACCCTTCTTACACGGGTCATCACGGACTATCTTATGTCCGTTTTAATCTTGAGGTTTACCCTTTTACGTTAGTTGCGTCTGCACCTCCTTGGTAAAAAGGTACTGAGGGTTGGAGGGTCACGCCGATGGTCATTACCGCCTCGAGCCGCTGCTCGCGGGCGCCAGGTCTCGCGGGCGCTGCCTCTCGCGCCCGACCTCCAGCAAAAAGTTTGCTCCCGATGGGTCTTAGTGCCTCCGGCGCCAATCCCACTAGTGTGAATGAGTGGTGGAGACTCGTCCAAGAAGATCAAGAATTACGGTAGGTACGTAATTTTCCTGTCTCCACACTCACGGCAGCACCATGTGGTAATGTGAGGTTATAGCTGGAGTACAAAAGTATTTCATAAGTAGTTGCCAGGAGAACAATCTCCATGTATGAGAGTAAGTGATTCTAGCCGTTGTGTGGCATATAGTGCCCCACAACTGTGGGGCTACCTGGATATGTAGCTCAGCACTCCACCTTTCCCTCGTTAACCCTGTATTTTCACCAGTTGATTCCATCAGGGATTTATAGAGGGTTGAGATGGCGTGGGGCAGTACCTTGGAGTGTTCTATTTGTTGGAGGGGCTTTATTAGGTGTGGGTGTTCCTCTGGGTTAAGAACTGCCAGGGGGAGGGTGTTATGATAGTGTCGTATCTGCAGATATCGGAAGAAATCCGATTGTCGCAAATGGAACCCCTGCCGGACCTCTTCAAATTACATGAAATGGGGTCCCCTCAGGAACTGAGTAAGTTTTGTAAGATGTATGTGCCTCCATTGATGGAAGGTGTGGTCATTTAGAGCTGGGGAGACATTCTCCAGCAAATCTATTGGGTACAGTGCAAAAAAATTAGGAATGAGGTGAGCCTTAGGGATTTATGGGCGGAGTGCCAGGCCTGGATTTAGTATTTGATCCAGGGGTTCAGTGTCACTCTTCCCAGCAAAGGGGGGTTCAGGTGGAAGATGAACCTCCTAAAGTCCAGTTGAGGCAATATTCCCTCCTCCATCTCCCTCCAGTGAGCCGGGGTGGCCCCCATAAGGCATTGGGATATGAAGGATAGATGTGAGGTCCAGTAATATAATTTAAGGTTAGGAAGTGTCAGGCCTCCATGGGTTTTGGGTAAAAACAGAATCTTGAGTTTAATTCTGGGACTCTAACCCGCCCAGATGAACCAAGAGATGGCTTTATTCCATGCATGAAATAATTTGCTCGGTAGGTTAAGTGGGACATTCTGAAAGAGATAGAGCGCTCTAGGGAGGATCACCATACTCACCACTTCAATTCTCTGGATCAAGTTTAGGGGAAGAATATTCCACCTTTTGAGGTCTTGTTTCATTTGTGTGAAAAAGGCTGATAATTATTGCACATGGCATCCTCCGCCTTGTGTGACAGATAGACTCCCAAATACTTCAGCCTATCCAATCCCCATCAAAATGGGTAATTTTTCTTAAGTGTTTCGGGGGGTTGAAGTGGAAGGTCAGGGCATCTGTTTTACTGGCATTGAGTCGGTAGCCTGAATGGGCTCCAAATTCTTCCAGAATTCGGAAGATTGCTGGGATGGATTGCAAGGGATCGGAGATGAATAATAGGACATCATCCACATAGAGAGCTATGCGGTGCTCAGCTTCCTCCATTAATATCCCGGAAATATCCAGGGCCTGCCTTATTGCCTGAGCCAGAGGCTCAATAAAAATAACAAATAGGCCAGGGGATAAGGGACAACCCTGACGTGTACCCCTAAAAAGGGGGAAATAGTCCGAGTGATGTCCTGACACTTTGACACATGCATGGGATGAGGCATATAGTGACTGGATGTTCTTTATGAAGGGGTCTGGGAAGCCCTTTGTAGCTATAGTGGCGAAGAGGAAGGGCCATGACATGCGGTCAAAGGCCTTCTCCGCGTCTAGGCTGAGAAGGACTGATGGATCTTTCCGGGTCTGCATTTCGTGAACTAAGTGTAGGGCTCTACGTGTGTTGTCCATAATGGATCTGGAGCTTACAAGGCCTGTCTGATCTAGGTTGATTAGTACTGGGAGGACGGTATCCATTCTTCAGGCCAAGATGGACATTAGGTATTTGTAGTCCATATTAAGCACTGAGATCGGCCTATAAGAGCCGAATTGTGAGGGGGGTCTCTGTCTGGTTTTGGGATGAGTGAAATTGTTGCATACGGCCAGTTGGGGGGCGCCTCTCCCTGTAGTACTTCATTAAGGGCACAGCGCAGCAGTGGGCTTATCGATTGTGCCATACTTTTATAAAATTCCACCCCATACCCATCAGGGCCGGGAACCTTCTGTGTTTTCGATCTGGAGAAGACCAGTGCCAATTCCTCTGGGGTTACAGGAGCCAGCAAGTTGTTTTGCTGGTCCAGAGTGAGTCTGGGAGGTCCAAAGCTGCCAGAAAGATGTTGGTGGATATGGGGTCTGCCTTGTGGTCTGTGGTGTAGAGATCCCTATAATACTGACAGAAAGCTTTGGCTACATTATCCACTTTAGTGTGGTGGGTTCCCGTTTGAGGGTCCCTTATTACCGCTATAGTGGACATTTTACGTTGTTGGCGTAGCCGATAAGCTGGGAGGCGGGAGGCCCGTGGGCCAGTCTTGCTGTATCTCTGCCTCAGGAATGCCAATGCTACCTCCGTCTGTTGGGTGCACAGTGCATCTAAGTCCTTCTTAGTCTGTTTAATCTGAGCTAACACTGAGTGGTCTCCTTGCTGGTGAGCTATTTGTAAAAACTGTAGCATCTGTTCTAGCTGTATCTGCTTCTCTTTCCTCGTTTTAGTTAGTTGAGCTGTGTGTTTTATCAGATGAGCTTTGAGGACCACCTTCAGAGTGTCCCATCGGATAGCTGTAGAGATTTCTAGACTTGAATTCTCCTGGGTAATCTCCCCAATTTTCTTGTCAAGAAATTTCCTGAATTGTTCACTCTTCACGTGGGCTGGGTTAAATCTCCACCTAGTGTTATGTCTTTCCATGCCTAGGTCCCATGAGGTTGTCACCAGGGCATAGTCGGAGTGTGCTATTACACCCACTGTGGCACTGACCAATGAACTTAGACTCTCCTTCTGTGTATAGCAGTGATCTATTTGTGTGTAGGTTGCATGGACAGCCAAGTAATATGAATATCCCCTGTCCTTCGGGTGTAGGGATCGCCATACATCCATCCAGCCCACCTCCCAAACAAATTGTTTAAAAAAACTTGTGTGGAGTTGGCTGCATGCCCTTCATTACCCTGGTAGTGTCTAAGGAGGGGCTTGGAGCAATACTGAAATCCCCTGCCAGAATCAGGGTCCCCTTGGTCATCTCGACCACCTTATTGCGCAGGAAGTGAATCATTGGTGAACTCGAGGCCAGTGGGAGGTATATATTAGTGAGAGTGATTTGCCACTCTTGTAGTACCCCCTGCACTATAATCAGCTGTCCCTCTGGGTCCACCCATTCCCTCACCATTCAGAAGGGGGTCCGGTCTGCAATGAGTATGGTGACCCCTCTTTTCCTACCCCCCCATCACTGAGGAGTAGACCTGGGAGAAGCCCCTACCCTTAAGCTTCCCATGCTCCACAGGTGTCATGTGGGTCTCCTGCATACATACAATTTCTGCTGTGGACTTCTCTGTTAGGGAAATAATCCTGGACTTCTTTATCAGGTTACCCAGACCATGCACATTCAAAGAGTAAATTGTCAAATGTTTTCTAGTCACTGATCAACAAACGTATGCATTGTGATTTATTCCGCCTGACTCGTGCCCACTCTGCCATTACCACTGTCAATATTGTTATATCCTTGTGACTGTATATTATCTTCCTAAGGTGCAGGTCCTCTGAATAAACACAGGAGAGGAACCTAAAGAACCAGAGGTGCCTAACTATAACCCTTGGGGCAAAAAAAAAACAACCTTTATAACATTAACTTCCATTAAGCGATAATAACCAGTTAATAAACTTAGGAGTGGAATCTCCCCAAACCTTTGGTGGTTACAGGTATGTCCTAGGGCCAACAGGGCTACCAGAATGAGCCTGGTCCACAACCCAACTACACAACTTCCATCAGTTCGGTCATAACTCATGACCCAAAGAGGTGCTAGACCTACTCTGTGTATCCCCCGTGAGATACAAGGGCGTCATGACACTTTTAGTGTCTGTGGAAAAGGGGAAAAAGGGGTTTTTGGGACGTCCGCAGCTCTAACATTCGGTCCCCTCAATCAGCTATGTGTTATGAGAGAGTGATTGGTAGGATTAAGCTGCTGCTCCGGGCTATTATCCAGCTGTTTAATGTGGCAGTGAGAGGACCTGCCAAAGGGTCCACAGCCACATCATCCCCCCTGAGAGAGGCGGGAGCACGTAGTCCCCCACCTCCCTAGCTCTAACAGGGGTTGCAAATGGGGAGGGAGTCTAACCAGTGTTAATCACCTATTTCAAATTTCCTCCCCTCTCCCCCCACTCATTGGGTATTAGCATTTATTGTTAATAAAGTGCGTCCCAGTCTGGAAGAAAGAACATTTTTGTGGATCTCTCACCAGTGAGGACTTCCGTTTGGGATAGGTACCGAGTTCAGCAGCTGCATCTGGGATCCTGAAAGGAAACATTTAGTAAAGCTTCCCTAGTGGAGGGGAAGGGGTTGTGTTAGGAGGGGGTTAGGACCTGGCAATTAGCAGGAACAGCATTCACTGCAGAGTTAATGGGTGAATTAAGGGGGGTGACTCCAAAAACCGAGCCGGAACAATCCTGCCAAAAGAAAAGTGGAGGGGAAATAGAAGGGAAGGAGAGGAAAAACCAATGAGAGAATTATTATGTTAGTAAGACTGGGACTTATCTGAGCCTGCAGCGTAGAGATGGTTCATTGTCACAGTCTTCGAGGAACACCTGTAGGGAGAGATAAACGTCTTCAGTTGTTCAAACAGGAATCTCTTCCCTCATTCCCCCTCGTCGAGTCTGTTTTGATCGATCTTGAGTTGCTTGAAATGTCCTATGGGCGGACTGCCCAGCTTATCATACAGCCTCAACGGGGTTTTCTGGGGCTGGGCCCCATCAGTGGGTGCTTCTCGGTGGAGGTCGGTAGGCACTTGCCGCGTAGAGTGTTGGCTATCTGTTGGATGGCTTCCTTCCCCTGGCGTCTGCGTGAGTCCTGTTGCCCGTTGCTCCATATTTGCTGTGCCAGTTTGGAGGCGATCAATGGCGTCTGAATATTTTGCCACTGTGTCACAATGATGCTTCTTTTTTTTAGCTCAGCGGACACTTCTGCTGCACTTTCAAATGTCTGAGCCCCCTCAGGAAAGTGAATCATCAGCTTTGCAGGGTATGGTATTCTAAAATGGAGGCCAGCTGTCTTTAGGGCCTTCAGCACTGGAGTATACTGTTTGCGGCGGAGCATGATTTCAGGGGCATAATCGTTTTCAAGATAGAGCCTATTCGCTTTGTACATAACGGTCCCTTGTTTCCATGCTGAATGGAGAACCATCTCCTTCTCCTGGAATCAGAGAAAATGCACCAGGATCATCTGGGGGCATGCTTCCATGGCTGGCCTTGGGCCTAGAGTGTGGTGTACCCTCTCTATTTCCAGGGAGAGTGGCTCCAGTGTGCTTATCCCCTCTAACAGGAGTTGCCTGACGAAGTGGAGCATGTCCGAGCCCTCCGCACCCTCCGGGACCCCTGAGATCCGTATGTTGTTGCATCGATTGTGGCTTTTGGCATCCTCTGCCATTGCCTGCAGTCCTTGGATGTTCTGGTGTAGCTGCAGTATGGCGCGCTCGGCGCCGTCCACCCGCCTGTCTACCTCTGTGGCCTGGAGTTCCAGGGCTTCATGTTGCTTCTCAAACTTTGAGACATCCATATGCAGTGCCATAGCGGTGGATTTCATTTCTTTCCTAAAGTCTCTCAATTTGTTGAGTACCAGGGACATTTGCCGCTGTATTGTGGTTAAGGGGAGATGTTTTGTCTGGGATCTGCCGTGATGCGAGGAGACCGAGGCCTGTGAGTCCTCACTGCCGGAATACCCCTCTGAAAATCCGCCTTCATCTTTGTCTTCATCTGGCTTGGCACTTGATAGATTACCTCTCTTCAGCATTCTTACACTCCTCAGTAGCTGAGATCTAAAATATTTTCAATTAAACGCTGGGTTAGGAGGATTTACTTGGGACGCGATGGGAGCCTGTTAGATTATGCTGCCATTGGGAGCGTGATGTCACCGGAAGTTCCAGGGGAGGAGGCTTGAGCATCCACGGGACTGCCTACCCTCCAGGGAGGGGTAGGGCTTGTGCATGACTGGGCTCTGTGGAAGCTGGAGGCACAGCCAGCCCAAGCTCAGACTTTCGGGGCAGATGTCAGCGCATGCACCTTAATGTCATGCCTCCGGAAAAATATGGGCCTAGCACACCAGGATGATGGAGTGCCTGGCACCAATCTGGATGTCCCCCCTGCCTGTTCCGTGGCTCTGGTGTCCTGACAAAATGGTGAATTTCGAGAACATGGGCCCTCCTGCATCCCCACCTGGGGGGTATAACCACAGCACCAAGGGGACAGCCTCAAGCACAGTGGCCCAGGTAAGGAGGGGGCGACAGCCATCAGGTTGCCTTGGCAACTCCTGAAGGAATCGGTGTGCTGGTGGCAGAGGGAGCGTAAAATAGAAACTACAAAAAAAAAAAAATTAAAACGGCATAAAATAAATTATAAAAACATTTTAGCTTGTTATTTCTCACAACTTATTATTATGATCATCTATTATTGCTATAGAGAATAATGCATTTGCAGCTGTGCCATGGATTTTTTTTTTTTACACACCCAAGGTGTGTTTTGACCCATAAACCCCGAGAGCAAAGCTCGAGAGGTTTGAGGTCATCACACACCAAGGCAGTGTAAACAAACAAAAACAAAGTCCACAGCCACACAGTTGTTTGTGTTTTATTTTTTTATATAATTACTGGTGCAGGGAGTTTACCACGCTGTGAGACTGGTGCATGACACTGATAGTCAGTCACCTTTCCCTGACTGTCTTGAGACTGTAGATTCCCACTTGCTAGTGGACTGAAGCAAAAGTAGTCAGAAAACACTGTAATAACTGGGTATGACATCATGCCCCATTGTTACGGCATTTGAAAGCAGATAAAGTCATAAGTGTAGTGGCTCTCCCAATATTTATTAAAGGGTAACAAGTAGGAAAAATGAGTGGGTGCACTTTACTCGGGGTATCTGACAAAGTCCACAGCACGTTCCTGCCACAAGCAAGGAAGAAGGAGGTCAGCACTCCACAGAATTCAATTAGTGCAAATTTTTAATCCAATATTTAGATCCAAAGCATAATTTTGCAAAGCAGCAGCACATACAGGCATGGGTTCAAAGCAGATAAATGTAAAAGGCGTACAACTGTTCCAGTAATGCAATAAGGGCTAAATATTCACCATTCCAGAGGCCTGAGAACACCCCATGCCAACATCCACTTGGTTGTTAACGTTTCAACGTCTAAACTGATATCATCAGAACATGTGGTACGGGATGTTAGTTGCATTTAAGAATACAATTATTTAAAATGCCACTTAAATTTTGCACTGTCATTATACATTTTTTTTTTTAATTTATATTTTGTGCATTTTTTCCCCCATTTATGTCCTTGCCTCACCCTGGTCACATGCACGCTGTGGCTCCGGGGCACCCTCCCGATACTTTGCCACCCCTCCCACGCTACCTGGACCTCCACCTGATGGGAGCGGAACTACGGGGTTGGGTGATGCAGATCCTTCCCAGGAGTGCTGCCAGTAAGGCTGCTCAATCCTGCTCCCCGCCAACCCCCTCCCAAACCCGGGTCGCTGGTGCAGTGCAAGGTGTGGCGCCCAGCGTCTCAACCCTCAGCGCCACCGGGCCGGCCACTGTCACTTTAGTTAATTGTATTGTTATTTAGGACTTGTATCTCTCCTAAGTTGATCATCTTTACCTCTGCATTTACAGACTTGTATCTATATTGCTGATTCTCATTTCATGTTCAGTAGAACATTGAATGTCTTCGCAGTCAGGCTGTAATTCATAATACACTCTGTAACAGGGAAAGAAAAAAAACAGGTTTTCTTATAGAGGGGGAGTGGACAACACAAGTAGATGGCTCGTAGTCCTTTGGGCTTCTAAAAACTAACTAAAACCAACAATGACCCTTTCCATAGTTGTCATGTAGGAAAGGCTTTTGACTCAGTTGTGTGGAATTTCTTACAAGAAATCCTAAAACAATTTGAAATTGGAGAGATATTGTCATGAGGGGGGAACACACTTTATGAAGAGGCCAGAGCATCTGTACTTTATTTTTAGTCTTTGGTAACCGGGTCAGGCCCACTAGGCACAAGTGCCTGTTTTCAGGGGCGACCTGGAAGCACTGGGCGGTTAAGTGACTTGCTCAGAGTTGCACAGTATGCAAGTGGAGGTTGTGAGACTCAAACTCAGGTCTGGTCTGCTGGATGTATCAAGCTCGTTCACACCTCATTCCTCCAACCTCTAGGCTATACTGCCAGCCTGGATTCTAATGGTATCTCATCCCCATACTTTAAATTACAGTGTGGAACTAGGCAAGGCTGCCCCTCTTCCCCCCATTCGTTCCTCTACCTATTGAGCTGCCTGTTTTACGTGTGAAAACAATTGCACAATGATCTTGAAACTTTGGAGAAATGGGTCCTATAAGCTTGCTGACAGGGAAGACTAGACTGTGGATTCAGGAGGTGACATCAGCAGCAGCAGCTCTTCACTGAAACAGGCTTTTTTGAACAGTCAGGGAATTTAGGGTTGTAAAATTACTTCTAACTTTTAAACAAAGTAACTTGGAGATCTAAATTTTGGCATGAGGCCGATTGGGGCTATGCTGATCCATATTCTGAATTCATTGATGCCAGAAATGTTGACCATAGTCCCTCTTCAACATCATGAATGATACTGAATTACCTTCCGATGCCTGGCTGGTCACTGGATATAATCATACTCCAATATCCCTCACCAGCAAGTCCTAAAAGTGTTTGAATATTATTTCAGTTTGACAGGGTAGGATGCTGTACTTTCCTCCCCTTGTTTGGTCACATTGGCAGAATTTGCCCTGAAACTGAACAGCTGCAGATTTTAAAATGAGGACTATATACAAACCAAGGGAACAGCGATCCCCAGTTTTGCAATTCTTTATTTGGTACACGGGGAAGAAGAATTTGTTTCAGATAGAAGTACCAATCTATTCTGGGAGCATCTTGTGTCCTGAAAGAGATTTATTTATCATGTTGGTTGAGTGGCAGGGGGATATTGCACAGTTGGATTATTTTTTGAATGATTTACTTAACAGCAACCCAAATAGAAAATGTAGTGTCCATGAAAGCCAAAGCAAAACTGGGTTCTTTGAACTGGTGATAAATACAGATGTTACGGGTGCAGCATACACAGATCATTTCAGGAAACATACAGATAGGAACACTTTGCTACTGGCTAGCTGTTGTCACCCCCACCACATGATCAATACCATCTTTAAGAGACAGTCCTTAGACCCAGAAGGAACTATACTTCCAGTGCCTCCTTTTAATCCCAAACAGATGACTTTACCAACTGATTAAGGTCTAGGGGATACAGACTGCAAACCTTCAACACAGCAAGGGGTTTTGAAAAGAACTGGAATAGCAAAGAGTTACTTAAGGGAAGTAACAGAAAGAACACACATCAGGGTAACAGGTTTCATTTTATCATCACCTTCTCCCCATTCACCCAAAATATTCAACAAATCGTAAATGATAATTGCTATTATTTGGGAAGTGAATGGAGGTAGCAGCTGAAACACCTAGGATGATATACAGAAGGGGTGAAATTTGAGGAGCTCCTTGGTACATAGTTATTAATCTCCAAAGGAGTCACAAAAAAAAAAAAAAAACTTTGGCAGCACCCCCTTTGTGGAGTCACCCTTCTGACATACATAGCTCCTGTGCAGTAATGGAGAAAACTAAATGTCATGAACCCTGGAACAGGTAGTTTTGTCCCCATTTGGAACCTTATCACATGTCACAAGACGAAAGTCTCTATGACCTTTGGCACCAGGCAGAGACTCTCTAGGCTCACCTCCCTGCCCTCCTTCCACACCCTTGATGGGACACCCATCGAGGACACATCCTCTTTCAGATATCTTGGTGTCTGGTTGGACCAACACCTCAGCTTCTCTGTACATATTGATGCCATCCTGAAGAAACAGCACCTCAAGCTTGGTGTCTTTTATAGGAATCACAGCTGTATCCTGCTGACTGTGAGGCACGAACTTGTCCAGAAGATGATGCTCCCCATTTTTGACTACTGCAATGTAGTCTATGGTGCTGCTCCCAAATCTTCCTTAACCAAATTGGGCACTGTTTAATGCCTTCTGCTGCTTTGCCCTTGACTCTCCCCCTCAAACCCATCGCTGTGAACTTTATCGTTCCCTTGCATTCCCACCACTATCAAACAGGTGCCTCTCCCACTGTGTAAAACTAACCTCCAAATTCTGGCTTGGTGAATTCCCCTCCCTACCTCTCATCCTTTCTCTCCATTCCTCCTCCCTCCTCCCATTCCCTCAGATCTAGTGACACATGCAGATTGCCGATCCCACGCCGCTCCTCCCTCATCAGCCAGACTGGCTTTGCCTATCGGTTCCCTAAAACCTGGAACTCCCTCCCCCCTCAATTACGACATTCCTCCTCCAACTATTCCCTTGGCACTGCCCTCCATAATTTCCTCACTCCCAGCTGTTCCTGCTTTAACCCTCCTTAATTCCTGTACTTAGTTTCCTGCCTGCCAACTCCCTACCCCCTGGCAAGGTTCACAGCATCCTGGAGGGGAAACTGGAGGTGGCAACCACCCCCCCCTTCCACTCTCACCTCTCCTTTTTTCCCTATTACAGCACTTCTGTCCTACCTTGAGCCCACTCTTGGTATTTCATAGTACTAAGATTGTTCTGCTAGTTTATATTGTATCGCCAACTATATTGTATCCTATTTTGTGGAATACTTTTGTTGTATTATTCAAATTGTACTGCCTGCACAGTGTTTTACTGCTGCTTTATTTTGTCTTCACTCCTACTCAATCTGTAATAGTTCTTCCATCCATTCAGTGTTTATGTACACTGTCTGTCTTGTCCTCATGTATTCCTCTCCCAGGTTGCACCGCGAGACGAGCAACTTGTTGTTCGGTGTGCCCTCCTGGTGAAACATTTCAATAAATAAATAAATGTGACACTAAAGGAGTGGTTTACTTGACTAGGTGCTACACAGGTAAAACCACACACCAACTGCAGATAAGGGGTTGGCGAACATGTAAGGGCCATTAGGGATGGCAATCTGTGGTAGATCAATGTTTCTAAAATTGGGCCACCATGGTCACGTGCAGCCACTAACACAATTTTGTTCAGCAACAGAGCTCTTTTGAACCATAGTTACAAAGGTAATAAAATGCAGAATTTCTTATCTTTAAAGAGACATAAGAGATACATTTCAAGTGAAATAGTAGCGGTTAAGAGCACTGAGCTGGAAACTGGGTTTGAATCCCACAACCACCATTTCGATACTGTGTGGCCATATGCAAGTCAATTAATTTCCCTGTGCTACCAGGATGCACTTAGGAGCAAGCCTCAGCTTAGTTTGTCTTTCCTGGCCAACAATTGTAAAATAAAATAAATACATATAGATTGGGATCTTCATTTAATGTATGCTGTATCAGAACTTGTGTTAGGGTCACAAATCAGGGAGTAAGTCTAACCCACTGCTTCGAAAGTAGAGGGTCAGATGCCAAAAGTTGGGGGTCAAAGTGTCAAAATGTTGAACTGTTGAAAAAAAAAGTAACTGTCTTTGATTTAAATGGTTTATATGTGCCATGCTTGTCTTTCAGGTTGAAAACATATATTTTATCCATATATATATACTGTACGCCCTTTGTTTTTTTTAATCGCTTTATCAAAAAATAATTGTCTTTGTATTTAAATCTGTATTACGTGTGTCACACTTGTCTTTTCATGCTGTTTTTTAACCAGATAGATCTGCCTTAGCTATTGTCTTTCTTTTTTAAACAGTTTCTGCCAAAAAAAAAGTCTTTGTAATGTTTCGTGCTTGTCTTTGCGTGTAGTAGCATTACATTTTAACTGGATACCTGCCTTTTTTTAAACACGTTCTGTCAAAAAATTAAAAATGTCATTGCATTTAAATCTGCATATATTTCATGCTTGTCTTTTCAAGTTGAAAATAAGTAGGTATTTAAAGTGGATTATCTGCCTTTTTTCAACAGGTTTGGGGAGATAGTATGAAAATATTGTGGGTGACTCACTATCCTACTTTCTTCTGTGCGTCAGTGCCTCAGTTTTTTTGATGGCCCTATCCTAGTCAAACTGGTGTATCCGTGGTTCTTCAAGTGTTGGTTCCACAAGCTTGCGCAGCTGCTCATCATTCAGACGGCTACGAAATCTACTTTTAATGTGGTTTTGGGCACTGAAGGCTCTCTCACATGCAACACTGCTGATGGGGATTGTCAAAGCAGCTGCAGCCAGAGTCGTAAAATCAGGGTACATTTCGTGTAATTCATCTGAACCTGTCACAAGTTTTCTACACACATCCCAAGACCTGCACATACATTTTTAAACTATCTAAAGTCATCTCTGATTCTGGGCACATTAAGAACAGACTGAAAGCGTGTCACCAGTAATTCAAGCTCCTCAGAGAGATATTCTGCCCTTTTAGCAACAGCAGCAGGGTAGAGACTGGGGAAAAAGAGTTTGTACAAGCTACTGAGGACATTAACCTCATCCTCTGGAAATCTTTTGTCAATGTTCTCTATCAACTGATGAATGTATTGCTCCGTTATAGTTCTGAGTTCTGTCATAGAATTGTCATTGGTGTGCTGCTAAACTATGTCCTCATCAGGGTTTGATATTTAGGAGGCAGTATAGCACAGTGGTTTAGGGCTCTGAGCTGCAAACCTGTAGACCTGGGTTTGAATCCCATAGCCCCAACTTGCATACTGTGTGACCCTGAGCAAGTCATTTAACTTCCTTGTGCTCCCAGGTCGCACCTGTAAACAAGCTTTCAGCTTAGTGTGTCTCTCTCTTGGTAAAAATATATATATATATAGCCTCACTCAAAAGGGCAGACAGTTTTTGCACACTGTCCCCACTAGTCGTAATTAATTCTTGTAAAGTAGTCTTAGTGGAAGACAGGACTGGTGGAATCGTGGACAAGTTGCACTCCTGTCTTTGAAAAAAAAAACATAGAAAGTATATTTATAACTGGGAGTATATCTCTGAGGAACTTAAGTGTGAAAACAAATGAAATTTGTTTCATTTCTTTCAAAAGTTCTTTTGCTGCTGCAGCTTGTGCATCTCAGGCCTCTTGCTCCAGTTCCATGACAACAGCTGGCCAAGATTTGTCCAGGGCCTCCACGGCAGACAATAAAGACCGCCATCTGAGTGGCGTTGCCTCTGTGTTAGATGCAGCATCTAGGGGCAAGACATTCTGTATTACCTTACATTTAGTGTGCCCCACAGAAGCCTGACACCCCACAGAGAACATGTAGATGCTTCCTACAACACTGTTTTTTTTTTTTTAAGTATGGAGCTTTGAAGCAGGTAATGCAAGCCTGTGGGCTATGCAGTGCACATTTGTTAGTGTAGGAGTAAGAGCAGAAAGACGGATTGTAACTGCATTCCCATTACCAAGCATAACAGCAGCGCCAGCACTCCCCGAACTGGCCACCTTAGTAGCTGGTATACTGTTCTCCTCTACGACTGCTAATATTTTTGCTAGAAGTGTTTCAGCTGTGCCATGAAGTAAAATGTGTTATATGAGGGGGGGTTGGGGTATATCTGGGGGTTTGAGGTGAACAAAATAAGGTATAAGGCCACCAGTCAGTTCTGTGTGCCACACACTGAGGCCCTTTGAGGGGGGGGGGAGCTTGAGAACCACTGTTCTAGATTACACTACAGCTTCCCATAGCAGCATGCAATGGAAAAGGGGTGATCATGGATTGCGAGTTGTGGGACCAGAAAACATTTTCTTGGAGGTGATTTATCACTTCCTCAATAGGGACACTTTCTGGATCTATAGCATGGACGCTAGACCGTGTCCTGGTCTGAATAAGAAACTTGATTGATACTTCTTTTTGAGAAGTAATTTTTGTTGGATGTTACCAGCTTGTAATATTTCCAGCAGTACTGTTTTTTTTTTTATGCCACTTTTCCTTTTTCTTCCTCTCTTCCTCACCCCGTTCTTTCCCCCTCCGTTACAAACTTTTCTTTCTATACCTCCTCACAGTTACATGACTTCTTGTTTTGTGTAAAATATATGAAAAATGTATTGATTTTATGTTTTGTAGGTATAGTCTTAGAAGTCCCTCAGGAGGAATACTGCGATGTTGCTTGATAAAGTATAACCGCAGACCGAACATTAAAGTTGAGCTGGATTTAACATTTTTTTTTTTATTGAACATGTGTGTCCTTTTGCACTTTATAAAGATTTTTCACTTTAGTGGTACATTTTATTGTACCTCTGTCAAGCTAGCTGCTTATACTAAAGGACTGCCCTTTAGAAGTAACCGCATTTTTGACTGCACTTTAAGCGTCCGTTTTAATGTAACTAATCATTAATTACATGCCACAGGGTAACTGCACTATAGTTACCTGTTTGTTGCATGCAACTACATTGTCGTTAACTGACACTTAAAGTGTAACCCCATTTTTATTGTATTTGTTCTTTAAATGGACATTAAGCAACAGAAGCAACTGTGTTGAGGGCCTTCAAAAAAGCACAATATATCTGCTCAAGATGTCGTCAGGCTGTAAGGTCTGTTCAGGGTGGGGAGAGTTGCCTTCACTTTTATACACACTTTGTGAGCACTAAATAAAGCAGCCTTGTAACTGTGGTTCTGACTCCACTGTACTCTATGCCTTTGGTACAGGCTTATCATTTCGTGGTTAAAGTGGATTGGGAGAGCTCTACCTCTTTTTCATAAAAGACAAAAGATGAGCCATGTATTCAACTTTTCTTAAAGTCTTGATTACGCCCAAATGTCTCACTAGAAGGGTTCTTCAGGGGGACTTATCTGCTTTCCCCGGTGATTTAAAATGTTCAAAGATGAATCCGTTCTTTACAATGTCTCTTTAAATACCTGTATACATGCCCCAAATTCCCATATATTCCCATCTTTTCCCCCAAGTGATATTTATTCACATTTGTGTTAATGAATACCAGCATGTTTTCCTTCTGGCGAGATGTTGGGGCATAATAAAGACATTAAGAAAAGTTGAATACATGGCTTATGTTTGATCTTTTTTGAAAAAGAGGTTGAACTCCCCAATCCACTTTGTTAAATCAGTCAATCACTTTATTTAACCAGGCATAAACACCATTGAGCAAGCTCATTTTCAAGGTGGTCCTGGGCATTAATACAATACAGTACACTTCATAAGATTACAATTACGGTGGACAGCAGTGCAAAAAAAAATACGGACTAGCAGCAGGGGGCAGCATTCCACTTAATAAGGAATGTTGAGGTGCAGTTGCCTATGGATATACCTCTTGGATTCAGCATTTGTTTTTTGGTTTTTTACTTTTTATTTATGGAATGTAAGAACATATACAGTAGGTGCAATACCTCATAGAAAGAAATAGATGAGGTATGCAGACCCCCTGAGTGAATGTACAGGATTTACATAAAAAAAAGACAGCAGTAGTAGGGAGGCAGTATAGCGCAGTGGTTTAAGGCTCTGAGCTGCAAATCTGGTGACATCCAGCAGACCAGACCTGGGTTTGAATCCCACAGCTTCCACTTGCATACTGTGTGACCCTGAGCAAGTCACTTAACTTCCCTGTGCTCTCAGATTGCTCTTATAAAAAAGCTTTCAGCTTAGTGTGCTACTCCTGGTTAAACAACTAAAAAAAAAAAAGATATAATAAACAGGTCAGTATGTCCATTCAATACAAAGGGGCTGCCAGTACTAAAATAGAGGAGGAAAGTCTGATCTGTTTAGGCTGTAGGCCTATTTCACTCTCGCCACACTTCTATGAAGAAAAAAAAGCAGTATCAACTGTCCAGCATAACAGATCCCTCACAGAACTAAAAACTGGAGGGGGGCTGAAGCAATAGTGAATATAGACAGTTAGCATGATATCCTGGTTTCAGTTAAGTTATTTTTTAGACCCCACTTCTTATGGCTAGGCAAGGCAACCCACCCAGTGGGGTAACAGTGTTATTCAGGATAGTTGTACCGTTCACAAACTGAAAGGTGCACGTAGGCACCATTGTTGATGTTAGCTAGGACAGTACACATTTTAAGCACAGGTATTTAGATGGAGCACTAACATGGCTAAGCCAACCTAAAAAGGAGGTTACATACAGTTGAAAACAGAGAACACAGGCTATGTATAGCTCCAGTCATAATGGGAGCTCAGCTATGGAACAGGATATTTCAATAATGAAAAATGAGCATCTGCTATGGCAGGAGATAAAAAAAACAAACAACTAAGGGCGTTAAACAATCCCAGCTCCCAACGCAATCATACCAAGAAAGAAACCCAACTATAAAGAAGATTATTTCAGCCTTCATCGCCCGAGTTAGTCTTCGTTGGGTGCAGGTCTCCTATTAACTTTGCAGCAAATGCTGCAGCTGCCTCAGGGTCAATAAATATGAGCGTCTTCAATTTGTGTCTTATTTGCAGTTCAGCATCAATTCCATTCTGTAAAAGTTCATTTGTAGTCACTTGCAGCTCCTTCTTTCTAGATTGCTTCACCAGTTAAGATACTCTTTACCACAGAGCTTTACGCTTCGTTTCTAAGGCCCGTCGTCATACTCATCACTGTGACCTTTATACCTCTTTGGGTTGGCCATCCTTATCAACTAGACATCTCATCCACTCCCTCACCTGGCTTTACAGAGCTTTCCTTTCGAAGCTCCCCCCGATATCTCTAATCTCTGCTGGCAATCTACATGCCTCTACCCCTTATGTAGCATTGCCTACATTATGTTAGATATCCCAGGCTCCCACTCCCACTTTGGAGGCATGGCCATAAGCCATTCCCTCCGAGATGTGTGGAATAAAGCCCAAGCTAGACTCCAACTACAAAGTTTAATCCCACTAAAACACCTTCAGAAAGCTAGTCACTGGTAAGTTACATGACTCCTGTGCATGCCATTGCATAAATGTCGTTGTCTTACCTATTTTCCCCGGAACACTCAACAATCGTTCTCTCACTACCTCACCATCCCTTACCCCCTTCCTCTCCTTAAGACCCCATCTTTTCCCTCATTCCACCTGTATCACCCTCTGCCCCTTGACCCGCCATCCTACCTACCACCAACCTTAACCGCCCTCCTACCCTTTCATCTGCCATTTGCCCTATCACTGGTCTGTATTTTGTACCTGATCAACCTCCTATAACTGCCCATCTAGTTACTGCCAATATTCAAGGAGTCCTGTATATTAAAACTGGCACCATATGCTACTCAGTGTTATTTTTTCATCCATCACCATCCCTATATTGACTTATCTAGCTTATTACCTGTAAATATGCGTGAAATAATGTGTTACATTGTGTATATTTCACTTACTAATTTTCTATTTTTTGTGTATCATTTTATATTGCTTTTGTCAAATTGAATGTTCAGGCCCTCCTTGTAAATGAGTCTGCTCAATGGAGTTTTTTTCTGCCAATAAACTTAACTAGATTGTGTCCTGGCAGCAAGATCAGGAAAAAAAGCCAGGTGACTGTCTTCCTACACTATGTCTCCCTTAGCTTGGGCAGCTTGCAATAAGAAGATACGAGCCTCCAGGGATGATAAGGTCACTATGGCTGTCAGTGGGTCCTGTGTAGAATCGCCTCATGAATGGGGCTGCTGGGGTATTACAAACAGTTGAAGGCTAGTAACAATAGAGTCCGGTGGCAGCACCTGGAAGATCAGCCAGTGTACTGCATGCAACAGTTCCATTTTTGCTACGAACCTGGGTGGGAAGCCCATAATCTGCACATTGGCCTGTCTCTGTGTGTTCCCCAGGGACTTAGTTTTAATCTTGAGAAAATTAAGGTCCTGCACAAAGGCTGCATTACATTCCAGCTGCCTCGTGTTTGCTGCTGCTAATTCTGTGATCGCTGTTGAGTTCTCCTGAATCTTATGGTCATTTTCATTTAGTTTAACTTCCACTGCAGCAAGTCTCTTATTAGTCTCCTCCCCAGTGGCTTGTATTTTGGTCAACATCACTAATATCTGCGCTGAGGGAAGTTCAGGCGACAAAGCAATAGGCCCCAAGCTTTTCGAGGTACCCACCACGGATAGAAAGACATCGAGATTCTGAATATGGTGTATAGCATCTTTCTTTGGACCCATCGTATTCCAGAGGTATTCAGGTAGATTCAGGACCAGTTTGGTAGTTGCAGGTTAGAAAATGACTGTATTTGAAGGTACTTGCCATTTTCAATATACAGAACAATCTCAAATGTGGCCACCATGTTTCTGCCCCCCTGGACTCAGCATTTTGTGGCAACGTTTTTTTTCTTCATCCTTCTACGTTACCAGATGCACCCTGTTCACTCATTTTGGCTCTGTATTTGCTCATCAGTTTATCCTTGTAACTTTGCATGCAGCATGAAAGATGTGGTAAACAGCCGTTGGACTCTACTGTCTCTTTCCCAGGGAGTTTTTTTTACTATGCTGCTCCTTGTTCCATGAAATGAGAAAGCTTAAATCTTGCATCCATTTTGGTCCATCAATATGGTGTCTATTTAACAACATTAGTCACCGTTTTATCAAGCGATTGTTACCCTGTATGCAGTGTTATCGATTGTATGCGTCTTGTTGTCTTTTCTTACTGTATTGTATTTATACATGTTGTTCTTATAAATATGATTTATTTATCTCAGTAGGTCCTCTTAGGTAAATATATTTTAAATAAATAAAATACAATTTTTCTGTAATTTCATTTAATTTGTCTGCTATAGCACCATTTGATCAATTGCAATGGTACTTGAGCTATTTGGATGTCTGCTTTGACTTTGCAAGTCCTCAGATAAAAGCATTCTAGGGAGATGAGACCACCTTCCACTCTAAATTTTTAATTCTGTCGCCACTCTAAAAGGGGAAAGGCTAATACAAAGAATGCTGAAGAAGCAATACATCCACCTTAATTTCAAGGTTGTTATAATTTCACCAAAATTCAGCTGGTGTGGCGGCACTACCACCTGCAAGACTTGGGGAAGCAGTATACAGCACAGTGGTTAAGTGCACTAAGCTGCAAACCTGGAGATCTGGGTTTGAATCCCACAGCCAGCACTTGCATACTGTGTGACAATGAGCAAAAAGATGAAGAAAGTGGGTAATTTGGTACCTTTTATTGGATGTGAAGATGGGCTCTGCATAGCCTGAAAGCTTCTGTTCTGAAAATGTTTTGGTGGTCCAATGAGAGATATCAAATCACCAACTTTCATCATTTTTTTGGTACATGGACTAATATGGCTACAAACAGTTCTCTGATCATAAGTCACTTAACTTCCCTGTGCTACCAGGACATACCTGCAAACAAGCCACAGCTTAGTGTGTCTTTCCTGGCCAAAACTGTAAGCAGAAAAAAAAAAACAACAACAGAAAGACCTGGTCCCAAGAGAGGAATTTGGGCTATATTTTCCAAGTCCAGGTCCAGTGGAGCTTGAGAATCAGAAATAAAGACTTCTTTTTCATGCGTAAACATACCAGTCTGTCGTAATTTCCAGTCCCATTTTATAAATGCAATAACCCACGCCAGGGTTCATGGGCTATGTTGGAGTGAACCATGGTTACATGTGCTTGAAGCCACTCTGCATTGCCTTGTGCCTGCAACACCCATAACCATGGTTTGTTATTACAACACAACCAACAAACCCTGCAGTGGCTTATTGGCAACTTAACACTGGGCTACAGAAAACTTCTGGTTCAAAGCCCAACTGGAGCACCAGCCAATGCATTTTTCAGCATCCAACTTTATAAATAAAACTAGAGCAGGCTGCTGCTGGTGTGCTTGAAGTAAAATGATGAAAGCTTATTTAATGCAAAGCATTTACACATTTCTAAAAGTAAAAAATTTTTTAGCCATATTGGTCCTTGAAACCTGGAGCTGCTGCATAGTTTGATACCTTTTATTGGACCAACATTTGTCTTGTGCAAAGATGGCATCATACAGAAGCTTTTGGGGCCCCGCAGGTCCCTTCTTCAGGTAGATAGCAAACTCAGCGATAGATGTGCCTTTGCTTGGGTTCTCTCATTTGTACAAGTAATTTTTTGCAAGATAAAGAAAAGCAGTCTACACCATTTATATCCGCACCGTTTCTGTTTATGTACAGTAAGCTCCCGTGAATGCAGTTCAACAAGGAGAATGACCTCTGTACCCCCAATCAATACCTAAGTGACAGATAAAAACGGAGTTGTCAGCATCTCAACACAAAGGTCTCTTTCATGGCTTCATGCGACACCTCGAGAGGGACCTTTGTGTTTTGGAACACTGACGTTGCAGACTCCTTGGAGTTTTTGAGTTTCTTCAGTTACTGATAAGGGAACTGTTAGTGCAGCAGTCTGTTCCAGTGTTTACTGTGTTCCTTTAAAGTGTAGATGCATGGGCTGCCTGGTAGGTGGCGTGGCATGCTGCCACGCTGGCAACCTGAGTTCGGGAGTGGACTTGGGAGCTGACCAAGTGGTCCGTGGGGCTGGGAAGACACTGCCACATGGTGGCACTCATAGCTGGGAAGGGAAGATGCCAGGTTCTGCTGCATTAATACCTCCTGCAGTGGGTCAGGGAGCTTGCCACCAATGCAGGGGCACGCTACATGCTGGCGTGGCCGGTCACAGTTCCTCAAGCCACTGTATAAGCTCTGTGTAAAAAGTACAAGACTGATAGACAACCATCTCCTGCCAATTGCAGCCACCTTAATGACAGTTAAATTGGGTGCCACTGCTGAATGTTTACCTGAGGCCTACTGTAGTTTCACAGCACTCGATGAATCCTTATTATTGCATGTAAATCAAAGAGAAGATCAAAACGAACAGTTTCACAGGCATGGCCAGCAGCCATAGTGAGAAAACCTGCTTTGCTTGGGATCCCTCATTGAGGACTACAACCTAGTTTCATCTGGCCAAACATCTAAAACGTGTTTCATTCTCGGATCATAACTTGGTTCTATAACAACAGCACAACTAGCAGATGAACGTTTAAAGACCTACCACAATGGGAAATCCTGAAAATACTGACAAAGGAGGAAATAAGTGAGGCCAGACTCTGCAGGGCCTAGTGGTAGCAGCCAGCAGGTGGCTCAGCTGCATGAGGAAACAGACAAACCATCTAATAAAGATCGTCTGAAGGCTTGGCGATCCAGACACCGGACAAGAGGGGTCCTAGCACTGGAGCATAAAGTTGATTACTTTAATGCAAGAATAACCACTTGTGAAGCACAAGCTTCTACAGCGTTAGCTGAGGCAAAAGGCTTGGTACTCAAGGCAGGTACAACCACAACAGGATTGGTAAAGGACCTTGAAAAGTGTGTGAAACTTCCACTGACTTTAATATGTCGATGTCATGTGATTAAAATGAATATTCTCCTTTGATATCTCTTTATTCTTAGCCCTCCCTGTTCCAGTCACTGACGAGTTTTTATGGATCTAGATACCCTAATTTCCAGTTTCATCTGGAAAGAGAAAAAAGCGGGACTAAATGTAGGTAAACAGATTATCCAAATCAATGGTTAGCTTGACCCTCCCTAACTTTAAGAAATAATGTATAGCTGCTCAAATCTCCCAAATTCACAATTGTTTTCTGGGAGAACCAACTAGCAGTAGACATTTAGAACAAGCCTAGGTTAGCTACCTGGAACCAAGGAATATTCTGCATGCCAGATATTATTCAGGTAAAAAAAAGTTAACTTCCCTAATCTACTAGGCACCCGCCATTTGCCACTGCTGGAAAATAGCCCATGACTTAATTGGGTGGTATGAGTGTACATCGCCCTACACACTGGTCTACCGCAATCTGGGCTTTAAACCACCAGTTCTGACAATGACTTTCGAATCAGGGATTCATTTGGTCTTAAAAAACAGCTGATTTGTTTCAGGATAATATACTGATGTCCTTTAATCAGATACTGTCTAAATATGACATACCAAAAGCTAATTTCTTTAGGGATTTCCAAATATGCAACTATAGTTTAAATTCTTATTGTTATCGGTATATATGAGTTTATAGCAAGCTTAAAGTTTGGGATTAGGTGTAGCATCCTTTCTAGTGTGGGGATAGAAAAGGGTTTAAAGTCAGCAGAAGCTTTGGCATAGGTGAAACACCCTATCTAGGGTAGGGTAGGGTAAAAAAGGGTTTGGAATAACCAAAAAATTGGAAAAAGGTGAAGCACCCTATCTAGAGTAGGGTAAAAAAAAAAGAAGGGTTATAAGTTAGCAAACCAAAAACAGGCAGGCCAGAAACAGGCAGGCTGGGAGTGGTGCGGTGCAGTGCTGTGGCTGTGGGGCGGCAGTCTTCAGGGAGACTTTCTGGAGACTGCAGTGCTGTCCCATCTGTGTGCACTTCTCTAGCCTGAGGGCAGAGGTTGCTCATCAGTCATCTCCAGGCCAAGTTGGTTAGGATTTGGGGGGCCTCCTTCCTCACCCAGGGACCACCAAGTCTGCCACTGCTGCCTCAAAGGGTGCAGAGGAGGAGGAGGAGCTGGACTATGGTGGGCTTGGAAAGGATGAGGTCAGAGGCACATCCCCTCTATGGTTCTACTACACAACTCCTACACCATTCTGGCAGGGGAGGACTGTCCCATAGAGGCACTCACAGTAATGATCAAGGAGGATGTGGGGGTGGACGACCCCCAAGAAAGGTTGCAGAGGACCCCCAAAGAGGAGGAGGAGGAAGCAATTCCTGGTGGGGGACTCCATCATTAGGAGGGTACATTTGGCGGCAGAAAGGGAGAGAGGTTAAGCGCCTACCCAGTGCCATGGCTCAGAGGGATGGAAAGTGGATCCTTTGGATCGCTGAAGCAGCAGGATGGGAGGGAGAGCTAGATGTCCTCGTCCACCTGGGGACTAATGACCTGGCTAGGGATGAAGTCAGGGTAGTGCAGAAGGAGTTCAGGAAGTTGGGGAGGGGTCTTAGGCAGGTAGCATGCTTGGTGTCTTTTTCTGAGGTGTTACCCCTGTACGACAGGTGGGAGGACAGGGCACTCCACACCAGGAGCCTCAATGCATGATTGGAAGACTGGTACAGAGAAGAGGGGCGCAGCTTCATTGGGAACTGGGGTTCCACCTGGAGGGATGTAAACACAGACTTTGACAGCAGATAAGGACTGCTTGGCCCACCCAGTCTGCCCATTTCCCTACCTATTGGATAAGCTGCAGATCCTAGTTAAACAACAGCCAGGATATAGGCCTATGCAGTGGAGATGGCCTGCATCCATCCAGGAGGGAGACCAAGGCCCTCAGTGAATGGTTTAAATGTTTCATTGGCAAGCATTTAAACTAGTCAAGGGGTGGCAGAAGAATGCAGGGAGAACTGCACCCCCTACAAGTGGAAGCGGTCAGCTGGGAGAACCCTAAGGGAGGGAAATACCCAAAGGTACTTAAAAATGGGAAAAGCAGAATGGTACAAAAAGAGAGGGACAGGAACAAAGGCAGGGGATAAGGAGAAAAAGCACGAGAATAAAAGGGGAGGCAGTCAGGAGGCGTGGTAGCAAAATTTGGAAGGCCATGCACATAAATGCTTATGATCTGGTAATTAAAATCCTGGACCTAGTGGCCTTAAAAGCAGAGGCTAACCTGGGCACTGTCACTATTACTGAGACATGGTGCAATAAGAACCATGACTGGGATATAGCCATACCAGGCTATGCTCTGTTCAGGAAGGACAGGGTGGGTAAGAAGTGGATAGGAGTGGCTCTCACATGAGGGATAGCATAAAAGCCACTTGAATACAGGGAGGAGTGGAGGTACTGTGGGTCACCCTAGAGATGAGAAATGGAACAGCTGTTTGCACTGGCATGATCTACAGACCTCCAGTAGAGGGGGAAGAGATGGACAGGGTTCTACTGGAAGCCATCCATAAGAGGGCGACAAAGGGGGAGGTGCTGCTGGTGGGGGACTTCAATCTGCCGGATGTTGATTGGAGCATCCCGGCTGCAGCTTCAGCTAGGAGCAGGGGCATCCTGGACTCCCTGCAGGGGGCGTTCCTCCGGCAACTAGTAAACAGCCCCCTCCTGAGGGAGTGGTATTGGACCTGGTACTCACGAAGGGGGACAGTGTTGCAGACATGATGGTGAGGGGCCACCTGGGGCCCAGTGATCACCAGTGGGGTTCAATATATGAACAGTGGCAGAGTCAAACCACATGAAGGCGAGGGTCCTGAACTTCAGGAGGGCCAACTTTGCAAAGTCGGGGGAATGCCTCAGGGATGCCGTGGCAGGGGGGCAGGACTTGAAGTGTTGTAGAGGATCAGTGGGTGAAACTTAAAGGAGCCATAATGAAGGCAACAAACCTTTGTGTTAGACAAGTAAACAAAAGCAAGAGGAAATAAAGATCACTATGGTTCTCAAAAAAAGTGTCTTGGAAGGTAAGTACAAAAAGGTTGGCATTCAGGAGGTTTTAGGAGACGCAGAGGGAGGAGGACAGGGAAGTGTATCTGGAAAAGCAGTGGAAGGAGGGGAAAGTAGTCAGGATTACAAAGGCATAAATGGAAGAGAAAATAGCCCCCGCAGTAAAGAAAGGGGACAAAACATTTATACTTGTACAAACTAGAAAAAATTCAGCATTATGTTAGGGATAAATTGCTGCTGGAATGCAGAGGTAAGAGATCAGCCCCTTCAACTTCTGCTGGTGTGACTGAGGAAAGGATGAGTGGATGAGCTCTGGGTGCCTTGGTACCAAGATCATGAGTGCACCCTAGGGAGAGGTAAGGTTGCACCCCAGTCTAAGCCTCACTTTGACTTTCATACACTGCAGTGCTACTGTGACTACTGAACCAGAGCCGTGAACGGTCAGCGCGCGAGAAGACTGGGCCCTTAGCCAGTGGATCCTACTGCTTTGTCCCTCAGCATTAACGGACAACTGGACCCTCCACTGCAGAGCTGCTCCTGTGTTCCTGTGCCATCCTGTGAGACCTAGCAGTCAGGAATTCCCAAAGACATTGCAAGTTGAAGTTTTCCTCCTTACCTTTGGATTACAGTTTCGCATGTGGATTTCCCATTTGCATGACAATTGCCTTGTCTCATAATTTGCTAGCTGTAGTCAGTCAGGTGGGGTTAATTGCAGCAAGCTTGCAGGAAATTCTAATGTGCACCAGTGTAAGATCCCAGGTATCGCAACACCAGGGACTAGATTGTCAAGGCCCCTGAAAGTTGCACGACTGCAGCAAAAAAGCTGGCACAAGTGGGTCTCCCCTTGCGGAGCTGCTGTTTTCCCACAGCTGCCATATTTTCAAAGGTGGAGCTGGTTTACGAGTGGCTCCAGGATTTATAGCAGTTTGCAGCCATTTTTTTGGGCACAGCTGCACTGAGATGATACGCACAGTGGGACCAGGTGTGACATCCCCCGAAACTGCATCTGCTAAAAATACGAATCTCTGCAGATGCGGAGATTTCATCACACAGCGGTGGCTGCGGAGTGGGACTGAATCCCTGACAGGCTGAAAATCCAACCACAGGCCTGTAACTGCTAGTTAGCCTGCATATCCAGTAACTGTTAGAGACTGCAATGATTGAAATATTCTTGAAAATAAAGTCCTTTGAAAGGATAATTTATTACCGTGGGACAGAGGCTATTATGGGTTGTGGGGGGAGAGAGCTTGTTTCCCACCAGAGGGCCCTGCACTGCTGAAAATCATTACTGCTGCTTTAGTCTAACCATCTTTTTAATTTCATAGAAACAGAATTTGTCAGCAGAAAAGGACTGCTTGGCCCACCCGATCTGCCCTGATGATCCCTGCCTAGTCTGTTTCTGCTGACCCTAACTGGTCTCCGGCGACCCTGTGCTGTCCCCTGGCTTGCCCCCAAGGGACAGGTACACCTTCAGCCACATCGCCATTTCTTCCCCGCAGTCAGTCTGGCAACCCACAGCGCAGGTGAAGACCTGGAGTGATCCCTGGATGCTGGCGATGGAAGTCTGATAAGGAGTGTGGAGGGTGAGCAGAGCTTTCATCTGCCCAATCTTGCCCTTATTTTTTCCACCTTAAGTCCCCCCCCCCCCAGGAGCATACACTCGCTCCAATGTCCCCATCTGAATACTTTCTCTGCACCCCAGCTGTTGTTACCCAGGTGGTGGTAGAACAGCAGATCTGTGAGTCCCCCAGTAGGAGGAGAGCATTCGCTGGGAGTTCACTCCTTCTCCCCCCAGCTGACCCTCTTGCCCAGGCTTTTTTCAAACCTGGGTCATTGACATTGCAAGTGGTAGCGCTACTGTTGCACCTGCAGGTCGACTGTGGTTCAGCCTCTTGGCTCCAACACCCATAACCATGGTTTACCACAGTGCAAGCCACAAACCCTGCAGTGGGTTATTGCTTACTTAACACTGGGTTACTGAAAGCCTCTGGGTCAAAGCCCACAAGGGTGCCAATTAAAACTTTTTTCTAAGACCCAGGTTTAAAAATAGAACAGCTTTTAATGGTAAGTAGGCTGTTGATGTGGTCTAAATAAAAGGGCGAATGCTAATTTCATGCAGAGCACACAGGTACATGTAAAAGCAGGCACCACAGTCTATATTTATCTATAGGTAGCTGCTGTGAATACAGCTTGATAAACAGAATAACTCCGAGAGACTGATTGCCAAGCACTCTTCTACACATCCACGTCCCCAATCAATACCTAAATGACAGATTAAAATGGAGTTGTCAGCATGACAACACAAAGGTCTCTTTCATGGCTTCATGTCACACCTCGAGAGGGACCTTTATGTTTTGGAACACTGGCATTGCAGACTCCTTGGGGTTTACGAGTTTCCTTAGTTACTGATAAGGGAACCATTAGTGCAGCAGTCTGTTCCAGTGTTTAGTGCGTTCCAACGCATGGGCTGCCTGATAGGTGGCGTGGCATGCTGCTGCTCTGGCAACCTAAGTTCGGGAGTGGACTCGGGAGCTGGTTGTGTGGTCCATGGGGCTGGGAAGACTCTGCTGTGTGGTGGCACTCACAGCTGGAAAGGGAAGATGCCAGGTTGTACTGCACTAATACCCCCTGCAGTGGGTCAGGGAGCTTGCTGCCACCGCAGAGGCATGCTATGTTCTGGCGTGGCCTGTAAGGGCACTGCCTGGTGCCGTGGGGTGATGGGTTTTTGTAGTTTGTATTTTATTAGTTTTACCAGGAAAAGGCTCCATTTAGTGATGCTCATTTACAAGGAGGTCCTGATTAGGACAGCAAAAGAACAGAGATACACATAGTACATATACAAAGGGCAGTATAGGTAATACAATACAGCATGATATAAAACACAAAGAATTGAATACAGTACTGTACAATCAGGGTAAAAAAATGAAGTCAATACATAATTGACTAAAAGATTATACATACCAATTTATGCAAAAAAGGCATAGTATAACTGGGTGTAGGGTAAGAAATACATAGTAATAACAAGCAGGCTAGTATGGGGAGCAATGTTGTAGGCCCATAATGGATACAGTAAGGTTAACCACAGTTGCACACATCAACGCAGTGAGAGTCCAATAGTGTTTTTTTTCCTTCCTTTAATAGGTCCCTGTTCTCCTGAGCATCCCCCAGCGGTGACCCCAGCAGCATCTCTCACAACCGGGCCTTACCCATTACTTACTTAGCTCGATGGGTACGTGAGTGCCACGAGTGGTGGAGTAGACCCTGCAGGGTCGCTGGCACTCAGGTTTTTTTTCCCCACTGTAGTTTTCGCCTCTGTTCCCAAGGTTGGAAATGCATGCTATGGTGTGGGCATAGGGCATGAAGGCACTGTATGTACATGAGCACCAGCCCCTCAACCATCTGGGAAGTGGCCACCGATGCTGTGCCACCCAACCTCCGCTGGGTGGCAGGCAGTCAGAGCTTGCTGTGTCCCCCTGCCCCAAATGAGGAGAGCTGTCTGTGGGCTGCTCAGTCCTTCTTCTTCCCTCAACAGACCTGCGGTCGATTCTGGTCCATTCCCAAACCAGGATCATCACTGGGCCGGTGTTTCAATAGAGTTTTAAAAGCATTTCAGCTCACTAAGGTGTCAAGCTTTAGAGTGTGCTGTAGTTTATTCCAGAACAAGAGGACAGGCCAACTGAGAGCCGCTTTCCCATTATGGGAGAGGTACCTTAGCATTTCTGGAAAAATAACATGGTTTCTCCTGGTTAGGGGTCAGGGGAGGAAAGCAACTGTAAAAAGCTATGCGTGCTGGCCGCCACGCGTGACAGCGCTGGTACTCTTGGGTCCCAGCCCATGTGGAACCCCACTAGTGTGACAGCCAGTGGAGTGGCAGATGGGACTCAGAGGCTGGGGAGCACCTGATGTATGGTGTAGGCAGTAGCTGCAGGCCACAAAAGTGAATCAAAACAAATAGGCATGCACACACAGATCCAAAAATTAAAGGGAAACAGTCATGTAGAGTGGCTGCCACAGTTTAATAGCCCGCGAAAAGTGCTTTGAAATATAATTATAATGGACATAAATTGATTAAATTGATGAATAATAATTACATCACTCCGATTAACGGCAGAACTACAGGAGATAGGAAGGGTGCACCTACTTATTCTTCTGCCAGTGGATCTTCACTTATAGACCTTATCTTGTGGCAGGGTCCCCCATCTTTTTGGGAAAATCTTAAAATAAACAGATTAGAAAGTGATCACTTTCCGGTTACTTTAAGCAAATACCAGATGGAAAGGTGAAGCAACCCATCTTTAATAATTTGTCTGTCAGATATTCCAAAAAAAATAGAATGGTCAGTAATATTAGAACAAAACATCGTGAATCATATCACTCTTTTCTTGGATGCATGGGACCAGACAAACTATAAAACTTCAGTAAACAATTGTTCATCCTCAATAACACCAGGAAGGTTCGATAATGAACGTAGAGCATGGAAAGAACATTTAAGGAAAATTTCCAGAAATGCTAAAACAAAAGCTGATAAAGCTAGTGCAACAGAACTAAAAACTAGCAAAAGTAACTATAGGGCATTCATAAAAGGAAAAAAGAAATAATTCCAACAGACTGTGGGAGTGGATGATAAAAGTTATTGATAATAATGATTCTAAAACCTTTTGGTCCTTAGTTGTTAAAGGTTCCAAAGGATGGAATAATGATCATACTAATCATATAGAACACTCAGGGCCAGATATTCAAAACTTTGCCCCGGGGCAAAATTAGCACTGCCCAGCGGGCAAACTTAGCCCGGAGCACAGAGCACGCTATATTCAAAAGGAATAGCCCAGGGCAAACAGCTTCCGAATATGGCATGGTAATGAGGCCATGCAAACTGGGCTGGGAGTGCAGGGCAAAAATAGCCCTGGAATAAGACAGCACTGAATAAAGCAACCAGGAAGTGCAACCCACAACAACAACACAGTACACAGCAACATGAGGGCAAGTACAGACGAACTACGTGGCCAATGTGTGCCAGCAAATGCATGGACGCAGTACAGCTGCAGGAAGCAGCAGATGTGAAAGAACAGTGATCAAAACTGTATAATATTCCCGGAGCCGTTAGCGCCGCTTAACACATTAGCTGCATTAGCGCTGAGTTACAGTTAGCCCGAGCAAACACGCTTGCCTGGGGCTAAAATGTGCCATATTCAAAGTGCCATGCAAATGAGCCTACTTACATAGTCTCTGGGCAAACAACCGGATTAGTATCTCATTATACCCTGATTTGCATGCAGTTTGCCCAGCGTTACTGCAGAGTCCCACAGAGCCACCTGTAGGTCAGTCTGGAAGTACAGGGCTGACCAGGTCCAACCGCAGCTCCACCTGTAGGTCAGTCTGGCAGTGCAGACGATGATAGCTGCAGGCTACATGTAAACAGTGCCAGCATAGCATAGCATATTATACCCCAGGGACAGGACACCATAAGCACAGGTGGTGGTGGTGCTGCATGCAACTGTCACATTGTAGGGCATGCTACAGTGCACAGCAGAAACTACAGTAGCAAGGGCCAGTAGTGTGGACACAGCAATGCCTATGGTGTGTGGGGCAGTGATGATGACTGCACTATACACAGTGAGCGCCCAACCTGCGGATGTTTTCTGACACTGGACATTACTGTTACGCTGTTGTGTGACCCACAGATGCTCACAGTGACATATGCATTTCTGGCTTTGTGCTATGGCAGTTGTACAGCTGTGAGGTATGTGGCGGGGGCATATATTATCTGAAAGGCACACTGGTGTTGCGGGTATTCCAATACTGACCCATGTACACTGCATGATGTGTCCCAGCCTTGTCGCCACACCTGGTCTGTAGCACGCCTCGCCACCCATACATGCTCCTCAACATCCTCCATGCCTGCAGTGCTGCATGTGTGCTGGCATCTGTTGGTGTCCACGAGTGTGGTCCACAGGTGTGTGCTGTATGGCCACACTGCCATGCTGTCCACTGGTGGCAGGGTCACCACTTACTGCCTGTGCGGCTGGGACTGGTGACAGATTATGGCATCATTGTGATGCCATCCAGTTAACAACATGCTTCCTCTATGTTTAGCTTTATCTATGTGTCATATTTATTTTTGAAGGTCGCGCAAAACCGCGCTAAACCAGCGCAAGCGTATAAAGCCATAATGTCGCGCAAAGCTGATTGCCCAGGATTAAGACCAGCTTTTCCTGGCGGTAATGTGCACTGCTGGGCTAGTGTCACGCTAAGTCGCTGTTAGAACCACTTAGCGCGGCGCTAGTCGCTGAATATAGCATTGCGCCTGTATTCATGTCAGTTTGCCCCTTGCATACATTATAATTTTGCCCAGCGCTAATGCAGTTTGCCCGCGCTATTTGGCCTTTTGAATATGGCAGACCCGCGCTAATCCCGCACTAAACCTGCGCAAATGGTTTTTGGCCAGCGCAAAGTTTTGAATATCTGACCCTCAGTCTGGATAAACTATTATAGCAATATTTTGTATGATCCAAACTTAGCTCTGGAATGGAAGAATTTAGATTCTCCATATCTAACTAAAAGCTTTAGTCCCTTTTCCAAACTGGAAGTATTAAACGCTATATCTAGTCTAAAAAAAAACCAAGGCCACAGGCCCAGACAAAATTCCAGAGGAAGTCTTCCTCTGCATAGCGGAAAGATGGGTCGATCTTCTTGTTTTTTATAACGAATGTTATACTACTAGTTATATCCCAAAAATCATGGGCCGGTTCAATAATCACACCTATTTACAAAAAGGGTCCAAGGAACGAATCATCAATGTATCGCCCCATCAGTCTATTAGATGTTATGGAGAAGATCTATGCTAAAGTCTTATTAGTAAGACTTAAGACGGAGCTTGAAAACCTACGGGGGTTATCTCCTGCTCAAGCAGGTTTCAGAGAATCTTTCTCCACTCTTGATAACTGCTTTCTACTGTCACACCTGATAGAAAAATATGTCATAGTTAGAAAACAGAAGCTCTGTTTGGCATTTATAGACTACAGTTCTGTCTGATACAATTGATAGAACTACGTTATGGAACATAATGCTATCTAGAGGTATATCCCCGGCCTTGGTTAATAGCATTAGAAATCTATATTCATACACATAGGCACAGATTAGAGTAGGTAAAACCCTACCTAATAGTTTACAGACTAACAAAGGAGTCAGACAGGGGTGCACACTGGCCCCATTATTGTTTTGCATTTATTTGTATGGTTTACTCGAAGAGCTACAATATCTAAAATCTGATTCCCCCAAGACTGGAGCATCCACTTGCGCTTCTCTTGCTTATGCAGATGATCTAGTTTTATGTTCTTTAACGGTTTCTGGTTTACAGGGAAAACTCGATCTTCTGGAGAAAATTACGAATTCATTGTCTTTAAAGATAAACTTGGGGAAGTCAAAGATTTTAGTTATTGGCTCCAGGAGAGCCAAACATATCTGGAGGCTACGTGGTAATAAACTAGAAACAGTAACTAATTACTTGTATCTTGGGATAGATTATTCAAACAACAGCTCCTGGAAATCTCATACTGAGCAAATACTCTTTGAAACAAAAATGACAATAGGGGCATTGGCCTGATTTAACCACACTTATGGTGGCTACTCTCTTAAACCACTTATCCAGGCCATTCAGGCAAAGTTTAATACCCAATCTCTCTATGATGTTGAAATATGGGGGCTCCGCAATGTAGACTTACTGGAGAAACCTGCTATTAAACTTTTATGGACCACTATGGCCTGTCAAAAGTCTACTCCAGCATATTTCATAAGAACAGAGTTGGGTCTTCCAAGGCTTCAAGCCCTGGCTGACTCAAGAATTATTAAACATTGGCTTAGACTTTTGAATCTGCCAGATGAAAGATGGGTTAAGCTATGCCTTATTGAAAAAGAAGACTGGAGAAATAGGGTGTATAAAAATTCACCTTGGCTCCAGTATCTAAATAGACTTTTAGAGCGATACATGCTTTCCTTTCTCATATCTTACAGACAAAATGGCATTGTAATATGTAAGCAATATAAATATTATGTTAAAAAGAAAGTAATTCAATTCTATGGAGAAACAGATCTAGCATGTGTCGGCGCGTCAAACTATGCCAAGTGGTTCTCCCAGAATGTGTCCACCCATGAGTATAAATTTTATCTTGATGTATTAGAAGATCCTTCAGTTCGAAAGAACTTTACTAGGTTCAGACTCGAAGCACCGGCACCACCAGCAGAAACCCCGGCACTGACTGAAAAAGCAGCAGCATGAGACGAGGTGGCAGTCTCCCATGGCCTGCCCATTCTAGCCCCAGTGTCAAGCAACATGAAACTGCTGCAGGCATCGGCTAGGAAGCATTGTGACCCGATGCAGCAGCACACTGGAAATGACAGCATGGTCTCCAAGGCTCCCTGCACTGTGAAAGAGGTCATTTATGATGGTGAAAGGAAGGCAAACAAAGGTTTGTAACAGAAATGATAGTGCACCAATGATGACTGACTGGAGGTGGGGGAAGGCGTGTCAAAGAATGAAAAGGCTGGTGGCAGACGTGTGTGTGGGGCAGGGACGGCACGCTGTCATATGTATATAGCAGCATGGAGGGTGGCAGTAATACATATTACACTGTTTAGCAACACCAGCCATGCGGTAGTAAAATGGTAAAGAGAAGGAACTTATTATTTTATGCAAAGATGGGCCCCCAAATTATAACAGCCCTGGGCCCCCTCAAGCTTAATCCTGCACTGCCAAAACACCACACTGTCTCCATCTGCCATATCAAATGCAGGAATTCTCTAGATACAGGAGCCCAGTGCTGTCTTTGCCTCAGCCTGCTGATCCTTTTAGAAGCAGAGGGTATGAGATCTGATCTAACAAGTGGTGTAAGAATCGAAACCTTTGCAGTTACAGTAAATAATTATAAAAAAAAAGCATTTAAAACACTAACAGAAGTGCGGTTTAACTGAGAAAAGCAGGATCTTAGAAGCAGACTTCCATATTTGAGAAGTTTCAGAATGACTGTGAAGAGATGTGATCATTCTGAAACTTCTCAGATATGGAAGCCCACTAGAAGTTTAGTCAAGTCTAAGCAGCAATTATTCTGGATGACAGTATCACTGCATGAAACCGATAAAACACAGACAGTAAGCCAGCCCTGTAATATGGAGGTAATGCTACTGCCTGGTACATTTACAACCCAAGTTCATGAGCAGACTTAAATTTCATGGTGCCTAACCCGGAGAGGGAGAATAGAGCATCCCAAGGACTGCTCTCCCACCTTTGGGATGGCAACAAACCACACCGCTACTTATCTACCACCTAGCAGAATGGGAGGGTCCACTCAGGGAGGGCTGTCAATCAGATAGTAATATGCACGTGCATGCCTCTACAAACGGGCATGGTGCATCATTGCATATCAGGTGCTCCTGGAGAGAAAACTGGAGGAAACCCCCAATGGAGCAGGATGATGTCTTAGTCCATCGCTTCTCCAGAGTTATCTGAATTGTGCTGTGGAGGGGCCTGGCTAGGCCCAATGGCCCTGCCACATGAGACAGTCCATGGGGGAATCACCAGAGCAATGGTGAGTCCCACAGAAGGTGGGTGGCAGGGCTAGGTAAACCAGAGCAGATGGGAGCAGGTCAAGTGACAAGGGGCCATAACACACCTTGATAAGTAAGGACAGAAGAAAAAAAACACTCAGGTGGGGACTTTTAAAAGGGGCAGATGCAGATACAAATATATTTTCTGCCTGCGTCTGCATCTTTCTGATTGCACCAAAACTTAAGGAGCTCTAATTTCAAAGCATTTTTGCGACAGCTTCTGTGATTAGCGTCAGCTTACACCCAGAAAATGGTGCTCACTTCAGTTTGTGATGCAAGAGCCACATTTTGCATCCAAACTGCTAAATCAGTTCATGGGTTTTATTGACCCACCACCCATTATGTGAACAGATGTTTCCTAATCTCCTTATTGAACTTCCCCCTACCAGTTTGAGATTGTGCCTCCTGGTGGTCAAACAGTTCTTCAAGACATTGAGGGACTGTTTTCTTATTTTCAGAATGCGATGGACATAGGAGGGTGGGATACCGCTAGACACCAGGGCAACATTTAACATAAAGGCCACCAGCCATGGGAGGGTGGTGGTGGTGGTGGGGGGACTACAAGACACTAGGGAGCAAACTAAGTTTTACAAACTTGGGCACGGGAGGGTGGGGGTACCACTGGACACCAGGAAAATATATTGCACAAAATATATGAAAATCAGAGAGTAGGTGCACTAGACACCAGGGATACATAGAAAATATTACCATGGAAGGGGGCACAATAGGAGGGTGGGGGTACCACTGGAAACCTGAGAAAAGTATATACAGCTGTAAAATATAGATATGTAGACAATCAGGGAGAACAGTGGCAGGGTGGGGGGGCACTGCACATCAGGGAAACACATGACACCTACAGGCAAGTCATGGAAAAGCCTTTCTTCCTTTGAAGGAATCCTTTTCTGATTCAAAGAAAAAAAACAACTGATGAAAAAGTATTTGTTGACAGGAAAGAAGCCTTTTCCCTCTTGTACCCCTAATGTCCTACGTTTCCCTGGTGTCTACTGGTAGGCTTCACCGAAATATTGACGTCCTCATTTTATATCTATCTATCCATAGACAGTATCTATCTATTGACAGTCTCTATCTATTGACAGTCTCTATCTATCACATTGTCTATCTTTCTTTGATATTTTTTATGTAGTTTCTATAATTTTTATATAAATAGAAATTGATAAATAGAATAATAGATAAATAGAAATAGAAATGAGAAATAAGGTAAGTGCAGTTTCATGCATTTCGATGGGGATTTCAAGTTTGCTGCATAACTTGCCCATTTTTTTGCATTTTCAAACCAATCTTTCAATGTATGCTTTCTGAGACACCACCTCAGGAGCCATGTTAGTGCAATTACCCAAATCTGGCCCAAAAGGCGAATTTGCATCCGGTTGGCAAAATCGTGTTTTGGACAAGATTTAGACGTTTCCATTGCTCTTGTTCATGAGGTGTGGTTATAAGAAGGTATGTTGATAATCTGGGTCAAAATAGGTTACAGTGGTGAAGTTATACGCATCTGTTGAGATTATGCTACACTTCCTTGTAACTTTTTCTCGTTACAGTATTTTCTTTCCAAATCTTCAGCATGCCCATTTCTTTACAGCAACTCAAGAACGTGACAGCAATCAGTTCTCAAATCTTCGCTGAAATGTGTTTCCATGCCTCTGGCATGGTATGACGTTGCAATGGCGCGGAATCACATTTTGGCGGAGATTTGAACATTTTCACTAATGGCTTAATGAGGCAGGGGAATAAGAAGGCTATGCCAACAGCTTGCTAGCTGTTGTGGTACAAATGGAAGGGGCCCTGCACTTCAACACCAATACATATATAAATATTTATGTGGGGAGGGGAACACAGGGCCCAAAGGGCATTGCGCTCCCATAGGAAAATAAGGATACGATTACCAGTACACGATCTGAAAAAATTATGTGTGAATGGGAGTGCAGTTGGATACGATTATACAACCTCAGAAGGTAAAGAATTGAATTGCAAAAAACTCTGTTAATGCATTATTCAGGTTTAAAGTGACAAAAGTAGGGAAATGAGGCATTGAGGTTTCCAACCCTAACACCTCCCCTCCCCCCTCCAGGCAGCACAGCAGGTTGGGGTTCTGAAGCGTAACACTGACTACATTCCATCCATAAATAAGGTCACGTGTGTACATTGTACAGTATGACAATGGGGTGAGTGTTAGCCTTGAGAACCCCAAGGTTCCCAAACCAATGAAACTGAACAGATCTTGGAGATGGAGAGGAGAAAATGTGGCTGTCGGTTGGTGCACCCGGAATGTTCAAACAGCACAGATATGAATTAGAGATAGATAACAGACAAGTGCAGCACAGGAACACAGAGGTTAAACAGCCATGGTCACCTCTGGGAGAACTTTGAAAAACCTAATATTTAGACAAAATTCAGCTTGTATTTCATATAGCTTTCACAGAGTTCTCCTTCCCTTTTTAATTATTGAGAGAACTTTGCACAAAACAGGATCATCATCCATTGCAGTTTATTTGCCCCTACTGCTTAATTCAAATCTGAAGTAATAAACCCCTGCTGTGACATGACAGCCTGTTGCCATGGGAATCATTGTGATGGCACAAGCATGGTATTATGATATCAGGTTGGGAATAAACAGTACACGTGGATGAACTCTCAGTATGCAAAGATCCCATTTTCATGCATATATCCTCAGTACCAAATAATGGGGAGGAGAAATACAGACTAATATATGTTAATACGTCCCCTGAAGCCACTCGTTGCTGTGTAAGAGTGGTTTCACGCACCTTTGGCTGGACTGAGAACAGCGAAGCAAAGCTGAGCTGTTCTGGCTCAAGCTGAAGGCAAGTGAAACCACTCTAATACAGGAACAAGTGGTGATGGGGGGCGAATTAATATATTATTGATCAAGAGTGATCAGTAATATATTTTTCTTTCTTTCTTTTCTGGTCCTCGGCTTGGGGGGTTGTGCCTTTGGTTCCCCCCCTTCCGGCTAGTCTTCATGGCCCCTGCCCTGGTCATGGCCAGAGCTACACCACCCCACTGCAGCCCTTCCCAGACTGCATTGCAGCAGGTACTTACCCCACCACTGCGGAGACCTAGAGGGCAGGCCCAGGAGGGAGCTGACTTGGGTGTGACTGTGGTGGTGCCACCAGGGCAGCCGTCTTGCTGCTGAGTATTGATTCTTTTTGTAGGTAGCTCGAACTCAGCACTGGTACACTCTTCCATGCATTGCTTGGACGCCGCCAGTGCCATCCCTTGTTTTGACCCTGAAGCTTGCACAGCCCCAGCCACTGCTAGGAGCTGGTACCTCAGCGGTTGTACCCCCTACCCACCTTGGAGAAGGAGAGCTGTTCCTGGGATGGTTGATCCTCTCTCCCAGCCAACCTCCAACGATCCATGCCCATTCCCAAATACGGGTCGCCAGCATAGCATGAGGTGTGGCGTCCAGCGCCTCAACCCTCAGCACCACCGGGCCAGATCAATAATATATTTAAAAAAAAATGTTCCTGGAATGTGCCCGTTTCCAGGGCATCTGTGTGTGAGATGCTCTTCACAGAATAATAGTGTCTCAGACGCAGGAGCAAGAAGTGCTGTGATTGGTTGGGAGTGCCCCTTCAATCTATAATTGGAATACAAGCTAAACTGTGTCCAAATATTTAGTTTTTCAAAGTTCTCCTGAAGGCTTTGGCAGTTCTTTAAGTGACTTGCTCCAGGTCACATCGTGAGTCAGTGAGGACAAAGGAAATAGGGGGGAAACCAAATTGAACAAATAAAGTTTTCTCCACTGAGAATATAAACTCTGACTGACATACACCGACATAGTTAGTATGTTAATTTATGATAAATAATGGATGAAAAAGTTCAAAAATATGAATTTTCTTGTTTTTTTCATATCCAAATCGCATAGATTCAAACTGTTTTTTCACAGTTTGGTCATGCCTCTGTCACTGCATCTATAGAATACGTACCATGCACTGTAAATCTGTGGGTAGCAAAAAAAAAAAATATTTAGAATTAAATAACGTTTGTGTTTTTTGTTTATTCACAATTTATTTACCCTGCATACCTCAGTAGAAATGCAATACCTCATTTTCAGTTGGGGTCCTGGTTTGTTTGTTTTTTACCCATTTTTAAAGCAGCTTGGCAAAATCAGCAGGCTTCTTGTGGAAGCTCCAGAGTAGGTTTACAGAAAGGAAGAGGAAAATGACACAGTGAATTGTGGACTACTTTTCTATGTGCCTCCTCCCAAACCTGCCTGCCCAAGGATATCCTCACAAAGACTGCATGCAAGGATTTAAATAGTATACCACAAATCCACATCACCCACTAATGCAAAGCACCATGGGACTCATATGCAAATAACCATGCAAATCCCCACACATGTACTTCCCATGATGCTCTGCATTAGGGAGGTTTGCAGAATTTGGTATTTCTTTGAAAATTGGCTTTGTTGCCAGTGCCCTTCTTCTAGGGTAAGTGTTCCTGCAATGCTGTTGCACTGAAGTGGTCTTTAAAATTACTTTTCTAGTTAGGGCTCACCTTGACCCAAATAAATGAAATCATGAGGCAGAGTTCTTCTGCTTCCGAGTTAACAAAAAAACAACAAAAAAAACTACACACTGTTGCAGTGGTGGGTGGTTCACTCACTGCCACTTCATGGAACTGCCATATACAAATTAATATTATTTACTGTACTCTGACCCCTGCTATAATGGCATAGCTTCACATATGTAGATTGCTTGCTCAGGTATTAATGTTAGCTCATATGCTGTCTGTTTACATGCTGGACTGTAACAGTTTAAGGTTTGGCCCATGGAATGGCAACAGGTGCAGGTACTTCTGCAAAAGTTGTTGATCCCCACCTTCTCACCATACCTTGATAACTGCCTGATGGCCACGCCAATACGCCTTTCTGCTGTTTTCTGCCACTCTGACCCTGCAACCCCACAAATTCATTGTCCACTTTACTGGAGAGTGTGGATCGTTCTCCTTACGCCCGTTCCTTCTGTTACTGTTGTCAGAGGTGCTACCTAACCTTTCCCCTGACTGCTGTGGCTGATGTCACCGAGTATTCTAAAAGAGAAGTGAAGGTGCTGGGGAGCCGGCTGTGTTGCCACCAACACACTGAAACTGTGATGGCAGCAGGGGTTGGCACATGGGATACGGCACTTTGAGCATGGTAAGTAAGTACTGTAAGTAAAACTTGATTTATAATACTGCCCTTCTCCGAATTCCCAGGGTGATTTACAACTAGGGTAGAATAAATCAACAAAACCCCAAATAAATACACAAAACTATGCAAATCTTCAGACTAATAAATAATAAATAAAACACAGCTGGGATAGAATCAATAGTGGAAGCCATAAGTCCCCAAATGCTTGGTTGAACAGATGCATCTTAAGATTCCTATTAAAGACCTCCACTGAGGGGGCCTTTCTGATGGCTATTAGGAGGAAATTCTATGACACTGGGACAACCACCTCAAAGGTCTGGTCTCCTGCCATTTGCAACCTTGCTCTTGGTACAGTCAAGAGGCCCAACTTGTAGGAGTGGAGAGAGTGCGACAGCATGGAAGGGTGCAGGAGATCTGTCAGGTAGCCAGGACCCAATCTATGCATCTTGCCATAGCCTGTGTGACCCTGAGCAAGCATGTGGCACTACTGCTGAATTTGTCCCTCACCCCTCCTCTCCCTGTTCCGGGATGACTGCTTTATGGCCATGCCAATATGTATATCTATCACTCCTTACTGGTCTTCTGCAGTGATCCAGTCACCCTGGAATCCTGTGACTTGTTTGCCCACATCCCTTCTGTTCAGTGGATCACCCATCCTAGTTCCATTCCCTTCCATTACTGCTGTCATTGGTGGTGTGTGTGTTGCCTATCCCTTTCTGCTGCCAGAATTAATAATTCAACTCACAAGTCTGTGACCCTGCAAGGAGTACTTTCAGCAGTTCTATCATGGCAGAGATACTGCTCCCTGCAACTCAGAGTGAATGTGCATGGGAGCTGCTGTGCATAACACAGCACCTCTGTCGGAATGTGTGGGTGAGTACAGGGGAGTTCAGACAGCACTCAGAGACTGCCCACGCAAGTACTCACTGCCATCCGTTTTCAGGGATTGTTACAAAGAGCCTTGTTGGGGAGACGCTGCTTTTTACCAACACCTTCCCATGGAACTATAACAGATGGCAGTACTACATTATGATGCATATATTTACTTGTTTCCTTCCTTCAGTAGGTAATATAAATATGGCTACCTACTAGTTCAGGTGAGGGAGTCATCTGCAGAGATGCACAGCTGGGGAAGGTGGAATACCTGCATAATAAAGGTAAGGAAGGAATCGCAAACAGTCTGAAGGCCTTGTGAAGAGAAGATAGAGGACTGTCTCAGAATCCAGGGGCTCAATGTCTGTTCTGATCTGTAAAATAAAACAGAAAATAGGTCAATATTGAGGAAGACGGCAGTTCTGGAAGTAGACAGAGTAGGGCAGCATTATCAGGGACTGAGGAAATGGTTAAAAAAAATGCAGAGAAGTACAACAAAAAAAGTTCACAGTAAAGTGAACTAAAACTGAAAGAAAAGTTGAAATAACAGAAAGCACAAATGTTGTAAAAATTGCAGTTGGGGGGGCCGGGATGAGTACCTTGCTCTTCTCTGCACCTGTTCGATGTCCCTGTTAAAATTATAGTTAGGCTGGTGGTCCATTGAGCTAGGACAGGGAGTATAGAACCCTACTTGTAAACCCATGATGCGAACCTTTACTTACAGTTGGGTTCCTCTGAAACAATATTCTTGGGTAGTACAGCACGTGCACAGCATGACCTGGTAGCCCATGTCAAGATGTCAACACGGCTTATGGAGCAACAGTCATCAAAACATTTTGAGCTGAAAAGAGGAAGCTTTGGCTCGGTGGCAGTAGAAAATGTATTGAGGCAGGATTGCTGTATTTGTGAGTAGAAACGGATTACTGGTCCAGTTAAAGAAACCAGTCATTTTTATTGTGTAAACTGCTGCATTTCCTCTTTTCAGATTAAATTGCTTTGATGACATGCCATTGCTTCATAAGCTGTACAGGTGCCTCTTGATGTAGACTATCGAGTCATGATATGACATGATGTGCCTCCCCCTCCCCACCAAATGGTTTGCAGATTAGTATGTGAAGGTTAAAAGAAATAATTCTACAGCCCCAATTCAGCCTTAGCCACATCATTGTCCAGATTGATCGCCTCCGGCAGGGGCTGGGTGAGGGTGTCTGCAGCATCTTAATGGGGCTGATTGGCATCCTAGGATGTCGGAAAATTGGGACTGGGGTGAGAAGGGGGCCACTGGATACCAACACGATTGGGACTGAGGTGAGAGGGGCCACTAAACAATGACACAATCAGAATCATGGTGAGGGGGGTACATTAGGTACCAACATGATTGGGACAAGGGTGAGGGATGGGGTTTGCCGGATGCTGACATGATTGGGATTGGGATGTAAGAGAGAGACAGTGACATAATTGGGACTGGGGAAAGGGAAGAAGCCACTAGACACAAGGGATTTCTTGAGTGATGGGTGTGCAGGAAAGGGTTGCTAGAGACCAGGGGCTTGAGGACTAGGGAGAGGGGACTGCTGGACCTGGGTGAAGGAGGTTGCTAGATGTCAGGGACTTAAGGATCGTATGGGGGAGGGGGGCCGCTAGACAGCAGAGACTTGAGGATCAGGGAGGGTGCACTACACCAGTGTGAAGGAGTGGGGTCACTAGCTGCAGAGGGAAGAAAAAAATGACATTAAGGGAGTGGTGGGACAGAGAGAGAGAGAGAGAGAGAGACAGAGAGGAAGTGCAGTAATGTCATGCATAGCAATGCTGTGATGAGATTGCACTGCGGAGGCAGAAGGTAATCTGCACTGGTTCCTAGTACCCACTTTCTGTCCCTGCTCCATCTCCTCTTCTATTTGCAACACACCAGCACTACTCTCACTATGCAGCTGTAAATATGACAAGAAGCATGCACCACTAAGTCTGATCTGACAGCTTCAGCACCATAAAGACCAACCATCTTCTCTTCCCAAAAGTAAGAAACCACACATCTGCTACTGGCACCCAGAGAGCAGCCTTTAGCCAGCATCACAGAAGATCCACAGAGCAACTCTAGCTACAGCTTTAAAAATGGTCATCTTTAAAAGGCATTGAAAACTCTGGTTGGGGACCGAGGGGAGGCACAAGATACCATGGATTTCTTGATTTGGAGGGGGGGATGATGCAAACACACACTTGCAGAAGGGATCATGACTGCTGGGAGCAAGAGCAAATAATTGGGACCAGGTAACTCAAAATGAACAGTGCAGCTTCTATTCTTGTATGACAACAGTAGAGCTGGTAGAAGAAAGAGGAGGGGGAGGAGTGTGAACACAGAGATAGACTGAGAAAAAGAGCAGGGATTCCATGCATATTAATGATGTGATAAACCCCACTGCAGGGACACACAATGTAATTAGTGTCGGATCCGGTGACGCATTTCCATGCTATCTCTCCTCCGCTGTTGGTAATACATCAGCATAGCTGTCAATATGCAGCCATATAAAGGTAGAATTAGCGGCAATCAGGCTGCTTAGTTGTATTTGGAAATCCTTTATAAGCAGGGAAGAGCAGTTTCTTGTCATTATACAAAACATAGTCGTCCACATTTAGACTACTGTAGTCTGTTCTGGAGTCTGTAATTAAAAAAAAAAAAGAGAGAACTTTTGGAAACAGTACAGCACTGAGTGACCAAATTCATCCCAAGGCTGAAAAGCAAACCATATGAGGAAAATATTGCAGAGCTGGGTCTGTTTACACTGCAGGAGAGGAGAACTAGGGGTGACTTATTGCAACTGTTTAAAATACTAAAAGACAATGAATTAATGTCAGAAACAGGTCTTGTATATACAGAACGAGACCTGCCATTAAGAACACATAGCAAATAAATCAAAATAGATCAGACAAAGAAGACTAGCAGAAAGGATTTTTTTACACAAAGGATAGTGACAGAATGGAATAGACTGGAAGTAGTGGAAGTGGAATCGCTAGCCAACTTTAGAAAAGATCGGATCAGTTGACCTGCTGGCACAGTGGTAGCACAACCCCTTGCAGCTCAGACTACCTGGGTTCGGAAGCTAACTCGGGTCATCGGAGGGTTGGCTGGGGAGGAGTCGCGCATCCATCAGACTGCTCTCCTCCTCCTGTGGGTGTGGGGGGGATGCAGATCTTCCCATGTGCCTGGCCTTAGAGTATCCCGGGAGAAGACAGTCTGAGGCTGCCAGAAGTGCACAGAGGTGTGGTGACTCTCGGTGCATATTGTGCAGGAGTGCACAACATGTATCATGATGGCATTGTATGTCCCTGCCTCCTGACATCGGTCGCCCACAGGCACCTCACCTAGCTATCCAGGCCCTGTCCAGTGCACCGGATCTTGTCTGATGGCAGAGGTTGGGGAACCCCGCCAATCCTGCTGGCCGGGGGGGGGGGGGTTAAGCCCTGAGGGAAAATGTGGACAGGTACGACCTGGAGGATGCTGGAGCAAGGGGCTGGGGTGACTAGCAGAAGAGGGCTGGTCGCACAGGGGCAGAAAAGCTTAAAAAAAAAAAAAAGAGTGGATCAATACATTCTGGGAAGAGGTCAAACATACAGTCCCACATGGAATGGAAGACAGTCTTGAAGGGCGTAAGCCTTCTTCTGTCTAGTACACCTAGTACTGATGCTAGTATGCTTTATGTATGGTAGCAAAAAGGAAGAAAATATAGTAGTTAGAAAACTGTAAATCATTTTTTTTGCAGAATATGTCTGATGTATATGTATGGAAGTCCAGAATGCACTTCCCCTGCTAGGGATGTGGAGGGAACATCTCTCCAAGGGAGGAGTTCTCACCATGAACATTTAAACTTAGCTTGGTCTGGAACAGCACACAAATATACCGGACACATACTTGTAGGCACACCACTGAATAAACCGTCTGGAGTCAGTAGCTAGTGCACTGAATACTTTTACTGGTCTTGGCCACAGCAGTTGCCGTTACGTCTCCAGCTTGTCATGGAGAATGCAGCCCTGACTGGAACTGCAAGGGTACTCCTTATACAAACACATCAACTGGTTTCAGATATGTACCTGTAACTGTAACTAGGATTCCCACCATAGGATTACAGGTGTCCCATTCTCACTGGGGGACTGAAGAGGTGACAGGTCCCAGCCTAACCTTTTTTATATGTTGCCATCCACCCACAAAGCAAAAGTCCCAGGGACACACGTTACTGGGGAATACAACTCCGAACCTCTTCACCCACATAGTTTCCTAGGTGTGGCAAGCTTCAGAAATGAAACCCTATATCCAGATATCATGCGGCAGTTTAACTCAGCTGGATCTGACTGTGTACTTCCAGTCACTTACACTGAACTTTGGCCTCGGCAAAGATGGGTTCAGTACTTGGAAGGGACCCCACACAGGAGCCTGACCTTGAATTAAGGGATGCTCTGGAGGTGGACATCCATCCACCCACCTAACCCCCTCTATAGATTCCAAAACACACACGATATTACTTCCAATGAAGAATAATTATTTCCAAACTTTAAGTGCCAGCAATGGTAAAGCAAAACCAGGGAACAAATGTATTGAATGTCTACAATACCCAACTGCCTCTGTACCCCCTTATGGTGCTCAGAATGCCGGCATTACGGCACCGGGTAATCAGGGTGCCAAATGCGGAATGCACCCCACCCCCAAGGTCTGCCCATCACTGGAGTAGGAATCTGTCAGTGGGCTACAGCCCCCACAGGGGGGGGGTGCAGAGTCACAACCCCACAAGAAACGTGATCAGTGACATTACCGATTGGTGCCCTAATTGCCCGGTGCCGGATCGCAGGAGAATTCGGATGTGGAACCCCCCGCACCAGCAGCCATAAACTTCAAAGGCCTTCAACTACCATGTCTAAAGATCTTTAGCAAATTTGCACTAAGCAGTTGGTGCAGTCACTTCCAGTGCTCTGGAATTCTCACTCTCAGTTTCAAACTCAGGTTCTTCTGACATTCCCACCTTTCGCCGGTGGTGTTGCACAAAGAAAAGTTACGCTCTGTGGAGGTTAAAACAGACTGTGGGCTTCAACTCAGACCCCAGCCCCGGGTCACCTGCATTATGCCTCAACATGCACGCACGCTCCTATGTCCTTTCCTTTACCTACAACCCCTCTTGGCCCCTAGGGAAAGAATGGAAATCTGGCCTGGAGCACCTGGAGTTCTTAATTATTTAGGACTCAACCTGAGGTGAGGATTTACTCACATATGGGTGCTAAACTCTGGAATAAAACTGCAATAACAGCTTTCAGTTTCAGTTTGTACCTACCTCCTCAGCCTTGCCGAGCGCCCTAGTGGTTCCACAGCAGGTGTCTTACAGGCTGCAGGAGACCAAATCCTCGAGGGACCTGCACCACTCCCAGACTCAGGCCTTTTGTCAACCCCCTTAAACCTGGCAAGCTCCTGATGGTCAGCTGCAGCCCGTGCCGTGCACAGCCACTCCTGCAGAAATTCAGGCTCAGTTCTTTAGCGGATAACCTTGACAGGGATTAGAAGCTGAGGACTGCTTCACGCCATCCTCTGAAATGATGGTTTTACAGATGGACGTATGTAATTTACTGCTTCAAGGACATACTTCCAAAAATTCCCCAAAGGGGTAGACTTGTAGAAGGCAACTGAATCTTGGAAAAACCCTAAGCTTTTATACCCTGGCTAATTTATTTTATTTATTTTTTCCAGAAATTGTGGCCAAAACTGGAACATTCTGACATGAATAACAGCAGCTTGCATCCTGAGTGAGACACTTGTTAAAGTATTTATCTCACATTTTCAAAGGATGGACACTCTAGATGTTACAAAAAACACAAGCTGCAAAGGATATGTTATGACTGAGCTTGGTTCCAAAAGAGAAAATGTAATTCTGAACATTTTATTGCTTTGGCAGCAAAACAGAAATAATTACTATTAATGCAAGCACCCCCTTCTCTTAAGGGAGGGGTCATTACATGTTTTTTTCTTTGGTAACCAGGTAAGGCACACTAGACCCAAGGCCTGTTTTCAGGGGCAACCCATTAAGTGACTTGCTAAGGGTCACGCATTATGCAAATGGAGGGTTGTGAGAATCAAACCCAGGTCCAGTGGATGTACCAAAACAAATTCACAGCTCATTACACTAACTTCAAGGCTATACTGCCAACCCAAATAAACAAAAACGTTCTCCTATTTTATAAAAAGTGCCATGAGATCTTTAACTTCCACTTGGGGAGTCCCACGAGATGGGCGGAAGTGAGTTTGGTTTAACAGCTCATCTGATACACCGTGCTCTCCTGCAGTGTCAGTGCTGGGTGTCAGGCAGACCAAGTGACGGGTGTAGGACCTGAACCATCAACTATCCGATCTAACAGATCTAGAGATGAGAGTGCTACCATCTGCACAGCTTCTCTGTTGTGAGAACCACTCACTGATTTCAGTGTACCTACAATAAATAGCACACAGCATGGTCAAACTTGTGGACATGTGGCAGGGAGAGGGAACCAGGGCTCAAAGTATTAAACAGTATTGCCTTCCACTGTTAAATATTAGCATGCAGGGTGACAGAACAACTATATAAAAAAATTATCTTTCAAAGTATTAATTTCTTGATAACACAGCTTGCCAGCAGATTAGGCAGGAGCCAGGCTGATAGGTGGTGATTGCGTACTGTATGGGAGCCTGTGTCTTTATCAAGGTTTTTAACATTTTTGTACATAGCCCTTGGGTTCAAAAGTGAACAGGACAATCTCTGGAGAGCATATATTAAGACTACCCCTCCAAAACGAATGAGCTGATCTTCAGTGAGAGCTCCCTGGGTGTACTAAGAGCAAAAATGAAGTCCCTACAGCTGCTGGCCACACTGGGCACGGTCTGTCTGTTAATCCACAACTCGAGGATCTCAGCTGCAGGTAAGTGAAGAAAAACAGCTGTATTACTTTACTGCTGTAGTTGGCTTTGATTGTTCTGAACTAAGCAACAAAAAAAGGTTCTCTCAGAATTTTAGTTGAGGGCCGGCCTGCAAGGGAGAAGGACTGAGCATCTCGGGGGTAGCAAGCTCCATCATGCTACAAACCCTGGGCGACCACTGATGGTGGTGCATCCCAGAACCACTTAATATGGGAGATTTGTATTTATTTATTTGTATTTTTTTTTTATTTAGTTTTTGTTGACCGGGTAAGTGCACTAGACAAATCCTGCCTATTTTCTGGCATGGGGTAGGGCCGTACAGATGAATGCCAACTGACCTTGAACCAGATGAAACTGTTGGTGGTATTTATTTTAGTGAATGAGGGAAATTTGGCCAGGACATCGGGGAAACTCCCCTACTCTTTTCGATAAATGCCATGGGATCTTTAACATCCACCTGAACCACCACCAATCCAGGCAGATGGGACCTCAGTTTAACATCTCATCTGAAAGACGGCACCTCAGAAGTGCAGCACCCTCTCATGCTGCACTACAGTGTCAGTACTGGGATATTAACCCAAGTGCCACGTGGGAACTGAACCCACAGCCCTTTGATCTCGGCCTCGGTGGTGGTGGGCTACCTACTGAGCACTGACACTGACAGTTGGGGGTTGGAGGCAGACTAGTATACTCCTTCACTGCCACCGCTCTGAGGTGTCGAGGGGGTTGCTACAGGGGTATGCTGAAGAACTGCCCAGATTGATGCAGGATGATGCATCGACCCCTCGCAGCCCTCCCCCCACCACTTACTGGGCACCTTGCCTCTGTCTGACCATGATGTCTGGAGGGGCTTGGGGAAACCCCCTATGGCCCCACCACAGTGGCAAGCTGTTGAGGAATGGGGGTAGGGTGATAAGTCCTAGAGATGTTGGGTTATGGGGCAGGGGGTTGTTAGAGGATAGGGGGGCTGGGAGGAGAGAGGCAATAAAAAAATTATTTGACCTTTTTTTCTTCGCCCCTTAAACCACACCTTAAAAAAGCAGGGTTCTCCTCTGTGTCTTACACCGCTGGGGCATGCATTAGAATGCTTTAGCACATGCCCTGTTGAGTGCTATTGCTTACTTAAGGCACATCCCGGAGTAGCTTATAAAATTGCTCACTTCCTTTGTGTATTGTATGTAAAATGAAACATTTTTCATATGACTTTATTTTACATAAAATCATTTGTTTTATTATGTTTAAAATAGCAACATCATAGAAACATACACATCAATTGTAGAAAGAGATCACTGGTCCATCCAGTCTGCCAATAAACTCTAACAAACCCAGAATCTATTGTCGATACAGGGTTCTAACCCACACTATCCACACCCGTACTCCCCGCCCTACCGCTGTCTCCCTGAGCAACTGCTAAGCCTTTCTCTCTGTCCCAGCCATGTTTAACACCACTGATCGTTTTGTCACCCACCACATCAGCTGGCAGACTGTTCCATGGCTCAAGCACCCTTTCTGTAAAATAAAACTTTCTCACTTCCCTCTTAATACCCCCCCCATCGGTTTCCACTCATGCTCCCATGTTCTTGATCCACTACTTATGCTAAATACAGTAGTTCCTTGCATTTTACCACGTTCATTCCGTTCAGGAATTTGAATGTCTCCATCATCTCTCCCCTTTCTTGTACCGCCTCCAGTGAGTACATGTTAAATGCCTAGAGCCGATTCTGGTGAGATCTGCCCTGCTGTCCCTGAATCATTTTGGTCACCCTATGCTGTATTGTCTACAGCCTATACTTATCATTCCTTAGTTGAGGACTCCAGAATTGGGCACAGGACTCCAGGAGGGGGCTTCACCAGTGAGCTATAGACAGGTAGTGATACCACCTTCCTTCTGCTGTCAGTACCCCTTCCTGTACACCCCAGCATCTTGTTTGCATTACTGTAGGCCTTATTACACTGTTTTGATTGTTTCAGGGAATCACTACTGATGATCCCGGGGTCTCTTTCCTCAGAACGTGTGAGCAGCTTTACCCCCCTCCCCATCTCAGTGTTCTGTCCTTGGGTTCTTGTTCCCTATGTGCATCACCTTGCACTTTCTGACATTGAATTTCAAAAGACCAAAGGTCCATCTAATCTGCCTGGAGTTCCCCATCTGCCCCGGACCTTTGGTTCATAGGGGAGGTTTTATCCTTCCTGATCCATCCCTCTACTCCTCTCCATATTACTACTGACCTGAGCAACCACCAGACCCTTCACTGTGTCCCAGCCAAGCTTGAAACCATTTATGGTCTTGACACCCACCACCTCCTTTTACAGACTGTTCCATGGCTCTACCACCCTTTCCATAAACTAGAACCTCCTCACATCTCTTGTAAATCTCCCCCCTGCCAGTTTCCATTCATGACCTACCCCATCACAGAGCTTTGTTTCATCTGCAAAAAGATACAACTTCCCTTGATGCCCTCTCCAATATCACTGATGAACATACTGAAGACAGGACACAGGACAGATTCCTGGGGCACCACACTCATGACCTCCCTCTCTACCAATTTGACCCCGTTTACCACCACCCTCTGCTGTCTCTCCTTCAGCCAGTTTCCTACCCATCTATCTCCCTTGCCATGCCCAGATCTTCCAGTTTTTCAGCAATTTTCTGCATGGCACCGAGTAGAAAAGCCTTGCTGAAATATTATATATGCAAACACATTACAGTTATACATAGGAACATGAAACAGTCCCTGTTTCGTAGGTAATGAGGCTTTCTTGCCTTGGTAATGGGATCCATCACCTGACTGGGACTGTAAAGTTAGCGCCAAGGACTATTATTACACATTTATTTAAAACAAACTCTTATATTGCTACAGTCTGTGGTCTCTCTCCTTAATGTAACCGAGAAGAAAAAAATGACATATTATTCAAGTTGAATAAATCTAGAGTTAATGGATAATCTTGCACTAATATGATTTGGTGGATAGGACATATTTATGTAGAGTACATGTTTATTTAGTACACTGTGTAGTAGACCTTATTCTTGAGATGGCCCCTTCTTGCTATTGTTTTTAGCTTAGGCCTTGTTTATCTATTTATAGGACTGGTTTAATTTATTGCTGAAATGTTTACTGTTTATTATTTTGTTATGTACGGTGCCAGAGCCTCTGGGATTGGGCGCCTGGAAAAAGAAAATTTGCCTTGCCTTGCCTCACTGGAAACAGGGGAGGTACCCAAAGACTGGAGGACAGCAGATGTAGTCCCCTTATACAAAAGTGGGAACAAAGAGGAAGCAGGGAACTACAGACCAGTCAGCCTCACCTCGGTAGTGGGGAAGATCATGGAAGCACTACTGAAGGAGAGATTGGTGGAACATCTGGTTGTCAATGGACTACAGGACCCAAGGCAGCATGGTTTCACCAGGGGGAGGTCATGTCAGACCAACCTGGTTGAATTTTTTGACTGAGTGACTAGGGAGGTGGATCAGGGGAGGGCAGTGGACATGGCCTATCTGGACTTCAGCAAGGCCTTTGACACTGTGCCACATAGAAGACTATTACACAAACTGGGGAATATGGGTGTGGGCAGGACAGTAGTGTGGTGGGTAGGTAACTGGCTGGGTGGCAGGACACAGAGGGTGGTGGTAAATGGCTGTCACTCCACAGAGGAAGAGTGACCAGTGGGGTACCACAGGGATCAGTGCTGGGACGGTCCTATTCAACATCTTCATCAGTGACATGCTGCAGGATCTAGAAGGCAAAATTTCACTGTTTGCTGATGACACAAAGCTCTGTAACAGAGTAGACACACCAGAGGGTGTAGACAGAATGAGAAGTGACCTGCAGAAACTTGAAGAATGGTCAGGGGTTTGGCAGTTGAAATTCAATGCAAAAGTGCAAGATAATGCATATAGGGGCACAAAACCCTGGCACAATATATCAGTTGGGGGTGAGGATATAGCATGCACAAAGCAGGAAAGGGATCTTGGGGTTGTCATCTCTGATGACCTCAAGGTAGGAAACAGTGTGACAAAGCAGCAGGTAAAGCAAATAGGATGCTGGGATGTATAGGCAGGGGCATCACCAGCAGGAAAAGGGAGGTCATAATTCCGCTATACAAGACACTAGTGAGGCCCCACCTGGAGTACAGTGTACAGTTCTGGAGACCATACCTACGTAAGGACATAGACAGGGTAGAGAAGGTTCAGAGGAGGGCAACAAACAGAGATATGTAAAATTTAAATGTATTTTTAAAAAATTGTAATGACATGGCCTGTCGACCAACAAAGTGATAACCGAACTGAACCGGACTGGGCATTGTCAGCGTTTTAATGAATGGTCAGGTGACATCTCTTAGCCAATTAAGTTTCAGTGTTTTATCCTTGCTATTTTATAAATGACTTTAATCTCACAAACGGAGCTGCACAATTCTGGCGCAGGTAAAACCTGCAGGATGAGAGGGAGTCAAATTATTTATTGTCATGCAAAGTCTTCAATAATAAACAGCAAGGAGGAATAAACACAAACATTTTAGGAACTATAAGCAGAATTCTTTCTAAATATTATAGTTGTAAAGGTTTTCCTGGACAATGGAAAATCATTTTAAGGAAGGGCTAACAATTAAGGGTAAACTTTGAACAACCTAATATTTAGATGCAGTTAAGTTTTTTTCAGTATTTCTCACCTGTTTATTTATACTGTAACACCGTTTGTGGGAAGGGCTATTGGTACAGTGACAGTGCTGTTGACCAGTTTCAGGAACGAGCTCAAGTTGTCCAAACTACAGCAGGGAGAGGTGGTTGGAGTGTCCCAGTGGGTGCGCTCCTCCAGTGGGGCATGTGGATTACTGGGATCCACAGTGTGAGCACCTGCTAGTGGCCCTAGGGGGCCCAACATGGCATGGAATGGCAAGGGGAAGGGGTAGAAGCAACCAGTTTCTACACTTAACTGTTGCATGCACACTGCAGATCTCTTGTACCACAGTCCCAGGTGATGAAAGGCTCCTCTCCTGGTCCAGATGACATGTCAGCAGACATCATCCTATTCATGAAAGAACACTTGTGTTTGCCCCTTAAGATAATATTTGAAAAAAGCATAAATTCAGGTCAAGTGCCAGCCGATTGGAGAAAAGCTAATGTTATCCCGTTGTTTAAAAAAGGTGGCAAACGCTCACTTGACAATTATCGTCCTATCAGTCTCTCCCCCATTCTTGGTAAAATATCAGAGAGAAAATTATCAAGGATGGACTTGTTTTGACCCAACAGTAATCGATTCTAGCCAACACGGCTTTGTTAAGGGCCGTTCATATGCAACCAATTTAGTGAGCTTTTATAATTTCATTAGTGCCAGCCTTGATAAAAAAAACTGAGCGATGTGGTCCTGTTGGATTTTAAAAAAGCATTCGACTCTGCACCTCATTGGGCACTAATCCAAAAATTGCAAATTCATAACATCAATCCTCGGTTTGTACATTGGATAGCCAGCTGGTTGAATGATAGAAAACAGAGAGTTGTTGTTGATGGCCACAGGTCAACTTGGCAATCAGTTGAAAGTAGGGTCCCTCAAGGATCGGTTTTAGCACCAGCTATTTTTCAAATTTTCATCTTTGATTTGTCACACAACATTCAATGTAATATTTCAAAATATGCGGATGATTGCAACATTTCTAATATTTGCAGTTCGTCTGCAGATTATGAGGCTATACAAAAGGACTTAAATACTTTGGAGGCCTGGTCCACCAAATGGAATTTGAAGTTTAACACTTCTAAATGTAGCATTATACGTTTCGGTAAACACAATCCAAAAAACAGTGCTGTTTGTACAATGAAGTGCTCGCTAATAAGAACAACGAAAGAGATCTTGGTATCATTATTGAGTCAGATTTAAATTTTGACCTCCATATTATAAATATTATCAGTAACGCTAATAGAATTTGGTAGGCTATAAGGCATAATATAACTTCTAGAGATCCATGTATTCTATTATCACGTTATCAAGCCTATGTTAGACCATATTTTGATTATGTCTCTCAACTATGGAACCCTTTTAAGCAGAAAGACATAAACAGAATAGAAAAACTACAAAGAAGGGTAACAAAATCAATTATTCTTGATAAGACCCTTATCTATGAGGAAAAGCTATCAACATTTGATCTAATGTCTTTGGAACAGCGACGACTTAGAGGGGATCTTTTATTTACATCGGACATTATAGAGAACATGGATTTAACATTAGAATGTAGAATTCAAACAGATGTCTGTCAATACTAGAGGCCATCCACTCCAACTGACGAGAAGCAAATTCTATTAAAAAAAAAAGGGGCCTACTTTTTCTCACAAAGAACTGTTGGTCCCTGAAATAGTTTGCCATCATTCGTTATTATCAGTCAAAATAAAAATACATTTAAAAATAGGTTGGATAGCTTTTTTTGAGTACAAACAAACCTTTAACCTACTATATGTAATCATAGGAGTTAGATGGGCTAATTAGCCTTTTGCTCCTCACCTATCCTTAGTACGAATCCTTAGTACGAATCCTTAGTACGAGAGCAGCAAGGAGAAAAGCAGCCACCAGCAGGAAGCAGATCGCCCGCTGCAGGTCCCACACTACTGACTGGGCTCACCTCCATGCTGGATGTGGGCTCTGGAGGGTTCTGACCTGCCCCAAAGGTCCTGTCATGGGGGTACTCCATAGAGGCTCTTAGTAGATTGATAAGCCTTGGAGAATATGGGAGCCCGGGGCTGGGAGGTGAGGAATGGAGCAGAGGGATGAGTGGGAGTACAAGGAATAAATACAAATGTAGTATTTGCATTAAATCAATAATATTAATGATAAGTTTATTTTTAAGGCACCTTTCAAAATGTCAAGGCACCTAACAAATTTTAAAACATCAATTATCCAATTCAATAAATCAAGGTCTTTGCATCTCTGATACTGGCATTCACACGACCCCTGCTGCCCATCCATGGAACCCCACACTGTGGCTGGCAAGTGAGATGCTTGACCTCCATGGAAGATGGGAGTGGGCTGTGCAGCATTCGCACGCACCTGCTACCCAGCCCTGGAACCCCATGCTGGGGTTGCAGGTGAGACGATTGGCTCCCAAGGAAACTGGGAGTGGGCCATGTGGCATCCACACGCTCCCTGCTGCCTATCCCTGGAACCCCATGCTGGGGATTGCAAGTGAGGTGATTGGCTCCCAAGGAAGCTGGGAGTGGGCCATGCAGAATTCACCTGGCCCCTGCTGCCCATTCCTGGAACCCCATGCTAGGGCTGGCAGGTGATGAGTTTGGCACCCGGGGAATCTGGGAGTGGGGCACATGGTATTCACACTCCCTCTGCTGCCCATTCCTGGAACCCCATGCTGGAGCCTGCAGGGTAGGCATTTGGATCCCAGGGAAGGTCACAGTGGGGCACGTGGTATTCACTTCCTCCACTACCCAACCTTAGCTGGTCTGCCGTCCCACCTAGAGGACATGTGCAGCTGTAGTTCTTATAGGCAATGATGTATGAGAAAATGCCACCCACACACAGATATGCACACAAGGTGGCTGTAGGTAAGCCTTAAAGGTTGGACCTTAAAGTCTGAGGCCAAGGTCACATCAGCTGGCCTGTGAACTGATGCTGCAGTAAAGTCTATCTTTCTGAGGCAGAATTTCTGACCCCCCACCCACACACACCATCCAGTCTTCTTTTGGGGCAGAAATTCTGCCAGGGGAGAGAACAGGAGCACAGACAGAGCAATGTGAGTGTCCAGGTGCTCTACATGAAAGGGGTCGGGGGACCGGCACGCCGGCGCAGCGGTAGCACTACTGCTCGTAACACTGGCAACTCTGGTTCATGAATGAGCCTGGGAGCTGGAGGTCTAGATGAGGAGGAGGAGGAGGAGGAGGCTAGAACTCCTGCTGGCTGCATGCCTTCTCCAGGGAGGGAGGAGGGGGGGGACAAGGCTCAGTGCTTGGCTGGCCTCTGGTGGAAGCTAGAGGTACAACCAGCACCAGCCATACTAAGTAAGGGGGAGGAGCATGAAGGATGTCGGTGTTAATGCCTTGCCATTCGGGTGCGAGTCACGCTCCACAGGGAAACACAGAAAATCATCCTCCTGCGTTCCAGGGAGATGGAGCGCTGGCACTGATACTCAACCTCTACTTCCACGGTGGCCTGACGGAACACAGAATATTTGAGGTGTGCAGGCCCCACCTCATCTCCATCTGGGGGTAACCACGGCTTGATGGGGGAGCACTGGGAGGTAAGAGGGGGACGAGATGCCTTGGCGACTCCCGAGGAAGCAGAGCACAGGGGGCTCAGGGAGGAGAGTAAAGAGGAATTTAAAAAAAAAAAAAAGAAAGGGGTTGAGGAAGTGCATCCCTGCACAACTAGTATAGTTTCAGTAAGCCTACTGCTCAAAAAGTCTTCTCCAGATTTTGACAGGGACCGCAGACTTCAGGATAGGCTGTGTGATAATTTGATTTCTTTAAGAGTTTTTTTTTTTTATGGTTTGGGAATAAAATGAAGAACCAATCCTTTCTTATTTTTGTTTTTAACAGCATCCGAAGAGGAAAAGAATCCTTCCTTCTGGAATGAAAAGGCGAAGACAGCACTGAACTCTGCTCTGAACCTGCAGCCCATCAACCACCAGGCCAAGAACCTGATCCTGTTCCTTGGAGATGGTAAGTACAGCTAATGTCTAGACTTGACACATATCCTTGCAAGACTATATGGTTGAGCAGCGCACCCCTTCAGGTTGACACCCCCGATGGCGAAACATGAAAAAGGACCATTATGGCAACAGTCGCTGTAATGGTCCTTTTCCGTGTTTCGCTTTCCCTCAGTGTTCTGCCCCCGACCTGGACCAACTCCAACCTGGAGTTGATAATCCTGAAGTCCGGGGGGTGCGGGAGCGGGGGAGAGAGCCCCCCACATGGGGGTGTGTGAAAACACTTGAGACTGGGCGGCACAATACCTGTGTCAGTACTGTGCTGTCGCTGTGCGGGAGGTCGGCATTTTCACTGTCGACGTCCCTTGGTGCTTCCATGGTTGAGAATGGCTAAAGCCTTAACTTGAAGGTAATGTGGGATTTTATAGTCCCAATGTGAGGCGATAAGGACTTCCAAATTTTTAAAGGCCTTGAAGCCAAAGGCTTTTTGCCCCTTAGTCACACATTCAATATTGGCTCCTACCAAATTAGACCAAGACAGGGGAGAGGTCTGATCACGTTGCTTCACCCCAAATTAGGCGTCCGTATCCTCCCTATTTTTAACTATGCAGACGTAATCTACAGTGCAGCCCCTCCTTCCACCCCCGCTAGACTGGACACCCTTTGCAATGCCTTCTGTTGCTTTGCTACTAACTCTCCCCCCAATCACTACTCCCTTTATGCCACTCTTTCTATCACCCCACTACCCTCGCATCACCTTTCTCCCTGCTCCTCCCTTATTGGTAAATACTGGTTCTCCTCCCTTCCCTCCCATCTATCCTCTCCCCCTCCTCCTACCCCCTTCATTCTAGAGACTCCCATGCCTTCTCAGTGCCATCCCCTCACTCTAGGGCTGCTATAGCTGCCTTCTCCCACTGTCTTCCGTCCCTATGGAACAAGCTTTCTCCTGCTGTCCTCCATGCCACATCCCTACTATCCCTAAAGCGGTTGCTAAAGACAGCCCCCCCACTACTTGTTCTTGTATCTCTCCCCTCTAACTCCCTCTCCCCTCTCCCCCACCCTTCTTCTCCCTGCCACCCTTCCTCACTCCTAACGTTTCTCTCACTCCCTCCTTACACTCTCCTCCCCAGAGAAGTGTGTACCCGTACTCGAATTCTACCCCTCTGTCCCCCCTCCCCTTGTACGTTGTAAATCAGTAAATGACACCAGTGCACTGTGCTGCTGCCTTATTACTCTCATTGAATTCATACCAATATCATTGTGCAGATACTTGTAGGTCTTGATCATGGCACCACTTTCCCTCTCTTCCCCAAAGGGTGTACATGTTCAGGTCCTGCACCCTCTCCTCGTATGCCCTGCCTCCTAGTCTATGGACCATCCTGGTTGCCCTGCACTGTACTGCTTCTGTCTCGTCTCAGTCTGTTCTCAGGTGTAGACTCCAGTACCTTGTGCAGTACTCCAGCTGTGGTTGCACCAGTGACCCCACCACCAGTACTGTACACTACTCACAGCGAGACCGACCATGACCTAAGAAAAACAGAAAACTTCAAAGAACAGGATTGAGATGGTTGTACTGTATTTTTTCATGGGGAGGGGGTTCTTTAAATCCCAGTCTCTACTAACAGAAAGGCTGTGTCGCACAATCCAAACACTACTGCTTGTGCTGCCAGCATTTCACCATAGAGGGGCAGAAAAGGCCCAGACATACAGAAATACTTTGTATCTGAAAGTGACAGTTTTGGTTGGAGAATTCCCTTCAGGGTTTCCCTTTTATTGCGATTAAAATCAGATTTTGTCTCTCTGCAGAGAAACCTGTGGTGCAGCCATGCAAGCAGAGCATGATCAAAGTTTGACCCGAGGCTGTTAGGGAGGGAAACCAACTGCACTGGGGGTGGGGTGGGGTGGGCGCAGTTATCAGAGAATTTATCGGTTGAGCTAGACAGGCATCCATTCAAGTAATTTTAATGAAAATGAAGGATTATCTCGAGTGGCTCCAAGCTGTGAACTGGGATGCTATGCTGGGCTTGCTTTGCCAGTTTAGTGCAGAAGGGGAAAGGAAGAGACAGATGTTCTGATTTATGCGAAGTAGAAGCTAAAATTCCTTCACAGAGTAACTTCTAAAGATCCAATTCTGTTTATAATAGTAAATCCTCAGCTCAAATCCAGTGAATTAACACGGAGGCTTTGCCAGCATGCCGCGGCATCTTACTCTTCTTATAACCCTAAGAGGGCCCCCATGATGTGCAGCATTAGAAAAAGTTGAACGTTCTACTTTTGAAACGAGGGTGTCTGCTTCTTATAATGAGAATCTTGTTAAGTTTAACGACATGTTTTGTTACACTATGTTGGTCTTCCATACAGCTTTATTCTTCCTCGTAGTGTCCATTAGGGATACACCTTCTTCCTAGGGATACACCCTGTTCCCAGGGATATGCACCATTCAGGATTGGAATATAACGTGTCCCCAGGGAGTTGCCCCCTTTCCAGAGATATACACTGTTCCCAGGGATAGAACCTATTCCCAAGGATTTACCCTCCTCCCATGGATATACTATATTCCCAGGAATATACACTATTCCCAGAGATGTACTCTAGTCCCAGGAACATACACTGTTTCCAGGGATATACCCTATTTCCAGGGATACACCCTGTTCCCAGTGATATAACCTAGTCTCAGGGCTTTATATTGTTCCCAGGGATATACCCTGTTCCCAAGGATATACCCTATTCCCAGGGATATACACTGTTCCCAGAGATATACCCCATCCTCAGCGATATACACTGTTCCCAGGGATATACCCTGTTTTAATGGATACACTGTATTACCAGGAATACAAGCTATTTATGGGGATATACTTTGTTCCCAGGGATACACCCAAGTCCCAGGGACATGCACTGTTCCCAGGGATAAACCTTATTCATAGGGATACAACCTATCCCCAGTGATATACACTGTTCCCAGGGATTTACTCTATTCCCAAGGATATACCCTACTACCGGGATGTACGCTGTTCCTAGGGATACACTCTATTCCCAGGGATATGCCCTGTTTCCAGGGATTTACGCTGTTCCCAAAGATATATCCCCTGGCAGGGATTTACCTTGTTCTCAGGGATACACCCGGTTCCCAGGGATTAACCCTGTTCCCCCCCACATCCACCACTGCTCCCTTTCCTTCCCCTTCCCTCCCTTGAGCCTTGCTCACTGTGCTTCCTTGATCTCTAAATACTGGCTTGGTTCCCTCCCCTCCTACCTTGCTTACCTTCTCACTGCTCCCCTACCATTCCCTACCCCTTCACAGCTCTGACTCTCGCTCTCTCACACTTCCCTCAAGGAACTCTACTACTGGTCAAGCTGCCGTCTCCTTCTGGTTCTCCAAACTTTGTGGTTCTCACCATTCTGTCATTGCCCTACCCTTTCCCACCACTTATTCGTCACTCTCCTCCGTGACTTCACCACTCACTCCTGCTGTTACTCCTGATACTGGACCCAGGCCTGTTGCCCTCCACCCTTCAACGCCTGCTCCCTCAGTTGCTCCCCCACCCTGCACCTACATAAGTGCAATCCCTTTTTCCACCCTCCCTTTCCCACAACCACTGGCCCCCTTCCTAAACTCAGTCTCGCCTTCCGCACACTGCAAATGTTATCCTCCAGCACTTTATTGTACTGTAATGTAGTGTACTTACACAGAACCTGTGTCCTTGCACTGTTGTTATTTATAATGCTTACTCGCCTATGTGTATTAATTGTATTTTATTGTACTGTACTGTAATGTACTTACACAGAACCTGTGTCCTTGCACTGTTATTTATAATGCTTACTCGCATATTTGATAGATAAACAGATATTTTATTTATTAAGCTCCCAATTCCATGGACTCTGGGCGCTGTACAATACAAATCAACAACAGAGTACATACAAGCAGCAGTTCAACACAAACTTAAAATTCTATCCATCCCATTAAAACCAAACTCAATCATTAAAAGCCTGCTGGAACAGATTTGTTTTTAATGCTTTCTTAAAGGCTTCTACTGAGGGGGCCTCCCTTAGATAACCAGGAAGGGAGTTCCACAGAGTGGGTGCCGCCACTGAAAACACCCTGTCCCCAGAATGCCACAGCCCCACTCTGGGAACTCCAAAGAGGCCTCCCCCAGCAGAACGGAGTGCCCGTGGTGGACGGTAGGGGGCAAGAAGATCTTTCAGATAGACGGGTCCCCTTTCATGTAGGGTCTTGTAGGTCAGCAGCCCTACCTTGAAGACAGTCCTCCACCTGACTGGTAGCCAGTGCAGTCCGCAGAGGACCGGGGTGATATGATCACCCCATCTTGCCCCAGTCAGTAATCTTGTTGCCGCATTCTGCACCAGCTGTAGCCTGCAAAGGTTGCCCCCAGATAACCCTAGGTACAGGGCATTACAATAGTCCAGCCTGGAAGTGTCAAATGCATGTACCAGTGTGGTCAGATCCTCTGGAGGGATCAGGGCTCGGATTCATGCAATGTTCCTAAGATGATGAAATCCACTCCTGATGACGGACGACACCTGAGCATCAAGCGTCAAATCATCATCCAGGATCACACCCAAATCCTTCACCTGTCTAGATGGAGTAAGAGGAACACCCCCCCAACACAAGGCCAGGGGGTAACCCCTCATAACGCCCTCCGCCCCGGCGAACTGGATCCACAACAAGTACCTCTGTCTTGTCTAGGTTAGGCTTAAGCCAGTTTTGAGTCATCCAAGCCTGGATCTCATCGAGACAGCTGTTAAATACAGAGTCCGACACCTGGGTATTGGGTGTAGAGGAGAGGCACAGCTGGGTATCATCTGCATAGCAGTGAAAACCCAGCCCATACCGCCTGATAATGTCCCCCAGTGGCAGCATGTACACCGTGAATAACAAGGGTGACAAGACCGAACCTTGCGGTACCCCACAGCACAGAGGCTTCAGGTTAGATGAGGCTAACCCCATCATCACCCTCTGCACTCTGCCTGTCAGGTATGACTTGAACCAGTTGATGACATTACCAGACAAGCTACAGCAAAACCGCAGGTGATCAAGTAGCACCTCATGGTCCACAGTGTCAAACACTGCAGAGAGGTCCAGGCGGACCAAGATGGTCCGGTCTCTCCTGTCCCTCACCACCAGGAGGTCATTAAGCACCCTCGCCAGGGTGGTCTCTGTACTATGCCCCACACGAAACCCAGACTGGTAAGGCTCATAGGTGGAGGAAGAGGCAAGATGTCTCTCGAGCTGCATGGCCACCACTTTTTCAATAACCTTCCCTAAAAATGGGAGGTTTGAGACCGGCTTGTAATTGCTGAGGCAGTCAGGGTCCAAAGAGGGTTTTTTCAAAAGGGGTCTAACCAAGGCCTCTTTCAAGGCCATTGGGAAGACCCCACTACTCAAGGAACTCCAGACAACCCCAGCAATCACAGGCTCAACCAGGTCCAAACATCCAATCAAAAGTCGGGTCAGACCTGGGTCCAGTTCACACTGGGTTGGCCGCAGCTTCAAGATTATTTTCACCACCTCTTCCTCCACCCCAACCAGCTCAAACTGAACCCATTTGTATTAACTGTATTTTATTATACTGTAATGTACTTACACAGAACCTGTGTCCTTGCACTGTTATTTATAATGCTTATCTGTTATTTATAATGCTTACTCGCCTATGTGTAACAATTGTATTTTTTTGTAATGTATTGTACTTACACAGAACTCACATCCTTGCACTGTTATTTATAATGCTTACTCGCCTATGTGTAACAATTGTATTTTATTGTAATGTATTGTACTTATGCAGAACTCACATCCTTGCACTGTTGTTATTTATAATGCCTACTCACCTATGTGTATTAATTGTATTTTATTGCACTTAACTTTATTTGTATTACATAGAAATGTAGAATTTGTCAGCAGAAAAGGCCTGCTTGGCCCACCCAGTCTACGCAGATGGTCCCTGCCTGAAAAGGAAAGGGGAAATTGTTTAACCAGGAAAAGCACACTAAGCCAGAGTTTGTTTCCAGGTGTGACCTGGGAACACAGGGAAGTTAAGCAACTTCCTCAGGGTCACACAGTATGCAAGTGGGGGCTGATGGGATTCAAACCCAGGTCTCCAGGTTTGCAGCTCAGTGCCCTTAACCACTATGCTATATTGCCTCCAATGTCCTAATCTGTCTCTGTGGACCCTAACTGGTCTCCAGTGACCCTCCCTTCTCCCTTAGTGTTTACTAATACTCCCCTATGTCTATCCCTGGCATCTGCAAGTAAGAAACAGCTCGGCTACCCAGTCTCCACACTAGTAAAAAGGCACACATGCTGTGTTCAGGCTAAATCATTTATTGTTAAAAGTCCAGCACAGGGATGCCAGATGCGCCCTCCTGTAACACCCTCCTGGGCGCTCAATCCTCCTCCTGCCAGCCAGTCCCCGAAGACTCGAGCTTCTTCCTGAACTCAGGTGACTGGCATCATGAAATGGATCCATATTTCTGTTAAAAAAGTTAGTTTAAAAAATACTTTATAATAATATTGCTGACTGATGGTGTGACCTACTTGCAGACAGGGATTATGTACTGCGATATCTTCCTGGCTGAATTTGGTCTCAGCCAATCAGATTTGAGGATTTTTGACAATCCATTTCTTATACACAGTACAGAAAAATACCTTCCCAGACCAACATTATCTGAGGCCCGGGAGCGGTGTCAGAGTACTGACTTCTAGGCTTGCTTTATCTGGACCTCTGCCCTGTCCCTGTTCTGCAATAGCTCAGACTGACCTGCAACGGGTCCTGCATGGCCTGCAGTTAATCGCCAGATATTTTTTTATTTAGGCATGGGAGTGTCGACTGTATCCGCAACAAGAATCTACAAAGGACAGCTTCAAGGGAAAAGTGGTGAGGAGGAGGTTCTGGCCATGGAGAAATTTCCCTATTCTGCGTTGTCGAAGGTAAGGAGAAAATCACAGACTATAACCAAGGGGGCACATGCAAGTGGAGCTGGGACACTCAGCGTGTGACAGTCTTCTTTGGAGACAGACGTTGAGAAAGGGGAGAGGGTCATGATGAGCAGTGTCCCTCACAGCAGTCTTTTGTTTTTTTTCCCCACCTGTGTTTCTTGACTCAGTCACCTCGACCAACCATTATCTGGACTGGTCTCCCAGTCCCGACATCCCTGGGACTTACCTTCTCTGTGATCTACCTGCCACAGGACCAGGCTGGAGGTGCCCAATCACTGGTACAGGGCCTGCGAGTGTCGTGCAATCACCATGCTGCAGTCGGAGAGTTTCTCCGTCTGTGCAGTGATGCAGATATGTACTCCACCTCTACGGACATGCCCCAGCATCTGGGTATGGGGTCCCCCTCCCTTGCTGTCCCACATTGCTGCCACCTAGATTCTTCTAGGCTGCAGTGGAATCGCAGGATAGGCATTCCCCCCCTACAGGCATTCAATTCTCCCTCTCCTGGCCAGCCCCCCGAATGACCTTGGTCTGTTCTGAACCCCAGGTCACCAGTGCAACAGGGGACAAGCCAGCAGTGCCTCAACCCACCACACCACTGGCCTGGCTCCCTCATCGCAGTCTTAGCACACCTGGGTGAATGGGCAGGTCACATGACCTGGGGTTCAAAGAAATTTCTGCCACTGGTCATTTTTCTGCTGTATAGTGCCAAAGTCCATAACATTGACATGTGCCACCTCAGCATTAAGACCCGGCCAGCAGTCGAGTTCTGTTAGTTAATTTAATGCTTGGGAACCATGAGGAACAAGGTACATCTGAGGGCCTCTTCTCCCCAGGGTTAGATTCATGGAAAACTGCCTTAAACCTGTAATTTCTGTAGAAGCTGGGTTTCAGACAACTGGTTTGCATTATTTTACTCTGGGGGAATTTGAGGGAGAAAAAAAAGAGGGTTTCTGGTAAGTGGCAGGATTCTGGGGACAGAGTGAGGGAAGTAAATGTATTCCTTACCTTGCATAAGGAATGAGGCCATGAGACCAGAGCAAGTTTGAAAGGTAGTGCTGCACAAGGGAACAAGGGCAATAACATACCCTTTTATCAATGCATAGGGAACAACAACAGGGTTGAGGATAAAGCCAAACTCAATTTATTAGAGAGGGGAGGCTACTGAGTGAGGTAAGGGGAACAGCAGAGGCACTAAATTGCTATTTTTGCCAGTGTTCAGCCAGAAAGTCAGGAGGTATGCAGAGCTGGGGTAGAGGTTATGAGAGAGAGTGCAGGTTAAAGAAGAGGCTGTGCGGACCATGCCCAGATTACTAGGTGTAGTATTTTGATATGGTTATTTGAAAATAGAGGCAAACTCCTTGGCTTGCATTCAGTGCTTTTAATCACTGTACGCTCCTTATCTGCTAACATACAGATGGCAGCTGTGTGCTGAGTACTGCTGTAATGTAACAGGTGCAAACCACACTAGCAACAAGCTGCAAACTAACTGAGTGCTGCAATAACAACTAAGTCCACTAGGTGGTGCTCAACCGATACCGATTACAGCATTACACTTGGTACAGTAAGTATCTAGAGGTGTGAAGCTGGCAAGACGATGCCACAATCTGGATGGTAGGCCCCAGGTAACAATGGAGTTTAGAAGGGTTCTGTCTGGGAATCTTATTTATTTATTTAAAATTGGTTACTGGGAGAGGTGCACTGAGTCAAGGCTCATTTCCAGGTGCGATGGGGGGGGGGGGTAGAACACAGTTACAAAGATTTACAGTAAGTCAGAGGATGTGGTTACAATAACAACAAAGTGCAATAGCAGAGTGCAGAGCAAGCAAGATAGCAAAATCATTCCATATTGTGGAGAACAAATGAATTAGCACACAATCAGCTGTGCAACCGGACTCGATCAAAAAGTGCTTACTGTCTGACTGGCTGGAGGCTGATCTGGTCTTGACAGGAGGAGTCAAACAACCTGTTGAATGACCCATGAAACAGCCAAAACTATGCAGTTAGCGGGAGAGGAAACTATAAGTGGGGGTAGAATCACAGGGGAACAGTCGGGAAGGGTTCAGGTAGAGGGTCAGCAGGGGGAGAGTGAAGAAGTTGGCATCTAATGGATGGAAGGGAGGGACAGAGACAGATAAAGTAGGGTAGTGGCTTCCGGGGGGGGGAGGGTGATAGGAGAATGCAGATTTCCCAGCTGATGAGTGTGGGTTGGAAGTGGGAGAAAGTGCAACGGTCCCTTGAGTGAAGAGAGTAGGAGGAGGCAGGGATGCGGGAGAGGAGTGAGGAAAGATATGATGGGAGGGACCTAAACCAGTATTTAGAGATGAGGGAAGCACAGTGTGGGACTGGTAGCAGGAGGGGAGAGATAAGATGGATTGGGAGGAGCACAGGACACCTCACTGATATCTTTCAGGACTCCTCCTTACAGACTGGAGAACAGTCACTGCGGTCCCCTATTCAAGAAAGGGACAAAGTTGTCAGTATAGCCTAGAGGTTATTATAAAAAAAGATCTCAGAAATGCTGCAGTCTGATTGGCTGTTAGCATTCTGACAGTATTACATTAAAGAGGACAGAAGATTTATGCCAGTTGGCAGCAGCTGGTAATGTTCCTAGTAAGAGAAATTAAAGACTTGCCTGTGCCTCGTGCCACATTACACTCCTAGGGGGGTGATTATGTTAATCTAACCCTAGGCCATGCCGTATTGCTTCAGAGTAATAAGCTGTGCATGAACGTGGTGAAAATTTTGACTTATACTTTTTTATTCTATTTTAAATTGCTCCTTATCTACCGACTTGTAGGATACTCTTCTTTCCACAATTTGAGTCTGCTTTAGTACTTTTTCTTGTTTGAAATAATAAAAGGAGCTCTCCTTTTAATATGGCTTGGACCAGACTTTCAGCAGTATTTGCAGCCGTTTTTGTTCCATCAATTGTTTAAAATCACTTCTGTTGTGATTAAAATGAACTAGCATGCAGCAGGCAGTGCTCTCTGAACTTATGGAACAATAGGTGTTCTTAGGAAAACCTGGTCTGAGTCATATTAAAAGAAGCACTCCTTTTATTATTTCGAATGTGAAAAAAAATACTGAGGCAGACTCAAACTGTGGAAAGAAGGGTATCATACGAGTCAGGAGATAAGGGGCAATCTGAAACAGCATATAAAAAGTATACGTCAAAACTTTCACCACATTCATGCACTGCTGCTAAATACCGATATGAAAAACTGTGTTTTCAGTTGTGTTCTTTTTATGAACAACATTCTGCACAGCTCTCTTCATGGAACCAGTAATTTGGAGGTTTTACTAAGTCACAGTTTATGTGCAGATTGCTAAACATGAGCTATTGCCCTATCAGAACTGTGCTTAGAGTGCTGTGCACAAACCATGACAGTGTTAAACCTCCAGATCACTGGTTCCATGAACAAAATTGTAACAGAATGCTGCCCATAAATATGAAACAATGCAAAATACATTTTTCACATCACTTTTTATTTGGGTACAGTTGCAGATGGATCATTTAAGCTTATGTAATTTCTGTAAATGGGAACATTATAAACAGTTACAAATTAGAAATCATTTCCTGTCCTCTTTAATCCCTGTTACACTGTCAAGTACAGCCTGATCACCATGGTGCTTGAATTCTTCCTGTCAGCATTCCATCCTCTAACACTGCTGAATGACTGGAATGATGCATTCCGATTTTGAACCAGTATTCTTAAACAGTTCGTGAAGGAACTATTTTATTAAAAATCTCCCTCTAAATGAGGAAAATATTCAAAAAGTAAACACTTCTTTTGGAATTATTTTTATGATAGGAATAAAACACTGCTAGGAGTTAGATTAACAGTCAGTTAATCACCCCTGGGGCAATATGGCACTCAGCTCCGCCTCATGCCACATTACACTCCGGGGGGGGGGGCGATTATGTTAATCGAACCCCAGGTCATGCCTTATTGCTTAAAGGAAAACTGCAACCTCATATCTTCTAAATGTCATTTGCTTCCATGTCAACAGATAACTCTTTTCATATAGCTGTTAAAGATGTATGCAACTGCTTCTGTTAGTTTTCACACTTCGTACTATTTATTTATTTATTTATTAAACATCAGTTTATAACCTTTGAACCAGAGGCTCGTTTACAAAGGTACCTCGTCACAGAGAGGACAAAATAGTGATAAACAATTACAGGATAACAATGTACAAGATTTGAAGGAACATGAGTACATAAAATAGTTACAATTTGCAAGGTTACAGGATTGGCATAACTCAGGTAGGTTAAGAATAATTAGTACATCAAGCAACAACAGAGGAGGGTCAATACAGTGATAAGCTTAGAGGAGTCAAGCAGAGGGGTAACGGGAACCAAGTATAGAGGAGGTAGCAGGTTGGGTGCAGCCACTCAGGGAGCTTTGTTAGGCGATTGAGCAGGAGAAAGCTTAGAAGCAGCCACAGCTGCATGTAGTGAGAAAGTGATTCGGAGGGAGGTTTTGAAACGAGAGATCGTGGGAGCCCAGAGATACTGGTGGGGAGGGTGTTATACCAGGATGGGGCACAGTAGTGGTAGGCCCTTTGTCCTGGAGGTCCTGCCCCTAGGTACTATCAGCGTGGTTTTGCAGGAGGATCGAGTTTGTACTAGTGAATTTGCTTGGTGGATAAGGGCAGTCAAACCAGGTGGGGATAGCCCAAGGAGAGTTTTTTTTGTTAGGAGGCAGGTTTGATACCTAAGATGGTCATCAAGATCGAGCAGATTTGCCTGGGCATATAGATAGCAGGTATGCGTAAGTCTGGGAGCCCCGGTGATTAGCCTACAGGCCTTATTTAAGGTGAGGCGGATTTTGTTTAGCGAAGTCTGGTCAGCAGCCCCATAGACTGGTAAACCATAATCTACTAGTGACAGAATAGAGGACATGACTGCGAGTCGGAGGGCATCGGGGGGAGACAATTTTTGTGTCGGTAAAGGATACCCAACCAAATATTGGTGGCTGAGGCAAGGGCAGAGATGTGAGCATGGAACGAGAGGGCAGGGTCGAAAGTTATCCCAAGGTACTTGTATGTGTGGACTTGCTCGAGTGGGAACTTGGAGCTGGCGAGGACCTGAAGTGGAAAATTACTAGCTTTGTTTTGGGGGTGGGTAAAGAGCATAGTTTTTGTTTTTTTAAGATTGATTACAAGTCTATGCTCTTTGAACCAGGCGTCCGCGTCATTATAAGATAATTGCAGGGAATCCTGGAGGGTGGTAGGGTTACAGTCGGAGGCGAAGATAACAGTGTAATCTGCATAAAGTAGGAGTTTACCAGCACAAACACCTGGCAGGGAGTTGAGATAAAGAGAAAAGGGCAAGAGCCCAAGAATGGAGCCCTGGGGAACACCAGAGCGAATAGGGCAGGGGTTAGAGAGTGTCCCATTAATTTTAACACACTGGGACCGGGCAGACAGATAGCTGGAGCACCAGGAGATAGGCCCTGCAGCAAAGCCTGCGTGGCTGAGTGCATCCAGCAGGAAAGGCTGGGAAACAGTGTCAAAAAGCTTTCGACAGGTCAATGAACACTGTGCCTGCTAGAGAGCCCGAATCCAGAGAGGAATGAAGAAAGTTAGAAAACTCAATGAGGGCGGTGTTGGTACTGTGTCCAGCAAGGAAGCCGTGCTGTTCAGGGCAGAGGATGCTGTATTTGGTTAGATACTCTGAGATTTGGGTGGATACTAGTTTATCTAAGGCTTTTGAGAGTGGTGAGAGGATGGAAATAGGACGATAATTACCAGAAAGGGACCTATCACCACCCTTATGTATAGATGTGACAGTGGCAATTGTCCAGGCAGAGGGAAATTGCCCTAGACAGAGTGATTTATTGAAGATGCTGGTGATTGGGAGCGATAACCAGGTCCAGTACCTGGCGAAGGAGACTGGGGTCCAAGGAGTCACTGCCAGTGGTATTGCTCTTTAGGGCCTTGGTCAGATACGGTCTGACTTCACTGACAGTAACCCGGTATAAGTGGAACCAGGGGCGTGTAGGCCCTGTCACTCTCCTGGGAGGGTCCATTTCGTGGTTGTTGAAATCTCATTGTCCCTGAGAGCTGCATTAGCATATGAGAATGTGATGCGTAATCAACTTTTAAACTCCCCAGTATGCCTGTCTGCTTAAGTAGTTTCAAAAGAACCAAGCTGCAAGAAGGTGTGAAATACCACATTTACCTTCAGTGAGTTTTACAAGCTATCTGAGTTGTAATGCAGTTTTTTCCCCCTTTAACTTCCATTTGGTTTATAAGTTTCCAGAGAGTTTTTGCAGGGTATTTGTTATTTTAGCATAGAGATACATGATATAAATGGTTGATCTGACATCATGTTCCCATATGCTAATGTAGCTCTCAGGGACAATGAGATTTCAACAGCCACGAAATGGACCCTCCCAGGAGAGTGACAGTGCCTAGTATGAAATGTGAAAACTAACAGAAGCAGCTGCATACATCTTTAACAGCTACATGAAAAGAGTTGTCTGTTGACATGGAAGCAAATGATATTTAGAAGATATGAGGGTGCAGTTTTTCTTTAAGAGTAATGAGTTGTGAATGAGCTTGGTACCTCCAGCAGACCTGGATTTGGTTCTCACAACCTCTCTTTGCATACTGCATGACCCTGGGCAAGTCACTTAACCTCCACAGTACTGCCGGGGTTGCCCTGAAAACAGGCACTTGTGCCTAGTGGGCTTCACCAGGTTACCAAAGAATAAAAAAAAAAGAAAAAGGAAAAGGTTGGATCCAGGTAGCTACACACCTGTGAGGCGTATTGAGTTATCTGAAATGTTGCGTGGGAAAGGCCCACCGAGTCGAGGCTTATTTCTAGATAGGACTCAGGGAAAGGTGGTGGTTACAGTAGAGGGAAGGCAAAATAAATAATTAGACATAATACAACTACTAATGCCCAAATGTGCTGTGAAATGTAACATTCAGGAAAGGAGAAAAGTGTGTCACAACACTGTTAGGTGCAGCTGTTTACAAGTACACAGCTCCCAAGTACAGCAAGCAGAAAAACAGAAAAAAATTGAAGGGAATTTGAGAGGCTGGGGTGAGGGTGAGGGTAAGGAAAATGTGGAGAGGCAAGAATATAAGGGGGTAGGAAACTGGAGTAGGGACTGGGGGCGGGAAGGGTGGATAATTATTGAAGTGTGACAAGAAATTGCAGGAGGAATTTGAAAGAAGGGGGCAGAAGTGGGGTAGGTAATGATGGAAGGCAATTTGCCCAGCCAAGGCTCTGAAACAAGGGGAGAGAGAGAGCGAGAGTCAGCAGAGCGGGGAGGGAGCTTGCTGGAAAGGGAGATGGGGGGAAGAGTATGGATAGAACTGAACTGATAATTGGAAAACAAGGAGGCACTGGGGAAGAAATGCCTGCCTTTGAAAGATGAAGGGAAGGCCTGAGTCGAGGGAAGCAGTGGTTGGTGGGTGGTGGGTGTAGGGGTGGCACTGCTTTGCAAAGTGTTTGAATCAATCTCAAAAAATGTGGACTAATTGATTAATTTTTGAAATCTGAGTATTTGATTACAGTTCATCATGGGTGTAACAGCTCTAGATACCTGCCACCTTTAGATCAGTGTGAACAACATTAAGGAGTCTTATTTTCCTTTGCAGACATACAGTGTGAACTTGCAGGTATCCGACAGCGCTGCTACAGGCACAGCATACATGTGTGGAGTGAAAACCAACGGCAAACTGCTCGGACTGAGTGGTGCTGCAGTCTACGAACAGTGCAACACAACGTTCGGGAACGAAGTGGAGTCAGTGTTGCACCGGGCCCGGAAAGCAGGTAAAACTGTGCACTGTCATGAGAATAAACAGAACTGGAAAAAAAATAAAAAGACAATAAAATACTTCTTTACTGAGAGGGTGGGGAATAGCTGGAACAATCTGATATTAATCGTAGAAATACCTCAGGGTTCAAAGCCCAATGGGATATATACAAGGGACTAATTAGAAGCAAAGGGGAGAGCAGAGGCACTGGGAGCCCTGAAAGGTTTAAGAAATTCTAGGCAGAAAACATGGCAGAGGTGAGATTTTTTTTTCTTTTTCTGTCTCATAGTACCGTTGTATCTATGTATGATGATCTGATTTTTTTTTTGTTTTCTGAATTTTCCTTCTTCAGGCAAGTCTGTTGGTATTGTGACCACCACGAGAGTTCAGCACGCCTCCCCTGGCTCTACCTATGCCCACGTTGAGGACCGAGACTGGTACTCTGATAGTGACTTACCAGAAGATGCCATCCGAGATGGCTGCAAGGACATTGCTTATCAGCTGGTTCACAACACCGACATCAATGTAAGCTTCGGAGTCCTAAACAGAAACATGCCAGCCTGGTTTCTTTTTCAGGAAGAAGAAGAAGAAGTTGGTCTCCTGCTTTTTACGTTTGCTTGCGCGCATGCACAAGGAATGTTTTGCAATAGTACTACTTTTGGAGGTGTGTGACCCTCCTCGCCAATGTAGTGCTCAGTGTAGCAGGCGTGACCCATGGGGACCAATACATGCCGAGCTGTGTACGACAGCAGTTCGGCTGTGTTGGTCTTCACTTCTAACAAAAGGTCTGCTGCAATCAGCGGTGGTAGTGTGTATGCAATTAGCATACTTACATCAGCCGAACTGCTGTCCTGCACAGCTCGGCATGAAATCCCTCCCGCTTCCTCCCTCTGCTAATGTCCTCCCCTTCCTCATTACTGAGCTCCCCAGCCTCCATCTTGTGTGCCGAGGGGGGGTGCTCAATCCCCCTCTGCTCATGCACCCCCCCAGCACACTGTGTGACTGATGGGGGTGCCTAATCCCCCATCGGCTGAACCCCCCAACAAAACAACAGTTGGCACACTGGGAGCCCACCCCAGCATGCTAATGCCTCCAAGCACACTGTATGGCCGGTAGGGGTGCCCAATCCCCACTGGCTCCAGCTCCCCCACCCCAACAAATACACAGGTGCACGCTGGGAGCCCACCCCAGTGTGCCAAAAGCAGAATCTCTATTGGCTCTAGCCCCCCCACTCCAACAAGCATGTAGGTGGCATGCTGGGAACCCACCTTAGCGAGCCAAAAGCGTCCATTTCTTTTTTTTTTTTTATTCCCTGTAAAAGAAGAAAATGGTCCTTCAGTAAGTCCCTGCACCCACCTCCTCACACCCCCCACCCCATACTTACCTTCAGAGCCTGGCGCAATGATCTTTGGTGGACTGTGAACATGTCTGCACACTTCAAAGGCAACTGCAAACTGAGGAAATGCCGGTAAGCTATATAATGGCATAAATAGGGTTTTCCCAACTTAGGTGGATATCTCGGCCATTTTTTTGAGTTTTGACACCAAATTTTTTAACACAGGGTTCTTGAGACCCCTTCTCATGAATTCAGTCACTGTCATGGCGTTATTCAGTCGCGAAAGGTGATTTCATGGTCACTGTGCGGAATCACCTTTCAGGACCGATTAACAAAACTACATTGCTGGTGTTCATGAGGTGGTCTCTCAAAAAGCCTATGTTGCAAATTTGGTGAACAAATTCAAAAATAGACTGGCTTAAACATGCATTACGCCAGTTTCCACGCACACTCGTATGTTCACGAATTTGTAATATTTTCACTCCAGATTTTCAACATAGGCATATTTCAACACTGCGTTATGAAAAGTGCAGCTGTCATGTTTCACATCCTGGACAAAAATGTGTTTTTGCACTTCCGGCATAAAATATCACAGTCGCTGTTGGAAATCAGTGTTTGCTACAGAGTAAGACAATCACAGTGACACTGTTCATGAGCAGATGTCCTAAAATGCCTATGTTGAAAATTTGGTGACTAAAGTCCATAAAGGTGCTGTGTTACGAGCGTGCGTTGCTCAGTTTCTATGCACACTCATAAGTTCGTGAATTTGTCATATTTTCATTCCAGATTTTCCACATTGGCATTTTCCCACATCTCCTTATGAGCATACAGCTGTCATTTTTCACATCCTGGACGAAATGTGTTTTCACACTTCCAGCGTAGAATAGCGTGGTCTCTGTGGGAAATTATGTTTGGTACAGAGTAAGAAAATCACAGTGACATTGTTCATGAGGAGATGTCCTAAAATTATGTTGAAAATTTGGTGCAAAAATTAAAAACATGACTAACGAGTGTGCGTTGTACAGCTTCCAAGTGCACACGTAACTTTGCAAATTTATAATATTTTCACTCCAGATTTTCAACATTTGCATTTCCCCACATCTCTTTATGAACAGGACAGCTGTCATTTTTCACATCTTGGCCAAAATGTGTTTTCACACTTCCGGGTCAGAATAGCGCGGTCACTGTGGAAAATCGGTGCTCGGTGCACAGTAAGAAAATCACAGTGATGCTGTTCACGACCAGAGGTGGCAAAATGCCTATGTTGAAACTTTGGTGAAATAATTTCACTGAATGACTGTGTTACAAACGCGGGTTGCGCAGTTTCCACACAGGCTTGTGCCCTTGAGCTCAACCAGGGCATTAGGGTTCCTAAGACAGACACTTAAGAAGTATGACAGTGAAATGTTAATCAGATGCAAGAGGAGTTGCAGAGAGGTACTCTGTTGGGATATGGATGCTGAAGGGACATGGATACAACTTGGGGGGGTGCTGTATAAATGCCACATGCCAATGCACATACCTGCAAGCGAACGTTTGGCATTGACAAATGCTCATTTACTAAAGGGACCCATCCTCCCTCCCAGCACTGCTGGACTTCCAAAGTAACATGGCTGAGTGTCCCATGATGTCTTTCAAGTTTATTTCCAAGTCACAGCATCTTAAATTCTTTTGTAACCCCCAGTCGGCGCTAAACTGAAAGGGCTACTACCCCTGCCTGTATGGCTAGTGAACAGGTTAAGGGGCCTGGGCCCTATGACGCGGTGCCTCCATTTTTAATAAGTTGAAACTTGGGGAGAAAGGTGTCACTCGGCATGGTAACAAGGTTTGGCTACTCTGCACAGGGGCCCCCAACATTCTATCCTAACTTCCTAGCTGCAAACATTCCAAGTGGCTTATGCAGCTGCGACAGTTCTAAATGATGTCATCCCTCAGTCTCAGCTGAGACGGAGAATAGAGTGAGACAGTGTGAAATCCATTTAACTGGAATTTCACAAGCTGCCTTCCCTGCCTGCCACTAGATCTTACTGGGATTCTTGTAACCCCGGGTAACGAGGGGTTACACTTTTCATATTTACTAATGCGTCAGAATTCTGTGGGATGAGCATACAGGTCTAAGACTATTTCCTCCTCCCTCAAGAAAGTGTCCAGTTCTGAAGTTTTGAGTTGAGCCCCCTCTCTCCTAGAGATTGATTTGAATGTTGGCTCCCTTAGTCCTTGGGGATGAAGGAGAATAGGTATAAATGAAGGACTAAGGATCCCACTAGTACCTCAGCGTACTGCTACGTAACCCATCCCACAGTATGATGGGGGCAGTTAATAGATGTGCTGTGCTACTCTAGCCCGTGGTACTGTGCCAGCAGTAGTGATCAGTGCAGAAACAAACTGAAATGCTACCCGCTGCCCAGTTTTACATTTAAAAAGAAAATAGTGTGTGCAGGGCAGAGCCCCCCATTCCTGACAAAACCAGCTGCTATTTAGTTTTTTTGTGTTGTATACTGTATATACTTGCATATAAGATGGTCCACGTATACGTCGGGGACCATTATTCAGACCTTAATTTGCTGCCTCAGCCTTTGACCTGCATATAGGTTGAGTGCATCTTTTACATCTGAAATTCACTAAATGGTACTGAATTTTATTAGCAAAGAATCAAAAAGAGAACATGAAATCAATGCAAAAATGTTATTCATCTCAATTTAAAATAATCTTTTTTGTATCAGTCTGACTGCACTCGTGTTACTGTAAAAAGCACATTTATTGCAGTCTATTTATATATTCATGTATTGCACAGTAAAACTGTGAGCAGAAAACTTGTAATTAATGCTATAGAATAGAATAGCTACAGTGGGCAGGCGGAGTGCCTGACTTAATAATGTGATGCTGGATATGAGAAATGGGATTTTAAGCTGAACAAGTGACCAGCAGTCTGAAGGGAGCGTTTTCCTTTTGGTGATTGCATGTTGAAATCTGGGCGAAGAATCAGAACATCATTCAATTGCTGAATTGCTTAATCTTTTTCAAATGTGTCTTGATAGGGGTGTGCAGCATCAGGGAATAGAGACAAGCAGGCAGTAGACAATTAGGTATTTATATTATTTATTGAATTACTAGGAATTATAACCTTTGAACCTGAGGTTCATGTACAAAGGCTCTGCGTTAAACAGTGGGATGAGTCGACAAACGCAGCTTGGTACAGAGTGAAGAGAATACACAGCTACATGTAATTACAGATAACTCCGGGTTACATCTGGAACTAGAGGGAGAAACAAAGCAAGTTATTTACAAATGACTTTGGGTTACATCTGGAGTAAAGGGATACGTAGCTTCATGTAATTACAAATGACTCTGGGTTACATCTGGAGTGAAGGGATACGCAGCTTCATGTAATTACAAATGACTCCGGGTTACGTCTGGAGTGAAGGGATATGCAGCTACATGTAATTACAAATGACTCCGGGTTACGTCTGGAGTGAAGGGATACGCAGCTTCATGTAATTACAAATGACTCAGGTTACATCTGGAGTGAAGGGATACGCAGCTACATGTAATTACAAATGACTCCGAGTTACATCTGGAGTGAAGGATACGCAGCTACATGTAATTACAAAATGACTCCGGGTTACATCTGAGTGAAGGGTTACGCAGCTTCATGTAATTACAAATGACTCCGGGTTACATCTGGAGTGAAGGGATACGCAGCTACATGTAATTACAAATGACTCCGGGTTACATCTGGAGTGAAGGGATATCGCAGCTACATGTAATTACAAATGACTCCGGGTTACATCTGGAGTGAAAGGATACGCAGCTACATGTAATTACAAATGACTCCGGGTTACATCTGGAGTGAAGGGATACGCAGCTACATGTAATTACAAATGACTCCGGGTTACAACTGGAGTGAAGGGATACGCAGCTACATGTAATTACAAATGACTCTGTGTTACATCTGGAGTGAAGGGATACACAGCTACATGTAATTACAAATAACTCCGGGTTACAAATGGAGTTTGCAGGAGAGAAAAAACACATCAAGCGCAAACACTGAAGGGTGAGAATAGCCGTCAGAGATTTGACTGTCTAGGTAAGTGCTTTAGTCTAGAGGAGAGAAGAGGGGGTAGGTGTTGGTGATGGTGGTGGTGGGGGGGGGGGAGAAAGGGCCGGGGGTGGAGGCAGAGAGAGTATGAATCGGGTTTATCTGGCAATGGGTTAATCGTCTGGTCTGGAGAGGTTATTAATTAGGTGTCAGCTCAGGTAGAGGTAATCAGGATAGCAGTACCTTAGTTATTTTTTTTTTTAAACTAGTCTTGGATCTCAGCAAAGCACTGATTAAACACCAACACCGCCTCAGTTTGTTGGGTACAAAAGACAGGTATAGCCGAGTATGATCTGCATAGCAGTGAAAGCTCAATCCATACCACCTTAAAATGTCCCCTAGCAGTAGCATATACACTGTGAACAACATGGGGGACAAAATGGAGCCCTGCGGGACCCTGCATGGCAGGGGCAGAGCTGCAGAGGAAAACAATCCCAGACACCACCTGCTGCATCCTGCCAGTGAAGCACGACTGAAGCCAGTTGATGACTGTACCAGCCAGTCCACAACAAACCCACAGGCACCCAAACAGCACCCCATGGTCCACTGTGTCAAATGCAGTTGAGATCGAGGAGAATAAGGATGGAACACTTTCCTTGATCCCTTGCCACCAGTAGATCATTAAGCACCTGAACGAGGGCAGTCTCAGTACTGTGCCTTTTCCTGAAACCAAACTGGAGAGGGTAGTAGATGTTGTAAGTTGACAAATGGGCCCCCAGTTGAAGGGTCACCACCTTCTCAATAACCTTTCCCACAAAGGAAGGTTAGAGACATGCCTGTAGTTAGCCATGCAGTCCAGGTCCAGTGAAACTTTCTTCAGGAGATGTCTTACCATCGCCTCCTTCAGGGGGCCCAGGAAAGACCCTTGTCACTAGGGAACAGTGGACTATCCTAACCAGGACCAGGCCAGTGACATCAACGCACCTTACTAGAAGGTGCGTTGAGCCAGGATCCAAACTACAACAGGTTGGCCTCAACTTCTGGATGACCTTCACAACATCCACGACTGTAAACTGTTCGAAGTCAAACCAGACAGACTGCATGCCTGTGACCTCCGGCTCATCATTGCATGCCCCATTACAGGGCGTCAACTGGATCCCTGAGCTGATGGAGGCAATCTTATCAGCAAAGAACAGAGTGAACTCATTACGCCTCTATTGTGAAAATGCTGCCCCGGAAGACAGGCAGGATTATGCAGCCTGTCAACAGTGTGGAAGAGCTGAGCTGGTCTGCTAGTTGCTGCAGCAATCTCCCTGAACAGGAACTCTGCCTTCTTACAGGAAATTGCTGATTGATAGTCTGTATAATGAGACATCAATCTAAGATTGTCCTGCTCAGATTGGGATTTCTGCTAACATCGCTCCAACCTTCCACCTCTCATCTTCAGTTCCCTGAGAGTCTCATCAAACCAAGGGGATCCCTGGTATGAAGTGAGGGGTTGAACGTGGATAGGTGCGATAGTCAAGGGCTTCAGTTACAACCCTGTTGTAAGTCAGAACCAACTCCCCCAGCTCATCACACACACTCATCTCTGTAGGGGAAGGTCTATTGGGGGGGGTTCGAATGAGAACCTTACAGTATGGTGGTCCGACCAAGTGACCAGTTCCAGCACAAGGTCAGTGACCTCCAGGGCCAGATCAAGCCATGGGGGGCCAGGGACACTCACAACTCGGGTGGCCATGTAAAACGCCCAACTTTCCATACCAAAATGTTTTATTTTGCGCAACATTTACTGAGCACGTTGTTTATTAACCATAACAACCACCATATGGGGAGACTACCTCCATTATTCACAGGAGAAAAAAGTAACTGAAGTACAACACCCTGTCATGTTGTCATAGTCTGTAATGTTATATTTATTGTACTGTACAAGACATGAAGGCCGCAGTTCCAGATGCTCTGGGGTCTAGATGCCCTGGTGAGTTTTGGGGCTTTTTATTGAGTCGCCTCCTCTAGACCCTGTTCAGAAAAGCAAAGTAATCTTTAAGTAACCTCTTTAATCACAAGTTTATTTTAAGGAAATAAATGAAACAAAAATAAACAGTGCTTTACTAAGAGGTATGCATCCTACTCCAAACAACAGTAAGTTACTGTATGTACCCATTGTACAGAAGTGTGCAGTTCCAATGTACAAATGCTATGACTCCAAATAAACAGACTGATGTCATATCTTTATCTGCTCATGGGATATCAAAGGAATGATTAATTCCATTTATTTCAAGTTAGAGGATCCATGCATGTATACACACACCCCGTCCTTTATCTCTTCTTTGAACAAGCTCAGATCAATCATCTCAGCATAAAAATAAAATACAGATATCAACTTTCTAAGCCACTTACTGAACTCAAGCTGTCTGCTGTTGCTTGCGCCCTTTGAAACTCCTTAGTTTAGCAGCAGCAGGCAGTTTAGGACAGTGCATCGATTAATCATGCTGCTAGCGATAGAGTGGCCGTGGCGTACAGATAGCGAGTGCAGGTGCTGCCGCTGGCAAAGTGCATGCTGAGCCTCAAAAACCACCAAGAAAGAGTGGTTTAAAAAATGCTGCCCAGATGGATTGTATGCAAAGCTCCTGGTCCTGGCGCCGCTCCTCGTATTATGCAGCGGCAGCCTTAGGTCTGGTCGCAACTATCACGGTCCAGGTCCAGTCCCAGACTCAAAAAGTGGAAAACCTGTCAGTATCCTAAGGAGGTAGATCACGGTGCTTGCATAGTTAGCCTTCTTCACTTCTTGTGCCTCACAGTGCCAGTTTGTTTTTCTAGCAAGTCACCTGACCCTAGCTGCAGGCTGCAAATAATGGAGGAGGAGGGTGGGGGACGAGAGAAATCTTCTGCAATGTTGGCTTGCCGGGGCCTATCTGTAAGCAGGAGGGTCCGGGGCTTGTGTATTTGTTTTCTTTTAATTAAAGAAATCCTCTCCCAAAGTCATTTTTTTGTTGTGTTGTTTTATGGAGCAAGCTCCGAGGGTTGATTCCTCTTGACTGATGTGGGGGAGGCATGATTTATTACAAATCTTACCAGTACTGTATCACCTGAGGAGGAGGCAGAGGAAATCTGCAATGTAGGCTTGCCGGGGCCCTATCTGTGGCAGGGGCTTCTGTGTTGTTTTTATTTTATTTAACAAATGTGCTTCTTCGAAGTCAGGCTGCTTTCTGGCGTTTTAGAGAACAACTGCTGGGGGCCTATGGGGAGGTTGACTCGCGCTTAACTTTCGCTGCAGCGAGGGGGAGGTGGCATGATTTACAAACCACCAGTCCACCTACTAAAAGTGTCTCTTGCTTCTGACTACTGGGGGGGCCAGTCTATGGCAGGGGGCCTGGGGCATTTGCCCCATTTGTCCCCCCCTTAATCCGGCCCTGGTGACCTCGACCCAGCGGGAAGACTAGCTCCAAAAAGTGGCCGTGTACATGGGTTGCAGAGGTAACAACTTGTGTCAGGCCCAACAAATACATTAGCTGGAGGAAGTCTTGATCAAACTGTGAGAGTTCATCATTAACCTGGCATTAAAGCTGCCCAGAATAATGTAATGTGTTTACTCTTGGGGTGTTGGTTTCTTTATTCCTCCAGTATAATACGGAGCTGTTGTGCCATGGAGACCATGTGTTTACTCTTGGGGTGCTTGGTCCTTCATTTCCCCAATAGAATTGAGAGCAGATGTGTGATGGAGACAGTGCATTTGCTGTTGGGGTGTTGGGTCCCTCATTCCCCAGGAAAACAGAGCAGATATGTGTTAGAGGCAATGCAGTTTCTCTTTAGTGTGATCAGTCCTTCATTTCTCAAGTATAATGGAAAGCAGATGTGTCATGAAGGCAAAGTGTTTGCTCTTGGGGAGTCGAGTCCCGCGTTCGCCTGGAATGGTGGTGAGCAGATATAAGGACTGTAGTTACTGTGGAGTATAGCGTGCCAATTATCTATCACTACATGGCGTGCCCTAATGGCAGACTCATGAGCAGGACTTAGACTGAATCTCTGTACGAATTGCCATCCAGCACCCCTTTACCACTGACAAAAGGTGCTGCTACATGGCTAAAGTGAGAAGGTTGGGAGATGGAATGGGAAAAACTGGGAATGCTCATTTTTTCCATAGAGACTTTTTATTTTCCAGGCTTGAGTGGTTGCTGCCTGCTGCACTGTTCGTGCATCCCCAACTGGCAATCTATACCTCGAGAACTGACCAGACCTCAGTTTCCCCAGTGGATTTCCACCTGTTGTAGGGCAAGGAAGGAGAAGGCCACCTCCCAAGACCCCCCGAGACACACTTTTTATTCTCCAGGCTTGAGCGGCAGTTGTCTGCTCTGCCCTGTGTCCCAACTGGCAACCTACCCCCCCCAATTGATTTCCACCTGTGGTAGGACAAAGAAAGAGAAGGCCCCCCAGACACATATTCATATATCAGGGTCGGCATCCTCGGATGGCGCGCAAGTTGAGGCTAACAGTCATGGTTCCATTAAACCCACTCAGCCTGTTTTGACTCTTTTCTCCCCAAACTCCGCCCCATGTTTCAGCACGGGCATCAGCATGTGCCATATGGGGGTACCCAAACGCTGCATCAACTCAGCAGCTCCTCTATTCTCGTCCTGCAGCGTGCACGTCCACCAGGCCTCCACTGGTGGTAATTGATGGCAGAGTGGTGAACCCTCCCCTCTTGGGACAGGACAGCACGTCAGCAGATGCTTGATCCTCGGCCGCGGCCAATTTTCAGTAACCCGAGACCACTTCCGTTCTCGGGTCGCTGGGGTGGTAGGCAGTAGCGCTACTACTGCACCATGGAGCAGGCGGGAAAGCACATTTTGAAACAAAATTGCTTTGCATTGTTTGTTACTATTTTTTTAATAAAGTTTTAATTTTCTGGAGGGTACTTACATTTCAATATGCAGATTTAATAGTTACAGTCCATTAACTGAAGCTTTTACATGACAGGGGTGACAGATATTTAAGATAATGCAAGGTCATTAAAGCTTTAAAAAAAAGTATCTCTGTCGGCCCGGTGGCGCTGAGGGCTGAGGTGCTGGAAGCCTCACCTCGCGCTCGTGGCGACCAGGTTCGAGGCAGGACTCGGGTTCTGAAGTCGGCAGGGAGAGAAGGATCGGCGTCAGCGGATGCTCTCCTCCTCAGGGGTGCAGAACCATGACTTCGCGGCTCATCACTCACTGGCCGGTGGAAGCACCCGACAGTTGAGGGATGGACCGGCTCCGTCAACGGAGTCGGGGAGGGGGACGCCGCTGATGGATGAGGGTGTTGACGGCGCTAGCACGTTACCTCTCGGACGACGCCCCAGCGCACGACGCCCTAGGGGGCGGGGGCGTAAGGAGAAAAGAGGAAAAACCCCTGACAGCCCCTAGATGAAGGCGCCCCTAAGTCCCCAGACCACCTGCAGGACAGACCCCGATGTGCGAGGAGGAGGAGGACAAAGCACTCTAGGGGCAGATCCCCAAGGTAGGTTGAGGAGGACATGAGCGGACGGAAGGAGGGGGCTCCAGGGGTAGTAAGGAGGAGATAAAGAAAGAAAAAAAAAAAAAAAAAATAAAAAAAAGTATCTGCTACCTTGTATAGTTTATTCTTATGTCCTACAGTGCATTTGTTACACTTTCAGAAGCCAGAGAGTTAATTAAACGTTTCATCCCTGATTCTTAAAGGTGATCTTTGGTGGAGGTAGGTCGTACATGACACCAAGTGGAACCCCGGACCCTGAATATCCTACTGACCCAAGTCTAGCTGGAACCAGGAATGATGGGCAAAATCTGATTGATCAGTGGCTGCAGGCCAGAAAGGTACCGGCAAACATGGCCTCCTTTATCACAGAGGATAGTATATTAACACGGTGTGCTGTATCTTATGGGTTGAATGTAGATTGTTTAATTCAGGGGTTTGATCGGGATTCAAAAACCTAGCAGGATGTCTCTGCAAATAAGACTTCCTGTCAGTTGGTATCTCGTTATGGATTCTTGACCCGACAGATATATATTCCTGAATAGGCCATGAAGCTGCAACTTTGCACGGCCATTCTGTACTGTGTTAAATCGATCAGTGACACCGGCACCATGGCTGAACAAGCCGGAGGGCCAGATTCAGAGCCTACTCTGGAACAGACAATGCAACCACCAGATCTCTCCTTTTAATTCCTGATTCTTTGCCCTTTTCATCCCTTACCGGTTTATTATAAGTACCGCCTCATAAGTAAATGCTGCATGACACATTGGTGAAGGGCTGGAGTTTATTTTTTCCCCACCTGGATCCCTGGCAGGTTTCAGCATGAGTCCAGTGATGTCTGCCGATTCAGTGGTGTGTAATCAATCACATGGAACCTCTTTCCCAAAGTCCTTCCATTCCATGGGGGGGCATTCCGAGAATGGGTCAGGGCCTTGCCAGTCAAGATCCGAAGTCCTCTCATTTGGCGGGGGGGCACTAAGTATTCTTGCACCCATTTCCTTGCCAGTCAAGATCTCAAAGATCAAAATGATTGTTGGAAAGATGTTGCCGAATTTGTAGCAAGGAGATTGAAATGGCTAGTATAGGTGCACAGAACCCAAGAGTGGCTAGTAGGTGCTCAGCTGCTAGCAGGCCGAAGTAAATGTATAGATGGCAGACTCGATCCTCACCTTTACTCAGGGGGCCAGAAAGCAAAACGCAGCAACACTTGACCTGTAAGCTCTCATCCCATGTGAGTAGAATGACAAGCCTTTGCTCTTGCTTTTTTGTCAGCTAAAGAAAATGAAATAAAGAATGGCTTCGGCACAATATTTAAAACCCACTGGTCATTGTGCTTACGTGGGATGATGACTTGGAAGGTGAGTGCTGCTGTACTTTGCTTTGCAGCCCCTGAGAGAAGGTGAGGCCAGAATCTATAGTTTGTGTGACAGCAGTATGGAGAATCTGACTATAAACTTGGTGCAGTAGGATCAGAATCAAACTTGGCGAGCCACTGCCATAGGCCCCCACAGTAGCAGATCTAGGACTGTACAACGGGGGGGGGGCAGAACTTGGGTCCTAAAGGTGGGGCTTGGCATGCAAAGTTATGTATACAAGTTTTAAATCATTTATGCAATCTGCTGCTACCTTTTTTATTAAATTTTTTGTAAAAAATGAAAATCATGCAGTGTTAGTATGGTTTGGGAATCAGACACTAGGGAGGGGATGGATGTCAGGAAATAAAATGGGGTTGGTCACCCGCTCTACATTCACTGCTGGGTCCCCAGGTTCCTACAGCGAAAGGAACTGAATGAGGCTTCTTCAGAGCCAGTTTTTGAACTTTGCAGTAGAAGGACTGAGTTTCTGCAGCTATTAGTGGCTATCCACTAATGCAGATCAGGTGGCTTGAGTGGCTACGCACCTGGGGGCAGATGCAGGGTGCGCAGTATGCAGAACCGTGCACCCCATCCTCCAGTATGCAGCTGTGCAGGGGGCAGACTGAGGGACACACATGAGCATCCAAATCAGATGCTTATCTTGAGTCCTGCAGTGGAACCCCTGTTCCATGTGAGTACGGGATTCAAGGTAGGCATGGGTCCACCATTTTTTAAAAGTATGAGGAAGTGCCCGAATAGATGCCTCTGCCCTCCATGTCAGCCCTGTGGGCTGGGGCAGCACAGTAGGGGGATTCCCTGTCTCACCATAACCAGTGGGTGTCACTGGGGGCATGCAAAAGATATGGCAGGGTCCCCATTGCCATATCCTGCATCCCCCCTGACTGACACTCCATACCTTCATGAATGGCATGGACTGCAGACATGCCCCCTGACTGGCCATGTGCAAAGATGCCCAAATGGCCAGGGTATCAGGTGCAGAATGGACACATGTCCCTTCCTTGCATGCCACCAGGGATCGGCATGGCCCCCAATGTGCGGCTTAGGGACATACAGTTGCCTACACGGCACAGATTTGCTGCCCATAGGTGGCCCGCACCTTATTGCACAGGGTCCATTGTTCCTGTAACAAAACACAATGGCAGATACAAACATGTCTGGTTACTGATATTTGGTTTTCTTTATAGTTGAAATGCAATGAATCTGCAAAAGGCAAGCCAGAGCTAGAGCAAACCATTTTGTGTCCAGTAGTGACCTTGGGGTGGAGGGATGTATGATAACATGAACAGCACTATTTGTCAAACACCAGCTAGAACAATACTGTAGCACAAAGTCGTAGTTAAAAATAAAAGGATAATGGAGGCGCCAGTGAGAAGTAAACAAGACAACAAAGCAGATAACGTAGTCCGGGGCAGGGAGAAAAGTAAACAAGACAACAAAGCAGATAACGTAGTCCGGGGCAGGGGGATAGAAATACACAATTTGCCAGAGAGACAGCATGGGTTTTTAGCAGGAGATCCTGCCAAACAAATCTGACTGATTTTTTTGATTGGATGACCAAGGCAGTGGAGAAGGGCCAAGCGGTGGACATGCTGTATCTGGATTCTAGTAAGGCCTTTGACTCAGTTCCCCACAGAAAAGTAATCAGGAAGTTGAAGGATTTGGGGGTACAGAGAAAGTTAAGTCCTGGGTAAAAAAACTGGTTGAAGGACAGGAGTCAAAAAGTAGAGGTCGGGGGAGGGGGAGGGTTCAGTGGCTAGAGCGTCACCAGTGGGATCAGACAGAGTTTGGTGCTTGGTCCAGTGCTGTTATTTTTTTGGACCTATTTTATCTCCCTGGGTGCACGGTTGGGACTGCCTTCCACCATCTTGCCAAGCCCTGATGCCACCTGTCAGACCTCAGAGGCCCACCCGTGTCTCACTGCTGTACTGCCCCCCCCGCTTGTACCCAGGGCCAGGTATTCCTCCAGCCACTTCAGCATCACTTCCCCACAGTACATCTGGCCACCTTCAGTGGATACATAGAAACATAGAAACAGAGAATTTGACGGCAGATAAGGACCGCTTGGCCCACCCAGTCTGCCCATTTCCCTACCTACTGGATAAGCTGCAGATCCTAGTTAACCAGCAGCCTACTTCTTTCTACCCCCACCCCCCAGAATTGCCTTATGACTATCCCATGCATGCTTGAATTCCACCACTGATTTTGACTCCACAACCTCCTCCGGAAGGCATTCCATGCATCCACAACCCTCTCTGTGAAAAAATACTCTTAAATTACCTCTGAGCCGCCCCTCTATCTTCAAATTGTGCCTCTTGTTCTTGCACACCTCTTTTTGAAAGATGCTACCTCTTGGACTTTGTTGATTCCCTTGAGGTACTTGAAGTTTCTATCATGTCCCCCTCTCCCTCCTTTCCTCGAGGCTATACATATTAAGCTCCTTAAGTCTCTCTTCATATGTCCTCCGGTGCAGACCCTGCACCATTTTGAGTACCCTCCTCTGGACAGCTTCCATCCTGTCTATGTCTTTGCGGAGATTGGGTCTCCAGAACTGCACACAGTACTCAGATGGGGTCTCACCAGCTGTCTGTACAGAGGGATAATAACTTCCTGTTTTCTACTGGTGATGCCTCTCCTATGCATCCCAGTATCCCCCAACCCTCCTTGCTGCCTTCTCACATTGCTTGCCCACCTTTAGGTCATCTGATATGACTACCCCAGGTCCCTTTCCATTTTGTTGTTGTTAGTATCTCACCCCCATTGTGTACTCTTCCCTGGGTTTTGTTTCCCAGGTGCATTACCTTGCACTTCTTAGCATTGAATCTAAGCTGCCATACATTTGACCATTCCTCTAACCTTGCCAAGTCCTTCTCATCCTTTCCACCCCACCCTGTGCATCAACTCTGTTGCAGATCTTAGTGTCATCTGCAAAGGACATACTTTTCCTTCCAGTCCTTCTGCAATGTAAACATAAGACATTGAGAGAGGACTAGTCTTACTAGACCCTGCGGTACCCCGCTAGTAACCCTCCTTTCTTCTGGTGGACTCCATTTACTATTACTCTCTGTGTCCTATTCTCCAGCCAATTCTTTACCCAGGCTGTCATCTTGGGACCCACTCCCAGGCTGGCTAACTTATATTAATCTTTTGTGTGGGACTGTATCAAATGCCTTGCTAAAGTCTAGGTAGGCCATGTCCACAGCCCCTCCCTGATCTACTACTTTGGTCACCCAGTCAAAGAAATCTATCAGATTAGTCTGGCATGACCTTCCGCTGTGAATCCATGCTGCCTAGGGTCTTGTGCCCTCTGGCCTCTAGATACTGACAATTCTTTCCTTGAAGTGATTCATCATTTCCTATCACTGAGGTTAAACTAACAGGTCTATAGTTTCCTGCTTCTGCCTTGCTCCCACTTTTGTGAAGGGGAATCACATCTGCCCTCCTCCAGTCCTCGGGTACCACCCCATCCTCCCATGATTTGTTAAAGAGGGTAGTCAGTGGTGTCACTAGTTCTACCCTTAGTTCTTTTAGAATTCTGGGATGAATCCCATCAGGCCCCATTGCTTTGTCCACCTTCAGTTTTAAGAGTTCTTTCAGAACCCTTTCTTCTGTAAATGGGCTGGTATCAACTTCTATCCAGAGTGTTACTACTGTTTGTTTTATGTACCTCCCCTCTTCCTTTGTAAATACTGAGCAAAAATATTTGTTTAGTATCTCTGCCTTTCACATTCTCCCTCTGCCACCCTCCTCCCTTTATTAAGCCTCACTATCCCTCCTTGGTCTTCCTTTGCTCCCTGATGTACCTATAAAGGTTTTATTCCCTTCTTAACTGAGTTGGCTATCTTTTCCTCAGTTTGGGCCTTTGCTGTTCTGACTGCCTTCCCAGCCTCCTTTGCTTTAACTGATACAGTTCTCTGTCCTGCTCCTGCCTGATTCCTTGTACTTCCTGAATGCTTTCTTTTCTCTTGAACCTTCACTGCCACTTCCTTTGAGAACCATAGTGGTTTCTTACATCTCTTGTTTTGTTTATTTGCTTCACACAAAGGCTCGTTACCTCTGTGATGGCAGTTTTATTATTCCCCATTGTTCTTCCACCCTCCTTCCCACCCATTTGCTAGTGCATTCCTTAGGCACTCACCCATTTTAGCAAAGTCAGCCCTCCTAAAGTCCAGTACTTTTGTCTTTGTATGGCTTGACTCTATTGCTGTGTTTATTAGAACCATACTGTTCGATGGTCGCTAGTTCCCAGATGGCTACCCACTTCTACATCTGTGATCCTCTCTCCATCTCCATTTGAGAGTATCAAGTCTAATATTGCTCCCCTCAGTGGGCTCCAGTACTAGTTGTCTAAGGCATGCCCCTGTAGGGCATCTAGAATAACTGCACTCTTGAGTGGCAGCTGCACACTGCGCTCCAGTTAACATCTGGCATATTCAGATCACCCATCAGCAATATCTCCCCTTTTTCTGCCATTCTAAGTATACTTTCTATCATTTCCTTGTCCATTTCCTCCCCCTGAGAGAGGAGTCTGTATACAACCCCTATGCGGATTGTGGTGCCATTGCCTGTCTCCAAATTTACCCACAGTGCTTCTTCTCCTTCCTGTTTACCCTTTTGTTCTGTTGCTTTTATTCCTTCCCTTATGTAAAGAACTACTCCTCCTCCTCTTTTACCCTCCCTGTCCCTCCTGTAGATAGTGTATCCTGGTATGTTTACGTCCCAGTCATGGTTTTGTGTGTACATGTTTCTGTGACTGCCACGATATCCAGATGTTCCTCCTCCATCAAGGCCACTAATTCAGGAAGCTTGTTACCTAGACTACGGGCATTGGTACTCATTGCTCTCCATTTTTTGATGGCCTTACCTTCTGTTGCAGCATCCCCACTGACCGTTCTACCTTGGTCTTTTCTCATTTAGTACCCTGTTTTGTAGGAGAGGCTGGGATTTTTCTGCTGCTTGTCAGTGCCTCCCCATTGACTAGTTTAAAAGCTTGCCAATGAAGCATTTAAACCGATTGCTCAAAGACTTGTTCCCTTCCTGGACAGATGCAGACCATCCTGCCAGTATAGGCTGGTGTCCCTCGGTGGAACCCCAGTCCCCAATGAAGCCAAACCCTGTGCTCTGCACCATTTTCAACCATTCATTAAACTGCATGGTGCCAATTACCCTCACCTCCCCATGCCTTTGACAGGCAGCACCTCTGAGAAGGATACTGTGTTTGCTACTTGTCTTGGGCCCTACCCAACTCTGCAATGTCCTCCTGCCTGCTCTAACCTCATGATGAGCCAAGTCATTTGTCCCTAGGTGGACAATTACGTCCAGCTCAGAATCCCTTGCAGCTGTTGTTGTGATCCTGAGGATGCGCTTCCTGTCCCTCCAAGCCATGGCACCAGGCAGGCACCTTACTTCAGATTTCCCAGCTCCTCCCAGTTCTATCCCCCTAATAATTGAGTCCCCCACCAGGATGTGAACATCCTGTAGGTTTCTCCTCTCAGGCTGTGGAAGGAGCCCGGCACTGAGCGTAGTTGGGGGGAGGCGGGGCAAGGGCTTCATCTACCCAGTTCATTCCCTATTTTCTCTTTTTAGTCCTGCCCTTCCACCAGGAGCACGTCGTGTCACTAGGCATCAACATACTGCTGCTTCCACATCATTGCGGTGCTCTCTCTAGTGTCCCCTTCTGATGCTAGCCCCTGCACCGGTGCCAGTGGACACATAGGTGGCAGTAGAGCAGTGGATCAACTGATCCTCCCTCCTTGGAGGAGAAGGGCATCTGTTAGGGTACTCAATCCTCCTTCCCCCTGGACAGCCCTCCAATGACCCTGGCTCGTTCCCGAACACAGGCCATCAGTGTTGTCAGCAAAAGCCCTGCCACTGTGCTGGCAGGCTGGTCGGTCCAGTGCTGTTTAATATAAATGATAAACTACATAGCAGACAGAGCAATGAGTACAATCTGCCTGTTTGCAGATGACACGAAACTCTGTGGGAGGGTGGACACAGGGAAAAGAATACAGGATCTCAGGGAAGATCTAGCCAGGCTTGAGAGGTGGTCGGGTATTTGGAAACTGGGGTTTAATGCCAAAAAGTGCAATGTTATGCACTTGAGAGCTATGAACCCAAAGACCACATACTGTCTGGGTGGCATGCAGGTTAGCAAGTCAGAAGAGAAGAAAGATTTGGGGGTGATCATTCATTCATTCATGTTTTGGTGACCAGGTAAGTCCACTGAGACAATACAGTCCCTTTTTCAGGGTCAACCTGGGAATACACAAGTGACCTGTAAGACTCTGGGAAGTGCAGGAAGGAAGCAGACAAAGCACGTAGAATGTTGGGATGCATAGCCCGAGGAATAACCAGCAGGAAGGCAGAGGTCATTCTGCTGCTGTAGAGATCCCTGGTGTATCCACATCTAGAGTACAGTGTGCAGTACTGGTACCTGTACCTATAGGAAGAAATCATCTTCTGGAAAAGGTCCAGATGAGGGCAACTAAAATGATCCCGGGTCAGCAGGGTGTACGAAGAGAAGCTCCGAGACCTCAATATGTACTCCCTGGAGTACAGGAGGGAGAGGGAAGTCATGATTGAAACATTTAAATACCTCAATGGCATAAACATGGTGAACTCCGGGTATCTCTTCAGCCTTAGCAGTAACAAAACCACTAGAGGACACACCTCAAGCTGGTGGGAGGACGATTCCAGATGAATAAAGGTGACACTTTTTTCACCGAGAGGGTGGAGGCTAAATGGTATGAGTTACCAGATGAAGCAGTATCCTTAAAGACAGTGGACAGCTTTAAGAGGGGCTGGGATAAAGTAACGGGGAGGGTTTCAGTTAAAAGCAGAAGCATGGGGGGCACTCCTCTCAGGAAGGGGGAAATCCTAATGGGGGGGTGGGCCCCTCAGTAATCACTGAGGGCCACATTAGGAGCAGACAAGATACACCTTTTGGCCCTTTCCTGCTGGCATTTTCCATATGTTCATACAATACATTGACAGGGGATGGGGGGCTAGGAATACATAATACACAGTCTGGGGGTATGAATTCATAATACAAAGTCCAGAGGGGCAGGGGGCTAGGAATTACATAATGTATAGTCCATGGAATGAATTCATAGTATATAGTCTGGAGATAATTATACATAACACCTTGTCTGGTGGGATGGGGTGTGTAGGAATACATAACACATAGTCCCAAGGGGTAAGGTGGGTAAGAATATGTATTACACAGTGTAGGGATTTGGGGCTGGAATTCCTAATACATAGTCCAGGAGCTAGGGGTAGGAATAACTACACAGTCTTGGGGGGTGGTGGGATGGGGGTAGGAAAATCGTAAATAGTCCAGGTGGTGGAATACATATTACATAGTCTGGGAGTGGTGGGTGGGGGTAGGAATACGAAACATAGTAGAATACACAGTACATAGTCTGGGTGCAGAAATGCATCATACATAGTCCAGGGTAGGAACACATAATATATAGTCTGGGGGTAGGAATACATAACACAGTCTAGGGGCAGGAATACATAATGCATAGTCTGTAGGGTAGGAATGCATAATACATAGTCTGGGGGGGTAGGAATGCATAATACATAGTCTGGAGCGTAGGAATGCATAATACATAGTCTGGGGGTAGGAGTACATGTCTATACAGTCTGTAGGGAAGGCATACATAATACATAGTCTGGGGGTAGAAACACATAATACATAGTCTGGGGGGTTGGAACACATAATACATAGTCTGGGGGTGAAACACATAATACATAGTCTGGGGTAGGAACACATAATACATAGTCTGGGGTAGAAACACATAATACATAGTCTGGGGGTAGAAGCACATAATACATAGTCTGGGGGTAGAAACACATAATATGTAGTCTGGGGGTAGAAATACATAATGCATAGTCTGTGGGGTAGGAATGCATAATACATAGTCTGGGGGGTAGGAACACATAATACATAGTCTGGGGGGTAGGAATGCATAATACACAGTCCGGGGGTAGGAGTACATGTCTACACAGTCTGTAGGGAAGGCATACATAATACATAGTCTAGGGGTAGAAACACATAATACATAGTCTGGGGGGTAGGAACACATAATACATAGTCTGGGGGTAGAAACACATAATACATAGTCTGGGGGTAGAAGCACATAATACATAGTCTGGGGGTAGAAACACATAATATGTAGTCTGGGGGTAGAAATACATAATGCATAGTCTGTGGGGTAGGAATGCATAATACATAGTCTGGGGGTAGGAACACATAATACATAGTCTGGGGGTAGGAATGCATAATACACAGTCCGGGGTAGGTACATGTCTATACAGTCTGTGAGGAAGGCATACATAATACATAGTCTGGGGGTAGAAACACATAATACATAGTCTGGGGGGTAGGAACACATAATACATAGTCTGGGGGGGTAGGAATGCATAATACATATTCTAGAAAGGCTGGAGGCAGTATAGCATACATGCAAACTTGGAAAACTGGGTTTGAATCTCATCAGCCCCCACTTGTGCACTGTGTGATCTTACGCAAGTCACTTAACTTCCTTCTGCTCCCAGGTTGCATCTAAAAACAAGCTCCAGCTTAGTGTGCCTTTCCTGGTTAAACAATTTCTCCCTTCCTTTCCCTAGTATGGGGGTAGGAATATATAATACACAGCCTGGGAGTGGTGGGGTGAGGGTAGAAATACAGAACATAGTCCCGGGCAGGAATACATAGTCTGGGGTTAGGAATACATAATACATAGTCTTGGGGGGCGACAGGAACACTTAATAGATAGTCTAGGGTGTAGGAATACATAATGCATTGTCTGGGGGGTAGAAATACATAATGTATAGTCTGGGAGACAGGAATACATAATACATAGTCTGGGGTGTAGGAATACATAATACATAGTTTGGGGGGGTAGGAATACCCAATAAAAAGTCGGGGGTGTAGGAACACATAATACATAGTTTGGGTATTGGGGGTAGAATACATACTATATAGTCTGGGGGCAGGAATGCATCATACATAGTCCAGGGTAGGAATATATGTTCTGGGGACAGGAATACATAATACATAGTCCAGGGATTGAGGGGTAGGAATAGATCATACATAGTCTGGGGTAGGAATACATATACATAGTCCAGGGAGGGGGGTAGGCACACATGATGCATATTCCGGGGGTAAGAATACATAGTCTGGGTGTAAGACTTCAGAATCTATAGTTGGGGATGGGATGTAGGAACACATAATCCATATTACAGATCGTGGGAGCATCATGTGATGCTCCCGACCAATTGCAGCACTTTTCAGTTCCGCATCAGGTACTCGTATTTCCATGAGAGTGTCTCGCTCGCTGTTCCTGCTTAACGGGTTTCTGGCTAGTGCCATTCACGCCAAGTAAGGTACCACAAAAAATGGTATTTTTAAAAACAAATTGTGGCACAATATTAATACGTTTACAGGGGAGCTGGGGGGCGGGAGGGTTAGGACTCTGGACGAACAGTACATCCCAGGGTTAGAGAGGGAACTTGGGCAGACTGGATTGACCATTGGTCTTTTTCTGCCGTCATTGTCTATGTTTCTGTTTCCGTTTTGTTCCTGCATAACAGGTTTCTGGCTAGTGTTGCTTGCGCCAGATAAGGGACCGCAAAAATGTTTGCTTTTTTTTAAATCGTGGCTTAATCTATAATAAGTTCATAGGGGTACTACAAGGGCCTGTTATGGTTATAAGTGTGTTGCCTGTGTCCTTAGAGCACCAGAACTGCTTACCTTCGATTCAGTTTTCTTGCCCTAAAAATGTGCAAGGCGACACTTGTATCAATAAGAGGGCCTTTCTAGCACCCCTATAAACTTATAGTGAGACGGCGGATATAGCTTGAGGTGTGTAGGAATTCATAACAGAGTTGGCATAATATATGTAATGAAGAAATTCTCTGGGTTATAGGTTTGCTCATTAACCCCCATTTTGCATGCTGTCATGACGATTCACCATCTCTCCTTTTTACCTTCCAGAATGCACACTTTGTATGGAATAAGGCTCAGTTTGACGCACTTGATGTTGACTCCACTGACTACATAATGGGTATGACTGGTTCTTATGGGATGTGTTCCCACTCTTTCAGTTCCTTCCCTCCCTTTGCACTGTAGAGAGGATTGATGCACTTTTACCAGGGTATCCTGGGTGCAGGGACAGGCAAAAACGTGTTCACACAACCAATAAATCAAGATATTACTATATTCTAAGATAGAATAGTTCATAACTAAAGCATGATACAGAAACATTTCCTGGTAACTTTAACATTGTCTAAGTTGTTTAAATAGTGCAAGAAAAGATGTGGCAAAAAAAGTTGATGAAGGGGTGGAGAACAGAACATATGAGAGCAAGCCAAAGAGCCGGGGATGCACTTGTCAGAGAAAAGAAAACCGCACAAGGCTAGGATAAAAATATGGGAAATGGTGAAACTCAAAGATAAGGAGACTCATCAGGGCTATTTGTATAGGTTCAGACAGCAGAACAAGGGACAGGTACTTGCAGTGTGAGGATGTAGATTTGGAAAGGAAGCATTACTTTATGTGAAGGGTAGTACATTTTTGGAAAAGGTTTCCACAGGAGGCAGCAGAAGTGTTTACTGTTGCTTTATTTTTGAAACAGTTTACCACAGGAGGCAGTAGAAGTTGTCACGAGTCCACTCCCATGGGGTGGGATTCTTTGCGTCACAGCGAATCCCTCTTGTGACGGGGTGGGGTGGGATCAGGGATAACCTTTCTCCATGCGAGGGGATACAAATACAGTTTCAAGTCTGTGTTCCTGTGATAAAACTCTCTATGCCCCTGCACCACAAACTAGAAAGGCCACAGGCATGTATAGCCTTTCGGGGACCCAATACATCCTATTACTATGTCTTTCCCCAGAAATGCAGCTAGTTCAACACCCCCAGCTCCTCTTGGGACCCTTCAAATTTCTTCCCCTTTTCATCACAAAGTCCCTAGTGACACTTCACTTTTGGTAGTGTTAGGCCTTAAAACAGTCACACAGGCATGGTATAGTTCGAACAACTCTTACCAAGACAGCCCACACAACAGACATAGGCTGAATTATTCTTAAAATAAGCCAAAAGCTTTACTAGTTAAATTAATGAATGCAGTAAATTACAAAGACAAATAATGTTAGACATTGGTTACAAGGTACTGAAAATAAAAAATATACATAAAAACCTACACTTTAAAACTCTGAGATTTAAAGTCTACCTCAAGTCCTTAGTGATGAAGTTTGAAGTACAAAGTCTTTACAAAGGCAGATGAAAATCTTGGTTCTTGGTAGTGCAGAAGAATTCTTGAAGAAAGTGTCTCTGCTCTCCTAAGCAGATAGAGAGGGTCCCAAATTCAACAATGGCAAGGCTTCAAGCAAAAAGGCAAAAGCTAAAAAGTCTCCGATACCTCTCTGCATCCTGGTTTTAAGGGGTTTCCAAAGGGCAGGTTCAGTGGATAGCGGCTGCCCTGCGACTGCCTAGCATTCTGTTTCTATGGTTACTTAACCAGTCCGAGTTTAGTATTTTATTACAATAGCACAGATATGAGGTTCTTAATATAAGGGGGGAAAAAAAAAGACTTGCTCAGAGGTCAGCCAGCTCAAATCTGATTTCTAGGGAAACATTCCAGCCTTCCTGCTGGGAGATAGCAGAAGTTAAACTGTACTCAATGCAGTCGTTTACTTAAATGGTAGCCCATTTATTGGTAACGAGACTGGCTGAGAGTAGACCTCTGAAAACAAAGGAAAGGTACATGAAAAGGCACCAGATGATGCTGTGGTCCACTGAGACACAAATGGACCTGCCTGCTGGCCAGCTCTGCTTAATTCATCTTTTGTCTCCTTTTGGATAATTTAATTAACTCTAGTCTCTGCTAGCAGAACACATTTTTTTCCGTAGTAACAAGAAAATCACATCAGTCTACAGGGCCCATGGTCTGTACCCATGATCCCTTGCACTTACATTGTGCCACTGTGGCATTCTCTGATGCATTTCACACATAAAAATTATATAAAACATGGCCAAAACAATAAGGTATGGCCTTATCTCACCACAGAAGTATTTACTGTACCTTTATTTTTGGAAACGTCTACCACAGGAGGCAGTAGAAGTATTTACTGTACATTTGATATCTTCAAGGGAAAATTGGATAATCAGTATTATAATACTGATAGAAATATTCCTGGAGGTGGATTGGTCTGGTGGCAGTTCCGGCTGTGATGGTATCCCAGCACAATCTGATGGTCAGAAACTAAGCTGAAGGTAGACCAGCTCAGAGGCATGGAGGGCTGAAGCACTGGGTGCCTTTCCTCCCACCATGCTGGTGTCCCAGGTTCAGGAACAGACGCAGGTCACTTGGGGACTGGACAGGGGATGGAGGATTGAGCGTCTTAAGGACAAGTCGCCCCCCTCGGAGGGGAGGGGGAGTATGTGCATCCTGCCAGGAGACTGCCACCTGGAGGTTCTGGGAGCCAGTGCAGTGGGACGTCAGGGAAGAAGTCCCACCTGCTGGACACTGAGGGGGGTGTGTGGAGGCAGAGCTCCCACAGTGCATCATTGCATGTGCAGTGGGCCCTGGGGAGAAAAATGAGGAGATCCCCCCGACTGTATCAGTAAGAAGACCCGGTCCCACACAGACCCCACACTGGTGACTGGGCTGTCCAGATCCTGCGGTAGAGGATGGGTGGAAAAATGATAAGTCCCAGGGAAGCAGAGTGATGGGGCTGAGGAAATCGTTCTGGAAGGGGACAGGTCAGCAGACAAGGGGTCAAAAGTACTAATTAAAAAAAATACTAAGATAAAGAAAAACTTACATAAAACCTATTTTTCATTCTACAGGATCCATTCTATTATGGCAGTAAGGCACACCTGGGCTTATATTATCCTTATTAATGACAAGTCTCATGCCTCATAACGCACCCAAGGTATGGTGCTATGTCAGCATAACACACCCCCTCTCACACCTCTTTTCTCCAAGCAGCAGTGCATGTAAATGGTGAAAGATTTGACCTATACTTTTAATTTCATTTTTGATTTATCTTACAAAAAGAGCCATCCTTTTTACTTTATTTTGAGTCTGCGTTAGCACTTTTAAACATCTGAATAATAAAAAGACCATTCTTTTTACGGTGGCTACCCCTCCCCCCAATGTCATCTGCATTCTCAGTTATTTTTGAACACCTGTCCTTTGACGTCACTTTTCTTGTTACAAAAATAATCTACCTTGTGACAGGCCCTGTCCACTGACCTCATGGAACAGTGCGTGCTCAAAAACATCTCAGACTATTGCCAGCAATGCAGCAATAGCTGTATTAAAAGGAGCACTCCTTTTATTATTTCAAATGTAGAAAAAGTGTCGAACTCAAACTAGAGAAAACAATAACATCTTACAAGATGGAGATGAGGGGTAATCTGAAATAGAATAAAAAGGTATAAATTGACATTTTCTCTGTAACGTATTATTTTATTTACAATTTTTGACCAGGAAAGGCACACTAAGCTGTGATAGCTGGTTTCCAGATGCGTCCTGGGGGTGGGCTACATGGACCTGTTTTTTTACTGAAAGGGGAATGCTGACCAGGACGCTGGGGAACTCCTCTACTCTTGTGTTGATAAGTGCCATAGGATCCTTTACTTCCACCTGGACAGGTGCAGTACCCCCTTTGTACTGCATTACTGTGTCAGCTATGGGTATTACTCAAAGTATGTGATGTGAGGCTAGAGCCCACAACCATCTGATCTTCCAGCCCCAGAGGTCAGCATGCTAGCTACTGAGCCCCCGACACTGCCAACATGCTCTGCTGCTTTAAACAACAAGGTTATAGGACCTGATTGGTTTTGAAAGTTCTTATAGAATGCACACAGGAGTTAACAATGCCTCTTGAACCAATATTCAAGGAACGAATTAGGTCAGGGTGTGAGTATCTGTTTACTGGAGGGAAAACCTATGCAGTCTCGTAGTTCACAAATTATCTGTATCACAATCAAGAGGATAGACCAGCAAACTGAACAATGATACTACCAGCAGCATTGCTGGAAACAGTTATGAGAGACAGGGCTGTTGCTCTTCTAAGGAAACACAAATTCAGTTTCGTAACCCAGTGTGGATTTAGTAAAGAGACATTGTTCCAAACAAATTTAATGGGGTTTGTGCATCTTTCCCAACCTCACACACACTCTAAAACCTCAATCCGAGTGCAAGGCATCATGGGTATGCAAACCACTGTGCAAGGCATCATGGGTATGCAAACCATTGTGCAAGGCATCATGGATATGGAAATCTTTATGCAAGGTATCATGGGTATGCAGATCTTTATGCAGCATACTAAATAAATTCAATTTCATTCTGGAAGTGACCAAAAGTGTGATATGGGAATCTTATAGATACTGCATATCTGGACTTCAGTACTGCATTCGATCCTGCGCTGCATAAAAGGTGAAGTCATAGAATAAAAGGACAGACAATGCACTACACTAGATGATAACCACTGGACTGGTAAAAGACTGAGCAGGGGGATGGTATCCATTCTGAATAGCCTCCAGTAATGAGAGGGGTACCACAACGATCAATGTTGCGGCCCACTCTTCTTAAAATAACCACGTGACCTAGAGGTAGGGGTGAGTTGCTGTTTTTTTTTTAAATTTGCAGATGAAACCAAATTGGGAATGTAATAGTGTTGTTGGGATAGTATCCTACATGGTCAGATGCCGTCAGCATTTTGGCTGGATTATAGATATCCTTGGATGGCATAGACATCTGTCCAAGTACCTGACCTCCTAGGATCCACAGTAAATATCCGTGGTATCTGTGGATCTGATCCATATCCAATGGGTCTGACCATTAGATTCAGGTATCTGATCATCATAGCCAACTATCCAAGGTTGGATCCAGTGAATCTGACCTCAGATACCTGGATCTGAGCTCAGATCCCCAACTATCTGACTATGAATCCCAATCCAATTTCGGTCAGACTATAGTCAGGTTTGGAGGTGGATACCAGCTCTGTCTGATGGAAGGTAGTCAGATCCCCAAACGTGCAATCTGTGTACCGCTGCAGGTAATACTTTCACAGATGCTTCACAGTGACCAAAACAAACTAGGAAATGGGCACATAAAGGGCAAATCAGTTTTAATGTTAAAAAATGTAAGATTATGCATACTGGTAAGGATAAATAAATAAAACTACTATTCTAATTATCTTACTTGTCTGGTCTAGTTTAGTATTTATTATTGGGTCTAGTATATTCAGTTCTTTAATTTCATTTATTTGTTTGAACACTGGTGACCAGGAAAGGCACACTGAGCCGAAGCTCATATCCAGGTGCGTTCCGGGGGGAGGAGGCGTAAAGGGGTTACATGAGAAATAACAAAAAGTGTTACAAGGTGCAGTAGTAGCCAGACGAAGTACAGATAACCGAAGTACAACTATCTAAAACAGCAGTATTGGAATAAGACAATATTTTACATACAGTACTCAGCAAGAACAATAAGATAAAATTAAAAAAACAAGGTGTAGTCCTATTAAAACTCAGTCATGCTAGCCAAGGGGCCTAAAAAGTGAAACAGAAGGATGCATTCAGGTAACTCTGAAAAAATAGCTCAGAGGAGCGGCTAGGGGCAAGAGCAGGAAGGAGATATGTTATTTATTAGGAGGGATTTGAGAGGTAGATAGGAGGAGAGGCAAAACTGGTAGTCTGGAGCTGAATGGAGAAAGCGGACTCCCCAGTGGCAGTCTGTGGCAAGTTGGAACAGAACAGTTACGAGAGTCAGAAAAGCTGAGGGAATGGTTGGAAGGAAGGAAAGGGGATAAGAGACAAGGAAAGTAGAGGGGGAGGAAAGAGAACCAGAAATTGGAAAGAAAGGCAGGGTGCAATAGACTCCAGAGTCAAAAGCAGTGAAACAGACGTAGTGATAAAGGAGCTAGTGATGTGTAAGAGGGGGCTGTTAGAGGTAAAGCAGCAGAAGGAATGTAAGAGGGGGTCCAGCCTGGCAAGAGTGGACAGTATAATCTAGATTGTTCTAAATAAGTCTTCTGTTCTGATCTAGTTCTCAGTGATTAGATGGCTAGTATTTCAGCACCTTTAACACGCGTATTGTTTTAACACCCATGGTTGGAGAAGTAGGTCCTCACTTCACTTTGATTGATCATAAATAATGCATAGTATGTGACTAATCTTGTGATGGTAATGTTCTCTCCTAGGCTTGTTCGAACCCGTGGATCTGAAATTTGAACTGGAACGTAATGTAACAACGGACCCATCCATCGTTGTAATGACAGAGAAAGCCATCAGAATCCTTAGCAAGAACCCCAAGGGCTTTTACCTCTTTGTTGAAGATAAGTAGCTTTGCCTTGTGTCAGGGTTTGGGTATAATTCCATGCCTTAGGTTACCCCCAAAAGTGGAGCTAGTCACATGACACCAACAACATATCACTCAACGTTACACAAATGGCATTTTAGTAAAGATGCGAGATTGATATTCCCAGCAAAATTACAGGTTCAGCAGGGATGCAGGTCTGTGGTGCTGTGTTACTCTGAGTGAAGTCCAATGTTTATTTTTTTTCTGGGATGGGCATTTCGGAAACGAAACATGATTAAAGAATACTGCAGGTTGCACCCTGTTGTGAAATTGGGCAACTTGAGAACACTGGTGTAAGCATTAGTCACCTCACAGACATTTAGCTGTACATACACAATGTCGCCAATAAAGAACATTAAAATGTCACCTCCATCCAGCATACTTGCACGCCGAATGTATAGATTCCAAATTACCCCTCACCCCATTGTATACATAGCCATTTGTTGCCCTGTCCCTTTTATACCCGATGCTCTGCATTGCAGCAGCACCAAAGCACAGCACTGCTTAGTTTTGTGAACATTATATTTGTTCAAACAGAGGTCAAGAATCACATAGCAGCAGTAGGGGTGTGTGGTCTATGGGTGGGAGCATGCAAAACTGATAGTTAATTCTCTTTTTAGTGGAGGTCCAAAAACACTCCACGTTCTGCCCAGATTTTGGAAGTCATACTATTCAGTATTGTAAGAAAGATTACATTTTACATGCTCATAATGTTACATGCCTGGTAAAACACGCTTTCCTTCAAAAACATATTCTTGACTTCCATTCCTATCACCTTAATGCATTTTTTTGTTACATTTTGGGAGTCAAATACTTCTGTCTACTTTAATTTGAAATATTTTAAACGCATTTTGGGACGAACACTTCTATTCCATTTCATTTGCAAGATAATACATTTTGAGAGACAAAGACCTGTATCCCCTTTTATTTTTCAAGATTTATCCAACATTTTGGGGGTCCATTCATTCTACCTCTTTTAATCTGGAAAATCTGACCATTGTGTGGATGTCAAAGACTTCCAAAGTGGAGTAAACTGAATCCCTGGACATCACCTAGTTTCCAAGGTGGCCCTACGGTGGCATTAGGGAGCACAGAAACATGATCAAACATTCAAAATAGATTATATACATATAATGTATAGTGGAACATTGTTATGGATGGAAATCCATCCATTCAAAATCATTGTTATGCAGCACTAGCTACGTCAGCTAGTTTGCTATGCTGCACTAGCTATGCGCATGCGTGGTTCAGTAACATGCAATCCTCGGGAAACGGGCCGTGGCGGTGAGAACAGTCCCAGGAGGCAAAAAGGAGTGAACAAAACTCAAAAGTAAAGACACCCTTCATCGTACGAGTGACCATGCACTATAAAAGTGTGTGTATGATCGCTCATACACTCCAAAGATATTTTTTGACTCTCAAGATTTCCATGGTAACGAGACCTCTTCAGCTGCACCCTCGATGTCTCCAGTTACCATGGAAACCTCTCAAGTGAAATATATCTTTGTTGTGTATGAGCGAATGAACGATCATACACAATCCTCTATACCATATATACTTAGCATGCATGCCATAACAGTTCCAGCGCCCATGTAAAGTACAGTCACACAGTTCCATACGCTAAACAATGACACACAGCCACTTGTTAGGTTATTGTAGTTATGCACCCTCCTGGGGTGATAAAAAGCATGAGGCTAAACAGAGTGCTTTTACCCCAGGAGGGTGATAGATGGAGGAATTTTAACCATTGGTGTGTCTTATTGTTCAATGGCCTACACAGCCAGTATGTGTTATGCTTGTGCAGCTGTGTCACTTAGGTTTTGGCCGTTTGCACTCTCTATTCCAGAAGAATTACCACCCTGTAGGGGTACCAAAAGCAAGGAACCCTCTAGAGGGTTTCACCCCTAGAGGTGCCGCAGGACGCTTCCCTTGGCTAACGGTACCTTAGGAAGGAGCCCCAAAAAAGGAAGTAGTATGAAGCTTATAAGCAATCAGAAGTTGTGAGCCATGGTAATAGACAAGCCTGAGGTAGCTTGATAATGTAATGGGGTAGCAGGGTAGCCATGGCATGAGTTTGATGAGTTGCAAAAGGGATGAGGGAACTTCCTAAGGAGAGAGGGGAATGGTGGTAGGGACACCGTCTCCTCCATCCAACAGCGGATCCTGCCTATGGAACTAGGGAACACTATGCTAACAGTTATGACCCGAGACACAGAGGAGAGAAAAAAAAAAAACTTACAGGAGGAAATCTCTGGGGATCCAAGGCCTAGGTCGTCTTCCCTCCAGACTTGGGACATTTTATTTAGTGATGGCTCTGCTGCTGCAATTTGGAAACCCAATTAAAAGGAAGTGGAAAATATTCCAATTTGGAGGAAAGCTCTCACTCTATCCTTCTAACAGGAATGCCATGGAGGGTTGTGAGTCGCTGTGCTCTGCAACAGATGACCCTCAAAGCGGGAGGAGGAGAGCAATAACCACCAAGACACTCACCCAGCCTACACATTCTAAACACAAATCAGGTGAACCAGGGGCAGTCATGGGGAGAATAGTGTTGAAGGGTGCCTCCGAACCAGCTTGGGCAGGTAAAGGGGCCCCCGTGAGAGCCCCACTCCTTCACTGCTGAGTCTCAACCTTTACAACTTGCGGTGCCATCGGTACAGTTGATGACTGAAGGTCCATCCAGAGCAAGGACATTCTCAGCTCTGGGTCAGGTGAGAAGGACCCTGCCCCAAGCTTCGCATGTGCAAGCTGCGGACTCTGGGTGCAGAGCGAGACAGTCGGCTGCAGGGAAGCCCTGCGTGAGAATGGTATGGCTTGCCCCAGAACTGATGAGGAACTGAATGAGCACTGAATGCTGAAACCTTGCAGAAGGCAGACGGCAGTGAGCAGTGAGCAATGAAGGCATAATCAGGGGTTGCTCTGGACATAGTTCAGTAAAGCATGAAAGTTGTTCAGGAAAGCATAACAATAATCGGATCTGCACGTTGGTCAGTAAGCAATAGGAATAGTCAGACCGACACATAGGTCTGCAAAACATAGTAGCAATGATGAGACATGAATGTAAATGGGGGCAGCAGTATGATAGTGGGGCAAGCCAGCCAGGCATTGAAAAGCCGAATTAAGGTGACAAATACCCTGAGGATTTTTGGCGGTGAAGGCAAGATTTAGAACAGAAATAATTAGCCACATGGGGCCACCACTCCCCAAACACTTCCCAGTCCCCGCCGTATGAAAAACAAGAAAGTGAAGGAAGGGTCAAGAACCACATGTGGATATTACAGCTAATTAACATCATCAGCAGTAACTTTAACTGACCTCAGAGTAGAACAGCAGAGTACAAACAGGGAATAGCATCAGCTATGAGTGGTTGTAGTCTATAAACATGGAAGGACAGAAGCACAATGCTGTGAAAACAGCTAAGACCACAGGGGAGGTAGACTGAGCAGGGAAAACATGATTGAACTGCACAGCAAGGTTCAGAGCGAGCTTGAATCAGGTGAAAACAATTAGGCCTGTAGCAAGGGAAGTAACTTGGGTTGTGTAAAAACATGCGTACTGGTTACAATAGCAATGGGAGTAAGCAAAAACAGTAGCTGGAGCTGTAAAAGAGCCAAATGGTAGGAGCTGAGAAACCCAATCCTCCCAAAAAAGAATACAAAAAGACAAACACAGAAGAAACAGGGAAGGAATAAAAGGAAGCACACAGCCAGAAGTAATATACAAACCAGAAGTAGAGGAACAAAACGCAGAGTCCAGCAGAAGAAGCAGCAAAGCGGGGGTCAGGGCAGGCCCCAGTCAGATACAGAGAGCAAACAGACAGAGCTTCTGGCAGGCAAAGAAAAAGTGCTTCAGAAGGAGGCTGAGGCGAATTGCTTATATAGCTCAGGAAGTGGGAGTGGCTGGCTGCTTGTGTATCGAACCATAGGCGAAGCCTTCCAATTATTCAAACAAACAAGAAAAAAGAACTGTGCAGTGATGCCACTAGGTGGCATCCTACTTGAGGGTTGCCAGAGGTTACTGTAACTCTCTTTTTTTATTTTTTGGTAACTGAGTAAGACTCATCAGGCACAAGGTAAGTTTTCAGGGGCACCCAGGGAGCACTGGTGAGGTTAACTGACTTGCCCAGGGTCACACAGAATGCAAGTGGAGACTCAAACTCAGGTCTGCTGGGTGTACAAAGCTCATTGAGCCAGCCCATCTGATTGCAGGACTGCTGTTAACTGGTTTCTTTAATTTGCATTTTTTTGAAGGGTGATGGGAACACACATATATACCTTGCTATAGTTTGTTAAAGGGGACATGAAAGAAACATGGGCTAAAGAGGCTTGGTAGTAAATGGCAGTATATATATTTATGGCCAGTACGTGTCAGCACCATAGCATTTCCTGTTTGTATTGTATCAAAACTTACAAATTGCACTTTATACTGTAATTCCAAAGATGGCCGTTTATGTAGTCTTGTGAACAGACTTCCTGTTTGCGGCATAAAGGAAGTGCAGTTTGACTCTGTGATGGTGTAAGTCTGTAGGTTGGTGTGCAGCTGGTGGTGTCCTCCACAGTCCGCGTCCCCCCACAACCCAACACAATGGTTAAATTGGAAATGCTTTGGTGGGGAAACTTTCACCTCTAGATTTGTGGGTGTGGAGTTACTGTCATGCCCAGGTGGTGGCAGTGTCATATAGTAATTAATGAATAAAGATGGCAGAGGTTCAGGAACGCTCGTGCAGTGTTACAGGGGGTGGGAACTGAGTGTCTGTCAAATCGTTCAGAACGCATTATGCTGCTCAGACACCTTCATTCACCAGCTGTTGCTGACAAGCTAATTATGGTCTGATAAATTACCATCACCTAGTTGTCAAGAGGGTCCTAGTGTGGCATTTAAACAGCAGCAGTGGGAGCCACAAATTTACATAAACTACTTACCTTACTATGTCCCAGAAGCATTCTAGAAACAGATGGACAAAGTTCTCATGTTCTTCAAGGGCAGAAACAGGACTAGCAAAAACTGCTGTTTTTGCCACGTGATAGAGGGGGTTTGGCAATGCCTCAGATTCTACTACCTTTCAGTGCAACTGGCCCCAGTTCTGACCTGGGTTAAGCGGAGTGGTGATGCTAGCTGGAGAGATGGAAGCACACCAACTCTGAACTGTACCCCTATTCTCTCTCCCCCACATTACACTCACCCCATGGTTATCGAAAGACATCGAGAACCTGTGGGCATGACAGACATTTAACTTTGAGTTGTCTCACTTCCACTACTCCGGCACCAAATGAGGTAGGCCCCCTTACCTCTCTAATAGGGGATCTGAACTTCCAGCCACTGCACACTGATCTGGGCTTCTCTAGATGGAACAGGTTGTGCTTAGCCAGGTACCAATCACTGATACACAACAGAGTCCATCTGTTGTTCAGGGAACTACAAGAAAAATTGGGGCTTCCCCAAAAAGATTTCCACAGATACCTACAGATCAGACATTACCTCCTATCTAACAATCTAATTCCAAAAATTGACAGGGACACAACCTCCCTGGAGGATTTCCTGTACTGGGCTACTATGTTAACGGGTAAAAGTGGGACAAGGGAAGAGGGGGATTAGGGGAGCTTCAGGGAACAGCACAAGCGGGGGGGGGGGAGCAGGGAAGCAGGCAGGACTAAAAGAGAACAGAAGTGATCCCTCTCCATAAGAGCAGCAGCAGGAAGGAGGTTGGCAGCTATAGGCCGGTCAGTCTCAATCAGTGATGGAGAAATTAATGGAAACCTTGTTAAAGGAAAGGTTGGTAGATTATCTTTACTCCAGTGGGCTGCAGGACTGAAAGCAGTAAGGAATCACGGGATGGGATGGTGGGGGGGAAGAGGTCATGCCAGATGAATCTGATTGACTTTTGACTGGGTGACCAGGGAAATACATTAGGGAAGGACAGTGGATATGGCCTATCTGTGCTTCTGCTGCCAAATTCTATGTTCCTCTGTCTTTTCAAAGAAGCAGCCAAGAGTGAGCTGACAACTATTGGCTGGAGACAGCCAGGCAAGGTTGGTGTACAGAAAACAGCTGAGGGTGAGTCTATTTGCCAACACGAGAAACACATAACACAATTATATGTCACATCCAATCTAGACAGAACAGCTGTGGGGGAGCACTGAAAACAAAGGCACCATAATTTAGGGATGGTGAGGTGGACCTCGTGAAAATATGTTTGGCTGTAAAAGCCAAGTCCAATTTAGCATTGATAACCTTACATTTAGCCATGATATGGTTGGAGACATCAAGAGGTAGAGCAAGGGTGACTGCAAGGTTCTTGATGGAGGAGACATTCTGGAGGGAAGCCGTTGGGGCAAGTTACAGCTTTGTTTATTTATTTATTTAGATTTTGGTACCGGGTAAGCCCACTGAGACCAGAGATCCCTTTTTCAGGGGCGACCCGAAATTTAGGTCCCTCTCAGATCTAGGGTTACTTTATAGCACTGTGTCAGCCACCCTATAATTACAACACTGCATTTGTGTCCACGACACATACCATTATGAAATCATTCACAAACTGTGTAAACAAAAGTGGTCCAAGGATAGTCCCCTGTGGTACACCAAAAGTTAGTCTGGAGTTTTATGTACTTCCATCTACTTTTACTGCCTGTATTGTCCCTGTCAGGCAGTGGGCCATCCAGGGTATTGTGGTTACTCACGTTCCTATTTTCTCTTGTTCTATGAGCAGCAGGTTGTGGTCTACTGTGTCAAATGCCTTTGTGAGGGTTATGAAAATGATACTAGTGAGATTTCAGAGTCCAGTGCATTTATAACATCCTGTGTTATAATCTAGAAAGTACCTGGACTTCCCCCAAAACCCAGAATGACTCAAAAATTAACCAAACTCCTGTTAAGGTCTCTTGAACCCAGACAGTTGGTGTTATGCAATGTTAATTTGATTTCTTTTGTTTCTTTACGTGGGAAAATAGACCGAGGGCACCATGAAGGTAGAGCTAGGGCGGCTCTAACAGAAGGTGTGATGTTCGACGAGGCTGTTCGAAGAGCCGGTGAGATAACCAGCGAATCAGATACTCTCACTGTTGTGACAGCGGATCACTCCCACATGTTCAGTTTCGGGGGCAAGAGCACACCACGCGGCAACTACATTCTTGGTAAGATCTTTGTTCAGATCTTCATCTTTTCTGCTGAAAGTATGGAAGGAGTTTTGGCCATACTGTATAGACAGGCCTCTACAAAACAGGCAGAACAACCCTGTAGCTCAAACAAACCGTTGCTATAGGTACCACGTGGTCGGACTTCCCAATTCCAGTGAACTTTCAGCTACAAAGCTCCAGCCTGGACAAATGCGCTCCCCAGCCTGATCACGGAAGAAACCAGGCTTGGCCCTTTCAAAACCAGATTAAGGAATCACCTACAAGCCTCCAACCTGTGTGACTGCAACTGACCACCCCCCCGTAGACCGCTAACTTCTCTGACTCCCCCATGCAAATGGCTCCCATGAGATAACTTATTTTTGACAAACAGCCACTTCAGAACCTCTCTGCTCCTCTATGGCTGTGCGATTCTCGTGTTAAGTCATATTTCCCCTGGAAGGGTAGCTCACCCACTGAATCAAATGTGTAACCATGTAAAAAAATAATTTGTAAGATTTTTTGTTATGTGCTAACAACCTGTAAACCAAGTTTCGTCCCTTCTGTACTTTATGTATGACGTGGAACCTTTGTAAATGAGTCTTTGACTCAAAGGTCTTTCTGAATATCTCAATAAATAAATAAATAAAATAAACTGGTTCTGAGCCTCCTCAGAGGGAGACCTCTCTTCAACTGCAGTAGGTCCAAACTAGTCAGAATTGGTTGCAAAACAACTGACCAGAGCCTGGTCATTTTCACAGTCATTCATGACAGAAAAAGTCACTCTCAGTCTGTTGAGTTACACTTTTTGCACCTTTGAATAAAAGGACTTTGAAATTCATCCATTCCTGCATGAAGGAATCATTATTGTCAGAATGAGAGTAAGGGCCCATTTGTTTTGGTTTTCTGACTCATAGAACTTGTAAGAACTTTCCCTTGAAGTGATTTGCCCGATTCCTACAAAAGTACGAGGTACCCGCCAGCATTGACAAAGCTCAAATCTTGGGACATTCTATTTTTTTATGTAACTTCTTCCTCTTCTCTGTCATCTCAAAGACTTCAGGCTGGGGAGGGGGATACGGGCAGTGTAGGGCTTTTGGTATTGTGAACAAAAGGAGAAGGAGAGCCGGGGGCTCTGAACCTTGGGGAAGAGTGGGGGGGCTCGAATGGGGTTATTAAGTCCAGGAGACGCCCTGGGGTGAAATGGGTTCCAGATCGTGGTCCATCTTATCTGGTTCCCATACCCAAGGGCTTCTGTATTTCAGGGCTGGTAGCCTAGAACCCCGTCCATCTTGAGTGGTGTTGTGCAATGCCAGGTCTATAAAGAACAAGATGGCCATTATAGCTGATCTTGGTGGAACAGCTGACCTGGTATGCATCACCGAGACCTGGCTGGAATAGCCGCCTCCAAAATCGGGCTGGCGTTTTCATCCAGCCAGGTCTCGGTCATACACCACTGGAGATTGGACCACAGGGGCGGGTGTGTAGCTATCTGTTTTAGAACGGAATTGGGCCTTGCAGAGGTTCCAGTTGAGGGTCCCAGATCATTTGAGTGTACTGTGGCTGCAGGTGTGGGATGCAGGTTCATTCTCATCTACTGTCCACCTGGGGGGTGAGAGAATGTTCCTGCAGGAAGTCACGGACTTAGTCACCGACATGGTGTTGGAGTTGTCCAGGTTGATGGTGCTTGGCGACTTCAATGCCTGGGTCAATGACAAACTCTTGCAATTTGGTCAGGACTTCCTTCAGCTTATTAATATGCTGGGCTTCACACCAGGTTGTTACCTCTGCAACACAGGTTCATGGTCACTCCCTTGATCTGGTTTTCCTCCTGGGAATGGGAGCCACCAATCTGGTAGTAGAACCGGTTGAATGGTCTGACCATTGCACTGTAAGATTCAATTTCTGAGCTCCCCCTTATAGGCCTGACCCTGTGGAGATGGTCAGATACTGCCCTTTGAGGGGATGTTACTTCCTCTGGCCTTTCAGCAGTACTTGACCTGTCGGGATGTACTGATATCAGTGAGGGTCCAGAGCACCTAGTCCAGGCCTATAATATGGCCGTGGGGGATGCCCTGGATTCCATTGCTCCTGTCCTCGTTCACCCCCCTCACTCTCCACCCTTGGTCCCCTTGGTTTGATGGGGCCTTGAGGGAGTTTAGGCATGTGGGGCAAAGGCTAGAGCATTGCTGGTGGAGACCTGCCCTTGATGCCGACCACCTTAGATTGATGGAACATTATTGAGTCTATCAATCAGCAATCTCCCATAAGAAGGCAGAGTTCCTGTCCGGGGAGATTGCTGGAGCTCAGAATCGACCGGTTCAGCTTTTCCGAACCGTAGACAGACTGTGCAATCCAGCCTGTTTTCAGATTCGGAAAGCATTTTCACAAGAGCAGTGTGATGAGTTCACTCTGTTCTTTGCCAATAGGGTGGCCGACATCAGGGCCGAGATTCATTCAGCGTGTTCTATGGGGGTTGGCAGTGGTCGGTGTATGGTCACTACACCTCGGTCCTCCTGGGATCACTTTGACCGGCCGGCAGTCAATGATGTTGTGTGGATTGCCCAAAGTATGAGGCCTACTTCCTGTAGTCTTGACCCGGGCCCCACATGCCTCATTTTGGGGTGTGTAGATGTCATCAGCCTTATCTTGGCAGAAATAGTCTGGTGCTCCATAGATTTAGGCGAGTTTCTGAACTCCCTAAAGGAGATGATGGTTACACTGCTCCTTAAAAAATCTTCCCTGGACCCAAACTGCTCTGTTAACTACAGGCCAATCTCTAACCTTTCCTTTATTGGGAAGTTGGTAGAGAAAGTAGTTGCTCTTCAGATGGACAGCCACATGACCATCCACCACATCTATGATTCCCTCCAGTCTGGTTTTCAGAAGAGGCATAGTATGGAAACCGCTCTGGTTCGGGAGCTCAATGATCTCCTGATTGCTAGAGATCGGAAGTGTCATTCAATCTTGGTCCTTCTGGATCTCTCTTCAGCCTTTGACACTGTGGACCATGGGGGGCTGCTTGAGTGCCTGAGAGACATCTGTGGCCTATCAGGTACAGTTCTCAATTGGTTTAGATCTTTCCTCACTGGCAGAACTCAGAGAGTGGTGTCGGGGATTTATTTCTCAGCCTCATTCTCTCTGCCATGTGCGGTTCCTCAGGGCTCTGTGCTGTCCCCTATGTTGTTCACAGTGTATTTGCTGCCATTGGGAGACATTATAAGATGGTATGGGCTGTGGTTTTGGTTATGCAGATGATACCCAGCTCTACCTGTCATTTGCCCTGACCAGGATAGTGCGGTCTCTGTTTTTAATAGCTGCCTCGTGGCGCTCCAGGACTGGATGTGGGCTAGCTGGCTATGGTTGTACCCTGGAAAGACCGAAGTGCTGGTGGTGGAGCCAGGTCATGGAATAGAGAGGATGGGAGGGAGGTCTGCCTCCGGGCTTTGGCTCGCGGGTAGCCAGCTCCTGTCCTCTGTTCAGGTGCGGAATCTGGGCATGATATTTGATGAAGGGCTGACACTTCATTCGCAGGTGTCTGCTGTAGTCAAATCCTCTTTTTATCATTAGAGATAACATTGCCTGGATTTGGCAACTTGTTTCGTCCCGTGATCTTCCAATGTTGATCCACGCCCTTGTGACCTCCCACCTTGACTACTGTAACTCCCTATACCTAGGGCTTCCAGGGGTTGATAATCACCACCTGCAGCTGGTGCAGAACACTGCAGCCAGGTTACTGGTAGGGGTTCCCCTGACCAGTCATATTACTCCTGTGCTGCGCGAACTGCACTGGCTGCCTGTTCAGTGGTGGATCACCTTTAATATTGGTTTACTGACCCTTAAGGCCCTTCACGGTCAGGGTCCTGGCTACGTGCAAGAGCTCCTGGTTCCTTACTGCCCCCTCCGACCCCTCCACTCAGTCAACGAGGGATTGCTAGAGTTTTCCAGGGTTCGATTGAGGACATCTGGTGCGAGAGCTTTTAGTTACACAGCCCTGACCCTGTGGAATTCTCTACCTCATCGGATCAGAGAGTGCCTGACTTTGTCGAGCTTTAAGATGGCATTAAAAGCTTATTTATTTAACCTTGCTTTCAGTGATTAGTATATTCTGACATTGTTGTATTTTGTTTTATTTATGTTTTTAATTCTGTACAGCACTTTCATACATGTTGAATTGTGCTTTAGAAATAAAATATTATATTATTATTATTATTATATTGCGGCAGCCCCAGCCTTGTCCTCTACAGGCCACACCACTGCCACCAGTTAGGATCCACATGGTGCAGGCCCATAGACCCCACTGTCTGTCATCCCGGCAAAAGTGGTTTTACCCCCAATTTTTCCCACAAGCAACCCACTTTTCTGACACAAAGCCATGCGATACGTTTCCACAGTGCAGCTCATTGTGGGTGTGCGCGATCCCTCCCCCTCCCAGGCTCCCCACCGCGATGGGTTGCTGCGCTGGCATGCACCGATGTCTGCCTCCCTGGGCTGGCTCACATTGCTGGTGGCAGCACTCAAACTGGGCCACAGCCGATCCCAGCTACCCCGAGTCTGCCCTTGAACTTGGTTGCCAATGAGGAAGACACAATGCACTTCTCCTAGGCCATTCAGCAACCAGAACATTCCATTTTTTTAAATACTAAAGACAATTGCATGACAACCAAGTGGTTTGCCCCTCAGACTTTCTCTGTCCTGGCTGCTTTCCATGCCCTGAAATCATAATCCTCTGCTTGTGACATCAGAATAATTTCCATGGCAACAGGCTGTGTGATATCATAAGCAAAGGGTTACAACATCAAGGCAGGTATAAGCAACAGGAACAGCTGAATTAAAAGGACAAAAGATACAGATTTAATAAAAATATCTTTAATAGCCAGCCCACTGGCACAGCAGTAGTGCTATTGCTTGCGACGCCGGCGACTCTAGTTTGGGAACAGGCTTGGGTTGTTGGCAAGCCAGCCAGGAGAGGAGGCTTGAGTGTCCCAGGACCGCTCATCTCTTCTGGGGGTTGGGGAGGAGGGAGTCATGGCTCAGTGCATGACCGGCCTCTAGTGGTGGCTGGAGGATTGGCATGCCCATGCCACACGCAAGGGGTGGAGTGTGACAGACACCAGCTTTGGCCTTACCGTCAGCACACATCGTGTCTCTGGGGGGGCATAGAAAGAAAAACACCTGGCCTCATGTGACACAGACAAGAAGGTCAGAATATTGGACTTCACCCACCAACTTGGCACTGGAGGATGGACCTCAACGAGGACAAGAGGTACGGCTATGGGGGGGGGGTCTAAGCCAGGGGGCCCCTTCCCACTTCTTCCCCGCCTGAGGGGTAAACCAGGGCTCCATGGGGGTCCTCTTACGGGACCATAGGCTTGGTGGGTTAGACCGGGTGACAGTGCTGAGGCTGAGATGGGAGAAAAAGAAATTACAAAAAAAAAAAATCATTAGTAAGAAGAGAAGAAAAAAAAAAGATGGTCTTGAAATTAACATTTTTTTCTGCCATCCTTTATGGCATGCTGAGTCATCATCTTGTCCTGCCAACTGGATCACGCTGTGCTGATTTGGCATGGCAACCTGTCGGCCATTCCTCCCCTGTCCAGCTGGAAGGGGAGCCGCACAGAGCACAGTCCAAGCATACCAACAACGATCATATAGATAGCTCGGTTTACATATGTTTGTCCCTGATTTTCTCCCTAAGTCCCTCCCTCTATCCTATAGTGTGAGCAGTGCCTACATCAGCCTGAGACATCACAGTATACCTGTGGCAAGGGGCAAGCTTCCTGGCCAGCCCCAGCGGGTCACTGTGGTGCCAGAACTTGCTGCCAACCTTCCCTGACTGAGGCCCACTGCCTCAGCCTGGCCTGTTTCTCCCCTGTGACAATCCAAGTCTGTTTGTGAACCCAGGTGGCTCGTGTGACAGTGTGACGCGCCACTGCTGGGTCAGCGGAGTGGCCCTTGAAATTCAGATTTGGGAGGAATTTTATGTACGTGGGTTCTGCCAATACCAACTGTGAATGTTTTGCTGTAGTCAGACAAATCTTTTGAAAAAACAGCTGGAGTGGCCAATCCAGCAGCGCCAGCAGGAGGGCTACCACTCGCAACACTAGTGACCTGGGTTCACTAACTAGCCTGGCTTGTTGGGGATCAGCCAGAGGAAAGAGGATCCCAGTGGACACTCTCCTTCTCTCAGAGGGATGGGGGCAGGGAGGGAACAGTGCTACTGCCACCTGTAGACAGAAGGGTGGCAGATCGCTTGCGACATGGAAGGAGAGATGCTGTGCTGTGTATCATGAGAGTGTGCTGATGCACGCTCCCATCAGGGACCTAGTCTCAAACACTGGCATCCCTGCAGGGGAACAGAAGAAGGGGCCGGGGGGAAACGAAATTAAAAGGTAAAACACTGCTCTGCCTGTAGCTCCTTGAAAGCTTGTATACATGGCCAAAGTGCAGTATATGTGCTGCGCCAGAGGGTTCAGAAAAATAATAATTAAAAACAAACAGTTGGAGTAGTCTGAAATAGAAATGTGTCATTTGAATGTGATGTGTGTGACATACAATAAGAGACGTTAGTTTCTTCTTGCAAACAGGCTTATTGCATTAGATATGTATATACACACAGTTCTGTGTTTCAAAGTTGTGAGAGCTGCATTTTTGAGTTCTTTGTTGAACTGCTAACGTCATTCTGCTGACAAAATGCTTTTTGTCAACTCTTTAATTCATTTTGTGGGCAGAATGTATTTTGTCAGTTTCCCGACTTCGGTCTATATGTTTATATATACACAGGTGCAACATCTCGTAAGGCTATACAATTGCATTCTCCTGTTCCTTGGATGAGAGAATTGCAAAGCTGAGCAGTTCTGGCACACAAAGGGCTTGAGAAGAAACTCCTATGTCCTATTTTTGCTCTAGATGTACAGTTAGGGTTTTGCTGGATTACAGCTTCCACAGGAATACTAGAGATAAGGTTGTGCTTTCTCCAACACCACAATTAATTATTTCCTTATCCTAAGTCACGTGCTGCTTCTGTGCCGTCTCATTTATGGGTTTTATTGTGCTGCCGAGTTCCAAGAACAGCCCCATTCCAAATTCCAGTTTAGTCATAGTTCGAGTGATGAAATCATTTGACTCTTCTGCAGGAAAATTATCTTGTGGTTCCTGCTGTCTTCAGTTTAGCCTTTCCTATAAGCACTTGTGTTTGTACCCATCAACTTGTGCCGCTTGAGCCTAGTACTGTCTGGGAGAGTACCATTTGCATATGCAGAGACTATGCCACCTGAGACGGTACTGGGCTCAAACAAAAAGCCAGTGCCACCCTGCCAGTCATAGCATGTTGCCTCTTTAGTGTTAGAGACTCCTGCACACCCTCTTCTCAGAGTCACAACATGCTGTCTCTGCATGGCTCCTGAGGCTCTAGCACACCTCCTCCCAGAGTCAAAACATGCTGCCTCCACACTGCTTCCTTCTCCCAGAGTTGAAGCATGCTGCCTCCACACTGCAGCCTTCTCCCAGAGTCGAAGCATGCTGCCTCCACACTGCAGCCTCCCCAGAGTCGAAGCATGCTGCCTCCACACTGCAGCCTTCTCCAGTCGAGCATGCTGCCTCCACACTGCAGCCTTCTCCCAGAGTCGAAGCATGCTGCCTCCACACTGCAGCCTTCTCCCAGAGTCGAAGCATGCTGCCTCCGCACTGCAGCCTTCTCCCAGAGTCGAAGCATGCTGCCTCCGCACTGCAGCCTTCTCCCAGAGTCGAAGCATGCTGCCTCCGCACTGCAGCCTTCTCCCAGAGTCGAGCATGCTGCCTCCCGCTGCAGCCTTCTCCCAGAGTCGAGAAGCATGCCTCCGCCTGCAGCCTTCTCCCCAGAGTCCGAGCATGCTGCCTCCACACTGCGGTCTTCTCCCAGAGTCGGAAGCATGCTGCCTCCACACTGCGGCCTTCTCCCAGAGTGGAAGCATGCTGCCTCCGCACTGCGGCCTTCTCCCAGAGTCGAAGCATGCTGCCTCCGCACTGCGGCCTTCTCCCAGAGTCGAGGCATGCTGCCTCCGCACTGCAGCCTTCTCCCAGAGTCAAAACATGCTGCCTCCACACTGCGGCCTTCTCCCAGAGTCAAAACATGCTGCCTCCACACTGTGGCCTTCTCCCAGAGTCGAAGCATGCTGCCTCCACACTGCGGCCTTCTCCCAGAGTCGAAGCATGCTGCCTCCACACTGCAGCCTTCTCCCAGAGTCATAGCATGCTGCCTCCACACTGCAGCCTTCTCCCAGAGTCAAAACATGCTGCCTCCACACTGTGGCCTTCTCCCAGAGTCAAAGCATGCTGCCTCTGTGCTGCTCCCAAGACTCCAGCATCCTCCTCTCAGAGTTGAAGCATGCTGCTGCCACGCTGCTCCTGAGAGTCCAGCAACCTCCTTCCAGAGTTGGAGCATACTGCCTCCATGCTTTTCCCAAGACTCCATCCTCCTCCTCCAGAGCTGAAGCATGCTGCTCCTGAGATTCCAGCAACCTCCTTCCAGAGCCAGAGTATGCTGCCTCTGCAGTGCTCACAAGACTCCAGGACCCTCTTCCCAGAGTCAGAGCATGCTTCCTCCATGCTGCTCCCGAGACTCCAGCCTCCTCTTTTCAGAGTTGAAGCATGCTACCTCCGCACTGCTCCCAAGATTCTAGCATCTTCCTCCCTGAGCCGGAGCATTCTGCCTCCAATGTGCTCTCAAGACTCCAGCCCCCTCCTCCCTGAGTTGGCGCACGCAACATGCGCAATGCTCCTAAGACTCCAGCGACCAGGTCTGGGAGTTGCCTTTAGGACAGCTCCAGCTGCCTTGATGCCAGGAGAGGAACACGATGGACCCTCTTGATCTTTTTCTGTCTAGCATTTACTATGTTCTTATGGAAGCAAACTGCCCATACCAACGTGATGTCATACAAGGCAAATAAATCAAATTCTGCTGGGTGCTTTAAGCAGAAACTGAAAAAGCTGGCAAAGGCGCGTAACATCATGGGATACAACTGCTAGGATAGTGGGGGATGGGCTTGATCAGGTATTTGTTTTTCACTTCATATTTATGTTTTAAAACAACTGTGTATCTAAGCACCTGTGATGCTAACAGGCCAGGCTACTTAAATGTTAATGCAGCTCTCAGCTACCAACTGTTAGTGTTACGATCTGCAATGTCCCAGTGCGGGTTTGTCTTCAGAGTCAGAGACAGGGTCTCTGTTCCTCCCAAACCCTCACTCTATACTGGTTCCTTTGAAATGATTCATTGTAGTAATCCAGCTAATATACATCTTGTGTTTACTTTTAGGTCTCGTACCAAAGAAAGCTGCTGATGACAAGCCCTATACGAGTATATTATATGGAAATGGACCTGGCTATTATCTGGAAAATGGGACCCGGCCAGATATAACCAACACGAATATTGGTAAGGGAACACAAACGCAGAAGTCACAGCTCTGTGGGTTGGAGACAGCACCAGTAAAGTTTTCCAGTCTGAACCAGTAATCTCCTTGTTCCCATGCTGGTGCCCCAACTTCTAGACCACAGTGCCTCACCTGTATCACAGTACATCATGGGAATGTAATGGTTATGATGTTACAGGGGAACAGAGAATGCAGTACAGAAGTGTACCGAAGCATTACCATCTTTTTTGGTACACCATGGGGGATGCGAGGATTCTGTTCCAGGGGACTGGAGAATTTTATTTTTGTTTTATTTATATGTGGCTGGCAGTATAGCCTAGAGATTAGAGTAATGAGTTGTGAATGAGCTTGGTACATCCAGTAGACAGACCTGGGTTTGATTCCCACAACCTCCACTGACATACTGTGTGACTCTAAGCAAGTCACAACCATCCTAGTGCTCCTGGGTCACCCCTGAAAAGAGGCATCTGTGCCTAGTGGGCCTTACCTGGTTACCAAGGAGAGGGAAAATAACCAGAATAGTGGAACTGAGATTCATCATCTTGTTCCCAGTGGTGTCCTGCTTCTGCCAGTTTTCATTCAGCAAAACACTGGAATGTTAAGTGACTTGCTGAAGGTCATAAGGTGACTAGTTGGCTTTAGCAGGGTTTGAACCCTTGACCCTTTGGTTCCAAAGTCGATGCTCTAGCCACTAGAACACGCTGTCTCTCAGTGATGCAGCATGCTCTACCATTGCATATTTGTGTTTTTTTTACAACTTATTTACCCTTTCCATACATTTAGCATTTCATTCTTACTGCATTTCTTGCCCCCGCGGGTCATACCTGGAAATTATCTCCTTCGCAGTGTGCCTTTAGCAGTCAACAGATTGTAAATAAATAGTTAATGTAGCCCAGTGAGTGCATAGTATGGTGCACTGTGGGGATGTGATGGTTCTGGTATGGGGGATGGAGAATGCACTACTGTACAATGGAGACTACACTGCTATAGTGTCCCATGGCCCTGGAAGTGCATATTAGGGTACACTGTGGGGATGTGATGGTTCTGGTACAAGGATGGAGAATGCACTACTGTAGTGTACAATGGAGACTGCACTACTATAGTGTCCCATGGCCCTGCCAGTGTTTATTATCGTGCACAGTGGGGGTGTGATGGTTCTGGTACAGGGATGGAGAATGCACTAGTGTACAATGGAGACTGCACTACTATAGTGTCCCATGGCCCTGGAAGTGCATATTATGGTGCACTGTGGGATGTGATGGTCCTGGTATGGGGGATGGAGAATGCACTATTGTATTATAAAATAAATACTGCACTACTATAGTGCCCCATGGCCATGCCAATGCACATTAGGGTGCACTGTGAGGATGTGATGGTTCTGGTACAGGGATGGAGACTGCACTACTATAGTGTCCCATGGCCATGCCAGTGCATATTAGGGTGCATCATGGGGATGTGATGCTTCTGGTATGGGGGATGGAGAATGCACTACTATAGCGTACCATGGCCCTGGAAGTGCATATTATGGTGCACATTAGGGGTGTGATGGTTTTCTGATGTGTAGATATAGAATGCACTATTGTAGTGTACAGTGGAGACTGCACTACTATAGCGTACCATGGCCCTGGAAGTGCATATTATGGTGCACATTAGGGGTGTGATGGTTTTCTGATGTGTAGATATAGAATGCACTATTGTAGTGTACAGTGGAGACTGCACTACTATAGTGTCCCATGGCCCTGGAAATACATATTAAGGTGCACACTGGGGTGTGATGGTTCTGGTACAGGGATGGAGAATGCACTATCGTATTGTACAATGGAGACTGCTTAGTGTACCATGGTCCTGCCAGTGCATATTATGGTGCAGTGTGGGGGTGTGATGGTTCTGGTACAAGGATGGAGAATGCACTACTGTAGTGTACAATGGAGACTGCACTACTATAGTGTCCCATGGCCCTGGAAATGCATATTATGGTGTACCGTGGGGGTGTGATGGTTCTGGTACAGGGATGGAGAATGCACAATTGCATTGTACAGTAGAGACTGCACTACTGTAGTGTCCCATGGCCCTGCCAGTACATATTGTGGTGCACATTGGGGGTGTGACAGATACGGGCAGGCTAGAGGCCGTGCAACAAAGGGTGACCAGGATGATGCAGGGCCAGCAGGGGAGATCCTATGAGGAACGGCTCAAGGCACTAAATAGGTACTAGCTAGAGGCCAGATGGGAGTGGGGTGCTATGACAGAGACCCTCAGATTCCTGAAAAGAGTCAATAAGGTGAACTGAAGGAGTTACTCAGCATAAGCACAAATTCGAGGTGACGGGGCACGAGTGGAAATTAACAGGAGAAAGGTTCAAGATGGTCACGAAGAAATATCATTTTACAGAGAGGGTGGTGGAACCTTGGAAGGGTCTGGCAGTCGAGGTGATAGCAGTCAAAGCCATAAAATGGTGTCAAGCATGGTTGGGATAGGATGAAGGCTATTGTGGCTACTCAGGGGGCAATAGTAGCAGGTATCAGGTTAGGGTGGAGGATAGTGAGGGCTAGTACCTTGGAAGACATATAGGGGGGCTGTATTCGGTCAGAAGGTCTTTCAGGTAGCCAGGGCCCAGACTGTGCAGAGCTTTGTTGATTAGCAAATTTATCCTGAAACTGATGGGCCTCCTCACTGGCAGCCAGTGCAGGTCCTGCACAACCGGTGTGATATGCTCGGACCGTGAAATCCCAGCAGCAGCTGAGTTCTGCACGAGCTGCAAGTGACACGCCAGCCCCACAGATAGCCCTGCCTAGGCAAAGAGCATTGCAATAATCCAGACAGGAGGAAACAAAAGCGTGCACCAAAGTTTCCAGCTCAGAGGGCACCAGACCGGCACCAATATGAGCGATATTACACAGAGGAAAACAACCACTGCAGACAGACAACACCTGATGTTCATGGATCAATCCACTGTCCACAATGATGCCCAGATTTCGTACCTTATCTACAGTTCGTCGTGTAATGCCATACATCAATGGCAAAAAAGCCCTATGCTAACCACCACTGAACCCAGCCAGCTGCTTTAATTAATAACACCTCTGTCTTCAACCAGTGTGATTACCTTCTCTAGTGGTGTGCTGCATTAGTTGGGAATGTGTTATCAGTGATCACTTTCTTTGCGTTGAGGATTGCAACTGTCAAAGTAAGTGTGTGTGTGTGTGTGTGTGTGTGTGTATGTGTGTGTGTGTATATGTATGTATATGTGTGTGTATACACACACACACGTGCATTGTGTGGTTACCTTCTTTAGCTAACAGGATTGTAGCTGTCTTCTGGAGTGGGAAGACTGGACTGGGATGTTGCAGCTGCCCTCTGGAGTGGGAAGACTGGACTGGGATGCTGGAGCTGCCCTCTGGAGTGGGAAGACTGGACTGGGATGTTGCAGCTGCCCTCTGGAGTGGGAAGACTGGACTGGGATGTTGCAGCTGCCCTCTGGAGTGGGAAGACTGGACTGGGATGCTGGAGCCCAGATAACTGATAGTTTGCCAATTGCAGATGAAAGGATCAACAGGGAGAGAAGTGGGTAGGGGTGTACATGTAAATGTAATTTGGCAGATCTGGGACATATTTTTTGGTTATGCCCCTTGCTAATGCCCTTCTGGTGTTCTTTACAGGAGGAGTTGTGGGACTGCTTGGGAGAATGGGTGAGACTCATGGCAGATATGGTGCTGTTATCAATTTTCCCAGAACATAGCCCAAGCCCACTGTGGCACAGAACTTTGTTACCCTTCTGTCTCTTAGCAGCTAAAAAAGCAATAACCCGAAGGTAGATGCCCTCGACTGTATCCAAGGTTTCAGGCTGGAGGCAAATTCTTCTGGATATATATATAGATGTAGATATATATATATATATATATATATATATATATTTATATAAATATAGGCTTGAAGGTTTGACGGCAGGAATCCATGACAGGCTTGACCTTTTCAGGGTTAAATGACGGAGATGGATATGCTACAGTACAAGGTGCAGATAGATCCCAACTCTGTGCCTTGAGGTGGGGGGTCTTGAGGGCTGATGGGGTGCCTCCCTTGCCATGGTGAAACTTTTAGAAGTATAGTTATAACTTTTGGAAGTGTAGTTGTAACTTTTGGAAGTATTGAAGATATGTGGATTCTTATTTTTGCACATAATGCTGACTATGTGAAAAGGTCTTCTAAACTTGAGGTGTAATTGATATTTCGGGGTTACACCTGTTTCTTTGGGCTTTAGTGACCTCCTTAGCAAACTGATGCACATCAAAATGTATGAGATTGTTGTCGGTATCAATATTATTTTGTCACGCTTTTCTCCTTATGCATGTATGATGCTTCGTTCAATAAACATATTTAAAAAAAAAAAGGGAACAAGCGGACATGAGGACCCCTAAAACTGCACCTGTCTAGGTCTCCCAGGAAGGGGTGCTGTCTATGAAGGCTGCCTAACTTGGGCCATAACAGAAACAAAAGCGCACAAGGTCACCGGTCCACCTACTGTAAGTTGGGCTGCTGCTGTTTCTCCCTAACATGACTGTGTCTTTCTCTTACAGAGGACTTCAGCTACATGCAGCAGGCCGCTGTCCCACTGGAGTCGGAAACCCATGGAGGAGAAGATGTGGCCATTTTTGCTCAAGGTCCCATGGCTCACCTTTTCCATGGTGTCCAGGAGCAGAACTACATTGCCCACGTCATGGCATATGCTGGGTGCATTGAACCCTACAACGACTGCAGCACAAGCAAAAATCCACGATCTGGGTCTGTGTCCCTGTCTCACAATATTAGCCTTGTGGGTCTGTTAATCTTGGTGTTTTTCAGGCTACAATAAAAAAACAAAAAAAAACACTATTCCCTACTACCTCTCCCTGTTCAAGAGATGCTGCATTGTATTGTCTTTTTACTTTTTATTCTATAATTGATGTTGAATTTGGGGTTAACATTTTGGAAGAATTATACTGTATGCAGATGGTGGATATTTTGTACTGAAAGGAATCTTATCTCTTTGCCTCAAAGTGTGAATTCTACACTAATGTATCTGGACATTGCAAAATCCGATCAGGACATCAGGATGAATATCAATTTATTACTGTGTTAGGCAATATGGTTAATAATCTCTGCAAACAACACGCTGCACATCCTTCCTGATGTTCTGCGAGTTAGTGCTCTGGGTATGGAAGAAACAAGCAGAATGTCAGATGGAGATCTGTCTACTGTAAAACATCTAGATGAAATTGGAAATTAATAAAAAAAATACACAAGAAATGAACGGTGTCATTTTGGTATGTTGTAGTGTTACTTGTGTGTTTCAAGTTGTATAAAATTGGGTCATCCTTCACTGAACTGCCCCTCCCACTGAAGTGGGTTATGGTGTATAGAGAAGGCTTGTTCTCTATGGATTTCTGTCCTTGGCAGGATGCTGTTCTACCACAGTGTAAAGGTTATGGAATGCAGTTGTACCCTTCTGGGGTACAACAGCATTCCATCAGTTTTCAATGGCCACTAGCCCACCGGTTTCAAAATTACAGCTGAAAACAGCCACTCAGTCGTCTCGACAGAATTGGCTAGATGGCCATGGTGATGTTTTCAGAATACTGCACAGGATCTTTCTTTTCTAACATGGACTTTACCTTAAAAATCAGGTTTTCTTTAAAACAAATCAATTTTGTTGTCACTGGTTCCCAGTTTTACTTGAAGCTGGAGGACGCCTGTGAATGGGAATGCACTCAGTGTTTATACGTAAAAGCTATGAATCTGAACAGTAAAGAGACATTTTTATATCACTATTATTTTCACTTGACACAGTATAGAAAGTACTGGTTGGGCAAAACCATGCCCAGCCAGCCCGCGTTGCCACCTCGAGGTTCAGATTCCAACTAATCTCTCAAGCACTGCTCTTGAGGTCAGTTGGCATCTGAACCTCTCAGTGGCAGCACAGGCTGGTTATGCATGGTTGCACACCCAGTATTCTCTACGTGTTGGATTTTCCCCTTGTAGTCCTGTAAATGGAAATGGATCAGCTCTTCTGTTTCAGTCCTATAGAAGGGCAATACTCCGCTTTTTCCTTAAAGTCCTAGCTCACCATCACCACCATTTTTCATCATCAGTTACGTTTATTGGAAACGTAGAGCTGATGTTACAAAGCATTCAGCTGAGTCTCATTTTCAAGGGGGTCCTTCATGAGAACTCTTATTTGGACACAAAGGGTTATACAATGCTTATAAAGGTTGCACAGTACCTAGAAGGATGCATATAACACAGACGAGAATATTAATACCATACAGTTATTAATTAGAAACATTGTAACAGAGAAAATGATGACAGAAACAGATCATTGGTCCATTCAGTCCACCCATAATGCCCTATCATACCTGGAGACCTTTTGTCAATACAGGGTTTTAGCCCACACTATCTGCTCCCCTCTGTTCCCCATTCTACTGCTACCTCCCAGAGTAACTACTAAATCTTTCACTCACACCCAGCTGCTTGAAACCATTAATGGTTTAGCACCCAGCACAGCAGCTGGCAGGCTGCTCCATGTCGCCCAACACAGCAGCTGGCAGACTGTTCCATATCTCCCAGCACATCAGCTGGCAGACTGTTCCATGTCGCCCAGCACAGGAGCTGGCAGACTGTTCCATGTCACCCAGCACAGCAGCTGGCAGACTGTTCCATGTCACCCAGCACAGCAGCTGGCAGACTGTTCCATGTCACTCAACACAGCAGCTGGCAAACTGTTCCATATCTCCCAGCACATCAGCTGGCAGACTGTTCCATGTCGCCCAGCACAGCAGCTGGCAGACTGTTCCATGTCACCCAGCACAGCAGCTGGCAGACTGTTCCATGTCACCCAACACAGCAGCTGGCAGACTGTTCCATGTCGCCCAGCACATAAGCTGGCAGACTGTTCCATATCTCCCAGCACAGCAGCTGGCAGACTGTTTCATGTCTCCCAGCACATAAGCTGGCAGACTGTTCCATGTCGCCTAACACAGCAGCTGGCAGACTGTTCCATGTCGCCCAGCACAGCAGCTGGCAGACTGTTTCATGTCTCCCAGCACATCAGCTGGCAGACTGTTCCATGTCACCCAGCACAGCAGCTGGCAGACTGTTCCATGTCGCCCAGCACAGCAGCTGGCAGACTGTTCCATGTCTCCCAGCACATCAGCTGGCAGACTGTTCCATGTTGCCCTGCACAGCAGTTGGCAGACTGTTCCATGTCACCCAGCACATCAGCTGGCAGACTGTTCCATGTCGCCCAGCACAGCAGCCGGCAGACTGTTCCATGTCACCCAACACAGCAGCTGGCAGACTGTTCCATGTCGCCCAGCACAGCAGCTGGCAGACTGTTCCATGTTGCCCAGTACAGCAGCTGGCAGACTGTTCCATGTTGCCCAGCACAGCAGCTGGCAGGCTGTTCCATGTCACCCAGCAGAGCAGCTGGCAGGCTGTTCCATGTCACCCAGCACATGAGCTGGCAGACTGTTCCTTGTCACACAGCACATGAGCTGGCAGACTGTTCTATGTCGCCCAGCACATGAGCTGGCAGACTGTTCCATGTCACCCAGCACAGCAGCCGGCAGACTGTTTTATGTCACCCAGCACAGCAGCTGGAAGACTGTTCCATGTCGCCAGCACAGCAGCTGGAAGACTGTTCCATGTCACCCAGCACATCAGCTGGAAGACTGTTCCATGTCGCCCAGCACATCAGCTGAAAGACTGTTCCATGTCGCCCGGCACATGAGCTGGCAGACTATTCCATGTCGCCCAGCACATGAGCTGGCAGACTGTTCCATGTTGCCCAGCACAGCAGCTGGCAGACTGTTCCATGTTGCCCAACACAGCAGCTGGCAGACTGTTCCATGTCGCCCAACACATCAGCTGGCAGACTGTTCCATGTCGCCCAGCACATCAGCTGGCAGACTGTTCCATGTCGCCCAGCACATCAGCTGGCAGACTGTTCCATGTCGCCCAACACATCAGCTGGCAGACTGTTCCATGTCACCCAGCACAGCAGCTGGCAGACTGTTCCATGTCACCCAGCACAGCAGCTGGCAGACTGTTCCATGTCACCCAGCACAGCAGCTGGCAGACTGTTCCCTGTCACCCACCACATCAGCTGGCAGACTGTTCCCTGTCACCCAGCACAGCAGCTGGCAGACTGTTCCATGTCACCCAGCACAGCAGCTGGCAGACTGTTCCTTGTCGCCCACCACATCAGCTGGCAGACTGTTCCATGTCGCCCAGCACAGCAGCTGGCAGACTGTTCCATGTTGCCCAGCATAGCAGCTGGCAGACTGTTCCATTCCTCAGCCACCCTCTCTGTAAAATAAAACTTTCTCACGGCCCACCTGAACATCCCTTAATTACTGTACATCATTGCATCATATCAACAGCGGTAGTAAAGGGCATCCAGCATTCAGGTTACATAGTTCTGTGTCAGTGTGTCCATGAAGCTATATCTTTCTGATTGAAGCCTTATCCTTTCTACTAGCACTTTCTTCTTGCTGTCCTCACCTGTATCTTATCCCCCCCCCCAACTTCTCACTTGTCTCCCCCCCGCTTTTCAGATTGCCTCTCTCTCACCCACTATTTTCTGACCTATTCCTTCCTCCCCCTTGGGACATTTTCTGGCGATAGCTTAGCACTTGAACTCTCCCAATTGTATTTTATAAGCTCCTTCCATTGTGTCTGTGATCATGTATTTTAGTCCTAATGCATTGACATCACTGTATACTGTAGGTTACTGCTGTTAATACTTATCCCAATGTACTGTATCTTACTGATGTGTTTACTGCCTACGATGTTGTTTTATTCCATGATGTACTGATCACGTATCCTGTATTTTGTTGTACTGTTCATTCTCTGTATTGGCTGTACCTATTTTGTACTCTCCTGGGTTGTGCCTGAAAATAGGCATTTATTATGTCCAGTGCACCTACCTGGTTATCAAAAACAAATAAATAAATAAATGTTTATCAGCTGATGTGACCTGAACAAGAATCTCACGCTGCCTTAAATTGGCTTAGGTACCATTTTTCCACAGAAGTTTATATTTTTTGATTTTGCTTATTTATTCTTTGTTGACTGGGTGAGTATACGGACGCCAGGTGCCTTTTTCAGGCACTACCCGAGTACTATGAGTACATTATATAAAACAGCAAGGTAATATGTGCATGATGAAATTGCAAGAAACAAAGGGAGAAAGAAAACATCAAATGGAATGACAAAGTGAGAACGTTTTACATTTTTACATAGTGCAGAAGTTATGTATGGAGAAGTATATAAACAGGGGACTGCGGTAATTTATACAGTAGTGACTGGGCTAGTTATAATTTAGTGCAGGAAGCAAAGTCTACAAGAAATAAAAGCATGTGTTAAGGTTTAGCAGATGATCCTTCATTGTGAGTGCAAAAACTTTGGCAGAGGATGACGGACTGATAGGAGTAGATCTAGAGTTCCAGAGGGAGGCAGCTCGGAAGCTGAAGGGAGGCTAGTATAAGAGCATAGTAGGGTCTCCACTGGGCTACTAGGAAGTTCCATATGCAGTATGTGAACCCCTGTCTGCTTTTGATTTTGGGGAGCTCAAATTTAGGGATGCTCGGAACTGGCTGATTCCAAGATGATTTTTGGATTTCAGGAACTTCCAACTTCTAATCCCATTCTGCTTTAACTCCTGAAAGGACCTCCAAGTCAGATTCAAATTTGAAATCCTAAATTCTAATTTCCTACGTAAAAAATAGGTTTTAGGATTCAGTTTAGGAATGAAGATTTTTGGACTGCAATTCCGAAAATTCTAAATCCTAAATCCAAAAAGTGGGCCGGAATCCAATGAATTTGATTCTGTTCCGTGAATTCAGAGCAATGCTACTCAAATTCAAGGCAGCTAGCTGCCCTAAGGCCAAACCTTCTAGTAAATCTGCACAAAATTACAGTATTACACACTGGAACTTTGTGTATTTGAACATGAAATCAAACATGTTGACGCTTATTCTTCAGAAGGAGGTCAAAGGGGCATTTAGAATAAAGTGGGCCAGGCCATGGTACTATATATGGGGTCTAGATTTCTCAGGACGGTTTTACTTGTGCTACCACCTACAGTATCCTTATAGCCCAGTAGTACCACCTGCAGCATCCTTACGGTCCAGTAGGGGGAGTAACACAGCTTCCACCATGTTTGTCTGGAACTCAAAAGGTATATTACATTTTTGTCTGTCCAGAAATCCTATTTTGGGTCACATCTGTTTCAGTGTCTGACTTACATGAAACTCCCATTTCGACTGGGAAGTCCCTCTAGACTCCCAGGTATTTATATTGGGTCACATCTTTAGAGGTATACCATCACAGGTAGTCATCTCTTTTTTTTTTTGCCATCATAAATTTTTTATTGTTTTTTTCCATAAATGAACAAACATCAAAATAACATCAGAATAACAGAGTACAGCAACACGTAAGATTACAAAAGTACTATTATGAATGATACAATATAATTACATAGTTAATCACCAACATAGTAGACTACACAAAAAGGAAAAAAGATAGCACCTAGATTTTCTTAAGGCTTCAAAATGAACAAGATATTTGATTATCAGAAAATAAATAATTCTATAGGGATCAAAAGAGAAATATTTAGTAATTGAAAAAAGGGAGGTTGGAATTTCTGACTGTTCCCCCAGAAGGGGGACCTTAACATATTGCATCTAAATAGGAGTTCCATATTTTATGGAACAAATCAAGTTTGTCCACAATACTGTAACTAATGAGTTTGTTATTGACTAGAACTGCCATATCATTATATCAATCCTTTAGAAGTGGAATGTTTTGAGATTCCTAATTCCTCAGCAGAGTCTCTTTAAAGTTAAGGAAGCCAAACAGACCCATACACGTTCATGTGTGTCTAGGTTACAACTATCTGGAAAGCAACCTAACAAATAGATTTCTGGAGAAAAATTAAAGGAGGATTTAGTTAAATTACTGCATATCTTATGAGTGGCCAACCGTAAGTCCCTAATAGCTGCACACTCCCATAATATATGAGCAAGTCCTGCATCTGTTTGATTACAACGCCAACGGTTAGGCCCAAATTGTGCAATTTAAGTGGTGAATAATAAAATCCATGCAATCTCTTAAACTGAATTAACATAGAAACATAGAAAAATAGACTTTGACGGCAGATAAGGACTGCTTGGCCCACCTAGTCTGCCCATTTCCCTGCCTATTGGATAAGCTGCAGATCCTAGTTAACCAACAGCCTACTTCTTCCTACCCCCCCACCAAAATTGCCTTATGTCTGTCCATGCATTCTTGAATCCCCCCACTGTTTTTGACCCCACGACCTCCTCAGGAAGGCCATTCCATGCGTCCTCCACTCTCTCTGTGAAAAAATATTTCCTCACATTGCCCCTGAGCCGTTCCCCCTCTATCTTCAAATTGTGTGCCCTTGTTATTTCACATCTCTTTTTCTGAAAGATGCTACCCTCTTGGACGTTGCGGATTCCTTTGAGGTACCTGAAAGTTTCTATCATGTCCCCCGCCCTTTCCTCGAGGGTATACATATTAAGCTCCTTTAGGCTCTCCTCATACGGCTTCTGTTGCAGACCTTACAACATTTTAGTTTCCCTTCTCTGGACTGCCTCCATCCTGTCTCTGTCCCTGTGGAGATGGGGTCTCCAGAACTGCATGCAGTACTCCAGATGGGGTCTCACCAACTATCTGTACAGAGGGATAACAACTTCCTGTTTTCTGCTGGTGATGCCTCTCCCTGTACATCCCAGTATACCCCCAGCCCTCCTTACTGCCTTCTCATTTTGCTTGCTTACCTTTAGATCATCTGATATGACTACCCCCAGATCTCTTTCCATTTCTGTTGTTGTTGTTAATACCTCCCCTCCCCACCACTGTGTACTCTTCCCCTGGGTTTTTGTTTCCCCAGATGCATTACTTTGAACTTCTTTGCATTGAATCTAAGCTACCATACTTTTGACCATGCCTCCAACTTTGCCAAGTCCCTTCTAATCCTTTCCACCCCCCTTATGTATCAACCCTGTTGCAGATCTTTGTGTCGTTTGCAAAGAGGCATACTTTTCCTTCCAGTCCCTCTGCAATGTCACTTATAAAGACATTAAGAAGGATCTGACCCAGTACTGAACCCTGCAGTAGCCCACTAGTAACCCCCCTTTCTTCGTAGTGGACTCCATTTACTATTACCCTCTGTGTTCTGTTATCCAGCTAGTTTTTTACCCGGGCTACCACTCTGAGACCCACTCCCAGGCTGGCAAATTTGTTTATTAATCTTTTGTGTGGGACTGTGTCAAATGCCTTACTAAAGTCTACGTAGGCCATGTCCACAGCCCCTTCCTGGTCTACTACTTTGGTTACCCAGTCAAAGAAATCTATTAGATTCGTCTGACATGACCTTCCCGCTGTGAATCCATGCTGCCTTGGGTCATATGCCCCGCTTGCCAGTAGATACTCAACAATTTTTTCTTTCAGAAGTGATCCCATCATTTTCCCTACTGCTGAGGTCAAGCTAACAGGTCTGTAATTTCCTGCCTCTGCTTTGCCCCCGCTTTTGTGAAGGGGAATCGCATCCACCCTCCTCCAGTCCTCAGGTACCACACCATCCTCCCATGATTTATTAAAAAGGGTAGTCAGTGGTGTCATTAGTTCTCCCCTTACTTCTTTTAGAATTCTGGGATGAATCTCATCAGACCCTATTGCTTTGTCCACCTTCAGTTTTAGGAGTTCTTTCAGAACCCTTTCTTCTGTGAATGGACTGGCATTGACCCCCCCTCCCATCAAAAGTGCTTCTATTGATTGGATCAGGTACCTTCCCCTCCTCTTCTTTTGTGAATACTGAGCAGAAGTATTTGTTCAGTATCCCTGATTTTCACTGTCCTCTCTGCCCACCCACCCTTCCCTTTATTAAGCCTCGCTATCCCTCCCGTGGTATTTCTTTGCTCCCCAATGTACCTATAAAAGGTTTTAGCCCCCTTCTTAACCAAGTTGGCCATCTTTTCCTCAGTTTGGGCCACTGCTATTCTGACTGCCTTCCCTGCTTTCTTCTGCTTTAACTGGTACAGTTCTCTGTCCTGTTCCTTCTATGTTTTCTTATACTTCTTGAATGTTATCTTTTTTCCCCTAACCTTCCCCACCACCTCTTTTGAGAGCCATATTGTTTTTTAATTTCGTTTTGATTTATTTATTTGCTTCACATGAAGGCTTGTTGTCTCTGTGATGGCAGTTTTGATGTTTCCCCATTGTTGCTGCACCCCCTCCTTCTTACCTGTTTGCTAGTGCTTTTCTGAGGCACGCTCCCATTTTAACAAAGTCAGCCCTCCTAAAAGTCCGGTACTCTCACTTTTGTATGGCTTGACTCTGCAACTGTGTTTATCATGAACCACACTGTTTGGTGGTCACTTGTTCCCAGATGGCTACCCACTTCTAGATCTGAGATCCTCTCTCCATCCCCATTTGAGAGTACCAGGTCTAAGATTGCTCCTTCCTAAGTGGGTTCTAACACTAGCTGTCTGAAGCATGCCCCCTGTAGGGCATCAGTAATGACCCTTCTCTTGGATGTGGCTGCAGCAAAGGTGTTCCAGTTAACAGGTCCCCCATCAGCAATATCTCCCCTTTCTCTGCCATCCTAAGGATGCCTTCTATCATATCCTTGTCCATTTACTCCTCCTGAGAGGAGGGTCTGTCTACAACCCCGCTGCAGATTGTGGTGCCATTTCCAGTCTACAGGGTGACCCACAGTGACTCCTCTCCTCCCTGTTTACCCTTTAGTTCCATTGCTTTGATCCCTTTCCTTATGTAGAGAGCTACTCCTCCTCTTCCTCTTCTACCCTCCCTGTCCCTCCTGTAGATTGTGTACCCTGGTATGTTGACATCTCAGTCATGGTTCTCTGTGTACCATGTTTCTGTGACTGCCACGATATCCAGGTATCCTTCTTCCATCAAGGCCACCAGTTCAGGGAGCTTGTTACCAAGACTTCAGGCATTGGTACTCATTACCCTCCACTTTTTGATATCCTTACCCCTTTTTGCCCCATCTTTGTCCTTACTGCCTTTGCCTTTTTCTCCATTTACCTCTGCCCTTCTCCCTATCGACTTCTCTATCTTGGTATTTACCTCACTAACTACCCTGATTTTTTTGGGGGGGGGCCTAGGATTTCCCTGCTCCTTTTCAGTGCCTCCCCCCTTGGCTAGTTTAAATGCTTGCCAAGGAAGCATTTAAACCTATCACCTAGGATCCTCCTGGACAGATGCAGACCATCATGCTGGTATAGGCCTGCATCCCTCCAGGTGGACCCCCAGTCCCCAGTGAAGCCAAAATCCTGAGCTCTGCACCAGGTTTTCAACCATTGATTGAATCCCATGGTACAGAGCACCCTAGCCTCACTCATGCCATAGACAGACAGCACCTCCAAGAAGGTTATTGTGCATGCTACTTGTCTAAGGCCCCTTTCCAACTCCACAAACTCCTCATGCACTGATCTGATCCCTTTCCCAGCCAGGTCATTTGTCCCAAGGTGGACAATGACATCCAGCTCCCTCCCCCATGCAGCTGCTCCTGTGATCCGGAGGATTTGCTCTCTGTCCCTTCAAGCAATGGCGCCAGGCAGGTACCTTACCTCCCTCTTCCCTCCTCCCCCAGTTCTACCCTCCTAACAATGGAGTCCCCCACCAGGAGTTGTTTCCTTCCCCTGTGGGGTCCCATGCCACCCTCCTGTGGGTCTCCTTTGTGGAGGTTCCCAACATCTTCCTTGGTCTCCACTGTGGGTGCCTCCATAGAGGTGCCAGAATAGCATATGAGTTGTGGAGAGGTACAACTGGAGGGATGCGCCTCTGTTCCACCACCCTCCCCCTTCCTGAACACACTGTGGTCCAACCACTCCTCTTTGTTGGCAACTTCTGAGTCAGCAGCGGCAGCTCTGGTGGTCCCTGGGTGGAAAAGGAGGTCCCCTGAATCCTGGCCAACTCAGCCTAGAGACAAGCAACCTCCTCCCTCAGCCCAGAGAGATGCCTGCAGATGGGACAACACCACATCCTCCAGAATGTCTCCCGGAACACTGCCGCTCCACAGCCACTGCATTGCACCACTCCTATCATGTCTTATTTGTTGCCCCTCAACTGTTTTGTATGCCCACTCTTTCCTCTCTCTGTTTATTTTTTTCATTTGATTTTTTTTTTCTCCCTACTTTCCTACTGCCTCCGTGCCCTTAAAGCTTCTGCTTTTCCTGTTCTGGGACAGGAGGTTCCTGTATTCCTCAGTAGTCTCCTTCTTACTTGCTCAAAGTCTGACCTCCAGCAGCTGGGGGGACGGAGAGCTACTCTTTTTCTTCTAGGAAGGGGAGTGTTTTGTGCCTCTGTGATCCCTCCCTTTCTGCTCCCAACAGGAAGTTCTTGTTGTCAGTCAAATCCTATGCCTGTAAAAGTAGAACTGGCTAAGGGTGGGGTGGGTGGCTGGAGGAGGGAGGGCTATATAGTCCCAGTACAGTAGTAAAGTTTTAAGCAGCACCTCCTTTATCTTGCTGTTCTCTGCCTACCTTGAAGTTCTTTATAGCTCCAACAAGCCTGTTTCCAGGTATTTCCCCATTCTTCCAAACTGACGGATGTGCCTAATTAGTCTTCCCAGAACTCTTTTGCTCTAATGGTGGAGTTTAGAGAAAATGCAGTAGATGTCAGAAGTTTGTAAAGAAAACCTGCATTCTTCTTGATGGCACCCAGTCTAATTAAGTGATCCCATTCCATGTTCTTTTCCCATAAATTATTATGAGTTGGGCATATTTTATTGAGTACTTCCCTTAATTAATCTGAGTCTGTCAGGCGTTGTTTCATTTCTGTGTTCAACCTGTATTGCGTAAGACATGTACTAAGTAACCCTAGCATTTGAATGTTAGCCTTTGCTGTTCTTTGTAACAAAACTGAATGTTATCACTGATCAATTGTTAGTTATGTCTGTCTGTATCTAATCTCTGTGACGTGGAACCTTTGTAAATGAGTCCATGACTCAAAGGTATTTCTGAACCCAAATTTAAAAAAATTAAAAACAAAATAATTGTAAATACTGGCAGAAATGCTTTTTATGAATCCCGAACTTAATTTGAATCTCTGCAAAGGAAAGTATAATGCCAGTTCCCTTATTTATCATATCTCCTACCCTAGTAATGCCTGCTTTTCTCCATCTATCATTGTTCAATGCTTTTTTATTATAGGCCAGTAGAGGATTAGACCAAAGGGGCATAAAGTCTAGCAGTTTTTTGTTTGGATTAATAATATTATTGACCTGTTTCATCGTATGCATGGAAAACAGCAGACAAGGATTATCTTTCCATCTGCTTGGTTTAGTTAAAAAAAAAAAGATAGTCTAGGAGGTCATTAGATCCCAAGAGAAACTGTTCCATTTGTAACCATAAAGATGTATCTACAGTTTGTGAGGAGGTGTTACTCAAATGTGGTAGCATTTGCTTTAGTGCAAATTCCAAGTGGTACTTTTCCCACCATGGTAAAGCTACCCCCCCCCCCCCCCATTTCCTTAGGTGATCTCAACTTATTAACACCCAGTCTGAGCGGGCACCCATTCCAGAGACATTCCCAAATATTTCTCTCAAGACCTTTAAAGAAATGCTTACCACGATACATTGGAATGTTCTGAAAGAAATAAAACCGTTTCATCATTTTAACTGCATTGACTTTCCCCCCATAGAGATAAATTAAGGTTGGACCACCTAGCTATATCCACCACTATTTCCTTCAAACATGGAGTGTAATTGAACTTTACAATAGAGCATAGGTTAGTAGAAATATTAAGTCCCAGGTATACAATGGAGTTTCTAAACCATTTAGGATCTAAAATCTTTCCTAATTCCACTTTGATGAAGTATGAAAGGTTCCTATGTAATACTGTGGTTTATCCCAGTTTATTACCAGACCTGAAATTCCAGCAAATCCCTCTCATGGATCACGCAGAACTTTGCAGAAACTTGCTGGTCTTGTCACGATCAATAGCAAATGATTCACAAATGCTAGTGATTTCGGATCAATACTTTCTAATTCAATACCTGCTATGCATTGATCCTTATTGATAGCCTTGATAAGAGGCTCAAATGCTAGAACAAACAGATGAGGGATAAAGGACATCATTGTTGTTGTGACCCACAATGTAAATTAAAAGGGGGTGAGAGTATTCCATTAGTAATAACTTGCACAGAAGGATTTTTGTAGGGCATAGAAATCCAGGATAGGAATTTCTCTCCAAACCTAAATGTTTCTAATGTCTTATGCAAGTAGTCCCAAGTGCAGGGCGTCAAACGCTTTAAATATATCCAGTGACAATGATACATAAGGTTCCTTGTTTTTGTTTGCCAGCCACAGTAGGTTAAAAAGTCTTCGCATATTATCTGATCCTGATCTGCTGTGTACAGAACCTATCTGTTCTTTGCCTATCAGCTTGGTAATTATGTTCTGAACTCTTTTAGCTAGTATCTTCGTCAGTATTTTATAGTCAGAATTTAGCAGGGAAATGGTCTATAACTGAAACATTCAAGCAGATTTTTTCCTTTCTCGGGAATAAGAGTTATAAATGCTTCTTGCATAGTGTTAGTAAGCGCTCCATCTTCATACAGGCCTGACAGAATAGAATGGAATATGGGAGCTAAAGTGAAGAATAGCATTTCATAAAACTCACCCAGCAAGCCATCAGACCCCAGAGTTTTATCAGAGGGAAGTGAACTAAAGGCCCATTCCACTTCCTGTTGTGTGATGCCTCTATCTAGATCCAATTTGTCTTGATCAGAGAGGGAGGGTAGACCTAAATCAGTAAAAAAAAATTGTAACACTTTTCAAGGTCATTTTTCCCAGAATGAGTATAGATATCTTTAAACAAGCATTCGTCAATACTGAAGTTAGTCGTCGGAACTGCTGTTGGTATGCCCCGATTGGCAGGACTACAGTTCCCAGCAGAAAGAACGAGTTATGCCACCAAGTTCACATTCCCGTTGAAATACAATGAAGTGCATAGCTGTTTCCTCAATTCGTGATCTAGCTTTGAAGAGTGAAGATGTGTCTGTGGTTCAGAGAAGATGAGGGCACTGGAGCCCCACCATGGGGAGGGGAAGTTATGGTTAGAAATCCTAACGCCCCTGGTGTTTGTTGGTATTTGCACTACAAATTTTCAACATGGCCTTTTGTGACCCTCAGCTCATGAAATCATTTGGGACCTCTGCTCATGAACAGTGGCACTGTTATTTTGTTAATCTGTCCCAAACATTAATTTATCACAGTGACCGTGCCATTCTGCACCAGATGTGTGAAAACACAGTTCAGGCAGGATGTGAAAAATTACAGCTGTACCATTCACAGGGAGGTGTGAAGAGATGGCAGTGTTGAACATCTGGAGTGAAAATATTAGAAATGTTGGAACGTACAAATGTACGTGGAAACTGCACAACGCACACTCGTAACAGTCATTGAGTGGAATAATTTCACCAAAATTTAAACATAGGCATTTTCTGACCTCTGCTCATGAACACTGTCACTATGATTTTCTTCCTCTGTCCCGAACATTGTTTTCCCACAGCGACCATGCCATTGTGCACCAGATGTGCAAAAATACATTTCAGACAGGATATGAAAAATGACAGCTGTACTGTTGATAAGGAGGCGTGCAAAACTGACAATGTTGAAAATCCTGAGTGAAAATATTACAAAGTCTCGACGTTACGAGTGTGAATGGAAACTGTGCAACACATGCTCGTAACAGTCATTTTATGGACTTTTGTCAAGAAATTTTCAACATAGGCATTTTGGGACCTCCGTTCATGAACAGTGTCACTGTGATTTTCTTAATCTGTCCCATTCACTGATTTCCCACAGCGACTGCGCTATTCTGTGCAGGAAGTGCGAAAACACATTTTGGCCAGGATGTGAAAAATGACAGCTGTACTATTTATGAGGAGGTGTAAAAAAATGCCAGTGTTGAAAATCTGGAGTGAAAATATTACATATCCGCGACATTACAAATCTGTGTGGAAACTGCGCAACGCACATTCGTAACAGTCATTTTTTGGAATTTTATTACCAAATTTGCAACATAGGCTTTTTGGGAGCCCACCTCATGAACAGTGACACTATAATTTTGTTAATCGGTCCCGAAAGGTGATTCCATGCAGTGACCGTGAAATCATCTTTCAGGACCAAATAACCAGATGACAGTCACTGAATTCATGAGATGGGGTCCCAAGAACCAAAATTCACACAAATGGCCGAGATATGCACCAAAGTTGAAAAAAAAACATTTATGCCATTATACCGCTTACCAGCATTTCTTCAGTTCGCAGTTGGCTTTGAAGAGTGCAGATGTGTTCCCGCTCCACTGAAGATTGTCGCGCCAGCTCTGGAGGTAAGTACGGGTGAGTGGGGGTTTGTGGGGAGGTGGGTGTGGGGGAATGGCAGACTGCAAGGGACCGTTTTCTAGTTTACAGGTTAAAAAAAAAACAAACAAAATAAAAAAACACAACCATAAATTCAGCAAGGGAAGGTTTTCTTTTTTAACAGGGAGTTTAGCATGCTGCGGTGGGCTCCCAGCGTGCCACCAGAGTGTTTGTTGGAAGGGGGCTGTAGTCCACGGGGATTGGGCACCCTGTCGGCACATACCAAATGTTTTTTTGGGAGGGGAATAAGAGCTGAGGGGAATTGGGTACCCCCCCCTGGCACACAACAAATGGGGAGGGGGCATTATGCTGACAAAGAGTGGGCTCCCCCATTGGCAAATGAACTGGGAGGGGGCATGCCGACAGAGGGATTGGGGACCCCCAGTTTGTTTGAAATGGCAGGGGGGGGCATGCCGACAGCCTGGGCTCGGCGCGTTCACACTGCTGTAAGCTACAGCAGTGCGAACGCGCAACCAGGAAATTAACAATGCAGGAATGCAACATCAAAGGACCGAGCTGTGCCACTATTGGTGTGGCTCTGTCCTTTGAAAAGTTAGACAACTCCGCCCCAACAGCTGAAAGGGAGTCATCGCCAGCCTGCCGACTGATTCGCTTGCCGCTGACCTGCCCCTTGAAATGGAGCTCTCCATTGGGCACACCCCTGTATAGTACCTCTTATAGCAATGAGTTAGTCTGCGCCTGCATGCCACGACGAACTCAAAAAGGAAATAAACTTTTTATTACTGTCCTTATTACTAGTCACCACTGACCCTACTTTGGTTTGGGTTCCTGGTATTAAATTTTGCTGCTGCATTTTTTAAGTCTTGATACCAATAATTTGCCTGACTTTTCCCTTGCTTCCCAGTATGCCTGCTTAGTCCTAAATAACGCATATTCCGCCTTTGCCAAGTATACTGAATTTATATCATATTTAATATGAGCTATTTTTTGCAGCAATTCACTTGTGGGAGTTCTGTTTTGGAGATGGCTTCCAATTTTTAAGTGCATTTTCCTTATCATTTAGTTCCTTCTCCCTTTCTTTTTGTTTTTGTGAAGCACATGCGATAATCTGTCCTCTAATAAATGCCTTATAAGCTTCCCAGAGGACAGCCCCCGAGACAGTGGTATTATCAATGATTGCAAAGTAATCCTTAGTCTTAAATTCTAGCATTTCCAAGAATTTCTTGTCTTTAAGTAAATGGGTATTCATTCTCCACCTGTATATTTTTTCAACCTTATTATCCCAATCAATGACTACACTAGCCAGAGCGTGATCTGAAATACGTATATTATCTATCGCAGCCCCAATAATAGAATGTACAAGTTTGTTTGATAGGAACAGATAGTCTATCCTACTGTAAGATTGGTGATGCAATGAGAAAAAAGTATCATCTCTGTCTTTGGGATGGACTAGCCTCCAGCTGTCTGTTAGAGAAAAGATCCAGCAATATTTTCCCAAGGGAGATTCTGGCTTTAGTCTCTAATTGCACTGTCTTATTCGAAGATCTGTCTAGTATGGGATCTATTACCAAGTTGAAACCCCCCCCCAAAAATAAACTCGTAGTCTAATAATTTGACGAGTTCTATGTACAGTTGAAAGTTTCCTGACCACAGTTAGGGGCATATATGTCACATAAAGCCACTTTCCTTCCATCTAGTGTACCTGTTAAAATTTGGAAACATCCATTCTGATTGGCTATATGAAAATGTTTAGAGAAATTCACCCCTTTTCGAATCAGACTAGAAGTCCCACATTGTGTGGTATTAAAACAGTTATGTTCCTCTTGGCCCACCCAATGTCTTAAATTTCTCTGCTTCCTCTTTGAACATATGTATTTCCTGAATAAAAGCTATATCCGCTTGACTTTTATTCAAATATGTTAATACTTTCTTCCTCTTAATGGGATTACCCATTCCTTTAACACTCCAAGAAACAAATTTATAGTTAGCCATGGTTGAAAAAGGAGTGAGTATTAAAAACAAAATACGTAAAACAGAGGAAGAGAAGAAAAGAAAAAAAAGGAAATAAAACAAGGAAGTCAAAGGATTGATACTAGAGGCAAGTGAGAAATCTCCATGTCTGAAAATTCGTAACCCAAAAGTATTCAACTAGGTGCACTACCCACTAGTGTTTAGTGAATAAGTAATGTCAATTTAAAATTACTAATGTGGCAGAAACAAACACCCTACTAATTAGACCCCAAGTTACAATCAACAGAACTGTACAATCACCGTACGATTAATGTAAACACTTAAGACAACTATTATAGTTCATTACTAAATAGAAAGAAAATAATAAATAAATGTAATAATCAAAACACCTAGGGTGGGATATTCAGACTGCGCCGGGCAGGGTTGCAAGCCTGGGCGCAGCGCAAGTGGGTTGCGCCAGGGCAGGGACCAGGCGGTATTCAACGGTGCTGCACCCTGGCTCAGCATCATTGAATATGGCACTGAGGGTGCACACACTGTGCACACGGCGCAGTGGCACTGCACCAGCGCATGTGGCAGAAGGGGCAGGAGGATGCGCCAGTGCAAGTGCGGTTGCGCTGGGTGCATCAACCGTGATATTCAGCACTGGGTATGCAAATTATGCCATTATGCATGCAAGGAGCAAATGGGGCCATTTGCATGTCATTATGGCCCCATTTGCATGCGGTGCGCCGATCCCCGGTGACTTATACCTGGTGCCCTGCCAGGCTGCAGCCTGCTCCTGTTCGCCCGAACGCAGGCATGTGGTCCAAACAGGTCCATAGTGGACCGGTGGTGTCCCCCCCATCACCTAATCATGGGCATATGTAGTGATATGGTCCCAGGTGGACCTGTGCAACCCCCCATGCCCGAACATGGGCAGAAGCAATATGACGGTCCCAGGCAGACCTGTGGATATCCCCCCGGCCCGATCGTGGGCATAACCCATACGACAGTCCCTGGGGGACCTGTGTATCCCCCCCTTGCCCGATCATGGGCATATGCTATACAAAGGACCCAGGTGGACCTGTGAACACCCCCTTCCCCGAACGTGGGCAGCAGTACTATGAAGATCCCTGGTGGACCCATGAATACCCCCCCCCATTGCCCGATCGCAGGCATACCGGCAATGCATGTCCCTGGTGGTCCAGTGGCAACCCCCCCCAATGCCCAATCGGGGGCGGCGATTGCACAAGGGACCCTGGTGGTCCAGTGGTACCCCCCTCCCACCCCTATTGTTTAATCAACAACTATGTCAAAACCTTAAAGATTAAAATTACAATTGCTTTGCAATAACCAAAACTAAGTACAATGTTATATACCTAGAAGGCCTATTATCTGCAAGACTAAATGTCCAATGCAGAAAGGCTACTTACACCTAAACAGTCTGAAGTAGAGAGCTATTCACTTCAGTCCATTTTAACAATAAAGAAACAACGAACAATAAAAGTCTTACTTTTAAACGATGGTGGTGAGATACAATCAGTAGGCATCAGGTTCACTAATTAGAATCCAGATTAGTAAACTCAGTATGTAAATAAACCACACTGGAGTCTATATAAAAGAACAGTAAAATATTGAGTCACATAAATAAACTAAGAGAAAAGCATGTATGTGAAACCAGGTAATATTCTTCATCCTTATTTTTATTATATCCATCAGATTTTTTTTTTGGCTATACTCTTCTCCTTCCCTGGCCCTGGTTGGCTCTTTGTCCGGCTGCTGTCCCATGCTTCGCTCCATCAGGCCCTCACCCCTGTACCTCCCACTCCACTTACCCCCCATGGTGGGCTGGGGGGAGCCTCCTACTCACCCACTGAGACCAGATTCTGGTCGGGGTGTTACCTCTGGTGACAAAGCACCGGGGGACAGCCATCAACCTGCCATGACCAGCCACCAGGGCATTTTTCTTCCTTGTTTTTCTCTCCATGGATGTCCAGCATGCAATGACACCAGCGGCAGGCACCCGCATGTGTCCGTGCGTGTCCCCACCAGGCATCTGCCAAGTGACTGTACCCCTTGCTTGTGGCAGTGTAATGCCAAGCCCCCAGCCTCTGCCAGGTGTCTGACATGCGCCAACCGCATCTACCCCCCCTGGAGATGGAGAGCAGTCCGATGGACGCTCAATCCATCTCCTTCCCTGCCGACCCCCTGCGACCTGTGCTCATTCCTGAACCCGGGTCGCTGGTGTGGTACAAGGGGAAGACATCCAGCGCCTCATCCCTCAGTGCCATCAGGCCAGCATCCATCAGATTTTTAGTGGAAAATGGATTGACTAAACAGGTTACATTCTAAATTAAAACTTGTAGCAATATCAACATCAGTGAGGAAAAAGGGAACTGAAACTAGGAATGGCATGAGTAATACAAAACCAGAAGCCCACAGTGTCTCCTCATAATTAAGCTTAAGAACGGTCATTATATAGCCTACTTCTTTAATGATTAATATGTCAACGTCTTGTGTCTGAACCATTGCATCTATGAGATCTGCCAAAAACAAAGAACCAGCTACCTGATTCCCTTTGACACTCTTCCCATTAGCACTTCAGAACTCAACCAGTAATTTTCCACATCAAGGATGCTAGAATCCTTCAGAGCATGTATCACCATGTGATCAACTAACACACCCAGCCTTTTATGCAGTAAACTGTCAGAGAAGTGTCAGTTACCTGACTCCCCCCCCCAACCTTTCATCCCGCTCATGTTATCTAGGTGTAATTATTAGCTTCCTAGGTTATTTCTTAGCTAATGTCCAAGCACTCTGCTATACCTCGAAGCCTGCTAGAACATCCAGCTACCTAGATGTTAATAACAGGACTCCTACAAAGTTTTTAACAGCAGTCTGGTTCATAGAGTGAGCAACCCAGTTCCATAGCCAAAATCATTAAGGGTGCAGTAGTGAGCATGAGTAGTGAATCTTCTCTTCACCTATTCCCTTATTACCATTCCAATTCACACTAAATGAAATACTACTAGAGTATACAGAGTATACAGAATATGAACATTCAAAATCCATTTGGGACCACTAAATATTAAACAGACATCTTGTTAAATTCAATCTCACACTCGTAACCACCTGCCTTTCACACAAATGCTCACTCCACATTGTCCTTACATTAAATCAACAGTTACATTTAAAGCTATGCAATTTAGTATACAAATTAATCCCTTCTGTAATGCACCATTTGAATATTTGAGTGATAGAGTACCATGTATAGTAGTGAGCAGAGTATAAAATTAATGCGTTCAACAAGACATTTGCATTTACTTTTGAATATGTTAACATAGCCAAAGGTAGCTAATACTAGAGACCACGTGGACCAGTTTATATTGCAGTCAAAGAGACGACCAGCAAGTACAGGACACAGGCACATCCAGGAGATAAAGCCTTCTATCTTGTTTTCAAGATCCACTATGAATTTGTCTTGGCAGTACTGAAAAAAAAACCAAAAACCTTTATAATCCTCGAAGTTCAGGGAGGGCCCGTTCAGCCTCTGATTTGTGCATCAGTCATTTGCAACCCTCTGGGGACTTCTACATCCTGATCTTTAGTGACTTCCATAGCAGCAGGTAGAACTGTACAGGAAGAGGCTTTAGGGGAAGGAAATTTAGTGGAAACATCCGTGTCAAAGGAGCGTCGGGTTGAGGATTTTGAAGGAACTTGTATATTTTCCTGGCTTCTACTGCGCTTTTTGGAGTTTTTCTTTTACAGCACAGGAACCTGCCTCGAACGGTACACAGTATTCCGAGTGGATTTAAGCTTCCTCACAATACTTGCCTCCTCATTCGACAGGTCAGTATTTTTAATTGCTTGGGAGTATAAACGTAGAGTCACAACAGTAGGGCCTATGCTGGAAAGTTCAGCAAAAGAGGTGGTAGTGTTGATGTCTCCTTCCTCACGAGCCAATCTGTCCAGCGCAGCTCATGAGCAATGAGTTGCACGACCAGCTGGTGGTAGCTCGTGCCTTCTGTTTGAAAAATGCTGGGTTCTCTGCAGAAACTGAGGCCCACTTGTATCTAGTACATCAGAATTTAACCACAAATAATCCCAAACATCATCCAATGTGTTACAGGCTATTGTACTGCCCCTGGTTTCTCTTACAGTCAAAGTTGCTGGATACTTAAAGTGGTATTGGACATGTAGTTTTTGTAATTCCTGTTTAGCTTTGAAAAAAAACCCTTCTCTTCTCCACAAGCGCTCCTGAAAAATCTGTATTCTTTCTCCATTGTAATGTAGTGCCCTCCTTTCCCTGGCTATTTTAAGAATTTCTTCTTTAATGGAGAATCTTAGAAAATATGCTACTATGGGTCTGGGTTTTGTTTTGTTAGTAGATTTATTACCAGTTGTTCTATGAGCTCTTTCCATTTCCAACTGCCAAGACCATTGAAAGCCCAGCAACTCTGGAATAAACTTTTGTAGGAGCTGAATCATGTTATTTCCCTCCCAACCTTCAGGTATCCCAAGGATTCTTAAGTTATTTCTATGACTTCGATTTTCTAGGTCGTCTAATTTGTTTAGTTTGGCTGCCAAATCATGTGAACCCTGAACTGTTTTCTTAAGCCCATCAAGCTGTAAATATGAGGAAACTACCCTGTCCGATGGTAAGCAGGTTTCTTGTTTTATGTCCCCAGAGACTTTTTTTTTATGCTTTTAAAGCCGAATGTAAAGTTGAGGAAAAGCTTTTTCAGGTCCTCATTGTCACTTTTACTTGCCAAACCTTCCCTTATTGTGTGATTGTACAAGCCCTCGTGGTTCAGCACCAAGTTGCTTTTTGTCCATTAATTTTCCTGCCATAGCTGACAGCATCACGAACCGGAATGCCTAGATTAAACTCGCCACAATAATGAAGAGAATAAAGATGAGGAAAAGATGCCATGACAGTCCGTAGAAACCAGAGAAAACAGTGCCCCGATACTTACACTGTGCCCCGATACTTACACTATTGAATGCAAACGTCCACCAATCGATTCTAAGGTGAAAATCATAAATTAATTAGAAATAGAAACAGACGAAGTCCAAGCTCCCTTTCAACCAGCTGTCATGGTCGGAGCGTTGTAGCAACGCTGCTCAAATTCAAGGCAGCTAGCTGCCCCAAGGCCAGACCTTCTAGTAAACCTATGCAGAATTACAGTATTACACACTGGAACTTTGTGTTGATGGTGCATTTGAACATGAAATCAAACATGTTAACACCACATGAGCTGGCAGACTGGCAGACTATTTATGCTCACCACATACAGTACACCAATGGTTCAGTAGGGGCAGTAACACAGCTTCCACCATGTTTGCCTGGAACTCATAAGATATATAACATTTTTGTTTGTACAGGAATCCTATTTTGGGCCACATCTGTTTCATTGACTTATATGAAACTCCCATTTCGACTGGGAAGTCTTTCTAGACTCCCAAATATTTATACTGGGTCACATCTTTAGAGGTGTATCATCGCAGGTAGTTACCTCTAATGGTGAGTGAGTCGATGTTAACATGTGAGGGATACTGAGCATCATGGTTTGAGGTTTATCCAAGTTTAGAACCAGTTTGTTAGTTCTCAGAAATATCTGGATTTGCTCAAATCCTCGGTGCAGGGTCAATTGCAAAGGCACCATATCCTCTCCCCATCCATAGAGGACTATGTCATCCACATACAGCACATGCCCATGTAAGGGCCAGGTATGCCTCTTACCATGTCATTCACAAATGAGGAGATGAAGCGTGGTCCCAGTACAGAATCCTGGGGAATACCCCCACCCCACCCCCACCTTCAACAGGCTGGAGTGTACATATCTTCCCTTGTCAATCTTCACCATTCATTACTGCTGGGTGTAAGCTGGAGGCACGCACCCACTACGGGAGTGTTTTTTTTTTAATTTTTTGAGGGAAGAGTCGGTGCTGATGGTGCCACCCTTGAGAGCGACACACTACGTGGTGAGTGAGGGGCGGCCGTTAGGCACCGTAGACTCCTCCTCCTCCTCTATCCCAGTTTAGTTTCTCCCACCATCGAGGCTACACCTGCTGCATGACAGTGTTAGTTTGCTATGCCATTGGGCCTTCGGTTCTGTTCGAAGCTTCTACCTTCATCCCAGTTCAATTTTCCCAATGCCATTGACACCGGTAAGACTGTTCCTTATTTGTATTTTGACGGCGCTGGGAGCTTTGCTGTTCATTGTTATTTTTGCATCATGTCTGGTTTGGGAGCGAAACGTAAGTCGAAAGCAGGCTGTGCCCCCATGTGTTAGTGCTCCTGTGGCTGGTATTTTTCCGTGATGGACTGGCATGATGCCTGCCTTCGTTGCTTGGGACCCAACCATGATATGGATAGATGCGACATCTGTTTCTCGATAGACTGCCGTGTTCTCGAAGTCTGCACATTCAAAACTGGCAAGGCCCCGCCGACTTTTGGAGGACGGTGTCGTTCTCGGGCTTCCCAGGTCAGATCTTTAGACCCTTCCTCCGGGTCTCCTCTCAGGCCTATACAGTCTGGTGAGGAGGAGGTCTCCTCATCTTCAAGCCTTGCCGAGGAGGAGGCCTCTTTTGCGGTGTTGGGGAAATGCCGGGGCCCCTCCTGGGGTTGCGTTGGGGACACCGCCTTGGCAGTCACCTCTTCGGAGGTGCAGGCTCTCCCAGTGTCGCGGCCCATGGTTTCTGTGTCTGGCACTGGTGGACCCTTGACGTCGCCTACTGGTGCCGTCTCAGATCCCGGTGCCATTTGCGGCACCGGTGATCGAGGTGGCACCATGTGCGGTGCCGGTTTGGTTCTCAGCACTGCTCGTGGTGCCGCGGACCCGGTTGACTCCATTGACGGTGCCGTGTTGAGTTCCGGTGCCATGGGCAAAGTCAGGGACTTGACCAGAGCCAACGGCAGGTCGAGGCTGGGTTTTGGAGCTACGGGCAGTGCGTCGGGTGCAGCCGGTGTCGCGGGCGACACTGACGCCGTTTGTGGCGTAGTTTCTCAGGGAACTCTTGGGGTGGCCTGCATCGAGGTCCTTCTGGTCAACTCTTCTTCAGAAGTGGATGATTCAGAGGTTGACCTGGCCTGGCTCCCTGATTCTTCGGAATCAGAGTCTTCTGTAGAACGTGGTGTCAGGCGGCCCAGTGCCCCCATTCCTGAATCTCCACAGCAGTCTTCCTCTGAGGACTCTCAGACTGGGGGTGGTCTGGAGTCCATGGGGGAGGGTGGCTTGGGGGTTGGGGAGGGGACAATCCTCCCAGAGGGGACTGTGACAGCTGACAATTCTGGTGCTGCTGCACCTTCTTGGGGTGGACTGAGGGTCCTGCTTTGGGGGCCCCCCTCAGGAGGCCTCATGATCGATGGACCCTGTCGCTGGGGTTGAGGAGGAGGGTGTCCTCAGAGTCTGAGGGGCATCGGTGCCCTCCTGCCACCCCTCGGGGTGCAGGGAGGAGCCGTAGCGCCGAGCACCCACCTCTCCCTCTTATGTCAAGGGACCCTTCCGGTGGCGTTGCCGTGGGTTGCCCTTCTGGATCCATGCAGCCCCAGGTGCATCACAGGGGAGATTTCCCTTCTAGGCTCTTCCAGAATTCACATCCCAGGGTTCCGTCTTGTGACCTGGTTTGATCTCCGGGACCCTGCCAGCTCGGGCTCCATTCCCTGGATTTCAGAGCCTTAGCAGAGGACAGTTACCTCATCATAGGTGCCCCTCTTCCATTCCTCTGCAGCCATCCCCCTCTCTTCCAGGCCATGTCGGTCCTACGGGGCCGTTATCCTGGGAGACGTTCAGAGGCACTGCGGTGGCCTTCCCGTCATATGTTAGATGTATGCATGAGTGGGTTTTTCACCTCTCCCCACCGTCGCAGGAGTCTTCTGGACATTTGAGTTCCCCATCCTCTTCGACTCCCTCCTCGGAGGGAGAGGAACCCTCTGCACACCTTTCATCCAACGCTGATTTCACTGAATATCAGTGCTTCCTATCAAGGATGGTTGGGGATCTTCATATCTCCTATGTCAAATGTGACAATACTGAGTGGGAGATGTGTGAATTCCTCAGTGAATTCAGTGCCCAGCATTTGGTGGTGCCATCCTGGCCTATTCCCTTCCAGGAGGCGTCTGTCTGCACCTGGCAGTCTCCAGCTGACCCTATCCCAGCCCCGGTAGACTGCAGGACGAGGTACTGTGCTCCATCTGAGTCCCTAGGTCCTCTTCCCAACCCGCCCTTGGGTTTGGTGTCCCTAGAGACTCCTTCCGGGCGCTGCCACCTGGCACATGACCGACCCCCAGACTCAGATTCTCTACAGTTTGACTGGTGGGGGCGAAGAGTGTTCTCTTCTTCTCGTGCGATGTTATGCATTGCATCACATCAGGCACACCATGCTGCCTATAACAGGCATTTATGGTCGATGCTATCCCAGCTTCTAGCATCAATGCCTGATACGGAGCAATCTAGACAGGCCATTGCCCTCTCTGCTATAGGTCTGGAACTGGCAAGGCACCAAGCAAGGGCATCCTACGATGCCAGTGAGGTGGCTTCCAGGCTTATGGGGACAGCAATCTGCATTAGGCAGACAGCATGGCTTTGTCTATCAAGATTGTCACCCCTGGCCCGGTGTAGGGTGATTCGCTCCACCTTCCGAGGGACCCGCCTCTTTTCTTCCAAGGCTATGAGGCTTCTGCAGGGAACCAAAGTTTGTGGTGCGCACAAAGGACAACTCAAATACAAGAGTGCAAATTAAAATGAAAAGTTTAATATTTACTGTTTCATTCCGCACAATCTGAGTCGAAACGCTAGGGGATTTTGCTTGTCCAGGTAGCAGTATTGATTGTACTCAGATTGTGCGGAATGAAACAGTAAATAGTAAACTTTTCATTTTTATCTGTACTCTTGTATTTGAGTTGTCCTTTGTGCGCACCACAAACTTTGTTTTTCTGTTTTATTGAGGTTAGCCACCTTTTACTTGTGGAGCTGCATGGCTGAACATAGGTGTGTGCAGCAATTGCTGTTTGGATTTATTCATTAGGCTTCTGCAGGGGCTTCCTCCATCCCCTCGTCTTCAGGGGACACCTCCTAGCTCTCCTTGGCCTTAGGCTTTCAGTCTAGTACAGCCAGGGTCTCTTCTTCCTGTTTCTCACCAGCAGGAGGCTGAGGGTCTTGTTCCCTCAGGGTTACTGGAGGGGGAGGCTTGGTACTCACCCAGCAGCAATGAATGGTGAAGATTGACAAGGGAAGATATGAAAATTATGTATCTACCGTAATTCTTGATCTTCTCTTGTATCTTCACTATTCATTACTGAATCCCAACCACCTTCCTCTCATGGGCCTCCTTCTTGGGCATTCCCTCCACCCTGCTCATTCTTCCTCCCCTTCTCCTCATGGCCTTAGAGCCTAAAGCCCTAAAATGTGGGTCTTCCATTCTTCTTTCAGAACAAATAGCATAAATCTAGAAGGCGAGGGGAACGAGTAGGATTTGTCTTTCTCCTGAGGGAACTCTTTCTGATTACCCTTGAAGGTGCCCTGCAGGCCCTGTCTTAGGCCATGTTTGCTCAATCACCAGTTAACAAGGCTACTCTTAAACGGTCCTGTTCCTTGGTCCAGGATCCCGTTGGCATCTCTAGATATTGTCCTGTCTTCAGCAGTCTGTGCTAGTCGAACTCTATTCTAGCATTTTTCAATTTGCCTTTTGGAACTGGTGATCTGATTTTGCCTCTGCTTCCCGGGGAGTCAGAATGAGTTTCCTACTCTATCTTGTCCGCCTTCCCAAAGGGGTGACCTCGGTAGGGCTTCAAACCCCTCCACACACACACACACCAGTATTGGCATGCAACAATGCGCTAGTGGGATCCTTTCTCCCCCCTATCATAGTTGGGCACTCTCCCTCAGGAACAGATTAGGTGCCTTGGCAATCTGTTAGCTCTCAGCTTGAGTAAGGGGTTGGGGATAGCAGGAGGTGTAGAAAGTCTACCTTTTGTGTATCAAGCTGTGCAAAAGGTTCGGTTGAACCTTCTTAGGCCAGTTTTTGTTGATGGGATCCTTGTTCCCTTGCCTTGGTTCCATGCTGATAAGCCTTTAAGATACTTAACTCACAACTTGGTAGAATCCTCCTCCTCCTCCTCCTCCTCCCCCTCATCTGTTCCTTCCTCGGAGCTGCCCCAGGAGTGAGGCCCTCCGGTCTCTTAGGATGGGGTTCTCCTCTTTCCTGTCCTCTATCGGCTTATTCCTATTTCAGTTGTTTCCTTTCCTTTGCCTATCCCTCGTCTCTCTTGCCTCGCTCTCTTTTTCTTAATCCTTATTTCACCTCTCTGGCTTACAGAACTGGGATGGAGGAGGAATCTACGATGCCTAACGGCCGCCCCTCGTGCACCACATAGTGTGTAGCTCTCAAGGGCGGTGCTGTTGGTGCCGACTCCTCCCTCCAAAAAAAAAAAAACACTCCCGTAGCGGATGCACACCTCTGGCTTACACGCAGCAGTAATGAATGGTGAAGATACAAGAGAAGATCAAGAATTACGGTAGGTACGTAATTTTCATTTCTCACTGTTACCAACTGTCAACTTTCAGTTAGTTGGCGTTCCATCCAATTTTGGGAGATGGGGTAAAAGCTCAAATGACTAGGTTTCTGTACCAGAATCCCATGATCCACAGTGTCAAAGGCCATGGAGAGATCCATGTATATTTTGCCCGCTTACAAGTTTTTATCTATTACCACTTGTAAGTCACTGCACCCTTTCATTAGTGCAGCCTTAGTGTTGTTCACAGGCCTAAATCCAGACAAATATCTATATGTCAGGTGGGTGGGGGTGTTGCACCCCTGTAGGCCCGTCCACCTCTTGGCTTCTGCCAATCACCATCCATAGAAACTTTGTGTGGGAGGGGGGTTTGGGGTCACTGACAATGCCAATGCTACACCTTCCAGGCCATTAGAAGTGCTTGCGTAGAGGGCCAGCCAGGTCTGTTTCCCCAGGGTCAGTTCACAATGCCTCTCCATCATGCTGTAGATCCCTCAGGCCTAGGATGGAGGAGTTAAGATCAGGACTCGATCCTGGCTCTCCTATGTGGTGGTACAGTGCACTACCAGCAGGTAACTCTGGGTGGGGCATACACCACCTTTAAATGGACAGCAGGCGTTACAAGACAGAATGGAAACTAGGTGTAGCCTTTTATACCTGTATGGACCAGGCACCACTGTGCGTCTATGGGTATATGGTGGCATCTCTCACCAGAGGAGCACCTGTCTTACACCACAGAAACAAGTACTTTACCTTGCCACCTTGGGTCTGGAGTGCTGGGGCAGGGGCACCTTAACTATACACTGGGGAACCCTTGTTAAATATGAAACCACACACAAACTGCATTCCAAATGTGGAGCTGGGATAAGCTGGAGTATTTACTAGGCTGCCGATGGTACACAGTCATTAGGGCATTCTTTTGCACCTCAACTGTTCAATTCAGTTCTTCAAGCACAGTACTCACTATGCTACACTATACACACTATACACATTCTATCCACCAGGGCTGTGAGCTCCATCCCCACCAACCTTCCCCAGGCCCATCTACCCTGCCCTAGTCCCACAATTGCTGCCTGGTTACCTCCCTTGATCCAAGGCATAATTGTTACTTTCCAGTAGATCTATAGTAGGTCCCAGCACATTTCCCTAAGCTCTCTGTTGGGGTCCCTGGATCCCTGGCACTCCCAAGACCATTCGTGCAGTGGCACTCTCGCAGGCAGGGCAGACATTTCCACGAGGGCAAATCTGTGCCACTGTGTGTTTTTCGGTGTCCACATAGGACAACAGTAGAAAAAGCAAGTCCGCATATGACATTACTACTAAATTAATTAAACTGGTTGGTCAGTTTGTGCTTGCCTCACTCCGACAGTGCACAGATAGCCCATATGGCACAAAGTCGTGGGGACTTACTGACCCAAACTTTTGCCAGGCCCCCTCCTCCTCCTCCTCGTTACGACCCACTCATTTGGATTCCTGTTAGGTAGGGTCGTCTTTACAACTCTCAGGATTTCCTAACTCTTTACAGTACATCCTTAATGCAAGGCCTACTTACAAATGTGCCCTTTGTCATATGGTGCTCTCTGTCAAGCCGTTCCACGGGGGAGCAGATCCTTACGGATCCTGGCGATCTCCCCCGAGGGGTGGCCCTCCACTATTCCTGGTGGTCCCATACAGGTTCTTGTTCATCTGCAGTCCTCAGCATGACTCCTGGGATGCTCCATTTTCCTGGCTGCACCTGCTGGTGTGGCTCTGGAGACCTTGCCGTGGGACCAGTGCCACCCAGGCCCAGGGCTTGCCAGCGATGGATGGAGAAGGACTGGGTCATGGAAGCTTTATGTGTCTGGTTGGAGGTGGCATGAATGCTGTTGAACCTTCATTACCCCTCTGTCATTGGGGCTGGCAGTATAGCCTTGCGGTTAGAGTAATGAAATGAGCTTGGTACATCTAGCAGACAGACCTGGGTTTGATTCCTACAACCTCCACTTGCATATACTGTGCAACTCTAAGCAAGTCATTTAACCTCCCCAGTGCTCCTAGGTCACCTCGGACAACAAGCACCTGTGCCTAGTGGGCCTTACCTGGTTACCAAAATAATTAAATTAAGTTGTTTGGGGGCACAGTCTCAAACTGGCATTGGTCCAATTGCTAAATACTGGTAGGTTTTGTATCTGGCCTGCAAAATGTTTCAGCCTGGGTCACCAACACCTGCCGGGCCTGGGTCTGGGTCTTTAACTACTGCTGGGATTGGACGATTAACTCTTGCTTGGCCTGGGTACATAGCTTTCCTGCTGGGCTTGGGTCATTACCTGCTGCTGGTAAAGAAACATACAGATACTGCTCCAGATGGTTTTAGGCACGTACAGAAAAATGAAGGGTAAATGAGACAAAAAAAAAAAACGGACTCGCCACTCCACTGCTAGCATAAGTAGTAGGGCTACCGTAACACCATGCCTGGAACACATACAGACAGTAAAGTCTAAATGTTATTGAGAGAAATCTTTTATTATTTACGAACACTCTTGTCAAACAGCAACTAGTTCCAACAGTCTGCCCCCAACGCTACACTCTTTTCTCATGATACAGATACTATCATGGACACGAAATATTAAATATAGAAACTGTATATAAATATGTAGCACTTCGACAGTGCTACATATTTCACTCACCTTGGCTGTTCCAGGGCCCTTGGGGTCCACATTTCACGCACCTCCGAGGGGGCTGGCCTGGGTTCTAGAGTGGAGAGAAGAAATAGCCCGGTGCCTTCACCTGGGGTAATGGCAAGGAATACCTGTGAACAAAGGACCAAAAAACACTCAAGCTCCACAGCAGCTGGATGGGGTGCAGGCTAGGCAGCAAGCCAGAATCCAACAATGTAAAGTCATCAAAGTCAACACTCTATAAAACAGGCACTTAGCACAAAGATGTTGCAAAAATAAGTGATTTATTGTGATGAATCACAAATACGACCACAGGTAAACCTTTACCAGATGCCCCAATTCGTGTGAACAGATTGCAGGTTACCAGCCCCTGGGAAAATACACTAGCTGCCCCCGAGACACTTCCCGCACAACAACAATCCACACTTTTGCAATGATTCACAAAACCAGCATATAACATGAACAAGTAGCAATATTTATTTTGGGCAAAGGGGAGAAAAGGAAGGCAAATAAAACAGCATTAACAACTGGCTCACAATGTTACACCACACAATATTCCCCACCTCCCACCTGTGGGTGCACCCGGCTTCCTAATGGCACCTGCCCAAAATGTCTCTAAAGTCCCTTTGGTGGGTACCACACCGCAGTGTAGACATCGCTGGGGATCTTTCGTTGGGGCCCAAATAACTTTAGACAGTAGAAACAATGACGTTCTGGTCTGGGTGCAGTTTTCTGAAAGAATCCTACCCAGGACCTAACCCCCTAATTTTAGCCTAGCTAGCCAGCTACATAAAGACTCCCCACAGCCACAGCTCAGGTGTACTTATAGTTCAGAAGTTCAGAGGGGGTTGCAGGACCTTGGTTCATGGTACCGTGGAGGTATATTGATGGTGGCGTACCACAGCAGCAGCAGCAGGGATGACTGAAGAGGTTGTAGGACTCTGACCTTCACCTGCCTGGCCTTCACCCCTGAGGCCTTTGTAGACAGTGTTCACCAGGCAGGCCTCTCTTCATCTTCCATGCTGGTCTTCTTCACTGTTGGTCTGGAGACAGGGCAGGCTGTGTCCCCTAGACTTGTATCTTAGCACACATTTCCAACACAGCACTGCAGCTGACCTTTGGCTCAGTCTCTAGCCCCAGCACTCATGCCAGCTTCTCTTGGTAGTTCAGTGCTGGGATGCATAGCCATGGGCATCACCGGCGGAAAAGGGAGGTCATAATTCCACTCTACCAGACACTAGTGAGGCCCCACCTGGAGCACAGTGTCCAGTTCTGGAGACCTTACCTACGTAAGGACATAGACAGAGTGGAGAAGGTTCAGAGGAGGGCAACAAAGATGGTACAGGGATTGCATCATAAGTCCTATGAGGACAGGCTGAAGGACTTGAATATTTACTCCCTTGAAGAGAGAAGGGAGAGCAGGGATATTTATTTATTTAGCTTTTGTTGACCGGGTAAGTGCACTAGACAAATCCTGCCTATTTTCAGGCACGGCCCAGGGGAAGGGGATACAGATGAATGCCAACTGACCTTGAACCAGATTAAGCTGTTGGTGGTATTTTTAGTGAATGAGGGAAATTTGGCCAGGACACCGGGGAAACTCCCCTACTCTTTTCGATAAGTGCCATGGGATCTTTAACATCCACCTGAACTACCACCAATCCAGGCAGATGGGACCTCGGTTTAACGTCTCATCCGAAAGACGGCACCTCAGAAGTGCAGCACCCCTCTTATGCTGCACTACAGTGTCAGTACTGGGATATTAACCCAAGTGCCAGATGTGGGAACTGAACCCACAGCCCTCTGATCTCCCGGCCTCAGAGGCGAGTGTGCTACCTACTGAGCCACTGACACTGCTATATGATAGAGACATACAAGTACCTTATGGGGAGAAACATTTTTCCAGCGAAAAAGATGTTCCAGAACCAGAGGGCATGTGATGAAGTTGGAGGGAAGGCGATTTAGATGAAATGAGGAAGAATTTCTTTATTGAAAGGGTGGTGGACAAGTGGAACACCCTGCCTGACGAAGTGGTGGGAGCTGAAACAATCACAGGATTTAAGAATGCATAAGATAGACATAAGAGAATCCTGAAGGTCAGGGGTAAGGGGCAACAGACTTCTAGAAAAACTTAGTGATCTTACGAGTTTGGTTTAATAGCTCATCTGGTACACCGTGCTCCCCTGCAGTGTCATCGTTGGGTGTCAGGCAGACTAAGTGCCGGTTGTGGGACATGAACCATCAACTATCTGATCTAACAGATCTAGAGATGAGAGCGCTACCATCTGCACAGCTTCCCTGTTGTGAGAACCACTCACTGATTTCAGTGTCCCTACAATAAATCACACACAGCACGGTCAAACTTGTGAACATGTGGCAGGGAGAGGGAACCAGGGCTCAAAGTATTAAACAGTATTGCCTTCCACTGTTAAATATTAGCATACAGGGTGATAGAAAACCTATAAAAAACTATCTTTCAAAGTATTAATTTCTTGATAACACATCATGCCAGTAGATTAAGTAGGAGCCAGTCTGACAGGTGGGGAATGCGTACTGTGTGGGAGCCTGTGTCTTTATTGATGTTAACATTTTTGTACATAGCCCTTGGGTTCAAAAGTGAAAATGACAATCTCTGGAGAGCATATATTAACACCACCCCCTCCAAAATGAATGAGTTGCTCTTTAGTGGGAGCTCCCTGGGTGTACTAAGAGCAAAAATGAAGTCCCTACAGCTGCTGGCCACACTGGGTACGGTCTGTCTGTTAATTCACAACTCGAGGAGCTCAGCTGCAGGTAAGTGAAGAATTACAACTGTATTACTTTACTGCTGTAGTTGGCTTTGATTGTTCTGAACTAAGCAACAAAAAAAGGTTCTCTCAGAATTTTAGTTGATGGCCGGCCTGCAAGGGGCGGAGGAGCAAGCACTTCCGTGGGGAAGAAGGGTAGCAAGCTCTGCCACACTACTGCCCCCTGGGTGACCACTGATGGCAGTGCACCCCAGAGCCACTTAATGTGGGAGATGGGGGGCGTGAGCAGACTAGCATGCTTGCTTCACTGCCTCCCATGCCCACAAGGTGTCCGGGGGGGAGGTGCTACAGGGAAGAATGTCAGAGGACTGCCCAGACTAATAAAGGATGATGCGTCAACCACTCACAGGCATCCACACTGCTTATTGGGCACCCTGCCTCTAAGCAGGATGTCCGGAGGGGCTTGGGGAACTCCCTACGGCCCCACCACAGCGGCAAGCTTTTGAGGAATGGAGGTAGGGTGATAAGCCCCAGAGATGGCGGGTGATGGGGTTGGGGCAGTTGTTAGAGGATGGGGGGCTTGGTAGAGAGGTGCAATAAAAAAAATTTATTTGAACTTTTTTCTCTTTGCCCCTTACAACCTCACCTTAACAAATGGGGTTCTGCCTTGTGCCTCACACCACTGGGGCATGCATTAGAATGCTATAATAATCGGGTATCTTTCTTTTCCCCAAGGGAAACCCGGTTTGTAATTTACTGTTATAAAGGAGTGTTTATGACGGCAAACACACGCCAGGTTTCCCTTGTCCTGCACATGCACCATCCGCCACTCTTCACTTCCTGGTCACCAGATGCATTGACTTACCGCTGGAGACTACACCGCCACTCAGACTTGGCGGTAAGCCCATCTAAGAAAAATTGCTGGGCTGAAAATGATTAAACTGAGCTACAGTTATACAAAAAATGGAAAAAATGTAAAGTAAACATTTCTTTCAGCAGCCGCGTCCAACTGCGGACCCCACTGAAACCCAGTTGGACTGTGGCTGCACAGAGTTTTTTTCTTATTTTATATAATTGCTGTGGTGAAAAAACAATACCCAGCAATTATATAAAATAAAACATTTTGGGGTTTATGTAGCATCCCACACCTTGGGTGTGTGTAGAAATCTTGTTAAGCACACAACTCCGTATATTACTCTATATTTAGCACATGCCCCGTTGTGTTCTATTGCTTACTTATGGCACACCCTGGAGTGGCTAATTTCACTTATGAAATGGATCACTTCCTTTGTGTATTGTATATAAAATGAAACATTTTTCTTTTTTTTTTAATTACATACTATCAGTTGTTTTAGTACGTTTTAAATGGCAACATTATAGAAACAGAGACTGATGGCAGAAAAAGACCACTGATCTATCCAGTCTCCCAATAAACCCTAACAAATGTGGGACCTATTGTCCATACAGGGTTCTAACCCACACTATGCGCCCCCATGCCCCCCACCCTATCGCTATCACCCTGAGCAACCACTAAATCCTTCACTCTGTCCCAGCTGTGTTTAAAACCATTGACAGTTCTGGCGCCCACCATATCAGCTGCCAGATTGTCTCATGGCTCCACCACCCTTTCTGTAAAATAAAACTGTCTCACTTCCCTCTTAATCTCCCCCCCATCAGTTTTCCACTCATGCCCCCATGTTCTTGATCTACTACTTATACCAAATAGTTCTTTGGAGTTGGCCTCATTCATTCGTTTCAGGAATGTGAATGTCTCCGTCATATCTCCCCTCTCTCCTATGACCTCCGGTGAGTACATATTCAGTGCCTTGAGCTGATCCTCATAAGATCAGCTCCAATGGCCCTGAATCACATTTGCTCACCCTATGTTGCACCGTCTCCAGTCTGTCCTCATCTTTCCTTAGGTGAGAACTCCAGAACTGGGCATAGTATTCCAGGTGGGGCCTCACCAGTGATCTATAGAGAAGTAGTAATACCTCCTTCCTTCTGCTGTCAATACACCTCCCTATACACCCCAGTATTCTGCTTGCCTTACTGTAGGCCTTGTTACACTGGTTTGATTGTTTTAGTGAATTACTGATGACGACCCCCTAGGTCTCTTTCCTCAGAAGTTGTGTACAACTCTATCCCCCCTCCATTTCAGCACTCTGTCCTTGGGTTCTCGTTCCCTATGTGCATCACCTTGCACTTTTTGATGCTGAATTTCAAAAGACCAAAGGCCCATCTAGTCTGTCTGGAGTTCCCCATCTTCCCTGGTCCTTTTGTCCATAGGGGATTTTATCCCTCCCGGTCCACCCTCCTGCTCCCCTACCTACTGCTACTGACCTGAACGACCACTAAACCCTTCACTCTGTCCCAGCACTGCTTGAAACCATTTATGGTCTTGGCACCCACCACCTCTCCTGGCAGACTGTTCAGTGGCTTTACCACCCTTTCCCTAAAATAGAACCTCCTCACATCCCTCGTAAACCTCCCCCTTGCCAGTTTCCACTCATGACCTTGGGTTCTTGACTCTGTACTCCTGCTAAATGGTTTCCTGCAGCTCACCTTGTTTATTCCCATCATGAACTTGAAAATCTCCATCCTATACCCCCTCTCTCGCCTGGTCTCCAGTGAGTACACGTTCATTGCCTTCAGATGATCTTCATAAGATCTGCCCTGTCGGCCCTGAATCATCTTGGTCAGCCTGCGTTGCACCATCTCCTGCCTGTCCCTGTCCTTCCTCAGGTGAAGACTCCAGACCTGAGCACAGTGTTCCAGGTGCAGCCTCACCAGAGACCTACATAGAGGTAGTAGTACCTCCTTTTTCCTGTTGTCAGTAGCCCTTCCAATACACCCCAGCATCCTATTAGTCTTAAAATAAGCTTTGTTACATTGGCTTGATAGTTTGAGGCAGTCAACAGTGATAACCCCCAGTCTGTTTCCTCTTCCGTAGTGCTCAGTTTTACACCTCCCATCTAGTACTCTACTTGTGGGCTTTATACTTCCCCCATTCCATAAGGAAATACACCAAGGTGGGTGCAGTATAGGAGAATGGGGTGAACTTTGTGGCCAAACAGTGCAAGGCACACCACGATGCCTGTCACTGGCTGTAGGGTGGGGGTGGAATGGCGTGAGCATTACAGCCGATGATGCCAAGTCACACCCCTGACGCCTGTCAGTCTCTACAGGGTGGGGTGTTACACTTGAAAATCCTAACACCGTAGGCGTGTGTTGGTATTTTCACTCCAAATTTTCAACATGGGCTGTTTGTGAGCCCACCTCATGAAAAGCGGCACTATCAGTTTGTTAGCTGAAAGGTGGTTTTGCACAGCAGCTATGCCATTTGGCAACACAGGGATGAAAACACATTTTGGGCAGGATGTGGAAAATGACATCTGTATTGTTCATGAGGAGGAGTAAAAAAATGGCAATGCTGAAAATCTGGAGTGAAAATATGAAAAATTGGTGAAGTCATGAGCATGCATAGAAACTGCACAACACACGTCCGTAACCCAATTATTTTTGGGAGTTTTTTAGCCACATGTTCAACATAGGCATTTTGGGACCTCCCCTCATGAACAGTGGTGTTGTGATTTTGTTAATCAGTCCCAAAAGTTGATTTCCCACAGCGACCACGCCATTGTGCGCCACAGGTACGGAAACACATTTTGGGCAGGCTGTGAAAAATGACAGCTATACTGTTGATAAGGAGGTGTGAAAAATGTCAGTGTTGATAATCTGGCATGAAAATATTGCAAATTTGCGAAGTTACAAGGGTGCATGGAAACTGCGCAGCGCACGCTTGTAACACAGTAATTTTATAGACTTTCAGCACCAAATTTTCAACATAGGCATTTTAGGACCTCTGCTCATGAACAGTGTCACCATCATTTTCTCAAACTATCTCGGAAACTGATTTTGCACAGCGACCGTGCTATACTGCGCTGGACATGTGAAAACATATTTTGGCCAGGATATGTAAAATGACAGCTGTACTGTTCATAAGGAGGTGTGGCAAAATGCCAATTTTGAAAATCTGGAGTGAAAATATTACAAATTCACGAAGTTACGAGTATGCGTGGAAACAGCGCAACTCACGCTCGTAAAATAACCATTTTTTAGATTTTTTCACCAACATAGGCCTTTTGAGAGCCTCCCCCTCATAAACAGTGGCACTGTTGTTTCGTTACTTGGTCCTGAAAGGTGATTCCGTGCAATGACCGTGAAATCCCCTTTCGGGGCTGAATAATGCCATGACAGTGACTGAACTCATGAGGAGGGGTCCTAATAACCCCATGTTGAAAATTTGGTGCAAAAATTCCAAAAAATGGCTGAGATATGCATCAAAGTTGAAAAACCCTATTTATGCCATTATACAGCTTACCACTATTTCTTCAGTTCTCGGTCAGCTTTGAAGAGCGCAGACGTGTTCCCGGTAAACTGAAGATCGTTGCGCCGGACTCTGGAGGTAAGTATGGGGTGAGAGGGTGTGTGTGTGGGGAGGCAGGGTGCGCAGTGTGTGGGCGTGGGTTGTGGGAAGGGGCAGAGAGACCGCGAGGGACCGTTTTATTCTTTCACAGGGGTTAAAAAAATAAAAAACATCGCGGGATGGTTTTCCCTTTTCAGGGCATTTGGCACGCTGGGGTGGGCTCCAGCAAACCGCCTAAGTGTTTTTGGGGGATGCTGTAGCTGTGGGATTGGGCAACCCGCGGCACATAACAAATGGGGGGTGCATTATGCTGATGGGGAGTGGACTCCCCGTTGGCAAAATGAACAGGGATTAAAGCCGACAAAGAAAGACTGTTGGGGGGGTGCATGATGCCAAGGGGGATTAGGCACCCCCTCTGCATACATTTTAAATGGGAGGGGGGTCTGCTGACAGGGAGTGGGCTCCCCCGTCGGCATTGTGACAAGCAGCGGTGGCAGTCACTGTCGCCATGTTGCCTGCACGTCGGGAGGCATGTTGTGGTCCTGCTGCATGACAGCTTCACTCTCACTGCAGTGGACATTTTCTTTGTTCTGGTGGCCACATTAGGGATGCATGAGGTCAGCGCCTGCTGCTGGCTGATTGGGGAATGAGGGATGCACTTACTGATGCATGCCTTGCATTCGCCCAACAGTGACCACGCCTCCAAATCTGCTACTAGCGCAAGATGTTGGCTGCGCAAGCGTGAGCCAACATAAAAATGAATCCTGAATTCTCATCACAGTTTGATTTATTAAATGGACTAACGTTAGAAACGTGGATCGGAACACAGTTTACTGAATCACGTAAAAGGGAAAGTAGGAGTAAAATCGGGGAGTGAAAGTGACCAAGATGACAGCCATGATGAAATTTACAAGGCAGAAAACAAAGACGGTGAAACTGACAATGCAGAACACAGTGACAGTGATGAAGCATTGTCACTACGTTAAACTGCATAGAAAACGAAATGACAGCAAGTGAAATGGAAATTAGAAAATGGCACAAAATCACAGCAAGCGAAGAAAATAAAAACACAGACAGAGCACAGATGGTGAAAATGTAGCGGGCGACAACACGTTTGAAATCCTGCCTTCACAGAATGTTACTGCGAGCATGTCACTGAGAGCATTACTGAAATCACGCCATCACAGAATACAGAAGTAAAGCAAAACAAAACTGAAAGTGAGCGGACCATAGTAAAAGAAGAGCCAATGTCAGTAAAAGCATTACTTAAAGCACAAGTTATAGACGTCACTGAGACCCTGGTACAAATCCAGCGGCACAGAATGCACAAAGACTAAAAACAGCAAATGAAAGTGAGGAAAGCAAAGTGAAAAAAGAAGCTTTAGCTGTACAAACAATAATTAAAACCGAAACCATGGACAAACGGGAAAGTGGAGTAGCTGAATTTTCAAACTTGTCTGAGGAAGAGCTAAATTTTTTTTTTTTTTAAATCCATTTATAGCGCCCCAACGGACTGGAACTCTCTTGGGATACCAGCTTGCCTGCCGCTCTACTGCCCACTGAGACCCCCAACCTCCTCAAAGTCATTAGCTCTTCCCATGGGACCCTCAGCCCCTAGGTCTGCGGGGAGTTCGAGGGGCAGAGGCAGAGGTCCAGTTACGGATGCGTGGCGGCAGGCACTGTGGAGCCATTGCCTATCCAGCTGGTGGAGGGTTTTTCTAGGACTTTGAGCTTCTCCCCCCCATGAGTGGTGCATGCCTCGACGCACTGGCGCACGGCAACCCTGCCTGCATCAGCCATGCTAGTTACATGCTGCCTGGCTTGCTGCAGTGCCCCCGGTCTCCACTGGGGGCCACTGGCACACCAAGCCATCCCACCCTCCTGGGGAGGAGAGCACCACAAGGGCACTCTATCCTCAACCCTCCCCCACTGACCCCTGGCACCTGAGCTCACTCCCGAACCCGGGTCACTGGCATAGCGCATGGTGTGGCGTCCAGCGCCTCAACCCTCAGCGCCATCGGGCCGGAGCAGAAGAGCTAAATGTTGATGAGAAACTGTTACAAATCAAGCATGCACAGAATGAACAAAGACTGCAAATGGCAAGTGATAGTGAGGTAAACAAACTAAAAAAAGAAGTCTTAGCTGTACAAACAATATTTAAAACCAAAACCCTTGACAAGCAGGAAAAGTGAAGCAGCTACATTTTCAGCAGAAGAGCAAAATGACAGACAGTACTTCAAATCCAGTCTTCGCAGACTGCAAAATTAAACCATACTGCAAATAAAAGTTAAACACAAAGAAAGAGCCACAAACAGTAAAAACAGTAATGACAAATGAATAAATAGACATGTGCTATTGACCGAAGAACTAAATATAAGAAAAAGATGAAATATTACAAAAAACTACTAGATGGGCAATAAATGTAATGTAATATGAGTCAAAAGGAAGAAATGAACTTCAAAAGCAGTAGAACTGAACAAATTAGCAAATCTGCTGAGAAAATTCTATGCCTCTGTCCATAATTCAAAAAAAGAAAATTACACAATAAGCAGTTTTATTAGTTTGAGAGCAGAAATAAAATCGACATATGAACAGTGTGGAAGTAGGCAGAGTGGTAAACATAATAAATGACCCCATCTTCACTTCAGCAAAGAACATATTTGTTTGTGTGCATGCAGTTCCGAAGAGAAGGCAAAGATCGAGCTACATGCCACTTGTGAATTATGGATAATGATAATGATTTAAAAATACTTAAGACAGTCCTCTGTACTATGCCCTGACAGAGCACACTGGTTGGTCAGACATGTGTGGTTCGAACTGCAGCTCGGGCTTGCCAGGAGAGGGAGAGAAGGAATTAGAGATCTGAAACAGGACTCTCTTGTAATAAAAACAGGATGAAACATCAGCTTGAATATCTGACATTTTGCTACAATAAGCAAACAAAAAATCATTCAAATGTGTTGGAACAAAACAAGGAAAGCCTGAGAGGATTCCTATATGGTCAACCAACTAATCCACACTGCTCCATTAAACTTTCAAACAATATTTATCAAAATGCACAAGTGATACACCGTCTCTGTACTTCCACCCTAAGAAGTTGCCTCAACTGACACTAGACAAGGAAGATATCTGGTACAGCAAGCAACCCATGGGCATAAACTACCTGGGCAACCTGATGTCTGCAATATCAAAGGAAGCCTGTCTCACCACAGTATATACCAATCGCTGCCTCAGAAGTACAGCAGTACATTTACGTTCTGAGGCAGGACTGGCAAGTCAGGAAATAATGGGCGTAACACGCCACAGATATGAATCCAGCTTAAGAAATTACTGGAGCGCATCAAAATTTGACTGTCAAAAGTGGAGTGGAATTTTAAGTGGTGGCAGTGAGTTGAAGAAGCAGAGCGAAAATAACAGCATTTTAACAGAAAACAAAACGAAACTGGACAGAAAACGAAAAACATGCACCCAAAAATAACTTGGAAAGAGAAGCAATTAATCTATAGTGCACTAGCAATGGCAGAACCTCTACAGTAAATGATGAGCAGAGTGAAAGGAACAGCTTCTCGGAAGAAGACAAAGTAAAAGAAAATGAAAAAGAATGTACTGAAATTAGCGGTAAAAAAGAAGCAACACCACAGAAGACCATGAATACTTTCAACAGTTCACCAGGAAGGCCAGGACAATTTCACATAGGAAACATGACAATTCTCTGTACAGTACATTTTAACAACTACTACAGCCAGGTTTGAATTGGCCATATGCTACATGGATGGGTCCAGCTGAACAATCACCACAAACAGAATAAGCACGGTGGCAAGTACTGTCTTTTAGAAAATTGATTTACCACTTGTATGACATTTGATTTGAGGCTAGTAGCCGAGCTGCAGCTAGTTGAACTGCCCTAGAATCATCCCCCCCCAAAAAAGTTCTCTCTGCCCGTGTTTTTCTTTTGGCAAACAGTGAGAGTTAAAATGATTTTGTGAGGTTTGCCATAGCAAATGGAGTAGTAAACTGTAGAAACCTATAGGAGTTGTGATTCAATCTCCTACAGTTCAAACTGCCAAAATGTGCTGTTTTCCATGAAATAAATGCTTTTATTTCTGTGATCTGCTTCATTTGCATAACCCGCCCCTTTTTTGTCTCAGTGCTGCAACCCCCAAGCGTGACATCATGCAAGGGAAACAAAGTTTTTAAGCACAGTTGTGAAACAGAGACCTTTTGTTGGTCAGTCTTGGTATCATAGACATCTACACTACCGACACAGGAGACTACATCTCTCAGTAAGGAAATCTTGTCAGCTAGATACTATATGCACAATGCCGTGTTTTGAAAATAAACATATGAGAGCTTTTATTGTTGAAGTCACTACAGAAATATGAGACTGCATTTCACAGTAAGGGAATTGGAAAACAACTTCTTATTGTACCCACAATGCCTTGCTATGTACATCTACATATTAGGTGCAGTCACCACCACCAAATTAAGGAACTGTAACACTGAATAACTAACATTTACAGCAACATTATAATTTACCCAGAATTCTTTGGTGCTGTATATAAAACATTGACAGTTCCCTTGATGACATCATTGTGGGGGTGTGGCCGCACACAGAAAACTGGAGGACACAGTGCTGATAAAAAATTAATAAAAATGACTGACAGATTTTTTTTACAAAACAAACTGCAGCTTCAACATCTGAAAAAGGCATCTGCAAACCCTCACAAAATCACTTTAATGATTTAGCACTTGTAAATGCAACTCCTTGAAGTATGCTGAATGGATGGGCCGAGTTGCACAATCACCACAAACAGAATAAGCACGGTGGCAAGTACTGTCTTTAAGAAAATGGATTTACCACTTATATGACGTTTGATTTGAGGCTAGTAGCCAAGCTGCAGCTAGTTGAACTGCTGTAGAATAAAAATAAATAAATAAATAAAATGCTCTCTGGCAGCATTTTTCTTTTGGCAGACAGTGACAGTTAATGATTTAACACTTGTAAATACAGCTCTTTGCAGTTTGACATTTGATTTGAGGCTAGAAGCCGAGTGGTAGCTAGTTGAACTGTTATAAAAAAAATAAAATAAAACACTTTGCCTGCGTTTTACTTTTGGCAGATAGTAACAATTAATAATTGTGCTCTTGTTAATGAAGCTCCTCGTACTTTCACTCAGTCAACAGTTGATGACTAACTAAAGCTGCACCTAGCTGACACTACGAACTGCCGTAGCATAGTAGAAACAATGTTCGGTCTACCAGTGTTTTGTAATTCTAAAGAGACGAAACCATTATGCAGTCGAGACCACAGATTATTTAGAGTGACAATCTTCAATGTGGTTTCGGTATTTTGGCTGCAGTGAACTGACGGCATGGCCACAGTTGACAACAGGGACTGGCCGCAAAGTGTAAAAAAAAAAAAATGGTTGGCTGTGTTTTTACCTTTGATTGACGCCGGACATCATGAACCAATTCACATCTGAAATACATGTTTTAGTGATAAAATATTCATTGAATTGGTAAGAAAAGTACATATTTGTAACCAGAAACAAGCGAAGAATAAATGAATAATAAAAAAGAAATGAATGCGAACATATTTCACTTCTGAACTACTTTATGTTGCAGAAGAATAAAAGCAATCATTAATTTTATACTGTTTCTCAATATTTTTTCATGTAAAACTGAATTTGTTTTACAAGTGCAATAACCCCCTTCAGGACCATGGGTATACTGGGCATTAATGCACTTCCCAGGTGGTTGAAGGACACTCAGGCTTCGCCCTCATGCCTCAGAACACACCTGGGGCATGCATTAATGCCCAGTGTACCCATGGCCTGTCATGGGTTATAGCTTATGTAAAGAGCCCCATGCCACACTGTTACATATGCTTTGGAACTGTCCCCAGATAACCTCTCTCTTTGGCATAAAATGTATGAGATTAATGAAAAAGATCTGCTTCTCTCCTCAAATTTTTATTTTGGGTCTATCCTCTCACTTAATTCATCTAAGCGATTTTCAATGGAACTGGGGTTTTGCTGCCTCTCTTGTTCTGAAAAGATTGTTTTTGTCTAACTGGAAGAAAGCTTACATTCCTAATCTTGAAGACTGGTACAATAATATGACTCTTCTGGCAAATAATGAGAGACGTTCTTATCCAACTTTAACTCAGTTCGATACATTGTGACGTGGACAGCCAGTTCTGAGTGCTGTATGACCATTTTTTTTGTAATATAAAAAAAAATGGGTTATGGACAGTCTCTCTTGAGAAATGCTGAAACAGCATGTGAGATCACACACACACACACCCCCCCCCCACCACACACACACAGGTTTTAGATACAAGGTGTTACCCGGAAGGCCTGAAGTTAATTACAGACTTTTCTAAGTTAATTATAGCTTTAGCTGCTTAGAGGGAAATCAGTATCCCTTTTATGATGTTTCGATGGGGAAACCAGGTTTGGTACACTGGTGTGAAATCATAAAGGCTTTGATGTCTGTGTGAGAGGGGATACTGCCCACAGATCAGAGAGAGTCATTTGAAGAACATGAGTTATGCTGAGGTTGCAGAATTTAATACTTGGAAAAGACATCCTATTTTTATATAGATATATTTTTTTTATATATTCTGACAGGGAGGAGCTAGGTGACCTCATGCAAATAGGTGGGGAAAACCAGCTTTTAAACATTATTCTGTTTTCCTTCAGAGACACTTCTATCTAGACTCTGACAAAGAAACATCTTTGGAGCACTTTAAGCAGGTATTTAGAGAGAGAGACAAATCTAAATACTGTAGTAGGAATTGCACTCTTTAAACCTTGTTCTTTTAAAAGATTTGTATGTCTTGTGATATAATAGTTCTGTATTTAATGTTTTACATATTTTATCTATTTCAGTAAAATTCTTTTTTTGAGCTTGTTTGGTCTGTCTTTGATTTCTTTCCTTTACAAGTAGAGTATATATGGTTATAGCTGACACTAGGCATAAGCTTGAATGGTGATACTAAACTCGAAAGATAAGTGTTTTAATCTGAGGTCTTTTATTACAGTTTTTAAGGGTTCATGTCTGTACACCTGGTAAGGTGCCCGTAGGCAAAGATATCTGGCCCCCCAAAGACAGAATTACCTGAGCCTGTGCATTGAGTACGCTAGCAAGAGGTTCACAGTTTGAATCCCTCCAAGACTTAAGACCAAAGGTTGATCCGAACTCATAAAACAGACAGGAGGGTTACCCTGTTTCAAAAAAAACTGTTCACAAGACCGCGCTTGGAGGTTGGCACTTTCGGAGTAGAGGGCTGAACTGCTGAGTGGGTTTGTGACACTCTCCTCAAATTTTTATTTTGGGTCTATAATCTCACTTAAATCATCTGAGTGATTTTCAATGGAACTGGGGTTTTGCTGCCTCTCTTGTTCTGAAAAGATTGTTTTTGTCTAACTGGAAGAAAGCTTACATTCCTAATCTTGAAGACTGGTACAATAATATGGTCCTTCTGGCAAACAATGAGAGACGTTCTTACCCAACTTTAAATCAGCTCGATACTTATTATCTAATTTGGACCTCATGTCTGACTCTCAGATTGCAAGACTTCACTTATTATTATTATTCATGATTTTTTTTCATGAAAGTCCTACTGTTACTTCTTTAAGTTTTTAACATATTGATGTTTCAGTTAGTTTTAGGTTTCTTAGGTCCAATTGTTTGTCTCTTATTGTTCTATTACCTTATTATTACTTAGGAGGCAGTATAGCACAGTGGTTTAAGGCTCTGAGCTACAGACCTGGGTTTGAATCCCACAGCCCCCACTTGCATACTGTGTGACCCTGAACAAGTCACTTAACTTCCTTGTACTCCCAGGTCACACCTGTAAACAAGCTTCAGCTTTGTGTCTCTCTCCTGGTTTAAAAAAATATATACAAATTAATAATATTCCTTATGACAGTTATCACTATATAAGGTTTCTTTTGACTGAGTGTTTTTACATCTATGTATCTTGCATGTCATTTGTTTCAATTATTTTCTTTCACGATATTCATTGTCTTTCTTATTGTATATGTGTAAACATTAAATAAAATTTGAATTGGAAAAACAATTCAGGGTAAACTTTCAACAACCTAATATTTAGACACAGTTACGCTTTTTTCAGTATTTCTCGCCTCCTATTTATACTGTAACAGCATTTGTGTGTGGGGCTATTGGCACAGCGGCGGTGCTGGTGACCTGGGTTCGGGAACGAGCCCAAGTTGTCCGAGCTATAGATGGAAGAGGAGGCTGGAGTGTCCCCATGGGTGTTCACCTCCTCTGGGGCATGTGGATTACTGGGATCCACAGTGTGAGCTCCTGCTAGTGGCCCTAGGGGGCCCAACATGGCATGGAATAGCAAGGGGAGTGGGTAGAAGCAACCAGTTTCTACACTTAACTGCTGCATGCTCACTGCAGATCTCTTGTGCTGCAGTCCCAGGGTACGGGAGCAGCAAGGAGAAAAGCAGCCACCAGCAGGAAGAAGCTCGCTCACTGCAGGCCCCAAACTGCTGACTGGGCTCAACTCCATGTTGGATTTGGTCTATGGAGGGTTCTGACCCACCCTAAATGTCCTGTCATGGGGGTACTTCATAGGGGCCCTCAGGAGATCAGCAAATCTTGGAGAATGCAGGAGCTATGCTGGGAGGTGTTGAATAGAGCACAGGAATGAGTGGGAGTATAATAAATACAAATGTAGTATTTGCATTAAATCAAGGCCTTTGCATCTGTGATACTGGCATTCACACGACCCCTGCTGCCCATCCATGGAACCCCATGCTGGGGCCAGCAAGTGAGGCAATTGACTCTTGAGGAAGCTAAGAGTGGGTCATGCAGAATTCACATGGCCCCTGCTGCCCATTCCTGGAACCCCATCAGGTGAGCCGAGTGACTCCTGAGGAAGCTGGGAATGGGTCATATAGCATTCACATGCCCCCTGCTGCCCATCCCTGGAACCCCATGCTGGGGCTGGCAGGTGACAAGTTTGGCACCTGGGGAAGCTGGGAGTGGGGCACATGGCATTCACACTCCCCCTGCTACCAATCCCTGGGACCCCATGTTGGAGCCTGCAGGGGTGACATTTGGATCCCGGGCAAGGTCATAGTGGGGGCACGTGGTATTCACTCCCTCCACTACCCAACCTTGGCTGGTCTGCCCTCCCAGCTAGAGGAAGTGTGCAGCTGTAGTTCTTATAGGCAATGATGTATGAGAAAATGCCACCCACACACAGCCGTGCACACAGGCAGGCGAGCCTTGAAAGTTGGGCTTTAAAGTCAGAGGTCAAGGTCACATCAGCTGGCCTGTGGACTGTTGCTGCAGCACTGCAGTGAGGTCGATCTTTCTGAGGCAGAATTTCTGAGACCCCACCCACCCACACCATCCAATCATCTTTTTCAGGGGGTCAGAAACTTTGCCAGGGAAAAGAACAGGAGTGCAGACAGAGCAACGTGAGTGTGCAGGTACTATACATGAAAGGGGTTAGGGAAGTGCATGCCTGCACCACTAATGTAGTTTCAGCAAGCCTACTGCTCAACACGTCTTATCCAGATTTTGCCAGGAGCTGTAGACTTCAGGGCAAACTGTGTGATAATTCTAGTTCTTTTAGAGGGTTTTCTTTTCTTTTTTTTTTTTTTATGCTTTGGGAATAAAATGAAGAACCAATCCTCTTTTAATTTTGTTTTTAACAGTGTACAAAGAGGAAAATAATCCTACTTTCTGGAATGAAAAGGCAAAGATAGCACTGAACTCTGCTCTGAACTTGCAGCCCATCAACCACACGGCCAAGAACCTGATCCTGTTCCTTGGAGATGGTAAGTAGCGCTAATGCCTAGACTTGACATGCAGGGCTGGCCAGGCATATCAGCACCCACCAATAGGTGGATTCAGCACTTTCATATCTGTCCTGATTGTCAAGCCATTCACTGACTGTTGCAGGAAGAAGCTTTATGGTTGACAACTGCCAAAGCTAAAGCCTTGATTTCAAGGTAACATGGGATTTTGTAGTCCGAATGTGAGGTGATGAGGACTTCCACATTTTTAAGGCCCAGAAGACAAAGGCTTTTTGCTCTGTAGTCCCACAGTCAATATTGGCTCCTTTCAAGGTAGCTATAGACGGGGGAGAGATCTGATCACATTGAGCCTGTCTGCCTGGATCCAAAAAGCATACATTTAATGTGGGATGCATTTAAAACCAGTCTAGAGTGAGTCAAAAGGAATGCAGGCTATTTATTTTAGTTATTAACAAGTTTCACCAGGAAGGGCATACTGAGCTATTGCTCATGTCCAGATGCATCCGGGGGTTGGGGGGTGGATTACAATAGCAGTACAATATCATATCATGAGGTGCAATTACATAACATAGCATCCATCAGCAAGATTAGCATAACGACATTGAACAACAAGAATTCATTTCAAGCTAACATGGTCTATATATATATATATATATATATATATATATATATATATATATATACACACACACACACACACACACACACATATACATACACTAGAGCAGGTAATATAGTCAGTGCATGTGGTGCTATTGAGACCAGCCTGCAAGTCATTTTGTACAGTTGGAAGCAATGTGCTGTATGAGAGGTGCAGTGTACTGTACCATGTCATCAGTCACATATAAGGTGTACTCCACACCAGTCCCAAGTTGATTTAAAAAACCTTGAAAAAAATAAAGGCTCAGGACTGACCCCTGTGGCACCCCTCAGGCCACTGGGAGCTTCTCTGCCCACCATTAACCACGACCAGTTGAGATATATTTGTCAGATAACCATTAAACTACATTAAGTCTACCACCACAAAGTTCAGCCCTTTTTAACTTGGTGTACTTTGTGGCCCCCTGGTGACCTGGCTAATCCCTCCCCTTTGCTGATGGCTGCCTCAAACCCCATCACCCACCATCACTGGATCTTACAGTGCCTTACCTTGTTCCTCTACCGCTTGAGTGGGCATGGGTGGAGGTTTCCAACCTCAGGACAAACCTCAGTCTGCTTTACAATATCCATAATAGGCCAACAGCGGTGAACAAATAACCAGTAAATAGTACGTGCGTGTGTGTGTGTGTGTGTGTGTATATGGAAGTAATGTACATATGCACAGTATATACTTTATGAGTATATATCGGGACACACGAATGTGCCAGTGAATAAAAGCCTTATGGTCTATCTAGTCTGCTCAAATGTGCGGTTCCCACTGTGTTTGCAGAGGAACTGCCCACCCACCCACCCATCTCCCCTTGATCCGTCTCAAATACCCCCTGCAACTTTTCCCTCACCCTGTCCCGACTTCTCCTGAAGCTCTCCACCATTTTAGGGATCTCACCTCCTCCGGCAACTCATTCCATTTAGCTACCACCCTCTCAATGAAAAAGTGTCACCTCATCTCCCTCCTGACCCTCCCCCTCCCACCAGCTTCAGGCTGTTCCTGTAGTGGCCTTGTTTCCACTCAGGCTGAAGAGGTCCTCAGTGCCCACCCTGTTCATACCTTTAAAGTACTTTAAGGCCTCAGTCTTGTCCCCCCCCCCCCCGTCCTCAAGAAAGGACATCTTGAGCCCCCTGAGCCCCTCTTCATAGGTGTTTCCTTGCTGGCCTTGGATCATCTTGGTTTGCTCTTCTCTGGATCGTTTCCAGCAAGGTGATATCCTTAAGATAAGGGCACCAATACTGCACACTGTACTCTAGGTGCAGTCTCACTAGAGACCTGTACAGTGGCAGAATGACCTCCGCCTTCCTCCTGGTAATTCCCTGGGCTGTGCAGCTCAACATCCAGTTTGTTTTGGCTGCTGCTCTCATGGAGTGTGCGAAGTGTTTCAGGTCAGTCATGATGATCACACCTAGGTCCTTTTCTTCCTCTGACCTGGTTACCTGCACACCACCCAACCAGTACTTGGTCCCTGGGTTTTTCACCCTCAAGTGCATTAGGTAGGGAAAAGGGGCAGCATAGTTGGGCCACACGGTCCTTGTCTGCCATCACCTTCTATGCTTCTAAGTGCTGGTAGTATAGCCTAGAGGTTAGAGTAATGAACTGTGAATGAGCTTGGTACATTCAATAGACCTGGGTTTAATTCCTACAACCTCCAAGTGAATACTGTATGACTCTGAGCAAGTCACTTAACTTCCCCAGTGCTTCTGGGTTGCCCCTGAAAACAGGCACCTGTGTTACCAAAGAATAATCTTATACTTTTTAGCATTGAACCCCAGTTGCCAGATGCCAGACCAGTTCTCTAGCCTAACCAGGTCTTCCCCGAGTTCCTGTCTCTATATTCTATATGTATGTACTTAAATATACAGATAATGACAAAAGAACAAAGACCCATAGACACATCCAGTTTTCCCACCTTACCAGCATACTGAGACATTTTAAAATTTATGTGACAAGAACTCTTTGGCTGTAGAGAATTCTTGATAACCTTTGCCCTTCTGAGGCTCCTCGGATAAAGGCATACTGGTGTTAATTAGCTTCTCTGACGTAATCTTCTATTATGTTTTAAATGTATATGTTAAACCAATGAGAATTATTTCTGCTTTTTTCTATATAACCTGGTGTTAATAGTATGGGATATTTGAAAAAACTGCCACGAAGCTTCTGAAGAAGGACCTGGTTGGTTCGAAAGCTAAAGCACTTTGTTCTTTTCTGTAACATCCATGTTGGTCCAATAAAAGGTATCAAATCATTTGTTTCTGGCTCTGTTTTTAAAAGGACCAATACAGCACCTACAACATTTTTTTTCCCACCTTACCAGGTTACTCGGCACTGACCATACTGGCTATCCCCCTCCTTTTGTTTCTGCCACCTCTTTTCTAACTAATCCCATATGCCTGGTTGAAGAGACACATACATTATATTGAACAAAACTGCTAAACTTTAAACAGCTTACATGCATAACCTATCATAATATAGTATAATATCATACAATACAGCATATACTATCATATTATAGCATTATCATATGTTATAAAGGGCTCAAGAGGGGTCACAGGGAATGAGTACATTTTTCTTTGACTGAATCAAAACTAAATTTCTAGGACTATGGAGGTCACTTAGAAATTTGCTCTTACAGACTCAGGACACTGAAACTGTAAGCACTGACTGCATTATTGCCCCTTCACGTAAAACCCAATTCCCCTTGAATGAGGTTACATAAGGGATGATATTCCTCATACCCACAGCAATATGAAGTGAAATACTGTAACAGACTGCGGTACCATTCCAGCTGAAATTTTGTCACATACTTCATGTCAATTCTTGCTCTCCTCAATCTCTCAGGGAGATCTTCTGGAGACTGCAGTGCTGCCCCATCTGCGTGCACCTGTCTGGGTGGGGGAAGCAGGTCTCTGGGCTCCAGGCAGAGCTGGCTGAGAGTCAGGAGAACATTGCTAGACTCAAAGTTGCATTGACGAGGAGTCGTGAGACCGTTCTCCCACAGAGCCCACCTAGCCAGACACTGCTACCTCAAAGGATGCTAGAAGGAAGGAGGCGGTTGGACTACGGTGGGCTCGAGAGGAGGAGGGAGGGAGGAGGGAGTGGTGAGATCAGGAAGGCTGGGAGGAGTGGGTGACAGGCACATTCCTCAACCAGTACCATAAAGAAATTCCTGCGCCGTTCTGGCAGAGCAGGACTGCCAAGAAGGGGCACCTGAGGTAGTGGGCACTGAGGATGTGGGGGTCCTCCCTTGGTGACTCCCCCAGGGAGGGGGAGGAAGGAGCACCCAGAGAAGGAGGAAGGAGGAAGGAGCTTCTGGTAGGGGGACACTGTTGTCAGGGATAGAGTTATTTATTTGAAAGGTTTTACCAGGAAAGGCAACAGCAGCTATAAAGCTAGTTTCCAGATGTGTCCTGCTGGGGAAGAGGTAACGAGAGGGAGAAGAGAATATAACAGTACATAGGATAGATACATAGAATACAAGCAGGGACATTACAATATAATTCATGAGAACAGTAGAAATGGGACTAGACAGTAGCAGCAGAAGAACACTAACATAGTAGATTACACAAGATACCACAATATACAATAATCAAATTAAAAACCTCAAACACTGGTTATTCCAGATACATAATGAGTACAGCACCCAAGACAATGTGAAGTACAGTATGTACACCTAAGTGTTTGATTAGACATAGTTGCTTAAAGGGAAGGATAGGGGGTAGAGAGGGAGGTAAAGTGCCTACCTGGTGCAATGGCTCGGAGAGATGGGATGCGTAGCCAATGGACTGCGAGGGTAATAGGAAGAAAGGGGGAGCTGGATGTCATTGCTCACCTGGGCATGAATGACCTAGTTATGAATGCAACAGGAGCAGTTTAGGGAATTACGGAAGGGTCTTACCCAGGTAACAGCAACAACATGCAGTTCTCTTGGAGAGTAAATGGCACACACCATGCAAGTTGCAAAAATAGAAAAGTGTTTAATGTGTGCCAAAACAGTAGGACAATAAATAAAGTCTTTTTGAGCCAGTGTACTTAGGGTTCCAAAACAAAATAAGTTGTAGCAGTACAGGCAACTTCTCCAGCACATCCCCCTGAGGACAGCTGGGATAGCCGAAGTGCCGAGGAAGTTGCCTGTACTGCTACAGCGCTTTCTTCATAGGACGTTCCAATTACAGACTTTGCCTTTGCGATTTCAGCTTTATTTTGCTTATGTGTGCGATGTACTCTCCAAGAGTGCCGCATGTTGTTGCTGGTTTGGAGTTCTAGGGCCTGCCGCCCTTTATACTTATTTAGCACTGCATCATGTTTACCGCAGTCGTGGTTTTCTTCTGGAACTGTCTTAGGCAGGTAGCATGCACTGTAGCCTTTACGGAAGTGCTGCCTGTCTAGTACAGGGGGAAGGAGAAGAAACTCTGCACTAAGGCCTTCCACTCATGGTTGAAGGAATGGTGGAGAGAGGAAGGGTACAGTTACATTGGGGACTGGGATTCCACCTGGAGGGATCAAAGCTTATACCACGGGAATGGCTGGCATCCATCTAGGAGGGGAACAGCAGATTTGTAAGCATTGTTAGTTGTACATAGTTTATCCAGAATATGAACAGGGGGGAATGAAACTTCATTATTGATTTGAGTCTTGAGGGCATTTCTTAATTGTAGGAAATTGTGAAATTCAGTTCTGGGCAGACTGTATTTAAAACCTCATTCTATCTGATGCCGGCCATTTTGGGTCAGGTTAAGCAATGGATGGTTATTTTGCCATATGGTGCTGATGGGTATAATGGGACAGCTGTGAAAAGGACAATAGAGTCGCTGTGGACGGGTCTATGAGATCATCAAGAAAAACAATGCCCTTTGAGTCCCATAATGGCCATTTTATACATTCATTATTGATTTTTAGTAACTGATTGCCCCAAAGTGGGCAGTGCGGTGAGGGATTCGGGTCCCGGTCTAGGGCAGTGGCAGTCGATTTCCAGGATTCATTTACTTGACTAAGAACTGAGTTTAAATTAAATGTTCTAACGGATTCTGTAAGTTTCAGTGAGTTCCCCTGTGTTCCTGTGTGAGAAAAGCACCTTGGCACCCCATTTACTCGACCCCAGAGGAGGAGGAAAGACGCATCCCAAGGCGCTGATCTTCCTCCTCCTTTAGGCCGGCCCCTGAAGACCCAAGCTTATTCCCGAACTCAGGTCACTGGCATCGTGAAATGGATCCATGTTGTATTAAAAATATTTTATAATAACATTGCTGATTGATGGTGTGACCTACTTGAGGCAGGGATTATGTAACGAGATATCTTCCTGGCTGAATTTGGTCTCAGCCAATCAGATGAGAGGATTTTGACAATCTATTTCTTATACACAGTACAGAAGACTACATTCCCAGAGCAACATTATCTGAGGCCCGAGAGCGGTGTCAGAGTACTGACTTCTAGGCTTGCTTTATCTGGACCTCCGCCCTGTCCCTGTTCTGCAATGGCTCAGAATGACCTGCAATGGGTCCTACATGGCCTGCAATTAATCACCAGATATTTTTTTTATTTAGGCATGGGAGTGTCGACTGTATCAGCAACAAGAATCTACAAAGGACAGCTTCAAGGGAAAAGTGGTGAGGAAGAGGTTCTGGCCATGGAGGAATTTCCTATTCTGCATTGTCGAAGGTAAGGAGAAAATCACAGACTACAACCAAGGGCACATGCAAGTGGAGCTGGGACACTCAGCGTGTGACAGCCTTCTTTGGAGATCGACGTTGAGAAAGGGGAGAGGGTCATGATGAGCAGTGTACCTCACAGCAGTCTTTTGTTTTTTTTCCCCACCTGTGTTTCTTGACTCAGTCACCTGGACCAACCATTATCTGGACTGGTCCCCAGTCCCAACATCCCTGGGACTTACCTCCTCTGTGATCTACCTGCCACAGGACCAGGCTGGAGGTGCCCAATCATTGGTACAGGGCCTGTGAGTGTCGGGCAATAACCATGCTGCAGTTGGAGGGTTTTTCCATGTGTGTAGTGACGCACGTACGTACTCCACCTCTGTGGACATGCCCCAGGCATCTGGGCTTGGGGTCCCCCCCCCTTCCTTGCTGTTCCACATCGCTGCCACATAAATTTCTCTAGGTGACAGTTGAATCACGGGACAGGCATTCTCCCCTCTCCTACAGGTGTTCAGTTCTCCCTTCCCAGGCCAGCCCTTGAACGACCTTGATCCGTTTCCAAACCCTGGGTCACCGGTGCAGCAGGGGATAAGGCAGCAGTGCTTCAGCCCACCACACCACTGGCTCCCTCATAGCAGTCTTAGTATACCTGGGTGAATGAGCAGATCACATGACCTGGGGTTCACAGAAATTTCTGCCACTGGTCATTTTCTGCTGTATAGTGCCAAAGTCCATAACATTGACATGTGCCACCTCAGCATTAAGACCTGGCCAGCAGTCGAGTTCTGTTAGTTAATTTATAGCTTGGGAACCATGAGGAACAGGGTACATCTGAGGGCCTCTTCTCCCCAGGGTTAGATTAATGGAGAACTGCCTTAAACCTGTAATTTCTGTAGAAGCTGGGTTTCAAACAACTGGTTTGCATTATTTTACTTTGGGGGAATTTGACGGAGAAAAAAAAAAAAAGAGGGTGTCTGATAAGTGGCAGGATTCCAGGGGCCAGAGTGAGGGAAGTAAATGCATTCATTACTTTGCATAAGGAATGGGGCCATGAGACCTAAGCAGGTCTGAAACGTAGTGCTGCACCGGGGAGGAAGGGCAATACGTACCCTTTAATTAATGCATAGGGAACAAAAACAGAGTTAAGGATAAGGCCGAACCCCAGTTTATTGGAGAAGGGAGGCTACTGAGTGAGGTAAGGGGAACAGCAGAAGCACAAAATAGTTATTTTTTGCCAGTATATGGCCAGGAAGCCAGGAGGTATGAGACACTGGGGTGGAGGTTATGGGAGAGTGCAGGTTAAAGAGGAGGCTGTGCGTACCATTCCCAGATTACTAGGTACAGTAAGTATCTAGAGGGTGTGAAGCCAGCAGGAAGATCCCTGGGTCTGGATGGCGGCCACACCAGGGTAGTAATGGAGTTTAGAAGGGTTCTGTCTAGGAACCTTATTTATTTAATTTAAAATGAGTTATTGGGAGAGGTACACGGAACCGAGGCTCATTTCCAGGTGCGATGGGGGGTAGAACACAGTTACAAAGATTTACAGTAAGTCAGAGTATGTGGTTACAATAACAACAAAGTGCAATAGCAGAGTGCAGAACAAGCAAGATAGCAAAATCATTCCATATTGTGGAGAACAAATGAATTAGCACATAATCAGCTGTGCAACCGGACTCGATCAAAAAGTGCTTACTGTCTGACTGGACAGAGACTGATCTGGTCTTGATGGGAGGAGTCAAACAGCCTGTTAACCCATGAAACAGCCAAAACTATGCAGTTAGGGGGGAGAGAAAGCTAATTGGGGATAAACATCACAGGGGAAGGTTTCAGGTAGAGGGTTGGCAGGAGCAGTGGGCTACTGGAGAAGCTTTAGCTGGCACCTAATGGAGGGAAGGGAGGGACAGAGACAGATGGAGTAGGGTAGCTGCTTCTGGGGGTGGGTGTGAGATAGGAGAATGTAGATTTCCCAGCTGATGAGTGCGGGTTGGGGGAGAGAGAAGGTGTTAAGGGTCCCTTGAGTGCACAGAGTAGGAGGAGGCAGGGATATGGAAGAGGGGCAAGGATAGGTATAAGGGGACATATGAACATATGAAGAAGCCAGCAGAAGAAGGCCATTTGGTCTCGCTAGTCTGCTCATATTGCAGGGTACACAGCTTGAGTTACTGTCCTTGCCCTCCCCTCCCCACACCTTCCATCCTCCCCGCCCATGATCCTTACCTTCCCCCTTTGCCTATCCCAGCCTCTCTTAAAGCTGCCCACTGTCTTCAACGAGATCACCTCTTCCGGCAGTGCATTCCAAGTGTCTGCCACCCTCTTTGTGAAGAAGTGCTTCCTGACCTCCCTCCTAAATCTCTCACCCTCCAGCTTAAGACAGTGCCCCCTCGTGTTATGGTTGCCACTCAGCTTAAAGAGACCCTCAGTAGCCACCTTATTTATCCCTTTCAAGTGCTTGATGGTCCCAATCATGTCCCCCTCTCTCCTGTTTTCTAGGGAGTACATGTTCAGTGCCCTCAACCTCTCCTCGTATGCCGTACCCTGCTGATCTGCTATCATCTTTGTAGCCCTCCTCTGGACCTTCTCCAGCAAGCTAATGTTCTTTTCAAGGTGTGGGCACCAGTGCTGAACCCCATATTCTAGATGAGGCCTTACCAGGGACCTGTACAAGGGCAGTATAACCTCCTCTCTCCTACTACTGATCCCCCTGGATATGCATCCCAGCATCTTGTTCGCCTTTGCTGCTGCTTTCTTGCACTGCGTGGAGTGCTTCAGGTCACTAGTGATCATCACTCCCAGGTCCTTCTCCTCCTCTGATGCAGATATTCAGACTCCACCCAGATAGTACTCTGTCCTGGGATTCATGGCTCCAATGTGCATAACTTTGCATTTCTTGGCATTGAAACCAAGCTGCCAGATCCTGGACCACCTCCCAAGCTTTTCCAGATCATCCTGTAGGTCCTGTATCCCTTCAGCTGTGTCCACTCTCTCACAGAACCTGCGAATAGGCACATTTTGCCCTTAATGCCATCCCCAAGGCCATTGATGAAGACACTGAACACCAGCCCCAGAACAGAGCCCTGTGGGACCTCAGTGGTTACCTCTCTGGTGCCAGATAAGTCCCCCCCCCCACAATCACCCTCTGGGTTCTGTCCCTCAGCTAGTTCTCCACCCATCTGGCCATCTTTTCCCCAACACCGAAATTCACCAACTTCCTGATCAACCTTTATGGGGCACAGAGTCTAAGGCCTTTCTAAATCAAGACGGAGGATGTCTACTGTCTTAGTGACAGAGTCAAAGAAGTCAATCAGATTAGTTTGACACGATCTCCCCCTCATGAACCCAGGGGAGGGACCTAAACCAGTATTTAGAGGTGAGGGAAGCACAGTGGCCTGGTGACAGGAGGGGATAGGGAAGATGGATTGGGTTCCTCACTGGTGTCTTTCAGGACTCCTCCTTACAGACTGGGGTAGTTTTAGGGGACTGGAGAAGACACTGCAGTCCTCTATTCAAGAAAGGGACAAGGTTGTCAGTATAGCCTAGAGGTTATTATAAAAAAGGTCTCAGAAATGCTGCAGTCTGATTGGTTGTTAGTATGCCGACAGCATTACATTAATCCCTACTACACCGTCATGTACAGCCTGATCACCATGGCGCATGAATTTGTCCTGTAAGCATTCCATCCTCTAGCACTGCTGAATGACTGGAATGATGCATTCTGATTTTGAACCAGCATTCACAGTGCTAGCGAAAATGTCTCTCAAGAGAAGGGATATATATGAATGTACACCTGCACATTTTATATCCTCAGTGCTTCACCCCAACATGTGCAAAATGGACTTCTATATAAAATGTATATGTTTCCTGATATTGTGGTTTATATGTAAAGCTTTTTTTAATAATTACACGTACTAACCACTGTGAAAATATGCTTTGTGGGTAGTTAATGCCAGATTTAGTGTTAGACTTTTCGTTACCTTTATTGCCGGTTGTAACTTTATGAGCCTCCTCGTATCCTGAGGATGTGTCACTTTAGTAACTGACTGCCAATGTCTCTTTCATGTAGGGCACTGTATACCATTTTACATGTAATATGACAACTTTTAAATAGAACCTTTAACAACAAAACACCGTACTAATTCCTGATATCATGAACATTCACTAAAATCATTTTGTAGTTGTATTGGCTCTGACAATAGCAATAAAGCACTCCCAAGAGTTAGATTAACAGTCAGTTAATCACCCTCTAGGGGCAATGTGGCACTCGGCTGCACCTTGTGCCACATCTTTCAAAAAAAGAGGTGTGCAAGAACAAGGGGGCACAATTTGAAGATAGAAGGGGGGGCGCCTCAGAGGTAATTTAAGGAAGTATTTTTTCACAGAGAGGGTTGTGGATGTATGGATGGCCTTCCAGAGGAGGTTGTGGAGTCAAAAACAGTGGTGGAATTCAAGCATGCATGGGACAGTTATAAGGCAATTCTAGGGGGTTGGGGTAGGAAGAAGTAGGCTGCTGGTTAACTAGGACCTGCAGCTTATCCATCAGGTAGGGAAATGGGCAGACTGGGTGGGCCAAGCGGTCCTTATCTGCCATCAAATTCTATGTTTCTATGACACCCGGGGGGTGGGATTAACAGATTGTTAATCTTATTCTAGGTCATGCCTTATTGCTTAAGAGTACTGAGCCATGAATAAACTTGGTACATCCAGCAGACCTGGGTTCGATTCTCACAACCTCCCTCTGCATACTGTGTGACCCTGGGCAAGTCACAACCTCCACAGTGCTGCCAGGTTGCCCCTGAAAAAAAGGCATGTGTGCCTGGTGGGCCTTACCTGGTTACCAAAGAATAAAAATAAAAAAAAGAAAAAGGAAAAAGGTTGGATCCAGGTAGCTACACACCTGTGAGCTGTATTGAGTTATCTGAAATGTTGCGTGGGAAAGGCCCACCGAGTCAAGGCTTATTTCTAAGTAGGACTCAGGGAAAGGTGGTGGTTACAGTAGAGGGAGAGCAAAATAAATAATTAGAGATAATACAACTACTAACGCCCCATGTGCTGTGAAATGTAACATTCAGGAAAGGAGAAAAGTATGCCACAACACAGTTAGGTACAGCTGTTTACAAGTACACAGCTCCCAAGTGCAACAAGCAAAAAAAAAAAAAGACCCCCTCCCCCAAACAACCAAACAAACAAACAACTAAAGGAATTTGAGAGGCTGGATTGAGGGTAAGGAAAAAATGGGGAGGGAAGAATATACAGGGATAAAAGGATAATTACAGAAGTGTGACAAGAAATTGCAGGGGAGGAATTTGAAGAAAGAGGTGAAAGGGCCGGGGTGTCCTAGAAGTGGGGTATGATGGGACAGCAGCTTGCCCGCCAAGGCTCCAGAAAAGGGAGAAAGCGAATCAGCAGAGCTCGGGGTAGGAGGAGGGAAATGATGGAGAGAGGCGGGAGTACAAGGAAGGGAGGGAAGTAGAGAGATGGGGGGGGAATAGCAGGGGACAGGCCTGAACTGATAATTGGAAAACAAACAATTAGGGAATGGGGGAGAAATGCCTGCCTTGTGAAAGATGGAAGGGAGAGGTTGGAGTCGAGGGAAGCAGTGGGGGTGGGGCAGCGCTTTGCAAAGTGTTTGAATCAATCTCAAAAGATGTGGACCAATTGATAATTTGAATTTTGAAATCGGAGTATTTGATGACATAGTTCATCATGGGTGTAACAGCCCTAGATCCCTGCTGCCTTTAGATCAGTGGGAACATTAAGGAGTCTTATTTTCCTTTGCAGACATACAGTGTGAACTTGCAGGTATCCGACAGCGCTGCTACAGGCACAGCATACATGTGTGGTGTGAAAACCAACGGCAAACTGCTTGGACTGAGCGGTGCTGCAGTCTACAACCAGTGCAACACAACGTTCGGGAATGAAGTGGAATCAGTGTTGCACCGGGCCCGGAAAGCAAGTAAAACTGTGCCCTGTCATGAGATACCACCCAATATTCAGATTTAAAAACATTGAAACATAGAAGTTGATGGCAGATAAGGACTGCAAGGCCCATCCAGTCTGCCCATTTCTGTTTCTACCTTATGAATGTACCACTGGCCTTTGCTCTGTCAATGGCCTATCTATTCATACTCATCTGTATAGCTCCCCTAAGCCTATCCCATGCCTGTTTGAAGCCCTGCACTGTATTCATATTCATATTCACCACTTCCTGAGATAGGCCGTTCCATACGTCCACCACCCTTTCTATGAAAAATAACTTCCTCACATTACTCCTTAATTGGCCTCCCTCTAATCTCATGCTGTGTCCTCTTGTCCTGCTATTTTTATGTTGGTGCACTTGCGCAGCCAACATCTTGCGGTACTACAGATTTGGAGAGTGCGGTCACTGTTAGACCGAATGCAGAGCGCATCGAGTAGGTGCGTCCCTCATTCCCAATCATGGCATGCCCGGCGCTACGCACCAGCCATTACATAATGTGGCGAGCACGTCCTGAGAAAGGTCCGCTGCAATCCGAGCAAAGCTCATCAGGTGTAGGACCTCCCGATGTGCTCGACTACTATATACATGTGGCGCCAACTCAGGGTGCCCAATCCCGCCGACTTAGCGTGGCCCCAATGTATGTGTCTGACGGAGGAACCCACTCCCATCTACATAAAGCATTCCCATTTGTCATATGCCGGGGGGTGCCCAATCCCCTTGGCTCTTGCCCCCCCACTTTCCTTGTGTGCGGCGGGGTGCCCAATCCCTGTCGACATAATTATCCCTGTTGTGTGCTGACGAGGTGCCCAACCCTCGTCACTGCCAGCACCCCCCAAACAGTTAGGTGGTATGCTGGGAGCCTACCCCAGCGTGCCAAAGCCCGACAAATAAAAACCGTCCCTCGATGTTTATTTTTTATTTTTTGAACCTGTAAATAAGAAAACTGTCCCTCATGATCTCCTTGCCCTTGCCCCCTCAACCGCGCCCACCCACTGCGCACCCTGCCTCCCACACACCCCTCACCCCATACTCACCACCGGAGTCTGGTGCGACGATCTTCAGTGGACCAGGAACACGTCAGCACTCTTGAAAGCCGACCGCGAACTGAGGAAATGCCGGTAAGCTACATAATGGAATAAATAGGTTTTTTTTTCAACTTTGATGCAGATCTCAGTCATTTTTATGGAATTTTGGCACCAAATTTTCAACATGGGGTTTTTGGGACCCCTCCTCATGAATTCTGAGGCAGTCAGGAAGCCGGCTGGCTACTTCCCATTCTCCCAGGCCTTTAGGGGAGTCAGCTGGTGAGAGGACACCATCTGTGGGCCGAAGCTGCTGTGGCAGAGGATTTCTGGTAGCGGCCACTGTAAATGGAGTGTGGGACCTTTGCTGACTCTCATCGGACCTGATTCCCAGACTTTATGGACAAATAAACAAGAACTTTAATCCGCAGACACGGTCAGATTTCCTTTTCGTCTTACCATCTGATGTTTTTTTGTAAATTTCTCAGGCAGTGAGAGTGCCTGTGAAAACTTTGCTTTTGTGAACTTCAGGCAGTGAGAGTGCCTGAGCAACATTTTACATGATAAATCTAATTGGTTCCAATGTTCCAATGCACATATGTGAGAGGTGGTGCATTTGACTTTATACGGGCTTCTTCTTTTTCATGAGGTGGTATACTCGAACTGTATAAGGTTTCTTTTAATCTGCTAGCTTAAGTACTATCTGCAGAAATATTATTGCTGTCTGTGCATGAAGGGTACTGCGGGATTTGGGATTAGGGTTATTATTTTTATTATTAACGCTTTAATCTTATTGTTCATTTTGTTTAAATTATATCCTCTCTGTGAGAGAGAGAGAGGGTAGGAATGATTAGTAAAGATTATGGGAAAGGGTGGGTTTTTAATGTGTTAGTTATAATGGTTTTTATATAATTTATATAAGGGGGAAGAAGCTGAATTATGTGGGGTTGTGAATTAGATATTGGGCTGTTAGGAGTGTTGGAGATATGTGTTAGGGTACTGGGGATACAGTCAGGTGGTACTCCCCCTCAAGACTGAAGGATCTCCATCCTTTAGATTATTCTTCACTTCCTCCTGAAGCATATTATAGATGCTGAGTATTTGGCATCTTAAGACGGAGGAATGTAAGAGGTCGGAGATCCTGGAACTCTTGGGGGGGATGGGAAAGGAATGGGCGGATAAGAACAGTGAGAACCAGGAGATGCCCTGGGGCAAAATGGGTGCAGGAATGAGGTTTGCCTTGTCTTGTGCCCATACCCAAGGGTTCTGACTTTGTCAGGCAGGAAGTGGAGTTATCATTGGACTCTCGTCCCTTTCGGGCGGTGTTAAGCAATGTCAGGTCTATTAGGAATAAGACTGCAGTAGTTACTGATCTTGTTGCCGCTGTTGGCCTGGCTTGCATCACCGAGACCTGACTTGATGAGAACGAGGGCCCTATTTTGGATTCCGCGGTTCTGGCCGGGTTCTCGGTGATTCACCGCCTGAGAGTGGACCGTAGGGGCGGGGGTTGCAGTCTGTTTTAGACAGGAACTGGATCTCAGGGGTGCCAGCTGGATGTACCAACTCCTTTGAGTGTATGGTGGGTGCAGGTGCAGGCTACAGGATCCTTCTCATCTACCATCCACCAGGGGATGGGAGGGAGTTCCTGAGGGAGATTGCGGACTTCATCGCCGAGATGGTATTGGAGTCCCCCAGATGGTTAATTCTGGGGGACTTCAATGCCTAGGTCGACGATGAACTCTCGCTGTTTGGACAAACCTCCTCCAATTGATGGATTTATTGGGCCTGACACAGGTTATTACCTCTGCAGCTCATGAGGGAGGGCACTCATTGGACTTGATATTCCAGCTGGGGATGGAGGTCTCTGATGTGGAGGTGGTGCCAATCGGTTGGTCCGACCATCACGCCCTGAGATTCAGTTTCGCAGCTCCCCAACAAAGGCCTGCCCCTAAGGAGTTAGTACAGTTACATACTTTTGGAGGAGTTACCTCGGAAGGCCTGATGATGGAACTGGACTTCTCGAGATTGCCAATGGATAGCACTGACCCAGGGCCCCTAGTGTTGGCCTATAATAAGGCGGTTGTGGGGGCCCTGGAGGTCATTGCTCCAACTCGAGTTTGCCCCCTTACTCTTCACCCAGGGGCCCCCTTGTTCACCGGTGAGATCCGCAAGCTGAAGAGAGAGGGTCGAAGATTGGAAAGACGCTGGCGGAAAACTTGCCTGGAGGTGAATAGGCTTAGATTGTTGGATCATTATAAGATCTACCAATTAGCAATTTCCCATAAGAAGGCAAAATTCCTGTCCAGGGAAATTGCTACAGTGAGAAATAGGCTGGCCCAGCTCTTCCGGACTGTGGACAGACTATGCAATCCAGCCTGTCTTCATGCTGGTCGAGCCTTGTCACAAGAACAATGTGAGGAGTTTGTGCAATTCTTCGCTGATAAGGTGTCTACCATCAGGGATAGATCAACCAGTGTCTTCCCATTGGGCCTTGCATGGATCAACCAGGTGGTACTGATACCCAGTTGACCTGGTTCACCTTTAGCCAACCGGCAGTCATGGATATAGTGAGGATTATCCAGACTTTGTGACCTACCTACTGTAGTTTGGATCCAGGCCCTACACGCCTCCTAGTGGGGTGTGTAGAGGTGATCAGCCTGTTCCTTACTGGGATAGTGGCGGTTTCATTGGAGAGAGGGATTTTTCCAGATCCCTTAAAGGAGGCAGTAGTTTGCCCTCTTTTTAAAAAGCCCTCCCTTGATCCCAACTGCCCAGCTAACTACAGGCCGGTCTCGAACTTGCCCTTTGTAGGGGAAAGTTATCGAGAAGGTGGTCGCTCTGCAGTTGGAGGATCATTTGACCAGCCACAATATCTATGACCCTCTCCAGTCTGGCTTCAGAAAACAGCATAGTACTGAGACAGCCCTGGTGTGGGTACTAAATGATCTCCTGATGGCGAGAGATCGGAGGGCCCGGTCCATCTTGGTTCTCCTTGATCTCTCAGCAGCATATGACACCATGGATCATGGGGTGATGCTCGAATGCCTGTGGTTTTTCTGTGGATAGAGGGGAGCAGTCCACAGCTGGTTTTGATCTTTCTGGAGGGCAGGTCTCAGACAGTAGTGTCAGGGATTTATTCCTCAGCTCCTCACTGCCTGCTCTGTGGGGATCCACAGGGCTCGGTGTTGTCCCCCATGTTAGTCGCAGTGTACATGCTTCCACTGGGGGACATTATAACATGGTATGGGCTGAGTTTTCATTGCTATGCCGACGATTCTCAGCTCTACATGTCTTTTGTGCCCGAACAGAAGTCTGACTCAGTTACGAGATTTAATAACTGCCTACTAGAGATACAGAACTGGATGAGTACCAGTTGGCTTTGGTTGAATTCAGATAAAACAGAGGTATTGGAAGTGGACCCTGGGGTTAGGGTCAGGGGCATGGGCGGGGAAGCCCTCAGGTTTATTTTTTTGGGGGACCCCGCTTATGACCTCTGGCCAGGTGCGTAACCTCGGTGTTATTTTTGATGAGGGCCTGACTCTGAGGGCATAGCTGTCGGCAGTAGTCAAATCTTCCTTTTTTCATCTAAGGAATATAGCCCGGGTGAAACACCTGGTTCCGCCCAAAGACCTCCCTATCTTGGTCCACAGCTAGTTACCGGTCGTTTTGATTACTGCAATGCCCTCTACCTAGGGCTACCGGAAGCAGATATCTGCCGCTTGCAGCTCATGCAGGGATCACTTTCAAGGTCGCTTTGCTGACCTACAAAGCCCTACACGAGTTGGGACCTCACTACCTGAAAGAACTCCTGTCTTCTTACTGTCCTTCCCGCTCACTCCAATCCTCTGACCAGGGCTTGCTAGAGATTCCCAGGGTAACTCTTAAGACATCTGGAGGAAGATCTTTTGCATCTGTGGCACCTACCCTGTGGCATTCTCTACCTCGCCAGATACGAGATAGCCTAACCGTAGAAGGTTTTAGAAAATCCCTAAAAACCTTTTTGTTTCACCAAGCATTTTTAAATACTTAATGTATGTTTTTTCTGTAATATGTGTTTTAATGATACTGATACTCCGTATTTTAAATTTATTGTCATGATTATTGTAAGTGCTCCCTGAGCTTAGAAAGGGCACCTTATATAAATACATTTTACATTACATTACATATATACACACATACATATACATACACACACGCACACATACACACACACACTGCATATTCTGTCCAGAATCTGAGCCATTTGTGCCAATCCTGAAGGTTTCAGGGGCAATGCTCGGGTGCCCATTCCACTGCCTGTTGTGTGTGTGTGTGTTTGTGCAGAATAACTAAGTCAGTTGTCTACCCCATTTGTCATCCATGCCCTTCCTTGTCCCAGAGTCAGATGTATCTGGTTTCTGGATCCCGCTCCCCCCACTAGATCATGCTTAGGGATCAGGTGGCAAGCACACTCCATGGGTGTGTAGCGGTATTTCAAGGATGCCAATGAGTGCTCCGTATATACGGAATGGTAGGTTTTGGTCAGCCCTCTGAACCCGGAGTATTTTGTGGATTGTTTCCTTTGTGTAAAAAGAAGTTTCTGCAAGAGAACGATACAATAACAGTGTGGCTGCTATTAGTTAATACTTTAATTGCATGATCCACAGAGAGGGCTGGGATGCCCTCAAATTGGGCTTATCCCACCATATTGATATAAGTCCACTGCCATCTGCGCCAGATGGCACCCATGACCCCTGCCCACCACACTCTGCTAGTGGATGCAGGGGGCAGGGGTAGGGGAGAGATGATCCATACCATGGCTGGCCATCCAATTGAATGTCAGTGCCGAGCTGTCAGTGGATCCCTGCCTCCACAGTGTGCAGGAAAAAATGGGATAGAACTGCCATAACCCCATTAGAGTCAAGAGACAGGATTTAGCACTCGACTCCTAAAACAGCACACAAGTGCAAAGAGTAAACAGAATCCCTCAGGAGGACTCACTGGAGCATCAACATCTCGTGCCACACGCTCACAGCACTTTGTCAAGGACCTTAACAAAGCTGGGAGCTTGTGGCATAAAACATGGGGCTCCAGCGGGTCCTCCTGAGGGATCATATTTACTCTCTGTATGTATTTCTGCATTTGCAATAAAGCATTACAAGATTTGCAAGTGCTTGATCAGTCTGTCTCTCTCTCACTTTGGAAGTGGATTCCCAGCGGCGCCATTGAGCCAGCAGACCTTTTACCTTTGTCCCTATCAGAGTGCAGAAGAATATGTAAATGTTGCCAACCACTGCAGGCACTGCCCCCAGCCCACCAAGGAGGCTCCTATGGTTGAAGTTGGTGGATTGGGGGGGGCGGCGCAATCGGGCTTAGAAGACGCAGTTGTGGCTGAGCAGAGGAAGACACATAGCTTCTACCTTAAGCTGGCTCTCCACACTGCAGAAAAAGTTTCAAGGATCATATGCATACTTTCCCCACACCCTGGCCCACTCCCATCCTATGAACCCACACAGCCATGTGCTTGGGCTGGAATTGGGTGTGGGCCAGTAGTCTGGATTCCAGGATGTGCAGCATAGATGCTGGAACCTATGGGCAAGTGGATGCCAGCAGCCCTCCCACTTTTGTCCATGAGCATTCAAAGTGCCCCTTTAATGTATGCAAGGCCAGAAGGCAAGCAATCATAATTACTGCAGCACTCCTACTCCCCCCCCACCATGTTCCAGCACTCGTGATATGCAGAGGTTCCTCTACACGCACCACATCCCAACATAACAGCCCCTCTGCAGGTGCAAAGGGTATGCAGGCCGTTTGGTGATTGATTCTGTAGAAATGCCACATTTACGAAGGATGGAAGAAATCTGGGCGGGGGGAATCAGGGATAGAAATTTAAGAGGTAAGCTTCCTCCCCTTTATCTGATGCTTTCTGTGTCAGCACCCGTAAATGAAAGATAGCTGAGTCTGATTCTTTTATTGGGAGAACAGAGATGAGTACAGTTCAATTATGCTTTTTGTTTAAAGATCCATTTGTACCACGGAGCACCGTTTCGCTTTTTGTTCGCTATGCGCATGTATTGCAGTGTGAGAATGAAACTGTAAGAGCAACTGCAGTTGAAGCTGGTTTATTTTTTCATTTGTGTGTAGGGATGTGGAAGTTGTAGGAAATGCCTGTGGAATATTTAAAGCGGAGAGAAAACGGCAGCGGGAGCGCGAGGCAGGATCGCTGCGGAGTAACTGATATTGAGGCTGGAGAGAGTGAGTGTATCAGTAGAGACAGGAAGGAGCAACTGTTATTACTGAAACTAGTGAGTTTTGTTCTTCTGTTCTATCGAGTTGTTTTGGGAGGTCATTTAGTTTCTGTTTGCAATGACTGTGTGTATTAAGTTTAGGGGTTGGATTTGGATTGAGTGCTCGTTTATGCCAGGCAATTTTGAGGGTTTCAGTTGGTACGTTTAGCGAGGAAAATAAGATAGCGGCTCGGAATGATTTGTAATTTTTTTTTGGGAGTTACTGAGAGATGGCTGTCTGGCACCTTTTGCGTTGGTAATGCTGAATTTTACAACGCTGTAAAGGTGCCAGTCAACCAATCAGGTGTCTTGATTTTGAAGTAGCATTGTATAATTAAAAATAACTTCCTTCAGCGGTTGAGAACATGGACATAAACCCTGCAGCTGAATTAGAGTGATCAGGCTTTTCTTAAGCAAATGACTCTCTGCTTCATAACAGCTGCAGATAGGTCACACCTGCACGTACTTTGGAACTGGTGACCTCTGTAAACTCACCCCTCTATCACTTCACCAGGCAAATTGTCACATACAGCATAAACATTCAAACCAAAATGACCATTACACAAACCAGGTCTTAAAATAAAAATAAACACTACCAAATCCACCCTAGTGCTAACATTTAGCAAACCACTACAAAGCTGGCCACACTAGTGCCCCCTCGTGACAGCCCACCTGGGAGGAACCATTTTATCATTTTTCCAAGTAAAACATTGTATTACGCTATTTTTGTTTTTAATAATTTTACATTTGTTTATGTAACAATCCCCCTGCCACCTGCCTCTACCATATGCCCAGGGGAGAGGGTATTAACCCAGGGGCAGACTCCCATGTTTAGGGGGTACTTGGATGGAACACTCTTGCTATAAGCCACCCCCTGTTAGTTTCCCCTGGTCTGGCTTTCCTCACACTCTGGTAGGCATAATCACTGGGGTGCTGTTTATAAATGTCTCTGCGCCACTTTGGTGGAACTGCGCTGGCTGCACTACCTGGTGCCCGTGCAGGGGAGACCACTCACTGTCTTTCTCTCCTTCCACTTGGTCTCTGTCTTGCCCTTGTATAGTGTTAACTGAGACACATTGGCTAGCTCATGCCTGTGAGGTAGGCTCCAGATCGTGGTTTCTTCTTCCTGCCCTTGGCTCTGGGGATAAATGGAACCACCCTTGGTAGATCAAAAACAGATTTCTTGTTGCACCATATTATATAGCTTACCCAACTGATCTCACCAGACTTTAACTCCAAAACTCAGAATGACTCCCTTCTGGACTGGATCCTCACCTTCCATCCCCCCACCACACTGTGGATGCAGGTATTCTTCCTGATGCCCTCAGTGACCATATGGTCTACGCATGTGCAAGACTCACTGCTCCAAAGCCACCCCCACCCACAAATTCCTCTAGATTAGAAACTTCTAACCCCAGAATCTATCATTACATGCTGACCTGCTGGAAACTGACTAGTTCCCCTATTCTAGCTGCCAGCAACATTAACACCGCCCTTGAGTTCTTTAACTCCAAAATCCTGTCAGCCTGGGTCATCATGCCCCTCTTGAGGCAAAGCTGGATCTGTGGTTCACCCCTCCCCAGGATCATGGCAGAGTTACTGGCGTGTCACTATGCCTGTGACCTTGCCTGGCTGACCCACAAGTCCACTGGCTCCCCAACTGGTCTTACTAAACATAATGCCTGTATGAGAGCTACCAGACTTGCGAAGGCTGAATACTTTGCATCCAAACTCCAGAACAACTTTACCCACCCCTCAAAGTTCTGTTAGGTCATTCACATGGTCTTCTCTGCTCTTCTTTGCCCCCTTCCCCGTCCTCAAGTTGCTTCATTTTTTCTTTCCTTTTTCACCACCTGCTGCCCCTGTCCAACCCTTCTCCCTCACCACTCCCTCAGTGACTCTCAAGGCCCTCTTAACTCTTAACACACACAAAGGAGGAAGCCCAGATGGCCTTGACCCAAAACATTTTTCTTGATCTGTCCATTGCCTTCCCTTCCCATCACCCACCTCCTGAATCACTCCTTTTCACTTGCCTCAGTCCCCGATCTGTGGAAGCAGGCCATGGTCATTCCTCCTTCCCAGAGGGGTGACCCCCCTCCCTCCCTGGCAGTTCCTTCCTTCCTTCCTTCCTTCCTTCCTTCCTTCCTTCCTGCCTCCCTCCCTCCTTTCTTCCTTGACTAAGCTTCAGGAAACCCTGATCCTTTCCCCAACTTTCCCCTTTCCTTGACAACTGCTCCTTCTTCACTCTCTTCCAGTCTGACTTCAGGAAATTTTCTCTACCACCACCTCCTTCCTCAAGCTCACTAACTCCATCCATTCTGGCATGGACCAGGGGCTAGTCACCTCCACCATCTTTGTCGACCTTGCCAAAGCCATCAGCACCGTTGCACACCCTATCCTCGTGGACAAACTGAAAGTGGCTAGGATCTCCTGCTTTTGTCGAGTGGGCCTTGCTCATACTTTGAGGCTAGGACCCAAGCTGTCTGTATTGGTGATGCCATCTTCCTGCCTCTCTCAATCTGCTCTGGCAGCCCCCAAAGATTTGGGCTTGGCCCTATCCTATTTTCAATTTTCCTAAATAACCTTCCCCTCGGCTGCTCCTCTGTGTCCATTCATATGTGTAACCCCCCTACAAATGGGGGTTCCCAAAAAGTCTTCCTTGAGCTTGCCTAAATGCTCCCTGCCAGGCTGGTGTCCTGCATTTTAGGAGTTTAAATGTGATTACCAGAGCTTGTATAGCCTCTGTGTACTGTCTCTTTAAGAGCTGCCTAATGGTAGCTTAAGTAATCTGAGAGGGAGCTCTGTCAAAGATGTAACTATTTACTGAAAACCATTTAGAATGATAATGATAATGTAGTTTGTCTAACCTGCTTTCTTTGTAGCAAGGACTGTTTCGTTTGTCTCCACTATCTTGGTCCTGGACTGCAAATTGGACCAATCAGTTCTGGTGGGACCTAAAATGTAGCCGGACTGTAGGAGCTGTCTGAATTAAAAATCTATAGGAACTGCAGTTTGAACTTTTTGCGCCTTTTTTGCAACTGAGGAAGGAGCTCTCGCTTTGACCGGCAGCCAAATCAGCCAACCAAATCTTTTTGGATCTTGGGGAAGTCCCGGGCTGCTTGTAGTTATTCAGTTAGAACTAAGCTAGAAGCTGAGCAAGAAGGAGCTGAAGTGTTTCTGAGCAGTTATCCTGAGTGGATTCGCATGGGAGAACTCTGAAAAGGTTTTTGGCCTGCATGCCGGTATGCTGCTCCTGAGAGGGAGAGAAGAGTATTATTTTGGACTAAATCCAAGTTTGTGAGACTAAAGTAAGTTACTGAAGTGGGCCAGGCTCAACCTGAAGAAGACCGAATATTTTTGCTGAATCATTGCCTGTCAGGAGTTCAGCTATCCCTAAGCTCGGTGTGTGCAGAGACTTTGCGATTGTACCCGGGGCGCTTACCTATTACAGTGGGAATTCCGTACATGTAAAATGTGCTATGAGCTACTAGTGGGTTGTGAGTTAGTTCCCACTGTATGAACTGTGTTCTGCTTGCTGGAAGCTGTATCAGCCAAAACGGACTGCTTCGAACTTGTCTCCATGCGGTCCGAGCCTTTGCAGACTGGCCCAGCCAGACTACCCACTGCACAGAGAAGCCATCGGCGAGAGACCTGCCTGGGGATCATCCCCTGCTCACGCTTGAACAGAAAAGCGCCTCTGCGACTTGTGAGGCCCTGCTTCTCCTGGCATTCCAGATCAACCACCTGCAGTCTCGATTTTGTCCAGCCTGTGTCCAGTCTTGGGTATCGTGAGTAAATACCAGGGTAGCTCCCTACAACAACAGCTTAATCTGAGTGTGTCATCTGATTGTCTTGTTGTTTCATTTCCTTTATGAACTGAGCCCTCTGACTCCAGATTACAAATATTGTGTACTGTGCATGTCGTGTTTTCCATCACAGGGCCCCAACCAGCTGCAACCCCGGGCAACTGTCCTGGCTAGCTCATCTCTTCTCTACCTGGGTACCCAGAGGTGGACTGTGTGGGGGGACTCAAAGCGCATGCATAACTGCTTGATTGATATAACCTTTAAGCTAATTAACCTGATTTTGCCCTTCCCTTGTTCAAGTCCCCTGAATAAATCAGATCTAAATTTTTCTGCATGTAATCTGACTGTGGTTCCAGTTTGTGCTCAAAGTACTGTACTGTTGCTATTTGCTGTGCTTAACCTTGTTTTACAGGGGGTCCCCAGGGTCTAGCCACAGGAACTAGCCCTGGTGGTAAGTGCAAACAGTGTAGGTACTCGTGTGGTGTACCAGGGGTATTGTGAAAGTGATTATTGTACAGTGTTCAGGCCACTAGAGGGGAAAGAGGGGGGTTACAGTGTCCCTGAGGGCTGTGCCCAGGTTAGCTTGACCACTACCAACTCTGACCTCCGGGTGGAGGCACCCGTTTCAGAACTCAGGCCCCTTAACCTGCTACTAGCCAAGCAGGCAGGGGTAGTAGCCCTTGGGATAGCACCACCTAGGGGTTACATATGCATACAGATGACAAGATTCTCTAAGCCTGTTGTTCCTCTGCCTCTCACCTCCTGTCCCAGCTCCAGTTGGACTTCAACAACATCCAGTACTGGCTCCGGTCAAATCAGCTGCCCCTCAATGCCACAGAAACAGTTTCCATGATCTTTAGCACTAAGCAGAGGCTTGCCAAGCTCTTCCAGACCCTTGATGGTGCTGTGACTGAGGATGTCTCTCCATTTAAGTACCTCAGAGTTTGGTTGGCTAGTCACCTCACCTTCTCTACTCACGTGGATGCCATCCACCAGAAGCTGCAACCTAAACGTGGGGCACTTTAGAGGAACAAAGCAAGTGTCCCGCTTCCTGTCCATAGAGAGAACGTCACAAAGATGATTCTACCTATCTTCAGTTATGGTGACATTGTTTACAGTGCCACTCCCAAGTGCACCCTTGCCAGGCTAGATCCCCTCTTTTACTCCTTCTGCTGCTTTACCCTGGATTGCCCCCCCAGAACCCGCCACTGTTCCCTGTGTTCCTCCTACTCCTTGCTATCCCTGGATGCCAGATGCCTCACTTGTGGTTCCACCTTCATATCCAAAGTCTGGCTTGGCTCCCCCCAGCTGTCCTCCCTCCTCTTCTCCTATTTTCTACCCACTTCACATTCTGGCTGCTGCCCCCCCCCCTTCCTCCCCTGCAAAATTATCTGCTGGTCAAGCTGCTTTCTCCTTCCACTTTCCCAGACTTTGGAGTACCCTCCATTGCTATTTCAATACCCTCTTTGCCCCCTCCCCGTCCTCCCTATAAATTTACAGTTCACTCCTGTAACTGCTGCTTATCTGAAGCTACATTACTTCCCCATCCCCAAATTACCCCCTTCCTCACTGCCCTATTTATTGGTCTCTCTCCCTCTTGGACTTCTCCCCATAGTATACTCCATCTTTCTTCCCTCCCCTCCTTTTTTGTGCTGCCATTTGCACTTTACTGAAATATGCTACTGAGCTGCGATTGTTACGCTACATTTTGCACTGCTTGAAAACTGTGCTACATCTTAATTGTCTTTTTCTTATTTTATGTTATATTTGTAACATCACTGATGTAATTTATTGGTTGGTACACTGTCCTCCCATTTCTCCAAGGACACATCTGGACATGAGCTAATATAGCTCAGTATAGTTTTCCTGCTGAAACTCTTGAAAATAAAATAAATGAATAAATAATTAAAAGGTAACACTTTAGATTTCCTTAACTAAACTGTAACTACAATGTAGTTACATGCAACAAACATGTAACTACAGTGTAATTACCCCTGCTGCATGTAATTAATGATTACTTGCCCTGCAGTTACTTTGCAACTGACACTTAAAAGTGTGACCACTTTCATGATAAACCACAAACTTTATTTTTTTAGTTTGCATGCAGCTGTTTTAGATAGATTAATTGAGAGCAGACTCTTTCAATAATGTACAGGACACAGAGTACGGCACTTGAGACTTTAACCAAATATTTATTTACAGAATGTAGTGCACACAGCAGGAGGTGACGGGGGTTTAAAAGCACAAAAGAGCATAGCGCACATCAAATTACCAAAATGAGAGTTTTATTTGTTCAGGATGAAACTATTTAAAATGTACTCTGCAAGCCTTTCTGTGGTGAAGTGCACTATAAAATGTACAGACTACACAAAGCTTGGCTACTAAAAGCAATAAAATGGCTAATGCGATCCATCAGGTGGCGATCAGCAGCAGTGAAGGTACCACTAAGAGTAGCCAGTTACTGCTTACATAGAAACATAGAATCTGTCGGCAGATAAGGACCATACGGCACACCTAGTCTGCCCATCTCCCTACTCACTGCTGCAGCCCCAGATCCTACTTGATCTGCGGCTCTCCTGCTCTGCACATCTCCAGGGTACTCTTATGTCTATCCCATGCACTCTTGAACCCTTGTATTGTTTTCGCCCCCATCACTTCTGCGGGAAGGCTGCTAGTGCACAAAACACTAAAGAAACAAGAAGGAAAGGAGGAAAGGAGAGAGAGTATGTGAAAAAGATAAATGAGAAAAGAGGAATAGTATGAAAAGTGGGGGGACAGTAGGTGGCAAATAAATTGTAAAATAATAGTTGTGGCCAAGATAAAGCTGAGGCATCTGCTAAAAGTGATCATCCATGAGAGCCCATCTTCATTAATTGTGACACCGTACTTTTTGAATCTTTGTCCTTAAAGCTATTTTTACATTTGATGCGTGCCTGCACACCAAACGTTTTGTCAGAAGCGACCGGGATTCGTGGGTGTGGCACTGCCGAGCCCACTGCAGTTCACAATAGCAAGGGCTTGGCAGTCTACACCAATGACCAGCAGTGTGATTTGTGACACCACTCGGTGTTTGCTGCGAAGAAACATCTTGTACTTCAAATGACTGAGCCGCCCCAATCAGAGATGGCTTTGGTCCTTTGATTAACATGAAGCCGGTCAGCAAACAGCTGAGCGACTTTCCAGGGCAGGAGCCTGTCAGCCTGTAAAAAAGAAAAATGTCCATCAATGTCTGTTGCAGCCGCCACAATAACTGCCCTTCCTGAGCCCAACCCACGTTATTATAACAGCACAGGGGTGCCCAATCCCCAATGCCAGCTGCCACCCCCACCCTGCCCATTTTAGTTATGCAGCACTGGGGAGCCCACTCCCAGAGCTGCGTAATATAACAGTGATACTGTGGAGTGCCCAATCCCCCAGTGTCCATCCCTCGTTTCTTTTTTTTTTTCATTATTTGAAACCTGTAACAAAGAAAACCAATCCATCGATGTCTGTTGCAGCCCCTGCAGTAACCCTCCCCACAGTCAAACCCACGTTATTATTAGGCACAGGGTGCCCAATCCCATGCCAGCCACCACCCCCACCCACTTTTTTTTAAATGTAGCACCAGGAGGCCCACCCCTCGTGCTGCCAAATAATAGTGACACTGGGGTGCCCAACCCCAGCATTGCTACCTGTACCACAGAAAACTGTCCTCGTCATTTTTTAATTTTATTTTATTTTGCGAACCTGTAAAAGAAAACCATCCACGATGTCTTTTCTGCCGTTAATACCCCCACCTGACCCTCCCTCAGCACCCACCACCCCACCCCCTCAAGCCCCTTACCACCAGGGGTCCAGTGCCGTAATCCTCTCTGGACTGCAGACATGTCTTCACTCTTCAGTGCTGGACTGCAAACTGAGGAAATCAGGTATGTGGTTTAATGTATTTCAAAGGGGGTTTGAAATTAGTAGCATAACTTGGGCATTTTTCAATATTTTTGCCCCAAATTTTCAACATACCCTTTTTGGGACATTACCTCATGAACAATATAAGTGACATTAGGTAACTCTGTCCAGAAAGGTGATTTCGTGGTTGCTACGCAAAATCACCTTTCGGGCAGGGGCTGAAAATTTTCTCCACCATTGTTCACAAGGTGGGGTCATAAGACGACTACGTTGAAAATTTGGCATAAAAATATTAAAAGAAACAAAGTTATGAGCCTACGTTGAAGTTTGCGAATGCAGCTTTGAAACTTTGCTAATTGTCAATATTTTGACCCCAAATTTTCAACATAGTCATTTCTTCACAGCACCTCATGAATATGACAGCTGCCATTTTTCAAATCCTAGCCAAAATGTGTTTTCACATCTCGAAAGGTCACTGCGCAAAAACACCTTTCAGGTAGGAGTTGACGGTTTTCTCCACTGTTGCTCATGAGGTGGAGTTATAAGAACGTTATGTTGGAAATTTGGGGCACAAATGTTAAAAAACAATAAAGTCATGAGCCTGTGTTGGAATTTACGAACACAGGCTCGTAACTTAGATAATTTTTAATATTTTGACCCCAAACTTTCAACATAGCCATTTCTTCACAGCTGCTCGTGAATGTGACAGCTGTCATTTTTCAAATCCAGGCCAAAATGTGTTTTTGCATTTGAAAGGTGATTTTGCAGTAACTGCATGAAATCACCTTTTGGGCAGGAGTTGAAAATTTGGTAGCATGCTTCAGGGGGAATCAAAAACAATGATCATAAATTGGGTGTTGGACATAACAGCGACTGGAAATATGGCAAAGGAAAAAACAGTGACCAACCAGAAAAGGTGGCCATTGGTTTCACCTTCCAGATTTTGCCCCAAATTGATAATAATAGAAAGGGGCATGAGAATAAGCCCTCAGCCCCAATAATACACAAAACAGTATTCTCACCATTTCTGCCATCGCCCTATATTCCTGGTCACTGTTCTTTTCCTCGCCAGTTTTGCCTCACTGTATTTACAGTCGCAGTTTTTTATTCACCCATATTATATGGAACTGAACATTTTTCCCACTATTGTTCATGAGGTGGGATCATAAGAAGGCCATGTTGAAAATTTGGCATACAAATATTAAAAAACAACAACGTTATGAGCCAATGTTGAAGTTTGCGAATGCAGACTCATAACTTTGATAATTTTCAATATTTTGACCCCATATTTTCAACATAGCCATTTCTTCACAGCACCTCATGAATGTGACAGCTGTCATTTTTTTTCAAATCCTGGCCAAAATGTGTTTTTTGCATCTGAAAGGTGATTTCACAGTCGCTGTGTGAAATCACCTTTCAGGCAGCATTTGAAAATCTTCTCTGCCCTTGTTTATGAGGTGGGGTCATAAGAAGGCTATGTTGAAAATGTGGGTCAAAAATGCTAAAAAAAACAATAAATGTATGGGCCTATGTTGGAATTTATGAATGCAGCCTCATAACTTTTGTAATTTTTAATATTTTGACCACAAAGTTTCAACATATCAATTTTTGTTGTTGCTAGTGACAAAATGTCAAAGGGATTTGAGAATTTGTACAAGACACTCTGTAAAAGCAGGCTGGTTGGTGGGACAGTTGAAATTAACTCCTTCTTGTCCACAGTCTCCCTACCTAAATTGTCTGCCTCAGATAAGGTTCAGCTAGACAGGCCCATTTCAACAGAGGAATTTAGTAGGGTCTTGCAAGAATTATCAACTAATAAAATGCCTAACCCAGATGTTTTTAATAAAGCCTTATGCCCCACCAACCAGACCTACCGTTTCCAAACTATTAAGGCTGCACTTTCCTCTGGGTCCTTACCTGAATCAATAAAGCAGGTCTACATCTCCCTCATTCCAAAGAAAGACAAGGACCCGCTACAATGTGAAAGTTATAGGCCTGTTTCACTTATAAATGCTGACTACAAGATCCTTGCAAAAATCTTGGCAAATAGGCTCAAAGGACTTGTAACCAAACTACTGGGAGAAGAACAGGTCAGTTTTGTGCCAAACAGGAATGGTTAAGAAAACGTCAGGAGGTTGCTGAGCTGTCAGTTTCTAGCTAGTAAACTTAAAGATCTAGCTATAGCCGTGCCTTGACTTTTTCAAGGCTTCTGACTCTGGAGTGGAAATTCCTTTTTCCAACCTTAGAAAATTTCACTATTGGCAAGGGATTCATTGAGGGTATTAAAACTCTTTACACCAATTCAATTGCAGGGGTGATCACAAATGGTTTCGTATCCAGCTCTATAGCTCTGCACCGAGGGGCAAGGCAGGGTTGTCCCCTAACACCATACTTATTTATTCTAGCCCTTGAGTCACTTTTACGGAATCTCACCGCCAACAGATTAATAAAAGGGTATGAAAACAGGGAAAATAACAAGGTCTTTGCTTATGCAGATGACATTCTGCTCATGATCTCAAACCCCTACCTGGCTATGAAGCCTTTGGAAGACACCCTAGTAATCTTTGTGAAAATTGCAGGACTGCAGATAAACTGGAAGAAAACGCAGGTTATGTCTCTGAACAGGTATATGAAATCAGGCCCAATGCTAGGTAAACTAAGAGAGGAAGTATGGTGCGCAGAATACGTAACTTATTTAGGAATTAAAATACCAAAAGATACCAATACCAAAAAAATCTTGGATTTGAATCTAGCACCATTACTAAGAGAAACTGATAGAGATTTAAAAAAAATAGACAAAGCTAAACCTATCCCTATGGGGAATAATTAATTCTATTAAAATGTTGGTGGCACCAAAACAGCTTTTCTTCTTCCAGAATATTCCTTTCCTAAACAACAAACAGTTTTTTAAGAAAATAAATGCCCTGGTTAGGAATTTTCTATGGGAGAATACACTGCCAAGACTGTCCTTAAGCAAACTGAGGAAGGGCAAATCAGGAGGGGGTTTGAGCTACCTCACTGGGAAAAATACCTATTGGCCTTTAGATTTATTCAGGCAGCCTTGTACATAACTCCTGGCACTGAGACATTGGGACCTTTATGGCATAGAGTGGAGAAACAGTTAGCTCTACCGTACAAGCTCTCTGATTTCTTATCACAGTACCGTTGAAGCTGAAGGAAAACAGCTGCATGGCAGACTCCCTTTCCACCATTAGAAAGCTTCAAAATCTATTAAAAATTGAGGGGGCTCCTTTAGCGCTAACCACAATTTGGAATAATCCAAATCTGCTTTACAACACGCTCGAAGATCCGGGTCGAGGGACTTCAGACATCACAAATCTTAATGATCTGCTAGACCATTTGGGCATCTTACTCTCTTTTGAAGAATTGAAATAGACATTCAAACTACAAAAATTTCACTTTGTTATTTATCTCCAGCTCCGAAAGTCTCTGGAAGACTACATTCTAGGCCCAACTCTCACCCTTACTGAAAACAAACAGTGGAAAACTATTCTAAAAGTAGTACTTCTCAAAAATGGGGTGAGCCTAGGGTATAAACAGCTTAATGAAGCAACAGACCAGGCAATGGTAACTGTCTCTGCTAAGCATAAATGGGAAAGTGAAATAGGAATAGTCATCTCGGAGTCGGCGTGGTCTTGGAATAATGCATGTTTGGCATGTAGAGAAATCATAGGGAGAAGGAGACTATACAATTCAAGAGCTTACATTATTACTATATATTTACTGGTTGATATTGTTTATAACCAGCTGGCAGTGGCTGGCAAACTCCGTTATTCACACGTGTGAATAATAAACTGTGAATAACGGAGTTTGCCCAAGCACCTCTCACTGCCAGCAGGTGATAAAAAATATCAACCAGTAAATATAAAGAGAAGTCCGATCACCATGGTTCTGTGAGGGAGAAAGGGGATACAGGTCAATAAGAGTACGTAACAGTTTACCTGTGGTCCATCTCTCATCGAGGCGGTCCGAAAGTGGCGCGGTGGTTCCTGCTTCCTCCAGTGCCACGGTGTGGGCTCTTCCCCCTTTTGTTATTTTAGTATTCTTTTTTTTTTTTTTTAAGTAAAACTTTCCAGTCCCCCAGCGACGGCGTGCTGAAGAGCCGCATCTGTGGAGAGTGTCAATCCCGGAAGAGTGTGCCAGAACTTTGGTCCTTCTAAGACCCCCCTTTTGCCATCTAATTCCTTGCCTGCAAGTCCCTCCCTCTGTTACCTCCTCCCACCTCATGAAACAGTCTCCTTCACCCCAAGTAGGGGCGGTGAGTGCTGTCTGCCTGCAACTTTTTAAAGAAATAAAGTTTTTTTTATTAGCTAAGAACCACTAAATATTTACTTTTCTTTACCTCCCTCACCCCCACCATATGTTGATCTGCTGTAAACAATATCAACCAGTAAATATAAAAAAATAACACATGGGGAGTGTGTTTTAATGAGGATCGTGTGCACACCTTTGGTGTGCGATGCATCGCACACCTCGGTTGTGCATAAAATCCTCATTAACCACACTTCCCCATGCATTATTCAATATTACTCTCCTTTGAGACTGCAGTTAATGGGATACCCCCAAGAAGGTCTATGTTGGAAATGCAAACAGAAGCATGCTAACCTACTGCACATGCTCTGGAACTGTCCAGCCATTGTTCTCTGATGGAACATAGTGCACAAATTTTGTGAAGCGGCATATGGCGTCACAATCCCATTTACTCCAAAGCTTTTACTTTTGGGTACTGACTCAGGAGACACATCTCTTAATAAGCAGTAAAGATCAGGAACTTGGGCCACAGCGTTGGCATTTAAAAGAATCTTATTATCCAACTGGAAAGTAAACACAGCCCCAGCCCTTACAGAATGGTGTAACAAGCTGGGTGAAACCATTAATAATGAGTGCATCGCTCACACCATAGCTGGGAAACTCCCTGCTTTTGATGCTATGTGGTCTCCTGTTTTAGCTCTGCTAAAAGGGCTGAAATCAAATTGTTGGCAACAATAACGGGGTTATAAAACTCAGTAACTGAGGCCAACTTCTTAAGTAATCTGCCTGTGCAACTGCTCCAAGTTTGGGCAAAGTAAGTTTGCTTAAACAAAGGGTTATTCAAGTCATGTTAAGTACTAGAACTCTTATTGAGACACTGAAAGTTAACTGATATGTGTAGTCTCAAGCTGACTGCAGTGCAAGTTGAGTTGTGATTAGAATGGTATCCTGGATTTCTAAATGTGAAATATGTATAATTACTGTACTATTGTAAGGTAATTAGAAAATCAATAAAATATTTATTGAAAAAAAACCCAGCAATTTTTGCACATCACCTTATAAACATGACGTGTCATTTTTAAACTTCTGCATGAGATGTGTTTTCACACCTCTGGTGTGAAATGCCATTTTGGCCAATATACAATAAATGGTACACACCATGCCTATAAGGCGAATCCTAAAATGAGTCCCTTCAAAAGTTGGGGTCAAAACATTAAAAACAAAACAAAAAGTACGGAAGCGAGTAGTATGCTGCTGCACCTTTACAGCAAATGGAACCCCCCCCTCGCAGCCACCATACTTCCAGGTTCTCGGACTTTTCGGCATTAAAATACAATAAGTTGCAGCACGAGAAAAATGCCTCACTTACTGTAAAAAGCTAAACGGGCGGGGGGTTAGCTTTTTGGGGGCAGGAGCCCCTGTTTTTGACAGCTTAAAGAAATTAGTGAGTGGAGAGATAACAAAAATTATCCAGTGACAGCAAGGCAGGCCCTATCAGGAAAGATTAGACAGCCTCAAAATGGCAGCCAAGATTTTAAAAAGTAAAGCATCCTTTTCCCCAGTGTGAGTGCGGGATTCCACCCGAATAATTAGACCACAACAAGTTTGTCTATCTTTCAGGATGGAATCCCACAGTTGTGTCTGACAAACGGCAGGAGTCCTGCAGGTGCAGCAGAAATTGCTGTAAATTGTGGGAAATGTTGCAAATATGTCCACACGTCTGAGAATAGGACGCAGAAATCTGGACCTATCTGTGTGGAGGCAGGATGCATCCAAAATATGGACATAAGTGTTGTATCCATTCCTTTCCAAATCCTGCCATAATTATGTATTTATTTAAATTACTCCAACCAGGATAACTCCATGAGATGCAGCATCTCATTTTCATGGGGGTCTCAGGGAGGACAGCAGCAGTCAGCAGGCTAACATAGTCCAGCAGGAACAGCTACATACAGGCTAAAATAGACAAAGAAAAGACAAACTGTAAAGGTAACTGCATCCAAACAGTAATCAAAGCAAGTTAATAAAGTGGGATCCCAGCAAACAAATAGCGTGAGTGTCGTTATGCAGCATGATTGTGATAACTCTCTACTGACTAGAGGACAGGAGAGGGGGCTGTGCATGACGAACCCTAGTATTACTTGCAGATACACAACAAGGTGGGCTCCTGAGATGTATTTAAATTTTTATTGATTTATTTATTTAATTTTGGTGACTGGGTAGGCCCACTGGGGCCCCGAAAGTCCCTTTTTCAGGGGCGACCCGGGATAACAATACAATTCAAGTACAGGCAAATAATGGTTTCAAGCACTGCACACATCAGTGCGAGGGTGTGCTTGCTTCCATGTATGCACCACTGATGTCTGATGAAAAAACTTCAGACAACTGGGAAATAATTAGCCTGCAGAGAGCTTCTCTGTACTCACAAGTGGAACTTCCAAGTCTCCATTAGTTCTCAAGTGGCTGTTTCATTGTCAGCCTCTTCAGAGCTCAGATCTGATGTCAGCGGTGCATGCATGGGAGCACGCACATCCTCGCACTGATGTCTGCGGAGCATACGTGGGAGCAAGCACACCCTCGCACTGAAATGAAGGAGCAATGTGGCCACCATTGGTCACAAACTCAAACTAGTAGGTGAGGTGGGCTTCAAGAAGGTCTTAGAAGGGCGGGCCTGCTGGTGCAGCAGGAATGCTACTAGCTGTGTTGCTCATGAACCGGGTTCATGAACAAGCCTGGAGCATCAGAGGACTGACTGGGGAGAGGTATGATGAGTGTCCCATGGACTGCTCTCCTTCGGGAGGGGAGGGATTTGTCAGTGCCCGATGCACATGTGACACCCACTGGAGGCTGGGTCTACACCTCTGGGACATCATAGGGAGGAGACAACGGTGGATGTCTGCGGAGTATGCATGGGAGCACGCACACCCTCGCATTGATGTCTGCGGTGCATGCATGGGAGCACGCACGCCCTCGCACTGATGTTAGCGGTGCATGCATGGGAGCACGCACATCCTTGCACTGATGTTAGCGATGCATGCATGGGAGCACGCACATCATTGCACTGATGTCTGCGGAGCATGCATGGGAGCATGCACACCCTCGCATTGATGTCTGCAGTGCATGCATGGGAGCACGCACATCCTTGCACTGATGTTAGCGGTGCATGCATGGGAGCATGCACAGCCTTGCACTGATGTCAGCATTACATGCATGGGAGCACACATGCCCTCACACTGATGTCTGCATTGCATTCATGGGAGCACACACACGCTCGCACTGATGTCTGTGGTGCATGCATGAGAGCATGCACAACCTCGCACTGATGTCAGTGTTGCATGCATGGGAGTATGCATGCTCTTGCACTGATGTCTGTGGAGCATGCATGGGAACACACATGCCTTCACACTGATGTCTGCAGTGCATTCATGGAAGCATGCACGCCCTCGCACTGATGTCTGTGGTGCATGCATAGAAGCATGCTCAGCCTTGTACTGATGTCAGCGGTGCATGCATGGGAGCACGCACGCTCTTGCACTGACTACTGCTGTACATGCATGAGAGCACGCATGCCCTCACACTGATGTCTGTGGTGCATGCATAGAAGCATGCATGCCCTTGCATTGATTTCTGTGGTGCATGCATGGGAGCATGCACACCCTCGTTCTGACGTCATTGCACATCTACATCTCCAGGGGGAACCTAAGAAAAAAGCCTCCAGAAAAAGCGCAGTATGAAGCTTTCTCTCCCCCTCTGAATGGTGCTCAGTCTAGAACCCTGCTGGATTATCTGGGGGGGGGGAGCTACGGGGCCTCCAGTCAGGGTGGCTGGAGGGGATGCCAGGGTGGGGGGAATATGGGGTCTGATAGGAGGTACATCCCCACCTGAAGCCTGAAGAATAAAGAAAATACTTCTTTACTGAGAGGGTGGGGATAGCTGAAACAATCTGGGATTAATTACAGAAATACTGCCGGGTTCAAATCCCAATGGGATACATACAAGAAGGTAATTAGAAGCAAAGGGGAGGGCAGGGGCACTGGGAGCCCTGAAAGGTTTAAGAAATTCTAGGTAGAAACAACATGGCAGAAGTAAGAGGTTTTTTTTTTTTTATCCTTTTCTGTCTCATAGCACCGTTGTATCTCAGTATGATGATCTGATTTTTTTTGGTTTGTTCTGAATTTTCTTTCTTCTTCTTCTTCAGGCAAGTCTGTTGGTGTTGTGACCACCACGAGAGTTCAGCACGCCTCCCCTGGAGCTACCTATACCCACACTGTGGACCGAGACTGGTACTCTGATAGCGACTTACCAGAAGATGCCATCCGAGATGGCTGCAAGGACATTGCTTATCAGCTGGTTCACAACACCGACATCAATGTAAGCTTCGGAGTCCTAAACACATAAACATGCCAGCCTGGTTTCTTTTTCAGGAGGAGGAAGCACAAGAAACAGTAGACTGCCTCCTGCTTTTTTATTGATGGGACCCATCCTCCCTCCCTCCCTGTACCGCTGGGCTGTCAAAGTAACATGGCTGTGTCCCATGCTAAAGCTACCAACTTTCCAAGGCCTAAAACTGGGACGGTCCATCCTGACCATGACCCCCCACCACCACCACTGTGTCACCAGGCACCGCTGCAGACAACGCAGCATGGAACAATTCAATTGTGCTGCTTGCTCTGGCCATGCCGTCCCATAGTAACACCAGTAGCAAACATCCAGATTAAAACAATACATCATTCTGCTGCAGCAAGTTCCAAATCATGATGTACAGAAAGTTCATTACAAGCAAACCTGCGTTAAATTGTGATCAGACATTCAAGCTGCATGTGTTGCTCCTCCTGACAGTCCTATCCAACCCATTTACACTCACCTCATTTCCTGAGCAAACTTCACTTCAGTGACTCCCACCACCACACCAGATTATTTTCACACACTTCCCTGCAGCGGATCAGGTTCAGGTACCTTAGTTCACTGCTGCCAGTCTCTTCTCTATCTGGAGTCCCTCTCAGCTGCTGATAGGCAGACATCCACATGCGCTTGTTTGCACTACTACCCAGTCTAATCTAACAGGAAGGAACATGCTTTACTGTGCTCCCACTGACATGCTTGCAGTGCAACACAGGTGCAGGGATTGAAGTTGCAAACTGCTGTCCAGCCCGAGCAATGCCACCGTGGTGTTGAAATAACCGTTACTCAAGTATTAGCAGTCAGCTAAAAAACAAAAAGGGACAAAACTGGCACAAGTAAGCAAAAACTAGAACAAAAGTTACATTTTGCAAAACTTGTGGGGACACTGAGACATGCTGCCTGAAATAGGGACTGTCCTGGGAAAACAGGGACTGTTGGTAGCTTTACCCATGACATCTCCCTTTCTATGTCCATTTCCAAGTCAGGGACTCTTTAATTCTTTTCATATGTATCTATAAGTGTCGGAATTCTGTGGCATGGGCATACAGGCCCAAGACTATTTTTTTCTCCCCACCCAAAAAATGTGTCCAGTTCTGGAGTTTTGAGTTGAGCCCCCTCTCTCCTAGAGATTGACTTGAATGTTGGCTCCCTTAGTCCTCAGGGATGAAGGAAAATAAGTGAAGGACTAAGGATCCCATTAGTACCTGAGCGTACTGCTATGCAACCTATCCCACAGTAGCATGGGGGCAGCTAATAGATACACATGCTGCGCTGCACTACCCTGTGCTACTGTGCCAGCAGTAGCAATCATAGCAGAAACGAACTGAAATGCTATCCGCTGCCCAGTTTTAAATTTATAAAGAAAATAGTGTGTGTATGTGTGTGTGTGTGTGGGGGGGGGCAGAGCCCCCAATTCCTAACAAAGCCAACTACTATTTAGTTTTTTTGTTATATAAGAGACTTCTCACCCCACATCCTCTGTCAATGTGTAGCCAGAGTGGCAGATTGCAATTCACTAATAGCGTAGGATGGTATTCACATAATACTTATGGTGGGGTTCTTAGTCCTCCACTTATGGCGAAGAGCAAATGTGCCACAGAAGGGAAGAGTTTGTTTTGAGAGCACTCGTTCCTTCATGTCCCCGGGCTGATGGAGAGCAGGAAAGTGTTTGCTCTTAGGGTGTATTGGGTCCCTCATTCTCTAGGGAAGTCAGAGACGTGATGTGTCATGGAAGGAAAGGGCTTGCTCTTTGGGCATTGAACCTCTCATTCCCCTGGAATGACAAGAGCAGATGTGTCACAGTGGCAATTCATTTGCCCTTGGGTGCATTGGGTCCCTCATTCTCCAGGGAACACAGAGGGCTGACATATCAGGGAGGGAATAGGTTTCCTTTTGGGGCATTGGATGTCTCATTTCCTCGGGATGACGGAGAGCAGATGTGTCATAGTGGCAATTCATTTGCTCTTGGGGCATTGGGTCCCTCTTTTTCCCCAGGAGGATGGATAGCAGATGTGTCCCAGAGGCAATGCATTTACTCTTCATGTGTTGGAGCCTTCATTTCTCTGACATGACACAGAACAAATGTGTCCCGGAGGCAATGCACTAGCTCTTGGGGTCCCTGAGTCCCTCATTTCTATGGGATGGCAATGTGTTTACTCTTGGGGTCCCTGGGTCCCTCATTTCTATGGGATGGCAATGTGTTTACTCTTGGGGTCACTGGGTCCCTCATTTCTATGGGATGGCAATGTGTTTACTCTTGGGGTCCCTGGGTCCCTCATTTCTATGGGATGGCAATGTGTTTACTCTTGGGGTCACTGGGTCCCTCATTTCTATGGGACGGCAATGTGTTTACTCTTGGGGTCACTGGGTCCCTCATTTCTATGGGATGGCAATGTGTTTACTCTTGGGGTTCCTGGGTCCCTCATTTCTATGGGATGGCAATGTGTTTACTCTTGGGGTCACTGGGTCCCTCATTTCTATGGGATGGCAATGTGTTTACTCTAGGGGTCACTGGGTCCCTCATTTCTATGGGATGGCAATGTGTTTACTCTTGGGGTCACTGGGCCCCTCATTTCTATGGGATGGCAATGTGTTTACTCTTGGGGTCACTGGGTCCCTCATTTCTATGGGATGGCAATGTGTTTATTCTTGGGGTCCCTGGGTCTCTCATTTCTACGGGATGGCAATGTGTTTACTCTTGGGGTCCCTGGGTCTCTCATTTCTATGGGATGGCAATGTGTTTACTCTTGAGGTCCCTGGGTCCCTCATTTCTATGGGATGGCAATGTGTTTACTCTTGAGGCATTGGGACCTTCTTTTCTCTGCTATAACAGAGAGGAAGTGAGTCATGGAGGCAACATTGTTGCTCTTGGGGTGTTGGATCCCTTAATTCTCCAGAAATGTATGCTAGAGAGCAAATATGTGATAGAGGCAACACGTTTGCTGTTGGGGTGCTGCATTTTTATTTCTCCGGTATAATATAGAGCTGACATACCACAGAGACAATGTGTTTACTCTTGGGGTGTTGGGTTCTTTATTCTTCCAGTATAATAAAGAACTGATGTGCCATGGAGACCATGTGTTTACTCTTGGGGTGCTTGGTCCTTCATTTCCCCAATAGAATTGAGAGCAGATGTGTGATGGAGACAGTGCATTTGCTGTTGGGGTGTTGGGTCCCTCGTTCCCCAGGAAAACAGAGCAGATATGTGTTAGAGGCAATGCAGTTTCTCTTTAATGTGTTCAGTCCTTCATTTCTCAAGTATAATGGAAAGCAGATGTGTCATGAAGGCAATGTGTTTCCTCTTGGGAAGTCGAGTCCCATGTTCCCCTGGAATGGTGGCGAGCAGATGTGTTTTGAAAGGACTGCAATTACTGTGGAGTATAGCGTGCCAATTATCTATCACTACATGGCATGCCCTAATGGCAGACTCATGAGCAGGACTTAGAATGAATCTCTGTACGAATTGCCATCCAGCACCCCTTTACCACTGACAAAAGGTGCTGCTACATGGCTAAAGTGAGTGAGGTGGGAGACGGAATGGGAAAAACTGGGAATGCACATTTTTCCCATAGAGACTTTTTATTCTCCAGGCTTGAGTGGTTGCTACCTGCTGCACTAGTCCTGCATCCCCCAACTGGCAATCTATACCTCGAGAACTTACCAGACCTCAGTTTCCCCAATGGATTTCCACCTATTGTAGGGCGAGGAAGGAGAAGGCCACCCCCCCGAGACACATATCCATATATCAGGGTCGGCATCCTCAGGTGGTGGCACAGTTTGGGCTAACAGGCATGGATTCATTAAACCCACTCAGCCTGTTTTTCTTCTTTTCTCCCCAAGCTCCGCCCCATGTTTCAGCACGGGCATCAGTGTGTGCCATGTAGAGGTACCCAAATGCTGCATCAAACCAGCAGCTCCTCTTTATTCTCGTCCTGCAGTGTGCGCTTCCACCAGGCCTCCACTGGTGGTAATCGATGGCAGAGTTGGAAACCCTCCCCTCCTGGGACAGGACAGCACGTCAGCAGATGCTTGATCCTCGGCCCCGGACAGTTTTCAGTAACCCGAGACCACTTCCGTTCTCGGGTGGCTGGCGTGGTGGGCAGTAGCGCTACCACTGCACCACTGAGCAGGTGGGAAAGCACATTTTGAAACACAGTTGCTTTCCATGGTTTATTATTTTTTTTCTTATATTGTTTTTCTCCCTCGGGGCTCTGGGCAGGCACAGCTGTGGTCCTCTCTCAGAGGATCTCGCTCCGCCCTGTACTTCAGGGTTTCATTTAGCCTGCCTCGGTGCTCCATTTTCAGTTTTTCTCCCTGTGAAGCCCAGGACCCCAGAACACAATCACACAGGTGTGTGGAGGTGTGCATGTGCTCTGTGGCTCCGGTGTTAGCCCCTTCTTCCCACCCAACCTAATGCCTGGTCTCCCTTGTGACTTGGTGCTGCCACCTAGCCTCCACCGGGTGACAGCCAAGATCCAAGGAAACCCCATGTCCCTCCCTGAAAGGAGAGCTGCCTTGCAGCCGCTCGATCCAGCTCCTCACCCTCCCATTCCCGGCCAATCCCTGGCAGCCTGAGCTCACTCCCGAACCCATGTTGCCAGCGTGGGAGGAGGTAAGGCATCCAGCGCCTCAGCCCTCCACGCCACTGGGCAGTCACAATAAAGTTGTAATTGTTTTTTGGGTACATACATTTCAATATACAGATTTAATAGTCACAGTCCATTAACTAAAGCTTTCGCATGACAGTATTCAGAACTGGGGTGACAGATATTTAAGATAATGTAATATCAATAAAGCTCTAAAAAATGAGCTGCAACCTTGTATAGTTTATTCTTATGTGCTACAGTGCATTTGTTACACATTCAGAAGCCAAAGAGTTAATTAAACGTTTCATCCCTGATTCTTAAAGGTGATCTTTGGAGGAGGGTAGGTCATACATGACACCAAGTGGAACCCCGGACCCGGAATATCCTACTGACCCGAGTCTAGCTGGAACCAGGAACGATGGGCAAAATCTGATTGATCAGTGGCTGCGGCCAGAAAGGTACCGGCAAACATGGCCTCCTTTATCACAGAGGATAGTATATTAACACGGTGTGCTGTATCTTATGGGTTGAATGTAGATTGTTTAATTCAGGGGTTTGATCGGGATTCAAAAACCTAGCAGGATGTCTCTGCAAATAAGACTTCCTGTCAGTTGGTATCTCATTATGGAATCTTGATGGACAGATATATTCCTGAATAGGCCATGAAGCTGCAACTTTGCACGGCCATTCTGTACTGTGTTAAATCGATCAGTGACACCGGCACCATGGCTGAACGAGCCGGAAGGCCAGATTCAGAGCCTACTCTGGAACAGACAATGCAACCACCAGATCTCTCCTTTTAATTCCTGATTCTTTGCCCTTTTCATCCCTTACCGGTTTATTATAAGTATCGCCTCATAGGTAAATGCTGCAAGACACATAGTGGGTGAAGGGCTGGGGCTTGTGTTTTCCCACCTGGATCCCCAGCAGGTTCCAGCATGACTCCAGTGATGTCTGCCAATTCAACGGTGTGTAATTAATCACACGGAAGTCCTTTCCCATAATCTTCCCATTCCATGGGGGGAGGTGCATTCCCAAGCATGGGCCCAGGGCCTTGCCAGTAAAGATCTCCAAAGCCCTCCCATCCCATGGTGGTGGTGGTGGGGGGGGTATTCCTGAGAATGGGTCCAGAGCTTTGTCAGTCAAGATCCGAAGTCCTCTCATTTTGGGAGCATTCATGAACCCATTGCCTTGCCAGTCAAGATCTCAAAGATCGCAGCAACTGTTGGAAAGATGTTGCAATTTGTAGCAAGGAGATTGAAATGGCTAGTACAGGTGCACAGAACCCAAGGATGGCTAGTTGGTGCTTAGCTGCTACACCAAAGTAAATGTATAGATGGCAGACTCGATCCTTACCTTTATTCAGGGGGCCAGAAAGCAAGACGCAGCAACACTCGACCTGTAAGCTCTCATCCCATGTGAGTAGAATGACAAGCCTTTGCTCTTGCTTTTCTGTCAGCTAAAGAAAATGAAATAAAGAATGACTTTGGCACAATATTTGAAACCCCCTGGTCATTGTGCTTACATGGGATGATGACTTGGAGGGTGGGTGCTGCTGTACTTTGCTTTGCAGCCCCTGAGAGAAGGTGAGGCCAGAGTCTACAGTTTGTGGGACAGCAGTATGGAGAATCTGACTATAGACTCAGTGCAGTAGGATCAGAAGCAAACTTGGCGAGCCACTGCCATAGGCCACCACAATAGCAGATCTAGGACTGTACAACAGAGGGGGGGCAGAACTTGGGTCCTAAAGGTGGGGCTTGGCATGCAAAGTTATGTATGCAAGTTTTAAATCATTTATACAATCTGCTACTACCCTTTTTATTAAATTTTTAGTAAAAAATGTAAACCATGCAGTGTTAGTATGGTTTGGGAATCAGACACTAGGGAGGGGATGGATGTCAACAAGTAAAATGGGGGTGGCCACCCGCTCTACATTCACTACTGGGTCCCCAGGTTCCTACAGTGAAAGGAACTGACTGGGGCTTCTTCAGAGCCAGTTTTTGAACTTTGCAGTAGAAGGACTGAGTTTCTGTAGATATTGGTGGCTATCCACTAATGCAGAGCGGGCGGCCTGTGGCAGATGCAGGGTGCGCAGTATGCACAACCATGCATCCCATCCCCCAGCACACAGCTGCACAGGGGGCAGATTGAGGGACACAGACGAGCATCCAGTCAGATGCTCATCCTGAGACCTGCAGTGGAACCCCTGTTCCACGTGAGCACGGGATACTGGGTAGGCATAGGTCCACCGTTTTTTTAAAGTATGGGCAAGTGTCTGAATAGATGCTCCTGCCCTCCATGTCAGCCCTGTGGGCTGGGGCAACATGGTGGAGAGATTCCCTGTTTTGCTGCAGGAAGTGGGTGTCACTGGGGGCACGTAAAAGATACGGCAGGGTCCCCATTGCCATACCCTGCACCCTCCCCTTGCCTGGCACTCCACACCTTCGTGTATGGCATGGACTGCAGACATGCCCCTGGACTGGACGTGTGCATAGATGTGCAAATGGCCAGAGGGCATCAGGTGCAGAAGAGACTCTTGTCCCTTCTGTGCATGCTGCCAGGGATCCACAGGACTCCCTGATGCATGGCTCAGGGACATAGGGTTGCCTACATGCTGCAGATTTGCTGTACATAAGTGATCCACACCTTAATACTTAGCTCTTCCCCTCCTGCGTTGGTGAGAGCAATGCAGGAAAGTACCTGTTAGCAATTTGTCTGGACTGGAGTCTTTGATATTTCATTGTGGGCTTATGTAGCTTATTTTTGGAGATTACACCCCAACAGGAGTTGAACTCTGAGAAAATTGATCCTTAACAGCACCTACCAGCTCTCCTGCAATTGTTTTATTATTGTTATTAAAAACAAGGGGTGTTTCTGGGTGGGAAGGGGTTGGGTAGTGGAGGGGTGGTAGGGTGGAGGTAGTTGGGCTCGTGTGGGTTAGGAGTCTTAGTGTTATTTTAGGGGAGGGAGGAGTCATTTATTGCTTTTGTGTTATTTTATTTATTTTGTTTTAATATTGTTTTTAAAGAGGGGAGCGGGTAATTTATTGTGCTTAGACTAATTTTGCAGAAGAGGAGGTGCATAGGTTTCAGACCCCACAGAATTACTTACCCGGGATCCCTTCTATGTAACTTATTCCCTTTCACCGATTCCCCTTTGCCACCTGCAGCTATTAGGTGCTGTAGAGAAGTAGCGATTGTGTGAAGGTGAACTAGTCGGTGGCAGGGTCACGGGTTTGTAGTGGGAGAGAGGTGCATTGGGGTGGTCAGGACCAGAGGCACTCTGAGGGGAAAGGAGGCCTTGGGAGAGGCCAGACATGTTTGGTCCCCATTCTCAGGGTTTCAGCCAAACCAAGTGGACAGGTAGCCATTGGGCCAGAGCCTCTGCTAGTCCCCTTCGGGCTGTGTTATGTAATGCGAGATCAATGAAGACCGCAGTAATAGTAGACTTGATATCCTCAGTCGATCTGGCTTGCATTACAGAGACCTGGCTGGGAGAGAACGCTGGTCCAGTCCTAGAGGCGTCTGTCCGTTAGATTCTATGTGGTACACTGCCCGAAGAGGGAACACAGGGGAGGGGGAGTGGCCATTTGCTTTAGATATGGCCTGAACTTCTCTGTGCACACAGTGAGTTCTGTTTCATTGTTTGAATGCATGGCTGTGTGCAGGGGTCCAGGTGCAGTCTGCAGAATCCTTCTTGTGTACCAGCCTCCGGGTCATGACAAGGAGTTTCTGCAGGAAGTCATGGAATTCATCACCGTGAGAGTGTTGGAGTTGCCCAGGTGGCTGGTCCTGGGTGACTTCAGTACTTGGATCCACGATGAATCATCGCAGTTTGGACATGACTCCCTCCAGCCGATGACATTGCTGGGCTTTGCACAAGTAGTTGCCTCTGTGACCCACAGCCACAGTCACGCCTTGGATCTAGTATTCTCACTGGCCCTTGAGCTACATGATCTCAAGACTGATCTGGTTATTTGATCGGATCATTGCGCTGTGCGGTTCTCATTCAGGGCCCCCTGTAAGCCCTTCCGTTGTGGAGTTGGTATGTTGCCACCCTGTATGGGGATTGTCCTCAATGGGTCTTATAGTGGCAATGGACCTCTCGGCAGTAAGTGCTGCATGTGCGGTTAGTTTGAGTGAAGCAGTGGCGGCCTATAATAGGGCTGTCACCTCAGTGCTAGATTCTATCACGCTGCTCCGTATATGACCTAGGTCCTCTCGCTTGAGGTCCCCTTGATTTGATGGGGAGCTCAAGGAAATGAAGACCAAAGACTGGAGATTGGAGCATCGTTGGGTGGAAGCATACCTCTCAACCTTTCTTCACCAAAATGTGTGACATGATGTGTGACAAATGAGCAAAATGTGTGACATATCATCTAACATGGCACTGCAAGCTCAGAACACTATAGTTATCAGTGCACTAATGTTCAAAATGTTTTTTGATAACTGAGCATAATAGATTATTATGAATTTCTGCTTTAAAGTCTCAATGGGGAGTGTGGAATATCACCTTCCCCATGATAGACAAAGGGTTTCTGAGAGATAAAATGAGTGACGTACCTCATCATGTGTAACAGTTGAGTGGTATGGGTGGAAGTCTCGGTCAGAGGAAGACAGGCTGGCTCTGAGTATTCACTACGGTGAGTATCAGAGGGCAATCTCCCATAAGAAGGCAGCTTATCTGTCCAAGGAGATTGCTGCAGGGAAGAACAGACCGGCTCAATTGACTCTTCCAGATTGTGGACAGGTTGCTTCATCCAGCTTGCCTGTAGCTGGTTAGAGAAGTTTCAGTGGCAAAATGCAAGGAGTTCGCTCTGTTCTTCTCTGACAGTGTCCTCCAACAGAGCTGCTATTTTGCCAACAGGCTATTTCAGCCTGGCAGTGGTGTGTCAGACATCCCTGAGAGCACTCCTCTCACCTGGAGTGAGTTTAGACCAGTGTGGGTGGAAGAGGTCTGTGAGGTGATTTTGAAGCTATGGCTCATGTATTGTGAACTGGACCTGGGCCCAACTCATCTTCTAATGGAATGTGTCGAGTCCGTTGGTCTAGTGTTCAATAAGATAGTCCGGTGCTCGCTTTCGGAGGGGCTATTTCCTGATGCCTTGAAAGAGGCACTAGTGAAGCCCCTTCTGAAAACACCTTCTCTTGACCTGAATGTCTTCTTGGTGAATTATAGACCTGCCTCAAACCTCCCCTTGCTGGGGAAGGTGACTGAGAAAATTGTGGCTCTGCAGCTCGATGCACACCTCACAACCTTTGACATCTATGACCCCATCCAGTCAGGATTTAGGCCCAGACATAGTACCAAGACTGCGCTGGTCAGGGTGCAGAATGACCACCTCAGGGCTAGAGATAGATGGGGCTGACCAATACTTTCTCTCCTCTATCTCTCCTCAGCATTTGACACTGTGGATCATGTGATGTTGTTGGATTGCCTGAAGGGGCGCTGTGGACTCACCATCACTGTCATTAGCTGATTTGAGTCCTTTCTCACATGCAGGACTCAGAGAGTGGTAATGGGAATTTTTTCCTCCCTCCCTAAGTCCCTGCTTTGGGGAGTAACCCAAGGGAAGGTACTCTCACCCATGCTGTTTGCAGTGTACATGCTGTTCCTGGGTAAGATCATTAGACAGTACAGTGTGGAGTTTCACTATTATGCAAATGATATCAAACTGTACATGTCTTTTGTGCCTGGGATGAGTGATGCAGTAGTGGTGCTAAATCTGACTGAGATCCAGGACTGGATGTCCTCTAACTGGCTGAGGTTCAATCTAGGTAAGAAGGAGGTGCTAGTGGTTGAGCCAGGCCATAGGAGGGACGCAAACGCTGGGGGGGGCGGCAGAAATGGGCTTGATGCTTGAAGAGGTCCCTCTCCTGGCGTCTGTGAGGGTGAAAAATCTGGGCGTGATCCTAGACAGCAGATTGACACTTAAGGCACAGGTGTCATCCGTCATCCAGACTGGTTTTTACCATTTTAGGAATATCACTCAGATTAAAACCCTAATCCCTCCTGATGACTTACCATCGCTGGTGCATGCTTTCATGATGTCTAGGCTCGATTACTGCAACGCCCTGTATCTCAAGGTCTCATAGGCATGCAGGTTACCAAGTCAGAAGAGGAGAAAGATTTGGGGGTGGGTATCACAAGTGACCCATAACACTCTGGGCAGTGCAGGAAGGAAGCAGACAAAGCACGTAGAATGTTGGGATGCATAGCTAGAGGAATAACCAGCAGGAAGGCGGAGGTCATTCTGCCGCTGTAGAGATCACTGGTGCATCCACACCTAGAGTACAGTGTGCAGTACTGGTGTTTGTACCTATGGAAAGAAATCATCTTCTGGAAAGGGTCCAGATGAGGGTAACTAAAATGATCCCGGGTCAGCAGGGTGTATGAAGAGAACCTCTGAGACCTCAATATGTACTCCCCAGAGGACAGGAGGGAGAGGGAAGTCATGATTGAAACATTTAAATACCTCAGTGGTATAAACTTAGTGAACTCTGAGGATCTCTTCAGTCTTAGCAGTAACAAAACCACTAGAGGACACACCTCAAGCTGGTGGGAGGATGATTCCAGAGGGAAATAAGGACACACTTTTTCACCGAGAGGGTGGAGGCTAAGTGGTATGAGTTGGCAGATTATTTATTTATTTATTTGCTTCTGTTTACCAGGTAAGCACACTAGACAGTCAAATGCCTATTTTCAGGTTCGACCCAGGAGGATTACAAGGTACAGGCAAAACAATACATGGTCAGAGCAGGATACAGGGGTTAAAAACTGTCCTAAGTACCCTTAAAGACAGTGGACAACTTTAAGAGGGGTTGGGGTAAAGTAATGGGGAGGGTTTCAGTTAAAAGCAGAAACATGGGGGAACGCCTCTCAAGGAGGTGAACTCCTAATGGGGGGGTGCCCTCAGTAATGACTGAGGCCACATTAGGAGCAGACAAGGTACACCTTTTGGCCTTTTCCTGCTGGCATTTTCCATATGTTCATACAATACATTGACAGGGGATGGGGAGCTAGGAATACATAATACATAGTCTGGGGGTATGAATTCATAATACAAAGTCCAGAGGGGCAGGGGGCTAGGAATTACATAATGTATAGTCCATGGAATGAATTCATAGTACATAGTCCGGAGATAATTATACATAACAACTTGTCTGGTGGGGTGGGGTGTGTAGGAATACAGAACGCATAGTCCCAAGGGATAAGGTGGGTAAGAATGTGTATTACACAGTACAGTGATTTTGGGGTTGGAATTCACAATACGTAGTTTGGGGGCAAGGGGGTAGGAATACATACTACACAGTCTAGAGGATGGGATGAGGGTAGGAATACATAACGTAGTCCAGGTGGTGGACTACATACTGTATTATATAGTCTGGGGGTAGGAATACAAAATAGACAGTCTGGGGGTAGGAACACATAATAATACATAGTCTGGGAGTGGTGGGGTGGGGTAGGAATACGTAACATAGTCCAGGTTGTGGAATACATAATAATACATAGTCTGGGAGTGGTGGGGTGGGTAGGAATACATAACATACTCCAGGTTGTGGAATACATAATAATACATAGTCTGGGAGTGGTGGGGTGGGGTAGGAATACATAACATAGTCCAGGTTGTGGAATACATAATAATACATAGTCTGGGAGTGGTGGGGTGGGGTAGGAATACGTAACATAGTCCAGGTTGTGGAAATAGAGAATAAAGTATGGGTCGGGGTGTGTAACAAGAAGTTTACACACACACGGGATCAGATGCTACATAAACCCGAGGCGAAGCTCGGAGGTTTGTAAGCATCTAACCTGAGTATGTAAACTCAGTTACACCCGATTCATATCCTTTTATATAATTGCTAGGTTTCCTTTTTGCCACAGCAATATATAAAATAAAAGCTGCTGCTCTGCGACCGTGGTCGGTTTCAGTGCGCGGTCCATGGTTGCCATCAGGACTGACACATCTCTTTTACTTTTTGGTTTAGTAGGGCAGGCATATGTTTGTTTGAGTATAAATTTTATTTTGTAAAAAACACTTACCGCTGAGTCCCAGTGGCGGTTCGCGATTCGGTGAAAAGGAAAGCGGACAGCGTCGGAATGGCAGGAAGACAGGAGGACGCATGCGCAGAGTAAGGGGAAACCGTGCGCGTGTTTGCTGTTATAAACGCTCCTTTATAATGGCAAATTATGCCACGGTTTCCCTATGGAAAAAAGGGAAAGCCAGTTATTATTACATAATAATACATAGTCTGGGAGTGGTGAGGTGGGGTAGGAATACGTAACATAGTCCAGGTTGTGGAATACATAATAATACATAGTCTGGGAGTGGTGGGGTGGGGTAGGAATACGTAACATAGTCCAGGTTGTGGAATACATAATAATACATAGTCTGGGAGTGGTGGGGTGGGATAGGAATACGTAACATAGTCCGGGTTGTGGAATACATAATAATACATAGTCTGGGAGTGGTGGGGTGGGGTAGGAATACGTAACATAGTCCGGGTTGTGGAATACATAATAATACATAGTCTGGGAGTGGTGGGGTGGGGTAGGAATCGTAACATAGTCAGGTTGTGGAATACATAACAATACATAGTCTGGGAGTGGTGGGTGGGGTAGGAATCATTAACATAGTCAGGTTGTAGAATACATAATAATACATAGTCTGGGAGTGGTGGGTGGGGTGGAATCATAACATAGTCCAGGTTGTGGAATACATAATAATACATAGTCTGGGAGTGGTGGGGTGGGGTGGAATCGTAACATAGCCCAGGTTGTGGAATACGTAATAATACATAGTCTGGGAGTGGTGGGGTGGGGTAGGAATACGTAACATAGCCCAGGTTGTGGAATACATAATAATACATAGTCTGGGAGTGGTGGGGTGGGGTAGGAATACGTAACATAGTCCAGGTTGTAGAATACATAATGATACATAGTCTGGGAGTGGTGGGGTGGGGTAGGAATACGTAACATAGTCCAGGTTGTGGAATACATAATAATGCATAATAAAGATAGCCAACTCAGTTAAGAAGGGGATAAAACCTTTTATAGGTACATCAGGGGTGTAGAGAAGACAAAGGGAGGGATAGTGAGGCTTAATAAAGGGAGGGAGGGTGGGCAGAGGGAGACTGTGAAAAGGCAGAGATACTAAACAAATATTTTGCTCAGTATTTACAAATGAAGAGGGAGGTACATAAAACAAACAGTAGTAACACTCTGGATACAGAAGTTGATACCAGCCCATTTACAGAAGAAAGGGTTCTGAAAGAACTCTTAAAACTGAAGGTGGACAAAGCAATGGGGCCTGATGGGATTCATCCCAGAATTCTAAAAGAGCTAAGGGTAGAACTAGTGACACCACTGACTACCCTTTTTAACAAATCATGGGAGGATGGGGTGGTACCCGAGGACTGGAGGAGGGCAGATGTGATTCCCCTTCACAAAAGTGGGAGCAAGGCAGAAGCAGGAAACTACAGACCTGTTAGTTTAACCTCAGTGATAGGGAAAATGATGGAATCACTTCTGAAGGAAAAGAATTGTGCAGTATCTAGAGGCCAGAGGGGCACAGGACCCTAGGCAGCATGGATTCACAGTGGGAAGGTCATGCCAGACAAATCTGATAGATTTCTTTGACTGGGTGACCAAGTAGCAGATCAGGAGGGGCTGTGGACATGGCCTACCTAGACTTTAGCAAGGCATTTGACACAGTCCACAAAAAAGATTAATATACAAGTTAGCCAGCCTGGGAGTGGGTCCCAAGATGACAGCCTGGGTAAAGAGTGGCTGGAGAATAGGACACAGAGAGTAATAGTAAATGGAGTCCACTCAGAAGAAAGGAGGGTTACTAGTGGGGTACCGCAGGGTTCAGTATTAGGACCGGTCCTCTTCAATGTCTTTATAAGCGACATTGCGGAAGGACTGGAAGGAAAAGTATGTCTCTTTGCAGATGACACTAAGATCTGCAACAGAGTTGATGCACAGGGTGGGGTGGAAAGGATGAGAAGGGACTTGGCAAGGTTAGAGGAATGGTCAAATGTATGGCAGCTTAGATTCAATGCTAAGTGCAAGGTAATGCACCTGGGAAACAGAAACCCAGGGGAAGAGTACACAATGGGGGGTGAGATACTAACAACAACAAAAATGGAAAGGGACCTGGGGGTAGTCATATCAGATGACCTAAAGGTGGGCAAGCAATGTGAGAGGGCAGCAAGGAGGGCTGGGGGTTACTGGGATGCATAGGAGAGGCATCACCAGTAGAAAACAGGAGTTATTATCCTCTATACAGACAGCTGGTGAGACCCATCTGGAGTACTGTGTGCAGTTCTGGAGACCCAGTCTCCGCAAAGGCATAGACAGGATGGAAGCTCTCAGAGGAGGGAGGCAACTAAAATGGTGCAGGGTCTGCACGGAAGACATATGAAGAGAGACTTAAGGAGCTTATTTGTATAGCCTCGAGGAAAGGAGGGAGAGGGGGACATGATAGAAACTTTCAAGTACCTCAAGGAATCAACAAAGTCCAAGAGGGTAGCATCTTTCAAAAAGAGGTGTGCAAGAACAAGAGGCACAATTTGAAGATAGAGGGCGGCTCAGAGGTAATTTAAGGAAGCATTTTTCACAGAGAGGTTGTGGATGCATGGGGCAGCCTTCCGGAGGAGGTTGTGGAGTCAAAATCAGTGGTGGAATTCAAGCATGCATGGGACAGTCATAAGGCAATTCTGAGGGGTGGGGGTAAGAAGAAGTAGGCTGCTGGTTAACTAGGATCTGCAGCTTATCCAGTAGGTAGGGAAATGGGCAGACTGGGTGGGCCAAGCGGTCCTTATCTGCCGTCAAATTCTATGTTTCTATGTAATGCATAGTCTGGGAGTGGTGGGGTAGGGTAGGAATACGTAACATAGTTCAGGTTGTGGAATACATAATAATAAATAGTCTGGGAGTGGTGGGATGGGGTAGGAATACGTAACATAGTCCAGGTTGTGGAATACACAGTCTGGGAGACTTCCGGTGACATCATGAGTCAGCTTGCAGCCTAAGCCGAGAGGCTCCCGGCGAGATCAGAAATGAAACCTCCTAATTACTACTTATTCAGCCTAACGAAAGGACACATACTTGTCGGGAGGTAACAGAATGCCTAAAAAAAGAGGGGACAACAAATGCAGACCATTAATCCGATGAGATGGAGAACAATCGCCGGTTGAAGATTTGGAGAGCAAGGGATCCAGGGCCTCGTCAGCTTCCCGCCACAGCTCTGCCCCAGGCGACCAGGTCCCTGACAAAATACTGCAAAGGCAGATGACACAGGTCCTAAATGAGCTCCGCGACTTTAGAAAAGAAATGCGTTCCACTGTCACAGCACTCCGGACAGATATTGGAAAGCTAGAGAAACGCCAGGAAGCTAGTGAAACCCTGGCTACCAATACTGATCAACACATGGATGAAGAGGAGCGAGCCCTGATACAACTGCATCAAAGCCTAAAAACACTGCAGGACCATGCAAATGACGCTGAAAGCAGGAGCCGCCGGAATAATATCCGGTTATTGGGCATCCCAGAAGGTACTGAAGGTACAGAAATAATTCCATTTCTACAAAAAATACTCTGGCACATACTGCAATTACCAGAGGCCTTATCGCTCGAGATAGAACGAGTGCACCGCACATTGGGCCCTAGACCTGACCCTGGAGCCCGCCCCCGAGTCATTCTCATCAAATTCCTGCACCACCAGGATAAAGAAACGGTGCTTCATACCGCATGGAAGAGTGGCACAACAACCCTCCAAGGCCAAAGACTCTTTTTTGATTATGATTACGCGCCTGAGGTGATGACACGCCGAAGAGCTTACATACCAGTAATAAGAGCACTGAAAGCAGTGGGCATACGCTTTAGAACCCCCATCCCGCTATGATGGTAATTTTCTTTAAGGAGGGGCAGCTTACTTTTGAAAATGCAGCTGCTGCAGTTGTGGAGCTGAAAACCAGAAGAATAGAGGTGATGCAGCAACATCCCAACCCTGAGCCATTGGTCGCATCCAAACTCTCCCAAAAAATTTGGAGCAACAACCAGAGAGATGCCAGGTGCAAACAAGGAGCCGCAGCAATTCAGAAGATCATGGAGGCATTGAAAGCCAGACAGCAGATGACCATGGAGGATGGAGAGAACCTACTAGCAACAGACGGCTGACTAACCGCAAGTACAGGGGAAACAGAAATTATGATAGGAACTGCACCCCTATCCCCCCAGGAACTAAGTAAAGACTAAGAACACTAGACTGCATTGTCGGTAAATTTTCTTATGGGAAGCGGATGGAGTACCAGTTTAATTGATTCAATAGTTTAATCACTTGTTTTAGAGGTATGAAGGAAAGTTTCATCTGGACTTCTCCCCAGATTGAATGCAACCAAGAATGGTAAATCAGGGAATCATATGCGCTCTGTTACACCTACGAAGGAATAGTGTTTTTAAAAAAACAAACAAACAAAAAAAAAACGAATAGATAATTACAACATGGTAGGAAATATTATTAAGCAGGCTGCATTACAGAGGAAGGAGCAGGGAGAGCAGACCAGACCAGGTATGTTACACCCTGATCTTTGACTTAGTATTCCCTAAGGATGGGGGGGGGGGGACAGACCAGATCTGGGCCCACTCCAGATGAAGGAAGAAGGGGTTCCCCCCTGCAGCCGGCAAATGCTCCAATAGCAAGACAAGGAAGGACCCATCTCTGGTACCTAACAAAGAAATATGGGGCGGGAGGGGGTTGGAGATTGGGCCCAGGACCTGCTTCGCTAGTCTGAGAAATGGCCTATTGTTACAGTGATTAAACTGTGCATCCCCCCCAGATTTCCTACGATCTTAGCCGGGTAGCTGGAGCTCGCGCGTAGGTGCTACCTACCCCCACTTCCCTTTGCCTATTAGGCACTATTAGTGCTTAGAGTCCTGTTGTGCTAAGGATTTGACGTAAGGATAATTCCTTGCAAAGGACTAGGGACACCCGGTCCAGTGGAAGTACCAGTTTGTTCGATTTCTAACAGGGTGGACACGTTGGCTACCCCGTGACTAATTAGGTAACATGTGTTTGTTAAATGTTGAATGTCAGTCTAAGTTGGCTTGGTGTTATTGTTATGTTTGTATTAGAAGTAGAAAAATCATCAGGTTTACATGCAGCACAGTGAAACTCTCTACAGAGATAAGGGCATGGAAACAAGTACTAAAGGACAATCTAGAACAAGACATCCGCAGATACTAAAATGCAGTCTCATAAAACAAAATTATTATCCTTCAACATTAATGGATTAGCCTCGCCGATTAAATGCTCAAAGGCACTAACATGTATAAGAAGATCTAAATCGGATATAATATACTGTACTTACAGGAGACCCATTTAAATAATGCTGAACATGACAAGCTTGCCAAGATAAGTAGGGGGCAGGTTTTCTACTCCTCTAGTAAAGGAGGAAGACGTAGAGGAGTGGCCATAATCATACCCCCACATACTCCATTTAGGAAGGAGAAGACATGGGCTGACCCTGAGGGCAGACTGATTATAGTACAGGGCACACTTAATGATAAATTGGTCACCCTAGCTAATATCTATGCCCCACCGGGTATACCTGTCTCTCAGTTAAGATCCTTATTAGATAAGATAGTACAAAAAACAAAGGGAACTCTAATGATGGCTGGAGACCTCAATCTAACAGTGGACCCCTCCATGGACACCTCAGGTTTGAAAACACCTAAAGAGTCAGCCATACAAAAATTATTTTGCAGATTTATAGCCGAGGTAGGATGGTGTGATGTTTGGAGAAAACTACACCCCCAAACAAGAAACTATACTTTCTACTCATCAGCACACCGTACCTACTCACGTATTGACCACATATACACACAGGTGGAAAGTCTTGGAGACGTACAAGATGTACAGATGGGGGATATCACTATCTCTGATCATGCCCCTCTGGTGTCTACCTGGGACATGGGTCTGCAACAGAAAAATACTAGATGGAGATTGAACCCGTACTATCTACGTCAAAAACAATTTCGGGAGTTTGTTGCGGATAAACTCATAGAAATAATAACTGATAATCCTCTTGTGGACTCGTCCCCGGCGATACATTGGAATACGGTCAAAACTGTACTCCGAGGCCATATTATAAAACATACAGCAGAACTGAGTAAACAGCAGAAAGCACAAAGGGCTAAACTGGAGGAACTGTTACATTTCCTGCAAATGGCCCACAAACAGGGTAATACATCAGTATTACCTCAGTTACAACAAATCAAGTTGGAACTGGATCGTCTGGTTCAGACACAAACAGAAATTGCCCTCACATTCTTAAGACAGAGGTACTATGAAGTGGGACCCCAAGCCACTCGGCTCTTAGCCTACCAGATACGTAAACAATGAAAGGCACTGTTCACCATCCAAATGGGGGACAACCCCTAACTAAAATACAGGACATAGCTGATGCTTTTTCTGCATATTACTCAGCTCTATATACTCCTGAGTATATTCCGGTGGCTCAACAAATAACAAACTACCTGCAGTCCATCACATTGCCACAGCTCACTGAAGCTGATAGGGAGACTCTCACTATCCCGATCACCGTGGGCGAAATATTTAGTGCGATCTCTAATGCCAAATCTCTAAAGGCACTGGGACCAGACGGATATGGGTCTGAATTTTATAAAATAACTAAAACACAAATCTTGCCCATACTTCACCGCACATTTAATTCAGTACTGAAGGGAGACCTCCCACCCCCCTCCTGGTCATATGCAACCATCTTGGTAATACCAAAACTAGAAAAAAAACCACAATTGTGTGAGTCATAACGGCCCATTTCAGTGCTTAATCAGGACTACAAAATGTTTATGAGTATACTAGCACACCGTATAGACCGATTTCTCCTCCAACTAATACACAAAGATCAAACAGGCTTTATAAAATCCTGTTCCACTACAGATAACACAAAACAAACCTTACATCTAATCCATTAAATGTACACCTCCAAGATCCCTTCTGTCCTGATAAGCCTAGATGCTGAAAAGGCGTTTGATAGGGTGGCATGGCCATTCCTTTATGCAACACTAAAAAAATGTGGCTTCCCCCATCCCTTATTACAGTGCTTCAGAATATATACTCCGCTCCCCAAGCATATGTTAAAGTAGATGGGCATCACTCTAAATATTTCCCTCTATTTAGAGGAACCAGACAGGGATGTCCACTATCCCCTTTATTATTTGCAGTGTTTATAGAACCTCTTGCACAGAAAATTTGGGAATCACAGAAAATGGCAGGAGTAGTTATAGGGAACGTGGAACACCACATTGCATTATATGCGGACGATATCCTGTTACATCTCCAGCACCCGGAGACATCCCTCCCGGAAGTGAAACAAATTCTAGACAACTTTAGTCAGGTAGCAGGATACAGAGATTCTCACTTTTGCCTATACTCCCTTTTCCCATACTCAAAAAATCATCCCAGGTAGATGGAACTTAAAAAAATTAAAATATTTGGGCATCCAGTTAACCTGCACCCACATAAATAGCTATAAATATAATTACGTGCCATTTACGGCACAGCTACGGGCAGATCTAAATTCATGGGCAACCCTACCTTTAACCATAACAAGGAGAATTGACCTGGTGAGAATGGTAATCCTCCCAAGGGCATTATATTTATTTCAAAACATACCCATATATGTTCCCATAAACACATTCAAGGAGTGGGATCGTCTAATATCCAAATTCATATGGGCAAATCGTAGACCCCGTGTCCGTTTAAAAATCTTAACCCTCCCCCGACAAGAAGAAGGACTGGCACTCCCAGACCTGCCATTATATCAGCAGGCAGCAACACTGACACAAGTAATGGCTCGGCAAAATAAGATATCCAGCCTGCACTGGCTAGAGATAGAGAGAACTCTGATAGCGGATAAGGCCTACTTTCAAACCTTATACTGCCAAACATCAGGTCAGGTTGGGGGATACCCCTCGAACCCATGGCTTAAATTCCAAATTAAAAACTGGCAAACCATCAAGAAAAATCAACAGCTGACCCATTTTCAAACCCTTATATGCCCCATCTCTAATCTCCAAGACTTTCCACCAAACACTCTGGATGAAGGTTTCCAGAACTGGGAGAGATATGGTCTTAAATACATACCACAAGTATTTGTACCCAGGGAAGTATTTGGGCCTTCGCAGAAATCCAGAGGAAATACTCTGTGCCACACCGAGACTTCTTTCGCTACCTGCAACTCCGACACTATATAGACAACTTACCAAAAATACTATGGATACCTGAACAATATCCGTCCCTGATTCATGGCCAGATTCAGCTTAACAGTGCCATGAAACAAGACCATCTAGTCTCATTATACTATAGCATTTTGAACACACAAGGGGATTCCTGCACTGGAAATGTCCGTCAGCAGTGGAGTCAGGAGGCGGGCTACGAGGTCACACCTGAGGCCTGGCAGAGAGCTTGTGGCTATGCCGCAAAAGTAACAAGCTCACACCAGTGGCGTGAGTATGCCTGGAAGAACCTGATTAGGTTATTCAGGACTCCCCTAATCACTAGTCACTATACTCCCGTCAACTCAGCAAGTTGCTGGAGAGCCTGTGGTGAAGCCAGGGCACGTCATACCCATATTATGTGGGCCTGTCCACTCCTGAAGCCCTTTCTTACAACACTCCAAACTCAATTGCAGGAGATATTTGACCCACAACTCCAACTAACAATGGAGATGTTCCTTTTCTTCAATTTCCCTAAATCACTGAGAGGCCCGAACACAAAATACCTCCAACTTATTACAGCTGCAGAAAAGGCCATCACAAAAGTGTGGCTCACCACTGAGACCCCTACAGTACAAAGCTGGTGGGATATAACTAGACGGATCTACGATATGGAGAGAATAACACATAACTTGAATGAGAGTGAGGAGAGGTTTATCACAAGATGCACTCGGTGGCAACTTTATTATATGCTAAAAGATAATACTTTTGTTCCCTGAAAAACACAGTTATTCCCGAACCAAGGTAACTGTAACAAAACAAAGGGGTAGAAAACCCACATGGGGCAAATATCCATGCCCTTATGAAAGGAGAAGAAAGACAGAGTTAACCAGCTATTATAACTAGAGGAGGACCTAGGGGAATGAAAGGTCGAATGAAAGATGCCACCTACTAACAGATTGTACCCCGAAATGGGAGGAGCAAGCTACTTTAATTACATTTTCTGAGTAATTAAATAAATCGAAGATGCGAGAGGGACTAGCCTACTAGGCAGTAACCAAGATGTGTACTATAATGTTAAAGTCTTAAAGAGGGAGACATATCAGTGACAGAGGAGAGAGCGGAGACTAGTGGATAATTAATGCACTTCCAACTTATTAATTATACACATAAGCAATGAACTGGATGAAGTCCTAAAAGTAACTCTGTGCTATTTACTGTTATTCTACTGCATCAACAAGAAGACATGCAATGAATATAATTGACATGAGCCTGATGATATGTATGTATATATGTCTGAAACTTTAATAAAAAATGAGATTTATAAAAAAAAAAAAAAATACATAGTCTAGAGGCACAAATACATCATACACTGTCAAGGGTAGGAACACATAATACATAGTTTATGGGTAGGAACACATAATACATAGTTTATGGGTAGGAATACATAATACATAGTCCAGGGATTGGGGAGTAGGAATACATGGTATGCCATTGCTACGGTGACAGCTTTACCATGACCGACACTACAGCGACAACAGAGTTATTATCAAACTTTATATATTATTACTATATTGGTTATTTCAAAATGCACTACTAAGTTTGTTGAGTCTCTGTTTAAGCTAGGTGTTAAAAGAAGTTAGACACAATATTCTGCTGATTGTAAAGCCTAACTCTCTTGTATTTTTGTATAGGTATTTGTCACATGCTTATATGTTATTCTTCTGAGAAACTCTTATTCAATGATTATATTGCTTTGTACTGTTTTTAAATTATAAAACAATAAAAATTTTATTGACAAGAAAAAAAAAAAAACAGTGCCAGGTTGCTGTAGTATCAGCGCGGGACCCTAGCAATACTTCCTGGAGGTATTGCACCCCCTATCTGAAGCAACTCTGACTCGGAGTTGATGAATTTAGTAGTGGGGGGTGCGGGGGCAAGGCCCCCTGCATAAGTGGCACGGGTGTCAAAGCCTCCGAAGAGAAAACAGTCTGAAGTGACTCCCTTTATGCTGACCGCAAATGCAGTTGACATAAATAAGTCGCTGTAACATCGGTTGACAGTGAAATTGTCGACCGACTGTCGTAGATCTGAAATACATAATACATAGTCTGGAGGGAAGGAATACATAATACATAGTCCAGGGGTTTGGGGGTAGGAATACATAATACATAGTCTGGGGGGAAGGAATGCATAATACATAGTCTGGGGATTGGGGAGTAGGAATACATTCTACATAGTCTGTGGGGTAGGAATACATAATACACAGTCTAGTGGTTGGGGTAGGAATATATAATACATAGTCCGGGGGTAGGAATAGGAGGGTATGAAATCATAATATATAGTCTGGGGGAAGAATGCGCAATACATAGTCTCAGGCATGGGACCACATAATACATAGTCTGGGGGGAATGAATACATAATACATAGTCTAGGGGTAGGAATACATAATACATAGTCTGGGGATAGGACTACATAAGTCTGGGGTAGGAACACATAATACAGGGTTTTAAATAATTGATTAGCAGTTTTTTTCTTGGGATGATACTAACTGTACAGAAAGTATTTATATAGATTTTCGAGAAGTACTGTGTTTGTTAAACACAGTGAGACAAGAGCTATTAATTTTCACAAAGTTTTAGTACTTTTATGAGCAAAACGCTAATCAATTTTTAGAGTTAAATAAAACCCTGTAATACATAGTCTGGGTGGTAGGAATACATAATACATAGTCTGAGGGAAGGAATACATAATACATGATCTGAGGGAAGGAATACATAATGCATAGTCTGAGGGAAGAAATACATAATACATAGTTTGGGAGTAGGAATACATAATACATAGTTTGGGAGTGGGAATACATAATACATAATAAATAGTCTGGAGGAAGGAAGGAATACATAATATATAGTCTGGAGGTAGGAATACATAATACATAGTCTGGGGGGTAGGACCACATAATACATAGTCTGGGGGCAGAAATACATAATACATAGTCTGGGGGGAAGAATACAAAATACATAGTCTTGGGGGGTAGGGTCACATAATACATAGTCTGGGGGGAAAGAATACATAATATATAGTCTGGGGGTAGGAATACATAATACATAGTCTGGGGGAAGGAATACATAATACATAGTCTGGGAGTAGGAATACATAATATATAGTCTGTGAGATAGAAATACATAATACATAGTCTGGGGGAAGGAATACATAGTCTGGGGAAGGAATACATAATACATAGTCGGAGAGTAGGAATACATAATACATAGTCTGTGGGACAGGAATACATAATACATAGTCTGGGGATAGGAATACGTAATACATAGTCTGGGGGAAGGAATACATAAAACATTGTCTGGGGTAGGAACACATTATACATAGTCTGGGAGTAGGACCACATAATACATATTCTGGGGGAAGGAAGACATAATACATAGTCTGGGGGTAGGAGCACATAATACATAGTCTGGGATGGAAACACAATACATAGTTTGGGGGTAGGAATACATAATACATAGTCTAGGGATAGGAACACATAATACATATTCTGGGGGTAGGAAGACATAATACATAGTCTGGGGGTAGGAGCACATAATACATAGTCTGGGGATGGAAACACAATACATAGTCTGGGGGTAGGAATACATAATACATAGTCTGGGGGTAGGAACACATAATACATAGTCTGTGGGACAGGAATACATAATACATAGTCTGGGAGTGGTGGGGTGGGGGTAGGAATACATAACATAATCCAGGTGACGGAATACATAATATAGGGAATAATGTATGGACAACCATACACAACAAGGCTATGTTTCCATCGAGGGGTTGAGATGACAGCATATGAACCTCAAGAGTGAATATGATGTCATCTCAACTCTCAATCGAAGCTGCTGTTATTGAGTATAGTTATGATATTCTCTATATCTTAAGGGGAGGTAGGAATACATAATACATTGGCTTGGGGGGTGGGTAGGAATACATAATACATTGTCTTAGGGGTGGGTAGGAATACATAATACATTGTTTGGGGTGAGTGTGGGGTAGAATATTCATCAAATATTGTCTGGAGGTAGGAACACATAATACATATTCAGGGGAGGTGGGTAGGAATTCTTAATACTTAGTCTCGGGGGCAGGGGAAAGGAATAGATAATACATAGTCTGGGGGAGGGGGGTAGGCACACATGATGCATACTTGGGGGCAGGGATACATAGGCTGGGGGTAAGAATTCATAATCCATAGTCCGGGGATGGGATGTAGGAACACATAATTCATATTACAGATCATAGGAGCATCATGTGATGCTCCCGACCAATCACAGCACTTCTTTCGGTTACATGTGAGGTACTCTTTATTTCCATAAGAGTGTCTCACTCACTGTTCCTGCTTAATGGGCTTCTGGCCAGTGACACTCGAGCCAAGTAAAGGACCACAAAAAAGGTAACAAGGTGAGAGAGTCTAACATGTTTCAATATAAGAAAACTAGCAGGACAAGAGGACACAGCATGAGATTAGAGGGAAGCCGATTAAGGGGTAATGTGAGGAAGTTCTTTTTCACAGAAAGGGTGGTGGATACATGGAATGGCCTACCTCAGGAAGTGGTGGATATGAATACAGTGCAGGGCTTCAAACAGGCATGGGATAGGCATAAGGGAGCAATACAGATGAGTATGAATAGATAGGCCATTGACAGAGCAAAGGCCTATGGCATATGGCACATTCATAAGGTAGAAATAATGGGCAGACTAGATGGGCCTTGCAGTCCTTATCTGCTGCAACTTCTATGTTTCTATACTTTTTTAAACAAATCATGGCACAATATCAATACGTTTACAGGGAAGCTGGGGGGTGGGAGGGTTAGGACCCTGGATGAACAGTAGGTCCCAGGGTTAGATAGGGAACTTGGGCAGACTAGTGGAGCATTGGTCTTGTTCTGCCATCATTGTCTATGTTTCTGTGTTTCCATGTTCTTCCTGCTTAACAGGTTTCTGGCTAGTGTTGCCTGCGCCAAATAAGGGACCGCAAAAATGTTTTTTTTTTTAAAACAAATCGTGGCTCAATCTATAATAAGTTCATAGGGGTGCTACGAGGGCCTCTTATGGATGTGAGTATCGCCTGTGTCCTTAGGGCACCAGAACTGCTTACCTTCAGTTCAGTTTTCTTGCCCTAAAAATGTGTGAGGCGACACTCTTATATCAATAAGAGGCCCTCCTAGCACCCCTATAAACTTATAGTATGAGGATGGGTATAGTTCGAGGGGTGTAGGAATTCATAACAGAGTTGGCATAATATATGTAAGGGAGAAATTTTCTGGGTTATAGGTTTGCTCATTAACCCCCATTTTGCATGCTGTCATGACGATTCACCATATCTCCTCTTTACCTTCCAGAATGCACACTTTGTATGGAATAAGGTTCAGTTTGACGCACTTGATGTCAACTCCACCGACTACGTAATGGGTATGACTGGTTCTTATGGGATGTGTTCCCACTCTTTTTGTTCCCTCCCTTCCCCTCTCCCTCCCTCCTTCCACAACTGCACTGTACTGAGGATTGATACGCTTTTACGAGCGTATCCTGGGTGCAGGGATGGGCAACAATGTGTCCATCCAATCAGTAAATCAAGGTATTAATATATTCTAAAACAGAATAAATAGTTCATAACAAGAGCATGATACAGAAAGGTTTCCTTGTAATGTTAACATTGTCTAAGTTGTTTAAATAGCGTATGAAAAGGTGCGGCAAAAAAAGTTGATGAAGGGGTGGAGTACAGAACATATGAGGGCAAGCCAAAGGACCGGGGATGCACTTGTCAGAAAAAAGAAAACCGGACAAGGCTAGGATAAAAATATGGGAAATGGTGAAGCTCAAAGATAAGGAGACTCATTGGGGTTATTTGTATAGGTTTAGACAGCAGAACAAGGGACAGGTGCTTGCAGTGTCAGCATGTGGATTCGGAAGGGAAGCATTACTTTATGTGAAGGGTAGTGCATTTTTGGAAAAGTTTACCACAGGAGGCAGTAGAAGTATTTACTGTACCTTTTTTTTGGAAAAGTTTACCACAGGAGGCAGTAGAAATATTTACTATAGTTTTATTTTTGGAAACATTTACCACAGGAGGCAGAAGTATTTACTGCACAATTGATACCTTCAAGGGAAAATTGGATAATCAGTATCATATTACTGATAGAAAGATTCCTGAAAGTGGATTAGTCTGGTGGCAGTTCCAGCTGTGATGGTATCCCAGTACAATGTGATGGTCAGAAACTAAGCTGAAGGTAGGCCAGCTTGGTCGCGTGGAGGGCTGAAGCACTGGGTGTCTTGCCTCCCACCATGCTGGTAACCTGGGTACAGGAACAGATGCAGGTCACTCGGGGACTGGTCGTGGGATGGAGAATGGAGCATCTTACGTTCAGCTCTCCTCCCTTGGGGGGGAGGGGTACATGCATCCTGCTAGGAGGCTGCCACCTAGGGAAGAAGTCCCAGCTGCTGGACGCTTGGGGAGGAGGCAGAGCTCCCACAATGCATCATTGCATGTGCAGTGGGCCTGGGGAGAAAAAACGAGGAGACCCCTGACTGTATCAATAGGAAGGCCTGGTCCCCACAGACCCCACACAGGTGACTGGGCTGTCCAGATCCTGTGGTAGAGGATGGATGTAAAAATGGTAAGTCCCAGGGAAGTGTGGTGACGGACGGGGCTGAGGAAACCATTCTGGAAGGGGGCAGGTCGGCAGACAAAGGGTTGAAAGTACTAATTAAAAAAAATATTAAGGTGAAGAAAAACTTACATAAAAGACGTTTTCCATTCTACAGGAGCTGTTCTATAATGGCAGTAAGCCATACCTGGGCATATATTATCCTTGTTAACCACAAGTCTCATGCCTCACAACGCACCCGAGGCACGAGACTTGTGGTTAACAAGGATAATTTTAAAAGGAGTTTCATCTGCATGTGGAAAAACTGTAAAATTAAAGAGTTTATCATTTTTTTTATAGAAATAAGACTAGTTTTAGTCTTTCCATATGTAAATAATTGGTTAATTCTTTGTTCTTATCACACATTGATTATGGGGACTGTATTTATATATATATATATATATATATACACACATATATATATATATATGAAAGCAACTGATGCAATCCTGGGTGTGTGCTTGATCCATTGTATCACAGCGCCCTTAGGTTTGTCACCGGGCTTCTCTGGAGGACACACCACCGCAGCTGATATGCAGCCGTGGGGTGCCAATCCTTGTCCGTGGGGTGCCAATCCTTGTCCGTGGGGTGCCAATCCTTGTCTGCCCGAAGACAGACTCATTGGCTGTTTTTGTTTATAGATTTATTTTAAAAACATCATCTGCTTATGTGCTGGAACTTGTACATCCAAAATGCATTAGTATCTTTGCATTGAGATCAAATGACCAGACGCAATTTTTTCTACCTAAGCGTAAAACTAATTACGGTAATATTACTTTAGCATATACTGTCACACAAGCTTGAGTTTCTATTCAGAAAAAAACGTAATTTAACATCACTTGTATCCGATGCAAGTTTTAAAAATCATATTAGAGGTTTTTTAATACACAGATGTGATTGCTACGGATGAATAATTGAAACCTGTCTTGATGATAGCATGTCTTAATGACGATTCCATGTGTATCTGTATGTATTATATTTTGTATCATGTGTTTTGTTTTATATTTATGAGTACAATTGTAAATGAGAGTTTACTCCCTATTGCCTTCCAATAAATTTGATTTGATTTTTTAAAATTTTTTCAACTCTGTTTCTTCACCCCCCTCAGCGAACTCTCTCCGGCATCCTCTAACCTCCGGTCTCTACCTCTCACCCGAGACACTGCTCCTTCTCCCTCCCTCACTCCATCCCGACAGGTCCCCCAGATCTGAACCCTCTGGGGAGGGGCTGCCCTATCTGCCCAGGGTGCACTTTCTATAGTGTAGCGTGCCAGGCCGGGCGAGCAGGCCATGGAGAGGAGTGAGCCCAGTGTTGCAAGTGTGGTCCGGGGCACAGGTGCCTTCGCCTATCCCAGAGGGAGGGGAATTTCTACTTGATTCCTCCCAAGGAATGGAATGATTCCTGTGCATGGCTACCCTACTGGCGTCTGTCGCACTCTGCCCCTTGCATTGACCGGTGAACCTGCAGTACTCCCAATCTCCATTGGAGGCTGCCAGGACACCGGGCATCCCTGGATTCCACCCCAAGGAGAGGAGAGCAGTCCTCTGGATGCTCCATCCTCTCCCTGCCCTGCCGACCCTCCGGCTTTCTGAGTCCGTTTCCGAACCCAGGTTGCCAGGGTGGCGCAATGTGTGGTGTCCAGTGCCTTAACCCTCAGCTCCACTGGGCCATCAGTTTGATTTGATTTGACCCGAGGTATGATGCTATGTCAGCATAACACACCCTCTCACATCTTTTTGCTTCAAGCAGCACTGCATGTAAATGGTGACCACTTTGACCTGTACCTTTATTTTATTTCTGATTGGCTCTTCTTACAAGATAATCCTTTTTACATTATTTTGAGTCTGCTTTAGCACTTTTTTAACATTTGAAATAATAAAACAACCATTATTTTTACTGTGGTTACCCTGACGTTGTTGTCTGTGTTCTCAGCTGTTTTTGAACACCCTTCCTTTGACATCGTGTTTCTTGTTAACAAATATAGACTGCCTTGCAACAGGCCCAGCCCACTGAACTCATGGGACAGTGCGTGCTCAAAAAACATTTGAGAATATCGCTGAGAACACGGGAACAGCCAAATTAAAAAGGAACACTCCTTTTATTATTTCAAATGTAGAAAAAACGTTAAACTGATTCAAAACAGAGAAAACAATATCTTGCAAGATGGAGAAAATGGGTAATCTGAAACAGAATAAAAAGGTATACGCTGATGCTTTCTCTGTAACATATTATTTTTATTTTATTTACAACTTTTGACCAGGAAAGGCACACTAAGCTGTGATAGCTTGTTTCCAAATGCATCTTGGGGGTGGGCTACATGGACTGTTTTTTTTATTAAAGGGGGAATGCTGGCCAGGACAGTGGGGAAACTCCTCTACTTTTGTACGATAAGTACCGTAGGATCTTTTACTTCCACCTGGACAGTGGCCAGAAGGGACCTTGGTTTAATGTTTCATCTGAAGAACGACATCACAATTGTGCAGCACCCCCTTTGTACTGCACTACAGCGTCAGTTATGGGTATTACCCCCAAGTACCTGGTGTAGGGCTAGAACCCATGACCATATGATCTTCCGACTCCAGCAGAGATGAGAGTACTATCTGCAGAGCCACTGGCACTGCTAACATGCACTGTTGCTTTACACAATGAGGCTCTAGGACCTGATTGGTTTTCAAAGTTCTAATAGAATGGACACAGAAGTTAGCAATGCCTTTTTAACTAATATTCAATGAATGAATTAGGTCAGGGTGTGAGTATCTGTTTACTGGAGGAAACCCCATGCAGTCTTGTAGTTCACAAATGTTCTGTATCATAACCAAGAGGATAGACCAGCAAACCTAACAGTGGTACAAGCAACATTGCTGGAAACAGTTATCAGAGGCAGGGTTGCTGATCTTCTAAGGAAACACAAATTCAATTTCATGACCCAGTGTGGATTCAGTAAACAGAAACTATGCTGAACAAATTTATTGGGGTTTGTGCAATTTTCCCAACCACACATACATGCTAACGCCTCAATGCGAGTGCACGGCATCATGAGTATGCAAATCATTGTGCAAGGCATCGTAGATATGCAAAAATTTGCACAAGGCATCATGGGTATGCAAATATTTGTGCAAAGCATCATGGGTATTGGAATCTTTGTGCAAGGCATCATTGGATGCAAGTCTTTGTGCAAGGCATCATGGGTATGCAAGTCTTTGTGCAAGGCATCATGGGTATGGAAATGTTTGTGCAGTGTACTAAACAAATTCTGTTTCATTTTGGAAGTGACCAAAAGCACGATGAATGGAATCTTATAGATTTTTTTATTTTTTTATTTAGTTGTTTAACCAGGTATAGCACACTAAGCTGAAAGCTTTTTCACAGGAGCGACCTGGGAGCACAAGAGATACTGGGGAGATACTTATAGACACTGCATATCTGGACTGTAGTACTGCGTTTGATCCTACGCTAAGTCATAGAATAAAAGGACAGACAATGCGCTACCAATAGATGATAACCACTGGACTAGTAAAAGACTGAGGGGAGATGGTAGCCATTCTGAATAGCCTCCAATAATGAGAGGGGTACCACAACGATCAGTGTTGCGGCCCACTCTTCTTAAAATAACAATGTGACCTAGAGGTGGGGGGAGTTGCTGTTTTTTTGAAATTTGCAGATGAAACCAAATTGGGAAGGTAATTGTGTTGTTGTGATTGGATCCTACATGGTCAGATGCCATCAGCATTTTGGCCAGATTATAGATGGCCCCGGATGGCATAGACATCCGTCCAAGTACCTGACCTCCTAGGATCCACAGTAAACATCCAAGGTATCTGTGGATCTGATCCATATCCAATGTATCTGACCATCAGATTCAGGTATCTGATCATCGTAGCCAACTATCCAAGGTTGGAGCTGATAAATCTGACCTCAGATACCTGGATCCGAGCTCAGATCCCCCACCTATCCGACTATGGACCCCAATCCAACTTCGGTCAGACTATAGTCAGGTTTGGAGGTGGATACCAGCTCTGTCTGCTGGAAGGTAGACAGACCCCCAAACTCACAATCTGTGTACTGCTGCAGGTAATACTTTCACAGATGCTTCACAGTGACCAAAACAAACTAGGAAATGGGCACGTAAAGGGCAAATCAGTTTTAATGTTAAAAAATGTAAGATTGTGCATACTGGTAAGGATAAATAAATAAAACTAGTATTCTAATATCTTACTTGTCTGGTCTAGTTTAGTATTTATTATTGGTTCTAGTCTATTCAGTTCTTTAATTTCATGTATTGATTTGAACTCTGGTGACCAGGAAAGGCACACTGAGCCAAAGCTCGTATCCAGGTGTGTCCTGAGGGTGATGGGTGGGGGAGGTTACATGAGAAGTAACAAAAAGTGTTACAAGGTGCAGTAGTAGCAAGATGAAGTACAGATAACTGAAGTGCAACTATCCAAAACAGCAGTGTTGGAATAATACAATATTTTACATACAGTACTCAGTAAGAACAATAAGTTAAAATTAAACATAGCCAGCTCTGTGGTGCCAAGCGATAGGGGTTCACTTGGCATGCTGGCAACCCAGATTCAAGCCCTGAGCCCGGGTACCAGGAGTGGAGGCCGGCAGGGAGGGAGTAAAGAGCATCCACTGGACGCTTTCCTCCTGGGGGGGACAGACCTGTGACTCCTGGTGGTGGATTGGAGATGTACTTGATGGTGTGTGGCCTCGACCCACCACCATACATCTCTACCCCAAGGTGTTCCTCATAGGTCAAGTTGGGAGGTGTGTGGGTCAAAAATGTGAACAGGCCACCTGGCTGCCCAGATGACGGCAGCTCGCATCTCCACTGCAGCGAAGCTCAGGATAGCTCCGAGCTGTACCACCACCTCTCCCTGGTGAGGATGTCAGAGTGTGCCTTCGGGTGCACTAGTCTCCACTCCCAGCCGTGACCACGGGAGAGGGGCCCCCAATGAAGGGATATGTCAGGTCAGTTGGGGAGTGATGAGGGACAGTGAATGGCACCTGGAGGGAGCAACAGTGCAGTGGCAAGATGGATTGGTTGCCTGAAGGAGAGGGTGACCAGGAGGGAGCAGGAGGATGTAAAAAAGCATAATACAAAAAAAAACCCATTAAACATAAGGTGTAGTCCTATTAAAACTCAGTCATGCATGCCAAAGGGCCTAAAAACTGATACAGAAGGATGCATCCAGGTAACCCTGAAAGAACAGCTCAGAGGAGAGGCTAGGGGCAACAGCAGGAAAGAGATGCACAAGGACAAGGTGACAAACTTTGAAAATAGAGGGGGATGGCTCAGGGGTAATGTGGGGAAGTATTTTTTCACAGAAAGGGTGGTGGATGCATGGAACAGCCTTCCTGAGGAGGTTGTGGGATCAAAAACAGTGGGGGAATTCAGGAATGCATGGGACCAACATAATGCAATTATAGTGCGGGGGGGGGAGGAAGTAGGCTGTTGGTTAACTAGGATCTGCGGCTTATCCAATAGGTAGGGAAATGGGCAGACTAGGTGGGCCAAGCGGTCCTTATCTACTGTTAAAGTCTATGTTTCTATGAGATATGACATTTATTAGGAGAGATCTGAGATATAGATAGGAGGAGAGACAAAGCAAAGCTGGTATTCTGGAGCTGAATGGAGAAAGCGGACTTCCTGGTGGCAGTCTGGCAGTTTGGAACAGAAAACTTATGAGTTAGAAAAGCTGAGGGAATGGTTAGAAAGAGGGAGAGGGGAAAAGAGACAGTTAGGGAAAGTAGAGGGGGAGGAAAGAGAACCAGAAATTGGAAAGAAAGGCAGGGTGCAATAGACTCCAGAGTCAAAAGCAGTGAAAGAGACGTAGTGATACAGGAGACAGTGATGCGTAAGATGGGGCCGTTACAGGCAAAGCGGCAGAAGGAATGTAAGAGAGGGTCCAGCCTGGCAAGAGTGGATAGTATAATCTAGATTGTTCTAAACAAGTCTCTTCTGTTCTGGTCTAGTTCTCAGTGATTAGGTGGCTAGTATTTCAGCACCTTTAGCACGAGTATTGTTTTAATACCCATGGTTGGGGAAGTAGGTCCTCACTTCACTTTGATCATAAATAATGCATAGTAGGTGACTAATCTTGTGATGGTAATGTTCTCTCCTAGGCTTGTTCGAACCCGTGGATCTGAAATTTGAACTGGAACGTAATGTAACATCGGACCCATCCATCGTTGAAATGACAGAGAAAGCCATCAGAATCCTTAGCAAGAACCCCAAGGGCTTTTACCTCTTTGTTGAAGATAAGTAGCTTTGCCTTGTGTCAGGGTTTGGGTATAATTCAATGCCTTAGGTTACCTCCAAAAGTGGAGCTAGTCACATGACATCAACAACGTGTCACTCAACGTTACACAAATGACGTTTTAGTAAAGATACAAGACTGATATTCCCAGCAAAATTACAGGCTCTGCAGGGATGTGGGTCTGTGTTACTCTGAGTGAAATCCAATGTTTATTTTTTTCTGGGATGGGCATTTAGGAAACGAAAGATGATTAAGGAATACTGCAAGTTGCACCCTGTCGTGAAACTGGGCAACTTGAGAACACTGGTGTAAGCATTAGTCACCTCACAGACGTTTAGCTGTACATACACAATGTCGCCAATAAAGAACATTAAAATGTCACCTCCATCCAGCATACTTGCATGCCGAATGTATAGATTCCGAATTACCCTTCACCCCATTGTATACATAGCCATTTGTTGCCCTGTCCCTTTTATACCCGATGCTCTGCATTGCAGCAGCACCAAAGTACAGCACTGCTTAGTTTTGTGAACATTATATTTGTTCAAACAGAGGTCAAAAATCACATAACAGCAGTAGGGGTGCGGGGTCTATGGGTGGGAGCATGCAAAATTGACAGTTATTTAGTTTTTCAGTGGAGGCCAAAAACGGCCATGTGTCCACATTTAAAGTCCTTCCAGGATAGGTTCTAATTTTGGAAGTCAGTATTCTAAGAAAGATTACATTTTACATGATCGTAATGTTACAGGACTGGTAAAATACCCTTTCCTTCAGAAACAAAACATTCTTGACTTCCATGCCTGCAAATCTGGCAGTCACCTTAATTTCATTTCTTTTTCTTCTTGGGAGTCAAATACTTCTATCCACTTTAATTTGAAATATTTTAACAGATTTGGGGGGTGTCAAATACTTCTATTCCCTTTCATTTGCAAGATAACAATACATTTTGGGAGACAAAGACCAGCATACCCTTTCATTTTCAAGATTTATCCAACATTTTGGGGGTCCATTCATTCTACCTCTTTTAATCTGGAAAATCTGACCATTGTGTGGATGTCAAAGACTTCCAAAGTGGAGTAAACTGAATCCCTGGACATCACGTAGTTTCCAAGGAGGCCCTGTGGTGGTATTAGGGAGCACTGTAACATGATCGTTCATTCTATATAGATTACATACATACCATATATACTCAGCATGCATGCCACAACGGTTCTAGCACCCATGTAAAGCACATTCACACAGTTCCATAAGTTAAACAATAACACATGGCCACTGGTTAGGCTATTGTGAGTTATTCACCCTCCTGGGGGTGATGAAAAGCATGAGGCCAAACTAAGTACTTTTACCCCAGAAGGGTGATTAATGGAGGTATTTTAACCCTTGGCATGTCTTACTGCTATCCAAACAAACAAAAAGAAAAGAACTGTGCAGTGATGCCACTAGGTGGTGTCCTACTCGAGGGTTACCAGAGGTTACTGTAACTCTTTATTTATTCTTTGGTAACTGAGTAAGGCTCATCAGGCACAAGGTAACTTTTAGGGGCACCCAGGGAGCACTGGTGAGGTTAACCGACTTGCTCAGGGTCACGCTGAATGCAAGTGGAGGTTGTGGGACTCAAACTTAGGTCTGCTGGGTGTACAAAACTCATTCAGACAGCCCATCTGATTGCAGGACTGTTGTTAACTGGTTTCTTTAATGTGTATTTTTTTTGAAGGGTGATGGGAACACACATATATACCTTGATATAGTTTGTTAAAGGGAACATGAAAGAAAAATGGGATAAAGCGACTTAGCGGTATATGTCAGTATATATATTTAGGACCAGTATGTGTCATCACCATGGCATTTCCTGTTTGTCATGTATAAAAACTTACAAATTGCAGTTTATCTTGTAATTCCAAAGATGGCCGTTTATGTAGTCTTGTGAACCGACTTCCTATTTGCAGCATAAAGGAAGTGCAGTTTGACTCTGTGATGGTGTAAGTCCGCAGGCTGGTGTGCAGCTGGTGGTGTCCTCCATGCCCCACACACACACACATCGTGGTTAAATTGGACATGCTTTGGTGGGGGAACTTTCACCTCTAGATTTGAAGGTGTGGAGTTACTGTCATGCCCCAGGTGGTGGCAGTGTTGTATAATAATCAATGAATACAGAGGACAGAGGTCCAGGAACGCTCGTGCAATGTTACAAGGGGTGGGAACTGAGTGTCTGTTAAATTGTTCAGAACGCATTATGCTGCTCAGACACCTTCATTCATCAGCTGTTGCTGACAAGCTAATTATGGCCCGATAAATTACCATCACCTAGTTGTCAAGAAGGTCCTAGCGTGGCATTTAAACAGCAGCAGTGGGAGCCACAAATTTACATAAACTACTTACCTTACCATATCCCAGAAGCATTCTGGAAACAGACGGACAAAATTCTCATGTCCTTCATATGGAAAAAGGGCAGAAACAGGACTAGCAAAAACTGCTGTTTTTGCCACATGATAGAGGGGGTTTGGCAATGCCTGATCCAGGTTCTACTACCTTGCAGTGCAACTGGCCCCAGCCCTGACCTGGGTTAAGCCGAGTGGTGATGCTGGCTAGAGAGAGAGATGGAAGCATACCAACTCTGAACTGTCTCCTTCACTCTCCTCCATGTTACCCTCAACCCATGGTTATGGAAAGACGTGGCTAATCTGTGGATATGACAGACACTTAAAACTTTAGTAAAAGCAAGACAACTCACTCAGACACCAAATGAGGTAGACCCCCTTACCTCCACAATAGGAGATCCAGATTTCCAGCCACTGCGCACTGATCCGGGCTTCTCTAGATGGACTAGGCTACCCTTATCCGGGTACCAGTTAAGCAATAAACCATGACAGGGTGTTGGTGATGCTGGGTTTACCCACGCCTGGCGTGGTTCAGTCGTATAATCACTGATACACAACAGAGCCCACCAGCTGTTCAGGGAACTACAAGAAAATACAGACTTCCCCAAAATGATTTCCACAGATACCTACAGATAAGGCATTACCTATTCTCTAGCAATCTAATTTCCAAAATTAACAGGAACCTGATGACCCCTGGAGAATTATCTGTACTGGGCTGTCATGTTAATGGGTTAAAGCGGGACAGTATTCGGAGCATATAGAACCCTGCCAGGAGGAGAACATACCGAGCTCAGTAGCCACAAGGTGAAATGGGAACTGGGTGCCAGGCTTTCCCTCCTGGAAGAGAAGTGGGAAAAAACGTGTGTGTGTGTGGGGGGGCTGACAACTTCACTAGACTGGAGGGAATTATTGTTGTACTTCATGTTTATTAGTTTTCATGTTAATGAACAATTAACAGGTACATATCTCATATAGGATTACAGGTGTAGCATACATTAGGTAAAGTCTATAATGCAGTAAAATGTTAACCCTGTAATCATTTACAGGAGGAATAGGGAGTTCCAAAATTAGTTCAAAGAACTCAGTCCTCAAATGTCCAAAAAATTGCCAGCCTCATCATTGGTTAAGGTGCATCCTGTAGGGAGTATAACAAAATTAGGTAGTATACAACAAAAGACTGCTATTTAACCTGTTGCTAGGGAAGTAAACAACAGAATCATAGACTCCACTGGAGCCTCTCCATACTTAAACAGTATAAAGCCCCAAACACAGTTTGATGTTAAGCACAGCACTTTTCCTTTAAGTACTTCTTTAAATCAGTTGCAACATTTAGGCTTAAGTATAAACCTTCGAAAAAGAATTATACGAAAGGGTCACTGCCCTATAGACGTCACATTTAGTAATAGTAAAACTAGCTGAAGACGTCACTGTAGCCTCTATGTAAGGGTACCAACATGGTGATTCTACCTGTGCTCCCACTGTAGGAGCTCAGACATTGGATAGACAGTACACGGTACTCTTTTCCAGAAATAGCTATTAAGAAGTTAAATGAATCCCATCACCTCTCAATAGGCCCAGCTCAACTTTGTTTTGAATTCCCAATGTTTTTTTTTTCCAAAAACACTTCAATGAAACTTTTAAAAACATATTAAACATTGTGTCTGGTGTCTGTTGCTGATTTAAGTAAGGTAGGTAGGTATGTAGGTAAAATTGTATTTATACAGTGAATCTGCCATTAGGGATCCTAAAATCCCTATTTACAAGGCATACCTGTTTGTATAAAGGGGGAATTGTTTAACCAGGAGAGGCACACTAAGCCGAAGCTTGTTTACAGATGTGACCTGGGAGCACAAGGAAGTTAAGTGGCTTGCTCAGGGTCACACAGTATGCAAATGGGGGCTGTGGGATTCAAACCCAGGTCTCCAGGTTTGCAGCTCCGAGCCTTAAACCACTGCGCTATACTGCCTCCAAGATAAAGTACAAATAGTTCCAAATAACACACAATACATATTCAATACATTTACTGTAAATGTAACAATAACATTATATAAAACAAAACACCTTCTTAGAAAACACAAATAGCTTAACTATATTAACTAATCACCTACTGCATTGGCAACGAAAACTCAATTCCTGATCCACTGCAGATTTTAAAATAGCATCAGAGATTTCTGGTTCATGGAGCTTTACCACAGCCGGTCCTTATATAGGCCCCAATTCAGTCCTCAGTGTCCAAGCCCAAGCTTTGCTGCTCCGGTGTATCTTTGCGGCCTATGAACTCGGCCTCCACCTTCCTGACCCAGCAGCCAGCATCCTGAGGGTTGTTGAAGTTCCAGGTCTTCCCTCCGTAGACGATTCATAAGCGAGCCGGTAACAAAAAAGAGTGTATAACACCCAGAGTTCTGAGGCGATGTCTAACTGCATCAAAACTTTTTCTCCTGGCTCTTGTTTGGAAGGATAGAGCTGGATATAATTTTATATCTGAGCCATTGATGTCCAAAGGATAGGTTGCTCTGGCAGCCACAGTCAGCAGATCACGCACCTCAGGCCTAGGTGTATGCAGGAGGATGGTGCGTGGCTGAGCAGGGCCCGCCGGTTTTACTCTGAGGTTAACTCGGTATGCCTTCTTAGGCGAGGACCATCTGAAACCTGCAGGTATGCTTAAGTTTTTCTGAAACCTCTCTGTGAGAAATTGTAGCAGCCCTGCACCTTCTGTGCCCTCTGGGACTCCAACTATTCGCACGTTTCCAGAACGAAGTTCATTTTCCACCACCTCAATTCGACTTCTCAGCAGTGTGTTTTCTCGAGTGAGAGTAGCTACTGTAGCCAAGGTAGATACAGTCCGTTTTTCAGACTCGGCTATTGATCCCGTTAGGGTTTGAATGGCAGCATTGTGGCACTCTAGTTTCTTTTGATTTTGCTGTCCATAGCTTTCATTGATTCCAGCATTGCCTGCCATGGGGGTTCCGATGAGGCCGTTACACCCACATCTCCACTGCATACCGCTCCTGTGGCCTTACTCATATTCGACTGCTGAGAATCTTTCGATGGTCCATGATGCTGTGTTTTTTGATGAACCATCATAAATCTGATATCGTTGGCTTCCAGAAACCCTCAGGAAACAGTTCTGTGTATAGTTTACAACTTAATTAACAAAATCTTGCTGTTTTTGTTGTTTTTAGATAGCGTAGGGAGGAGCTCTGCTGAAGTGCTTCCTACCAGGAAGATGGCTCTCTGGTGCCCCCCAACTGGAGAGAATTTAAGTGGAAGTGTATGTCCCGATTCTTCCAAACACTTGCGATCACTAGGCATTTCCAGGCAGGCAATTCCGATTGGTGCTGGAGAGAGTATGGACAGATGGGATCACACTACCACATTTGTTTAGACTTGTCCTGTCATTAGGGCTTTTTGGTCTAAAATACAGATGGAACTAAATAAGATTTGGGTTGTTCGATTTTCTCTGGAGTTTAAAAACCTCATCCTGGGGATAAGGGTGACAGACGTAGGAGGCCCTAGACAATAACATAGAAACATAGACTTTGATGGCAGAGAAGGACCGCTTGATCCACCTACTCTGCCCATTTCCCTACCTATTGGATAAACTGTAGATCCTAGTTAACCAACAGCCTATTTCTTCCTACCCCCCACAAGAATTGCCTTATGTCTGTCCCATGCATTTTTGAATTCCCCCACTGTTTTTGACCCCATGACCTCCTCAGGAAGGCCGTTCCATGCATCCACCACCCTCTCTGTGAAAAAATACTTCCTCACATTGCCCCTGAGCCATCCCCCCGCTATCTTCAAATTGTGTCCTCTTGTTTTTACGCATCTCTTTTTCTGAAAGATGCTACCCACTTGGACTTTGTTGATTCCCTTGAGGTACTTAAAGGTTTCTATCATGTCCCCCCCGTTCCTCCAGGGTATACATATTAAGCTCCTTTAGTCGCTCTTCGTATGGCTTCCGGTGCAGACCCTGCACCATTTTAGTTGCCCTCCTCTGGACTGCCTCCATCCTGTCTATGTCTCTGTGGAGAGGGGGTCTCCAGAACTGCATGCAGTACTCCAGATGAGGTCGCACCAACTGTCTGTACAGAGGGATAACAACTTCCTGTTTTCTACTGGTGATGCCTCTCCTTGTACATCCCAGTATCCCCCCAGCCATCCCTACTGCCTTCTCACATTGCTTGCTAACCTTTAGGTCATCTGATATGACTACCCCCAGGTCCCTTTCCATAAGGACTCCTACAAATCCTCTGCCTAGCAGTCCAGAAACAGATCATGGCCAACTGCCTGCAAGCGATCCCCGTTTGAGTCCTGGGTCTCTGGGGTGGATAGTATAAGAATGATGGAAGAACTGACTGCTAAATTAAGAGTCACAGTAGAGAAGCATGCTGAATTGTGGGCAAGATGGGATGCTTGAATTGATCCCATCCTTGAGGTTGGTGAGGGTTGGTAAGGGAGCTTAAGTTTAAAACTTAGGCCCTAGGTCCCGGACAAAGGAATCAACTACATAGATAATTAACATTAACCCACCCTCCATTCCTAAATTTAAATTTGGTACACACAGAAAATTTTATTTATAAGTAGCAGTGCCCTGTTAATTTAAGTCACAGTTGGTAAGGAAAGTGTTCTGCTCGTTGATTGGTTTACTAATACACTTCACAGGGAAGTCAATTGACATGGAAGAACATTTTCATAAACAGTATTACAAATAACAAGTTTGCCCAGAGGGTTGGCTTTGACTCAAATGCATAGTAATCATGTGGGCCGATTGTAGAAAGGTTTAAGCATGGCACAAAGTGACTTCCACCAACAGGAATGATGCAAGTAGCACTTTGCACCAGGAGTTGTGACATGCAGGATTCTGGAAAGCAGCCTGCGACATGTCACAGGCTGCTTGCGCCAAACTGGACTTGCACCATGGTTGCGTCATAAACCCCGGTGCGACATGACACAAGGGGGTTTATGGCAGCAGTTGCATCCTATTCTGTAAGGGTGGCTGCCACATCCCCTAATTTGGGATTCTAAAACAACCCCCAGAGGACATCCATCAAAGTATATGTACACCAGCCATTAGTTTTGTGTCCACGGGGGGTTGTGCCATTAGCTGGTGTAAGTGTACTTTGTGTCCACGGGGGGTTGTGCCATTAGCTGGTGTAAGTGTACTTTGTGTCCACCGGGGGTTGTGCCATTAGCTGGTGTAAGTGTACTTTGTGTCCACGGGGGTTGTGCCATTAGCTGGTGTAAGTGTACTTTGTGTCCACCGGGAGTTGTGCCATTAGCTGGTTTAAGTGTACTTTGTGTCCACGGGGGGTTGTGCCATTAGCTGGTGTAGTGTACTTTGTGTCCACAGAGAGGTTGTACCCATTAGGCTGGTGTAAGTGTACTTTGTGTCCACCGGGGTTGTGCCATTAGCTGGTGTAAGTGTACTTTGTGTCCACCAGGGGTTGTGCCATTAGCTGGTGTAAGTGTACTTTGTGTCCACCGGGGGTTGTGCCATTAGCTGGTGTAAGTGTACTTTGTGTCCACCGTGGGTTGTGCCATTGTGCCCCCAATGGATCCCCCACAGGTGAAGCAGCACCCCCCCCAGTCTCAATCCCCAGTTTGAATAAATGGTAAGCCCCACAGGGCTATGGTTCCCCCAAGTCCTGCTCCCCAGTTTGACTTAATGATAAAGCCCTGCAGGCCTATTGCCCCCCCAAGTCTCGATCCTCAGTTTGAATAAACTGTAAAGTCCCACAGGGCTATTGGACCCCTCAATCCCCCATCCTTGGATCCTGATAATTGGTCCTGAAGACTAATAAAATGAAAACAGTCCCATATCCCTGTTAATACTGGTAGACTAGTGGCCCCTCTACCCAGCAGTGCCAGAACCGTGCATGGTAAAACAGTACTAGGTGCTCAGCCCTGTTAGTACTGGTAGTCTAGTGACCCCTCTACCCAGCAGTGCCAGAACCGTGCATGGTAAAACAGTACTAGGTGGTCAGCCCTGTTAGTACTGGTAGTCTAGTGACCCCTACCACAGCAGTGCCAGAACGCGCATGGTAAAACAGTACTAGGTGGTCAGCCCTGTACTGGTAGTCTAGTGGCCCTCTACCCAGCAGTGCCAGAACCGTGCATGGTAAAACAGTACTAGGTGCTCAGCCCTGTTAGTACTGGTAGTCTAGTGGCCCCTCTACCCAACAGTGCCAGAACCGTGCATGGTAAAACAGTACTAGGTGCTCAGCCCTGTTAGTACTGGTAGTCTAGTGGCCCCTCTACCCAGCAGTGCCAGAACCGTGCATGGTAAAACAGTACTAGGTGCTCAGCCCTGTTAGTACTGGTAGTCTAGTGGCCCCTCTACCCAGCAGTGCCAGAACCGTGCATGGTAAAACAGTGCTAGGTGCTCAGGGTAGAAAAAATAAAACTGCAACCCCCACAGGGCATAACTGTAGCAGGGGATACTAAAGAGGATATCAGGATAGGGGCAATAAATGTAGGGGATGGGGGGCCACTAAGGTCTGGGATCAGGGACAGTTACAGGAGGCAGTTGTAAAGTTATGAAGAAGAGACTTACAGGTGATAGGGAGCAGTTTTTTTACACCTGTAGAGGCCCTCCCGTTTTCCTTGTACTGTCTACCCAATATTCTAATATGTTTTGACATTTTTGTTAAATAATAATCTTTTTTTTCCCGTTGTAACTACTCTGAATCCCTTTCTCTGCAGCAATTGCTGTTCTCGCTTTCCATGCTGCTTGAACATTCTGTGACATTAGTAACACCATGCGAGGCCATTCAGAAGAATAGCGGAGAGTGGTGTAACTGATGTCATGGAGTGTCTTAGAGATCTGAAAAGAAAGTGCAGCAGCTGCTGAGGTGAGTGGAATTCATAGCTTCAAGGGCACCCAAAAATTAGATTATTTTGTTCTTTTTTTTTTTTTCCGATAGAGCTTTTTGCTCCCTGTTGCCACCCCCTGACTGCTTCGGCAACGGGGAGACATAGCATTTTCTGGTGTTTTCTCCCCTATTCCCGGGGCCCCAGAACAGGGTGGTACATCCCCATGGAGGTAAGCATGCACCCGCTGGCTTGGCACTACCACCCAGCCTCCAGTCGGTGGCAGCCAAGAGCCCAGGAGACTCCAGATCCCTCCCCGGGAGAGGAGAGCTGCCTGTCGGCAGCTCAATCCAGCTCTGTGTCCTCCCCCTCCAGCTGACCCACGGCAACCTGAGCTCGCTCCCAAACCCGGGTCATTGGCATGGCGCGAGGTGTGGTTTCCATCGCCTCAACCCTTGGTGTCACTGTGCCAGCTTACATTATTTATTTCTTAAAAACTTGTCAAAGCTTATCAGAATACATAACTGACATGGAAAGGAAACAGGGAGCGCAGTTAATGATGTAAAAATAATTTTCTATCATCTTTAAGGGAGAAGAGGCAGAGTGGGTGGACAGGGGAAGACAGTGCGAGAGTTTAGGTAAATAAAATGAGAAAGCAGCTGGCCAGCAGTAGGTTTTCTTTGGGGGGGAAGAAATGGAATGAGAAACACTGTTATGGAGTGGGTAGGAGGTAAGGGGTAGGAGAGGAGAGAAGTAAGGTAAGGAGGGAACCAAACCAGAATTTGGATATGAAGGTGATACAGCGGGTGAGGCACCTGGCATCAAAGGAGGGGAGAGAGGGGGCGCCAGAGAGCTGGCTTCGGAGCAGGACGTGCCCTCAACAGCTCCGAGAAGTTTCAGCTCCTTTTGCCACTAAAACTCTAACTAAAGGCTCTAAATTGAAGCGAGAGAGAATCTATCAAAGTCCCCTCGATCTCAGCTTGCATCGATACCAAATTAAGCTATAGGCGGCACTAAAACAACCAGCCCTCTACTTCTGGAGTACAGCGGCCTGTGGAACGTGTGAGCGCCGAAGCAGGGAATGGAGTCATTAGATCGCCCTGCTATTTCGGCTGCTAAAGAACCACCTTGGCAGACTATCCTGGACTCTGTGAGGGCAATGGACAATAAAATAGAAAAAATGCTGCAGAAGTTGGAGACTCAGGATGCAGCGATCAAAGAACTAACCTCATCAGTTGCACAAGCGGACAAGAGATCCCTGTCGGCGCAAGCCACCGCGACACAGCTAGTAAAGGAGAATCAGCAATTGAGGGGCAGGGTAGAAGCGCTGGAAAACGCCATGCGGGCAGGAAACGTGCGCATAGTAGGCCTTCCTGAGGGATCTGAGGGGGCTGATCTACTTTCATATCTGAAATCCTGGCTAGCCGAGAATCTGCAAATTCCTGAGCAATTTGAGTGGATAGACCTACGGCAAGCATTTCGCATTAAGCCTAGAATCCGACCTACGGACCCCAATTTGCCACGCACTATAATCTTAAAAACTTCTGGACCTGAGGTTCGAGATGTATTGATCGGAGCAGCGCGGGCAGCCTACCCGTTATATGTCCATGATCGAGATGTGAAATTGTTTCCTGATCTGTCCTTTCAGACCCGTGCTCGGCGTAAACAGTTTGATGGAGTTCGACAGAGACTTCGACGCTTGGGTATAATTCACTCCTTCATGTTGCCGGCGCGACTCCGAGTTACTTACGGTGGGAAGATGTGGCAATTCAGCGACCCTCAAGATGCAAGCCGGTGGGACGAGAAGACGGAGAAGGAATTTCAGGTTCAGCCACCAAAGAATGCAGATCCAACAGGCTCTGACTCTGAAGAGGATTGAGTGACTTTGATTTATCCTTTTTCTCTGCACGAATACTATTTGACTATTTGCCTATTAATGGAAGTACAGGACCTGGGATTTTGAATGGGTTTTATAATGTGTTAGAAATCAGCCTGGGACAAGGGTAGAGGAGACTTAAAGATATTTTCTTTCTTTCACTTCGTATAAGTGTTACCCTACTACTCATGGAGACATATTAACTTAAGATAAACTGGCTCACTATTCTAATTTTATATGTTAGAATTTTGCCCAGACTTAATAAAAGTTACTTCCATTATGCTTCCTTTTTAGGAAAGTGTGGCAGGGGCTGATACGGTTGGAATTAGGGGGTACCTAGTTAATGGTGATAACTCACTGGATTATTAAGGTTTATGGCACTTTCACAAAGTGCAGGTTTAATATCTAGCTTTGCTCCCTTTAAAGACTTGAACCTTAGCCATGAAGCGGCTGGCATTATCTAAGGACTTTAATGGACTTAAAGCATATGTGTGCTTATTAATTTGTTTTATTCCCCCCCCCCACTGTACCAGAAGCAAGAGATATCTTCTGTTATATGAAGTGTTTTCCTATATAACTTTGTTCCTCTTGCATGAGGCTATCGTGTATATCTGTTTTTATTTTACATAAAAGCAATAAACAGAAAATTAAAAAAAAAAAAAAAAAAAAGGGGAGAGAGGAGGAGTAGAGAGAGCAGTGGTGGGTATGAGGTGTACAGCTCAAAGCAAAATGGCAGAAAGAGCGGGTCCAGTCTAGAAAGAGTGGATTTGGGAGTGGTGCTGTAGACTATGTCGCCATAGTTAGAGATGGGGAGGATCATCTTCAATTTAATCTCATGGTGGGCAGGAAGCAGCATACTTGCCTTATTCATGTTGAGCATGCCAACTTTTTTTTTTTTTTAAGTTATGAGTTACAGGATCAGTTCCATGAGAACAAGTCTCATTTACAGAACATCCCACGTCGATAACATAACAAGCATGACAAAGTTAATAAGCATGCATAGTAACGCATAAACACTTTAAATACTGTCTAGTGAATAACACAACACATACTTCATCTCTCATGAAAAACAGTTACAAATAGATTGTTCCTGTAAAAACTTTTTCTTGAGGTTGTGTTGAAAAATATATAATGTCTGGGAATTTCGTAAGTCAGGTGAGAGTTTATTCCAACAAAGAGGAACATTGAAGGAATAACAGTTTCTTCCATAGCGAGATTGATATCTAGGTAAAAGTAGACCCCAGTTGAGAACTTCTCTTAAGTTGCGACTATGAGTAGAAGCTAATAGTCTGTTCGAGAGATAAACTCTGGTTAGATGATTACTGGTTTATAAATTAGTGTACGCCAATGATGTGGGTGTCTGGGTGAGGGAGACATCCCGTTTAGTTGAGTCAGAAGAGTAGTGATGTTAGTTTTTTGGACTACTTAAACTGTAATAACTGAAAATATAGCATGTCAACTAACCCAAACCAACTCAGCCTTGAGTCAGGCGACCTCCTCCCTCAGCTAGGAGAGGTGCACGCAGATGGCGCAGCAACATAACCTCCAGAAGGTCTCCCTTAAGACTGCCACCCCACAGCCACTGCACTGCACCACTTCTATCATCCTATACTTCCTACTCTCTCTGTAATTTATGATGAGCAGCAGGTTGTGGTCCACTGTGTCGAATGCCTTTGTGAGGGCTATGAAAATGGTACCAGTGAGATTTCACAGTCCAGTGCATATACAACATCCTTTGTTATAATCTAGAAAGTATTTTGACTTCCCCAAAAACCCAGAATGACTCAAAAATTAACCGAACTCCTGCTAAGGTCTCCCGAACCCAGACAGTTGGTGTTGTGCAATGTTGATTTGCTTTCTTTTGTTTCTTTACGTGGGAAAATAGACCGAGGGCACCATGAAGGGAGAGCTAGGGCCGCTCTGACTGAAGCCGTGATGTTTGACGAGGCTGTTCGAAGAGCCGGTGAGATAACCAGCGAATCAGATACTCTTAACTGTTGTGACAGCAGATCACTCTCACATGTTCAGTTTCGGGGGCAAGAGCACACCACGTGGCAACAACATTCTTGGTAAGATCTTTGTTTATAACTTCAGCTTTTCTGTTGAAAGTATGGAAGGAGTTTTGACCATACTATATAGACAGGCCACTACAAACAGGTTCTGAGCATACTGATTTTTGCATATGCAGTGTGCCCAGTGACTGATACTGCCTCAGAGGGAGACTTCTCTTTACCTACAGTAGGTCCAAACTAGTCAGAACTAATCGCAAAACAACTGAACCCCCTAGAACCTGGTCATGTTCACAGTCCTCCATGATAAAAAAAAGCCACTCTCAGTCTGGTGAGCTACACTTTTTGCACCTTTGAATAAAAGGACTTTGAAATTCATCCATTCCAGCATGATGGAGTCACTGTTGCTCGAGTGACAGTAAGAGCCCATTTGTTTTGGTTTTCTGACTAATTTCTACAATCTAGAACTTGTAAGAACTTTCCCTTGAAGTGATTTTCCTGATTCCTACAAAAGTACAAAATACCCGCCAGCATTGACAAAGCTCAAATCTCGGGACATTCCATTCCATTTTTTTTTCTTTTTTTACTTCCTCCAGGTCCCTGCCCAGTGGATTTCTTATCCTCTGGTCTTTTTGTCCTGGCCACTTTTTGTAGCGTGAACCCGGTGTCATTCTGCACGGGGACGGGAGATTTTTTGCCTTTACTTTTTCTCCCAGTCCCTACCCTCTGAGGGCAGTGATGCAGAGGACTTACGTCCAGACCAACGATACCCTCCCCACCCCTGGCCCCCTCGTCAGGAGCTGGCTGCGCCTTACCACCCATGCTTCCACAGACGGTAACGCTTGTGGGCATCGCTGCCCATGTAACCCACCCTCCCATGGAGGAGGAGAGCATCCGATGGGACACTCAATCCTACCTCCCTTGGCCGAACCCCTGGTGACCTGAGCTCATTCCCGAACCCCAGTTGCCAGCGTAACGCAAGGTGTGGCATCTAGCACCTCAACCCTCAGCGCCACCGGGCTGGTGAAGCATTCTATTTTTTATGTAACTCACCTCCCAAGACTCTAGGCCTGGGGGAACACCCCCCATGGTGGCAATCCCAGCCTTGTCCTCTACAGGCCACACTGCTCCCACCAGTTAGGATCCACATGGTGCAGGCCCATAGACCCCACTGTCTGTCATCCAGGCGACAATGGCAGTTTTACCCCTAAATTTTTCCCACAAGCAACCCACTTTCCTGACATAAAGCTATGCAATGGGTTGCAATGTAGCTCAGTTTGGGTGTGTGCGATCTCTTCCCCTCCCAGGCTCCCCACCGCGATGGGTTGCTACGCTGGCATGCACCGATGTCTGCCTCCCCAGGCTGGCTCACATTGCTGGTGGCAGCACTCAGACTGGGCCACGGCCGATCCCAGCTCCCTGAGTCTGCTCTTGAACCTGGTTGCCAGCGAGGAAACACATTGCACTTCTCCTAGGCCATTGGGCAACCAGAACATTCAATTTTTTTTAAAATACTAAAGACAGCTGCATGACAACCAAGCTGTTTGCCCCTCAGACTTCCTCTGTTCCGGCTGCTTCCCATGCCCTGAAATCTTAATCCTCTGCTTGTGACATCAGAATAATTTCCATGGCAACAGGCTGTGTGATGTCACAAGCAAAGGATTACAACATCAAGGCAGGTATAAGCAACATGAACAGCTAAATAAAAAGGACAAAAGATACAGATTTAATAAAAATATCTTTAGTAAAAAAAAAGGAGGGTCTTGAAATTCAGATTTTTCTGCCTTTCTTCATGGCACGCTGAGCCATCGTCTACACCCGCCAATTGGATCACACTGTGCTCTGTTGGCATGGCAACCCCTCTGCCCTGTCAGCCATGCCTCCCCTGTCCAGCTGGTGGGGAACCGCACAGAGCAGAATCCAAGTGTACTAATGACGGTCATATAGACAACTCGGTGTACATATGTTTGTCCACGATTTTCTCCCTAAGTCCCTCCCTCTACCCTATGGTGTGAGTGGTGCCTACATCAGCCTGAGACATCACAGTACACCTGTGGCAAGGGGCAAGCTCTATGGTAACTGTGGTGTCAGAACTTGCTGCCAAATCCCCCCCCCCCCGATTGAGGACCACTACCTCAGCCTGGCCTGTTTCCCTGCTGTGACAATCCAAGTCTGCTCCTGGACCCGGGTTGCTCGCGTGACAGTGTGACGCGCCACTGCTGGGCCAGTGGAGTGGCCACTGAAATTAAAATTTGGGAGGAATTTTATGTACATGACTTCTGCTAATACCAAGTGTGGATGTTTTGCTGTAGTCAGACAAATCTTTTTAAAAACAGCTGGAGTGGCTTATCCGTCAGCGCCAGTGGCAGGGCTTCCACTTGCGATGCTGGTTACCCTGGTTCAAGAACTGCCTGGGTTGTCAGGGAGTCGGCCAGGGGAGGAGGACTGAGCATCCCAGTGGACACTCTCCTTCTCTCAGGGTGGGGGTGGGGGGACAGTGTCATGCAACGCTACTGCCACCTGTAGACATAAGGGTGGCAGAGCACGTGCGACACGGAGGGAGGGACACTCTGCTGCATATCACGAAAGTGTGCTGATGCACACTCCCATCAGGGACCTAGTCCCAAACACTGGCATCCCTCCAGGGCCAGGGGAACAACAGAAGAAGGGGGAAACAAAATTAAAAAGTAAACTGCTCTATCTGTAGCTCCTTGAAAGTTGGTATACACGGCCGAGATGCGGTATATCCACCGTGCCAGAGGGTTCCGAAAAATAATAATTAAAAACAAAACAAACACACAAACAGCTGGAGTGGTTTGATCTGGACCAGAGGGGATACATCCTAGAATATTAAGGGAACTATGGGAGGTGCTGGCTTCACCACTGGCAGCCCTGTTCAACGAGTCACTTGATATGGGAGTGGTTTCCGAGGACTGGAGGAGGGCAGATGTAGTCCCTCTTCACAAAAGTGGCAGCAGGGAGGAGGCTGAAAACTATAGACCAGTCAGCCTCACCTCAATAGTGGGGAAGATTATGGAATCACTACCTAAAAGAAAGGATCATGAAACACCTTGAATCTAGCACAGCACAGGATCTGAGACAGCATGGATTCAAGCTGGAAGGTCATGTCAAACAAATCTAATTGATTTCTTTGACTGGGTGACTAAGGTCGTGGATCAGGGGGAAGCGGTGGATCTGGCCTACCTGGATTTCAGTAAGGCCTTTGATAACCGTTCCACATAGAAGACTTGTGGACAAGCTGGGCAGCCTGGGAGTGGGTCACAAGGTGGTAAACTGGATTAGGAAATGGTTGAGTGATAGAAGACAGAGGGTTATGGTAAACGGTACTCAATCTGAGGAAAGGAGGGTGACCAGTGCGGTGCCACAGGGACCAATCCTGGGGCCAGTCCTGTTTAATGTCTTCATAAGTGACATTGCAGAGGGGCTTGAGGGGAAGGTTTGCCTCTTTGGGGATGACACTAAGATCTGCAACAGGGTGGACACTCCAGGAGGGGTGGAAAAAATGAGGAGGGATCTAGGTAAACTGGAGGCATGGTTCAGAGTGTGGCAGCTGAGATTTAATGTGAAAAAGTGCAAAATCATACATGTGGGATGCAAGAACCCAGGGGAGGATTACATGATGGGTATGGGGAGAGAAACTGATGGTCACAAAACAGGGAAGGGATTTGGGGGTAAACATTTCTGATGACCTACAGGGGGGCAAACAATGTGCCAAGGCTGTGGGGAGAGGTAGTGGGATTCTGGGGTGCATAGGGAGAGGTATCACCAGCAGAAGGAAAGAGGTGGTGATGCCACTGTACAGGTCACTGGTGAGGCCTCATTTGGAATACGGTGTCCAGTTCTGGAGGCTGCATCTCCGTAAGGACATAGACAGGGTGGAGGTAGTTCAAAGAAGGGCAACGAAGATGGTGCAGGGCCTGCACCCAAAGTCATATGAGGAGAGACTGGGAGACCTCAATACGCATACCCTGGAGGAGAGGAGAGACAGGGGAGATATGATAGAAACCTACAAATATCTAAAAGGCATAAATAGGGTACCGGAGGGTAGCATCTTTCAGAAAAGGAGATGTCCAGGAACGATGGGGCATGACATGAGGTTGGAAGGGGGTAGACTAAGGGGTAGCGTTAGGAAGTATTTCTTCACAGAAAGGGTGGTGGATGCATGGAATAGACTCCCAGCAGAGGTGGTGGGGGCAAACACAGTGCTGGGTTTCAAGCATGCATGGGACAGGCATGGGGAACCCTAGCAATAGAAATGAGGAGGTAAAGCCAGAGGTCAAGTAGGATCTATGGTTTTTACAGTAGCTAGGGAAAATGGGCAGACTAGATGGGCCCAGCGGTCTTTATCTGCTATCAATTTCTATGTTTCTATGTTTAAATGTGTCATTTGAATGTGATGTGTGTGATAGTAGCAGCCGTTAGTTTCTTCTCACAAACAGGCTTATTGAATTAGTCACTGTATGTCTATATATACAGTTCTGTGTTTCAAGGTTGTGAGAGCTGCAGTCTCAAGTTCTCTGTCAAACTGCTAACTTCATTCTACTGACAAACTGCCGTTTGTCAACTCTTTAATTCATTTTGTGGACAGAATGTATTTTGTCAGTTTCCCCGATTTCGGTCTATATGTTTATATATACACAGGTGCAGCATCTCGTAAGGCTATACAATTGCATTCTCCTGTTCCTTGAATGAGAGAATTGCGAATCTGAGCAGTTCTGGCACACAAAGGACTTGAGAAGAAACTCCTATGTCCTATTTTTGCTCTAGACGGTTTTGTTGGATTACAGCTTCTTCAGGAATACTACAGATAAGGTCGTGCTTTCTACAACACCACAATCATTTTCTTACCCTAAATCACGTGCCGCTTCTGTGCCCTCTCATTTATGGTTTTTATTGTGCTGCCGAGTTCCAAGAACAGCCCCATTCCAAATTCCAGCTCGAGTGATGAAATCATTTGACTCTTCTGCAGGAAAATTACCTTGTGGTTCCTGCTGTCTTCAGTTTAGCCTTTCCTATAAGCACTTGTGTTTGTACCCATCAACTTGTGCCGCTTGAGCCTAGTACTGTCTGGGGGGGTACCATTTGTATATGCCAAGACTATGCCACCCAAGATGGTACTGGGCTCAAATGAGAAGCCAGCATCACCCTGCCAGTCATAGCATGCTTCCTCTGCAGTGTTCTCAAGACTCCTGCCCCCACTCTTCTCAGATGAACATGCTGTCTCTGTGCTGCTCCCAAGAGTCCAGAACCCTCCTCCCAGAGTTGAAGCATGCTGCCTCCATGCTGCTTCTGAGACTCCAGCACCCTCCTCCCAGGGTCAGGACATGCTGCTTCTGTGCTGCTCCCAAGACTCCAGCAACTCCCTCCCAAAGTCAGAGTATACTGTCTCTGCACTTTTCTTGAGACTCCAGCACTCCCATCCCAGAGCTGGAGTATACTGCCTCTGCAGTGCTCCCGAGACTCCAGCACCCTCTTCCCAGAGTCAAAGCATGCTTCCTCTGTAGACTTCTAGCGACTCCAGCACCCTCCTCTCAGAGTTCAAGCATGCTGCCTCCACGCTGCTCCTGAGAGTCTAGCAACCTCCTTTCAGAGTTGAAGCATGCTGCCTCTGTGCTGCTTCTGAGACTCCAGCACCCTCCTCCCAGAGTCAGAGTATGCTGCCTCCGCAGTGCTCCAGTGTCCTGTGATAATAGCGATTGAATATAGGCGACTGCCAAAATGGCGACTCATGTTTGGTGCTATTATCATGGGCGACCCACAAGGGTAGCGATGCACTGCTACCGCGAGGGTAGGGGAGGGTAACTGGAAAAGGAGGATAGCAAGGGGAAGGGGAGGGATAGGGAAGAGGGTTATTACTCCAAAGTGTGCCTGCTGTTGCTGAGCCAGCTGTGTGGGGCAGTGGTGAGGGAGGCTAGCTCCGGTGCAACAGGTACTGGGTTCGGGGCTGGAGAGGGGGGCAGGGACTTTTGCTGCGGCTGCCTTTTTTTTTTTTTTAATTCCGGAGTGTCGCCCCTCTGTGTATATCACCGGAATGCTTTATGGCGTATACACTGCGCCATATAGTATCGCTGCTTTCTGCTTATATTATGATACAGTGCTCCACAGACTCCAGCACCCTCCTCCCAGAGTCAGAGTATGCTGTCTCTGCAGTACTCCCGAGACTCCAGCACCCTCTTCCCCGAGCTGAAGCATGCTGCCTCTGCAGTGCTCTGGAGACTGCAACATACTCCTCTCAGAGTTGAGGCATGCTGCCTCCACGCTCCTTTCAAGACTCCAGAACCCTCCTCCCAGAGTCGGAGCATTCTGCCTCCAATGTGCTCTCAAGACTCCAGCCCCCTCCTCCCTGAGTTGGCGCACGCTGCATGCACAATGCTCCTAAGACTCCAGCGACCAGGTCTGGGAGTTGCCTTTAGGACAGCTCCAGCTGCCTTGATGCCAGGAGATGAACACGATGGACCCTCTTGATCTTTTTCTGTCTAGCATTTACTATGTTCTTATGGAAGCAAACTGCCCATACCAACGTGATGTCATACGAGGCAAATAAATCAAATTCTGCTGGGTGCTTTAAGCAGAAACTGAAATAGCTGGCAAAGGCGCATAACATCATGCCATACAACTGACAGGATAGTGGGGGATGGGCTTGATCAGGTATTTGTCTTTCATTTCATATTTATGTTTTAAAACAACTGTGTATCTAAGCACCTGTGATGCTAACAGGCCAGGCTACTTAAATGTTAATGTAACTCTCAGATACCAACTGTTTGTGCTATGATCGACAATGTCCCAATGTGGGTTTGTCTTCAGATTCAGAGATTGGCTCTCTGTTCCTCCCAAACCCTCTCTCTATACTAGTTCCTCTGAAATGATTCATTGTAGTAATCCAGCTAATGTACATCTTGTGTTTACTTTTAGGTCTCGTACCGAAGAAAGCTGCTGATGACAAGCCCTATACGAGTATATTATATGGAAACGGACCTGGCTATAGTGTGGAAAATGGGACCCGGCCAGATATAACCAACACGAATATTGGTAAGGGAACATAAATACAGAAGTCACAGCTCTTTCGGTTGGAGACAGTACCAGTAAACCTTTTCAGTCTGAACCAGTAAACTCCTGGTTCCCATGCTGGTGCCATAACTTCTAGACCACAGTGCCTCACCTGTATCACAGAGCATCACGAGAATGTAATGGTTATGTTACAGGAGAATAGAGAATGCACTACTGAAGTGTACCGAAGCATTACCATCTTTTATGGTACACCATGGGGGATGTGAGGATTCTGTTGCAGGGGATTGGAGAATTCTTTTATTTTTTTACTTATATAACTAGGATAGTGGAGCTGAGATTCATCATCTTGTTTCCAGTGGGGTCCTGCTTGGATTTATGTGATAAGGGCGATGTCTTTTGCATGAGTCCCCAATGGGTGAGTACCGGAGGCAGAGTACAGGAAGGGCAAGCAGCCAGGAATGGCGACTGGCGGCGAGAGTGCATTCAGGATGGCAGACCAAATGGGCGCGTGTAGAAGCGTGAGCAGATCAAGGGGCCCATGGACATGGGCAGCATTGGCCGGGCGATGGGCACAGTGCAAGCAGATCATGGCGCATGGCGCAGTGCAAAGTGCCCAGAGACAAGGGTGTGACAGGGGCAGGCAGCCAGCCCAAAGTGACAGTATACAGGGTGGGGGGGGCACAGCTGCACAGGGGTCGGGAATCCAACATCAGGCGGGGCAGCCAATGGGTCACGTACAGAGCCACCCGCTGTGGTGGCAGTGAATGGGCATGCAATCAAGGGAGTGACTCCACAGTATGTGCCACCGCGGTCCATATAGTGTGTGCTGTTGGGGGGGGGGGTCTGCACCAGCTGTTGTGCTGTGCCGGGAGGCTGTCCGTGTGTGTCCTGGTGGGTGTCTGTCTTCTGGCAGCTCCCTTCCATGCTGCTTGCTTCTGACGCTCGCTTCACGGCTGGCTTGGCATTTTGGGGTTGCCTGTTGTGGTTGTGCAGATTGGGACTTCACTGTAGTGGTGCGGCTGCCCTTTTCGCCCATGTACTGTCGGTCTGCTGAACAGTACTGTCGCCCTTTCGGCAGCCACTCCAGTTGCCTCGCCCCATCAGCACATGCTGTTGTTTTTGTGCTCCTAGTGTGTGCTACTGTCCTGCTTCTGCCCATTTCCATGCAGCAGGGTAAACTGGAGCACTGGAATGTTAAGTGACTTGCTGAAGGTCATAAGGTGACTAGTTGGCTCTAGCAGGGTTTGAACCTTTGACCCTTTGGCTCCAAAGTCGATGCTCTAACCATTAGAACACGCCGTCTCTCAGTGATGCAGCATGCTCTACCATTGCATATTTGTTTTTTTACAACCTAGTTACCCTTTCCATACATTTACCATTTCATTCTTACTGCATTTCTTGCCCCGGGTCATACCTGGAAATGCTCTCCTTCTCAGTGTACCTTTAGCAGTCAACAGATTGTAAATAAATAGTTAATGTAGCCCAGTGAGTGCATAGTATGGTGCACTGTGGGGATGTGATGGTTCTGGTATGGGGATGGAGAATGCACTACTGTACAATGGAGACTACACTGCTATAGTGTCCCATGGCCCTGGAAGTGCATATTAGGGTACACTGTGGGGATGTGATGGTTCTGGTACAAGGATGGAGAATGCACTACTGTACAATGGAGACTACACTGCTATAGTGTCCCATGGCCCTGGAAGTGCATATTAGGGTACACTGTGGGGATGTGATGGTTCTGGTACAAGGATGGAGAATGCACTACTGTAGTGTACAATGGAGACTGCACTACTATAGTGTCCCATGGCCCTGCCAGTGTTTATTATCGTGCACAGTGGGGGTGTGATGGTTCTGGTACAGGGATGGAGAATGCACTATTGTACAATGGAGACTGCACTACTATAGTGTCCTATGGCCCTGGAAGTGCATATTATGGTGCACTGTGGGATGTGATGGTCCTGGTATGGGGGATGGAGAATGCACTACTCTATTGTACAGTGGACACTACACTATTATAGTGTTCCATGGCCCTGGAAGTGCATATTATGGTGCACTGTGGGATGTGATGGTTCTGGTACAGGGATGGAGAATGCACTAATGTACTGTGGTGACTGCACTACTATAGTGTACCACAGCCCTGAAAGTGCATGTTATGGTACACCATGGGGATGTGATGGTTCTGGTACAGGGATGGAGAATGCACTGTTGTATTGTACAGTGGAGACTGCACTACTATAGTGTCCCATAGCCCTGCCAGTGCATAGTGTGGTGCACCATGGTGCTTTTACAGGTAAATTAGAATGCATGTTTACCATGCAACATAGCCCCACCTTTGCATGTCATTGTGCTACAGGAATGTGAGGGGGGATGCACAGATGTATTGTACTGGATATAGTAGTGCTCCTAAACATTAGGAGCACTGTATAAATGACTTGAGATGGTTGTGTGACAAGATGGAAAGTCATTTTTCTTCAATAAAGATATATTGCAACATCCATCTACAAAAGGCCTCATAAGTAACTACTGTGTGCTGTCAGGTCATGTGTTATCACAAAAGCACCCTGAAGATTTTTTTATTACTTACTTTAAGAGCAACAGCCTCCATAAATCTGCGGTCCTGTCACCTCTTGTCTCCATTCTTTGTTGTCTTTCATCCCAGAAATCAGTGCAGGCATCGTTATATCAGGGGTTGGACGCAGGGATTCAACAGTGCAACTAGTTGTTTCAGAGCACAGGTGGGCTCCGAGGCATCTCCCCCCTCCAAAATGTGCTCTCCCAAAGCCAAGTACTGATTCTAATTGGTTCTGTGACATTACGTTACTGGTGGCAGATTCTACTGAGAGGCTTTTGGATGTGTACATGTTTACATGTGGTCCTCATCTCTAGTTATGAGGATTGCAGGTGGTGTGCGTGTGTGTGTGCGTGTTGGTCGTGCAACGCAAGGCAAGGCAATTTATTTGTTTGGTGCCCCTCCATAGCTCTGGGCGCCACACAGTACAGCCATTTAAAATCTTAAACAACAATCAAGTGAAACTGTCAGGTGTATAGTTAGTTGTGGTGACTGTGGGGCACTCTTCTTTAGAGTTATGCTCTGGAAGAGGGGGCAGTGCCCTATCTTCAGAACCTTTGCAGAGCTCCAAGCTCAGCTGGCAGTAGCCAGAGATGAAATATCTTTGCTATGCTGCCAGCTCAGCTGGAGCCAGCACCCAGCACCCTGCACCCCTGCTCCCTCCAGAGGCCCACTGGCCTTTGGGAGTGGAGTTTGGTGGAAGAGCAAGGGGGGAGGGAGCCAGGGTTAATCACAAGGGTGTTGTTCAGCCCTACACACATCATCTAGATGACATTACTTAGCACCCCTTGAGGAGCGTCCAGTACCTGACTCTGCTGGGTGGGACTCTGAGTTGGGGGGGATGGGGGAAGGGGCAGGACAACTTGATGGAACCCAGAGGAACAAACAGAAAGGCATCAATTAGAAGAGTCTTGATGATTGGAGCTTCAGTGAGGAGTTGAGAGGGTGGTTCAAGGAGGGCTGGATGAGAAGAGAACTGTCAGGTACATTTCAGCTGCAGCAGCCATCCGGAATGTAGATAGGATAGGGAGGACTGTGGAGAAGGGGAGCTGGGGATGCTGGTACACCTGGATACCGATGATCTGGCAAACCAGACTTTGTAGGTGGTGAAGCAGAACTTCTGCAACCTGGCAGACAAACTGAAGGCACACTCCGTCCTCTTGGCCTTTTCTGAGGTCCTACCTGCGTGGGGTAGAGGAGGAGATGTTATAAGGAGGGAGGAGATAGATGAGTTTAGTGGGTGGCTAAGGGGTTGGTGTCAGGAAAATGGGTACCACTTTGTGGGGGACTGGGGGGGGCTTTTGGGACAGGAACCTCTTCAAGGGTGACAGCCTTCACTTGACAAAAGGTGGGACTAGTGCACTGGGGCAGAAGTTTTACGTCTTTATCGGATAATTAAACCGACTGCTGGGGAGACTGAGTCTAGGAGGACCAAGGTGGTAGGAGAGAGGAACGGGAACCTAGCTAGTACTCCCTCTAATCTTGGGGCTGGTAGGGGCACTACAGGCAAAGATGGGGTTGAGATACAAATTGGTCTGGGGGAAGGGGCCAAGGAGAGGGAGATCTCAGAGCCTGCAGACAACAAGGAAGGAAGGAGAGCAGGGAGGAATAAGCAAAAGGGACAAGTAGATACTGTGGTAAAAGGGATCAAGGGTTAGATGGAAGGGGGTCCTGCCTCAGTGCCAGGAGTCTAGGTAATAAAATCAGAGAGCTCCAGGCGATGATGGCAGACACTTAGTTGGACCTCGCGGTCATCACACGGACTTGAGCATTGGAAAATAACATCTGGGACCTGACAGTCCCAGACTTCACCATGTTTAGGAGGGATAGAGGAAAGGGGGAGGTGTAGCCTTCTATGCCAGGGATAGCACTGTGTCTGCGGAGGGTGGGCACATCAGGGGAAATAATGAAGAGACAGAATAATTGTGGGTGCAGCTCACAGTGACCTCAGGCAGGAAAATAGGGGTGGGGATGATCTTTAGATCACTGGGACAGGTGGAGGAGAAGGATAGGGAGATGGGGAAGAATTAGTCAGGGGAGTGGCAAAGGGGGAGGTGGTGGTGGTGGTTGTGGGTGACCTGAACCTGCCGGACATCGATTGGTAGGTTCCAGCTGCCAAAAGCACCAGAAGTCAGGCCTTGCTGGGTACAGTCCAGGATTGTTTTCTGGTACATCTTGTTAGAGAACTTACCAGGCAGGCTATCATCCACAATATGGTACTGACCAACTCAGATGCTAGGAGTGGTGCAGGTAGGGGAGCCACTAGGGAGCAGTGATCATAACTCTGTCTGGTTTGAGCCGGCCCAGGGGACCAGTAAACCCCAATCGAAAGCTGAGGTCATCAATTTCAGGAGAGCGAACTTTGACAGGATGAGGGAGTTGGTCCTGGACAAACTAGTTGGGGCAGACAGCATAGGAGGAGTGAAGGAGAGATGGGGGGGCAATAAAGTGGGCCGTTGTCGAGGCATCAAAGATATGCCTGAGAAATAACCAAGATTAACAGGTGCAAGTGACTAATGTGGTTTCCGGAAAGGGTCAGAGAAGCAGTGAGGGCAAAAAGGCCTACATCAGGTACAAAGAAAAACGGGGGAGAATGGGAAGAATACCATTGGTGAACTAGTGAAGTACAAAGGGTGGTTAGGAAGGCTTAAGTGGAAACTGAGCAATCTATTCTGGGGGGATCAAGAGGGAGAAACGTAATTCTTCAGGTGTAGTAGGGTAAAAAGGCGGAAAGGAGGGGGAATTATAAGGCTGTCAGATATAGGTAGGCTAACAGAGGAGGATGGACAAAAGGCACCCATCCTTAATGACCACTTTTGCTCCATCTTCACCAGGGAAGACAGTGGGCCCATGCCAGAGTGTGGCATTAAGGTGGCTACAAAGGGGTTCCCGAAGATGAGGCTGCCACATTGTACTGCCTTATTATCTCCCCTAGTGGCAGTATGTATATGGAGAATAAAATGTGAGCGAGGATCAAACCCTGAGGAACCCCACAGGCCAACACACATGATCCTGAGGAAAACTTTCCCAGAACCACTCCCTGCATTTTCCCCTCCAAATATGAGCAAAACCAGTGCAAAACAGCACCGGTAGTGCCCAGATAGTTCCTCAGGTGATCAATCAGCACCCCATAATCCACTGTGTCAAATGCTGAAGAAAGATTCAAGAGCACAAGAATAGTACATTGTCCTTGGTCCCTCGCCATGAGAAGATCCTGTATCACCCTGTGCAAGGCAATCTCAGTGCTGTGCTGAGGCCAAAAACAGATGGGAGAAATTCAAAGATGGAAAGACACTCTAAGGGGTCTAACAGCTGTTCAACCACCACCTTCTCAATAACCTTCCCTTAAAAGGGAAGGTTAGACACTGACATGTAATTCGAGAGAACGTCAGGGTCCAAGGATGGCTTCTTAAGAAGGGGCCACACCACCACCTTTTTCAGGGCCGAAGGAAAGACACCCTCCCTCAAGGACCCATTCATGATCTCGATGATCACTGGGCCCAGGAACTCAGTGCAGCCTATAATAAGCCACGTTGGCCCCCGGGTCCAGTTCACGGGTGGTGGGACACAAACTTGATCACTTGGAGGACCTCAGCCTCCAAAACCAGTCGGAGCTCATGCCAGGCAGACAGATCAATGCCACAACAAGACTGGCTACCCCAAGCCCCAGCTAGACCAGGAGAAGAAACACTGGACTTTATGGTGGACACTTTGTCAGCAAAGAAACACCCAAACTCTTTGCACCTATCTGTGGAAATGGCTCCCACGGACTGCAGACAGGATGGATTTAGCCATCTGTCTACAGTACAAAAAAGCACAGCTGGGCGAAAAGTGGTAATATTACCTGCTTATAGAGGAATGGTAAGGCTGCACCTGGAGTATTGCACCCAGTTCTGGAGTCTCACCTCAGGAAAGATAAGAACAGGCTGGAGGCAGTGCATCAAAGGGTGACCAGAATGATTCAGGGCCAGCAGGGGAGATCCTATGAGGAATGGCTCAAAGCAATGTGCATGTTCTGGCTAGAGACCAGATGGGAGTGGGGTGATATGACAGAGACCTTCAGATCCCTGAAAAGAATCAATAAGGTGAACTGTAAGGAGTTACTCAGCATAAGCACAAATTCGAGGTCACTGGGGCATGAGTGAAAATTAACAGGAGGAAGTTCAAGAAGGACATGAGGAAGTATTATTTTACGGAGAGGGTGGTGGAACCTTGGAAGAGTGTGTCAGCTGAGATGGTAGCAGCCAAAACCATAAATGGTTTCAAGCATGGTTGGGACTGAGTGAAAGATGTAGCGACTACTCAGGACAATAGTAGCAGGGATAAGGCTGGGGGGAGGATAGTGAGGGCTAGTACCTCAGAGGACATACAGGTCCTGGGGATAGAGAGGGAACCAAGGGCAGACTGGATGGACTGCTGGTCTTCTTCTGCCAGCATTGTCTATGTTTCTGTATGCAGAATATCCAAAAGTACACAGCCAGATACTATTTTCAAGCGGTTCCAAAAGCTGAATTACACAAGTGTGTTTTTAATAAGCCCTTAAAAGGTTCCAGTGATGGGGCCCATCCAATGCAAGCAGGAAGCAAGTTCCACATGATAGGTGCAGCAACGCAAAAAGCCCTGTCACCCAAAGATTTCAAATGGGCATAGGGAACCACGAGGAGCCCAGCATCAGAGGAATGAAGGGGGCGGATGGGGTGTATTCGGTCAGAAGGTCTCTCAGGTAGCCAGGGCTCAGCTCATGCAGAGCTTTGTAGACTAGCAGATTTATCTTGAAACTGACATTCCACTGCACTGGCAGCCACTGAAGGTTCTGTAGAACTGGTGTGGTATGCTCGGACCGCGAAATCCCAGCAGCTGCTGAGTTCTGCATGGGCAAGTGACACGCCAGCCCCGCAGATAGCCCTGCCCAGGCAAAGAGCATTGCAATAATCCAGGCAGGAGGAAACAAAGGCATGCACCAAAGTTTCCAGCTCAGAAGGTACCAGATAGGCATGAATACGGGCAACAGTACACAGAGGAAAACAACCACTGCAGATACAGACAACACCTGATGTTTGTCGGTCAATCCACTGTCGACAGTGATGCCCAGATTTCATACCTTATCTGCAGCTCGTAGTGAAGTGCATTTAACGATGACAGCAAGGCCCTATCGCTAACCACTACTGAGCCCACCTGGCTTGGTTTAATCAGTAACACCTCTGTCTTTGAGGAGTGTGTGTTAGTGTATTTGTGTGTAGTCACCTTCTGTTAGTGTGGGGGGAGTGTGTGTGTGTGTGTCACTGTAGTTGTGTATGTGAGTTAATAAAGCAATAATGCCCAACAGGGTGGGTGTTATGCTGGGATAACATCCTACCTTGGGTGGTTGGGCCCAACACCAAGAAGGATGTTATCCCACATAACACCTCATGGGCATTATTCCTAGCTATACAATGGTCGCTTTTGCAAAAAACAGAAAGATGAGAAAAAAGCATTTTAAATAGATTTTCAGTTTATTTTTGAATATAGAGGAGGTATACTGAGGGAAAAAGTAGTTCCATTTTGGCCAGTAGATGGTGCTGCTGGTAAATAAATGGATGTGTCTATATAGGTAAACATTACTTGGTGAGTCATCTGATCTGCCCTGCTGTTTGTATTATGGTGATCCCGATCGGTTTAATGGAAGAAAGATGCTGGTTACTTCAGTCCTAGTGCCTACACTGGAAGAGGTAGGGGAGTCATGAAAGAGGTAGGGGAGTCATGAAAGAGGCTGTGGCTTCATTGGGGACTGGGGGTACACCTGGAGAGATGAAGGTCTATACTGGCACGATGGTCTGCATCTGTCCACAAAGGGAACCAAGCTCCTAAGTGACAGGTTTAAATGCTTCCTTGGCAAGCTTTTAAACTAGCCAAGGGGGGAGGTGCTGATTAAGAGGCAGAAAATTTCAAGCCTCCCCCCACAAAACATGGCAGGTAGTAAGGTAAACACTGGGGTACAGAGCTCAACAGAGGGCAGGACAGGGGTAAATGGAAAAATAGACAAGGGCAATAAGAGCAGGGGTGGGGAAAAAAGGATAAAACCAACATTAAATGGAGGGCAAGGAGTACCAATGCCCGTAGTCTGGGAAACAAGCTTCCTGAGCTAGTAGCCCTGATGGAAGATGAACAATTGGATATTGTGGCAGTCATGGAAACATGGTACATGGAGAACCATGACTGGGATGTCAACTATGCAGAATTTTGAGTCTGAGAAGGACAGGGAGGGTAAAAGAGGAGGTGGAGACTCATACATAAGGGAAGGGATCAAAGCAACAGAACTAAAAAGTAAAGGGAGGACAAGAGGCACTCTGGGTCATCTTGGAGACAGGGAATGGCATCACAGTCTGCACAGGGGGTTGTATACAGACCCCTGTCTCAAGGGGAGGAAATGGACAAGAAAATGATAGAGGACATTCTCAAAATGGCTGAAAAAGGGGAGATACTGTTGATGGGGGACCTGAATATGCCAGATGTTAACTGGATGACATGTATTGCAGCAACATCCAAGAGCAGGGTCATTTCGATGCCCCAGGGGCAGGCCTTAGACAGCTAGTGTTGGAACCCACCGGGAGGAGCAATACTTAGACCTGGTACTTCAAATGGAGAGAGGATCACAAATTTAGAAGTCAGTAGACATCTGGAACAAGGACCACTGCACAGTGTGCTTCACAATAAGCACAAACATGGAGACAAGCGCATACAAAAAACAAGGATACTGGACTTTAGAAGGGCTGACTTTGGCAAAATGGGTGAATACCTGAGGAATGCACTAGCAAGTGGCCAAAAAGGAGGGGTGGAAGAACAATGGAGAAAAATCAAAACTGCCATCATAGAGGCAACAAGCCTTTGTGTGAAACAAATAAAGAAAACAAAGCAGAGTAAAAAAACACTATGGTTCTTAAAAGAGGTGGCAGGGAAGGTTAAGGAGAAAAAGGCTGCATTCAAAAAGTATAAGGAAACACAGAAGGAGCACGACAGGGAACTGTATCAACTAAACCAGAAAGAAGTAGGGAAGGCAGTCAGAATAGCAAAGGCCCAAACCGAGGAAAAAATAGCCAACTCAGTTAAGAAGGGGGATAAAACCTTTTATAGGTACATTAGGGAGCATAGAAAGGTTAAGGGAGGAATAGTGAAGATTAATAAAGGAGAGGGGAGGTGGGCAGAGGGAGACAGTGAAAAGGCAGAGATACTGAATGAATACTTTTGCTCAGTATTCACAAAAGAAGATGAGGAGGAGTTACCTAAACCAGACAATAGAAGCACACTGGGTAGGGGGGTTGACACTAGTCCATTTACAGATGAAAGAGTCCTGAAAGAACTCCTAAAACTCAAGGTGGACAAAGCAATGGGGCCTGACGGGATCCACCCCAGAATCCTAAATGAACTAAGGGAGGACCTAGTGACACCACTGACCACACTTTTTAATAAATCATGGGAGGATGGGGTGGTACCTGAGGACTGGAGGAGGGCAGATGTGATTCCCCTTCACAAAAGTGGGAGCAAGGCAGAAGCAGAAAACTATAGACCTGTAAGTTTGACCTCAGTGGTAGGGAAAATGATGGAATCACTTCTGAAAGAAAGAATTGTTGAGGACCTAGAGGCCAGCGGGGCACAGGACCCAAAGCAGCATGGATTTACAGCAGGAAGGTCATGTCAGACGAATCTAATTGATTTATTTGACTGGGTGACCAAAGTAATAGACCAGGGAGGGGCTGTGGATATGGCCTACTTAGACTTTAGCAAGGCATTTGACACAGTCCCGCACAAAAGACTAATAATCCAGTTAGCCAGCCTGGGAGTGGGTTCCAGGGTGGTAGCCTGGGTAACAAACTGGCTGCACAACAGGACACAGAAGGTAATAGTGAATGGAACACATTCCGAAGAAAGGGGGTTACTAGTGGAGTACCTCAGGGCTCAGTAGGGTCCAGTCCTCTTAACATCTTTATAGGTGGCATTGCAGAGGGTCTGGAGGAAAGGTATGCCTCTTTGCAGATGACGAAAGATCTGTAACAGAGTTGATACACAAGGGAGGGGTAGAAAGGATGAGAAGGACTTGGCAGGTTGGAGGAATGGTCAGACATATGGCAACTTAGATTCAATGCAAAGAAGTGCAAGTAATGCACCTGGGAAACAAAAACCAGGAGAAGAGTACACAATAGCAGGGGAGGTACTAACAACAACAAAAATGGAAAGGGACTTGGGGTAGTCATATTAGATGACCTAAAGGTGGGTAAGCAATGTGAGAAGTCAGTAAGGAGAGCCAGGGGGATACTGGGATGCATAGGAAGGGGCATCTCAAGTAGAAAAAGGGAAGTGGTGAACCCTCTGTATAGACAGTTGGTGAGACCCCATCTGGAATACTGTGTGCAGTTTTGGTGACCCCATCTATGCAAGGACATAGACAGGATGGAAGCAGTCCAGAGGAGGGCAACTAAAATGATGCAGGGTCTGCATCAGAAACCATATGAAGAGAGACTGAGAGAGATTAATATGTATACCCTTGATGAAAGGAGGGATGGGGGGGCATGATAGAAACTTTCAAGTACCTCAAGGGAATTAACAAAGTCCAGGAGGGTAGCATCCTTCAGAAAAAGAGATGTGTAAGAACAAGGGGGCACAATTTAAAGATAGAGGGGGGATGGCTCAGGGGTAATGTGAGGAAAATGTTTTTCACAGAGAGATTGGTGGATGCATGGAACCGCCTTCCTGGGTCTAAAACAGTGGGGGAATTCAAACATGCATGGGACAGACATAAGGCAATTGTAGTGGGGGGTTGCAGGAAGTAGGCTGTTGGTTAACTAGAATCTGCAGCTAATCCAATAGGTAGGGAAATGGGCAGACTGGGTGGGCCAAGTGGTCCTTATCTGCTGTCAAAGTCTATGTTTCTATGTTTCTAGGTAGTAGAATAGCAGACTGTGTGGCCAAAGTGGAGGGCACATGCCTGTGTTAAGTGCAGGGCGGGCCACCTGGATGACGGCATTTATGTTGGAATGCCTTAGTTTGACAAAAAAAAAAAAAATGTTTTTTTTTGTATTGCCATCAGTAAGTTTAAATACTTTGTACAGCCAGCCGCTTCACTCAGGCATTTCTTGGATGTGAACGGCTGCTTTTTTTGTCACAAACCGAGCAGAGTCAGTGAACCACATGGCCGGCAGTTACGCTGTCCATGGTTCAGTGAAGCTGCTGGGTTCAGGAAGAAAATGGGCTGTTAAACATTTGACTTACTGTATTACTTTAGTGTAAGATCTCTTCTGTGTGTTTGTGTTGGGAGCGGAGTGACGGTTGTCATCGGTACAGGGAGCGGTGATTCTGAGTGGAGCGGGGAAGTGGTGATGCCAGTTGTTGAGATGGCTGTGTAGTAATGTTTTTGTTTTGTTTTAAGAATTGATACGGTCATGAGTGTGCTGGGACTAGAGCTGGGATGTTATACTGGGATAACATCCTGGCTCCAGTTCCAGTCTGACCAATCAGGTACCAGCATTCGTTCTTGCCATTGTATAATGTGTGATCAATTTCCTTGGTTTGAGGATTGCAGCTGTCAAGTGTGTGTGTAAGTATGTGTGTGTGTTTGTGTATGTGTGTGTGAGTGTGTGTTTGTTAGCATGTGCTCACCTTCTTTAGTTACGAGGATTGCAGCTGTTTTGTGTGTGTGTGTGTGTGTACGCATGTGTGTAGTGTTTTTATGTATGTGCATGCAAGTGTGTGTGTGTGTGTGTGTGTGTGTGTGTGTGTGTGGTCATCTTCTTTAGCTGTGAGGATTGCAACTGTCCTCTGGAGTGGGAGAACTGGACTAGGATGCTGGAGCCTGGGGAACTGATATTGTGCAGATTGCAGATAAAGGGATCAAAAGAGAGAGAAGTGGACATGAGGACCCCCAAATCTGCACATGTCTAGGTCTCACAGGAAAGAGTGCTGTCTATGGAGGCTGCCTAACTTGGACCATAAAAGGAACAAAAACACAAATGTTCACCAGTTCACCTAAGCTGGGCTGCTGCTGTTTCTCCCTAACCTGGCTGTGCCTTTCTCTTACAGAGGACTTCAGCTACATGCAGCAGGCCGCTGTCCCACTGGATTCGGAAACCCATGGAGGAGAAGATGTGGCCATTTTTGCTAAAGGTCCCATGGCCCACCTTTTCCATGGTGTTCAGGTGCAGAATTACATTGCCCACGTCATGGCATATGCCGGGTGCATTGAACCCTACAACGACTGCAGCCCAAGCAACAATTCACGATCCTGGTCTGTGTCCCTGTCTCACAACATTAACATTATTGGTCTGTTAATCTTGGTGTTTTTCTGGCTACAATAAAAAAAAAAGAAAACTTTGTATTCCCTGGAACCTTTCCCTGTTCAATACTGCATTTTATTGTCTTTTTTACTTTTTTATTCTATAATTGATGTTGAGTTTGGAGTTAACATTTTGGAAGAGTAATACTGTATGTGGATGGCAGAGATTTTGTACTGAAAGGAATCTTACCTCTTTGCCTCAAAGTGTGACATTTTAAAGACTTTGACCCTATTCCAGGTTTGTATTAAAACTGGAAAAAAACTCAAGTGTTGCCGATGCACTTCTCCAAAACAGCCAAAGAAGTTCTTAAAAATGTCATACAAGAAGGTAGTCTGGTGTATACTGTTTGGCAACTCTACAAAAAAGAATCCTGGAATAAAATCTAAAGCCCATAATAGAGAAACTAAAACTGTACTTTAATACAGGGAAGAAACTCAGTCTCTCCTTATGCTGCAAAGTTCATGCATTCTTTGCCGGGCATTCTGGAGAAAAAGATTTTCTCTATTATTTTTTTTTTTTTAATAATTTTTATTGGTTTATCAGTTACTCAACATTACAGAAGAATAGAGGAGTGAATGATGTGACATTTGTACATTTTCATACCTCGGAACTACAGTATGTCTGTTGCAACAGGCAGTAGGACAGCTATCATCACATACACATACATTAATGCTCGAGCACCTGGAATAAGGAGGGGACCCTATTGTGATTATCAAACCTGCTGCAGGGAGTATACGGGTAATCGGGGGGATTTTCTCTATGATTGACAAAATAATAAGAGACTTTCTCTGGAGGGCAACCCCCCGAGAATTTCATTTAAAAAACTACATGCACCTAATACTCAAGGAGGTTTTGCACTACCTTGTAAGGAAAAATATGACCTAGACTTTTTACTAAAACAATCATCCCCGCGTTTTGCAACCACAAATGGGCATTACATTCCACTGTGATTTGAGGTAGAAAAGGAAATAATGCATTGCAGCTGCCGAACTGACTTCTTGTTCATTAAAGCCTCTAAAAGCTTGCAGGAACATGTTTGCCTAATGATCTCAAAAAAGGCCTTGAAACTTTTCCTTAAGAGGCAAACAAGTGGATATGCACCTTTGGGAAGAAGCTCCGCTGTGGAATAATCCTAAATTTGGGAATAATTCCCTAAGTTTTAAAAATATAGACTGGGAGAGACTAGGTATTAAGAGATTACTGTGTACTATAAAACATCTAGATGAAATTAAGAAATAAAAAAAAGTACACAAGAAATGAATGGTGTCATTTTGGTATGTTTTAGTGTTACTTGCGTGTTTCAAGTTGTATAACACTGAGTCATCCTTCACAGAACTGCCCCTTCCACTGAAGTGGGTTATAGTGTATAGAGAAGGCTTGTTCTCTATGGATTTCTATTCTTAGCAGAATGCCGTTGTACCACAGTATAAAGGCCATGGAATGCGGTTGTACCCTTCTGGGGTACAACAGCATTCCGTCAGTTTTCAATGGCCACGGTCCCACCTGTTTCTAAAGTACAGCTGAAAGCAGCCACGTGGTTATCTCAACAGAAGCGACGAGATGGCCATGGTGGTGGTTTCAGAAGACTGTATGGGATCTTTCTTTTCTAACATAGACTTTACCTTAAAATCAGGTTTTCTTTAAAACAAATAAATTTCGTTGTCAGTGTATTGCAGTTTTACCTGAAGCGGAAGGGAGCGGGAGAACATCCATGAACTGGATGGCATTTTGAGTGTTTACATGTAAAGCTATGAATTTGAACAGTGAAGAGAAATATTTGTTTCACTATAATTTTTGCTTGATACAGTTTAAAAACTACTGGTTGGGCAAAACCAGGCCCAATCAGCCTGTGTTGCCACCTTGAAGTTCAGATTCCAGCTGACCTCTCGAGCTTCGCTCTCGAGGTCAGTTGAAATCTGAACCTCTCAGTGGCAGCACAGGCTGGTTATGCATGGTTGCACACCCAGTATTCTCTACGTGTTGGATTATCCCCTTGTAGTCCTGTAAATGGAAATGGATCAGCTCTTCTGTTTCAGTCCTATAGAAGGGCAATACTCCGCTGTTTCCTTAAAGTCCTAGATCACCATCACCACCATCTGCATCAGCAATTACGTTTATTGGAAAATCAAGGGCTGATGTTACAATCCATGGAGCTGAGTCTCATTTTCAAGGGGTTCCTTCATGAGAACTCCATTATTTAGGCACAAAGGGTTATACAATGCTAATAAATACCTATAAAGCTATATATAACAGACAAGAATATTAATACAACACAGTTATTAATTATGCAACCAGGTCACAGTGTATCTTTTGGCTACTATCCCTGCCTTGTGGGCTCAAAAAGGTGGAAGGGCCTGGGCTTTGTTTCTGATGGAAAGGGGGGGAAGGTTCAGTCCCAGAAATAAAGTAAATAACGTGGTGCCTCCACCCAGAGCAAATTTTAGTGGGCCAGTTGGTAATTGGGTACAATCCCTTGGGATGCTGTACCTACCCAACTCCCCTCACAGCCACCCCACACATAGATTACCATAAACCAAAACCATGTTTCAACATACATGTAATTAAAGACTATAGCTAATAATATGCTCACTGACAGCGTGCTCAAGAGACAGCTGTAAAAAGGTTAACCAACAATTGATTGACAGGGGTAGATATAGGGGAAAGGGGAGAAGGATGCAGAGGATAATCAACTTTAAGAGATTTAGAACAACAGGCAATCACTTTGTCTATAACCCAGAAACATTCCCAAGGCCCACCTCTCACCAGCACATGCATCAGAATAGGTAATAGCCAACTTGTTTTAAAACATTACCCGCTCCCTGATTGGTACCTCTCTCCCCCACTGTCTACATTAGGAGTTCCCACAGTCTCTCTGGGTACCCAGTTGGAGTAGTTGCAGGCCTGATTTGGTGCAGCTGGTTGGCTGGCGTTGGTGTATTTAAACAACAAATTAAATTCAAATCCCTTTGAATTGTAGCCACAGCTGATTGGTGAAACTTGACAGCTTCTGGTCGGGTAGTCAAACATAGCAATTTTAGTGGCAACTATATACACTTTCCCCCAGACGCAGGGCAAGCCCTGAAGTACTCACAATTCTGTAGAACGGTCTCTGGGCTTGTTGGCTGATGGTTTTCAGACCGTGGCTCTGGGGTGCTTGGAACTAGTAGAAGCTTGGAAACTTGGGTGACTGGGATGAGCAGCAGGCTCTTGCAGCTTGGACCTTCTCCCTGCATCTCTTGCAGCTTGGACCTTCTCCCTGCATCTCTTGCAGCTTGGACCGTCTCCCTGCATCTTTTGTAGCTTGGACCTTCTCCCTGCATCTCTTGCAGCTTGGTCCTTCTCCTTGCATCTCTTGCAGCTTGGACCTTCTCCCTGCATCTTTTGCAGCTTGGACCTTCTCCCTGCATCTCTTGCAGCTTGGACCTTCTCCCTGCATCTCTTGCAGCTTGGACCTTCTCCCTGCATCTCTTGCAGCTTGGGCCTTCTTGTAGCTTTAACAGGCTGGATACTTCTCAGCTTCTATTGCAGTTTGTCATCTTCTCTCTGCATCATCGCAGGCTGGAACAGACCAGTGCTAGGGACCAGGGCCACATGCCTCACCCCTCACATCCAGGCATCTAAACCCTGAGGTGGAGACAATGGGTAATGCTTAGTGGTGACAGTATGTGGCTGATTCCCCAGACTGTCCTTGGATAGCAGTTACTCTCTTTCTGGAATTCAGGAACTCCAGCTATAAATGGCTTCAGCCACACTACCAGCTGGGAGATGTGGCAGTCACTTAAATGGAACATAGTCTTGGGATTTTTACCAGATTCCAGCAGGAAACAGTCTCTCAGCTTCAGGCATTAAAGGCTCAGACTTGAGAAAAAGATGGCTTTTCATCCTCAATCTTTAAATGCTCAAACATGAGCAGGAGACAGCTTTTGTCTCCTCACTAACTTTCCATCTATTTGAGATGTTAGGCAGGCTTCTCTTGGCAGTTTGGCTGTGCAAGTCCCAAGTAGGCCTCCAAACATCTCTCAGAAATCACAGCAGGGCTTCCTCTCCCTCTGGAAGCTCCCAGTCAACTGCCTTGACACTGGTCAGCAGGAACAACACTTTCATTCTGGTAACAGCGCCTTCCAGCTATTGGAAGGCAACACAGAGCACCTCCTGGGCTGGTGGCTGTGCAAGCCCCCAGGCAGGCCTTCTTCATCTCTCAAGAGCAACAGATGGAGATCCCCTCCATTATGGGGGCACCAGCAGAACTGACTCAAGCTGAATCTCCCCTCTAGGTTTTAGGAGATCATGGCAGCATCTGATTGGCTGACATGGCATTCCATCTGTAAAACTAATATTTATCAAGTCCACTTGATTCCTGACTGGCTGTCTGTTTAGGCACCAATGCACAGTCCTTACCTTCTCCCAGAAATACGAACATACAGAATTGCCAGCAGAAACAGGCCTTATTGGTCTATCAAGTCTGCTCGACTGTACAGCTCAGTCTAGTCCTCTGGAGTTGCCCCCTTCACCCTTCCCCCAAAGGAGTCATCTAACCCCAACCCATTTCCCCCCTTCCCCTCCTCAGCATTGCTTCCTCCCATTCTAATTTCGTTTTTCACCCTACCACCACCCCCCCCGAGGCTGGTTACTGTTTTTGCTGATATTACGTCCTCCAGCAGCTCATTCCACACTGACACCATCCTTTCAGTGAAAATGTCCTCCTTAATTCCTTCTTAAATCTACCCCCACTAGTTTCAGGTTATGCCCCATTGTTGTACCCTCCCCTCTTAAATTGAAGATGCTCTCCAAGGCAATCCTGTTTATTCCCTTTAGGTACCTGAAGGTTTCTGTCATGTCACCCCTTTCCCTTCTGTCCTCCAGGGAATACGTTTTGAGTTCCCACAGCCTCTTCTCATATGTTTTGTCCACCATGCCCTCCGCTGCACCCTCTCCAGAAGCTTGATGTCCTTCTTCAGATACTCTAGGTGTGGTCTCACCAGTGCCCTGTACAGCGGCAGAATAACTTCCTCCCTCCTTGAGGTGATTGCTCTGGCGATGCAGCCCAGCATTTTATTTGCTTTGTCTGCTGCCTTACAGCACTGTGCAGTGTTTCATGTCACCTGTGACCAACACTCCTAGATCTTTTTCTTCCTCTGTGATGATCACCTGTGTGCCCCCCCCAACCAGTAGCTGGCTCTTGGGTTCCTAGCTCCCAGGTGCATGACTTTGCATTTCTTAGCATTGAATCCCAATTGTCAGATGCCCAACCATTTCTCTAGCCTAGCCAGATCCTCACTGAGCTCCTGTCTTTCCTCCTCTGTGTTCACCCTCCCACAGTGCTTAGTATCATCCACAAATAGTCAGATTTTACTTCTGCCCCCCTCTGCTATGTCACCAATAAAGATGTTGAAAACACAGGTCCGAGTACAGAGCCTTGTGGGACCCCACTGGTTACAGGTCTAGGTTTGGATAGTTCTCCCCCACCGCCACTCTGTGGTTCCTGTCCGTCAGTTCCTGATCCACCTCAGCAGTTTGTCCCCAGTTCCCAGGTCTTTCAACATGCTGATCAGCCTACCACGTGGCACTGAATCGAACGCCTTGCTGAAGTCCAGATACAGAACGCCCACCACCTGTCCCCTATCGAACAACTTTGCAACCCAGTTGAAAAAGTCTATCATGTTTGTCTGGCAGGATCTCCCCAACAAACCCATGTTGCCTATCATCCTGGAGACCATTTACCTCAAGGAAGGACACCAGCCTTTCCTTAAGAATGGTCTCCATTAACTGCCTTTACTAAGTCCTACAGGACTTCTGGCCTTCTCATTGGCTGCAGCACAGGTCAAAGGTGACAAATATGGCTGCTAACAACAGTTTTATTCAAAGTCCCAACATTTCAGTCCATTTTGTAGACGAACAACATGCCCCTCCCATTGGGGGGTTATAACTAAAAACATAGAAACAGAGACAATGATGGCAGAAAAAGATCATTAGTCCATCCAGTCTGCCCATAATATCCTATCATACCCCGAGACCTCCTATCAATAAAGGGTTTTAGCCCACACTATTCACCCCATGCTCTGTTTTGCTGCTACTTCCTTGAGTAACTACTAAGCCCTTTACTCTGTCCTAGCTGTGCTTGAAACCATTAATAGTTTTGTTGCCCACCACAGCAACTGGCAGACTGTTCTGTGTCACCTACCACAGCAGCTGGCAGACTGTTCCATGTCACCCACCACAGCAGCTGGCAGACTGTTCCATGTAGCCCACCACATCAGCTGGTAGACTGTTCCATGTCACCCACCACATCAGCTGGCAGACTGTTCCATGTCGCCTAACACAGCAACTGGCAGACTGTTATGTGTCACCTACCACAGCAGCTGGCAGACTGTTCCATATCGCCCACCACAGCAGCTGGCAGACTGTTCCATGTCACCCAGCACAGCAGCTGGCAGACTGTTCCATGTCACCCACCACAGAAGCTGGCAGACTGTTCCATGTGGCCCACCACATCAGCTGGTAGACTGTTCCATGTCACCCAGCACATCAGCTGGCAGACTGTTCCATGTCACCCAGCACATCAGCTGGCAGACTGTTCCATGTCGCCCAGCACAGCAGCTGGCAGACTGTTCCATATCACCCACCACAGCAGCTGGCAGACTGTTCCATAGCTCAGCCATCCTCTCTGTAAAATAAAACTTTCTCATGGCCCAACTGAACTTCCCCTAATTACTGTACATCATTACATCATGTCAACAGTGGTAGTAAAGGGCATCCAACATTCAGGTTACGTAGTTCTGTGTCAATGTTTATCAGCTGATGTGACCTGAGCAAGAAGCTCACACTGCCTTAAATTGGTTTAGGTACCATTTTGCCACAGAAGTTTGTTTTTTTTTTCATTTTATTTATTTATTCTTTGTTGACCGTGTAGGTTTACTGGCACCAGGTGTCTTTTTCAGGTATGACAAGGGTATTATGAGTACATTATATAAAACAGCAATGCAATGATATTTATATGATGCAGTAGCAAGAAACAAAGGGGGAAAGAAAACATCACATGGAACGACAAAGTGAGAAAGTTTTACATTTTTACATAGTGCTGTGACAGGGTTGAATAAGGCCCTGCCTCATTTGTTATGCAGAAAGAGTTTAAACACAAGGGTCTGTTCTATCCTCTCCTTTTGTGTCTCTTGTCTGTCTGGTTGTGCAACCAAATTTTCTTGTGAGACCTAGGAACTGATCACTCCAACGGTTTCACAATTCTCCGCCTCTTGCTATCTCTCTGGCTTCCCTTGCTATTTCTGTCTTTTCTTCCCCCTTGCATATCTGCAGTTATAAAAAACTATATGTGAATCTCTGAGTAAAACTGTATGTGAAACTGGGTTCCCTCTATTTAAATCTGTATATAGTTATACTGTTGAAATGATTGCAAAAACTGGAATTTAAGGGGTTAACCTGAGATGCCGGTTTGAAAAATATTTCCAGAGCTGTCAACAACAGGTCAGTTCTGGGTCACAATGTACTGTTTTGCTGCACCTGCTGAAACTGACAAGAACACTGTATGAGAAGCAGAATGTTCTCTTAACAAACTCCCTACAAAGACTTGTTGTAAAAAGAGCTGCAATATTTTGCAAGAGGGAGAGACAGAGACTGAGAGACTGAGATTGGAAATTGAGAAGAAAAACTCAGAAGAAGGACTCTGCCTTCTATGTTTGTACTGCCATTGTAAATAGTTATACTGAACAATTTTTATTTTTATTTTGCTGTTATTAATAATAAAATGCTACTTGTGAATTCTGAAACTGCTCCTGGTTTTCCTGTGCTTCCTGATCTGTGCCTCGATGACAGATGGTTTTAGAAGTGGGATTTATGCCATGCGTAATCTAAGCCAGTAGTTTTGTGTGCGGGTACTAGACCTAGTACCAGGGAAGCATAGCAGAAAGGTATGGCTTCTGCAACAGCAAGCTCAGGAGTCAATACCAGAAGAACGGCAGCCAAACTAGCAGAAACAAAAGTCCAAGCTGAGACTGTACAGCCAGCACCAGCAATGGAAAAAAAAGAACAGGCAGTGACAGAACCTGAAAGCCTGACTACCTTTTTATGTCTGTGGGCGGAGCCCACAACCATATTGCTTTAGCTTGAAAAGGGGTTTCTGTGGAACATATTTTTAGTAGTTTTCAGTGTATCCTTCCATAACACTGCAAATCCATATGGCAGTTAAAAATACTTCCTTCTTTCTTTTTAGAATAATGGACACAGAACTCCAAGCTGCTTTTCTCTTACAGTAAATATGCACACCTTTCAAACAAATCTAAATATCTTTAAAACTATTCAAGGTGCACAAAAATGACCGAATGAAAGTTGTTCAGGACAAAAAGACCTTTCACATGAGGGTAGTCACTAATCTGAATTCTTTATATTTTGTAAAATATGGTCTTCTAAACAACCTAATTTTTTTTTCTCTGAATGAACATAGTAGGAGTCATACCAAACAAATGTAAATATCTCAGAAAGTATACAAGTTACCAATATACAACTAACGTGAAAGTTGTTCAGGACAAAATGACCTTTCAAATGAGGATAGTCAGTAATCTGAATTCATTAGATTTTTTTAAATATAGCCATACAAAAGGTAAAAATTGTGAAGAAAAATGAAAATTCAGGCAATCAGATGACCATAGTTTAAAATATATAATTAGTGCATCTTAACGAATAGGCTCATTGTAAAGGTATTTTTGTCCTGAACAACTTTTATACAGTTTTTTTTGTCTGTAACTTGTAAACTTTAAGAGATATTTACTTTTTCTTGGCATAACTCCATTTGTACTTCTAAACAGACTCAGTTATGCAAATTACTGTGCCACTTACAGTAAGTGAAATTCTAAACCAGACCATCTTGTTCATCTCTTGCCATGCCTAATTTAAAGTGGACAGGAATTGATTACTTATGTGCAGCTGTTTGAAATGCCTCTATTTTCATAAATTACATTTATACCTCTAAAGGATCCCTATTTAACTGTGCCTGAATGAAAGCTGAAGCTGTCAGTTGTATTTTATACTGTTTTCTTTGTATGGACAACATTCTGTGCAGCTCCTTTCAAGGAACCAATAATTTGGAGTTTTGACTATGTCACTTCATGGTTTCAGAACTGCGGGCACTGTACTGTCAGGTTCCTGCTATCATTTCTGAAACTGTGAAGCCACATAAAAACTTGTTGCTGTATTGGTCCTTGTAACACAAGATCCACAGAAACAGATGAGTTGATACCTTTTATTGGACCAACAGATTTGTTACAAAAGAACACAGGTGCTTTTAGCTTTTGGATTACACAGAATCCTTCATCAGAAAACACTGGCAATTGTTTTAGAACACACTTTCTCAAAACCCAGATCCTACAAAAAAAAAAAAAAAAAAAACAGATGAAAAGTTGTTAAGGACCCCATTGGTTAAAACTGCATTCAAAAAAACAACATATCCATATAAAGACAGCAAAAGTTTCATCAAAAGAAGGCTATCCCAAGGTCAAATGACACTGACTTGAAAGTTCACTCCCTGAGAAAAGCTACAAACCAACTGAAGCTTCATTTTCAAACCCTCTGTGTGTGTCTGTGCTAGCATTAGTAAATGACAATGATTAAAAACCACAAGGAAAAATAAGCTTAAAGAGCAGCTGACAACTTCGGGAGAACTTTAACAAAACATAATAATTAGATGAAGTTCAGCTTGTATTTCACATTAGCTCTTTATTCCTCCTCCCCATTATTTATTGCTGAGGTCATTTGCATGAAAACAGGATTTTTGCTCCTGAAGATTTCCTCTATTTCTGTTGCTGTCTCCCTACCTGAGGTCATAATGCACTGCTTGTGACATCACAATTTCTCTCATGGCAACAGATTGTGATGTCACAGCAGAGTATTATGACTTGAAGTAGGGAATAAACTATAGAGGCAGATTAACTTTAAAGTAACTGTAAGGGATAAAAATCACGTATTCATGCACATTTCCTCAGCAATAAATAATGGGAAGGAGAAATCTGGAATATATATGGAATAAAAGCAGAATTTTACCTACTTATTATGTTTTTCAAAGTTTTCTTTCAGGTGTTAGTAGTTCTTTCAGCAATACATAGTAAATAATGTTGAACGTCTTATAAATATGAACATATCTATGTGTTAAGTGAAAAACAGGTTAGAAGACAACCTGCCCTAGTGTAAATTAAGTATTCACCAGCTATTTCACACAGTGGTGTCAATCAAATTTTACACAGTGTACTGTTCAGATACATTTTTCTTAAACTCCGTGTACAATAAGTCCATACTGCTCATGAATAGTCAAACTTCTACTGTCTTAAACATGATATATCTGCAATTCTGTAACAAGTGACTAGCGTATGTGTATATTCAAAGCCCAAACCTAACACAGACACCCTTGTAATTGAGATACTGTTATCCTAATACGTCCATGTATCAACATGTGTCCATATGCACCTAATCTGCTGTTGTATTAAATAACAGTTCTATAAATCTAAAACCAAAACAAAACACAACTGACAGCTTCAGCTTTTATTCAGGCATAGTTAAATAGGGATCCTTTAGATGCTTGAATATAATTTATGAAAATAGAGACATTTCAAACACCTGCACATAAGTAATCAATTCATGTCCCCTTTAACTCATTCAGACCCATTGTGTGCTTAGAACTTTGGAGACAGAACTCCAGACTGCTTTTCACAGAGAATCTTCCTAAGACACTGTGCAGAATTCTTAGCAAATGTGCATACATTCCAAACAAATCTAAATATCTTTACAACTATTCCAGGTGCACAAAAACAACCAGTCTGAAAGTTGTTCAGGGCACAAAGATCTTTCAAATAAGGGTAGTCACTAATCTGAATTCCTTATATTTTGTAAAATATGGTCATCTTATTACCTGCAGTTCCATTTTTGCTTTTACAAAATTCACATTTCTGATGGCAATTAAAAAAAAAAACTATAAAGAATTCAGATTAGTGACCACCCTCATTTGAAAGGCCTTTTTGTCCTGAACACAAAAATATAAAATAATGCACTTGGGGCACAGAAATCCAGGGGCAGAGTACAAAATGGGTGGAGTGGTATTGACAACATTAAGAAAACACACATTAAAAAAAAAAAAAACTTTTACATACAGTTGATTACTGTTTAATAATATTGTGCATCTATGACTGCCACTGTACATCTGATGCAAACCTATAATCACGCTCCTCTCTTGAAGCAAAAAGGGATGGGGTGGAGGCCATAATTGACTCCTTGTTTTTGTGTTAAAGGGGTCAGGTTTTTTTTACAGCCAAAATAAGGAAAGGGGTCATTTCTAAAATGTGCAGACAAGCATGGGGACCACTTTTTTCGGAGCATGCCACCACCAGCAGCTACCACTTCGGGATTGCTACTACTTATAATTACAATCAGGGGAAAACCAGAAGTAGTCTACCAGCACTGAGATCAATATGGTTAAGGCACATTTACCAGAAATTACTGCTTAGAAAAGGATGAGAAAGTGACTGTGATGACGAGCAGGTCCCAGACCACATCTCTAGTTTGTTAATAGTCTCCTCATGAATCTGATTTTTATGGTTGTGTGGGGCAAGCTCCAAGAGCACTGTGGAAGCATGTAACTGGACCGCTGTCTGGTGTTCTGCCACAGTGCTCCAGCATAGTTTTCAGTGTTTCAGTTTATGCAGCCCTTCCCCTCTGTGGGCTGCATAAACATACCCACTTCCTGGTGCACTACTTTTCCTTTCTGCAAGTGCGGAAGTGACGGCCACCATGCAACATGGTGGCACTGACTTAAAGTGTGCATGCACGAGTATCATGCATACATATATAACCCCCATGCCACCTTTGGATAGCTAGCACTCCCCTTAAAAGAACTACTGCCAACTACATAGCACACAATTTTTGTTTGGCAGAACTACAGTCATGGTACCACCCCTAGCATTGGAGTGTATACCAGGCTCATTATTTAGAGGATGGGGGGTGGGGGTACATACTAGAATGAACCTTTTTATTTACAACCAGGCCCTGGGGAGAGGGTGATAGGCATATACTAGACCTACTGCTGAGGGGCCCCAATAAAGTTCACACTAGAAGCAACATGTGGAATGTTCAAAGCAGTAACTGGGATTTTGCAGAATGACTTTATTTACAGATGTTACTTAAAGCAAGGGTGGTCCCCCAAAGGTTTGTGATTAAAATACAGGTACACTCTCTTTCGCAGGACACTTTGCTAGGCAGTACTGTTTTCCACAAAAACATCTCTATCTCTCTTCCAAAGTGTATATGTGGGATGTGCCACACACTTTAAACATTTTCCACACATTTCCATTTCCAAAGTGTATATCTGTGGGATGTGCCACACACTTTAAAATCCTCCTGGTGCATGGTCTTTGCTCAGGGGACAGTGGTGACCATCCATGAACCACTTAGCCCTGCCTAAAACTCCAGATGGTGTTCCTCCTGCCTTTTGCCCCAAACAGCCTCTACCATTCCTTCAGAGTTACACCAAATGAGTCTCCAATCCTCAACGAATTGCTAAAGACTCCCAACTTTAACTTTAAATTCGGTACAATTGTGAAAGGGCTCCTGACTGGTGTGATCTAGCCTTATCTAGGGCACACACACCTCAGACAACTCCCTCAGAGAACACTGTCAAATTCTGTACTCACAGATTAGTTGTTCCTTCCTCCCAGTCATGGAAAGAACAAAAGGCACCTTTCTTTCTCTGGTAGCTGTCAGATTCTACTCATTGTTCTTCCTAAAGGCAGCTGTGAACTTTAGGAACTTCAGGGGATTGCTCTTTGGATCCACAAGAATTGCATTCCCTCTCACTCCCCCTGGACTGAAACTAAAGAGTCCTGCAGGCAAACTGAAGATTTTACCAAACTAGGGTGAGAAATACCAGGGCCCCCTTTGACAGAGCCCCAACGGCAGGCCTCCTGCCACTCTGACTGCCAAACCTGAACTTACTGATGAACATTCTAAGCTGCCCGAGTGCAGCTGACTCTAAAATGGTTATCCTGCTGTGAGAGTTCTAAATGACATAATCATCCTTCTTTCAGGCTAGCTGAGTAAACAATGATGTCATTATGTAGAAAACCCCTAATGAGCTCCCCACCAGCTGCCTTTTCCTAACTGCCTAAGACTAGTACTAATGGGATTCTAGTAACCTGAGGGGACTGGGTTATTACATGTAATTATGTCAGCACCACCATGTTGCACAATGCTGACTCCGGGGCAAACTGCACATGTGCGAGTATCACGCATGCGCAGTACTGTAATCGCTGCAGTATTATGGCCGACTCTGGTGCAGCAAGAGCACCGCATATTCTTTTCACCGCTCTTGCCGCTCCTAAAAGCTTTCCACAGGCATATTGGCTCTGACCAGAGCTTATTCAGATGGTGGGAACTCTTTTCCTTTCACTGATTTTGATTCAGACTTGTTTGAGCACAGCTCTAAGATCTGGAAGTCCAGGAAAGAAAGACGACACCTGAAGAAACAGTGGCAACAAAAGACTGATGGACATAGGGGATTAACATATGAAAATGCTGAAACTAAACTGATCACTGATTGTGATTCTCTTTCAGATCAAGCTAACAATGTTTCTGTCCAGGGTTATTTTAAGCAGCTGGGGGTGAAACCAAAACAGGGTGAACCTATGTTTAAAAAATGTATTGGGCTACTGTACAGAGTTTGAGTTAAACCTCAGACACAGGACCAGATAGAACAATGTGTTTATACCACAAAAATATACTCTAGATCTGAGTTGTTACAGATAGCACATGATATTCCTATGGCTGGTCACTCAGGGAGGGATCACATTTTACCTTAGTCACTGTGCGGTGGAGCAGACGGTGACTGGAATGTCTTCCATTTATGGAGACGTTCATTTGGGAGATGCCAGCGGGGCCCAAGCATCAGCTATTTTTTCAAGATATGGGTAAAACAAACCCATTCGGGATAGAAACCCTGACACCTAATGTGATTATTATCAACAGTCAGCAGACATAACTTCTATGCCAGTTCCAGATATAATTGATGCATTTCAACAACTTGAATATGCAGCTATACATACCCATAGAAATCATTGGCATAAATCACTTTGTAAGTTAATGTGCGGGTTGATAGAGCTCCATGAAGTCTGAGAGTCATTAAATAGCCAGGCTATGGGAAGATAGACCTATACTCATGGATGACTGGCATTCTCAAATACAAGCAACTTCCATGCTTTTCATTCATCACCACATTAGAGACTACATGACTCAGAAAATTACTTTAGAGCAAAACCTGAGAGAGTGTAAAGAGGCTGTTAGTGTATTCAAACAACATCCCAAGTTTTAAGATTTTAAAACTGAATTATTTCAAAGTTTACAAGATGAAGATGTAAGGCTAAAAAGAGTAAAACAAACTCAATTTGAGAAAGATCGACAAGACTACCTTCAGAACTGGGTTTTTACCTGGAATCAAAAGGGAGGTAAACATAAAAACAAGTGTAAGAATGGCCCAAATAATGAACAACATCAAGATTTGAACACAATGCAATGGCTGTGGCATTTCTAACACCAACACCATGAGTGTAACTCGTTCTATCTTAAAACGCACCGATGATTTGAGTGTAACACGTGACCACTTTACCTCAGAATCAGGAACTTACTCTGTGGATGATTTTTTAGACCAGGAAGAAATGGGAGAGGAGGAGGAAATAGCTCAAGATTCGACACAGCCACGACGCAGTCCCTGAAATGTACAATTTCAAAAGGAACTCAAATCTATAAGAAAACAAGATGTGGCGGGAAGAAACACAGATGCCGACCTAGGAGCGCATCCCAAATGGAGCTATCACCCTCAACACTTGCAGCCGAAACACAGACCACAAACGCAGAACCCCAGATTGAGGGGAAGGAAGACATATCGGGGCAAAGCCAGAGGCAAGTTTTAAATGTTATGAACCTTTCTGCTATAACTTTAACTTCCGTGCAACAACAATCCCTACAGAGGGGCTTAAGCTTTGTGGCATCATGTACTGCAAGAGAGTTTGATCGGTATGTGGACATTAAAACATTTTCAAGAAAATTAAATCTTCAGGTCCATTATGCAAAAAACAAACTGACATGTCAAAATGATGCAACAATAGATAACAGTAACAATTTAAGTGACAATATGGATTTAAACAACACTACACAAGCACCAACATATATTAACATCAAAAAGGCCCCAGCTTTTATGCCATCCTATGCCCTGACAGTCTTTATATTCAAAAAGGTTCTCTTGAATGAACCTGAAAAACATAAGGATGAACTTTTTAAATTAGACTATTCAAATGCGACACAGGCAGAACGTATGGCATTAAAACAATTGGATGAAAATCCACACATTATAGTAAAACCAGTGGACGGGGTTGGGGGGTCATTAGCCATTCTTAACACAGAAGACTATAAAAGGGAAATTGTTAGACAATTATCTGACACAAATTTCTATGCTGGTTTAAAAACAGATCCAACTGACAAATTTAAACAAGAAATTGATAAATATTTGTTGCATGCTTATGAGACAGGCCTTATTACAGATTAGTCCTTGGAATTTTTGGTAGTAGCACACCCCATTAGGCAAACAATTTATGTGCTCCCAAAGGTGCATGATAACACAGTGGATCCCCCAGGTCACCCAATAGTGTCTGGCATTGGCTCATTAACAGAGCCTCTTTCTAAATTCATTGGCAAACACATTAATCATATAGTTCCTACTTTGAGATCATATATCAAAGACACTACACAAATATTGGGTGTCCTGGGGGACCTCCAGATGGAGGACAACTGGATTTTAGTAACCCTGGACATCTAGTCACTATACACGAATGTGCCTCATAATGGGGTTTTGGAGGCACTTAGATTTTGGATGCAGGAGGTTACCAACTATTCTCAGCCCTTTATGGATTTTTTGTGTCAGTTATCTGAATTTATTCTTACCATGAATGCTTTTTTATTCCAAGGTCCGCATTTCCTTCAGGTAAAGGGGACAGTGATGGGGGTTACTTTTGCCCCCACGTATGTCAACCTTTACCTAGGTCTATGGGAAAGGCAGAATATTTATGATGAAACGCTAATCCATTTTTTGAGAAGGTGGACCTGTGGCAGTGGTTCCTGGATGATGTGCTGATGGTGTGGTGGGTTAGTGAAAAAGAACTATATGAGTTTGTATCATATTTAGAAGCATCCAATCCAAATCTAAGATTTCCTGTGGAATATGATAAATACAATGTACATTTTCTGGGTTAGGATATTCACAGGATGCCTGATGGCACAACTGAGACTGATCTGTATAGAAAAATTACAGATCGGAATAGTATTCTTATGGCCAACAGTTGTCACCCCTGCCACACCATCAGCAACAGCCCTAAATCTCAATTCATGAGAATAAAGAGAAACTGTTCCAACCCAGAAACCTACATCCATAGATCTCAAGAAATGAGCCAGAGATTCCAAGAAAGAGGATACAATGTGGGTCTTATTAGACAGACACAGGATCAGGTTGATAAAATACCCAGGACAGAATTACTGACATACAAAAATAAAATAGATTCTATGGGTAATCAACCGATATTTGTGACAAAATGTTGTGCCAAGAGCCATATTATCAGGGAATGTTTGAATAAATGTTGGCATATTCTGGAAGCAGAACCTACTTTATCTGTGATGGCTGTAGGCCCTCCTAAAATCACATACGAAGAGCTACAAATATTAGAGACATGCTGGTACATAGCTTTTTACCTATGGATATTCCAAAATTGCATTCATGGTTACCACCTAAACGTACAGGGTGTTTTTCTTGTGGGGCATGTGTTTACTGTCCTCATGTTATTAAAACAAAAGAATTCAGTACAGTTAATAATAGTAAAGCATTTTACATCAGGCAGTTTATTAATTGTAATACAAGTGCAGTAGTACACTTAGCAACTTGTATAGTTGTTCATCCTTCCATATTGGCAAAACTAAACGCCTATTTAAAAATAGAATAGGAGAATATTTAAGTTACATTAGACTTCAGGATTCATTACATTTGCAGGAAAATCAACACCAGCCGACCCATAGATTTAGATTTCAGGGCATAGAAAAAGTTTCATTGGGACCAAAAGGGGGGCATTTGGATTTTGCTTTATGTAAAAGATAAGCTTAGTGGATTCCCTTCAGGGAGGCAGTATAGCACAATGGTTTAAGGCTCTGAGCTGCAAACCTGGAGACCTGGGTTTGAATCCCTTGGCCCCCCACCACTTGCATACTGTGTGACTCTGAACAAGTCACTTAACTTCCTTGTGCTCTCAAGTTGCATCTGGAAACAAGCTTCAGCTTAGTGTGCTATTCTTGGTTAAGCAACATTCCCTTCCCTTCCCTAATATACTGGGGGGATTACAATATCCAGGTTTAAATGATGGCATAGATATATCATTATTTTTGAGAGATAAATAAGGGAATTAATGAAGGATGTATATACATTTTTACCAAAAAAAAAAAAAAATGACACAGTATATCTATAGACTGTTAATGATAAAATATTTAGAATAGCCCCTATATACTGTTTATGTGGTGTGTTATTTATAAAAAATTAAAAACCCTTTCATTTCCCCTTTCCCCTCTTTCTCTCTCCCCCTCCCATTGCTATTTCATTAGTCAGCTATGTGGTTCTTTATAATCTTGTCATCATTTTAACAAAAATGGCACTTTTGTATTTAATTTCTGGAACTATTTGAAGTCAATATAATGACCAAATTAATACCAAATACATGATATAAATAATATATTTTGGTAATATAAAATATATACATTGAATATGTGTAATGAAATCATGTATGTGTGTACATTTTTTGGTTTTAGTTCACTTCACCTTTTAGGTGATCACAGTTTTGTCAGATGTATGTGTGTATTTGTGCATGCGTGCTAACCAGGATGCCAGCTTAAACTGAGGGCTCTGATGTCAGTCTGCAAATCCGGATAAATTAAATGTAAAAAAATGTTATTTAGTTAACGCAGAGGTTTTGCGCTAGTTAAAGAAGTTATTACAGTCATTCCTAGCTGAAAAAATGGCCGGTAATCTTGTAATATCTAAAATAATCCTGTCAGGAAAGCTAGCGGGTTGTACTCATAAGATGCCCAGCAATGGTAAGCTGTCTGCGGGACTTGGCAACTGTCGTAACGGGGCCCATTCTATGCTTACTACGATGCCCCTTTTAGAGAAACAGCTGTCTGCAGGTAAAAATGGAAACACAAATAAAGCTGACAGGACTGATATGTCCTTTGTTAAAGACATGTTACTCTCAATTAAAAAAGATATAGTGGGTTTAAAAATAAAAGACACTACATTAAATAATACACTGTCTGAAGTCACTAATCGTTTAGATGCCTTTGAGGAAAGAATGTCCTTTTTTGAGGAATCCTTAACTAGATTGGAAGATTTTATGGAAGGGAAGGCAAATGACCAGAATTTCTGAAAAGCTTGATGATTTAGAGAACAGAGGATGTCTGAATAATTTAAGAATTATAGGGCTTCCTGAGGGAATGGAGGGTCCAGATATGATTCGTTTTCTACAAGATTTTTTTTCCAGCTTTGTTAAACTTTCAATGGAACTGGCCTATTGAAATCAAGAGAGGTCACAGAGCATTATTTCCTAGACCAAAGCCAGGGCAGTGTCCTAGACCAATTATTGCAAACTTTTTGAGATTTTCGTTAAAGAAGAGATCCTTAGAGTTGCAAGGGAAAAGAAATCATTAAGCTGGAATGGAGACAGAATTTACATTTTTCAAGATTTTTCAGTGGAGATAGTGGAAAAAAGGAAGGTTTTTGCCCCAGTTAGAGCTGTGCTTCAAAAACTTAACATAAGATACTTTGACAAATATTCCACAGTTCTAGTGATTCAGAAGGATGGAGGTATACACTCTTTTAGTAATGTGGAAGAAGCTTGGTCTTTTATTAAAAATCACTGGCCAGACAGTATCAGACACAAAGCCAACCAACGGTCATCAGCACGAGGTGAAACAGAAAACAAACAGTGTGACCCTATCCCCTCTACCTTCAGTGCGCAAGCTCCAACTCAGAAAGCTTCGAGCAGTAAAGCTCGTCCTGAAAATCCAGAAATGCCACCTAAAATACCTAATCCTGTCTCCCTGAACGTTAAACCGCTACCTAAATCTATGAATTGGTCAGGTAAAGCATATTGAAAAACCATTCCCATATCCAAGAATAGGTACAAAGTTTTGGATGGTTCCACTAAAACCTCAGACTCCAAAGACAAAATCAACACACTAGATCCATTCACATATCTGGAATGTGTAGTACGGTACGGGCTGCACGCCCATTGGCTCACGCTGTGGACCAATGGGCTTACAGCCCTACCCACGGTGTCAGTCAAGGGCAGTGGGGCTGGCAGGCGGTGGTGCCGCCGGCCGCTGCTGACTGGGGGAGCAGGGGTGGGGATCACTGGGCGGGTGGGAGGGGGTCACTGGACCACCAGGGATATCAGGATTGCTTTTTCTTTGCCCAGCCGCTACCAGGCACACAGTGTCCACTGGACCACCAGGGATGTAGGATCTTTATTATTACTTAAGCCCGCGATCGGCAGACAGAGGTCCACTGGACCACCAGGGATATAGGATCCTTATTTGTTTTTACTTAAGCCCGCGATCGGGCAGACAGCGGTCCACTGGACCACCAGGGATACTGGATTATTATTTTTTTGCTTAAGCCCGCGATCAGGCAGTCAGTGGTCCACTGGACTACCAGGGATATTGGACGTTATTATTTTTAACTGATGCCCACGATCGGGCATGGGGGGGCACCACCACGGAGGTGCAGCCGGAGCTCGGGTGGCCACCCACAGGTGGCGCTGCCGTGCGCCTCTGCAACACGGCAGCTCACCTGTGGGTGGCCAGCCGCTGCTCTTTTGGGGATCAACTTTGTGCGGGCGCAGAGGGTTGTGCATGCATGGCTCCAGCACATCCGGGCTGAATATCGGGCTGTGCAGAGTATGCATGGGCATGCCCGCTACCTGCGCCTTCATACAATACTGATGCACTCCAGGCGCGCCGGGTTGTGCCAGGCACAATTTCCCGTTTGAATATCGCAGGCAAGACAGTGGGTTGCGATGGCGCAACACTGCTGCACCATGCGCAACCCTTTTGGAATATCTGAGCCTGGGAGTTTTGTAGTTTTTTTTTTTAAACTGATCAAAAGGTCTTTCTATTTTTTTTGGCAATCATAGCCCCATAGTTCAGTACCATATATAAACATTGTGCTCCTGCTTTGGCATGCATTCTTTAAGAGCTGGTTCTATGACATCACCCCCATATATGTTATTTTATCTTGGACTGCCTCCCGTTATTTGTTTAACTTTCTTACAGATATCATTATTTTGGTGAGTCCAGGTAAATATTCTGTTAAATGTGATACCCAAATAAGTGTAATTATTGACAATTTCCAAATTTTTATTATCAATCTTAAAAATAACAGTCTTCTTGTTAACTTTCTTTTTCTTACTAACAATCATAATTTTACTTTTTTCTGTATTAATTGTTAGATCTAAATTCTTTGAAGCATATGACAGTTTGTCTAGTTGTGCCTGAAGGCCATTTTGTGTGAAAGAGATTAGAATGATGTCCACAAAGGTGAGGAGGGGGCAACATCGCCGTTGAATTTTGGGATAACTGTACTGATGATTATCCAAGGTACTGAGTAAACCATTAATATAAGTGTTGAATAGTATAATTGCTAGTAAACAGCCCTGTTTTCTCCTGTATTATGTAATTTTTATTTATTTATTTATTAAACTTCGGATATACCTTTGAGCCAGAGGCACGTTTACAGAGGTTCCACGTCATAATACATTGTAGAAAAGTCTAGGAATTAATACATTTAGGACAAATTGAGGCATTTAGTACAGAAAAAAGTTAATGCAAAAGTGGAATTAATACAATAGTCAGTGAGGTTAGTATATATAGAAACATAGAATTTGACGGCAGACAAGGACCGCTTGGCCCACCCAGTCTGACCATTTCCCTACCTAATGGATAATCTGCAGATCCTAGTTAACCAGCAGCCTACTTCTTCCTACCCCCACCCCCTAGAACTGCCTTATGACTGTCCCATGCATGCTTGAATTCCACCACTGTTTTTGACTCCACAATCTCCTCTGGAAGGCCGTTCCATGCATCCACAACCTCTGTGAAAATACTTCCTTAAATTACCTCTGAGCCAGCCCCCTTCTATCTTCAAATTGTGCCCCCTTGTTCTTGCACACCTCTTTTTTAAAGATGCTACCCTCTTGGACTTTGTTGATTCCCTTGAGGTACTTGAAAGTTTCTATCATGTCCCCCCTTTCCTCGAGGCTATACATATTAAGCTCCTTAAGTCTCTCTTTATATGTCTTCCAGTGCAGACCCTGCACCATTTTAGTGCCCTCCTCTGGACAGCTTCCATCTTGTCTATGTCTTTGCGGAGATTGGTCTCCAGAACTGCACGTAGTACTCCAGATGGGGTCTCACCAGCTGTCTGTACAGAGGATAATAACGTCCTGTTTTCTACTGGTGATGCCTCCCCTATGCATCCTAGTATCCCCCAGCCCTCCTTGCTGCCCTCTCACATTGCTTGCCCACCTTTAGGTCATCTGATATGACTACCCCAGGTCCCTTTCCATTTTTGTTGTTGTTAGTATCTCACCCCCATTGTGTACTCTTCCCTGGGTTTTGTTTCCCAGGTGCATTACCTTGCACTTCTTAGCATTGAATCTAAGCTGCCATACATTTGACCATTCCTCTAACCTTGCCAAGTCCCTTCTCATCCTTTCCACCCCACTTTGTGCATCAACTCTGTTGCAGATCTTAGTGTCATCTGCAAAGAGACATACTTTTCCTTCCAGTCCCTCTGCAATGTCGCTTATAAAGACATAGAAGAGGACCGGTCCTAATACTGAACCCTGTGGTACCCCACTAGTAACCCCCCTTTCTTCAGAGTGGACTCCATTTACTATTACTCTCTATGTCCTATTCTCCAGCCAATTCTTTACCCAGGCTGTCATCTTGGGACCCACTCCCAGGCTGGCTAACTTGTATATTAATCTTTTGTGTGGGACTGTGTCAAATGCCTTGCTAAAGTCTAGGTACGTCATGTCCACAGCCCCTTCCTGATCTACTACTTTGGTCACCCAGTCAAAGAAATCTATTAGATTTGTCTGGCATGACCTTCCCGCTGTGAATCCATGCTGCCTTGGGTCCTGTGCCCCTCTGGCCTCTAGATACTCGACAATTCTTTCCTTCAGAAGTGATTCCATCATTTTCCCTATCACTGAGGTTAAACTAACAGGTCTGTAGTTTCCTGCTTCTGCCTTGCTCCCACTTTTGTGAAGGGGAATCACATCTGCCCTCCTCCAGTCCTCGGGTACCACCCCATCCTCCCATGATTTGTTAAAGAGGGTAGTCAGTGGTGTCACTAGTTCTACCCTTAGTTCTTTTAGAATTCTGGGATGAATCCCATCAGGCCCCATTGCTTTGTCCACCTTCAGTTTTAAGAGTTCTTTCAGAACCCTTTCTTCTGTAAATGGGCTGGTATCAACTTCTGTATCCAGAGTGTTTCTACTGTTTGTTTTAGGTACCTCCCCCTCTTCATTTGTAGATACTGAGCAAAAATATTTGTTTAGTATCTCTGCCTTTTCACAGTCACCCTCTGCCCACCTCCCTCCCCTTTATTAAGCCTCACTATCCCTCCCTTGGTCTTCCTTCGCTCCCTGATGTACTTATAAAAGGTTTTATCCCCTTCTTAACTGAGTTGGCTATCTTTCCTCGGTTTGGGCCTTTGCTGTTCTGACTGCCTTCCCAGCTTCCTTTGCTTTAACTGATACAGTTCTCTGTCCTGCTCCTTCTGTGATTCCTTGTACTTCCTGAATGCTTTCTTTTTCTCTTGAACCTTCTGCCACTTCCTTTGAGAACCATAGTGGTTTTACATCGCTTTTGTTTTGTTTATTTGCTTCACACAAAGGCTTGTTACCTCTGTGATGGCAGTTTTATTATTCCCATTGTTCTTCCACCCTCCTTCCTGCCCATTTGCTAGGTGCATTCCTAGACTCTCACCATTTTAGCAAAGTCAGCCCTCCTAAAGTGCAGTACTTTGCCTTTGTATGGTTTGACTCTATTGCTGTGTTTATTGTGAACCATACTGTTCGATGGTCGCTAGTTCCCAGATGGCTACCCACTTCTACATCTGTGATCCTCTCCATCTCCATTTGAGAGAACCAGGTCTAAGATTGCTCCCTCTCGAGTGGGCTCCAATACTAGTTGTCTAAGGCATGCCCCCTGTAGGGCATCTAGAATAACCCCACTCTTCGAAGTGGCTGCTGCAACTGCACTCCAGTTAACATCTGGCATATTCAGATCACCCATCAGCAATATCTCCCCTTTTTCTGCCATTCTAAGTATACTTTCTATCATTTCCTTGTCCATTTCCTCCCCGAGAAGGGGGTCTGTATACAACCCCTGTGCGGATTGTGGTGCCATTGCCTGTCTCCAAATTTACCCACAGTGCTTCTTCTCCTCCCTGTTTACCCTTTTGTTCTGTTGCTTTGATTCCTTCCCTTATGTAAAGAGCTACTCCTCCTCCTCTTTTACCCTCCTGTCCCTCCTGTAGATATTGTATCCTGGTATGTTTACATCCCAGTCATGGTTTATGTGTACCATGTTTCTGTGACTGCCACGATATCCAGATGTTTCTCCTCCATCAAGGCCACTAATTCAGAAAGCTTGTTACTCAGACTACTGGCATTGGTACTCATTGCTCTCCATTTTTTGATGGCTTTGCCTTCTGTTGCAGCATCCCCCACTGACCTTTCTACCTCGGTCTTTTTCTCATTTAGTACCCTGTTTTGTAGGGAGAGGCTGGGATTTTCCTGCTGCTTATCAGTGCCTCCCCCCTTGACTAGTTTAAAAGCTTGCCAATGAAGCATTTAAATTGATTGCTCAAAAGACTTGTTCCCTTCCTGGACAGATGCAGACCATCCTGCCAGTATAGGCTGGTGTCCCTTCAGGTGGAACCCCAGTCCCCAATGAAGCCAAACCCCTGTTCTCCACACCATTTTTTCAACCATTCATTAAACTGCATGGTGCAAAGTACCCTCACCTGGAACATTAAGGGGAAATATATGAATTATATACAGTATACAATTTCTACATTGAGGTACACACATGGGTTACAATTGTTCAGGTTGCATGGGAAGGTATAAGTCAGAACTTGTTATAGCAGTTCTTTCATTTAAGTACAAGACAGTTAGGCCTCCCAAGTTCCTAGCTGAGGTGAGAGGAAAGTGCAAGGCAGTATAAATTGTTAGAGACAATGGGGGATAGGCCAGAGTAGGGGAGGGATATTTATAAGTATTTTATCTGTGAAATTTCCTTGGTTATCATATTTTACTTTGTACCAATTATCTAATTATAAGTTATTAATAATATTTATAAGGGAGTGATCCACTCCCATATCTCATAACATGGTCCCTAATAGGTTTCTATTGATAGAATGAATCAAAAGCCTTTCTAAAGTCTGTAAAGGCTAAATACAAGTTTGTGATCTGATTAAAACATATTTTTTCCCAAAAATGTTGCAGAATAAAACATTGTGCAACAGTAGACCCACCTTCTCTAAACCCTGCCTGTAAGTCGGAGATTAGATTATAATGACCCAAATGATTTTAAAGTTTGAAGGCTATTGTTCTAGTGAACAATTTGGCTACTGAGCTTAAAAGACTAATGGGGCTATACACCTCGGGGTTTGTTAATTGCCCTTCTTTAAACAATGGGGAAACTATAGCTCCTTTCCAGGACTCTGGTATCTTATTATGAGTAATAACATTATTGAACAGTTTTACTAATATTAGTGCCTAAAAGTCCACATCAATTTTAAATAAGTTCATAGGGACCTCATCTGGGCGAGGTGCTTCATTCCATTTTGCTAAGGAGACTGCAGCTTTAACTTCATCTTCTGTAATAACTATCTTGTTCTCCTGTATTGTGACCCATTCTGTGAAAATTATATTTTCATTAAAAAATAATGATGGGTAGTAGGCCTGCCACGTCTCTGGATGGACAAAGGCATCTGTTTTATCTTGCCAGTTATTCATTCCATAAACCACTAATCTCCATAAGGCGTTATTATCTTTGTTTAACACTACCTGCATTATTTTACTCAAATTATACATTTGATGTGATTTTTTTTTAATGCCAAAAAATTTACTGTATTCTCTGTGGGCTTCATTAAGCTGTCAAATAGAAGCTCATCCAAGGGTTGCTTTGGCTATCCTCACCTTGTTAGTATTTTTTAGCCATCTTCCACTCTTTATCAAACCATCCCCTCTCGATATTCCTGGATTGAAATCATTTGTAACAATACGGTATACATAATTCCATCAGGGCATTAAAGTGCACAAAACAATTCTGCTCATCTCCATAATTTTCATTCAAAATCTCTACCAAATCTCTTAAAGGCCAACGTATCTCTGTTAAGACTTTTTGTTTTTGTATATTACCCCCAACTTCGCTTGTTAAAAACTTCCATCTGTTCTTTAATTTTTCCCACTTAAGATTTGGCACTTTTCACTTTCTTTGATGATAGTATCAGTAGATGATTGCTCTCTGCTCTTTGAATTACAGACAGTATTACGTATTTCTGTAAAACAAACAGAGATATGATGGCATAATCAGTAACCAATGCAAAATTTCCTGCCAGCTGTGTATTGGCACCATACAAATCCCCCAACAGCCTGCCATTTAAAACACAGAGATTTAGGTAATTCCAAAATTGCAAAAATTCATTACCCATATTATTAATAACCTTGTTCTCAGAAGCTCTTTTTTTGTACAGTTATTGTTAATTACATCAATGTCATGATCTCATGCATTTTCAGTAGCAGTTCTCACATTAAAATCCCCTGTCAAAATGCATTCCCTAGATTAATTATACTTCAGATTGCAAAGATGTCAGACCTGTGATTTTTTTGTACCAAGTGAGGGTTAAGCATATTGCACAATAGACATTCCACATCCTTTATTTTCAATAGTATAGTGATATTATCATCTTGGTGTACATTACTTATGCACTGAATTTCAGGAATTATTTTTAAGGCCATTAATAACCTCCTGTCATTCTCCCATTTTTTTATCTCTTTTTTGGCAGGTGATTTATAGATTGTGAATCCCTCCATATTAAAACTATCTCCCTCTGTTAGCCAAGTTTCTTGCAGGCAGTTAATATCAGCTTCTATGAACCAATCCTGCCATTCTTTATCAATTATCTTATTTATTGCCCCTGCTAGGTTCCAACTACAGATCTTAACAGAATTAAATGTATTCAGACTGGATGTTGGTAATACACCCCCACATGGGTAAAGACCCCAGACACTGTCTCTAAGCTGATCCACAAAAACTCCGGCACTTCCGTGTCCCTGTTGTGGCCTTAATGCCTTCCCTCACATATAAAGCACCATCTCCCCTTCTTCCCTGTCCTATACTTCCAGAACAGGTTGTACTCTGGAATGGTCACATCCCAGCTGTAATTGCCGGTGCATCATGATTCTTTTATGGCTCATTTAAATAACTGTTGAAGTAGCATTTAAACTTTCTGCTTAGGACTGCTTTTCCCCTCTTGGATGGATGGATGGATGCCACCTCCTTTGTATAGGCCTGTATCCCACCAGGTAGGTCAACAATCCCCAATATATCCAAACCCCTCCTCCATGCAGCATATCTTCAATCAGTTGTTGAAGATACTTGTGCAGTATTCCCTAATCTTTCCCCGGCTGAGTACAAGTAAGACCTTAGTGAAGGCCACTGTGCAAGCTACTTGCTTTAGGCCCCTTCCCAGTTCCCTAAACCAATCCTACACCACCCACTGATTCCCTTGCCAGGTCAATAGTTCCCAGATAGATAATGACATCCAGGTCCCCCTCCTGCCCTCCCTCCCGGTGATCCTGAGGATCCACTCACCATCCCTTCATGCTGAGGCACCAGGTATGCACCTCACCTCCCTTTTCCCTTGGTTCCTCATCCCAAAACTACCCCTCTAACTATTGAATCCCCCACTAGAAGTCATATCTTCTTCCACTGGCACCCTCTGCCTGCCACCTTGGTGCCACCAATCTGAAGGACCCACAAATCCTCCTTGGTCACTACCACGGGTGCCACCGCTTGGCAGTCCTGTCCCACCAGTGCAGTGAATGAGTTGTGTAGTGGCACTGGCTGAGGAATGCATTGCTGAACTACCTCCCTCATCCTCCCTGAGCCCACAATAGTCCAGCCAGCCCTTCATCTTGACTCCCACCGGGGTGATGGGGTGAACACTGTGGTCCCTGGTTGGCTGAAGAGATTCCCTGAATCCTAGCCAACCCAGTCCAGAGTATAGCAACCTCCTTCCTAAGCCTTGGGAGGTGAACACTGATAGGGAAGCATCTCAGTCTCCAAAAGGTCTCCCTGAAGACTGCCGCTCCACAGCCACTGCACCACACCACTCCCAACGATCCCTTTCTTACTGTCAGTATGCTTCTGGGCCAAAATCTATAACCTTTCCTCAGATATGGTGCTTATTTCTTCTGCTTAACTGCTATGTTGCTTGACCCGAGATAGGGTGTATTAAGATTATCCCATGTTACTTCTTAACTTTCTCAAACCCTTATTACCTTTTCCCCTACTACTTACACTTCTGTACTGCTTGTGTTATAATCCTACCTCTGAAAGGAAGCTACTTTCAATACCTTCTCAATGTGTTTTTCATAAGAGGTTATCCCTTTCTCTTTTCCATACCAAATTACCTACTACTCTTCTTTTCTACTTAGTTGCTTCCTGCTACCCCATCTACTTGTGTGGATAGATCCGATTGTATTCATGAAGCCCGTTAATTTGTTAGAGCTAATACAGACAGTTCCCCTAAAACTAATTTATTACCTAAACAAATGCAAACGGAGTCAACCTACAACAGCCACTGAACACAGTATATTCCTAACTTAAAATATGAAAGATTTTCTTTGAATTTCATCTTTGATAAACCCCCCCCTTAAATTTTTCTGCAAATAGTATTACTACTAACCCGTTTGGACTAATTGTCTTGTATTTCTACAGTGTTAACGCACTGAACTACTTACTGTGGTGTTGATGCAGGCGGTTGTCATTTGGGCAGCTCAGAATTACCTACTGCATACATGCTTGCAAATACACTTAAATTACAACTTAGTGTGGTTAAGGGCGGCACAAATTACAACTTAATGTGGGTAAGGGAAGCACAAATTACAACTTAGTGTGGTTAAGGTGGCACAAATTACAACATTGTGTGGTTAAGGGTGTCACAAATTACAACTTAGTGTGGTTAAGGGCGGCACTAATTACAACTTCGTGTGGGTAAGGGTGGCACAACTTACAACTTAGTGTGGTTAAAATTGGCACAAATTACAACTTAGTGTGGGTGAGGGTGGCACAAATTATAACTTAGTGTCGGTAAGGGTGGCACAAATTAAAACTTAGTGTGGTTAAGGATGGCAGAAATTATAACTGTGTGGGTAAGGGTGGCAGAAATTACAATTTAGTGTGGTTAAGGGTGGCAGAAATTACAACTTGGTGTGGTTAAGGGTGGCACAAATTACAACTTAATGTGGTTAAGGGTGGCACAAAAATACAACATGGTGTGGTTAAGGGTGGCACAAATTACAACTTAGTGTGGTTAAGGGCAGCACAAATTACAACATAGTGTGGTTAAGGGTGGCACAAATTACAACTTAGTGTGGTTAAGGGCAGCACAAATTACAACTTAGTGTGGTTAAGGGCAGCACAAATTACAACATAGTGTGGTTAAGGGTGGCACATATTACAACTTGGTGTGGTTAAGGGCGGCACAAATTACAACTTAGTGTGATTAAGGGCAGCACAAATTACAATTTAGTGTGGTTAAGTGTGGCACAAATTACAACTTAGTGTGGTTAAGGGCGGCACAAATTACAACTTAGTGTTGGTAAGGGTGGCACAAATTACAACATTGTGTGGTTAAGGGTGTCACAAATTACAACTTAGTGTGGTTAAGGGTGGCACAAATTACAACTTAGTGTGGGTAAGGGTGGCACAAATTACAATTTAGTGTGGTTAAAGGTGCCACAAATTACAACTTAGTGTGGGTAAGGGTGGCACAAATTATAACTTAGTGTCGGTAAGGGTGGCACAAATTAAAACTTAGTGTGGTTAAGGGTGGCAGAAATTATAACTGTGTGGGTAAGGGTTGCACAAATTACAACTTAGTGTGGTTAAGGGTTGCACAAATTACAACTTAGTGTTGTTAATGGTGGCACAAAATACAACTTAGTGTGGGTAAGGGTGGCACAAATTACAACTTAGTGTGATTAAGGGTGGCACAAATTACAACTTAATGTTGTTAAGGGTGTCACAAATTACAACATAGTATGGGTAAGGGTGTCAAATTACAAATTAGTGTGGTTAAAGGTTGCACAAATTACAACTTAATATGGTTAATGGTGGCACAAAATACAACTTAGTGTGGTTAAGGGTGGCACAAATTACAACTTAGTGTGGTTAAGGGTGTCACAAATTACAATTTAGTGTGGTTAAGGGCGGCAAAAATTACAACTTAGTGTGGGTAAGGGTGGCACAAATTATAACTTAGTGTGGGTAAGGGTAGCACAAATTATAACTTAGTGTGGGTTAGGTTGGCAGGACTCTGCTATGGCAGAGCAGCCCCTATTCCACGGGATGACACCTGACGCATTTCACGCAGATGTGCTTTCTCAAAGGCTGGTCATGTATGATAAGCGCCCCCTCCATTAAGCAGCAACTCTTAAAGGAACAGACCTATAAACAAGAAGTACTTGCCAAACAATGTCGAGGTGCAATGCAATGCAACTAAATCTGGGCAGACTGGGTGGACCAAACGGTCCTTTTCTGCCAACAAGTTCTATTTTTCAATGTTTAGTGACTTACTGTATTTTGTTCAGTCATTCTTTTCCTGTGCATTACACAGTGCAGTGTAAAATAATGAGGGATATCCCTCAGAACCTATCCTAATGCTCACTCTGGTGCAGAGTGCATTCTGTTCCTGTTTTTGTTTGTATCTGGCTGGCAACCCAGAATGCACTGTAGTCCCTGTGCCAGAAGTGCCAGTAGCCTACCTTAGATGTGCTGACAAGGAGAGCCTTTAGGGGTCTGTGATTTCTCAGTTTAATTGTAAATATGTTAGTAAACATGACAACAGATCTGATTGCATTCAGAGTGTTTATTTCTGCACCCACAGGACACATCCAAGTAAAGACCACGTCAGTGTAAACAGTGAAGAAAGTAATGGCATGCATATAGTCTGAGAAATATGGAGTTACTGTACAAGGGAGACCACCAGAGAGCAGCCATGATCAGCATACCCCTAGACATGGAGGGTAGCCCTTGGGTCAAGCCCCACCCCTTGGGTTTTGTATGGCACTCAGAGAAGGTTATCATGGGGTGTCGGCCTTGGACTGACAGGAGAAGGAAGGGTGCTCAGTGTTCCTACAGTTGAGGGGGCTCTCAGGATTGCCAGTCACCTACTTTGAGAGTGAGGAACCCAGATGAATGCAAGAGGGAACGGATGTGTGCAATTACATATTTTTTTTTTTAAATGTATAGAATGCTGTTTACTTGTTCTGAATTCTGGTAATACTACACATTTTTTAATTAGAAACTGTGTAGCTGGCAACTTAATTTTCACTCATCTTTTGCATCATGAACATTTCACTCTCTCCTCGACTGACTCTTCCTTTGCTTTGTAGACTTTTCCTGCAAAAGCGCTGGTGGATAATAAGTAAACAAGTAAACAAACAAACAATAAATGAAGAAATACATACATACATAAATGTACCAAAACAGGTATGGGTTCCTTGCAGAGTGTTCCCTACATAAGGAGCATGGGAAGGATGAGAAAAGGGAGAACTGAGACAGAAATGGCGAGTGGCTTTCAGGATCCCCTTAGGGTTCCTTCCAGATTAAGAAAAGTAGCATGCCTAAGGAATAATATACTGCCTGAGTCACAGTGGCAGGAGGTAGTGTTTCATGGGTACAGCTCAACTGTACAGAGTGGGCATTCAGGAGAAATCCTCCACTGTGCAGCTGAGGCCTTTGCTCCAGTGGGGTGGGGGGGGGGTCACACATGTGCTGAGCTCTACTCTATGTGACTGTTTCTGTTGCCCAGGGAGGCCCCATTAAGCTCCTGTGCTTGGCGAGCCGGTGACTGAGGGTATAACACAAGTGTATGGATCGCAGAAACATTGTCCAGTAACATCTGCGCTCGTGAAATGTACAGTGGGAACCTGAAATTGTGCACCCTGGAAAACGTCTCAAGTTGTCTCCTAGCAGAAAGCAGTATTGTTCTTGTATTTATTTGTTTCACCAGTAAAAGGCTCCATTGAGTAATGCTCACTTACAAGGAGGTCCTGGATAGGACAGCAAAGACTGAACATTCAAAATATTCAGCACCCTTACAGAGAGCAATACAGTTAATACAGTAAAGGATGATATGTACTACGTAGACTTAATTACAGTATTGAACAATCAGGTAAACTGAAATAAGTGGCAATACATAATTTCACAAAAACGATAGAACATGCAGAATTTAAGAAGAACATGATATAACAAAGAATTGGGCCATGGGGTATAGATTTAGGATTGACAGGTAAATATGGAGTTTGTCCCAAAGGGAGTAAAAGAGGTGAACCACATTGCACATATCGACACAATGTCAATCCAAGAGTTTTAAAAGTGTGACAATTAGTTAATGAGCCTTGCTTCAGAGTGCTTTGCAAGTTAGAAGTGAGCTGGAAAATCTGTATGTGGAGATAAATGAACCCCAACTGCTTGACTGGAACTTTCTCGTGGATGATGAATTTTTCAAGACTGATCAAGCTGTTTAAATTTTCCATGAGCAAGTTAACTACCCCGTGGTTCCATCAAATCTACAAGAACCTTTGCCCCCCCCCCATTCCCAAGGATGAAGGGTCCATCATACCTGACTGCTAGCGGTTAGCTACGTTAATGACGTGAGTCATTTTGTGGAATTTGCCAACAAAAGGTGCAAGCAGAGGGTTTATGTCATGTAAATGATGCACTCTAACTATGACGGGGAGGAAATGGTCCTTGCTGTATGTAGCCACCTGGAGGAGGAGCTTGAGATGGATCCAATGTTAGATGCCCTTGGAAAAGTTTAGGGAAGGTTCTCTGTGTATGGCATCACTGTCTCTGAGCAGCTAATACTGGCAGAGGCAGCCAAGGTGAATGAGATGCTGCAATCTTCTAGAGACATACTGAAAGCGAGACCAAAGTACAGTGCCAGTCACAAACCCTCTTTACTACTGCAGTAGATCTTTAAGGAGGTCAGTCAGCACTGAGGCCCAAGAGTGGTGCTGTTCTCGATGTGCAGTCTGTGTGCAAAAACATTTTGGTTTACTTACACTTTACTATACTATGGTAAACAGTATCACACTCATTTTGCTTAGTTCTAGGATGACATCTTCTGTTATTACAAATCCCAGAATCCCCTGCAGCTGACATCAGAGCAGTAGATGGCAGTGAAAGATTCAATAGCTTGCAGTGCATGTTAGGGATTTTATAATCTCCGATTGGTCATTTTCCGTGTCTGCTTTTCTCCAAGGGCTAAGTATAGTCTTCTGTGACTTACTTAGCCCAGGAAGGACAGCGGAACCAACAAACAAAAGATCAGAGCTTATATAAACTCAAACATGTACTGCAGGCTACTGAATCTCCCACTGCTGCCTACTGCTCTGATGTCATCTGCAGGGAATTCTGGGATTTGTAGTAACAGAAAATGTCAGTCTAGAAGTAAGTAATACTAGTCCGATGCAGTCCACTATACTACAGTGAACAGTAAGTAAACCAAAATCTTTTTGCACACAAAGTGCACATTGGGACCAGCCCCACACTTGAGAGTGGGGGCCCTTTTTGCTGACTGTTTCCCTTTAAGGTACCTTGAGGTCATTGGATCAACTTATCATTCCAGACAACAGAGTTTGTGCAGCATTTCAAGCCAATGTTAAACTTCTGTGTGATTACCACTGCATACCACAATCTTTAAGATCCATGCAGACACTGGGATGGGGACATGAGGACACAGACCCCATGGAGGCAGCCAGCTTTTATGGTCTCAGATGGGGTGACATGAGCAGGTGGCTTGAAAGCCAAAGTTTCAGGCCTTGCATAAAAGGCAAAAAAACAGAAAGTGCAATAGGTAGGTGACCTGAAAGCAGAGCTTTGGGGCCTTGTAACAAAGAGAAAAAAACAGGGTGAAACCTAAACAAAGTGAGGCCTAACAGGCATAGACAGAGGAACCAGGGGGTTGGGAGGGCCAGCATGCCCTTACCTTTTCACTGAGGGGGCCAGTCAGTGCACTTTGTCCCCCCTCACATTTCAATCAATGGAGCAGGATTAATATAAAAGAAACGAGGCTGGTTGAAATTCCAAGGGTAACAGGCAGGCTTTTTAAATAGTCGTACTCTGTATGCAAAGAAATCCAGAAAATAGAAAGCATATTTTAAAAAAAAAAAAAAAAAGTTAACATTTTGTTTTACAATTGAGTGGGTTGCACTGCATAGTTATCTGGGCTTCACTGCATCTTTTTAAACTCTCCAAAAGTTGCTTATCTTGACCCTGTTCTGCTTTGATTTTCATAAATAAATTTACATGAATAAACAATGGATGATTTTTGAATATCTGTCAATTACTTGGGATCATAAAATGCCAGGTATGTTGACTAAAGCATTCTCAAGAAGGCAACTGTTTTCCCAGTGACTTGGGCTGAAGCATCGCACAGTTCTGACCCCCTTCCCCATTTTGTACACTCCACTGCCACTTCTAGCAGTAGTAACTGATAGCATAGATGAAATGTGTACTTTGGGTGCACCAAAGAGATGATATTTCATATTTTTGGAGACAGGTGTGACAATGTCATCCCCTCAATTGCACATAAAAGTCTTGTTCTGTATGGATTCCTAAAATATTTGCTTCTTTGTGCCAAGCTACTCGCAAAGAGTTCAATTGTAAAAGGAGTTACATACTTGGGGGGAGGGTGGGGGACAGCTTCACTCATGTAGAACAAGGTCATTAATGCCTGATGGGGAACATCGAGCTGCTTCTCTGAGACAAAAGACCATACAGATGGGCTTATCCCTTGTTCACATATAAATGGGCAGCTGAACTTATTTACTTAATGGAGGAGCAACTCCAGAACCAGCCCAAACTGGCAAGGGGTTTGAATGAAACTGACTACATGTTGGTGAAAAACATAGAGGGTAATATATGGGTAACCATACACAACAAGCCTGTGTTGGCATTGAGAGGTTTCCATGGCAACAACTCAACCTTGACAGTGACGCCTGAGCGGTTCATCTGCTGCCATGGAAACCTCGAGATATTAACACAGGTTTGTCTGTGTATGGTTGCCCATATATTATCTTTTATGGTGTATGGTCACCATTTTTGTAAGCCAGTTTGTTAGCTGGAAGATTAATTAAGTGTGACATGAACGATTCCCTCAAGAACATTACAACTCCAACCCACCCTCCCATGTACCTTGGAACAGTTGACTTGGTAACCACTGGAGGTCAGTAGTGTGACACTGTCTGGCAAGGACTCAGCGGCCCGAAGAGAAGAAATAAATTCTGGTCAGACTCAGCTAAATCAAAAATGAATCTTACTTTTGGAGCCGACTGGTGTCCAGGCCCTTGAGTTCAACACTTCAAGGACTTCAATAATATAAAGCAGTGGCTATGTAAAGGTGTGTGGCACATTCATAACGTAAAAAAAATGGGCAGACTGGATGGGCCTTGCGGTCCTTATCTGCCGTCAACCTCTATGTTTCTATGAGCCAACCAGCAGGTTTTAAACACCAAGAAGACTGTCTCCATGACCTTTGGCACTAGGCAGAGACTCTCTAGGCTCCCCTCCACACTCTCCTTCCGCACTCTTGATGGGTCTACATTGAAAGACGCTACCTCCTTTAGGTACCATGGGGTCTCACTTGATAAACACCTTGACGTCACGTGGATGCTATTCACAAGAGATTGCTACCTAAACTTGGTGCCTTGTACCAGAATTGTGAATGCATTCCCTTGCTGGCCCGTGAGAAAATTCTACTGAAAATGATCCTTCCAACTTATGACTAGTGACATAGTCTACAGTGCTGCCCCCAAAAAGACCCTATCCAGACTGGACACCCTCTTCCACTCTTTCTGTCGCTTTACTCTTAACTGCCCACCCCGCACGTGCCACTGCACCTTCTATCAACCCCTCGCCCTGCTCTCCCTCATTCACCATCGCTTGCTTCACTGTACTAACTTTACTGGCCAGTTCTGGTTTGGTGTACTACCTTCCTACCTCTTGTCCCTACTTTCTCCCCACCCCCTCTCCTCCCGCTCCCTCAGGAGTAGCGATGCATGTACTCACGCCATCCCCTACAGGTCCAAATCTGCTGGCCAAGCACCCTTCTCCTACTGGTTTCCCCAAACTCTGGAACTCGCTTCCTACAAATAATTAAAATGCTCCCTCATTCGGCTCCCTTTCCTCGACATGCACTCCTTCGATTCCCCTACTGTTCATGCAACTGTCCCTAACCCACCAGGCACCAAGTTGCCCTAATTGTCCCATTGTTACCCCATCCCCCTGAACTGTAAGCCTTACATAGTTCTGTTCAGCACTTATCGTTATGACTGTGTGTTGTGATTTTATCGTCCATGTTGTCATTGCAATCACTGTATCACTGCTAAATGTCCTCATGTTATCGCCTGGGTATCCAATGCTATTGTACATTATTCCACATCTCCAGTGTTACGTTTGTAATGGCACTTACTGCTGTTTGTTACACCTTCCTCTGTACTCTTCTCCCAGAACACATCTGGAAATAAGGAAATTGCTCAGTATGTCTTCCTGGTGAAATTTTTAAAAAAATAAATAAAAACTGAAGTGGTTTAACGGAAGAATTGAAAGGGTGGCACAAACAATGATTGCTGCTATTGTATCCTCCTCATTTCATCAGGATTTAAATTAAATCAGAATTAAAGACGGCAGTAGTTTTACTGTATCAGTCAGTGCTGTTGCTGTCCTCTGCAGTCCCTATGTTCTTGTCTTGTGCTGTCCATCAAACTTTCCAAGGTACAGAAAGTGTCCTGCTATATTTTGTAGTTTAAAGGGCATCCGAGCTGGAAAAAAATGTTTTTAGTGATGGTTTGTGTTTGTAATGTTTTATTTCTGCTTCGCTGAACAGTTTTGTACAGGGCACCGGTCAGGCCTCACCTGGAGTGCAACATACAGTTTTGTACAGGGCACTGGTCAGGCCTCACCTGGAGTGCGACGTACAGTTTTGTACAGGGCACTGGTCAGGCCTCGCCTGGAGTGTGACATACAGTTTTGTACAGGGCACTGGTCAGGCCTCACCTGGAGTGCGACGTACAGTTTTGTACAGGGCACTGGTCAGGCCTCACCTGGAGTGCGAGGCCTCACCTGGAGTGTGATGTATAGTTTTGTACAGGGCACTGGTCAGGCCTCACCTGGAGTGCGATGTACGGTTTTGTACTGGGCACTGGTCAGCCCTCACCTGGAGTGCGGCGTACGGTTTTGTACAGGGCACTGGTCAGCCCTCACCTGGAGTGCAATGTACGCTTTTGTACAGGGCACTGGCACTGGTCAGGCCTCACCTGGAGTGCGATATACGGTTTTGTACAGGGCACAGGTCAGGCCTTACCTGGGAGTGCGATGTGCGGTTTGTACAAGGCACTGGTCCAGGCTCTCCACCTAGATGCGGCGTGGTTTTGTACAGGGCATTGGTCAGCCCTCACCTGGAGTACGACGTACGGTTTTGTACAGGGCACTGGTCAGACCTCACCTGGAGTACGACGTACGGTTTTGTACAGGGCACTGGTCAGGCCTCACCTGGAGTATGACTGGAGTTTGATGTACAGTTTTGTACAGGGCACTGGTCAGCCTTCACCTGGAGTACAACGTACAGTTTTGTACAGGGCACTGGTCAGCCCTCACCTGGAGTATGATGTACAGTTTTGTACAGGACACTGGTCAGCCCTCTTCTGGAGTATGATGTATAGTTTTGTATAGGGCACTGGTCAACCCTCACCTGGAGTACAACGTACAGTTTTGTACAGGGCACTGGTCAGCCCTCACCTGGAGTATGACGTACAGTTTTGTACAGGACACTGGTCAGCCCTCTTCTGGAGTACGATGTACAGTTTTGTACAGGGCACTGGTCAGCCCTCACCTGGAGTATGATGAACAGTTTTGTACAGGGCACTGGTCAGGCCACACCTTGAGTGTGACGTACAGTTTTGTACAGGGCACTGGTCAGGCCACACCTGGAGTGCGACATACAGTTTTGTACAGGGCACTGGTCAGGCCTCACCTGGAGTGCAATGTCCAGTTCTGTACAGGGCACTGGTCAGGCCTCACCTGGAGTGCGACATCCAGTTCTGTAAAGGGCACTGGTCAGGCCTTGCCTGGAGTGCAACGTCCAGTTCTGTCCAGGGCACTGGTTAGGCCTCACCTGGAGTGCGACATCCAGTTCTGTAAAGGGCACTGGTCAGGCCTCGCCTGGAGTGCAACATCCAGTTCTGTCCAGGGCACTGGTCAGGCCTCACCTGGAGTGCGATGTCCAGTTTTGTACAGGGCACTGGTCAGGCAGCACCTGGAGTATGACGTACAGTTTTGTACAGGGCACCGGTCAGGCCTCACCTGGAGTGCGATGTCCAGTTCTGTACAGGGCACTGGTCAGGCCTCACCTGGAGTGCAACGTACAGTTCTGTACAGGGCACTGGTCAGGCCTCACCTGGAGTATGTTGTACAGTTTTGGAGACCACACCTCAGAAAGGACATAGGCAGGTTGGAAATGGTACAAAGGAGGGCAACAAAAATGATTCAGGGATTGCACCAGAAGCCATACGAGGAATGGCTAAGGGATTTACACATGTACTCCCTGGAACAGAGAAGGGAGAGGGGTGACAGGATTGAGACATTCAAATACATTAAGGGTGTAAACAAGGTTCAGGCGCATTAACTTTTTCACTTCAAAGAAGGTAGTAGAACGCAAGGTAATGATTTGAGACTACAAGGGGTCAAGTTCAGAACAAACATCAGGAAGTTTTTCTTCACAGAGAGGATGGTTGATGCCTGGAACAGCCTGCCCCCAGAGGTCTTCGGGGCCAAAACTATTTGGGGCTTTAAGTGAGCATGGGACAGGCACAGAGGTATCATTATCCAGAACGAGTAATCAGGGAGGGGGGTAGCAACCTACAAATCCTGGGCAGACTAGATGGATCTTGTGGTCCCCTTCTGTCATCACCTTGCATGTATCTATGTATCTATGTAAGCTCTTGTTTTGCAGACTGAGTGTGTTATGTTATTATTGTTCTTTTCTTGTGCTGCCTAACAAACAAGTTTGATGACCAGCACAACACAGAAACACAGGAACTGCTGAGGACAGCAACAGTACTGATTGATACAGTAGAACTGCAGACTTTATCTCTAAAGCATCATCATATCCCATGACGCCTTGCACAAATCAGGTCACAACCCATGTAATGCAGTCAAGCAGGTCTTCACACCAGACTTCAGTAACTTCATTTACATTTAAATCCTGATGAGATTAGGAGGGTGCAGTAGACACAATCATTCTTCATGCCCAACAAACTACACAGGTATACAGAACAAAAGGCTGAGGGGACCTTCCCTTTAAAATAACAAATCACATCAACCATTCAATTGATGATGCAACTTGAGGATGGGCAATGTACAGCAGCATTCTAAGTTGTTCTGTAGTAGTAACAACTGTACTGCAGCACAACAACATTTAGACATCACTACTGCAGCACAAGAAACATATTCCAGGCATGGATTGCAGTGTAGTAAAGCATTCTATCACATACTATAAGGTAGTTGCCAATGCAACTTTATGTTCCAGCTCTGGGGCATAATGGGAGCTCAAAGCATGCCTTTCTTGAAGTGCAGTAGCACTAGAGAGTTAGTTGAGACTTGGGATCCAGACAGTGGTGTGAGAACTCTGCTTGATCCTCAACCAAGCGGGGCCTGTCTCAATCCCTGTGTGGGAGAATGACGCTGGTGCACAGATTAGTCTAAGACCACAGTGGTAAGAACCTTAGACCTGAGCATACCTCTCAACCTCTTACCTCATAAATCAGGGACAAGGCTTAAAATAAACCAGGGACAGAGACCCAAAATCAGGGACACATCTTAAAAATTGGTAATACTCGCTCAGAAAGCTGTTAGGAATAAGAGAATTAGTGTAAGAAGCATTTTCTGATGAAGAACTAGTCTAACTTTAATGTTTAACACTAGTTTATGCTTACAACCCCCACTGTTCAGTCACAAAAACAGAAATTTTGCAAGGGACAGAGGAAAATTTTTTAGGCAAAAATCAGGGACGTCCCTGAAAATCAGGGACAATTGAGAGGTATGAACCTGAGCTCAGGTTAGACTTTTTCTGTTTTAGTATTTCTCACTGTTTACAAACCTGTTCATTTAGATTTTACCTAGTGTCTGCTACGTCTCCGTTTGTTGACTGCACAATGGGCACTATGTGCCAAAGTGCTCAATTTACGTGCGATTCATGTGTAAATTGCCTGCATTCCTACACAGCCATGGACAGGCACAGGGTGTGCGGATTCAGGACCACAAGCACCTGCAGGGCACCTGTCTGTGGCCTTGCCCCCTCAGCATTTATTTTATTCATTTATTTTATTTTAGTCTTTGGTAACCAGGTAAGGCCCACTGTGCACAAGTGCCTGTTTTCAGGGGTGACCTGGGAGCACTGGGCGGTAAAGTGACTTGCTCAGAGTCACACAGTATGCAAGTGGAGGTTGTGAGAATCAAACTCGGGTCTGGTCTGCTGGATGTATCAAGTTTGATCACACCTCATTCCTCTAACCTCTAGGCTATACTGCCAGCATGCAAGTTCACAGAGGGTGGACGGGTGCAGCACAGTGGACCTGGGCGGGCATCCAGTCGAATTTCAGACCCAGGTCCCAGAGTGGATCCCTTGCATCGCAAGAGTGGGGGAGTATGTGAAGGTGTGGGAATGTTGTTTGACAAAGTACAGGCACTTGGCTAAAAGGCTGCCTCCAGCCCACCCAGGCAGCCTGGTGGGCTGGGGCAGCAGTGTGCAGGGGGATCCCATTGCCACCGCACCCTGCCTATAACTGTTGGGGGGTGGATAGACACTTATGGCAGGGTCCCCTGTGGCATAACATTTCCCACCCCAGCCTGGCACTCCATGCCTTAGTGAATGGTGTGGATTGTGGGCACACCCTCTGGCATGCCCTCGGACCACACCTGGTGCAGAGTGGCACGATCCACCCAGGGATCTGGCGCACGACTGGCTGGTGTACCATTGATGCATACCGCTAAACCCCTGCTGCATGGGATTCTCTTGTAGGGCTGACCGTGTGCCTCAGTTATGTGGTGTGTAGGCACTACGTACTTCTGTGCATAGAGCCCATTGTTTACATTGTGTAGATGTTTAATATTTTGGGTGGGATTTTCAAAAGGGCGGATGCAGTCCTTGGATCCATATTTCGTACATGTGCTTTGTCCATGCAGATGTCTCTGGGTGTTTGCAGCCCATTCACGCACATCTGGATGCCTTTGTGACATTTCCCAAAGTTTACAACAATTTCTGCCACAACTGTGGGACTTGCAACTTTTTTGGGGTGGGGGTGGGGGCGAAGAACACAACTGTGAATTCTGTCCCAAAGTTAGACCCACTTTTGTGGTCTAACTTTTCAGACAGAAATCAACACTTGCATACAAAAAATGGACACACTGATATGGAAATCTCATTATTCATATTTAATTCATATGTGACGGTTCAGTGTTACTTTTTTTTAATTCAATGTTCATTTGGCAAGTGTAAAGATAAAGTACAGTACAGGCACAAACAAGTTAGACTTTTTTCTACTCTGTCTCATTTCCCGTCATAACCACTTAATAACAATGTTATTGATTCTTGCCAAAGTGACCCGCAGTGTTCGTTTTTTAAAAGTACAGGTGATTTATTTTATTGGCAAACTCTGGTTCTATCTCAGTGAGCACACATCATAAAGGTAAAGTAAGACTCCTTCTATTTCAGCAGCAGGTCCAGGAGTGCCTGGAGCTAACTGGGGTTCCGAGGCACAGACCTTGCACTGTGTGAGCAAGGACTTAAAGTGATAGGAGAAGGGAAAAGCCCAGGACTGAATCTGCCGAAGGCTGGTGACAGCATTCATGAACTATGTTCGGTCAGTGGTCAGCCAGGGGCACTCTGACAGAAGTATTTAACTTCACGTAAAATGTTTAGCTCAGTTAATCAAGCAAACACTTTGGACTTCCTCATGACATTTGTCAATGATTTACCCTTGTCAATAAAACAATTTGATTTACAGAAGATTGTCAGTGGACTGGGAAAAAATAAACATTTTTTTCCACATACCATAGTTGTGTTAGTCAGATAAGCTGCTAAAGAACATACCTGGGACTGGTTTGCCAAATGCATTATAGTTTTGGCTGTGTGCCCCAGCATATATGAGTAATATATAAGTAACTCTGGCTTGCTTAGGTGACAAACAGTCATCAGACAGGAAAAACAGACCAGAGTCCATACCCTTTGCTTCCAGGAACAAGGAATGTAGCTTTGAAGTGTATGAAAGCAACAGCTGCCTGCTGCTAGCTGACAGAGCATCTCTGGCTCACTGTGGGTACACACCGTGACGCACCATGATGGCACCAAAGGAACTGCTTTGGAATGTTGGGATACTGCTGTGGATGCTGGGGCTGCAACCCACTGATGCCACCATTCAAGGTAACATTTCTAATGCTTTAAGTATTTGTTAGCTGGCAAACAAATTTCATCACATAGTTTTTTTTTTTAGCAAAAATGTATTTCTGACATCCTTAAAGAGCCTCTGGTAGCATAAGGAACACTTTGAAAAAAGAAAGATTTATATTAAACACCATATCATTTTCTTTATTGCTTCATATAGTTTCAGTAATTAATTCCCCATTTTCTTTATCACTGAAAACAGTTGCATGAAAACAAGATCCCTGTCCCCTAGACTGTATCTACTCTGGCTGCTTCTCTACACACGACATCACAATCCCCTGTTTATGACATCATAATTTTCATCATAGCAACACATATATACTTTTTGTTAGCCTTTATTTTCCTCGTCAAGTGCACCATGGGTGGGCTAGTTCTGCCCTGTCCTGTCCCCTCATCCATCCTCCATCCATGAGCTTCATTTCCATCACAGATTTCCCCCCGTGGTGCAGCCAGGAAGGGAAGGGCTGTCCTCTCCCCACCCAGTGCACAGATTCCAGATCGGGGCCCAGCGATTCATTGATGACAGCGGGAATGAGGTGTGGCAGGCACAGCGTCATGGAGTCCATGGTTGCCAGTTTTCTGTTTTCTCCCTCCCCTTTTTGCGTCCATGAACAGCAACATATTTTGATGTCATAAACAGAGTTCTGATGTCAAGTGTAGACAGGAAGCCAGAGCTAAAAGGGCAGAGATACTGTAGTCACGTGAATACCCTTAGTAATAAGGAAATACGGGTGAGAATTACAGGATAAAATACAAAATATAAGCTACAGTTTTGCGTGAATATTAATTTTTTTTCAAAGTTGTCTCAACTGCATCAGGAGCTCTTAAATTCATGGTCAGTGTATTTTTAGGTTTCTTAGATGTTGCTAAAATGTTTACAGCTAATTTTACAATTAATGACTGTGGTCATTAAAGATGGCTGCTACAAGCAATTTTTAAAAATCTCTTCCACCAAGGTTATCAGTTGAATGGATATACTACATTCATACTGTGACTGTATTAGGATGGTGTTACAACATGTTTCTGATGGTAAACAGAGCAGCACTGTACCGAGATAATTGTTTTCATGACAGGTATGGCACAGGAGTGGGAACTTTTAAAAAGGTCAAAATCCTATATCTTGGTTCAGCAATAAAAGAAAACAAAAACAAAATGGCTATCTTGATATTTCTGCAAGATAAACATTCTTGCGGGAAATATATATATATATATATATATATATATACATTATTTATACAGACTTGGATTACAATACCTATAATTACCAACAAATATTGATGCCTTAAGGGTCCTCTGCAATTCTGCCATCACCCCCAACTGATGGAGCTGTCAGGGTTGTGCCCTTTCTTTGGACAGGAGGGCAAAGGGTTTCCATCATAGACAATGCCAGTACAGCTTATTGGCTGGTTTTCAGAAGGGGGGTGTGGGCATGCTGTGGGGTGAGACTTGCACTCTCACTCCCTGGGGGCCAAGTGTTTCACCTCTGTGATGCACCTCACCTTGAGCTGGCCTCAGCCTGGCATTCTGGGAGTCAGATCCAAACCCCAGTCTCTACCATATCATGTATTGTCACAATGCATTAGTGGCCCTGATTAGTTTTTTTAATTACAAGATATTTCTTGCCATATATTTTTACATTTAAAACATTTTTCTAGCTATACTCTCCATTCAAATTTACTAAATGACTTGTGTCTTATTTATTTATTTATTGACAATTGGCAACCAAGAAAGGCACACTGAGCCGAGGGTTTTCAGGTGTGACATAGGGAGAAGGGAAGTAGGAAGAAAAAGTTTAATTATAAATACATATTTTTATATGTTTCATTTTATTGCTTATATGCTGTTTTGATGCCAGAAAAAATATTTTTCATAAACGTAGTTTTTTTGTGTCGGGTATACTGTTTAACCAGTTTCAGTAGATGCATGGTTTAGAGGTAGACAACTGCACATGAGGGACCGACTAGGAGTACCATGTAAATTACATTTTTTCATGAAACGGCATTCATTTTCTGGTCAAATTATTTAGTCAAGCAAACAATGCTTGCAAGGGAAGGAAATTAAAAACTATGTATCTACTTTTTTGGAAGAAGAAATTACAAGGGAACTGAGCTCACAAGTATCGGAAGCTGCGGGGAAGGAGAGGTGGTAAATGTAGGGGACTTCAACCTGCCCAAGGTGGACTGGAGCATACCATCCACAACATCTCCTAGGAGTCAAGTGATCCTGGAAGGACTGCAGAGTGGGTTCCTGACTCAGGGAGTCACTGAACCAACAAGAGCTGAGGCAATTCTTGATCTGGTGCTCACCAATTGGGAGCATGTATAGGAAATAATGGTCATGGAGCCACTGGGTGGAAGTGACCATTGCACAGTGTGGTTCCAGTTGGATACGGGCAGGGAAAGCATTATGACTAAGACCAAAATCTTGGATTTCAGGAGGACGGACTTCAGGAAAATGGGCGAAGTGCTAAGGAGCCATCTGGTGGGCATCGAGCAGATGTGGGGTGGATCAAAGGTGGGCCATCATTAAGGAAGGAATACTGGTTGCCACAGATGAGTGTATTAGGGCCAAAGTGCCCAGCTGGTTCAGTTCTGGGGTTGCCCAGTCAGTAAGGGAAAAGAGGTTGGCCTATAGAAAATTCAGGAAGACCAAGAGAGAAGTGGATAGGGAAGATTACCTAAGGTTGGCTAATGAGGCAAGTAAGGAAGTCTGGGAAGCAAAGGCACAGAAGGAGCTGCTGATAGCTGAAGGAATTAAGAAGGGGAGAAGGCTTTCTTTCAATATATAAGTGAGAAAAGGGACAAGAAAGAAAGAATTGTTAGGCTTAGGAAAGGGGTGAAGTGGGTGAAGGATAATGGGGAAAAGCAAAGATACTAAATGAATACTTCTGTTCCATCTTCACGAGGGAGAAGGACTGACCAGTGCCTTCAGGAGGGAAAGGAGGAGCATGGGGGAAGGGAACACAGATGTAGTGATAGAGGAGGACAGACTGAGGGAGGGGCTGCTGGGATTGAAAGTGGAGAAATCTCCAGGCCTGGACAGAGTACATTCAAGGGTACTAAAGGAACTGGCTGAGAAGCTGGCAGGGCCACTGGCAGACCTATTTAAAAGTTCACTAGAGTCAGGCATGGTACTGCAGGACTGGAGAACAGCACATGTAGTACCCCTCCACAAAAGCTGTCCCAAGGATGACCCATGGAATTGCAGACTAGTCAGTCTGACCTCCATTGTGGGCAAGCTCATGGAGACCATACTAAAGGAAAGGTTGGTGGAATATCTAGAGGAGCATGGTCTCCAGGATGAGAGGCAGCATGGGTTCATGGGGGGGGAGATCATGTCAAACGAATCTGATTGACTTCTTTGACTGTGTCACTATGACAGTAGACAGGGGCCAAGTTGTAGACATCCTCTGTCTTGATTTCAGCAAGGCCTTTGACTCTGTGCCCCACGAAAGGTTGATCAGGAAGTTGGTGGATCTTGGGAGTTGGGGAAAAGATGGCCAGATGGGTGGAAAACTGGCTGAGAACGGAACCCAGAGGGTGGTTGTGGGGGGAAAGTTATCTGGCACCAGAGAGGTAACCAGTGGGGTCCTGCAGGGCTTGGTGCTGGGGCTGGTGTTGTTCAATGTCTTCATCAATGACACTGGGGATGGGATTAAGGGCAAACTGTGCCTATTCATGGATGACACCAAGCTGTGCAGGAGAGTGGACACAGCTGAAGGGATATATGACCTACAGGAAGATCTGGAAAAGCTGGGGAGGTGGTCCAGGATCTGGCAGCTTGGCCTCAATGCCAAGAAATGCAAAGTTATGCATATTGGAGCCAAGAATCCCAGGACGGAGTATCTGCATCAGAGTAGAAGGACCAGGAAGTCATGATCACTAGTGACCTGAAGCCCTCCACGCAGTGCAACAAAGCAGGAGCAAAGGCAAACAAGATGCTGGGATGCATATCTAGAGGGATCAGTAGTAGGAGAAAGTAGGTTATACTGCCCTTGTACAGGTCACTGGTAAGGCTGCATCTAGAGTATGGAGTTCAGTACAGGTGCCCACACTTCAAAAAGGACATTAACCTGCTGGAGAAGGTCCAGAGGAGGGCTACAAAGATGATAGCTGGTCAGCAGGGTAAGACATACAAGGAGAGATTGAGGACACTGAACTTGTACTCTCTGGAAGATAGGAGAGAGAGAGAGAGAGGGGATATGGTTGAGACCTTCAAGTACTTGAGAGGGATACATAAGGTTGATAAGGAGAGGCTCTATAAGCTGAGTGGCAACCATAACACAATGGTGCAAGGTCTTAAACTGGAGGGTGGGAGGTTTAGAAGGGAGCTCAGGAAGGACTTCTTCACAGAGAGGGTGGTAGACACTTGGAATGCGCTGCTGGAAGAGGTCGTTTTGTTGATGACAGTGGGCAGCTTTAAGAGAGGCTGGGATAGGCATAGGGGAAGGTAAAGATCATGGATAGGGAGGATGGAAGGAGTGGGGAAGGAGGGCAGGGACATTACCTCAAGCTGTGGACCCTGCAATACGAGCAGACTTGATAGACCAAATGGTCTTCTTCTGCTGGCTTCTTTGTATGTTCATATGTATGTAAGAATGCACAGGTCCAAACTTCATGGGTACTTAACAGTTAATGTGCCTGGCTAGTGAAAATTGGCTAATGTAAGCCACAGCATGTGATGATCTATTTCTCTGACTTGCTGAAGCAAAATCAATCAATCAATCAATATCTTTATTTTGCCAGGTGAAACACCATTGAGATAAGCTCATTTACAAGATGGACCTGGGAACAATACGGTAGCCAGATGGGCCATAACCTAAACATATAGTAAGCATATATGATGACATTATAATCATACAGGGCATACACAGGGCAAGGAAGTACATGTAATATGCAACAGGCTAAGAGTCACTGGCAAGCTAGTTACATAAGCACTAAGGAAGGTCAATGATTCAATACATGTAAACACAGTTTTAAGCACATTGAGTAGAGATTACATGAAGATTTGCATGACTGTAGAATGACAGGATCTATATGATCTATGAGCAGCATACTGGAGAGTACAGACTACTCATGAATACATTGATGTGGTAATGACAAGACAGAGCAGAAGAGAAAAGAGAAAAAAGGGGAGCAGGGTAGATGAGGGCAGGTAAGGAAAGTACAGAGGTAAGAAGAGGGAGGGATGTAAGGAATGAAATAGGGGATGGAGGTTGTCAGTAGGTGGTATGCTATTCAGAAACAGTGTCTCCTAGGTTGATATCCTAATAGACAAGCCTGATGAAGGATAAGCACTATGAAGGTGGGTTGGCCATTTGAATGCTACTTCCCTATTTGAAACACTGGCAGACCTCAGGGAAGGTCTTTAGGAGCATGGCTTTGAATCGGGATAGTGTTACAGGATGAATTAGCCTTAGGGAATTTTGTATCTTGTTCCAGAGCACTGGAAGTGCTTAGCTTAAAGAGGCTCTGCCAAAGCATGTTCCAACTTTGGGAACAGCATGGAATATGTAGGTGAGATTTCTAAGTGGATAAAGGCAGGTAAATGATTATTTTTTCTTAGCATAATGTTAAAAAGAACTTGTGAGTGTGAATATGGAAAATTTAAAACCCGTCATTAAGCAATGTTCGAACAAAACATCTACTATAGCCAGGGCCCCTGGTGTTCTGCGGCAGAATTTTCTGATTTCTGCGGCAGGGCTCCTTGTCTTCTGCGGCAGCCTTTTCTGATTTCTGCAGCATGATTTATTCATTTCTCAGGCAGAATGCAGTCCTGTCATTGGCTAAATATGATGTGATGTCATCGATGACATCATATGCTGACCGTAGAGGAGAGGCTTCAGAATAAACGAGGTGGGAAAGAAAGCCTGACACTGTGGAAAAACAGTATATTTATATGAAAATTCACCAAAAACAATGAATTCTGCGGCAGGATGCAAATTCTGCGGCAAATTCCGCAACCGAAGAATTCCAGGGGCCTTGACTATAGCCTTGACATGAGGCTACAGTAAGAGAACACACAACCTCCCCATAGAACCACTGGGATTATGAGGAATCCTTCCTGATCCAGTACCGTTATCATCTTTCCAAAAACATATCATGAAGTCTGTACTTTTTAAAAAAAAATAATGTTAAAATCCTTTCCTTTGGCATCTTTAGAGTAACTGGTTTCTCAACTGTTCAAGCTTTCACCTTCTTTTAAAACAGAAGACATTGACACAGTTGGAAACAGAATTTTGTTTGAAGTTAAATCATTGTGGGGGGGGATTCGGTGTAGCAGTTTAAGGAGCATTTTTCATTTGTGCTTTAGGTCACTGGCTCAAATCTGTCCCAGGTCACAGCTAGACTACAGTATATATGGAATAGTGTATAGGGGACTATACACAACATAAAGAATACTGGATGGGCAACTATGCACAACCAGTGTGTTCTGCCACAGAGGGGTTCTGATTCCCTCTGACCTCGAGAGCGAAGCTGGAGAGGGTCATGGGAATCATAACCCCGAGGTGGCAAAACACACTGGTTGTGCATAGAGTTGCTCATCCTGTATTTTTTATAGTGTGTAATACTGTGAAATATGTGTGTGAGTTCTTTTGCTTTCAAAATGAAACTGACTCATGCAGTCTCTAGAGGTTCTAGAATGCTGTTCTACCACAGTAGGGTAGAACAGCATTCCATGACCTTGGAACTGTGGTACAACAGCATTTTGAAAGGGATGGAATTCTATACAGAACAACGCTCTGCTAGACACTAAATATAGAATAGTGGATGGGTGAACATCCACAACAAGGCTGTGTTTCCATCGAAGGAGTTGATGACATCACAGAGACCTCGAGCGAGCTTCGAGGTCTCGTTGATGTCATCAACTGCCCGAGATGGGAACGCAGCCTTAGTTGTGGATGTTCACCCATCCACTGTTTTGTATAGTATATGTTTTTTTTTTGTTTTACAATTTTTTTTTTTTTACCGTTACTTGCTGTAGGCGCTGCTCCCGTTCCATCTGGTGCTTCTGCTCGTGCCCGTTCCCGCTTAAGCTCCGTCCAGCTTCTCAGTTTCTCCTCTGCACATCATTAGTTTCAAAATCGGGAGAAAAAAAAAAAGAAATTGTCATTTTCAGTAAAGAGACCATGTATGGCTCTCCGTAGTCGATTCCGACTTCTAAGTCGATGGCTCGGCTGCTCAGGCGCTCGCTAAATCGCTCCGCCATGTTTTTTGTTTTTTTTCTAGAGAGCCTCGTCTGAGCCAATCAGGTGGCAGGTCAAGGGTAAAAAGTTGCTTCCTTGGCAAGCTTTTAAACTAGAAAAGGGGGGAGGTACTGATAAAAGGCAGGAAAAGTCAAGCCTCCCCCCACAAAACATGGCAGGTAGTAGGGTAAACACTGAGGTACAGAGCTCAACACAGGGCAGGATGGGGGTAAATGGTAAAATAGATAAAAGCAATAAGAGCAGGGATGGGGGAAAAAGGATCAAGCCAACATTAAATGGAGGCAATGACTACTAACGCCCGTAGTCTGGGAAACAAGCTTTCTGAGCTAGTAGCTTTGATGGAAGATGAACAATTGGATATTGTGGCAGTCACAGAAACATGGTACACTGAGAACCATGACTGGGATGTCAACATACCAGGGTAAACAATCTACAGAAGGGACAAGGAAGGCAAAAGAGGAGGTGGAGTAGCTCTCTACATAAGGGAAGGGTTCAAAGCTACAGAACTAAAAAGTAAAGGGGGAGGACAAGAGGCACTTTGGGTCACTTTGGAGATGGGGAATGGCATCACAATCCGCACAGGGGTTGTATACAGACCCCCATCTCAAGGGAAGGAAATGGACAAGAGAATGATAGAGGACATTCTCAAAATGGCTGAAAAAGGGGAGATACTGTTGATGGGGGACCTGAATATGCCAGATGTTAACTGGAGGACATGTACTGCAGCCACATCCAAGAGCAGGGTCATTCTCGATGCCCTGCAGAGACGAACCTTAGACAGCTAGTGCTGGAACCCACTCGGGAGGGAGCAATACTAGACCTGGTACTCAAATGGAGAGGATCACAAATTTAAGTCGGTAGACATCTGGGAACAAACGACCACTGCACAGTGTGCTTCACAATGAGCACAATCATGGAGATAAGCCATACAAAAACAAGGATACTGGACTTTAGAAGAGCTGACTTTGGCAAAATGGGTGAACACCTGAAGAATGCACTAGCAAATGGCCAAAATAGGAGGGGTGGAAGAACAATGGAGAAAAATCAAAACTGCCATCATGGAGGCAACAAGCCTTTGTGTAAAACAAATAAAGAAAACAAAGCGGAGTAAAAAACCACTATGGTTCTCAAAAGAGGTGGCAGGGAAGGTTAAGCAGAAAAAGGCTGCATTCAAAAAGTATAAGGAATCACAGAAGGAGCACGACAGAGAACTGTATCAATTGAAGCAGAAAGAAGTAGGAAAAGCGGTCAGAATAGCAAAGGCACAAACCAAGCAAAAAATAGCCAACTCGGTCAAAAAGGGGGATAAAACCTTTTATAGGTACATTAGGGAGCATAGAAAGGTTAAGGGAGGGATAGTGAAGATTAATAAAGGAGAGGGGAGGTGACAGAGGAGACAGTGAAAAGGCAGAGATACTGAATGAATACTTTGCTCAGTATTCACCAAAGAAGATGAGGAGCAGTTACCTAAACCAGACAATAGAAGCACTCCGGGTAGGGTGTTGACACCAGTCCATTCACAGAAGAAAGAGTACTGAAAGAACTCCTAAAACTCAAGGTGGACAAAGCAATGGGGCCTGGGATTCACCCCAGAATCCTAAAAGAACTAAGGGGGACCTAGTGACACCACTGACCACACTTTTTAACAAATCATGGCAGGATGGGGTGGTACCTGAGGACTGGAGGAGGGCAGATGTGATTCCCCTTTACAAAAGTGGAAGCAAGGCAGAAGCAGGAAACTACAGACCTGTAAGTTTGACCTCAGTGGTAGGAAAATGATGGAATCACTTCTGAAAGAAGAATTGTTGAGTACTTGGAGTGGCCAGGGCACAGGACCCAAAGCAGCATGGATTTACAGCAGGAAGGTCATGTCAGACAAATCTAATTGATTTCTTTGACTGGGTGACCAAAGTAATAGACCAGGGAGGGCTGTGGATATGGCCTACCTAGACTTTAGCAAAGCATTTGACACAGTCCCACACAAAGATTAATAATCAAGTTAGCCAGCCTGGAGTGGGTCCCAGGGTGGTAGCCTAGGCTGAACTGGCTGCACAACAGGACACAGAAGGTAATAGTGAATGGAACACATTCCAAGAAAGGGGCTACTAGTGGAGTACCTCAAGGCTCAGTACTGGGTCCAATCCTCTTTAACATCTTTATAAGTGACATTGCAGAGGGTCTGGAGGAAGGTATGCCTCTTTGCAGATGACACAAAGATCTGTAACAGAGTTGATACACAAGAGGGGTAGAAAAGATGAGAAGGGACTTGGCAAGGTTGGAGGAATGGTCAGACATATGGCATAGAGTCAATGCAAAGAAGTGCAAGTAATGCACCTGGAAACAAAACCCAGGAGAAGAGTACACATTAGCAGGGAAGTACTAACAACAACAAAATAAGAAGGGACCTGGGGTGGTCATATCAGATGACCTAAGGGTGGATAAGCAATGTGAAAAGTCGGTAAGGAGAGCCAGGGGCTACTGGGATGCATAGGAAGGGCATCACAAGTAGAAAAAGGAAATGGTTATCCCTCTGTACAGACAGTTGGTGAGACCCCATCTGGAGTACTGTGTGCAGTTTGGAGACCTCATCTACGCAGGACATAGACAGGATGGAAGCAGTCCAGGAGGGCAACTAAAATGGTGCAGGGTCTACATCAGAAACCATATGAGGAGAGACTGAGAGAGCTTAATATGTATACCCTTAATGAAAGGAGGGACAGGGGGGACATGATTGAAACGTTCAAGTACCTCAAGGGAATCAACAAAGTCCAGGAGGGTAGCATCTTTCAGCAAAAGAGATGTGTAAGAACAAAGAGGCACAGTTTAAAGATAGAGGGGGGACGGCTCAGGGGTAATGTGAGGAAATTCTTTTTCACAGAGAGAGTGGTGGATACATGGAACAGCCTTCCTGAGGAGGTCGTTGGGTCTAAAACAGTGGGGGAATTCAAACATGCATGGGACAGACACAAAGCAATTATAGTGGGGGGTTGCAGGAAACAGGCTGTTGGTTAACTAGAATCTGCAGCTTATTCAGTAGGTAGGGAAATGGGCAGACTGGGTGGGCCAAGTGGTCCTTATCTGCCGTCAAAGTCTATGTTTCTATGTTGCTGTACTATCGATGTGACGTCAGAACGATAGTACAACAATTTTTTTGACCTTTGAACTGTACTACAACAACATTTCAGCAGTTGCTGAAATCCATTCATAATAGACAGCACCCATATACTATAAGGCTATTCTTTCACCAAGTGGTTACCAGGATAATAAGGACCTCGAAGGCAAAGCTCAACAGATCTGTTGGTCATCCTAGTAACCAGGAGGTAAAAGAATAGCCTTCCTGTCTATTGGGGCTCCCATACATTATTTTATATAGCGCATGGTGTAAAAAACATGCTACAAGTCCTTTTTTCATTTTATCCACTTTGTTTTCATTTTTTTTCAAGCGCCAATCACCACATGCATCACAGCAGCACAAGCAGTAGTAGCGCATCTGCTAATCAGCTGATTGCAGCTCACTGCCTTATAGTAGCCGTACTGCAGAAGAACAAAAAGTAATTTGGCTGCAGTATGAACAGCACCACTGCAGCAGGATGACTTTTTACAAGGCGTGGAATTCCACGCTTAACAAAGTCTCGCCATGCATTATAATACATTCCCAGAGATCAACCGCACACTTCGAGGTGCATAGACAGTTAGGTGCTCAGCCTAGATTGTGCATTCAATCACTGGATCATGTGTTATCCCACTGAACTGTACAGCCTACCATGTGTTAAACCCATGGCCTATACTACTTTGTCAGAAGATTCAGTGGCTCAGTAGGTTGCCTGTGAGGCCAGAAGATTGGAAGGTTGTGGGTTCTAATCCCACACCAAGAACTTGGGGTAAAATACCAATACTGATGCTGCACCCCTGAGGTGCCGTCTTTCAGATGAGGCATTAAGTGGAGGTCCCATCTGCCTGTTCTGGTGGCTGTTCAGATGCATGTTACAGAGCTTCTGACACCAGAGGAAAAACTTTGAAAAACATAATAACTGGGCAAAATGTGGGCTGGTCCAGTGATACAGAGGGCTGAGGCACTTAGTGCCTTACCTTGTCCCATGCTGGTGACCCAGGTTCAAAAGTGGACTTGGGTTGTTGGGTGTTGTCCAGGGAGGGAGAGGATTGAGCATTTAGGGGACTGCTCTTCTTTCCCAGTTACAGGAAGTTCTGTCGCCCTGGCCTAGGCTGCCCTCCCAGGTGGAGGCCTGGGGGTAGTGCAGATCAGGGAGAAAATGTAAGACAGGGTCTGTGGGGACTCTCAGATGAGTGCACCTCCATGCATGAGTCCAACTCCACAAAATTGGGGTGGGATCAGAAAATGGGAAAAGGAACATCGGGGGGCTTCATGAAGTTCTGTCCAGCCATCTCAGTGTCTACGCTACCACTTGGTGTGCATCTCTGTCCACCTTGGATTTGTGTATATTTAAGGTGGTAGGATAGCCCTTCTCCTCCAACCCTGCCATGAGAGGGGAACTTGTGGGGAAAACCTGATCGAGCGTGCTGCTGCTGAGGGAGGCAGAAAGCCGGCCTGGGGGTCTGGGGACTGGGCTGACACAGCTGCCCCTGGACTCAGGAGCCAGAAAAATTTTTATGGAAAAAAAACAGCAAAATTCAGATAGTACCGCAGTGCCAGCCATGATTCATTTTCATTTCATTTCATTTTTTAGTTTTAACCAGGAGGTGGACTGGGCACAGCTCTTTTTCAGCCATGCTTGACACTGAACAACGCATAAACAAGTACAACCAAACTTATAATAAATACGTTCACATACAAGTACAAACATTTTCGCTCTTTAAAAATGTGAACAGCCTTTGACTAAAGTGCTTTACCCTGTATACCCCTTTTGTCAGGTGGACATATTCATTTAAGAGAGTAGGTGCATGTAAAAGAGAAGGCTTTCCTACTCATTTGTAACTTGAAACTAGGAACAACATAATCTGATGCCCCACTATTCCTAGTAATTCGCTCCCTTGTTACTGGGGCTAGTAACTTGGAAAGTACTTGGGGTCAGTGGCTCTCGATACCCTGAATATAAAGTTCCCAGTCGGTAATCTAAGTCTCCTTTCTGGAGATAAAACTCCCAGTGTCTCATGGAGCTCACAATGTTGCAGCCGTGATGGGGCTTGCAGGGCAAATCTGAAAATATTATTAAAAATGCTCCTATATTTTGATTCAGTTGATGATGAAATGTAGTAATGCTGCAATATATCACAAAATGCATCAGGTATGCTACAGAGAACAGTGTCATTCAATGGTGGTTAAGCCCTTTTTTACCGCAGTATTTTGTGGCACGTCATTTACTGCAAATTGTTGCATGCACCATGGCTGATTCCGCTGTGTTTCACATACCGGTATATTCTGTGTATTTCGCCTCTGCATGATTAATTAGTGAGAACATTTGCACATAAACAGGATCTTCTTAAGCCCTCTCAATTCATCTGTCCCAAGCAGCTCATCCCCAGCTTGAAGTCCTAATCCTCTGTTGTGACATCACAGTCTGTTGCCATGGGAATGACTGTGATATCTGAAAGGATTATGACCGAGGGGATCAGCAAACAGAGCAGATGAACTCCGGAGGAACAGAGATTCTGTTATGATAACTGGTCAGCTATTTTTCTCTATGGGCTGATCCAGTTGCTATTTGCCATAATAACTGGCTAGTTATTATGGCATTCACGCACTGTCTTTAAAATTTAGCGCTCCCTGATTGGCTTGTTTTTGTCTGTGGGCAGAAGAAACAGTCTAGCAAACTGGCTCCATCTCGATACATAAAGCTGCATACCATCACCTGTCTATTTTATTAGTTTTCAAAATGTATCTGGTTAATCCTGCTGTTTGTCTCTTTTGGGAGGTAGGCAGCGCGACTCAAATGGAGTTGGCCCGGCGACTCACTGCTCCAGTGCTTGTCAAGCATGATCGAAACCGGCAACTCTAAGTAAAAAAAAAAAAAGGCAAAACAATAAAAAGAAAGAAAATGTTTGCTCACAGTAAAAATGGACAGAGGTGTGTATGTGAGTATGTGAGAGAGAGAGTGTGTGTATGCGTATGTGTGTGTGAGAGAGAAAGAGGGAGTGAGAGAGTGTGCGCGTGTGTGTGTGAGAGAGTATGTGTGTGTGTGAGAGAGTGTGTGTGTGTGTGAGAAAGAGTGTGAGTGTGTGAGAAAGAGTGTGAGTGTGTGTGTGTGTATGTGTGCGCGTATGGCTGGAGAAAAATACCAGACCAGCAATTATAAAAAACAGAGGATGGAGTTAGTCTGTATATGAGAATTTAATGTGACCCCTTGGTGTGGGATGCTTTTATAAACCCCTCGATTATGTAGCATCCCACACCTTGGGGATGCGTTAAATTCTCATATCACATACCACCCAATCCTTTATTCTCTCTTTCATGCAGATGGCCTCAGCGATGAATGAGGGGGAGATGAAGTACAGAATTACTGAGGAATGTAAGTGCGACTGTGTCTGACCGTGATGTTTTGCAAAGCTCTCATGGAGGCGTCGGCTGTTCCTCCAAGATCCCATGGTACTTCCCCAGAAAAGTGCTGGAATTTTTTTATTTCAAATTCACATCAAATAATAATCACAAAAGGTCAAGACACATATATTAAGACATCTATAACCACTTTTGGAGAGGAAAACAAAGAGGACATTCTAAACAGGAAGTGCACCATATACTCTCATCCCACTCTCATATGAATATATTACTCTTTGCTATGAGGTGTCCTGTTCCGTTAATGTTGAATTTACCTCAGAAGAAATTAGCACAAGACGCAGTCTCACTGTCCCTACCCAGAAATTCATGCTATGATCAAGTAATCCACAAACAAAATGACCAGTAAAGTTTGGACCTGATGTCTAGGCAAAACTCTCTGCTCTTTGCCACATATCCGCTTAAAGGAGATAGGAAATGATTTTTCCATAGTTATCTGCCCTCTCATGCTCCTCTCCATGCCAGTTATGTATTCTGATATGTGCTGACCAATTTTTGATAAATAAATAATCTAACTTTGGGGTGCCCTCAGACCTACATTGAGTTCCACTCTCCTCAACGGCTACTGCTATTTCTTTTCATGTTTCTATGACATCAAAAACGCCATTCTATGCTATTCATGTCAGTGGCCTGGAATGGTGTTATTTATGTTATAGAATGTTCAGGCAGCGAGAAAAGAGAGAGCAGCAGCCGCTTAGGCGAGAGGTATTCAGTGTTGTTACGAAGGCAATAAAATTAGATTATTAATTTAACAAAGAAGATCAAAAATGTATCAGAATATTGGATGGACACTAACAGGACAACAGGAGGGTATCTACAGGTGTAAAAAACTGCTTCCTAGCACCTGTGTGTTGAACTATTATTTCATGACGGATATGTTTTTTAAGGAGGATAAGTCCACATCTGGCTCACTATAAGACAAATCAACAGACTGTAAATGTCACATCTGGAGTATCTGATGCATACACTGAAGATGGGGTCCACAGATACCTAGTATTACTTCAGCATATGATACTACAGTAAAGGCAGGGACGTTCAATATCCTGGCAAACACATTCCAGAACTCCTTTGCGAAACAGCAGAGCATAAGGAAGTGTTTCAGTTTCTAATGTGTATAGGCAAGATGGACTAGGACATACCCTTTCCAAAGGTGTTTTTAACACCCAGTTTCCCATGTTTGGCAAATCATACATTATTCCACACTGATGTGGGAATTCTAGTATTTGTTAAAAATTGAAAAACTTTGGATTCCTGTCCAGTTGGGGAATGTGGCATAGATTCTGCCGGTGGGAAACTCGAGTTGAAAAGCTTAGTTTATACAATAGGCGTGGACTGAGAAGTCATTGAATAAATAAGGGATATACAATGGTGAGCTGTCAGATAAATGATTTATCTACACAAGTGCTGTTTGACTTCGGGTAACTTTACGAGTGGCGTAAGCCACAAGTGAGGTGTCCGAAGTCAAACAGCACAAGTGTAGATAAATCATTTATCTGACAGCTCACCATTGTATATTTCATTTATGCAATAGAGATGCTTCTTATCAGTGCGGGAACATTTTGTTTTGACCGTTTATCTTCTTTTTTAAATGATAATTTCTGGGACTTTTGGTTAACTTTACTAGTGTATGTCCGCCTAGCGTGGTGGTTGCTATTAAATGAAACACCACTCATTTTGTAGAGAACTTCTTGCTGAACAAATATCATGGTCATAGTATCAAACTACCTTTTTTGTTTTAAAGTTATTCACATTTGTTTGTCAAAAAAGTGAACAAAAAAGCTTTGATTGACAGTTTGCATTTATCCCACATACGTAGGATAAATCTAGGGTGGTTAGATTTATCCCACATATGTGGAAATAAATGGATTTATGCAATTGCTTTTGGTTCCACACCTATTGCATAAATCCATTTATCTTCACAGCTGTTGAATAAATAAAATTTATCCATATAGTAGCTATGTCACAATCACTCATTTAGAATGTCCGGCCTCAGTAGCAGTACTACCCATATTCAAATGCGAATAACTTTAAAACAAAAAAAGATAGCTTGGTACTGTGAGAATGAAAGTTGTTCAGCACAAAATTATCTACAAAATGAGTGGTGTTTCATTTACAGATACCTTATAAATCTTTTTATAATTAGCAAAAAAGAGAAGAAAATGCCATTTTTTTGTTCACTTTTTTGACAAACGTGCCAAAAAAAGATAAGCAATCAAAAGCAAATGTCTCTGCACTGACAGAAAGCATCCCTATTGCATAGATGAAATCTACAATGGTGAGCTGTCAGATAAATGATTTATCTACACTAGTGCTGTTTGACCTCGAACACCTCACTCGTGGCATATGCCACTCATGAGGTTACCCAAGGTCAAACAGCACTTGTGTAGATAAATCATTTATCTTACAGCTCTCCATTGTATATTCAAGGGCTGGATATTCAAAGGGTTGTGCCATGCGCAATAGGGTTGCGCATGCGCAAGTCCGAAAGTGCGCCATTCTGCGATATTCAGCAGGAGGCAGTTGCGCCACCGAAAACATGCTGAGCAACAGCGTAATGCAAATGAAGGCATGCGCAACCGAAGGGGGTGGATCCATGCATAAAGAGCGCAATGCGATATTCAAAGACTTGCGTAATAGCGGAACAGCCGGAAGTTGAGCCCCAGCGGAAATGAGCCAAAATAAAAAGGCTCAAGGAAAAGGCGCAAGAACGCTACAGGGATGCCAAGTGGGGGAGAGAGAGAGAAAGACAGACAGTGGCAAGTCAGGGCAGGCAAGGGAAGCAGTGTGGGCCATAGGCTGCAGAAGCCAGCGGGGGGTGCCCAGTGCAGTGGAAGTAGCAGTCAGGACAGCGGGGGTAACAGAGCAACATCAGCCGGGGGGGTCACAAGCCAGGGAGATGGACAGTGGCAGCTTCCACATGGAAGATATAATGAGTGGGGTGAGAATACAAGGTGCAGGGGGACGTGGCCGTGGATGGGCCCGTCGGCGGCACGCCCCCAACAGGCAGTACCGCGCCCGCATCAGCTTTGAGCTGTACACAGATGTAGAGATCGTGGGCCGGTACTGCCTGAACAGGGCAATACTGAGGCGGCTCTGTGAGCTGTGCAGTGATGCGATGCAGGCACCCTCACGACGGAGTCACGCTCTGTCAGTGGAGACCAAGGTGACAGCCTGCATGTGCCTGCTCGCCACAGGCACCTTCCAGAGGCCAACAGGGGACACCACAGACATCACACAGTCGGCCATGTCACGCATCCTCACCCAATTCCTCAGTGCACTGCTGCCACATGCTGCGGAGCACATCCATTTCCCCAGCACCACGGCAGAGTGTACAGCAAACATGCAGGAGTTCCACAGGGTAGCACGTATGCCTGGCATGCTAGGGGCCATAGACTGCACCCATGTGGCCATTCGCACGCCACCTGGCCCCGATGGGGCCGCATATAGGAACAGAAAGGGCTTCTCCAGTGTCAACTGCCAGGTGGTGTATGATGCCACTGGGCGTATAATCAATGTCTGTGCCACACACCCTGGCGGAGCACATGATGCCTTCATATGGCATCAGTCCACACTGTGCCATCGATTCGAGAGTGGGGACATCCCCACAGGCCATCTGGTGGGTCAGTAAGCATGTAGGAAATGCAAACTTGGGGCAAGGGTGGGAATGCCACAGGTGTCATGGTAGTGGCACACAGGGATATGGGCAATATGGACCTGAACATGATACTGATCCCCACTATCTCCACACAGGTGACAGTGGATACCCACTCCGTCCCTGGCTGCTCACACCGTACCGGCGCCCCATGACCCCATCGCAGCAACACTATAATGAGGCACATGCCGCCACATGCAACATCATTGAGCAGGTGTTTGGGATGCTCAAGGCACGCTTCCGATGCCTAGACACCTCCGGCGGTGCCCTACAGTACAGCCCCTCAAAGACCTGTGGGATATTCCTGGCCTGTTGTATCCTGCACAACATGGCCAAAGACTGAGGATAGCCCTACAGGTTGAAGAGGGACAGCGATGGGGACACCAGGCGCGGTGTTGATGGTGATGAGCAGCCCCCCTGGAGCAGGCGGGACCCCCGACTGATCCGGCAGGTCCAGCTGCACGGGACACCATCACGGAGGAGCATTATGCACGACACAGGTAAGTCAAGGGGCCATGTGCACAACACTGTCCTGCGCAGCCCACAGGCACACAGAGTAACACACCAGGGGTGCATGGCGGCAAGGGAGTGGGCGTGACCAGGCACACAAACACACCATCAGGGAGGGCGAACAGTCATACGGACACACACACACACACACACACACACACACCAGGCACAAAGCGTACATGGGCAGGTGCACAGCAGAGCAGGAACAGACATGGCAAACACACAGATCCACAGACCACACCCACCAGCTGTACTGTCCAAGTACGTGTGTCAGATGCTGGGCACCCTTGCACCTTGGTGTACAGTAGAATGCAGGCATCATCATGCACACGCACCTGTGGACAGCAGTCGGGATGGTGTGTAGGTGGTCCGTATGTCGGCGTGATGTGCAGGGCACCCACCAGTGCACTGCCCACCATGACGCACAGTGCACACAGGGCAGCACCAGACAAGGCCCGCACTAGGAGACAGGTCAGTCATGTTGCACCGTTCCACAGCCACCGCGGATGCGTGGGCGGCCCCGCCGTGACCCAACAGCACTGGCAGGCTGAGCAGGGGCCACATGGGGTGGCACCGATGGACCACCAGGGTCCCACTCTTGTCGATCAGCGACCTTGTCCACAGTGGGGTCTGTGGATGCCAAACATACCTGCACCAGGGGTGCTTGGGATGCCACAGCAGAACCAGCGTCAACAGGCTTGGTGTCGCCACGGCACTAGGGAACAGGGAGTGGAGGCGTACTGTAGTGGGGTGCGTGGTACAGGAGCACCTGCTTGTGTGCTCAATGCAGCCACGACAGCGACCAATGCCTGGGTCTGCCTGTCAATGGCGGCGGTCACATCCATCCGCATATGGACCATCTCTGCACGGTCCAAAGCACAGTCCCTGCTGTGCCACTCCACAGCCGCACACAGTGCCTCCACAGAGGTTGCAACCCACCTTTGCTGCTGTACTGATTCCCCCAGCAGGTGGGTGTGCTCTTCAAATGGATACTCTGCCACAACGGCATCCTGTCCCCCAGGGTATGGAAGGTCCTGATGCTTAACACCCCTTGAGGGTGGGCGCTGTTCACCAGGACCAGGAATGGGCATATCAAAGGGCGGTGGGCATGTGCCACCGCTGGACACTGTACCCCCAGACCTGGTGGGTGACTGCTGCTGCTGCCCCTCCAACCACTGTGCCCCAGGGACCACTCGTTCCACTGCTATGGCTGCAACAGTGCCAGACCCCTGCACAGCCACCGGTGCTGCCAGGCACAGCCTGGGACTGTGCCGACATGCTGGCACACACATTGGAACCAGGTAGGCCCAGGGGCATGCGCTGGCCTGCTGTGTGTCCGTCATGGGACACACACATGTCACTGCCCATTGCAGTCCTTGCATCATCAATGGTGCAGGTATGTGCTACAGCCACAGTCACAGCGTGCTGGCATGCTTGCATGCCAGACTGCTGAGACACAGGCTGTGCACCCCTCATACCCGACTCACCGACACCAGAGTTGGCAGCCCGGCGTGCATGCTGGTGCAGTGCATGTTGGCTGGTGACAGAGGTGGATGGACCTCCTCCATGTCCAGCAGGTCTTCCTCACTGCCTGGACCCACCACCACCGTCCCTGAAGATGAACAGGATCTGTAACAGAGAGAGGACATGTAAGTGCATGTGAACAACCTTCCCCCCAACACCACCACCATGTCATGCACGTGCAGTGATGGGCTCACCTGTCTGGAATCCACCTCCTGATGCGCCCTCAGTAGCACTCCACTGCATTGATGCAGCCAGTCGGTCCTCGGCCGGGGTCAGCTACACCACCGCTGGCTGGCCCCTGCCAGTGCCAGCACGTGCCGCCCTGAGGGCTGCCACCTTCTCCTTCACCCTCCTGCGGTCTGTCCCCATCTTCTTTTTGCATTCCTGCACGGAGTGCTGGTGGCTTCCGTGCAGGTTCACTGCCCGAGCTACCCCCTCCCATGCAGCCGCATGGGCCTGAGGGGTGCCCCGCCATCCACTCAGTAGTGACTCCTCCTCCAGGTAGGCCTGGAAGGGGGCCTCTGTCTCCGCCGTGGTGAAGTTGGGCCTCCTCCTCCTCCTTCGCCCACCATCCTCACCCTCACCTTGGCTCTGCTCGGTCATGGCGATCTGTATGGGTGGAAGTGGACAGCTGTCACTGTGCAGTCTACAGCGTTATCCCATGCCCATTGTCCAGAACATTACACAGCATGCAACCCACCTCTCACCTGCAGTAACCGAATCTGGCCAGCACAGCCCAATGTCGCACATTTATAGCGCAATGCATGCAAATTAGGAGTGGAGCAACTGTAATGAGATGCAAATCATGCCACTGCGCCTTTGAATGGCTGATCAGATGATTTGCATGTGTCGGCTGAATATCGCGCCGTTGCGCTGTCGCATTCTGGTTGAGCAGCTGAGCCAATGGTGCAGATCTGTGACTGTGTGGTACACTGCATTGCACATGCCCAGGTAGCTTACGCAGGCGTCTGCCGCGCTGATGACGTGCTGTCCGCGATCAGCAATTCAGGCCATGGCCACCATTGTGCCAGTGGCGCTACAGCACTGGCACCATATGGCGCTGTGGCACTACTGCGCAATAGTCCACTGTGGCACTGGCACGCAGGTGGTGGGTCGCGCAGGATGCGTAGACGTCAGATGGCGCTGTGCGTGGCCTCGCATCATAGACCCCTGACCTGGTGTCCGACCTTTGCACCCTTGCGCTGTTCGGCTGCCATGTGCACGGCCCTATTGTGCTGTTTGGTGACAGCACTATTGGAACCTATGGTGGTCTACTGCGCAACATTTCCACGTGGGGTTGCCATGCTGCAGGGCGCCATATTGCCTGCTGTACGACCCGAAATATGGCATGCAGGAGAGCGCCCCAATGGAGCCAGGTGGAGGTGGCCAACCTGGTGGCCCTGGTTGAGCCCCACTATGAGGCACTGTATGGGGATGAGCCCCCTCACCATGGCCCGCACCCAGGTGTGGCTGCAGGTGGCCACTGGCCTGGTGAGGGTCACAGGGCGGTGCCGGTCTGCAGAGCAGTGCAGGCACAGGTTCAGTGACCTCCGCAGGAGGGAGCCGGATGTGCTGCGATGCCTCAGGTCACGTGCCAGGAGGGGCGTTGTGCCTAGGCCAGGTGGGTGTACCATCTATGCACCTGTATTCTCCGTAGGGGTGTGACTGTGTTTTAGTGGTGGTGCATGGGGGATGGCTCTGCCATGGTTGGCTGTGTCAGTGTGTGCAGGTGTGTGGTGCATGGGTCTGGCTGTGTGGGCAGGCACACTCACTGGGGCAGGGGGCAGTCTGCTTTGGGGTCACACTCATGTTTTTCTCAACATTTGTCACCCACAGGCCTGGCAGAGAGGATGCAGGCACAGGCTGAGGAGGGCCGTGGCAGGGCCCAGGTGGCGGACGGAGGAGATGTGAGGGGTGGGCCACAGCGGCAGCAGCAGCCACAGCTGCTTGATGAGTGTGAGTATCATTACATCATGGATGCTATTGCATGCTGGAGGGGGTGGGCATGACCACCAGCCATGGACAACACAACCATGCATGACACAGGCGACAGTCATCACTGTCCAGTGTCACTGCACGTCTGTGTGTGCGTCACTGGTGGTCCATGCATGCACTGGGCACATGGCTGTGGAACTGGCATCCCACCACATTGCCACATCACTTGACAGCCTTGTTTGTGCTGTGATGGACATGGGCAGTGTGTGTGTCAGTGGTGCACATAGCTGGTGCTGCCTGGTTGGGCATGTCATGTGCATGGTCACTGTGGGTGGGTGCATACCATCACAGGTGCGGGCACTAGGCTATATGCCTTGCAGGATGGGTGGTGTTCAGGGTTGTGGACAGTCACAGCCATTGACTGTGTTCCCTTTTTCTAGGTCTCAGAATCCTACGCAGGATGGAACGTGCCCTCCAGCGGCTGACCAGGGTCTCCATTGCAACACATGACATCCTCTGGGACATTCAGCGCCGTGGGGTCAGGCGACGGCGGAGCCGACAGGGACAGCACCAGGCAGCAGCAGACCAGCCTGCAAGACATTGAACGGGCTTCCCCTTCCCACTTCACCCATCCCTCCCACCCTGCCTTCCCTCTCCCAGTTGTTCACCCTACCCTTGCCCACCCTACCTTGTACCCTACCCACCCCTGGTCTTGTAAATATCTGTATATAGTTTTGTTCTTGTAATTTCTCTTTTTCCAATATAAATATATTTTGTTATGAATACTGTGGTGGTCTCTGATTTGCAGCTGGCTATGGTTGCTCAGTTGCAGTGGTGTGCATGCCATCTGGGGTGGTATGGTCCTGGGTATGTGTGTGTGTGTGTGTGTGTGTGTGTGTGCATGGGGAGGTGTCTCCGGTGTGGCAGTGACTTTCAGTCGGTCTTGCCATCTGCTACCGCCCACTGCTGGGTGCCCAGGGTGGGTCTGGCTTGTATGGTTCTATGCTACATGAGGTTGACGTGTGCTGGGGGGATGCATGGTGTTTACTGCAGTGACAGTCACTGCACATGGGTGGTGTCTTGGGGTCACCGGTGCAGGGTGTGCTGTGCAGGCAGGGGCTGATGTGCACTGTGGTTGTCAACCCGTGTGTGGTAGTCTCAGCCTGACAGTGGTTGTGCAGGCGTCATGACCCTGCTGTGCTTTGTTGGCTTGTCCCATGGGCCAGTGGATCATCCATCCTCCCCAGTGATGCTGTGCTTGGGGTGTCGCGGGTGTCTTGTTGGTTCTGCAGTGTGTTCCTGTGCCCATGTGTGGCATGGCTGGCGGTGGGCCCCAGCCTGCCTCCCTGGTTGTGCAGTTCCATTGCTTTGTTGGAGGCTCTGCTTGCGCTGGCACCTCTGGACTGCTCAGCTGGGCTAGCCTTGTTGCGCTATGGCGCAACCTTTCTGCTCAGCTTACCCTTCCTGGTTGCGCTATGGCGCAGTTTGTGCGATATTCAGACGTTGGCTGCTTGCGCAATTTGTTTTGCTCCATGTTTGAATATCGCGTCTGTTGCGCCTATGCGCAATTGACTTGTGCTTGCTCCTGCTGTTGCGCACATTTTGGGCGCAGTTTGAATATCTGGGCCCATATGTATATTTGTTTCCTGGAATTTAAAAGAAGCAAGTCAGGTGAAACTTTCCACTGTCTCATCTTAATTAAAGATGTTTGGGACCTACACACTACTAGAGGGGCCCTGGAATGCACAATCTACTATTCTGACAAATTTCCAAAATAGAGGAAATCCATGTACAAACTAGTGATATTCAGACAATGCTGGAATTACATAAAGGTGGACTAAAATTAAACGGACACTGTCAATCCCCTTAGGCCTCAAAGTGACTCCAGTTTAAAAAACACATTTAATGATTGGTCACATTCTGTAGAGATTGTTGCTGTAGCTGGTATTTTGATTTCGATTCCTTTTTTTTTTTTATTTAACGGTGATAGGAAACCATTTTCACACCTCTAGAAGCCCTCCAGTTGTCTTTTTATTGGCTACCCAGTATTCTGATACGTTTTTGACCTTTTCTGTTAAACTAATAATCTACTTGTGGTGCCTTGGTAACTACCCTGAATCCCACTCTCCTCAGTAGTTGCTACTGTCTGTTTTCATACTGCCTGAACATTCTATGACTTCACAAACTCCTATCCAGGCCATTCAGATAAACAGCGTGAAATGGGAGTTTGTGATGTCATAGAATGTCACAGAAATATGAAAATTAAGAGCAGTAGCTGATGAGGAGAGTGGAACTCTATGTAGATCTGAGGGCACCCCAAAGCTACATTATTTAATAAAAAATCATTGACACATATCAGAATACATAACTGTCATTGAAAGGAAGATGGAAAGGCAGTTAACGATGTAAAAATAGTTTCCTATCTCCTTTAAGCGAAAAACAGACTGCCCACAGTACTGGCATTATCACATAAAAATATGTTTGTTTAAATTCCTTGATCAACTCTCACTGCAACTTTCCTGGACTTGGTAACAACCCACTACAGTCTAGTCACTCATGATGCAGTGGGAGGAGAGGAGACTATTGCATCATAACTGACTGCACTGTTTGCGGTTTGGAGGGTGTTCTTAATGCTTAGAAAGAAAGCAAATAAAGCAACCAGCAACGTCAATAAATTTAAGAGAAGGTAAGCAATCAGAAAATGAGGGTTTTCGATTAGAAATAATATGATACAAAAAGGGTTGTTTCTCTTTAAAATGTGAAAAAAAAAACAGTTGAAGAAACACACAAGATTTACCATCCTAACTCCCTTTTGGCATAATCGTGCTACATTATGAGTTTTTTGATAGGGTTGAGATGACTGCCCCACAAACCCTCAGAAAAAACACTGTAAAGTTTCACCTGTACTGTTAAGCGGGGTGGGCATGACTAAGATGGAGAAATATAGGTAGTATTAGGGTTTTGTTAAACTTTTTTTTTTTTTTTTTTTTTTAGAGAACTCCTCTTCTTCCATATAGAAACTCTTATCTTGGCGCTATATCTATTGCAGTAGGCCAACTAGGGACTGCTGATTTGTGAGTCCCCATGTGATGCCCACAGTCTTAGAGGGCACAGTCACTAAAGGAATATCTCCCACCAGTTTGTTGGTACATGGGGTAGTGCCCAAAGCAAGAGCTGTGCTCCTGTTGTGATTCAGCTAAGTGCATGTCATATCTGGTTAGGCTGATATCAATGGTTCCAAGTTCATTGCCGATTCCCGGTCTTGGACAATCCCATAGGAATCATCAGTGTAAGTTAACGTTTTCAGGATTAAGGGTAGAGGAACTTGAAAACCTTTGATGTTTCTGCCTCCTCTATTTTCTTTAATAATGAATCAGTCATAAAGGCATACAGCAAATGGCTAAGGGGACAGCTCTGTCTTACATCCCTCCTGGCCATTGGTGCTGGAATGGTCTGAAGAGTGTGTGGGGGGGGGAGGCAAGGGTGTAAGAGGTAAATCCCCCCCATTAAATGGGTTCACCCACAGAATCAGTTTTTTCTTCTCCAAATTTGTAATCTGTGGAGTAACTCCCCCATAGCGATTGATAGCACCTTTCAGTGCTTAGTTCCTTGATACCCACTGCCTGGCCCTTCCTTTTCATTTCTAAAGTTTGACCACTGTGTCTTAACTCAGCAGGCCATGAACCCAGCCCATCTCCATCAACACTACTCATGCCTTCACTTCTCAAACTTCTGCTGACATCCTGCACAGCCCAAAGGGAGTGACTGAAAAGTAACACTGCCTACTGCACACGCTGAATTTTAAAGGCATAGTCCTCCCTAGTAATAAATTAACATGATTGCTAAAACTGATAGGGCCATGGCCATAGTAACCCCCCCTCTCATTCCGGCAGCTATGCTCCTGGCACATGTCTTTACCGAGCTGTCCATGTACAAAAGGGGTAATACGATCCTGAGGATATAATAAAGTTATTCATTCTATAAATAGTGGAGGGATATTATACTTTGCCAAAATGTTATGAGTGAACCACCCAGTCATAGGCCTTCTGTTGATCTAGGGAGAGTAGGAACCCAGATATCTGTCACATAGAAACATAGAAGTTGATGGCAGATAAGGACTGCAAGGCACATCCAGTCTGCCCATTTCTTTTTCTACCTTATAAATGTGCCATCATTCTTTGCTGTCAGTGGCCTATCAATTTAAACTCATCTGTATTGCTCCCTTATGCCTATCCCATGCCTGTTTGAAGCCCTGCACTGTATTCATAGCCACCACTTCCTGAGGTAGGCCGTTCCATTCATCCACCACCCTTTCTGTGAAAAAGAACTTCCTAACATTCCCCTTAATTGGCCTCCCTCTAATCTCATGCTGTGTCCTCTTGTCCTGCTATTTTTCTTATATTGAAACATGTTAGACTCTTTCACCTTGTTAATGTCCTTAAGGTGTTTGAATGTTTCAATCATATCACCTCTCTCTCTCCTTTGCTCTAGGGTATACATATTGAGCTCCATTAATCTATTCTCATATGTCTTCTGATGCAGTTCCTGCACCTTTTTGGTTGTCCTTCTCTGGACTGCCTCAATTTGGTTAATGTCCTTGTGAAGGTGTGGCCTCCAGTACTGCACACAGTACTCCAGATGGGGCCTAACCAGTGTCTTGTAAAGAGGGATTATTACCTCCCTCTTACGACTTGTGATACCCCTACTAATACACCCTAACATCCCCTAGCCTTACCTACTGCTTTAGAGGTCTGCTTGAATGATTTCAGGTCATCGGTGATGATGATGCCCAAGTCTCTTTCTTCCTTTGTGATTGCCAGCAACTCCTCCCAGCCTATAGGTGGCTTCAGGGTTTCTCTTCCCTATGTGCATGATCTTGCACTTCTTTGCATTAAATCCCAGTTGCCACTCCACCATTTTGCTAGTTTATCCAGATCTCTTTCATTCTTCCCACCATCTGGATCATCTACTCTGTTGCAGATCTTGGTGTCATCTGCAAACAGACAAACCTTACCCTCTAGTCCATCTGCAATGTCACTGATGAAGATATTGAAGAGGACTGGCCCCAGGACTGATCCCTGAGGTACCCTACTTGTGACTTGCATCTCTTCTGACTGCATACCATTTACCACCACTCTCTGTTTTCTGCCCGTCAACCAGTTTGCCATCCAGTTGACCAACTTCTGACCCACCCCGAGCCTACCCAGGTTGTTTATCGATCTTCCATGTGGAGTAGTGTCGAAAGCTTTGCTGAAGTCAAGGTAGGTGACATCAACTGCTCCCTCTTGGTCCACCACTCTGGTTACCCAAAGAAATCTAGGAGATTAGTTTGACAGGACCTTTCTTTTGTAAACCCATGCTGTCTTGGATCCTGTGCCCCTATGGATTCCAGGTGTTGCACTATCCTTTCCTTAAGGAGTGCCTCCATAATCTTGCCCGCTACTGAGGTAAGACTGACTGGTCTGTAGTTCCTTGCCTCCTCCCTGCTACCACTCTTGTGGAGTGGGATCACATGAGCCCTTCTCCAGTCTTCTGGGACCACTCCCGTACTCAGAGACTCAATAAACAGTTCTGCTAATGGCTCTGCTAGTTCCAACCTTAGCTCCTTTAGTACCCTGGGATGTATGTCATCAGGTCCCATTGCCTTGTCCACCCTGAGCTTAGTGAGCTCTTGTAGGACCCTTTCTTTTGTGAAGGGAGAAGTGCTCACCCCCCCATGTCCATGGTGCTGAGCTGTGGTCCCTGCCCTACCTTCTCTTCAGTAAATACTGAGCAAAAGTATCTATTTAGGATAGATGCTTTTACAGGGTCCTCCTCTTCACACGCTCCCTTTTCTCCTTTGAGCTTAGCAATACCCCCTCTGGACTTTCTCCTTTCACTAATGTATCCATAGAAAGTCTTGTCACCTTCTTTTACTATTCATGCTAGTGTTTCCTCAGTTTGAGACTTTGCCTGCCTTACTGCCTTCCCTGCTTCCCTTAGGGCAGTTTGGTATGCCTCCCTATCTTCATCCCGCTGTGTTCCCTTATATTTCCTGAAGGCCAGCCTTTTGGCTCTGACCTTTTCTGCTACTGTATTTGAGAACTAAAGTGGTTTCCTTCTTCTTTTGCACTTCCTTTTCTGTCTAACACAATGGGATGTTGCTTCAAGTATTGCATCCTTAATGCTTGCTCACTTTGCCTGTACCCCCTCACCTGTGTTTCTTTTTGCCAGGGCTAGCTTAACTCTGTTGGCCATCTTATCAAAGTCAGCTCCTCTGAAGTCTCATATTTTTGCCTTGGAATGGGATGATTTAGTTGTAGTGGCCAAATTGAACCATACCATGTGATGGTCACTGGCCCTCAGGTGACCTTCTACCTGGAGATCTATTATCCCTTCCCTGTTAGTCAGTACTAGATCTAGGATAGCCCTGTCTCTTGTGGGTTGTTGTACCAGTTGTTTGAGGCCTTCCCCCTGCAGGGAATCCACCATGTGTCTAGTTCTGGCAGATGTTCCTGCTGGTATTGACCAATCTGTATCTGGCATGTTGAAGTCTCCCATTATCAGAACCTCCCCTTTAGCTGTCAAGTTTTGTATATCTTCTAACAGTAATGTATCTCGTCCTCCCTGGTCTGGGGGCCTGTAGACAACCCCAGTTCTTATGGCTGTCCCATTTCCTGTTTCCAGGGTGACCCACAGTTTTTCTGGCTCCTTATGTGTACTCTGAATTTCTGTAGCTTTGATATTTTCATTGACATACAGGGCCACTCCACCCCCCTTTTGTACCTCTGTCTCTTCTGAACAGTACATAGCCAGGTACTGAAGTCTCCCAAGTGTGGGTACTGGTAAACCACGTCTCACTAATTGTTACTACGTCCAGTTTAACCTCTGACATTATTGCCTGCAGGTCTGGGATCTTATTTCCCAGGCTGTGAGCATTTCTGTACATGATTTTCCATTGGCCAGATTTCGGTGTGTTAGTTGTTGTGTGAAGTCTGGCATTTCCCCTGCACATCGTATGGGGAGACAGACCTTCTTTCTTACCAGGTGATGCAAATGAACTGCAAACATGCTGAATCCCTGTTTGACCACTAGCTGAGGGGGGAGGGGTGTTCTTCCCATTTGATGTATGGGGTGCTGCACCCCTCTCCCCATTTGCTAGTTTAAATATTCTGCAAAGACGTCAAACTTCTGCCCCAATGCACTGACTCCCTCCTTAGTCAGATGCAGTCCATCAAATTTAAAGAACTTTTGCTCCCAAAACTGTTGCCAGTTCCCTACAAATCTGTGTCCTTTTTCCTGGCACCAGCCGTTGAACCACATGTTTAGCTCTGCCATCTCCCCTTCTCTAACCTTCTGTCCCTCTGCCCCCTCTCCCAGACTGGCAGGATCTCAGAGAAGGAGATGACGGACGAAATGGATGATAATTTGTCACCCAGCCTGGTCAGGTGTTCCTTGGTCTCCACAACTAACCGGCTGGCGAGATCATTTGTCCCTATGTGTACCAGGACATCAATGTTTTCTCCTGCTTCCTGAACAATTTTAGCAATGCGGTCAATGTCTCTCCACACTGATGTACCTGGGAGACACCTGACCATTATCCCTGGCTGGAGATAGGTATCAACTCCCCATATCATGGAGTCTCCTATGATCAGAAGTTTTTTGGATTTCCTTTTTGCTTTTTTTGTTTTGGTTCCTGATTTGGATAAGTTTTGTTGTGCTAGCTCCTGTGCTGCAGTGTCCTGCTCCGCAGTGTCCTCTGCCCCTTTGTTTGATTTCGGAGATAGAGGCAGATACCTGTTTGTAGTGTTTATATGTTTTTTGGAGGTAATATGTTGGAGAGCACCAAGTGATGGGGCACCTGATTTGCCCCTCCTAACCACCTGCCAACCTCCCAGACCAACTACCCTCTGCGGTCGAGATTCTTCTGTTGGATGTTGGGGAAATGGCAGCTGGTTTTTATAATGTATTTCCTCTTGAATATGAAATTTGAGGTGCGCAGTCTCTGCCCATGCTGCCCGGAGCTGAGCCCTAAGATCTCCAATGGCGCAGCATGTAGGACAGTGTCCTAAATCCTGTAAGACTGTCCTTCTGAAAAATATTCCACAGTACCTGCAGTTAATGATATCCATTCCAGATAAGTTGCTGAGTTTATAACCTGGTCAGAGTAATTAGAAGGAAGAAAATGCAAGTAATGGTTTGATTTTGTGTTTTGTTTTTGTATAACTTGTTATAACAAGTTAAATTACTAGTGCCCCTGTAAATGAGCTCACCTTGTGGATGCCACTGATCCACCCCTTCCTGCTTTGCACAGGAAATGTCATGACTGTGGTACCCTAAAAGGAGTGTGTAGTGTCGGGTGGTTGGGGATGAAGGGTGGTTGGGCCCTACCCCTGCCGAAAAGAAGAACCACGACGCAGTTAGAACAAGGAGGTAAGAGCAGAAACAATCAGTCAACAACAATGCAGTAACCCTGAAAGCTTATCCTAATGTTAGATAAAACTGTAAAACCTGTAAAGCACCACCTGTAATAATTTCAGAGAAGATATACCTGTAAGAAACACTTTGCTACAGAGAAAAATAAAGCAGTAACAGAAGATATACCTTGCAAAGACAATTTGAATCAGAAGATTACAGCAGTAATCTGTTAGCACACACCTGTAGGCACACCTTGTAATAATGCAGAAGAAGGTATACCAGCAACAACAGTCTGAATCAGAGAAAAATAAAGCAATGAAATGTTAGCAACAAACAGTAACAATCCCTGTGAGTACAAAATAAAAACAACAACACACAGTAAATCTGCCTAGCCAAAAGAAGTCTTAATCCTTTCCCTTGTTCTGGTAAGGTTATCTGCTCTGTCCTTTCAAGCAACCTAGAAGGAAAGAGCGGAGGTGAAGCTAGGTGCTTTGGCCAGCAAACCAAGTCTGTCCTTTTCTTCCTTTTTGTAGGACTTCCTTCTTATGATCAAGTTGTCAAAAAAAGACCTACTGTACATACATTGAGGATGGCGCGTGTCTGTACAGGAGTTATGGAAACAGCAGCCACATTGGTTAATCACTTAGCAAGGATTTTTGGCAGGATCTTTTGGTCGGTATTTAACAGGCTAAGTGGCCTCCGATTATTTGAATCTGTTTTGTCACCTTTTTTATGTAATAAGATTAGTTTTGGCTGGGACACGGATTTGGGTAATTCCCTGCTCGTCAGAATTTCATCATAGAGAGAAACCAAGCCTAATAACTCAGAAAAAAAAAAGGATGTAAAATTCTTGATGTTAGCCCCTCGGACCCTGTGGCTGTGTTTTTCTTTAAAGATAGGACTGCCTCCTGAACTTCAGCCAAGTAGATGGGTACAGCCAGTGCCCTCTTTGTTCTATCAGGAATGGTTGGAAGTACTATGTTGGTAAAAAAATATTTGTCCCATGCCACAGGCGCTACCTCCGCAAAGATACAGAGAATTTGCCCAGTGACCTGGCCACATTCCCCCCATTCATTAAAATTTCACCAACAGCTTAATCTGTTTCAGTTTCAGCTGATTGGTTTCCATCTGTATCTCGCCTTCCCCCACTGAGGCTGAAAAAAGGCAGAATAGCCTAGCAGTGCTTTCCCTGTCAGCAAAATACTAAATAAATACGTTGACTTTTCTGTTATTTTTCCATTTCATAGATCACTCAGTTGCTGGCATTATTTCTAGTTCTGTTTCCACTGTAAAGTGTTCCATGAAACAGACTGCTTGAAATATGTGATACAAAAATTATTTATGCTACATTGTTTTACGTTCATAAACCTGTTTCTTATTTTATGTTGTATAATGGAGACGTTCCTCAGAGCTAACCCATTTTTTAACTGAAATATACCTGCCTACCATCTGAGTAGGCAGTTTTGTTTACTTCTTGACGATACCTTTATTGTTTTTTTCTCTGAATTTACTGCTTGGATTGCATGAAATTACTTGATTAATTAGCTTCTTAAAATGTTCAGTGGCTGGTTTGCATTTTGCACCAACAGTCAAGCCGTCGCAGGTTGCACAGTCATGGGGGTTACCTGGCTTCAGAAAATACCTTACTATCCCTGTTGTCTTATAGAGACACAGAAGTATAGAATTTGTTGGCAGATAAGGGCTGCTTGGCCCACCTAGTCTGCACTGTTTTCTCTGCCTATACTGTCACCGTAAACTCTAGCTGATTCTCAGCTGCCCCCCCGATTCCCTTGTGCCTACCCCATGCATGCATGAAGCCCCCATTGTTTTCTCCCCCACCGCCTCTGCTGGAAGACTGTTTCAGGCACCCACCACTCTTTCTATGAAGAAATATTTCCTCTTATCCCTCCCACATTTACACCCTTCCAGCTTCATTGCATGCCCTCTAGTTCTCATGCACCTTCTCCTCTGACAAATACTCCCCTCCCATACCCTGTTCAACCCTGTGAGGTATTTAAAGATTTCAGACCTAGAGACCATCATGCCAGAGGCAGACCTGGATATCATGGCCATTACCGACTCATGGTGCACTGAAAACTGTGACTGGGTCATGGCCATACCAGGCTGCATTCTGTTCAGGAAGGACAGGGTGGGAAGGAAAGGAGGGGGTGTGGTGCTTTATGTGAGGGAAAGCACAAAAGCAACAGAGATAATATGGGGGGGGGCAGAGGTACTGTGGGGCACCCTGAAGAGGGGAAATGGAGCCACCATTCGCACTGGCATGATCTACAGACCTCCAACACAGGGGGAGGAGTTAGATAAGGTACTGGTGGAAGCCACTGGCAAGAAGGCAGAAATCGGGGTGGTGCTTCTGGTGGGGGACTACAATCTGCTGGATGTAGACTGAAGCTTCACAGCAGAAGCTTCAGTTAGAAGTAGGTACATCCTGGACTCCCTGCAGGGGGGCATTCCTCAGGCAACTAGTCAGCGAACCGACTTGTGATGGAGCAACACTGGAGCTAATACTCACTAACAGAGACAGTGTTGCAGACATCAAGGTGGGAGGCCACCTGGGGACCAGTGATCATGGTACAGTGTGGTTCAACATAAGCATGACTGCAGAATCGAACCACACAAGGGCGAGGGTCCTGGACTTCAAGAGGGGAGATTCTTTTAAAGATGGGTGAATGCTGCAGGGATGACTTGGCTGGGGGGGAAGGGATGACCTGGGTAGGGTGGAGGAACAGTGGGCGAAACTAACAGGAGGCATAATGAAAGCAATAAACCTCTGCATCAAACAAGTCAGCAAAAGCAAGAGGAAAAGGAGACTGCAATGGTACTCGAAAGAGGTGGCAGAAAAGGTAAAGGCAAAATAGGTGGCATTCAGAAGATATAAGGAGATGCAAAGAAAGGAGGTCAGGAGGTGTATTGAGAGAAACAGAGGGAAGCAGGGAAAGCAGTAAGGAGCGTGAAGGCACAAAGTGAAGTGAGAATAACCCAGGTGGTAACAGAAGGGACAAGACATTTTTAAGTATGTAAGTGAAAAGAGGGAGACTGGGGAGGAACTGTAAGGTTGAAAAGGGAAGGGGGGGACTATGCAGAGGGGTACCAGGAGAAGGCAGACATCATGAATAACTATTTCTGCTCAGTGTTCACAGAGGAAGGTGAAGGGGAGGGACCACAAAAATCAACGGGAGCTTTGGAGGGAGAGAGGGAAGGGGAGGGAGGGAGAGGGACACTAGTTCTGTTTCAGAGGAAAGAGTCCTGAAGGGACTCACTAATCAGAAAGTGGACAAAGCAGTTGGGCTAGACGGGGTGCATGCAAGGGTATTGAGGGAGCTCAGGGAGATACTGGCTTCACCTCTGACAGTTCTGTTTAACAGCTCACTGCAAACAGGAGTGGTTCTGGAGGACTGGATGAGGGCAGATGTAGCCCCACTTCACAAAAGTTGTAGCAGGGAGGAGGCTGGCAATTATAGGTCAGTCAGTCTGATATCAGTGGTGGGAAAGTTAAGGGAATCACTGCTGAAGGAAAGAATTGTGGAATATCTTGAATCCAGTGGGTTACAAAACGTATGGCAGCATGGATTCACCGGGGGTGGGGCATGTCAAATGAATCTGATAGATTTCTGTGACAGGGTGACCAAGGAATTAGATCAGGGTGGGGCAATGGACATGGCCTACCTAGATTTCTGTGAGGCTTTCAACACTGTTCCATATAGGAGACTAATAAGCAAGCTGGGTAGCTTAGAAGTGGGTCCAAAGGTGGTAAACTGGCTAAGAAATTGGTTAGGGGATAGCTAAGAGAGGGAGGTGGTAAATGTAGTTCACTCCAAGGAAGGGAGGGTGACCACCAGGCTGCCTCAGGGATCAATGCTGGAACCAGTCCTCTTTAATGTTTTTGGCTGCTTTGCATGAATGGGGCGGAGGTACGCATCAAAGGTGCGTACCCTGCCCACAGAGCTCCGCACCTGCGGACAGCTGCACACCTGGTGGCATTCATGACTGCCAGCCATCTGTCCACAGCTCCACCTCCTATGCATGCAGGTTCCTCAGGGCAGACAGGGCCAGAGCTGCGTACCTGGGCTGGCATCCAATCGGATGCTAATCCCGGGTCCCTCAGTGGATCCGTTACACAGCAGGGTGCACATTGGCTGTGCACCCTTGTGGAAATCGGCCGGCGGCCACGGAGGTGTGAGGAGGGCAGTGCCACTGGCCATCCTGGGCTATGGCACCGGCGGCATGGGACAGGTATGGGGGGGGGTGTCGGTGCCACTGGGTGGGAGCCACAGGTCACTAATGTGTGGCAGAAGTGCCAGGATCGGGGTGGGGGAGGCACAGTCTACCGATGCCAGCACTGGGGGCTGGGTTTGGGGTGTGTTTGCACTGGGGATACACCTGTCAGTCCTCATATGGCATGGGGGGCACCAAGACCAGCATACTGGGCTACATTAGCCTATCACTTGTTAGTGTCCAGTGGACAGCACCTCTGTGTTTGCCGGGGGGGTGTGTGCTGCCACACAACAATGGGGATGGGGCTGTTCTATGGGCAGGGGTACTGTTGGGGGGCTACTGGTCTGCTGCCAGGGGTTCAGTGTCGGCAGGGCAGGATGCATACTGTGGCTATGGCAGGGTCCTTCCTGGCATAACCTGCACCCTGCTACGTACCCCTGTGGGTTACACTTTGCGCCTTTGTGAATGGTGTGTAGTGCCGGCATGCCTTCTGCCCACCCCCAGTGCATTGCTCTCTGCGTGGCCAGGGGATCAGGAGCATAACTGTTGCACACCCCAATAGTGCATGCCACATTCCTGCATACAGTCCTTACATGCCTGGTTTCCATGGGCACATTGTAAGTGACATTGCATAAGAACTGGAAGGGAAGGTCTGCCTCTTTGCAGATGATACCAAAATCTGCAATAGGGTGGACACTCTGGGAGGGGAGGTGGAAAGGATGAGCAGAGACCTGAGAAAACTCGAGGAGTGGTCAACCATATGGCAGCTGAGTTTCAATGCAAAAAGTGCAAAATAATGCAGTTAGGGCACAGAAACCCACGGGTGGAGTACAAAATGGGTGGAGTAGTATTGATGACCACCAAGCAGGGTGTACATACTGAGATCCCTCAATTTCTCCTAATAAGGAGCCTCTGCACCACTTTAGTTGCCCTCCTCTGGACAGTCTCTATCCTGTCTATGTCCTTCCTGAGAGGTGGTCTCCAGGACTACACACAATACTCCAGGTGGGGTCTCACCAATGATCTACACAGTGATGGCTCAGGGTTGGGGTGCAGAAAGGGGTAGTGCCTTGTGGCTGGAGGAGGGTGGCACCACAGTCTCTGCTGCAGTAACCCCTGCTAAGCACCGTGGAGTGTCTCCTCCACGTGGGCTCTGTAGAGCTTGCAACGTGTGTAGCATCAGTGGGAGATAGGAAGGCAAGAAGAAGACTACACTACGGCCGACAGTTAACCAACCCATCAGCTCATGGGGAGAGTTTCCAGCCACGACACTGGCAAACTGAGTTCAGGAAGGAGCCTGGGTCACTGGAAGGCCAGCAGTTAGAGAAGGATCAAGCATCAAAGAGAACACGCTCCACCTCTGGGGAGAGGGGCTGCTGACTCTGCCGTGACACTGCCACCTGGGTGGCCACAGGTGGCAGTGTAGTCAGGTGTGCCCTGGGGGAGGGGGGGAGAGGCCGACTGGCACTGTGAGCCATCATGCAACTGTGTGTGCGAGCGTCCGTGTAGCCCAAGCCACTGAGATCCTGAGGAACATCAAAAAAGAAAAAATATGTGGGCCCAGTGATGATGGCCGTGGTAATGTTGGGCCACGCATTGCTCACCCACAATGACCTGAGTGGTAATCTTGGGCACTACGCTTTGCTCGCCCACAGTGATCGCTGGATTCATTAAGTAAGTAGTAGTTTAGGGTGCCCCATTCTCTTACTATGGGAGAGAGAGAGAAGTCCTGGGGTGAGTAACTGAGAAAAGGCAGAGGCAGGGATGTGGCTGAAGGTAGTCATGGGCTGATGGGGTAGCCTTGGCTGGTGCTAATACTCAATAAAGAATAAATTCTTTAAAAAAAGTGGTTGTCAGTATGATAGTCCTGTGCCATGCAGTCAGGGCTGGGAGGTAGCCAATTTTTCTGCTCTGTACCACAAATGGCACTGTACCATGTAGTTGTGACTGTGTTTATGACAATCCTGTGCCACAAACAATATTGTGCCACGTAATCAGAGCTGTGAGGGTATCAGCATGACAGCCCTGTGCCACAAATGGTGCTCTGGCATGTGGTCAGGGATTAGAAGTTGTCAATATTACAGCCCTGTGCAACAAATAGGCACCGAGGGCAAAGCATCAGTTGACACAGTACTGACTTCATCTACTGAACGTTGATACATGGGAGTAAATAGATTGCTTTCCCTTTCTCCACCCACAACCAGACAGGTTCTTCTTGACATTTATTTTCAGATCATCTTGGGTCAGGGTGGTACCCACAGAGGCTCTATAATACCCTGTAAATAGCATTCTCCTTGAGACAAACAAGTGTTCTGCAAGGACAATTTAATCCCTGAGTTCCTGCAAAGCAATTAAATTAACAGCAAGGGGTGTGTGAGAATACCTGTACCCTAGGCAAGAATAAAGGGGCCAAAATGTTAGCTGTGAGGATCCCAAAGCAGGGAAGGAAAAAACTATGTGCTCCACTGCATGACAGGAATTGTGAGGGCTGCATCTTATAAGATGGACAAGTGGGAGAGTGAGGTCCATGGAGCAAACTATGAGGTGTGTGTATGTGGGGGGCTCATAGAAACCAGGTGGAGCGAAGGAATTAGCTGTGACATTAGTGAGGAATGGCACAGCCTCTTCAAGAAGGCCACAGAGGAAGGAACTGGTTGCTTGTTATGCCGAGGGAATTGAAGGACATGAGAAAGAGGGCTGGTAACCCTACTGATAGCATGTGGCTAGACATGGGAGCCACAAAAAGTTCATTTGGGGAACATGTTATAGACAACCAGGTAGTACAGTATGTGAGAACAAGACTTGGAAGTGGTGACCCAAACTGAGTGGAGAACCATTGCAGTTCCCATATGGTTCATCTGGAGGATGTCATCCTACCTTGCATTGCCCCAGAGGTGAGAAGTGTCTGAAGCAAACTAGTGAGGGATTTCTTTTCAGTCAAGATGGACTGTCTCTTTCTTTAGCCAGGAATGGGTTGAGAGGGGATACAGCTCTGGATGTGTTGCTGGGTAGTGGAGATGGTGGTCATGATGGGGCAACCAAAGGGGAACAGCAAAGGGCTGAGTCTGAGATGAGTTGGGGAAACTGTCACTTGGATTAAGACCAGGAAGGTACACTTCAGGAGAGCTGTTACAATAAGGTTCAGGTGGTTGTTGGGGGTACATTGACTATGACCCTGAGTGGGAGCGCTCCTGCCCAGTAGGAGGCCCTGAACTTCCGTAGAAACATAGACACTGTTGGCAGAAAAAAGATGAAAGGTATATCTAGTGTGCTCGGAGTTTTCTATCTGCCTTGGGACCTATTGTCCATATAGGGTTTTATCCTTTCTGGTCCACCCCCCTGCAACTGACCTGAGCAACCATTAAACCCTTCACTCTGTCCCAGCCATACTTGAAACCATTTATGGTCTTGGCACCCACCACCTCTGCTGGCAGAATGTTTCACAGCTCCACCACCATCCCTATTAACCCCCCCACCACCACCACCACCACCAATTCCCATTTGTGACCTCGGGTTCTTGACTCGGTACTCTTGCTAAATAGTTCCCTGCAGTTCACCTTGTTTATTCCCTTCAGGAACCTGAAGGTCTGAGTCATATCCCCCCCTCTCTCGCCTGGTCTCCTGTGAGTATGTTTAGTGCCTTGAGATGATCCTCATAAGATCTGCACTGTTGGCCCTGAATCATCTTGGTCACCCTGTGGTGCACCATCTTCAATCTGTCCCTTCATTAGGTGAGGACTCCAGAAATGAGCACAGTTTTACAGATGCAGCCTCACCAGTGACCTATTTAGAGGTAGTAGTACTTCCTTTATCCTGCAGTCAATACCCCTTCCGATACACGCCAGCATCCTATTAGCCTTACTATAGGCCTTGTTAGATTGGCTTGATTGTTTGAAGCAGTCACCACTGATGACTCCCAGATCCCTTTTTTCTACTGTAGTACTCAGTCTAACCCTTCCTATCCAGTACTCTGTTCTGTTTTTTCCCCCGGTGCATAATCTTGCATTTTTGGGCACTGAATTTCACTTGTCAAACCTTAGAGCACCTCTCTAGCCTTTGTAGACCCCCTCTGCATCTCCCCAATCCCCTCGACGCTGCCTACCCTACCACACAGCTTCATGTCATCTGTAAAGAGACTTAACTTTTCACGGATGCCATCTCCAATGACAAGACCCTGGTCAGATCCCTGTGGCATCCCACTCATGACTTCTTTCTCTTCTAATTTGACCCCAATTGTCACTGCCCTCTGCTGTCTCTCCTTCAACCAGTTTCCAATCCATCTATGTCCTTAGCTGCACCCAGGTCCTCCATCTTCTTCAATAATCTTCTATGTGGCACCAAGACGAAAGCCTTGGTGAAATCAAAATAAAGTAAACCCACAGTGTGGTCCTTATCTACTATCTTTGTTTCCCAGTCAAAGAAAACAATCAGGTTGGTCTGACCTCCCTGCCACAAATCCATGCTGTTTACTGTCCTGTAGACCGTTGCTCTCTAGGTAGCCTGAGGTCCTCTTTGATCAGTGACTCTGTCGGTTTACCCGCTGCAGACGTAATTTTGACAGGTCTGTAATTCCCCAGTTGCTCCTTGCCCCCCCTCCCAATCTATCAGGACTACGTCCATTACCCTCCAGTCATTTGCAACTACCCCTTCCTGAACTGAGCTACTGAATTGTCCTACAAGGGGTTCGGCCGGTTCCTCGAGCACCCTTGGGTGCATCCCATCTGGCCCTGGGACCTCATCTACCTTCAGGGCTTCAAGCCTTTTCTGGTCCTTTTGTTTGGTACGTACTGGCTGCCTCATTTCAGGAATGCTACTGACAGGCACCTTGAAGCCATGTTCAACCGGGGGCCCACTGTCTTCCCTTGTGAAGACAGAACAGAAGTAAGCTCTAAAGAGCCCCTGACAGCATTAGCAAAAGTTTGAAAAAAGTAAGATTTACATTCAGCTCCATCCCATTTTCTTTAGTAATTCATGTATTTTCAATAAACAATTCCCCATCTTCTTTATTAATGAAAACAGTTGCATGAAAACAAGATCCCCATCCCCTAGACTGTATCTACTCTGACTGCTTCTCTGCACATGACATCACAATCCCATTTATGACATCATAATAATCTCCACAGCAATATATTTTAATGTCATAAACAGAATTATGATGTCAGGTGTAGGCAGGCAGCCAGAGCTAAAAGGACAGAGATACTGTACTGATGCAAATAGCCTTAGTAATAAGGAAATATGGGTGAGAATTACAGAATAAAGTATGAAATATAAGCTACAGTTATGTCTGAATATTGCATTTTTTCAAAGTTGTCTAAACTGAGTCAGGAGCTCTTTAAGGAAGGCTGCTTTTTGTTCACCTTCTTCTAGTAAACCCCACTCCATATCATGGTGGCAGTTACTAGTGTAACCTCCCCCCACCGGCCTCCCTTTTTTCTACTACTAGCAGGGCTGCTCCTCTCACATCTAGGCACCACCGAGAGGGGTTGGGGTAGTTACTACAAATATCTTACAAAACTCTGTGGACCCATTACGTCTACTTCAGAGCCTGCCATCCTTCAGACAGGCAAACCAAGTTTGGCAACTACTGGCTCACACCTGGGGGGACCATTTAGCATGACCATCACCCTGGGTCCCTGGAAGAAAACGTTTGCTCAGCATTATGCTAGGTTTGTACTTCTGATCAGTGGCACCCAAGTAAATCCGGACACTGGAAGCAATAACTGTAATGTCCAAACCAGGTTGGGATTCTAGAGTGTGGCTTTTACTCACATAACACAGAGAATAACAAAGCAAAGATGGACCACCACATGGTTACTCTCACTGGTAATGCAGATTACAGAGGTACAGAGCACACTTCCTCAGTATGAATCCTCAGGTTCTGAATGGATCTGAGCACACACGGCCCGAACTGGTACACTTCTCTTCTATTCCTAGACATGGCACCCCATCCAGTACTAGGACACTTTTCCATATTGCATGGAGGTTGACGGTGGCTCCCTAAACCACCCACAAGCACATTCCGGTTCTCAGGGAATTCCAAAATCCCACATCTGAGTGCTTTCCTCAGGCATTGGCCAAATGCTCCGAGAGAAAACAAAGGTGCCCAAACTGAACCCGGAGAGGTAAACCTGGTTACTCCAGATGGGGGGTCTCCCACCTTTCGCTCTCAAATCTATACTCGGCCATTCATCTGGTTACAACACCTTTCTCTGAAAACACTTTCATAGATGCTCTCTCAAAATGTTTTTCACATTTAACATACTACTTTTCACTGGAGGTGTTCTGACTTTAAAAGTTCTGTATGTGGCTATGCCTTTACCATAGACCCCCACTGTTGCAGATGCCTTTAAGTCATACACAGTCTAAAAGTTCTGTACTTGGTAAGTCTCTCCATGACCCCACAGTAGGCAGATACTTTTACGGAAAACACTGTCTCGGTGAACAAAATCTCTTTGTCAGAGAAGAATTCACCACAGTATGTAGGTACCCCAGGGCTTCTTTCCCACAACACAGTCTCAGGTGCTCACAGAACAAAACGACTCTCAGGCAGCTTCTCCCTCTCCAGGCTGGACCAGGGGTTTGCCCCTGAATCCCTGGAATTCCCCCCCATCCCTCCAGGGATGGGGCACTGGAACAACTTCCCAGGAACGGTCTCCAACACTTTCTTCTACAGGTCTTCGGTGTTCCTCTCTAGGGTGAGAACACACAACCCCTTCTCTCTAAGGTAGCTCTCTCTCAGAGCAAGGTCTGAGGAGCTGCACCCTGCAGCACTCCTCACTCTCCTGAGTCTCTCTCGAAACTAACTTGAATCTCCCAACGTTCTACTGCTAACCCCTGCAGCTAGTATTCCATTGTGGCTTATGCTGCTGCGAGAATTCTAAGGTGATATCATCACTCCAGCTCAGCAGAAACTGAAAACAGAGTGCGACAGTGAGAAACCCATTTAACTGGCATCTCACAAGCTGCCTCTCCCTGCCTGACACTGATTCTAAGTGGGATTCTAGTAACCCCTGGGATCAAGGGGGTTACATTAGATGCATCCTTTAGGAAAACAAGGGTAAGAGACCTAGGCAGAGACCTCCCTGCTTGTCTAATAATTTGCAGGGAAAGTTAAAGTATAAAATAAGGGGATTTGATAAGTGGACGGAGGCAGAAAATAAGACCAGGGAGGATGAGTTCAGTAAGGAGATCACCCACTAGTTAATCCAGGCTGTCAGGAATCCTGCAGGCCATTAGCTTCCAGTAATTCCCTCATCATTCCCTTATCCAGTACCTTAATTATTTATAGACTCTGGTAGTTTCACCACTACAGACATCAGACTGATTGGGCTACACTTGCCTGGCTCTTCCCAACTCCCACGTTTATGTAGGGGGGACCATTTTTGCTGTCCTCCAATCCTTAAACATGTCTCCTGTCTTTAAAGGGCAGTTAAAAAGATCCGCTAGTGGACCATCAAGGACCTTCCCTGTCTCCCTTAACACATTTGGGTGCAACCCATCTGGGTCCATTGATTTATTCACAGTCTCTTTAGCGCAGCACTCTCTCCTCCGCTATGGGCTCCCCATTGAGACCTGGTAGCAATCCCCTACTGGCTGCCATGCTGCAGTTTGACAGAGGGCCCCATCCTCCTCCAGCAAAAGTGAACATAAAAAATAATTCAGTAGATTTTTAAGGGATAGTTGCTGGTGGGGGGAGGGACAAAGGGGAACCTGAGGGGGTCAGGTGGGATTTGAGGAGGGGGCAAGTCCCACTGTAGACATAGGAAGGGCTTGCACACTCAAGCAGCCAACCTAGACTGTAAGGCCTTCATCTGCTGGCATGTTTGCATGCTTGCTTAACCAATAGTTCAGTAGATTTGCCTTTCCTGTTTTATCCTCACCCATTTCTTCAATTCTTTAGCCTGATCACTTAACCTCTCTGTACCTAATCTCACCACAGAGCATATTTATTTACAAAAAGGAAAAACATTCTAGTTTCATAATAGCATCAAGGTGCACTTAGGGTTGGCTTACCTGTGTTAATCTTGGGCCGGGGGCATAAGGGACTCGGCTTTGCCTCGTACCTCATGATCCCACTAGGGTTAGATTAATATGTGTTAATCCAACCCTGGCCATGCTTCAATTCTTAGATGTGGTAGTTTATACTTTGGATTTTTAAGCTGTCCTTTGTAAGAGGTTTAACTTATATAAAGTACAGTTACGTAAGAACTTACCATAACAGTAGATCTTCGAGAACAGCTCTTGCAGCAGGTTACACCATTAGGACTGAAGCCGGCAGGCGCCAGGACCTCGGAGATCTTTTCTAGCTAGCTATCTTCAGCGGGGACCGCCCCCGACGTCGGTCCCGCTTATCGGCGTCAGGCGTGGTACAAAGAGGCCGGTCCGCCCAGAATCCCCAGTTCTCCCGCGGAACTCCGGCCAGAGGTTGCAATAGAGGGAGACCGAGGATCCACCGTTGAAGACAAAAAAAAAGTTGGACGAAAAACCCCGGGACGAAAAAGGCATTCACTTAACAAGTGAATATCCGACTCCTGCGCTCGCCCAGCCATGCGGAAGGAAATAACTCCTGCTCTCTGGACATTCATACTGGCTGGCTGAATATTCACCTTCACTCCTCTCTCATTCATCATTTTTTTTTTTTAAGAGGAGCAACAGCGAGCGAAAGACTTCCTCCAAGGGGGACACGGTGGGCGGAAGTACCGCTGCAAGAGCTGTTCTCGAAGATCTACTGTTACGTAAGTTCTACGTAACTGTACTATCTTTACTCGAGATACAGCTCTTGCGCAGGTTACACCATTAGGACTGATTCCCAAGCAATAAAGCTTGTCCCATTCACATCGGGAGGAGGAAGAGGAAGAAACTGAGAAGGACCAACCTGACCCCGGTTCAGGACAGGAGGCCCTGCAGCACGGCCTGGCTGAAACCAGCCCTTCGCCTAGAGGCGATATCCAGACTGTAATGCCTGATAAAGGTATGCACAGAGCTCCAAGTAGCCGCAGTGCAAATAGCTGAGGTTGAGACATTCTTGAGAGCTGCAAAGGAAGTGGCCACGCCCTAGTGGAATGGCCCCGGATGGAACCCGGAGGGGCTTTTGTTTGGATTGGTAGCATGAGATACACTGCACGAGCCAGCGGATAAGGATTGCTTAGACACTGGTCGACTCTCTCATTCTCTGTGCGAAAAGACACAAAAAGTTGATCAGAAGTCCAAAGGACTTAGTCCTATTGAGGTAATACCTCAGGCTGCGGTGAACATCTAGAGTATGGAGCAAAGCCTCTCCTCTATTTGAGTAGTTCGGGAAGTAGACCGGAAGGTCGATATCCTGATTCAAGGTCAGAGCTGAGACCACCTTAGGCAAAAACTAAGTATTCGTTCTCAGAGATACTCTGTCTCGGTGAAAAACCAAATAAGGCTTCTTACACATCAGGGCATGAAGCTCAGAAATCCTTCTGGCTGAAGTAACTGCAACTAAAACAACGCCTTCCAAGACAGAAAACGAGTTTCAACCGCGGCTGGTTCAAAGGGAGGGAGCGTGAGCTGCTCCAAACAAAAGGAGATCCCATGGAGGAACCGGATCTTTAACAGGAGGCCTAAGGTGTAGCACCCCTCTCAGGAACTCCCTAGAAGCATCCAGCTGAGCAATGGTGCGCTGGCCCACCGGCTGGTGATAGGCCGAAATAGCACAAACGTGTACTTTGATAGAGGAGTAGGCTAACCCCGAATGAAAAAGGGAGATGAGGTAGTCCAAGACCGCCCCCACAGGGCAACCTACAGGAGAAAGGTCACGCCGCTGCGACCATAGATAGAACCGCGCCATTTCATGCATGGGCAGCGTGAGTAGCCGGCTTCTGGCTGCAGAGAGAACCTCCGGCAACCCCTGCGAGACCCGTGTCGCATGATGGCTACGCCTCTAGGAGCCAGGCGGCAGGTTCAAGGACCGCAGATCCGGATGCAATAATGAACCTTGCTCCTGAGACAGAAGGTGAGAACCTGCGCGGTAGAGGCGGAGATTCCCTGGACAGCTGCGCCAGCAATGGGAACCAGATTTGTCTGGGCCAGAATGGGGCCACCAGGATCAATCGTGCACGCCCCGCGCAGTTTGAGCAGAACTCTGGATCAACGGGAAAGGAGGGAAAGCGTGAGGAATCTGTTCTCCCAGGAGAGGGACAACGGTCTCGCCAGAAAACTCCAGGCCCTGGATCTAGCGAGCAAAAATTGGGCAGTTTTGCATTGAATGGGGATGCGAATAAATCTAACTCTGGAGTTCCCCATCGAAGGAACAGATCCTCTGCTACCCCCTGAAGAAGTTCCCACTCGTGGACTCTGGCCTGGGAGCGACTCAGACTGTCCGCGATCGTGTTGTCCACGCCGGGAACATGTACCGCGACTAAGCTTGCGCCGTGTCCGATTACCCAATCCCACACTCTCATGGCCTCCCTGCAAAGGGGGTAAGAGTATGCGCCTCCTTGCTTGTTGAGGTAGTACATCACCGCCGTGTTGTCCGTCTGAAGCAGGATGGTACACGGTGGGATCATGGACTGGAAAGCCTGGAGAGCATAGAGTACCGCTCTCATCTCCAGAACATTGATGTGAAGATGAGCTTCCAGCGGACTCCATACACCCTGAGACCTCACCCCATCCAGGTGAGCTCCCCACCCGAGACCTGAAGCGTCCGTGGTGAGGGTAACCTCCAGGGACGGCGCTGCGAAAGGGACGCCCTTGGAGAGCGACCCGGGGGCTAACCACCATTGCCAGTCCTGAATCACTCGCTTTGTGATTCTGACTGGGTGCTGCAGATGAGTCTTGCCTCTGGTCCCACTGCGCCTTGAGCATCCACTCACGTTACGCGTATGGAGCCCGCGCGAGGGACGTGGAAATGGCCGCAGCTACATCTGACGACAGGCGAGGACCGACCTGGCCGGAGCGATCTGATTCGCTGATAGGTCCTCTATGAGGGACCTGATGCGTTCCGCCCTGTCGACTGGGAGAAAGCCCTCCCTGGACCGTGTCCAGCACTGCACCTATGAACTGCAGGTTTTGCGCGGTACCAGACCGACTCTCGTGGTTTATCAAAATCCCGAGCGATCCGAACAGGATCTGAGTGTCCTGGATCGCTTGCAGAAGCGCCTCTCTGGAGGCGGCCATGAGAAGCCAATCGTCGAGGTACGGAACACGAGTGGGCCCTTCCTCCTTAGAGCAGCTGCCATGACTGCCATGCACTTGGTGAAAACCTTGGAGCAGATGACAGTCCGAGAGGAAGAGCTCGAATTGAAATGGTGGCCTAAGAACTCGAGCGCAGGAACCTCTGATCGCCTGAGCTATGGGGATGTGCAGGTAGGCATCCTGCATGTCTAGGGCGCCAAATAAGCGCCTTGTTTTAGCATGGAATTAGACCGGAAGGGTCACCATGTGAAACCTTTGTGTTTGCAGACAAGTTGAGGTCGCTTAAGTCCAGAATCGACGGAGGTCCCTGTCTTTTGGGAACCAGGAAGAAGTGAGAATAGTACCCTAGTCCTCTCTGGTTTCCTGGGACAGGCTGAATCGCCCCTTGTCCAGGAGTGCGATCACCTTTGCCAAATCAAGTCGCGTGCTGACCCGAGTACCGGGAGAGCAGAGGAGGCCTCGAGGGTGGCTGTTCTGCGAACTCTAAAAAGTGGCCTATGCTGACCAGCTGAAGTACCCACCTGTCGGTGGTTATCGCCTGCCAACCCGACAGGAAGTTCGCAATGCGACCCCCGACCGAAACATCCCATTGATCCTGAGGCGGGGCGGAAAGTCATGCTGTGGCGGCTGAAGGACCCGCCCGGCTGGGTGGCCTGCCTTAGGCGCTGACCCCTGCACTAGGGCGGCTGCTTCCTGGTCCTTGAAGCCAGAGCCCCTGTGTTGTGTGGCGGAACGGGGCTGTCGCCTCCGAGTCCGCCCACGGAAACGGCCTTGGCTCCTACGAAAGGAGCCAAGCCTCGGCCGGTACATTGCCTGGACTGTCCGGACCGCCTTTCCAGCCTCTTGGAGTTTGGTAATAATGCGTTCTGACGGGTTACCAAACAGTACCTCACCTTCGAAAGGAGCGTCCATAATGTTTTTCTGGACGTCTGGGGTGAAACCGGAGACACGGAGCCAAGAGTGTCTCCGGAGGCAAACACCTGAAGCAGCCACCCTGGCTGACGAGTCCGCTGAATCATATGCGGCTCTTAAGACTTGGGTCCCCACGTCTGAACCCGTCCAGAGAAGCTGAAGCATCTCCTCCTTCTGCCCACCTTCCGGCAGCTTCTCGGCCGCCTCTAGGCCCTGCTCCCACAGGGCGTTCTGGAACTGCACCATGTGGGTGAGGTAATTCAGGGACCTACGGGCGCAAGTCGCGGAAGCGTAGGTGCGCCTCCCCAAAGAGTCCAGCTGCTTGGACTCGGGGTCCGGTGGCAGGGTGCTCAAATGTTGCGGTCTCTGGGACCGATCATGTGAGGCAGTAATAACCAGGGAGTCAGCCAGAGGGTGCTGTGACAGGTACTGGTCCTCCTTAGGGGCCCTGTACAACCGGTCAGCCTTCTTCGGCACCACCGGGAGTGAATGTGGACGCTTCCACGCAGCCTTGGTGACGTCCACGAAAGTGTCCACCAAGGGTGGCACCACCACAGGCTTAAGGTCTTTCTGCCAAGGTATTTTGCCAGGCGAACCTTTCGGGTCAAGTTCCTCTGCTTCCCAACCCATGTTCTCCTGGATATGTCTCATTATATCCATGAAGGATGGATCGTCGGAGGAGACCTTGGAGTCTCACGGGTCCGCGAGGAAGCGAGACCGGAGATGGGGATCTGGATGATGAACAGGATGATCCCGTGCCCTCCGTTGACGGCGACCGACGTCGCCTCCTGGACCTCTTAGGGCTGGGTGATCCAGAAGACGAAGATCTGGACGGAGGTCTCCTTTTAGAATGTCGGCCCCTGGGAGGAGTCTCAGGCTCCCTGGGGACAGAACGGCCAGCTGTACCCACAGGTGAAGGTGGGGCTGGAGCTGGAGTAGAAGGAGGAGGAGGTGGAGGAGGAAGGACTGGGGGTACCACGTCCTTCCTGATGGTATCCCACCAGTAGGTAAAAAGGTCCTTCAACTTGGCCAAGGACAGCCCCGACGTCGGCTCCACGGGGGCTTCGGGCAGTGGCGAGGGACCCCGGGGAGACTCCACGCGGCCGGGAACGCCCGCCTGGTCATCGGGCTGGGCCGAATCCTCCTCGGTGAGGGACTCCTGTCCAACCGGCGTTGGAGGCGCAGGAGCCCTCTGCTCAGGCGGCGCGGACGTCGGCTCCCCCACCGACGTCCGATGCGCTGAAGAGGCCGACGACGGCCCGCCGGCCGACGTTGGCTCGGAGGAACAATGGCGAACGGCCGACGACGGTCTGGCCGACGCCGGATCCACCGGCTTCCTCAACGGAGTAAGCTCAAGGTCTTCGGGGGAGACGGACGTGCGAGAGGCAGGGAGCCCGACTTGTGGTGGTGGTGGTGGCATTCCCCGACTTGCCCACGGCCTTCTGGGCAGAAGATGAAGACGCGCCTGGCGGCAGAGGCCTGAGCGGGCTTGGCGGCGGGCACCGCAGCAGGGGGAAGAGATAAGGCCCTGGAAGGAGGCGGTCGGCCGGGACTCGGAGCTCCGGGACTCGGAGGCCCGAACCCGGCGGCCAGGAGGGATCCTTGATTTCTTCTTCTTCTCACCGTGCCGGTGCAACGAATCCCCCTTGGACGACATCGCCCGCAGCTGTTCTTCTAAGAGGTACGCCTGAAGGGCCTTCTGCCGGCGGATCCTCGTGCGGCTATTGAACCCCTGGCATAGGGAGCAGGCCTTGGTATCGTGGTCTGGGCCCAGGCACCGGACAAACGCGGAATGCGGGTCTTTGAACGGGATTTGTTTGCCGGACGCGCACTTAGAGGAATGGCCGGCGATCGGTGAGGACATCAGACAGGTCAACTTCGTTGATTGTAGAAAATCTTCCACAAAAATTCTTAAACCACGCGTCGCGCGCTAGACTGGATCCGTAGGGTCGAGGCATGCAGTTTCAATGGCGGGAAAGAACTGGGGATTCGGGCGGGACCGCCCCCTTTTGTACCACGCCTGACGTCGGAGGCGGGACCGACGTCGGGGGCGGTCCCCGCTGAAGATAGCTAGCTAGAAAAGATCTCCGAGGTCCTGGCGCCTGCTGGCTTCAGTCCTAATGGTGTAACCTGCTGCAAGAGCTGTATCTCGAAGTAAGATCAGTGTTTATGTTCTTCAGGGTAACAAAAGTCAGAGCAAAATACACTGACAAGCCAAGCAGGTATTTAAAGCCCCTTATAAAGATAACTCTTTGGAGCCTGCTGTAGAAATCCTACACATTGCACTAGAATAAATAAATGCAACAAGTTCCAGTTTCATAATTTTAACAGCTTATTTACACAAAGCAGCCCAGGTGTGACCCAACGTATTATTTTGTTTATAACTCCGTTTTATTGAGCAATCAAGGGTTTTCCTAGAGTACATAAGTTCTGTTTAATTTGCTAAACTGACATTGCTCCATTTGATCTAAAAGAAAGGAACAATAGGCCAGCATGGCCCAAGATAACTCTCAGTAGAACAGTAATTCCCATTACCTGGTATAGTAAGGTTGGAAAATAAACATTATAAATGGTTGCTTACCTTCTAAACAGTCATTCCGCTATCATCCTCCTCCTCAGATAGGAAAGAGTGACTAAAGCCCACTACAGCAGCAGCAGCACCACCCATAGTTTCAAGGATGGAGCATGAGTGGTGGTTCTGAAGCCGGAGGGATGGATGTGTTGCGCACTCCAATGCATGTCTGTTGTGTGCAGAGCTGGGAGCATGTTGTGCCACCATCCAGTATAATCCTATGAACCTGTGAAGCAGAAAACATCCTGGCATGGCAGGAGCTGTATGCTACACTTGGGCTGAGCTCTGGCTGCCCAGGGTGATGAGCCCCCCTAAGGAAAAAAAAAAAGGGGTGGGAGGGGCTGGTTCCTTTCCAATCGTACATCTGTATAAAATAAATCGTATGGGGGGTCATGTGACTTTCTGTCAAGGTCACACTCTGACCCAGAGGCTCCACTGGGATTACAGCCTGTGACCTTCTGGCTCACTGCTCTTGCCACTAAACCAGACTACCTTGTGTTTATTGAAAATTTCGGAGACTATCTTTGAGCACAAGTGCTCTTTTACAAAGGTTCCATGTCAATAACAGAGATTACAAGGCAACATAACAAATACAAGAAGCATTTGTCAATGCCGAATGTTTGCTTGCTGGCATTAGCAGTGGAAGTGCAGGTGTTAGACAGATGCAGTATAGGAATGGCATTGAAGTATTGAACTGACGCCAACTCCACCCTCACCCTGCAGAGATGGACAGGCATTGGGATGTGCCTTTGGGTCATTGCCCATGACGGTCATGACATTTTACCTCACCCTACCCTTCAGACACTGACAAGTGTCAAGGTGTGCCTTGGAGTGTTTGGGCTTTACATCCATCTTATTCCATAAGGAAATATGCTGAAATGGGTGCAGTATAGGAGAATGGGGTGAACTCTGGGGGCAAAGAGTCCAAGGTGCACCTCGATGCCTGTCACTGGCTGCAAGGTGGGGGGTGGGGGTGGAATGGCATGAGCATTACTGTCGACAGTCCCAAGTCATACCCCTGACGCTTGTCAGTCCCTACAGGGTAGGGCGTTATGATCAAAAACCCTAATGCCCTGGGCATTTCTTGGTATTTTTACTCCAAGTTTTCCACATGGGCTTTTTGTGACCCCACCGCATAAACAGTGACACTATCAGTTTCTTAGGCGAAAGGTGATTTTGAAGAGCAACTGCGCAATTTGGCGCCACAGGTGCAAAAACACATTTTGAACAGAATGTGAAAAGTGACAGGTGTATTGTTTGTGAGGAGTTGTAAAAAATGGCACTGTTGAAAATCTGGAGTGAAAATATACAAAAATTGAAGTCACGAACATGCGTAGAAACTGCACAACGTACACCCATAATGTAATTAGTCTAGGGATTGTTTACAGCAGATTTTCAACACAGGCATTTTGGGACCTCTGCTCATGAACAGTGTCACTGTGATTTACTTAATCTGTCCCGAACACTAATTTTCCACAGCAACCACGCTATTCTGTGCCGCAAGTGCAAAAACACATTTTGGCCAGGGTGTGAAAAATGACAGCTATACTGTTCATAAGGAAGTGTGGAAAAATGCCAATGTTGAAAATCTGGACTGAAAATATTACAAATTTGTGAACTTACGAGGGTGCGTGGAAATTGCGCAATGCACACTCGTAACAGTCATTTTATGGACTTTTGTCACCAAATTTTCTATATAGCCATTTTAGCACCTCTGCTCATCAACAGTGTCACTGTGATTTTCTTAATGTGTCCTGAAGATTGATTTCAACACCGACTGTGCCAATATGCGCAACATGTGCGAAAACACATTTTGGGTGAGATATGAAAAATGACAGCTGTACTGTTCATAAGGAGGTGTGGTAAATGGCAATGTTGAAAATCTGGAGTGAAAATATTAAAACATTCTCAAAGTTACAAGCGTGCGTAGGAACTGCGCAACGCACCCTCGTAAAACAGTCATTTTTGGGAATTTTTTCAACAAATTTCCAACATAGGTTTTTGGGGCCTACCTCATGAACTGTGACACTGTTGTTTTGTTAATCTGTCCCAAAAGTGGTTCCACACAGTGACCGTGAAATCACCTTTCGGGACCAAATAACAAAATGACAGTGATTGAGTTCATGAGATGGGGCCCCAAGAACCCCATGTTGAAAATTTGGTGAAAAAATTCCTAATAATAGCTGAGATATGCACCAAGGTTGAAAAAAAAAAACATTTATGCCATTATACAGTTTACCGGCATTTCTTCAGTTCGCGGTTGGCTTTCAAGAGTGCAGACGTGTTCCCAGTTCACAGAAGATCATCGCGCTGGGCTCTGGAGGTAAGTATGGAGTCAGGGGTGTGTGGGGAGGTGGGTGCACAGAGAGTGGGTACAGATTGTGGGAGGGGGCAAGACAGTCAATGAGGGATCTTTTTTCTTTTTACAGGTGTTGTTTTTTTCCTTTTTGGGAAGATGACGCGGGACTTCTTCCATGCTGGTTTGGGCTCCCAGCATGGCAGCTGGAAGTTTGTTTGGGGGGGCTGTGGAGCTGACGGGGGATTGGGCACCCCCCTGTTGGCCATACAGACTTTTGCCACGCTGGGTGGGCTTCCAGTGTGGCACCTGGAAGTCTGTTTTTGGGGGGGGTACAGTGGAGCCGATGGGTGACTGTGCACCCCCATCGGCCATAAAGACTTTTGCCACACTGGGGTGGGCTCCCAGCGTGGTATCTGGAAATCTGTTTGGGGGGGCAGTGGAGCTGACGGGGGACTGGGCACCCCCATCAGCCATACAGTGTGCAGGGGGGAGCACATGAGCACGCTGGGGTGAGCTCCCAGCGTGCTACTTGGGTACTGGAGGTGTGTGTTGGGGGGACCAAGAAAAAAATGGAGCTGTCTATGACAGCTGTTCAGATGCAGTGCTGACGTGTAGGCACTTTGCATACTGCCGATGGCAGTATGTAAACTGTCTGCCGACGGCAGTATGCAAATTGCCTACACATTACCACCACTGATTGTAGTGGTCTTTTGCTTTCAACTGTACGCCACTGCTTCTGAACTGCTGCCATAGCTCGGACATTTATTAGTGCGGTGAGGCTGCGTCTGCAAGAAGGAGCAGGGCATTGGAAGCGGGGTGGCACACCTATGAAAATTCGTATGGTGGCACTATGTTTCTTGCACATGCGTGCAAGCAAACATAATAAATGAGTTCCATTGGAATGAAGTCAAACAAGTACAAATAGAGACTAGATCAGCTGCATACAATTTTACAATAAAGCAGGTAGACAGAATCCGTGTAGAACAAGCATTGTAATGGTACCTGGCCGCAGAGCCAAAGTCTGACACAGTTTAAAGTGTATACCGGGAGGGACTTAGTTAGGATGCTTAGCAGTTACTGTTGCATGTAGATCACACACTGAGCTCATGCAGGCCACATGATATGTAGCAGACAATCAGCGATCTGAAGAGCGTGATCTCCTCATTCTGCAAATGTCTAGGTGCCACTGCAGTGCTTTCTTTCTCTCTTTCTTCCTTTTTCTTTCTCTCTCATTCTCTCTCTCTCTCTTCCCCCTCTCCCTCTTTCTCTCTCTTCCCCCCCCCCATCTGTCTCTGTGTCTGTCTCTCTCTCTGTTTTGCAATTTAGTTCAGTTCAATACAATGATGCTGTATTGGTATGACTATACTACAAGTATTGCCAAAGCTGTTACAGACTGATACGTTCTGTACAAACATTGCATGTTACATAGAAACTATCACACATAACATCTATCCAATCTGATATTATTGAGCAAACAAACAGAATACTGTTAGGGGCCCCCATACTCACAGCTGGATGCTAGCACAACGCTACCTGTAGTACTGTGCCAACAATAGTGCATGGCATGGCTGGCTCTGAGCTATGTTCAGCCAGTTAGCACACATTCACAGAGCGTGCTAACTGACTGAATATTGGGCCATGCTGGCGCAACACTTGGAGGATATGCACTGCACCTGCGAAGCCCAAGACTGTGTATGGCCCACAGAAAATAGCGAACCCAAAACAGGATAATACCAGGGTTCCTGTGAGCAGTATTAAGCCCAGGCATGCAAATGAGCCCATTGGGCAGGCAAGGCACCAAGAGGGCAGCTGCATGCCCATTATGGGCTCATTTGCATGCGTACAGCGAACCTCCTATCGCCAATGCAGGTCATCAGCAGTAGACATTCCCTGGTAGTCTAGTGGACCCCTCCCCCTGATTGCCCCTGCCATAGAGTTACTTCCACTTCCCTGGTGTCTACTGGACTCTCTTTCCCTTGATCACCTCTGTCATATATATATATATATATATATCTATCTCCATTTCCCTGGTATCTTGTAAACCCCCCACACCTCATTGCTCTGGGTCCAATGTATATCTAAACCCTTGATAGGCTAGCACCCCCCCACACCAAGCACTACTGACCCCCCTCTAAGTGATACGCCCCGTCTGCCCACCTACTGAGGATCCCCCTGATCCGCACTCTCCCCGACGCTGGTCAACACTCACCTGTGAAAATGTATCAGATTGGTGGCTGGTACAGCCCTCCACTCACCTCCTCAGCCAATTGTCATCTGACTGTTGCAGAGTATGAGCGCAAGTCCTGTGCATTGTCATGATCACACTCTGGGACAGTCAGATGGCAGCCAGATGACCAAAGAGCTGCGCGGAGGGCTGTGCTGGCTACTGATCCGATACTTTTCCAACTACCAGGACGTTAAATATGAACATAGACTGGGCATTTGTTGGGGGGGGGATGGGGGTCCACTAGACACCAGGGAAGTGGATAAATATTTATGGCCAGGGTGATTGGGGAAAGGGCTCCACTACACACAGGAGCAGGGGGCTGCAGTACAGTCACTCTGCATTCACGGGGGGTGGGAGCATGGCCTTAGCACTGTGTTAGGGTGAGTATCCAAAATACACTTCATTACAATGATAATTTCAAGTGTTGAAAATAAAATACAATCTTTAAAACAATACAACACAAAAGGCACTTTAAATAATGGCTGCATATTAGCCTGATTGGTTACTTAATTATTACTCTAAATACACAAACTTGTTAAATATTTTCATGGTCTACCTGACTATCCCCCCTTGGGTCACACCTGGAAAAGTGTGCCTCTCCCAGTTACTGAGTTTTAAATAATAAAGATAATAATACTAAATACAATATACAGCTCAGACAAAACAGTGAGGCTTATGCAAATTCCACTTCATTCTTTTTAAGTTGTTTCTGGCTACACCTAGGTGAAAAACAAATAATGTCTGTGGGAAAACACTTTTTCAACAACAGCATTTCTCAGTACTCACAGGTTTCAGGTCCAGAAAGCCTTAATAAAAGGACAGAGATGGTCCAGCAAGCAAATTTGTTTAAAACAAGCATTTAATACCTGATGTTCTCATGTTTCCTGTTCATCATCACATGCTGTTAACATATTTGAAGCTGTTTTATTTGCATTCTGCCTGCTGGGTGTTTTTTCCCCACTTTGTTTAGTAGTTACCCCAAGATACAGATCATAGTATGGACAGCATCCCTTCTCCACCGTTCGCTCAACTGACATCTACACAAGTGATCGCGCCACAGTTCCTGTCTGTTATTGTGGAAAACCACTAAACAAAGTGAGAAAAAAAACACAGACAGGGAGAACATGTGAGGCTTGATGTTCGTCTTCAAAGCCTGATGAGGGGTAGTTTTTTATTTGTTTCTAAAAATCTGTAGCTTTTAACACCCCACACACGTATACCTCTGAATGTTTTCGTACATGGGACTACTACAAGAGACCTGGAAGTCATCATTAATAACTGCTTCAAACAAACAAGCCAGTGTAACAAGGTTTAAAGTAAGGCTAATAGGATGCGAGGGTGTACTGGAAGGGGTACTGACAGCGGGAAAAAGGAGGAAGTACTACCTCTATATATGTCACTGGAGAGGCTGCACCTGGAACACTGTGCTCAGATCTGGAGTCTTCACCTGAGGAAGGACAGGGACAGGCAGGAGACAGTGCAACGCAGGCTGACCAAGATGATTCAGGGCCAACAGGGCAGATCTTAGGAGGATGGTCTCAAGGCACTGAACGGTATTCACTGGAGGCCAAATTGGGGGATATGATAGAGACCTTCAAGTTCCTGAAGGAAGAAACAAGGTGAACTGCAGGAACTGTTTAGCAGGAGAAAAGATTACAACCCGAGATCATGAGTGGAAACTGGTGGGGGGTTAAGAGGGATGTGAGGAAGTTCTATTTTACTGAAAGGGTGGTGGAGATGTGGAACAGTCTGTCAGCAGAGGTGATGGGCACAAAGATCATAAATGGTTTCATGCATGGCTGGTACAGAGTGAAGGGTTTCATTGTTATTTAGGTCAGTAAAAGTAGGGAAGGGAGCAGGGGGTAGATAGGGAGGGATAGAACCCCTTATGAACAATAGGTCCCTGGGCAGATGAAGAACTATGGGTCAACTAGGTGAATCCTAGGTCTTTTTGTGCTATCATTGCCAATGCTTTTGTGTGTGTGTGTGTGTGTGTGTGTGTGTGTGTGTGTGTGTGAGTGTGTAGGCAACACATTAAGGTGAGAACAGAGAAACCGGAGTGGTGAAAACGACAAACACTGCTATTTTATACTTCACTGCACTGCTGCATGGCAAGATGCCAGCAAGGAGCACATAAACCTGCCATGACAAGATTGTGCTATTCTTGGAAGGGGTTAAAATACCTGATCTTCAACCTGAAGATTTGGCATATGGTTATCAGAAGTCCTATTAAAACTGCATTAAAGTAATTAGGCCTCCTTACAGAGCCTGAGTGTACCAGGGCAGGCGGCCAAAGCAATGGCCTAAAACCATGAACCTTGGAAGGAATATACGTGTGAGAGGAGGCTGACTTAGCACCACTGTTCATTCTGATGCCAGCAATTCTTTTATCAGTATTTATTTAATGTTGTTTTAAATACTGAGATTGCTTTAATCGCTCCTTTTTATATAGTTTATACACTTTTATGTACGTTGCTCAGAGCCCCTGCGAAAGGTGTCGTACAAAAATAAACCACGACTGCTATTACTATTGGATTTATGCTAATTATTATAATTATGTTTATAGTTATTATTATTAGCAGAGATACCAAATGAATACTTCTGTTCTGTCTTAACCAGGGAGAAGGATGGACCAGTGCCTTCAGGAGGGAAAAGAGGAGCGGGGGTGGGGCTGAATACATATGTAGTGATAGAGGAGGATAGCGTGAAGGAGGGGCTGCTGGCATTGAAGATGGACAAATCACCAGGCCCGGACAGAGTACATCCACGGGTACTAAAGGAACTGGCTGAGGAGCTGGCAGGGCCACTGGCAGACCTATTTAATAGATCACTAGAGACAGGCGTGGTGCCGCAGGACTGGAGAATAGCACATGTAGTGCCACTCCACAAAAGTGGTCCAAAGGATGACCCAGGAAATTACAGACCAGTCAGTCTGACCTCCATTGTGGGCAAGCTCATGGAGACCATACTAAAGGAAAGGTTGGTGGAATATCTAGAGGAGCATGGTCTCCAGGATGCGAGGCAGCATGGGTTCATTGGAAGGGAGATCAAGTCAAACAAATCTGACTAACTTCTTTGACTGTGTCACTAAGACAGTAGACAGGGGCCAAGCAATATACATCCTCTATCTTAATTTCAGCAAGGCCTTTGACTCTGTGCCCCACAAAAGGTTGATCAGGAAGTTGGTGGATCTTGGGGTTGGGGAAAAGATGGCCAGATGGGTGGGAAACTGGCTGAAGGACAAAACCCAGAGGGTGGTTGTTGGGGGAGAGTTATCTGGCACAAGAGAAGTAACCAGTGGGGTCCCACAGGGCTTGGTGCTGGGGCCAGTGTTGTTCAATGTCTTCATCAATGACATTGGAGATGGCATTAAGGACAAAATGTGCCTATTTGCGGATGACACCAAGCTCTGTGGGAGAGTGGACACAGCTGAAGGGATACAGGACCTACAGGAAGATCTGGAAACGCTACGGAGGTGGTCCAGGATCTGGCAGCTTGTAATGCCAAGAAATGCAAAGTTATACATATTGGGACCAAGAATCCTAGAACAGAGTACTACCCGGTTGGAGTCCGAGTATCTGCATCAGAGGAGGAGAAGGACCTGGGAGTGATGATCACTAGTGACCTGAAGCACTCCATGCAGTATAAGAAAGCAGCAGCAAAGACAAACAAGATGCTGGGATGCATATTTAGGGGGAGCAGTAGTAGGAGAAAGGAGATTATACTGCCCTTGTACAGGTCACTGGTAAGGCTGCATCTAGAGTATGGAGTTCAGTACTGGTGCCCACACCTCAAAAAGGACATTAATCTGCTGGAGAAGATCCAGAGGAGGGCTACAAATATATTAGCCAGTCAGCAAGGTAAGGCATATGAGGAGAGGTTAAGGACACTGAACATGTACTCCCCACAAGACAGGAGAGAGAGAGAGAGAGAGAGTACATGATTGGGACCTTCAAGTATTTGAAAGGGATAAATAAGGGTGATAAGGAGGAGTGTCTCTTTAAGCTGAGTGGCAACCGTCACATGAGGGGGCACAGTCTTAAGCTGGAGGGTGGGAGGTTTTGGAGGGAGGTCAGGAAGCACTTCTTCACAGAGAGGGTGGTGGACACTTGTGTAACCCCCAGGTGGCGCTATCCCAAGGGCTACTACCCCTGCCTGCTTGACTACAGACAGGTTGAGGGGCCTAGGTTCTATGGCGGGTGCCTCCACCCAGAGGTCAGGGTTTGTAGTGGTTGGTCGAGTTTGGTCACAACCCTCTGGGACACTGAGACCCCCTTTTGTTCCCTCTAATAGTCCACACGATATACAAGAATTGCAATGCCAATACCCCACATGTACACTGTATCCAATCATAAGGTACCACTTACCCTCGAGACCGATTCTGCAGTTCGTCTCCGAGGACCCCCTGCAAAATAAGGTTGGTCAATTTACACAAAATAATGCAACACCTGCTATATAGGTACTGACACTCTAAACAGGTTAAAGTCAATAACATCCAATCTGGTTTATTTAGGGAAGTGAAACACACGGAGGGGGAGATCAAGCTGATTGGCAGAAATAAATCACAGTACTGTGCACTCATACAAAGTCATAAAAGTCACACTCTGGGTGCCCAGGTTGAGGGGCTAGCCAGGTCCGTTGCCTGGGGTTGGCCGGCAGGTGCAGATGGAAAGGGCCCTGTAAGAGAGATATACACAATATCCAATTGTAATCCGGAGCCGGATGGCTCAGTCTTTGAGGAAATGAAAGAAGGAAAATCAGATGAGACACTGGTGATTGTTAACAGGTCGCAGGGGATGCCCTGATTTGTACTCACGCTACCTCTCACTGATGAAACCTGGCACAAATGCTGATTCTGGATTGCCAGACACACAAGCAGGGAGATGAGATTCTACCGTCCAGGCCACACTGCCTTGCTCAGCAGACAGATTCAGTCCGAATACATTCAGCTCAACACTCAGCTTACACTGCGCAGTGACAAGAGAACCGGAATAGCTGTTCCTCACGAGCATTCAACACAATTATATGTAAAGGAAATTACTATACCAGGCAGCTGCTTTCAGGTTCCAATGCACTTACTGCAAATACCAGGGAGTTCACACAGCAGCTTCAATTCCTGACAGACCGAGCGTGATTCAGCAATTTCTCCAGTCTTCTACAGAGTGAGCCTGGTTTCCACTCTTTCAGCCTTCCTTCCTTTTGGTACTCTCGGATTCAGTCTGATTCGAGTTAGCAACGGCAATGGCCCGACTTTAGGCCTCTCATGCGCTTCCCGAGTGAAACTATACAACGCAGAAGCACAGAGCTCCTTCTCTCCACACGGCCGCAACGAATCTGACCTCCTAGTCGCAAGGCAGAGCATTCTCTTCGGGTGCCACCCGGTCCAGTCGGTGGACTCAGCTGTCAATCACTCAGAAACTCTCTCCGTTGGTGCAAATAGGCGTCAAGGTCCAGAACTTCACTTCCCAGAATTACTAGTTATACCTCCTCATTGTAAGCCGGCTCCCAGGAGAGTCCAAATTCTGGTTGGTCCAAACAGACTCCATTTTAAAAGTCCCCCCACACTGACTGGACCCATTCGGCAGTTCAGATCCAAAATGGAGGGGCAAAACACATGGAGTCCCAGCTGCAAGAAAGGCAGGTTAGACAAACTGCATTTTTACTAACACTCTAACTGGTTTCAGGCAAACAGTTACATCTTTCATTTAGGCTTCCTCTACACTCTTAGCGGCTGCAGAAACGGAGTGATTTCCTGTAGTTCAGGTGGGATTCGAGCAGAGAAACACCAGCCCCCCTAGAAAACAGTAATCATGTCTGCAAGCAGACAGCTCTTAAAGAGACAATATGAAGAGGCTCTACCAGCACTCACAGTGCCATTCTTAGCGGCTTAATCGCCAAACGCCAGCAGGCAGGAGAACACCTAGACAAGCTCCACAGAGGCTTTTTAGGAACCCCCATTTGTAGGGGGGTTACACCCTTCCTGGCCTGAAAAGAACTTGGTGTCTGCATCAAGTAGATATCCCTATAACATTTTTAAAACGACGACTAAATACATTCACATTACTAACCGTTAGATTTGCATTCTTTAAATCACAATCATATGTACTCATTCTGTATTTCACAGCTTACTACATGTTGCCATATTGTATACACAACAACATTTCAGCATCAGGTCACCCTTCCTGCACATGAAACTGGAAAAGAGGGGGCCCTTCCCTATCAGCTACCTCGGGGCTGGAGGGGGCAGGAGCACCATACTCAGAGGGCAAGACAAGTAATCTGGAATTATTTCCCAGGCTTAGTTTGGGCAACGAGGTCAGGGTCACATACACTCCCTTATGGACCACATTAAGGGGCAGGTCCACAGGTCTGCCAAGGGACTAATAGCTTAAATGTACCACAGGCCTCACAGCTCGACCAGTCCTTCTAGGGGGAACCGTGACAGTCTCTATGTTCTGATTCCCTCCTTCAACAGTGTCTTCATACGTCAGAGGGACTGCCAGTGGGGTAGAGGGGCTAGAACTTGGGGCATTTTCAGCTCCAGAAGTGGCAAGCTCAGAGTCCACAACACTTAGTCCACAGGAGGAGTTTGGTGACATTGCCAGTGAATCATCCGTGCCTTGAAAATACTCCTCGGACTCTGGTATATCACCAGTCTGTCCTAGTTCAACATTTTCCTTTTCTGGCAGTTCATGCAATTCCACCATGCACAGTGATTCTAGATCATCTGACTTGGTAGTTGGCACTTCACTTTTGGGGAGTAGTGGCTCCAGGGACACAGCTGGGGGCTTAGACAGTCCAGAAGGCCCAGCTTCATCTCCAGAATTTACTAGGGGGTTGCCCCGAAACAACTGACTCAGTTCATAAGAAGGGTAGTATTCAAGACCACACTCACTCTCTTCGGACATGGACTGACAGTCCGGTTCAGCTGGGGTTACTGGTGGAAAACATTGTAACTCAACATTGGTAGGTGCAGACTTTATTTGTTTTCGCTTTGCAGCAGCTGTAGTCACTGGTCCAGAGGGAGCATTTTCTGGAGGCTCAGCCTCAATCAAGATTTGTCCAATGGGTAGTAAATGATTTATATGCATGATTTTCACTTCTTTTGAATTATTTTCAGGCCTTACTTTGTACACAGGTAGATCTTCTAGTTTGCCTACCACAATGTGGGGGAGACGGTGCCACCTATCAGCAGTCTTATGTTTGCCATGCAGTCCCAGATTTCTTAGCAACACCCGATCCCCGTCCTGGAGTTCCAGTGCTTTCACCTTTTTGTCATACCTTTCCTTGTTGGCCAGATTTCTTTTGGCAGCCATGGTTTGAGCCAGTTGATATGCATGATTTAATTGGGCCTTTAACTTTTGCCATGCTGTAAATGATTAGCTGCTTGAACCCCATCAGGGGAAACTCCAAAACACACATCTACCGGCAGTCGGGCTTCTCTTCCAAACATTAGGCGGTAGGGGGAGAACCCAGTGGCATCACTTTTACTGCAGTTGTAGGCATGTACCAGTGTGCTGATTTGTTGGCTCCATCTAGGCTTGTCTTTAGGGTGAAGGGTGCCCAGCATATCTAACAGGGTGCGGTTGAAACGTTCAGGCTGTGGGTCCCCTTGGGGGTGATAAGGGGTGGTTCTGGACTTTCGCACTCCCCACAGAGAAAGCATCTCTTTGATCAGACAAAAATCCCTTCCTTGATCAGAATGGATTCTTTGTGGTGCCCCATAGTGAACAAAAAAGTTTTCTATAAGCACTTTGGCCACAGTTGAGGCCTTCTAGTCCCTGGTGGGAAAAGCTTGAGCGTATCAGGTGAAATGGTCAGTGACCACCAGCACATTACTAACGTTTCTTTGATCTGGCTCCAAACTCAGAAAGTCAATACAGACCAGTTCCATGGGGGCGCTGGTGGTGATGTTAACAAGGGGGACAGCCCTTTGTGGCAAAGCTTTTCTCTGTAAGCAGCGACTGCAAGTTCTAATGTGTTGTTTGACATCAGCCCCTATTTTAGGCCAATAAAATCTGGATCTCACCAAGTCAAGTGTCCCGTCTATACCAAGGTGTCCCATGTGATTATGTGGTGATCTCAGCACAAAGTCTCGGAAAGCAGTGGGCAAAACTAACTGTTGCTTGTCTATTTGTCCCCCTCTGTCTACTGTTTCACTATATAACAGTCTATTGATCAGTTTCAACTTAGGACCTTCTTTGTATAACAATGCAGTTCTCAAATCAGTGGAACGTAACTTTGACACATCTTTTCCTGCTTGGAGGGCTTCTAGAGCTGATTTGATCATGGGATCTCGAGATTGAACCCGCTGAATAGTCATTATTGAACTGAGGCAAAGCACCAGTGTCCAAGGCAGAGACGTGGCAATAAGCAGCAGGAATGCAATTCTCAGAGGGTCCCAAACAATCCACCATACAGTCCACTGCGTCCATGGACATTTGTTCCTCCCTGTCAAACTTCTGGCAGAGTGCTCGAATATCAGGTTCTGACAGTCTGACCCAGTCATTCCGGGAAACAGGCCTCCGTGAGAGAGCATCAGCATCTATGTGGTTCAAGCCTGCTCTGTATTCAACAGCATAGTCGTATGTAGATAATGCAGAAAGCCACCTATGGCCAGTGGCATCCAGTTTAACTGAAGTCTGGACATAAGTCAAGGGACTGTTGTCAGTTTTTACCAGTATCTTAGCCCCATACAAGTATTCGTGGAATTGGTCCACAATGGCCCACTTCAGAGCTAGGAATTCTAACTTGTGTACCAGATAGATTTTTTTGGAAGGGGTCAGGCTCCTGCTGGCAAAAGTCACGGGTCTTAAGCCATTCTCATGTTCCTGGTACAACACAGCCCCCAACCCTTGCAAGCTAACATCAGTGTGCAGGACATAAGGTTTTGTTGGATCTGCATAGGCCAATACTGGAGCATGGGTAAGCTGATATATGATCTCATGAAAAGCAGTCTCACAATCAGGAGTCCAGCGGGCCCCAAATACTTCATTTGGACGAAAATACACTCTCTCAGCCTCAAGGGACGCTGATTTTTTGTATCTTTTGTGGGTTGGAGGGTACCCTTGAGTAAGGTTAAGTAAAGGGCGAATCACTCTTGAATAGCCCTTGATGAAACACCGATAATAACCACAGAAACCCAGGAATCTTTGCAATTCTTTTAGATTGTGGGGCTGTGGCCAGATGGTCAGGGCCTCAACTTTACTCGGGTCTGTCTCTATCTCTTCAGTGGAAACTATGTGCCCCATGTACTTTACGGATGTTTGAAAGAATTGACACTTATCAATGGACAACTTCAGGCCAGAGTCTTCTAGTCGGTCCAACACCTTGAACAATCTGCCCTCATGTTCCTCCAGCGAGCTGCCAAACACAATAACATCAACCAAATACACCAGGCACTCTAATAAATTCATGTCCCCCACCGCACACTCCATCAATCATTGAAAAGTGTCTGGGGCACCGGAAACCCCTTAAGGCATCCTCATGAATTCATAGAAACCCAGTGGGCAGATAAAGGCCGTCTTCTCACGGTCTTCCGGGGCCATCAGGATCTGGTAGTACCCGCTGCGAAGATCCAGCACGGAAAACTACTTGCTACCGTTCAGGCAGTCCAAAGCATCTTGAATGCGTGGCACTGTATACTGATCAGGGACAGTCCACCGATTTAAGGTGTGATAATCTACGCACATCCTCATGGTCCCATTCTTTTTCCTCACTACCACAATGGGAGAAGCACATGGGCTTCTGGATTCTTGTATTACACCAGCAGCTAACATCTGTTGCAGATGTCTCCTCACATCGTCTATGTCAGCAGGTGCCAGGCGTAGAGACCTCTCACGAAATGGCCCATCATCCTGCAGCCGGATATGGTGCTCAGCCCCCTGCAAGCAGCCTACGTCCCACTCCTTTAAAGAGAACACCTGGTCCTTTTGGGCAAGCTTCTTGCTAATCCTCACTTTCCATTCAGCTGGCAACGGGGAGTCACCGAAATCAAACAAGTCAGGCGTTACTCTATCACTTTTTCCCTGAACTCTTATTACTGGGCAGTACGGCAGTATCCGCACAATGCACAGTAGCCAGGGTGCAACCTCTGTTTACTCAAATCTCCCTGTCAGACATGCTGTGAACTTGAACCATCACTCTTCTGGCAAAAGCATGGTCTCTAGCAGGCAGAATATTTGGCTTGACCAGCAGCCCCTCGGGCAGTTTTCCATCTCCTGGTGCATCCAGCATTAATATTTTGTTCTTGACATCCTTTTTCATACGAAACTCTCCTTTCAGGATACATTGTGCATTTGGTGCCAAAAGCAGAGATTCAGAATCCTTCTTCCAGACAACCCCGACCGGTTCCTCTGGTTCCATTCTGTCAGCATCTCTCTGTGCCTCATAGTCCTTCTTGATCAAGGCTGGAATTCTTAAAGCCCTACCAGTCCAGGACCCTTGTTTTTCATAACACAACTGTGCCAGTCACCCAAACATACGTGCATTAGTTCCAATCAGCAACGGAACCCCATCATACAGTCCAGTAGGGGGACACACTAAGGTTAAGGTCTCCACTTGCTCTGCCACTCCAGCCACAGAGGTGGGAAAGGACAACCAAATCCAGATACAGCCAGAGTAGGGGTAGGCCTTTTCACTCAAGCCCCAAAAATGTAGTCCTTCCAAGGGTTGCAGGGGTACATTAGACAAATGCTTCTGATACCAGTCCTGAAACATAATTGTCACTTGAGAGCCACTGTCTAACACAGCTCTTGTGGATACCCCATTCACTTTCACAGTAGTCTCCATGGAGGGACCCACCACTTTGGACCATTCGGGAGGCATTGATTGGGATGTCGATCGGGCATTGACCCTGGTGGCAAAACTTTTCTGGGTGGCTTCCCCTGGTGAACGGGCATAGGTTTTGAGATGCCAGGCCACTAACCTGTTAGTAACTTTTCTCAAGTTCTCTGGCAGGCGACGAGCAGACTGAAAGTGTCCATCCTCTCCACAACGGTAGCAGAACTTAGTGTCTCTGTTGTCCTTGGAGGGAGGGGGATCTCCTATCTGGTTGGGCATCTCTGGGGCCCTACAGGACTCTTCTTGAACCGGGGGTTTATACCATTGGGCCTCTGCAGTTCCCTCACCACCTCTCTTAAGTCCCTTATTTCTGCTCTCAGGTTGCCCTCAATCTGGGCCTCAGGGGAAATGACATGCACTCCCACTCCACTTTTAGGCTCAGGGGGAGCCTGATACAGATCTGGTTCCCTGCAGGTCTCAGTCAATTCCTTAATCAAACCTCTCAACTGTTGAGCCTCATCTGGCTCACTCTTTTCAGGGGTCTGACAAGGGTTCACAGCCCCAGCATAGGGTTCTCAGCCCTCTTCATCAGTTTCAATCTCGCAGATCTCTCTCATCAAGTGGCAGTACTCAGGAGGGCTGGCCCTTCTGTCTTGCAATTTGAGTTTCAGCAATATTACGCTTGAAAATTTTGCTGACTTCAATATGTGGTCTAATCGGACCTGGTTTAATGCTTGGGCAGGCACCCCCCTTTTTGGTGGACCTTTTGCAAAGCCCTTTCTATCCTGGCAACAAAAGTAGACAATTTCTAATTTTTCCACTGTTTAGCTGACTTGAACTTCCATAATAGATCATCTCCGGTTTCTGTGCTGCCAAATACCCCCTCTAACGCAGAAATATATTCTGCTGCAATGGTCTCTGGACTAGTGGCCCGTAGAAATCGAATGGCTTCCAGTGCAGGACCCCTCAAACTTTCCATCAACCACTTCCTCTTTTCCCTCTCTGAACACTGCCACTCTTGTAATAAAGGGGTAGCATAGTCCATCCAGGTCTCCAAATCATCTTCCCCTGAAGGCACTGGAACCGTACCGGAGAAAAGTCTCAATCTCTGATAGGAATCCAGTTGAATGGGGGGAATAACCATGGAGGGGTGGCTAGTATGGAACTCTTAGAGGACCCGGGAGATGTACCTGGGGAAAGCAGGGGGGTGTGGTCGCCTGAGATGTCTAATACCTTTACCAGTTCCTGAGCAGTTCTCCCTTCTGAGGCTAACAGTGTGAGCAGTTTTTCTTTAAAGCTATTGGTACTAGGGGACCCACCCGGGGTGGCCAGGCCACTACATATGTGAATCCCTTCTGGGCACCTTCGGGCAAAATCACAGGGGGCACCTTCTCAGAGTCTATCAGGATACTACATGAAAGTAGCACTTGCAGGGTTTGTTCGAGCAAGTCAGCATACCGCCCTTTTACTTCCACTTTGCCCATACACTTAACATGCTCTACAGTAGAGACAATGCCAGCGCTTTTAAACCTCAAGGGGACATCCAGCAATAAAACAGCCTTTTGGGAGTCCATTTCCTCAGCTTCGCACCACCCCATCAATTTGTGCACCATCATCTTAAGGGGGTCAAGTTTTAACTTGGGTGTGGTACTCCCCTCCATGTTTTCCTTTAAGTTAAACATAATGGGGTAATTCCTTCATGTGGCCACTAGAGGACACTAATCCCAGCGGTGCCTCCAAGATGTAACCCCCAGGTGGCGCTATCCCAAGGGCTACTACCCCTGCCTGCTTGACTACAGACAGGTTGAGGGGCCTAGGTTCTATGGCGGGTGCCTCCACCCAGAGGTCAGGGTTTGAAGTGGTTGGTCGAGTTTGGTCACAGCCCTCTGGGACACTGAGACCCCCTTTTGTTCCCTCTAATGGTCAACACAATATACAAGAATTGCAATGCCAATACCCCACATGTACACTGTATCCAATCATAAGGTACCACTTACCCTCGAGACCGATTCTGCAGTTTGTCTCCGAGGACCCCCTGCGAAATAAGGTTGGTCAATTTACACAAAATAATGCAATGCCTGCTATATAGGTACTGACACTCTAAACAGGTTAAAGTCAATAACATCCAATCTGGTTTATTTAGGGAAGTGAAACACACAGAGGGGGAGATTAAGCTGATTGGCAGAAATAAATCATGGTACTGTGCACTCATACAAGGTGTTATAAGTCACACTCTGGGTACCCAGGTTGAGGGGCTAGCCAGGTCCGTTGCCCAGGGTTGGCCAGCAGGTGCAGATGGAAAGGGCCCTGTAAGAGAGATATGCACAATACCCAATTGTAATCTGGAGCTGGATGGCTCAGTCCTTGAGGAAACGAAAGAAGGAAAATCAGATGAGACACTGGTGATTGTTAACAGGTTGCAGGGGATGCCCTGATTTGTACTCATGCTACCCCTCGCTGATGAAACCTGGCACAGATGGTGATTCTGGATTGCCACACAAGCAGGGAGATGAGATTCTACCGCCCAGGCCACACTGCCTTGATCAGCAGACGGATTCAGTCCGAATACATTCAGCTCAACACTCAGCTTACACTGAGCGGTGACAAGAGAACCGGAATAGCTATTCCTCAAGAGCATTCAACACAATTATATGTAAAGGAAATTACTATACCAGGCAGCTGCTTTCAGGTCCCAACGCACTTACTGCAAATACCAGGGAGTTCACACAGCAGCTTCAATTCCTGACAGACCGAGCACGATTCAACAATTTCTCCAGTCTTCTACAGGGTGAGCCTGGTTTCCATTCTTTCAGCCTTCCTTCCTTTTGGTACTCTCGGATTCAGTTTGATTCGAGTCAATGGCAACGGCCCGACTTTAGGCCTCTCACACGCTTCCCGCATGAAACTATACAACGCAGAAGCACAGAGCTCCTTCTCTCCACACGGTCACAACGAATCTGACCTCCCAGTCGCAAGGCAGAGCATTCTCTTCAGGCACCACCTGGTCCAGTTGGTGGACTCAGCTATCAATCACTCAGAAACTCTCTCCGTTGGTGCAAATAGGTGATAAGGTCCAGAACTTCACTTCCCAGAATTACTAGCTATACCTTCTCATTGTAAGCCGGCTCCCAGGGGAGTCCGAATTCTGGTTGGTCCAAACAGACTCCATTTTAAAAGTCCCCCGACACTGATTCGGCAGTTCAGATCCAAAATGGAGGGGCAAAACACACAGAGACCCAGCTGCAAGAAAGGCAGGTTAGACAAACTGCATTTTTACTAACACTCTAACTGGTTTCAGGCAAACAGTTACATCTTTCATTTAGGCTCCCTCTACTTTCTTAGCGACTGCAGAATTGGAGCGATTTCCTCACAGTTCAGGCGGGATTCGAGCAGAGAAACACCAGCCCCCATAGAAAACAGTAATCATGTCTGCAAGCAGACAGCTCTTAAAGAGACAGTATGAGGAGGCTCTACCAGCACTCACAGTGCCATTCTTAGCAGCTTAATCGCTGAACGCCAGCAGACAGGGGAACACCTAGACAAGCTCCACGGAGGCTTTTTAGGAACCCCCATTTATAGGAGGGTTACACCTGGAATGCGCTGCCAGCTTTAAGTGAGGCTGGGACAGGTATAGGGGGAGGGTAAGGGTCATGGGTAGGGAGAATGGAGGAGTGGGAGAGGGGGCAGGGACAGTAGCTCAAGCTGTGGACCCTGCAACATGAGCAGACTTGATAGACCAAATGGCCTTCTGCTGGCTTCTTTTTATGTTCGTATGTATGTGACAGGGCCAGATTAAGGTTACCTTGAGGAGGAAGAGAGGGGAGGAGGAGCTGGGGCAGCACAGTACAGTTGCCTTACTTCTGGCCAGCCTGGTGGCACTGAGGGTTAAGGCGCTGGAAGCCACACCTTGCGCTATGCCAGTGACCCCGGTTTGGGAGTGAGCTCGGGTGCCAAGGGTCGGCAGAGGCAGTATTGAGGATCAAGCACCCTTGAGGAGCTCTCCTCCCTGGGAGGGAGGGGTGGGTCAGCCTGGCGTGCCAGCGGACCCCGGTGGAGACCAGGGGCACTGCAGCATGCTGGGCAGCATGTGATCAGTGTGGCCAACACAGGCAGGGTTGCCACGTGCCAGTGCGTTGGGGCCTGTGCTACACAAGGGGGGGAGACCGCTGAACAAGGAAAAACCCGGTCCTTGGGGTAGAGGACGGCACCAGCCCCCATGCCCACTGCTGGGTCCGTTCTGTCTGACCTTTCAGGCTCCTCCGCCCAGGCCCTCACCCACAGCTGGAGTCTATGTATGCAAGTGCACCCAAAGAGGAGGGGCGGCCCTACCCTGGATGGGTTAAGCTGGGGTGCCAGCTGCGAGATGAGGGGCAGGAGAGAGAAGGCTTGTACAGGCGGACTTTGGGCAGGGCAGGATCCAGCTGGATGCCTGAGAGAAGCTCCTGGGACCGTGAACAGAAAGGGAATAGATTCAAAAAAACAAAACAAAAAAAAAAACGTTGCCTTACTTCTGATGACACTACCACCCCCATTCTTTCTTATGCACTGCTGCAACCCTGACCTCAAGTCATTCAGCTTTCCCAGCTACTGGTGCACTGTGTTTCAGAGCTGAGGCTGGCACCACATGATAATGTTCTCTTGGTGTCGGCTGGTGGGTTTGGTGGCTCATGGTGACCCTCTGTGTCTAGGGGTGCACTGTACCATTTGCCAGACAGTTCACCTGCGAGCAATACCAACTGTACATTTCCCTGACCTTTGGGTAAGCTTGGCTCCAACCTCTGCTATGACAAGAAAAAAACAAACTCAAGCGCCGCCAATGCAACTGCACATATGTGGCACTCACACATGTGCAGTTGCATTGAATGATTCACTGCCATTCCCAATATGGTGGTGCTGGCGGAACTGCGCACGTGGGCACAGTGCACATGCGCAGTTCTGTGTTGAAACGCAGAACCAGGGGATGAAATAGTGTTGCTGAGTTCTGCAGTGAGTGACCGTGGTGGAGTGTTTTAAGCTCCATTGGAGATTTGGAAGGATACTTCTGAAACTCCAACAGAAGCATGCCATGGTATGCTTGTTTTGCAGTGCACACAGAATGGCTGTAGACTCTGCCCACAGCTGTTAAAAATCCCACTGCAAGGTGGTTTAAGCAGCAGTCATGCTTTACCGATATGTTTTCAGTTACACACATGGGAACACATTCTCTGAATGCTCTCCTGGTTAACACTGTATGGACAACGGGTTCAATACTGACTACGGACATAAATCAGAACCTTAGAGTTGCTTAATAAAGGTTGTACCCTCCTCTCAGAACAGGAGATACATAACTCCTCCTATTCCTTTTTTCACACACCAGTGGGTGAGGTTCTATCACAGGCCAGAGCCTGTGCTGCTCTGCATAACTTTCTTCCTGAGTATCCACACTATTTCCGATTTTGGTATCATCTGCAGAAAGGCATACCTTTACTTCCAGTCCCTCTGCAATGTCACTTATGAAGACTCTCAAGGGGACCAGTCCCAGTACTGAGCCATGCGGCACCCCACTGGTCACTCCTCCATCATTTGAGTGTGTGCCATTTACCACCCCCCTCTGTCACCAGTCTACTAACCACTTTGTAACCAGTTCAGCACTTTGGATCCCACCCCCAGGCTGCTCAGTTTCTTTATCAGCCTCCTCTGTGGCACAGTGTCGAAGGCCTTGTTGAAGTCCACATAGGCCACATCCACTGTCTTCCCCTGATCTATTTCCCTGATCACCCAGTGAAAGAAATCCATTAGATTCATTTGCCATGACCTCCCCATGTGAATCCTTGCTGTGTCTTGCAGTCAGCTGGATTCAAGATACTCTACCAGCCTTTTCTTTAAGAGTGTTTCCTTTCCTCTCCCCACCACTGATGTGAGACTAACCGGCATATAGTTGCTAGCCTCTTCTCTACCACTGCTGTTAGGAACAGGGGCCATGTCAGCTCTTCTCCAGTCCTATGGAACCATGCCTGTTTCCAGTGAGCTATTGAATAAGGCTGTCTGTGGAGCAAACAGTGCCTCCCTGAGTTCTTTAGAACCTGTGGATGTATCCCGTCCACTCCCATAATGTGTCCACCTTCAGAGCTGCAAGTCCCTTCTGGACTCTTTCTTCTGAAAATAGACATATGTCCATTTCCCCACCCCCCAATTCCTGCTATTCCCTGGTGGTTGGCCCCCTCTCCTCTGTGAAGAATGAGCAGAAATGCTGTACCTGTTCAGGATATCTGCTTTTTTTCTTGGTCCTCTTCTGTGCAGTCTCCCCCTCTGACCTTCTAATCCTCATTATCCCTCCCCTTGCTTTTCTCTCATAGTGACCCCTTTGGCAGTCCTTTCATCTGTCCGCACCTTGCTCCCCTCATCACCTTGCCTGCTTCGCTCTGCTTTACTAGGTATACTTCCCTGTTTTCCTCCTTCTGTGTTTCCTTATACCTCCTGAATCCTGACTGCTTTCCTTCCCCACCTTTGCCACTTCCTCAGAGAATCATAATATTCTCTTCTTTCTTCTGCTTTTACTCACTTCCTTTACACAAAGGTAAGTTGCTTTAGTTATAATCTCCCTTATTTTTTCCCACTGTGCCCTTCACCCCTCCCTGGTAATCCCCCCCCATATGAAGCAGTTTCCGAGGCAGTTCCCCATGCCTTTAAATCCACCCTCCTAAAGTCCAGGACCCTTATTCTCATGTAGTTAGCCTCTGTTCCATTAATGTTAAACCACACAGTACGTTGACTACTGATACCCAGGGGACTGCCCACTGTGACATCTGCAATGCTGTCCCAGTTTATAAGCACCAGGTCCAGCACTGCCCTGTCCCTTCTGGGTTCTTAGACTAGCTGCCCAAGAAAAGTCCCTTGTAGAGAGTCCAGGATGGACCTACTCCTTGCAGATGGTGCTGTTCCAAGGCTCCACTCCATGTCTGACAGACTGAAGTCACCGACTAGCAGCCCCTCCTCATTACTTGCTATCCAGGTCTGACAGATTGAAGTCACCGACTAGCAGCCCCTCCTCATTACTTGCCATTCTGACGATGGCTACCCCAAGTGCCGTATCCAACCTTTCCTCCTCCGCTGGAGGCCCGTGCACTACCCCAGTATGGATAGCAGTCCACAAGCCTATCTCCAGGTTGCCCCACAGCAATTCCAGCCCTGCCTCTCCATAATGGAGCCCCTGCATCTCCATAGCCTTGATTTCCTCCCTCACATATAAAACAACCCCCTCCAGAGGGGGGCTCTGCATCATCAGCTGTGAAAATAGTGAAAATCAGCTATTTCTCCTTAAAATAGAGACAAACGCTCCCCATATATCGACCCAGCATCCTCTATTTAGCCAAATGTAGAATCCTCACCTTGAGCGGGCTGCCCATCAGCCAGTATCCCTGGGGGGAGAAAATGTGGAAATGCAGCCGTGCTCCATGACAGCTACAGGGCAGCTCACAGACCCTGCACCTTGCCAAGTCAGGGTCACTCCATTAGCACCATGACTGACTTATCCCAGGGATCTGGTCCTGCCCCAGGACCTCCACCGTGGGGAGGGGATACCATGGGGCACACTCCTGGAGACAAGGCAAGCCATGGGAGAAGGTGGGGGTGACAGGGTTGTGGATGCCTGGAACACCAAGAAGGACTGCCACCAGCTGGGGGGGAGAGGAAAAACAGAAAGTAAAAAAAAATGCTTTAGATGCACCTCCTTTCTTTGATTAACAGGTTATGGCCGTAGAAGATGTACAGGGTATTGGTCAGTCTAATGTATGCATTGCTTCAATTGTATTCTAGTCGGGTAAACAATACACACAAAGTTTATAAAAAAAACTCTCCTCCCTGTCCTGTCTTTCCTGAAGCCTGGAATGGCTACCACTCGCTGTGCTGGCAATCTAGGGCTGTAGTTGAACTTGAGTTGGCGGGAGGATTCAGCAACTCCCCTCTCATGGGTAACTGAGTCAAGTCTCCCTTCAATGCACTTGATACCTTGTGGAAGCTGGGTGTCATGGCAGTCGGGAGGTCCAGATGGACATGACATGCCAACAGATGCACAGTGTCATTGCACGTTGGATGCCCGAGGGAAGAAAGTGGGTGAGAAATCCCCTCGCTGGGTAGGATGATGGACACCATCTGGAACCACTGACTGGGCACCTGACTGGATCCTGCTTTGGAGGGGTAGGAAAGCCTCTTTTATCCCACCACTAGGGTTAAATCACGGGAGTATCTGGGGGTAACTCCCAGAGATTATGGGTGATTGTGCTGTGGGGGGACATCTGGAGGGATGCCAGTTAGGCAGGAGGGAGTAGAATAAAATAATAATACAATTTTAAAAAATGGTTGAATGAACGGACACTGCACTGATGATGTCAGGATGGAATTATTATTAAAACTGTGTTGGTCCCTTCTGTTGTCCCAGCGGAAGAGCAAGGTGCTTCCATGCGAGCAGTCAAGGTTTGGGAATGAACTCGGGTCACTGGCATTGTGCAGACAGTGAGGGGAAAGTCCTGCGTATGACATAGGTGGAGGTTACTGCAGCCCCTGTCTTGGGCTAAGGAGCTTACTCTTTCACAGGGGCATGCAGTGTACAGAGGAGGCTGATGGATGGCCACGCAGGGAGCAAGGTGATGGGACGAGGGGAACAAATGGGAAGAAAGTGCAGGAGGAAGAAGGGGATGGCACCAGAATGAAGGCCCTCCATACTCTCAACACCCTCCCTCGCTGGAGAGTGCTGGGGCTGTGAGATGACTGGCTGAGTCACAATGGCAGCAGAGAACAGCTCGAGGAGCATAAACAAACATTTAAAGCACTACTGATGCCTTCAAAAAAATATCAGGAAACATAATATTTAGACACAGTTCCACTTGTTTTTTTATACGTGTTCTACAGATTTCTTCTCCCCTGATTTAATACTTAGAAAAGATACATGAAAACAGAACCTTTACCCCTTGGAGTTCTGCTCCTAACTATTCTTCCCTTCTCTAAGTCATAATCCTCTGTTGTGACATGGCAGCCTGTTGCCATGGGAATACCTATGATGTCACAAGCAGAGTATTATGACATCATATGGGGAATAAACAATAGGAGCTGAGGAACTCTCAAGGCACACAGATTCTGTTTTCACACATATGACTGCAGTAATAAATAATGGGTGGAGGAAAGGCAGAGCTAATGGAAAAATAGAAGCTTCAGTGTGTCTAAATATTATTTTTTTCAGTTGCTCAACTGGAAGTGTTGGCTGCTCTTTAAATAATAAAAACAGAATTTTGTTGCCGACTAAGAATACTACTGTTTAAAGCCCTGTCAGATGTAATACACAAAACATCTAGAACTGAGGTCCAAAGTCTCATTTACAGTGAGGTCCCAGGGACAAAAAGCAAGACATGCTGCTATGTCATGGTTAAGCATGCCATTAATTGTCCTGCTTAAAGTGCAGTACACATTATCCAAGAAAGTGCAGGTTCAGTAGTTTATTAATACACATGTTTTTAATAATTACCCTAACTCAGTTGGTCATTTTGGGTCCATTCCAGCAATGACGCCATATGGTGTCTATGGGAACAAATGAGTTTCTAATCTACAAGTGTATCAGTGCTGTGTACCTTGCATTTCTAAAAAAAAAAAAAAAAAAACACCTTACTTAATCAGTTTGTATTTATTGCCTAAGGTGCCAAGTCACAGATATTCCCTATATCTCTGGACTCAACAGAGCCATGACAAGGCTCTTAATCAGTTCTCTTCACTTGGACTCTTCAGCAGATGATGTACAGATTCCACTTCCCTGTATGTTACCACATCTGTTGTATACATCTGTCTAGGCTTCAGCAAGGCCTAGGAAACTGGACTGCATAGAACACTCATGGTGAACGCAGCACAATACGGAGCTCACATGGTACACAGGAAGTGGATAAAAAACTGGCTGACATGTAGGAGGCAGAAACTGCCATTGAATGGTCACCAATCAGAACAGGGATGCTTGGAATCTGGTGATTCCGATCTGATTTTAGGATTCAGGATTTTAGGAGCTTCTGAATCCTAATCAGATTCCCTTTCAAATCCAAAAAGGACCTAAACATTGGATATAGGATTCGGATTTGAAATCCTTAATCCTAAATGCCTACATAAAATAGGTTTTAGGATTCCATTTAGGATTTAGGATTTTTGGACTGCAAACCTGAAAATCCCACATCTGAAAACTGGACTAGAATCCAATGAATCCGATTCTGTTTGGCAGATACTGAGCTACCTTACTTCAGAGTAGGCGGATGTGTTAAGTGGAGTACACCAGGGGTTGGTGCTGGGTCTGTTGTAGAAAGCTCAGAATGGAGGCAGTGGATGGTCACCATTCAGAGTGGAGGGATGTGCAGCGTGGAGTACCCCAGGGGTTGGTGCTGGGTCTGTTGTAGGAAGTTGAGAGTGGTGGTGGTGGATGGTCACCATTCAGAGTGGAGGGATGTTCTGAGTGGAGTACCCCAGAGGTTGGTGCTGGGTCTGTTGTAGGAAGTTGAGAGTAGTGGTGGTGGTGGTGGATGGTCACAATTCAGAGTAGAGGGATGTGCTGAGTGGAATACCCTGTGGGGCTGGTGCTGCGTATGTTGTAGGAAGTTGGAAGTGCTGGTAGTGGATGCTCACCATTCAGAGTGGAAGGATATACTATGTGGAGTACCCTGTGTGGTTGCTGCTGGTTCTGTTGTAGGAAGTTGAGAGTGGTGGTGGTGGATGGTCACCATTCAGAGTGGAGGGATGTACTGTGCGGAGTACCCTTCAGGGTTGGTGCTCGGTCTGTTGTAGGAAACTGAGAATGGTGGTGGTGGATGGATGGCCACCATTCAGAGTGGAGGGATGTGCTGAGCGGAGAACCTTGTGAGGTTGGTGCTGGGTCTGTTGTAGAAATCTGAGAATGGTGGTGGTGGATGGTCTCCATTCAGAGTGGAGGGATGCGCTGAGCAGAGTACCCTGTACGGTTGGTGCTGGGTCTGTTGTAGGAAGTTGAGAGTGGCGGTGGTGAATGGTCACCATTCAGAGTGGAGGAATGTACTTAGCGGAGTACACTATGGGGTTAGTGCTGGGTCTGTTGTAGGACTTTGAGAATGGTGGTGGTGCATGGTCACCATTTGGAATGGAGAGATATGCTGAGTGGAGTACCCTTTTCGGTTAGTGCTGGGTTTGTTGTAGGAAATTGAGAGTGGTAATGGTGGATGGACACCACTCGGAGTGGAGTGATACAGTGAGTTGAGTACTCTGTGGGGTTGGTGCTGGGTCTGTTGTAGGAAGTCGATAATGGAGGTAGTAGATGGTCACCCTTCATCGTGGAGGGATGTGCTGAGTGGAGTACCCTGTGGGTTTGGTTCTGGGTGTGCTATATGAAGTTGAGAGTGGCAGTGGTGGATGGTCACCATTCAGAGTGGAGGGATGTATTGAGCGGAGTACCCTTTGGGGTTTGTACTGGGTCTGTTGTAGGAAGCTGAGAATGGAGGTGGTGGATGTTGATGATTAGGAGTGGAGGGATGTGCTGAATGGAGTACCCTATGGGGTTGGCGCTGGGTCTGTTGTAGGACGTTGAGAATGGAGGGGGTGGATAGTCACCATTCACAGTGGAGGGATGTACAATGTCTATAGCTTGTTTTTTTTCTTTTTGAGCCCCCCATTACCCAAGCAAACGGGGCCCACGTAGGGATGAAGAGTTTTCACTGAAAAGTGGTTAGATCAGAGATCAATGTCAGCAGGTGCTGGCTAAGTGCAGAGAAAGGACATACATAATCTGTTGCTGCAAACTGATGTACTGAAGAAAGAATATGGCATTACAGAAGTGTATTTCCTGTATTTTGAATAAACATCACATCACACAGAGATTGTGTGTTGAACCTGAAGTTCGGTGTCTGGTCCATCTGTTATCCCACAACCCCTCCACAAGTACACTGTGGGATTAGTGCTGGGTCTGTTATAGGAAGTTGAGAGTGGTGGTGGATGGTCAGAATTGAGAGTGGAGGGATGTGCTATATGGAGTACCCTGTGGGGTTGGAATGGATCTGTTGTAGGAAGTTGAGAGTGGTGGTGGTGGATGGTCACCATTCAGAGTGGAGGGATGTATTGAGCGGAGTACACTGTGTGGTTTGTGCTGGGTTTGTTGTAGGAAGTTGAGAGTGGTGGTGGTCGATGGTCACCATTCAGAGTGGAGGGATGTGCTTAGTGGAGTACACTATGGGGTTAGTGCCTGGTTTGTTGTAGGAAGTTGAGAGTGGTGGTGTTACATGGTCACCATTCAGCATGGAGGGATGTGCTGAGTGGAGTACCCTGCACGTTTGGTTCTGGGTCTGTTGTAGGAAGTTGAGAGTGGTGGTGGTGGATGGTCACCATTCAGAGTGGAGGAATGTATTGAGCAGAGTACACTGTGTCGTTTGTGCTGGGTCTGTTGTAGAAAGTTGAGAGTGGCGGTGGTGGTGGTGGATGGTCACCATTCAGAATGGAGGGATGTATTAAGTGGAGTACCCTGTGGGTTTGGTTCTGGGTCTGTTGTAGGAAGTTGAGAGTGGTGGTGGATCATCACCATTCTGAGTGGAGGGATGTACTGAGTGGAGTACCCTGTGGGGTTTGAGCTAGGTCTGTTGTAGGAAGTTGAGAGTGGTGGTGTTACACGGTCACCATTCAGTGTGGAGGGATGTGCTGAGTGGAGTACCCTGTGGGTTTGGTTCTGGGTCTGTTGTAGGAAGCTGAGAGTGGTGGTGGTGGATGGTCAGAATTCAGCATGGAGGGATGTGCTCAGTGGGGTATCCTTTGGGGTTGGTGCTGGGTTTGTTGTAGGACATTGAGAATGGAGGTGGTGGATGGTCACCATTTAGAGTGGTGGGATGTATTGAAAGGAGTACCCTGTGGGGTTGGTGCTGGTTCTGTTGTAGGAAGTTGAGAGTGGTGGTTGTGGAAGGTCGCCATTCAGAGTGCAGGGATATATTACGTGGAGTACCCTGTAGGGCTGGTGCTGGGTCTGTTGTAAGAAGTTGAGAAGTGGTGGTTGTGGATGGTCACTATTCAGAGTGGAGTACCCTGTAGGTTGGTGCTGTGTCTGTTTTAGGAAGTTGAGCGTGGTGGTGGTGGATGTCACCATTCAGCATTGAGGGATGTGCTGAGTGGAGTACTCTGTGGGGTTGGTGCTGAGTCTTTTGCTCTTTTACATATTTATCAATGACCTGGAGAAAGGGGATCAGCTGCTGAGTGCTGATATTTTGCTCTTGACACTAAATTGGCATGAGGAGTGGAGGTAGCAGAGGAGAGGACTGCACTGCAGGGCAAGCTGCGCACTTTAGAAGCATGGGATGGAAATGGGTACTTAGGAACACAGATAATGACAGCAGAAATAAACCAAATATCTTTCAGAGGTCCCTATCTGCCCTGGGACCTTTAGTCCATATGTGTTCTATTCCTGCTAGTTACCTCTGCGCCCCTTCCTACAGTTATCGACATTTGCACCTTGTGTACCTGTATCATTAAAGTTTTTTAAATGGCATATCTAGATTTGCTGTAATTGTGCTGTTTTGGTGTCAGTTTAGCTAGTGAATGGGGTGGTATGTGATGAAATGATTGGAATGAGAGCTCCTAACCTGAGCAGTGCTCTTTACACTAACAACCTCTAGTTCTTTTATGCCATTTTGTAGTGTAACTTAAGCAAAATGGATCAAAATTATGACTTAACATGTATCTTATTTTATAAATGCATGTTATGCCATAGTTTTGTTCATTTTCTTTCTTAAAATGAGCAGAAATTGTATATTAAGGAGCTGTGTCATTGATGGCCTCCCCATGGGTGCGAAACCTTGGTGTGATCTTTGACAGGAATCTGTCCATGGAGGCTCATATATCCTCTGTGGTTCGTTCCTGTTTTTTTCATCTGAGAAACATCGCCAGGATTAAGCCCCTTGTTCCGGCTCTGGACCTCCCTACTTTGGTACATGCCTTAATCACTTCTAGGCTTGACTACTGTAATGCCCTCTATCTCGGGGTCTCTGGAACTTCTCTTCGCAGACTGCAGCTAGTGCAAAATGCTGCTGCCCGGCTTTTGACTGGACAAAGTAAGTCCTGTCATATCACTCCGGTATTGCGCAAATTGCACTGGCTGCCTGTCAGGTGGAGAGTATTGTTCAAGGTGGGTTTTCTCACCTATAAGACCCTACATGGACAGGGCCCTGGTTACCTTTCTGATCTCCTGGTACCGTCCACCTCTGTCCGGGATCTCCGCTCCTCTAATGGTGGCCTCCTCAAAGTTCCAAGAGCGAGGCTGAAATCAGCTGGGGATCGATCATTTGGAGTTGCCGCCCAGCTCTTTGGAACTCGCTGTCTGTGAAGTGAGAGAGGCCCCACTATAGAAGCCTTTAAGAGCCGTCTGAAGACCTTTTTATTTATGCAGGCTTTTGGAGATTGAATTTTATAGGTACGTTATTTTAATGAAATGTATATGGTATGACATACTGCACAGTTTTGTGCGGCGCCCAGAGCCTTTGGGATTGGGCGTCTTTTTTAAATAAAATTGACATTGACATTAATTGACCCACTTGAAGTGCAGTACATGTTTTCAGATAAAGTACCTGGTGCTCTAGTGGTTATGTGCTCAATGTGTTATGGTGTAGGACTGACTCAGTTTAAAGCCAAAGTTGGAAATCTGCTAATCCATTAAAATGCTAAGATTTCTTTTGAAAGAAATACACCTTCCCACAGCAGCTAGCTCTAGTCCAATGATCATGCTATCTCAGCACACTCGTGACTCTCGAGCCTCTGTGCCAGTCCTGAAAAGACAAACTGCCAGTCCTAGGAAGATGCACATACAGTGGCGTGAAAAAGTATTTGCCCCCTTCCTGATTTTCCCTATTATTGCATATTTGTCACACTGGATGTTTTCAGGTCTTTAGACAAAATGTAATATTAGATAAAGGGAACCTGAGTGAACAAATAACACTTGTTTTTTTTTTACTTATTTCATTTATTTAATGAAAAAAGTTAACCAACACCAACTGGCACTGTGTGAAAAAGTAATTGCCCCCCTAATTAAATCAACCCAATTAAAGGGATAATTAGAGTCAGCTGATTGAACACAGCCAGGCTTGATTACAGCCAGCCCTGCTCAATATAAACCTCACTTATTTTGACCCTTACCATCAGAGTCACGTTGCCAGCACAAAGCTTCAACAAGCACATTATGCCATGATCAAAGGAAGTCCCTGAAAAGATCAGAAAAAAAGTTGCTGCTATCTATCAGTCTGGAAAGGGTTACAAAGCTATTTCTAAGGCTCTGGGACTCCATCGAACCACAGTGAGAGACATAATCCCCAAATGGAGAACATTTGGAACAGTAGTGAATCTTCCCAGGAGTGGGCGGCCTGCCAAAATTACTCCAAGGGCGAGCGTAAAATCATCCAGGAAGTCTCAAAGGATCCTAAACAACATCCAAAGAACTGCAGGCTTCTCTGCCCCAGCTAAGGTCAGTGTTCATGACTCCACAATCAGAAAGAGACTTGGCAAAATGGGCTTCATGGGAAAGTAGCAAGGTGGAAACCACTGCTAACCAAGAAGAACATAAATGCTCATCTCTCATTTGCCAAGAAGCACCTGGATGATCCACAAGCCTTTTGGGAAAATGTTCTATGGACAGATGAGTCCAAAGTGGAACTTTTGGATGACATGGATCCCATAATGTCTGGCAAAGCATACACAGCATTCCACAGTAAGAACATCATACCAACAGTCAAACATGGTGGTGGTAGTGATGATGTGGGGATGCTTTGCTGTCTCAGGACCTGGACGACTTGCCATAATTGTAGGAACTATGAATTCTGCTCTGTACCAGAAAATTCTTAAGGAGAATGTCCGGTCATCCGTCCGTCAGCTGAAGCTGAAGTGTAGTTGGGTCATGCAGCAAGACAATGATCCAAAGCACAAAAGCAAGTCCACATCAGAATGGCTGAAAAGAAGTAAAATTAAAGTTTTGGAGTGGCCTAGTCAAAGTCCAGACCTAAACCCAATAGAGATGCTGTGGCAGGACCTGAAACAAGCAGTTCATGCTCAAAAACCTACCAATGTTAATGAATTAAAGCAGTTCTGCGAGGAAGAGTGGGCTACAATTCCTCCACAGCGATGTGAAAGACTGATATTGAATTATAGGAAGCGTTTGGTTGCAGTCATTGCAGCTAAAGGTGGCGTAACCAGTTATTAAGTGTAAGGGGGCAATTACTTTTTCACACAGTGCCAGTTGGTGTTGGTTAACTTTTTTCATGAAATAAATGAAATAAGTAAAAAAAAAACAAGTGTTATTTGTTCACTCAGGTTCCCTTTATCTAATATAACATTTTGTCTAAAGACCTGAAAACATCCAGTGTGCCAAATATGCAATAACAGAGAAAATCAGGAAGGGGGCAAATACTTTTTCACGCCACTGTATATTACCACCACCCAACTCACTTCAACCTCCTTAAGTACAGGGCTTTACCAATATGCTTCCTTCCTTCCTTCCTTCACGACTGGCACTACTAAATGATATGAATATGATGTGTATGTACGTCATTTAGTAGTGATAGTGGTAAAGGAAGGAAGCATATCAGTGAAGTTGTGCACTTGAGGAGGTTGAAGCGAGCTGGGTGCCAACAGTATACGTGCTTCTTCTGAAAGTAGGGCTGTGCTAGGAAGGTGCACCAGGCATGTAACATACTTGTTGTTAGAGTACATTTGTCAAGTCCCGGGCTAAAGTAGCGGTCTGTGTCCAAGAGGACATTTTTGACTGGGTGGTGTAATTGAGCTGTTTCTGTGTCTACTCATGTGGGGTTGGGGGAGGTTTAGGACATGCTGAAGCACTGTTGAGTGGGCATAGAGATTTAGATCTGGGAGTGCAAACCCTCCCTTCTCTTTGGGTACTTAGTTTACTTAGTTTAAAAGGACAAAAGGAGGCCTGAGGCCCATCGTGATTGTCCTCTATACTTTGTGGGCAATTTACCACGATTTAGGCTCAAGTTGTATAAATTTATCTAATCCTCTTTTGAAAGCAGAAAAAATATTCAGATTAACCAACTCTTGTGGTACTCTGTTCCATTCCTTAACTGTTCTTAAAGTTGTTGTCCCTTTTTGTTGAATTTTCTCAGGGGACTAACATCTGTTTATTATGAGATCTTAAACTGCTGCTCCTATTTGAGTATTCTGCATTCATTCATTAATACAGGATTTTGATGTAGTTTGTATAGGAACAGTAGATTTCCCCTCTGCCTTCTTGCTTGTAATGAAAACAAACCAGTCTCCTTTAATTTCACGTGGTATTCCTTTGTTGATAATCTGGGGACCATCTCTGTTACCCTCCTCTGGACTCTTTCCAGTAAGTAAATATCTCCCTTTAAATAGGGGCTCCAGAACGGAGATCCGTAATCCATGTATGATCGTATATATGATCTGTATATGGGAATCAGACATTGCACAGTTCTGCACATGAAGGTGTGACTAACTTTTTTAAACAGGCCATTTGCTACCTGTGAGATTTGGGTGCAGTGATCAGACGATGCAGGTTTGTCGTTAACAGTTAGCAAGGTCGTGCTGATTTGCTGAAGCTTTGATTTTGATATTATTTAAATAATATTGATGTTTTGGGTTTTTATTCCCAAAATGAATAATGACTCATTTCTGTAAATTAAATGACTTGCCATTCTCGTGTGTCTACTTTTCAATATTATAAAGATCATTTTTTAGTGAAGTGAACTTGGCTTCTGTATCTGCTTCTCCGCCAAGTTTGGTGTCATCAGCAAATTGTCTTAAGCAATTTCCTTCACTCACTTTCATGTCACTTATATAGATGCCAAACAGTGTAGGGCCCAGGACTGAGCCCTGCGGCACCCCACTGGTAACACTTCCTTCGCTTGAGAAGGAGCCATTTATTCTGACTCTCTGGGTTCTGTTGAATAACCAGTTTGTAACTTATCTTATCAAAAGCTAGAATTTTTTAAGGGCTATCCTAGGCCAATCTGCCTGCCAGAGAAAATGTGAAATAAATTGGTTCCATTTCTAAAAAATCCTTTTTCGGGTGGGGGGAAGAGATGGATGGTCTAAAACAGGTAGAGGAACCCCAGGAGAATGTTCATTCAAACTGCATGTATCTTGTGTAGAAGTGACATGGGGAGCAAATTTCATCTGCAGAGATCTTCCCTCTAAGCCTGGGAAATTATAGTTGTAAAGTTGGGAAATCTGCCCCTATATGGACCCCCAGGTAGTTTATATGTGGTCAGTCCCAGTGAGATAAGAATTGGAGTTGTAAATTTGATTTTGGGGAGTCATTTAGTTGCAAAACCACAGTTTTGTCTGCATTGGTTTTGTACTGTGCTAGGTGTTCCAATATTTGTAAGCTGTTCTGGGGATAGAGGAGAGATTGTTTGGGGGTGATATAGAGCAGCAGGTCATCTGCATAGAAAGCTACCTTCTGCTTTTGTCCTGCAATTATTATTCATCTGATGTTTTCTTGTTGTCTGAGGAACTGCACTATGGGGTCAACATATATGATACAGGTAGGGTCAGAGGAGACATGTTTGTATTGTGCACCTGGTAAGAACTAATCTGTCCAAATGGGAGCCATTTGCTTTCATGGTGGCACATGAGCCTTTGTAGATCCCCTGTAGTAATGGTTGGAATTTAAGGGGGAAGTGGAATCCTTCAAGTGTTTGATACAAAACTCCCTAGAGACTCTATCAAACACTTTCTAAGCATCCAGACTAAGGATGATTGTGGGAATGGAGTATCCAATGGCATGATCTGCTATGAGGAGGGTGGGTTTTATATTATCTGATGTCTGTCTTGTCCGTAATGAATCCAGATTGGTCTGGGTTTATTAAGGGCACTAACAGGTTGTCCAGTTTGTGGGCTAGGATATTTGTAAACACTTTATAGTCTGTGTTGAGGACTGATATGGGGCGGTAAGTCTCACAGTGTGTAGTGTAACGCCATGTATCTGGACAATCAGCCATGGTCAAGCTAGTATGAAATGTATTGAGAAGGGTTTCATGCAGCAGGGCCCTTGTTGCCTTGAAAAATTCCACCCCATATCCATCAGGTCCAGGGCTTTCCCCATTTTTAAGGGACTGTGCACATGTGAAGGCACACACACACACACACACACACACACACACACACACACACACACACACTGCAGGGCCCCACAGCACCTTCCAGTTCTGCTGCTCCTGACTCACATTACCACCAAGCCTCCACCTGGTGCCCCAGTCAAATGGCGGAGCCAGCTGTCCTCCCTCACCTATACAGCAGGTGCTCATTCATAGCTCAGTTGTTGGCCAGCTGACGGGAATCGGGATAGGGGAGCAGGGTAGTGGGGCCACTAGACCACCAGGAATATGAATGCCTTTTCAGGGGAGGGGGATCAGGGAGGGACCACTAGACCACCAGGTAAGTTGTTTTGTTTTTATAATGGGACAGGACCACTAGACTACCAGGATCTTTTTTTTTTTTTAATAAGGAGACGGTGATCGGACATCAGAGAGGGGGGATGGAGCACTAGACTACCGGGTCATTTTTTTTTTTATATGAGGATGGGGATTGGACATTGAGGGAGGAGAGAGGGACCACTAGACTACCAGGATTTTTTTTTCTTATGTGGATGGCAATCAGATATCGGGAAGGGGACCACTAGACTACCAGGGTCTTTTTTTTTATAAGGAGACACTCATTGGACATTGGGGAGGGACCACTAAACTACCAAGGTCTTTTTTTATAAGGAGACAGTGATCGAACATTGGGGGAGGGATCACTAGACTACCAGGGAATCGTTATAACAGGAAATAGGATCCTGTTTCTCACAATAGAATTTTTTATGGTGTCTTCCCATTGATTTTAATGGGATTAGCATGATTTACAATCCTGTGTCGGGGAAAAGGATTGTTTTTAGTGCTTTCCTATTGACTACAATGGGAAAGCATGATAAAGGATCCTTTTTTGAAACAGGAGTCTAAATTGTGCTAATCCCATTGCAATCAATAGGAAAGCATCATACACGATCCTTTTTTGCAAAAAATGATCCTTCATCATGCTCTACCATTGACTACAATGGTAGTACAATGTATTTATTTATTTTTTTCATATAGATTTTTATCTCTTCTTCGGCAGGCCACAGCTGCATCATCCACCAAACCTACCAGACTCCGGGATCATTTGGGATCGTGAACACTATGCATGTCCCTGTGAATCCCCGGAGCCGGTCCAGAGACTTCATCCAGCCATGGCCCCTGATTTTTCCACATTTTCTTCCGTCAGGTACCCAGAGCACCAGACAGAGAGGTGCATGTGTGTGGAGGCATGCATGCACCCTCTTGCTCCAGTGATGGCCCCTTCTTACCACCCCAGTGGCCTAGCACTCTGGCTCCCCCGGCTGCACTGCCCGCTGGTCTCCACTGTGAGGCAGCCAAGAGCCAAGGGAAGCACAGATCCCTCCCCAGAGAGGAGACTGCCTGTCAGCAGCACCCTCCCACCCCATGCCAACCCATGAGGGCCCATGCTCATTCCCAAACATGGGTCACCGGCGTGGTGAGAGGTAAGGTGTCCAGCACCTCAGCCCTCTGCGCCACCGGACTGGCTAGTACAATGTATTTCAATGAGGTTTTCAACTTTGATGCATAACCACATTTTCAACATGGCCTTTTGGGGACACCACCTCATGAGGAATATAACTGTCACTGTGCAGCTCCTACCCGAAATGTGATTTTGTGGTTGACTTGCACATTCACCTTTCAGGAGGGACTTGACATTTTTTTCCTTATCTTGTTCATGAGGTGGGTTTATAAGAAGACTATGTTGAAAATTTAGGGTCAAAATATGTAAAACTTACAAAGTTATGAGCATTTGTTGCAACTTTGAAATGCATGTTTGTAACTTTGGAAATGTTAAATATTTTGACCCCAAATTTCCAACATAGCCTCCAGGATTGCCCCACCACATGTATGTCACAGCTCTCATTTTTCACATCCTGGCAAAAATGTATTCTTGCATCTGTGGCACAGAATGGCATTGCTGTTGCGCAGAATTACATTTTGACAGGGATTTGAAAATTTTCTGTCCCGAGTACGTGAGGTGGGATAATAAGATAGCTATGCTGACTGGGTTACTGTTGTCAGGAGGGCCCTGTGCTTCTACAGCTACATGTATTCATCTATGGAGGGACGGGAATGCAGGGCCCAAAGGGCCTTGCGTACCCACAGACAAATAAGGATATGATTATGCTATCTCAAAAAGTAAGGAAATTCTTTGCAAAAACTTTGTTAATGTATTAGTTAGGGTTCTACCATCAAAAGTAGGGAAATGTAGTGTTAGGGTTTCCAACACTAACACCGCACCCCACCCCCACCCTCCACGCACCAACAGGCGTCGGGGGTGAGCCTTGGGGTTGTCACTCCTAATGCTCACCCCACTCTCTTATACTGTATCATCTCAGCTTCCTTACACATGGAATGGGGTGAGCCTTAAGGCTGATGACCCCAAGGCACACCATTGATGTCTGTTGGTGTGTGGAGAGTGCAGGAGGGTGGGGTGTTATGGTTGAAAAACCATACCATCACATGGTCCTACTTTTGATGGTGGAAGGCTAACTGATGCATTAATGAACTTTTTGGATATATATGTATGTATATATATATATATATATATATATATATATATATATATATATTGTGTGTGTGTGTGTGTGTGTGTATATATATATATATATATATATTTATTTACTTACAATACATATATATATATATAAAATCTTCCCCAGCTGAAAGGCTCAAACTTACTCTGCTGACCCGTCCACTATAAACAAAAACGTGAATACCAACTTTGATATCCTCCAGCACTGGCTGAAGCAAAAACAAGCTCATCCTAAATACCAGAAAGACAGTCTCTATGCTCTTCAATTCCAAACCTAAGATCAGATCCTCCTCCACACAACTAACCACCAACAGCCATGATGGCTCCCCTTTAAACAGGGTTCTAGCCTTCAGGTATCTAGGAGTCACCCCTGCCCCTGCCTTAGATCTCACCTTACATGTGTCAATCATCATCAAAGCAGTCAATTCAAAACTTGGGCTCGCCTACAGGATCAGGCATAATCTCACCGCTGCTGCCAGAATCGCGTTAGCCCAGGGAGTCCTCCAACCGAGCCTTACTCTGTGGCTAGTAGCCTGTCAGGAGTCCAACACAGGATCAATGAACAAACGGAACATCGTGTTGTAATAACATCTGCCGATCTGCTTTATCAGCTCCTGGAATCATGCATCACTGCTCGCTCTACTCCAGTCTTGGATTACTCTCCCCCCCTTCATTTCGGAAGTACACCACATGTTGCCTCATTTATAAGATCACTAACTTTGGTATACCAGCATCTTTGGCAAACATGTTCAAACTGGTTACCTTGGCCTATCCCTGAGATCTAACGACAAGTCCTTAGTGGCAGTACCCAAATGTCAATCAAATATGAGTGAAAGTGCCTTCTCAACATATGCCCCCAAACTCTGGAACTCTTTCCTTCACATACGATTTTCAAGAAGGAACTCCGTATGTTCGTTATGGGCAAAGACAAATGCTCATGCTGCTGATTGTTGCCTTGCCCCTGCAAAACTAGCGCTCATCTCCCTCCTTATGACATTGGGCTAGTTATTTACATGACTACCGTGCACTTTGTTACAACTGTTGTCTGCCTGCTCTGGGCTAGCTGTATCCATTATATTTGAGTTCATGGACCGATAATGTTTCCTCTAGGCTATGAATGCAATTATTCTAGTTAATGTAGATCTGTACTGCTGTTTCACAGCTAAATGTCTTGCTCTGTACTGTATTATAATGGCATAGCTGTAACACAGTGAATGCTCTGTCCCGTAACATTTCCATTTGCTAATGTATCAGCCTGTAATGTAATGTATTGCCATCATGTGATGCCTGTCACCATGTCTGTAACCTCCTGGGTAGTGCCTGAAAATAGGCAATTTTATTGTCTAGCACACCTACCCGGTAAACAAAATCTAAATATATATATATTTAACTATGGGGTGCTCCCATGCCCCTATAATATACATACATTCCCAATGCTTGACCTTAAAAGGTATAAAGGTGAACATTCCACAGAGACTGACTGAAGCAAGCAGAGAACTTCTTTGCAGCCTTGGTTCTCATTTTCATGACAGTGATACTGGGAGTGTTTGCTTGGCCCTTTAAAGTGCGTAAGATGAAGAAGTAGAATGAAACAATGTAATTTAATTTTAGTTATTTTGTTAACTGTGTACGCTGAGATGAACTCAAGACCTTTTACAGGTGCGTCACAAGACTCAGGTGCACAATAAACAGAGAGGTGGCACTTGAGAATTTTTTTTTCTTTAGTTGGTGGTGTGTGAAACAAATAGCCGTAGTTCTGAATGTAAATATTCTGAAGTGGGCACAAGGATATTTTTTGTAATGTGGCATAGCGGGACTGGTACCTTTTTGCAGTGGGCACTGTGTAAATGTGCTGGTACCGACTAGTCTTAGCCAATCAGAAGCCAGGATTTTCCCCAACCCATTTTATAAAGACAGGGAGGCAGTATAACATAGTGGTTTAAGGCTCTGAGCTGCAAATCTAGTGACATCCAGCAGACCAGACCTCTGTTTGAACCCCACAGCTTCCACTTGCACACTGTGTGACCCTGAGCAAGTCACTCAACTTCCCTGTGCTCCCAGGTCGCTCCTGTAAAAAAGCTTTTAGCTTAGTGTGCTACTCCTGGTTAAACTAAAAAAAAAAAAAGGTAATAAACTGGCTGTGTTACATTGCTACGTTGAGGTTCAGTACTCGTATGGAATGTCATACTTTGAAAATTGATGACGCTAATACTGACAGTGCTTTTTTGCTTTGATTTTGTTTTGATTAATTTGACCGTTTGTATTAATCACAATGCATTCAATACTGCATACTTAATACGTGTTATGTTTTGATTAACTGCACCTATAAAACGAACATTTATGCACATAGGCATTCATGTTTTAAATAAATAAAAAATATAGTCAGGTAAAACATTTATAGACCGCATTCAGAAGCAGGTATTCTTGAAGTTTAAACCACAGAGAGAGACAGAGAGCGAGAGACAAAGACTGACACTACTGGTCACGCACAACTTGGTGCTAACGTTGCAGTTTCAGTGGATGCCAACTTGAACCTGAATATAGTAAACATTAGTGGAGTGCAACTCTAGGTCAGGCAATAACGGTGTTCTGTGAGGATATCTGATCTGTCTGATAGTGTCAGATAAGAGAACTCTGGGTGGGCAAAGCACATGGATTATACAACAGTCCACAAGATTCACGCTCCAGTAATATCCAGTGACCTATGGAAAATGTACACCTACCCTGAATTTGTTAAAAAAAATCAACAAATCGATACAAACGGTGACCAATGGCTACTGTTTGCCTCTGTACACATGCCAATGGTTCAACAGAAAAAATACGTAAAAATGTTAAGAACACAAGAAAAAATGCCATTGAAATGAATGAGCGTTATTCATTTCAGCGTAGTACAATGGAGGGTGGGAGGGGTGAAGTTGCTCCTTGAATGTTCACCTACGAGAGACAAGAAGATCCGCTATGAGGGACAGAGGTGGGTGCTATTGTTGGGTGGGAGGTGGGCGCATGGGGGTGGGAAAAGGTGGGGGATAATTTTTAAAATGGTTAAAATAAGATGTGTGATCACAGATGTGTGATTAGGCACCACCTACCCTTTGAAATGCTATAGGAAGGGGGGTGGGATTGGCATATTCCATTGATGTGGGGAGGGAGGAGGGAGTGGTGTGCTGAGAGGGAGGTAGCGGGAGGTTTGCTACATTTGAAATTACCACTGAAACGGCCATAATATACAATAAAGTAAATAACACAGAAAACATAACCAATGCTGCCTCACACAGCTCATTAGCTGCAGTAAACAAAACACAGGCACCCAGGGACATTTTTTAAAAACAAACTTATTAAAAACAGCACAACATTTCTTAAAAAACAAACAGGCACAATAAAATGTGACAGGACACCATTTAACTGTTTATTTTCTGTACTTTTGACAAAATGGCCTATTTCATTGTCCTTTAAGGCATGACGGGGCATGTGTTATTGGGCGATTTACCCATACCTCATGTTGTGTCATGAGGCACAGCCAAGTGACTTAACAACACAAGAAGTGTATAGTTCATATAATCCTCAATTACCCACATCCTGGAGTGCCTTATAGTGTGTTTATACCATGGATCCACATGTAACTTACATTTTAAAATGTGTGTAATTATGTTTTGCATTTTACAAATGCCCTTCCTCAGTCATGGGTTATTGCAGGATTTACTTAAAAGGAAAGACCTTAGCTGACCAATCAGATTACAGGATTTTTTATGCAAATTACAGCAAAAAGAAGGCACCACTTAAACTGGCTGTTACCACAAAAAAAGTTTAAATTATTGCCATAGAAATGGCATATTTTTATTATTCAAACATCACTTAAAAAAGGAGATGAATGGTGCAAAAATCTCAACAGTTTTGCACCTAGTGCTTTCTCAAGAGGACCATGATCCTCCTACATGTTCCTCTTGACCGGCCCCTGGACTCTCAGCCCATCTCCAGTGCAGCTTGCGTTGGTGCTGAAAGAGGCCATATAAACATGCAACGGGATTGGTGTGGGGACTCAGGGCAGCACGGTAGTGGTCTCAGAAGAAAAATGGAGCAGCCATGTAAACACAGCTAAAAACTGTTGTGTACAAGCTGCAACTCAGTTTTGCACTGCACTGGGGGCAGATCTGAAGACACATTCCAGCTGAGTTGCAAAAACATTTCAAAAGTTGCTCCTGAATTGGTTAAGAGTTGAAAAACATCGCAATGTGAGTTGCCAATGCATAGCAAATTAAAAAAAAAAACACAATGCTAAATTAACCCATTGGTAGAACATTTTAATGTGAATTTCACCATAGAAGACCGTCTGTGAGAAATAGTTTAGTTATGTTTGGTTTACTAGGAAACTTGGTGGAACTTGCTAGTTGCCTGGGGCCATCTGTGGGTTCCGTACTGATATCACATTGGCCAGCTCCCAACACTGTGACACATTCATCTTTATGGACCTATCTGTATGCCAGTCTGAGTCATGAAAAATATGTGGGTTTAGTTTGCATCTAATCACTCACCATAAAGTGAAGAGTGCACTTTAGTCATGCTGCTAACACAGGGCTCTAGTTTTGCTTGTATTGTTGCAAGGGACACATGGCAATTATTGGGGTGTGGGCACTCTCACAGTTGGTGTAGTCCCCTATCCAGCATCAGCAAAGTTGGAGAAACTCTGTAGCATTTCAGTATAGAGAGAAATATTTATTTTTAGAAAGGATAAGAACTTTTAGGGCACCCTACGTACCTACCTACCTACCTACCTCACCCACCTTCCCTCTCTCCATTCTTGCATCAGTGCTTGTTGCTATTCTCTCCAGTGATTTTACTCTGGATCCCCCAGTCTGTAGCTGCACATGTATAACTCAGTTCAAACAAGGCATACTGTTGACCTGATACAGATCGTCTTTTGCCACCCGATTTTCTCAGTTCCCAGTTTACCCACCGATCCTGCATTGTACTGAATTTTAACTATTGTTTGCACTTAATTGTACTATTATGTAATTATTGTATTGCTTTCTTTCCTCCTATGTGCCTTTTTTTTTTATAGTTTTTATCCGGGAAAGGCACACTGAACTAAAGCTCATTTCCAGATGAAACCCCGCAGCACTAGCGAGGTTAAGTCGCTTGCTCAGGGTGACACAGTATTGCAAGTGGCACTTACGGGATTAAAACCCAGGTCTACTGGTCAAGATTTTCTTAGCTCAGCAGTCCTTTCCTGGTAAAACTTTTAAATCAGTGAATCAATACATGAAGCAGTAAGTAAGTCTGGCCTAGTGGTTACAGGATAGTGCTGTGTGGTAGTAATGCCAGCCTGGGGTGGGATGGGTGTCCTGCTCTGCTGCTCAAGCAGCCTTTGCATTTGGGCCAGGGAGCTCTGTCTCCACAAGGGACGTCAAGCATGTTGAGGCCAGAATGGGGCTGTGCACGATGTCCAGGGAGGTGGGTGTGGTATAAACAGGAAGAAAACACCCTGCAGGCCAGGATGACACCTCACTGTCCTTGCAGGTCTTGTGTCACTGGCTGGGCTCTGGCTGGCAGTACAGGATGACACCTCACTGTCCTCGCAGGTCCTGTGTCACTGGCTGGGCTCTGGCTGGCAGTACAGGATGACGCCTCACTGTCCTCGCAGGTCCTGTGTCACTGGCTGGGCTCTGGCTGGCAGTACAGGATGGCGCCTCACTGTCCTCGCAGGTCCTGTGTCACTGACTGGGCACTGGCTGGCAGTACAGGATGACGCCTCACTGTCCTCGCAGGTCCTGTGTCACTGGCTGGGCGCTGGCTGACAGTACAGGATGACACCTCACTGTCCTCGCAGGCCCTGTGTCACTGGCTGGGCGCTGGCTCACAGTATAGGATGACACCTCACTGTCCTCGCAGGTCCTGTGTCACTGGCTGGGCTCTGGCTGGCAGTACAGGATGACACCTCACTGTTCTCGCAGGTCCTGTGTCACTGGCTGGTTTCTGGCTGGCAGTACAGGATGACGCCTCACTGTCCTCTCAGGTCCTGTGTCACTGGCTGGGACTCTGGCTGGCAGTACAGGATGACGCCTCACTGTCCTCGCAGGTCCTGTGTCACTGGCTGGGTTCTGGCTGGCAGTACAGGATGACGCCTCACTGTCCTCGCAGGTTCTATGTCACTGGCTGGGCTCTGGCTGGCAGTACAGGATGGCACCTCACTGTCCTCGCAGGTCCTGTGTCACTGACTGGGCACTGGCTGGCAGTACAGGATGATGCCTCACTGTCCTCGCAGGTCCTGTGTCACTGGCTGGGCACTGGCTGACAGTATAGGATGATACCTCACTGTCCTCGCAGGTCCTGTGTCACTGGCTGGGCGCTGGCTGACAGTATAGGATGACACCTCACTGTCCTCACAGGTCCTGTGTCAGTGGCTGGGCTCTGGCTGGCAGTACAGGATGACGCCTCACTGTCCTCGCAGGTCCTGTGTCACTGGCTGTTGGCGAGCAGGATGCGCCTCACTGTCCTCGCAGGTCCTGTGTCACTGGCTGGGACTCTGGCTGGCAGTACAGGATGACGCCTCACTGTCCTCCAGGGTCCTGTGTCACTGGCTGGGCTCTGGCTGGGAGTACAGGATGACGCCTCACTGTCCTCGCAGGTCCTGTGTCACTGGCTGGGATCTGGCTGGGAGTACAGGATGACGCCTCACTGTCCTCGCAGGTCCTGTGTCACTGGCTGGGTTCTGGCTGGCAGTACAGGATGACGCCTCACTGTCCTCGAGGTCCTGTGTCACTGGCTGGGATCTGGCTGGCAGTACAGGATGGCCCTCACTGTCCTCGCAGGTCCTGTGTCACTGGCTGGGACTCTGGCTGGCAGTACAGGATGGCGCCTCACTGTCCTCGCAGGTCCTGTGTCACTGGCTGGGCTCTGGCTGGCAGTACAGGATGATACCTCACTGTCCTCGCAGGTCCTGTGTCACTGGCTGGGCTCTGGCTGGCAGTACAGGAGTGACGCCTCACTGTCCTCGCAGGTCCTGTGTCACTGGCTGGGCTCTGGCTGGCAGTACAGGATGGCGCCTCACTGTCCTCGCGGCCTCACTGTCCTCGCAGGTCCTGTGTCACTGGCTGGGCTCTGGCTGACAGTACAGGATGACACCTCACTGTCCTCGCAGGTCCTGTGTCACTGGCTGGGCTGGCTGACAGTATAGGATGACACCTCACTGTCCTCGCAGGTCCTGTGTCACTGGCTGGGCTCTGGCTGGCAGTACAGGATGACACCTCACTGTTCGCAGGTCCTGTGTCACTGGCTGGTTCTGGCTGGCAGTACAGGATGATGCCTCACTGTCCGCAGGTCCTGTGTCACTGGCTGGGCTCTGGCTGGCAGTACAGGATGGCGCCTCACTGTCCTCGCAGGTCCTGTGTCACTGACTGGGCACTGGCTGGCAGTACAGGATGACGCCTCACTGTCCTCGCGGGTCCTGTGTCACTGGCTGGGCGCTGGCTGACAGTACAGGATGACACCTCACTGTCCTCGCAGGTCCTGTGTCACTGGCTGGGCGCTGGCTGACAGTATAGGATGACACCTCACTGTCCTCACAGGTCCTGTGTCACTGGCTGGGCTCTGGCTGGCAGTACAGGATGACACCTCACTGTCCTCGCAGGTCCTGTGTCACTGGCTGGTTTCTGGCTGGCAGTACAGGATGATGCCTCACTGTCCTCGCAGGTTCTGTGTCACTGGCTGGGCTCTGGCTGGCAGTACAGGATGACGCCTCACTGTCCTCGCGGGTCCTGTGTCACTGGCTGGGCTCTGGCTGGGAGTACAGGATGACGCTCACTGTCCTCGCAGGTCCTGTGTCACTGGCTGGGCTCTGGCTGGGAGTACAGGATGACGCCTCACTGTCCTCGCAGGTCCTGTGTCACTGGCTGGGCTCTGGCTGGCAGTACAGGATGACGCCTCACTGTCCTCGCAGGTCCTGTGTCACTGGCTGGGTTCTGGCTGGCAGTACAGGATGGCGCCTCACTGTCCTCGCAGGTCCTGTGTCACTGGCTGGGATCTGGCTGGCAGTACAGGATGGCGCCTCACTGTCCTCGCAGGTCCTGTGTCACTGGCTGGGCTCTGGCTGGCAGTACAGGATGATACTTCACTGTCTCCTCGCAGGTCCTGTGTCACTGGCTGGGCTCTGGCTGGCAGTACAGGATGGCCCTCACTGTCCTCGCAGGTCCTGTGTCACTGGCTGGGCTCTGGCTGGCAGTACAGGATGGCGCCTCACTGTCCTCACAGGTCCTGTGTCACTGGCTGGGCTCTGGCTGGCAGTACAGGATGGCGCCTCACTGTCCTCGCCAGGTCCTGTGTCACTGGCTGGGCTCTGGCTGGCAGTACAGGATGACACCTCACTGTCCTCGCAGGTCCTGTGTCACTGGCTGGGCGCTGGCTCACAGTACAGGATGACACCTCACTGTCCTCGCAGGTCCTGTGTCACTGGCTGGGCTCTGGCTGGCAGTACAGGATGACACCTCACTGTTCTCGCAGGTCCTGTGTCACTGGCTGGGTTCTGGCTGGCAGTACAGGATGACGCCTCACTGTCCTCGCAGGTCCTGTGTCACTGGCTGGGCTCTGGCTGGCAGTACAGGATGGCGCCTCACTGTCCTCGCAGGTCCTGTGTCACTGGCTGGGCTCTGGCTGGCAGTACAGGATGATGCCTCACTGTCCTCGCAGGTCCTGTGTCACTGGCTGGGCCTGGCTGGCAGTACAGGATGACGCCTCACTGTCCTCGCAGGTCCTGTGTCACTGGCTGGGCGCTGGCTGACAGTATAGGATGACACCTCACTGTCCTCACAGGTCCTGTGTCACTGGCTGGGCTCTGGCTGGCAGTACAGGATGACGCCTCACTGTCCTCGCAGGTCCTGTGTCACTGGCTGGGTTCTGGCTGGCAGTACAGGATGACGCCTCACTGTCCTCGCAGGTCCTGTGTCACTGGCTGGGCTCTGGCTGGCAGTACAGGATGGCGCCTCACTGTCCTCGCAGGTCCTGTGTCACTGGCTGGGCTCTGGCTGGCAGTACAGGATGACGCCTCACTGTCCTCGCAGGTCCTGTGTCACTGGCTGGGCTCTGGCTGGCAGTACAGGATGACGCCTCACTGTCCTCGCAGGTCCTGTGTCACTGGCTGGGTTCTGGCTGGCAGTACAGGATGACGCCTCACTGTCCTCGCAGGTCCTGTGTCACTGGCTGGGTCTGGCTGGCAGTACAGGATGGCGCCTCACTGTCCTCGCAGGTCCTGTGTCACTGGCTGGGCTCTGGCTGGCAGTACAGGATGGCGCCTCACTGTCCTCGCAGGTCCTGTGTCACTGGCTGGGCTCTGGCTGGCAGTACAGGATGGCGCCTCACTGTCCTCGCAGGTCCTGTGTCACTGGCTTGGGCTCTGGCTGGCAGTACAGGATGACGCCTCACTGTCCTCGCAGGTCCTGTGTCACTGGCTGGGCTCTGGCTGGCAGTACAGGATGGCCTCACTGTCCTCACAGGTCCTGTGTCACTGGCTGGGCTCTGGCTGGCAGTACAGGATGGCGCCTCACTGTCCCTCACAGGTCCTGTGTCACTGGCTGGCAGTACAGGATGAGCCTCACTGTCCTCGCAGGTCCTGTGTCACTGGCTGGGCTCTGGCTGGCAGTACAGGATGGCGCCTCACTGTTCTCACAGGTCCTGTGTCACTGGCTGGGTTCTGGCTGGCAGTACAGGATGACGCCTCACTGTCTCTCGCAGGTCCTGTGTCACTGGCTGGGCTCTGGCTGGCAGTACAGGATGGTGCCTCACTGTCCTCACAGGTCCTGTGTCACTGGCTGGCAGTACAGGATGGCGCCTCACTGTCCTCGCAGGTCCTGTGTCACTGGCTGGGCTCTGGCTGGCAGTACAGGATGGCGCCTCACTGTCCTCGCAGGTCCTGTGTCACTGGCTGGGCTCTGGCTGGCAGTACAGGATGACGCCTCACTGTCCTCGCAGGTCCTGTGTCACTGGCTGGCTCTGGCTGGCAGTACAGGATACGCCTCACTGTCCTCACAGGTCCTGTGTCACTGGCTGGCTCTGGCTGGCAGTACAGGATGGCACATCACTGTCCTCACAGGTCCTGTGTCACTGGCGGACAGTACAGGATGACGCCTCACTGTCCTCACAGGTCCTGTGTCACTGGCTGGGCTCTGGCTGGCAGTACAGGATTGCGCCTCACTGTCCTCACGCAGGTCCTGTGTCACTGGCTGGGCTCTGGCTGGCAGTACAGGATGGTGCCTCACTGTCCTCGCAGGTCCTGTGTCACTGGCTGGGCTCTGGCTGGCAGTACAGGATGGTGCCTCACTGTCCTTGCAGGTCCTGTGTCACTGGCTGGGATCTGGCTGGCAGTACAGGATGGTGCCTCACTGTCCTCGCAGGTCCTGTGTCACTGGCTGGGATCTGGCTGGCAGTACAGGATGGCGCCTCACTGTCTCGTGAGGTCCTGTGTCACTGGCTGGGCTCTGGCTGGCAGTACAGGATGGTGCCTCACTGTCCTCAGGTCCTGTGTCACTGGCTGGGCTCTGGCTGGCAGTACAGGATCACACCTCACTGTCCTCACAGGTCCTGTGTCACTGGCTGGGCTCTGGCTGGGAGTACAGGATGACGCCTCACTGTCCTCGCAGGTCCTGTGTCACTGGCTGGGTTCTGGCTGGCAGTACAGGATGACGCCTCACTGTCCTCGCAGGTCCTGTGTCACTGGCTGGGATCTGGCTGGCAGTACACCGGATGGCGCCTCACTGTCCTCGCAGGTCCTGTGTCACTGGCTGGGACTCTGGCTGGCAGTACAGGATGGCGCCTCACTGTCCTCGCAGGTCCTGTGTCACTGGCTGGGCTCTGGCTGGCAGTACAGGATGATACCTCACTGTCCTCGCAGGTCCTGTGTCACTGGCTGGGTTCTGGCTGGGAGTACAGGATGACGCCTCACTGTCCTCGCAGGTCCTGTGTCACTGGCTGGGTTCTGGCTGGCAGTACAGGATGACGCCTCACTGTCCTCGCAGGTCCTGTGTCACTGGCTGGGATCTGGCTGGCAGTACACCGGATGGCGCCTCACTGTCCTCACAGGTCCTGTGTCACTGGCTGGGACTCTGGCTGGCAGTACAGGATGGCGCCTCACTGTCCTCGCAGGTCCTGTGTCACTGGCTGGGCTCTGGCTGGCAGTACAGGACGATACCTCACTGTCCTCGCAGGTCCTGTGTCACTGGCTGGGCTCTGGCTGGCAGTACAGGAAGGCGCCTCACAGTCCTCGCAGGTCCTGTGTCATTGGCTGGGCTCTGGCTGGGAGTACAGGATGACGCCTCACTGTCCTCGCAGGTCCTGTGTCACTGGCTGGGACTCTGGCTGGCAGTACAGGATGGCGCCTCACTGTCCTCGCAGGTCCTGTGTCACTGGCTGGGCTCTGGCTGGCAGTACAGGATGATACCTCACTGTCCTCACAGGTCCTGTGTCACTGGCTGGGCTCTGGCTGGCAGTACAGGATGGCGCCTCACTGTCCTCACAGGTCCTGTGTCACTGGCTGGCAGTACAGGATGACGCCTCACTGTCCTCGCAGGTCCTGTGTCACTGGCTGGGCTCTGGCTGGCAGTACAGGATGATGCCTCACTGTTCTCACAGGTCCTGTGTCACTGGCTGGGCTCTGGCTGGCAGTACAGGATGGCGCCTCACTGTCCTCACAGGTCCTGTGTCACTGGCTGGCAGTACAGGATGACGCCTCACTGTCCTCGCAGGTCCTGTGTCACTGGCTGGGCTCTGGCTGGCAGTACAGGATGACGCCTCACTGTTCTCACAGGTCCTGTGTCACTGGCTGGGTTCTGGCTGGCAGTACAGGATGATGCCTCACTGTTCTCACAGGTCCTGTGTCACTGGCTGGGCTCTGGCTGGCAGTACAGGATGGTGCCTCACTGTCCTCACAGGTCCTGTGTCACTGGCTGGCAGTACAGGATGACGCCTCACTGTCCTCGCAGGTCCTGTGTCACTGGCTGGGCTCTGGCTGGCAGTACAGGATGGCGCCTCACTGTCCTCGCAGGTCCTGTGTCACTGGCTGGGCTCTGGCTGGCAGTACAGGATGACGCCTCACTGTCCTCGCAGGTCTTGTGTCACTGGCTGGACACTGGCTGGCAGTACAGGATGACGCCTCACTGTTCTCACAGGTCCTGTGTCACTGGCTGGCTCTGGCTGGCAGTACAGGATGGCACATCACTGTCCTCACAGGTCCTGTGTCACTGGCTGGCAGTACAGGATGACGCCTCACTGTCCTCACAGGTCCTGTGTCACTGGATGGGCTCTGGCTGGCAGTACAGGTTGACGCCTCACTGTCCTCGCAGGTCCTGTGTCACTGGCTGGACTCTGGCTGGCAGTACAGGATGCGCCTCACTGTCCTCGCAGGTCCCGCGTCATTGGCTGGGCTCTGGCTGGCAGACAAGATGGCACCTCACTGTCTCTCGCAGGTCTTGTGTCTCTGGCTGGGCTCTGGCTGGCAGTACAGGATGGTGCCTCACTGTCCTTGCAGGTCCTGTGTCACTGGCTGGGATCTGGCTGGCAGTACAGGATGGTGCCTCACTGTCCTCGGGTCCAGTGTCACTGGCTGGGATCTGGCTGGCAGTACAGGATGGCGCCTCACTGTCCTCGCAGGTCCTGTGTCACTGGCTGGGCTCTGGCTGGCAGTACAGGATGGTGCCTCACTGTCCTCGCAGGTCCTGTGTCACTGGCTGGGCTCTGGCTGGCAGTACAGGATCACACCTCACTGTCCTCACAGGTCCTGTGTCACTGGCTGGGCTCTGGCTGGGAGTACAGGATGACGCCTCACTGTCCTCGCAGGTCCTGTGTCACTGGCTGGGTTCTGGCTGGCAGTACAGGATGACGCCTCACTGTCCTCGCAGGTCCTGTGTCACTGGCTGGGATCTGGCTGGCAGTACACCGGATGGCGCCTCACTGTCCTCGCAGGTCCTGTGTCACTGGCTGGGACTCTGGCTGGCAGTACAGGATGGCGCCTCACTGTCCTCGCAGGTCCTGTGTCACTGGCTGGGCTCTGGCTGGCAGTACAGGATGATACCTCACTGTCCTCGCAGGTCCTGTGTCACTGGCTGGGTTCTGGCTGGGAGTACAGGATGACGCCTCACTGTCCTCGCAGGTCCTGTGTCACTGGCTGGGTTCTGGCTGGCAGTACAGGATGACGCCTCACTGTCCTCGCAGGTCCTGTGTCACTGGCTGGGATCTGGCTGGCAGTACACCGGATGGCGCCTCACTGTCCTCACAGGTCCTGTGTCACTGGCTGGGACTCTGGCTGGCAGTACAGGATGGCGCCTCACTGTCCTCGCAGGTCCTGTGTCACTGGCTGGGCTCTGGCTGGCAGTACAGGATGATACCTCACTGTCCTCGCAGGTCCTGTGTCACTGGCTGGGCTCTGGCTGGCAGTACAGGAAGGCGCCTCACAGTCCTCGCAGGTCCTGTGTCACTGGCTGGGCTCTGGCTGGCAGTACAGGATGGCGCCTCACTGTCCTCGCAGGTCCTGTGTCACTGGCTGGGACTCTGGCTGGCAGTACAGGATGGCGCCTCACTGTCCTCGCAGGTCCTGTGTCACTGGCTGGGCTCTGGCTGGCAGTACAGGATGATACCTCACTGTCCTCACAGGTCCTGTGTCACTGGCTGGGCTCTGGCTGGCAGTACAGGATGGCGCCTCACTGTCCTCACAGGTCCTGTGTCACTGGCTGGCAGTACAGGATGACGCCTCACTGTCCTCGCAGGTCCTGTGTCACTGGCTGGGCTCTGGCTGGCAGTACAGGATGATGCCTCACTGTTCTCACAGGTCCTGTGTCACTGGCTGGGCTCTGGCTGGCAGTACAGGATGGCGCCTCACTGTCCTCACAGGTCCTGTGTCACTGGCTGGCAGTACAGGATGACGCCTCACTGTCCTCGCAGGTCCTGTGTCACTGGCTGGGCTCTGGCTGGCAGTACAGGATGCGCCTCACTGTTCTCACAGGTCCTGTGTCACTGGCTGGGTTCTGGCTGGCAGTACAGGATGATGCCTCACTGTTCTCACAGGTCCTGTGTCACTGGCTGGGCTCTGGCTGGCAGTACAGGATGGTGCCTCACTGTCCTCACAGGTCCTGTGTCACTGGCTGGCAGTACAGGATGACGCTCACTGTCCTCGCAGGTCCTGTGTCACTGGCTGGGCTCTGGCTGGCAGTACAGGATGGCGCCTCACTGTCCTCGCAGGTCCTGTGTCACTGGCTGGGCTCTGGCTGGCAGTACAGGATGACGCCTCACTGTCCTCGCAGGTCTTGTGTCACTGGCTGGACACTGGCTGGCAGTACAGGATGACGCCTCACTGTTCTCACAGGTCCTGTGTCACTGGCTGGCTCTGGCTGGCAGTACAGGATGGCACATCACTGTCCTCACAGGTCCTGTGTCACTGGCTGGCAGTACAGGATGACGCCTCACTGTCCTCACAGGTCCTGTGTCACTGGATGGGCTCTGGCTGGCAGTACAGGTTGACGCCTCACTGTCCTCGCAGGTCCTGTGTCACTGGCTGGACTCTGGCTGGCAGTACAGGATGACGCCTCACTGTCCTCGCAGGTCCTGCGTCATTGGCTGGGCTCTGGCTGGCAGTACAAGATGGCACCTCACTGTCCTCGCAGGTCTTGTGTCTCTGGCTGGGCTCTGGCTGGCAGTACAGGATGGTGCCTCACTGTCCTTGCAGGTCCTGTGTCACTGGCTGGGATCTGGCTGGCAGTACAGGATGGTGCCTCACTGTCCTCGCAGGTCCAGTGTCACTGGCTGGGATCTGGCTGGCAGTACAGGATGACGCCTCACTGTCCTCGCAGGTCCTGTGTCACTGGCTGGGCTCTGGCTGGCAGTACAGGATGGTGCCTCACTGTCCTCGCAGGTCCTGTGTCACTGGCTGGGCTCTGGCTGGCAGTACAGGATCACACCTCACTGTCCTCACAGGTCCTGTGTCACTGGCTGGGCTCTGGCTGGCAGTACAGGATGACGCCTCACTGTCCTCGCAGGTCTTGTGTCACTGGCTGGACTCTGGCTGGCAGTACAGGATCACACCTCACTGTCCTCACAGGTCCTGTATCACTGGCTGGGCTCTGGCTGGCAGTACAGGATGAATAATTGGCAGGAGGGGAGGTCAGCTCTCCCCACTTGGCCCTGCCATGAAGGGCTATTCCACAGGGGGATATGGACCAGTCTTGTAAGCCCCAGGGATGGTTTGTGTCAAGACTGGGGGATGGCCAAGAATCACTAGGGGGGCCTGCGGTAAAGGAAACATAAATATCTATATATTAAAAATAATAATAAATAATTGTATGAGTGGGGAATGTCAATGTTGGATGAATTCATCCCACATGCTTTTCATACTGCTTTTGAAAGGGTGAGGGTTTGCAAAGTTTTAAACAAATGTTCAAATGGAGCCCCGCTATTAAGGACCCTGTGCTTCTCCTTTTCAGGGGCAGCCCCCTGAGATGTCATCAGTGTAGGCGGAGATAGCACCTCTGTCATTTTGTCTCTTCCAGTGCCAGTGGGGGAACAGGAAAACAACCTTGAAAGGGAAGGAAATGGGAGTATTTACATTTTAAACACATGGCGGTCTGCATTACGATACTCATGTTTTCTGTCTTATCAGTAACCATTAGCAAAAAACTACACAAAAACAAAACCAGAGCTAGTCCTGTAGCTCTTTAACTTGAAATAATTGTAATTTAATCCAGTCTAAAAGTCAGTATTCTAGTTTAAGGCCCAATCACTCACAACAGCAACTTTACTGCAACAACTGGTATTGCAAGCACGTTGGACTCTGGGAAACGTGCTGGGAGCAATTTGTATTGACCAGAGAAAGGCATTTGGCTCTGTTAACTCCATTCTAATAATGGGGGTGGGGGCACATACCCCTGGAGCTTCTGCCCCCTCTCAGACCTGGTAAAACAAGAGCTTTGCATCAGAGCATGCTCAAGATACCCACATGCCACCTTAAATTAACAGGGGACATAGCCTTCGCTATCTGTGCCCATTTTATTAAATGGTCTACCATGAGGTTAGTAGTGCCGCATTGTTTATCCTGTTTAAAAGCAGACTTTCATGAACTCTGGTCCCATGCATTTTCAGACAGACTATGATGTCTTACATGTTCTTCTGAGCTGTTTTCCTCATTCTGTTGTGCGTTTCTGTTTTTGATGTTATTGCTGCTTCTGTGTCGTTTTGTCTTGTGGTGAACGTATTATTCATGACAAAGTACTCAGAGCTTCGGAAGCGCACTATTGAACACAAGGAGCTGCTTTTACTACCAGTGAAGCACATGCAGCAAGCACATCACCATGTCGACAGGTGCACTAAACTGGACAAGGAACTACTGTCACGACAGATCACAGGTGGTGGCTCTTACCTCCTATCCTCTCCGCAGTAATGGTTCCTGTTCTCTTTTTATTCCCCCATGAAATCTGCTGCTGGTGAAGCTGCCTTATTTATGTATGTCGGTATGCATGTATACATGTATTTGTGTATGGATGGATGTATTTAAAAATTTCTACCAGGAAAGACATACTGAGCTGGTATCAGTTCATTTCCAGATGCGTCCTGGCGGGATGGGGGGAAGGGGAGTAAACAATGCAAGCTGTGAAGATAACATACAGAAGGTGCAATAGAATAAAAGATACTTCACAACAAAAATAAAAGCAAAATTCACTATAACTGTGCAACCACAATGTACAGGCAGGTTAGACAGGGCAAACACAAAATGACGAGCAAGTTGAGTGTTTTGCTATGCAACTAACACCTCGTACACATCACTGTGTTTTGCTCAGTAATCTAGACTGGCTACTACTGGACCAGAGATACTTCCTTATTTATTTATTTAGTTTTTGGTAACCAGGTGGGTACACTAGACGGCAGAGCTGCCTATTTTCAGGTACGACCCAGGAGATTACAACAAAGGGTACGTAGACAATAGTAGATATAAGAAAACATCATGGGAACAAGTAGAAGTCAGACGTAGTACACTTATACAAAATTTTCTGCAATGGCAGTACATTTGCAGGAATCTATATGTAGTTACAAAACAGAAATATAAGTGCAAATAACGAACATACTTGGGATCCTCGCTAATAAAATTACCTTGGCTACTGTTTCACTTATTTTTCAGTCAGTCTTCCAGAAACAAAGTAACCCTTTGTTGACGCGATCAGCATATCTCATTGCTATTTTTATAAACCCAGAATGAGGATCACTCTTGGACAAAAGACTTTGCTATACAAACTGCCTCACTTTTTTAATAGACTATCCACTTTGTTTGCAAGTACTGTCACCAGTTTCAAATATGCTTTAGAAACAAAAGCTTCTAGCAGATAAGTGTTGCAAATTGCATGTAGGTTAGAGTGTAATTATGTATTGCGTTATGTTTATTTAGTACGCTGATGTTGTACTTGTCTGCATGTTCTATATGTTTTTATGTTCTGGTCACCAGTTAAAATGGGCCTTTGGTTCATGGATCTACAAGATTTTTAAATAAAGTTATCAAATCAAAATCAAGATGTACCAAAAATGACTTAAGGTGCAAATGTAAAATGGTACTGGGAGTAAACTTCAGATGAGGCACAGAATGTTACCACCCAGACACTGCAAATGTGCAGGAGTTAGCAATGTCAGTGAAGTAGGGCAGGTACAGGAGCAAACATTACCAGGTGGGAATCACTGATGAGGAGTGGTTTAAAACCACAGAGACCAGAGGCCTAGGGTGGGTAGGAAATTGTTTACAGCTGGGGAAGGGGGCAGGGGGGGGAAACACATGCGAAAGGGATCAGGTATAGTTACAGGAGGATGAAGTAAAAGTCATGAAGAAGGAACTTGAGGTGTGTGAAGGACAGACAGAGAAAGAGAGGACCTAAGCTTAGGAAAATGATACAAGATGGCAACTTGGCTCATGGAAGGGTGGAAGGTTTCCTGGAGGGACGGGAGAGGAATGGAAAGAAGTGTTCCATGGGGGGTATGAAAAAGGAAGGGATGATGATAGGAGGGTGGAAAGGGAGGGAGACAGAGCCAAGACAGAATTTGGAGGTGAAGGAGGCACAGAGGGAGAGGTATCTGGCATCAAGGAAAAGGAGACAGCGGAGTAGAGAAAGCAGTAATGTGTACAAGGAGGGCAGTCCCATGTAAAATTACAAAATGAGTGAAAGAGGGGGGCCAGCCTGGCAAGGGTGGGCATAGGAGCTCAGGACTAGCTCATGGTAGGCAGGGAGAGGGATCCTGGCTTTGTTTCAATAGAGCACATCCAGTTTGGGATGGAGCTTGAGGTGGCTGGCATCAATGTGCACTGAGAAGACAAGGTGACGGTCCAGCCAGACCCCAAGGTATTTAAAGAGGAGACATCCTCAATGGCAGTACCACCAAGGATGTGGAATGAGGGGAGGAAGCAGAGCCTGGTGAGCCTCTGCCAGGTACCAAAGGTCATGGAGACCACTTTCTTGGTATTGAGGTACAGACGGTTGGAACAGAAACAGCACAAACACTGTTGAAATCCTGTTGACGTTGGACAGCAAGGTCAGCTTTGGTCCTCTCTCTCCCCTTCTCCATGCTCTGCCTCTGCTTCATTCTCCCGTAAGTCTCTTCATTATTGTGACAGTCTGTTAATTCATTTACCTGCCCGGAAGCTAGTCCCTTTGTGGTGCATTTATAATGCATTTCGGATGAGATGTTAAACCGAGGTCCCATCTGCCTGGATTGGTGGTAGTTCAGGTGGATGTTAAAGATCCCATGGCACTTATCGAAAAGAGTAGGGGAATTTCCCCGGTGTCCTGGCCAAATTTCCCTCATTCACTAAAATACCACCAACAGCTTAATCTGGTTCAAGGTCAGTTGGCATTCATCTGTATCCCCCTCCCCCGGGTCGTGCCTGAAAATAGGCAGGATTTGTCTAGTGCACTTACCCGGTCAACAAAAGCTAAATAAATAAAAATAAATAAATTTACCTCCCTGATATTTGGTGCCTCTTATCATAGCACACCTCACTCACCTTTTTAAACCTTTAGTTTACTTTATTCATTTAATAGAGCGCTCTGTTTCAATGTGACTCTAGGCACTTTACAGATACCCAGGTTCTATATACAAATTGAAATACATATAATAACAAACAACAACAGTTAAAAATTGAGTATTAAACAGAGGGAAAGCTTTATTATATAAAAAGGTCTTCAGGTCCCTTTTGAGAGCACTAACCGAGGAGGCCTCTCTGGGCAAACGAGGCAGTGAATTACACAGGGTCGGTGCCACAAAAGAAAAAGCCCGGGTGCCGCATGACTTCAGACAGACCCTTGCAATCACCAGGAGGCCCTCATCTGCAGACCAGAGGGGACAAGATGGGTGGTAGGACTGTAGGAGGTCTTGCAGGTAACTGGCCCCTGTCCATGTAGGGCTTTATAAGTCAGGAACCTGACCTTGAAGGTGATCTGCCACCCCATAGGCACCCAATACAGAGACCACAGCACAGGTATAATGTGACATAATCTTGAAAGGACACTCAACAGCCAGGCAGCTGCATTCTGCACTAGTTGTAGGTGGTGAAGATCAGCCCCCGATAGCCCTGGGTAAAGGGCATTACAGTAATCAAGCCATGATGTCACAAAGACATGGACTAGTGATGGCAGATCACCTGAGGGAATCAGGTGTCTAATCCTGGCAATGTTCCTAAGATGATAAAAGGCACTCTGGACCATGACCAATGCCTGAAGTTCAAGTGTTCGGTCACTATAAAGCACAACGCCAAGATTCTTCACCTTAGCGGAGGTGAGCAGCTGGGAGTCTCCGAGCCTAAGCCCTGTGACTTGACCAGCCTGTGCACCAACCCTCGGACTACCAGATTCCACCACCAGTACAGTACTCCTGTCTTATCCAGATTTAACTTCAACTAGTTGGTACTCATTCAGTCTTGGATTTCAGCAAGGCACCAGTTGAAAACCGAGACTGCATCATGTTGTTCGGGCGTGAAAGACAGGTACAGCCGAGTATCATCCGCGTAGCAATGAAAACTCAGTCTATACTATCTTATAATGCCCCCTAATGGTAGCATATACATTACAAACAACATTGGGGACAAAATGGAACCCTGCAGGACCCCACATGTCAAGGACACTGGCTTTCACTTCATCTCAGGGTTCAAGTTGAAATTCTTGTCTCTGTCTTGTGACTCTCCATACTAGGCAGCAAGCTTACCTTGCCTGTTCTTTAAATGTATGTTTTATGCTTCCCCTCTCCAGGACTGCACTATCTGTAGGGCAGCCCCCAACACCATATGGAACATCCCTAGTGCTTACTTCTGCCCTTGAACCCCTTCAGATTCACCCCTAAAGGTGAGCCTTCCAGTCTCACCAGGGTCAAGAGAGTTGATGTCTCCTCTACACATAGGAGCCCCCCATGGAGAGTGAGAGGATAGCCGGGCCTGAGTGTGGCCTCCTTCATCTTGCATATTCTTGGGCTTTTTCCTTGTTTCTGTTTCACATAGTCCCCGCAGGAGGCTGCACAAAAGAGACATCAAGTGCATATGTATGCAACTGCTTGGCATTGCATAACACCTAGCCAATGCCTGCCACTCCTGCTGGTGCACCTCCACTGCCATAGCATCTGTAATCACCCAGGTGGTGGTGGTGTGATTTTGGGGGCTCCAACCTTTCCCCTCCGAGGGAGGAGAAGGTCCCATGGGATACATAATCCTCCCACCCCGCTGCTCCTCTGACGAGTTGGGATTGTTCACAAATCTGGATCACACTGGTGTCATGAGCAGTAGCTGTACTACTGTGCCTGCAGACCAGCTAGCGATTACCCTACTTCTTGCCTTCAGTGGTGCATACCCTCCTGCCCACTTTGTTCTTCTGATACGTATGTATTATTGGTTTCAAAATCAAATTTATCTTGGCTTCAGCAGCGCGCTTTTTCTTTGGAATTCTCTCCTCACATATGTTCTCAAGTCTTCCAGTGCTGTGAGTTTTCAGAGTGCTCTTAGGACATATTTGTTGATATGTTATTCATTAGTATTGGTTTTATACTTATTTTGTAATTATTTACTTGTACTGGCAATTTCGTATTTAGGATGTACAGTATGTTAATACTTCAGTGAACCATGCCTAATTAATAATAAACTAGCAATAATTCCTGACAGGGTAGGCAATATTGGGCTATACCATCCACCAGAGGGCGTAATGAGGCCTGATACCACAGGCAGAGGGCTTTATAGCCACTGGAAGGGTGAGTATAGCCCATACTGCCCACCCTGAAGGGTATTTTTGCACTTAGAAAATGGGATCTATGCCGATTGAAAAAAAAATATATAAATCTAACAAAAACAGTTACAATGAGGAAAAAAATGATGGAAAAAGCAATTTATTGCAATGTACTCCCTCTACTGGTGTGCTTGCCAGAAAAGGATGCTGGTAGTTTTTCACAGTTGTTTTGTTTCTTTTAGCAGCCCTCCCCTTTCCCTCCAGTTCAAAACCGAGTGCTGGGAAGCCCTTGTTGTTGTTTTTTTATCCTCCTGTTTTCTGATTGCATTCGGGAGTAACTGCTAATTTTTTCTGTGTTTATTATGTTAGCCGTGTGCATACTCACAGCAAACATTTTGCTAGGAGAATGACTTTTGAGGGGTGTGACACTGTCAGTCCAATGCAGAGTGGTCTGCAAAGGGCTTGTCACTGTCACACCAGTCATAAGCCTGGCTGATCATGACACTGTTCTGGCTTGCTGAATGGAAAATGTGTGTGGTTCAAAGGAAAAAGCCAATACGACTGTATTCAAAGGAAAGAGCCGATATGATTGTATCTACTCTTTCCTTTGATCTTATAACGTCACCCAGCAAGCACAGCCGATCTGTCATGATCAAAGTGCTGTGGCACCCCCCCCCCAACATCATCCCCAATGTGGGCCACTCACAATAGGCAAAAACAATTTCACTGAGGATGATTGGGGCATGGGAAAATGGATGACAGCAAGGTGTGCGACAAGGAATTGTGTCGCCCACCTGGCTGGTCGCATCACATTTTGGCCCAATTGCGGGGGGTTTTGCCCCCCAGCATCCACCCCTCAAATAAATATAAACACCCCCCACCCTGCACACATGGGGGGAGGACCAGAGTTACGGCCCCATCTTCCTGTCTGCCCACAATCGCTGCCACACCAAAGTCCTAACTGCCCAGATCATGTCCACCCTAATTACTTCACCCAGATTCCCTTTGCCATCATTCCCATGGGCAATTGACGGGATACCTCCCCAATTCCATCCTGTAGCATGCCACCAGGAGCCAGCCTCTTCCAGCACAGGGGTACCCAATACTTCGTGCTGGCTGCTACCCCCCCACCCTGCCTGTTTTCATTATGTGACACCAGGGAGCATACCGCTGGTGCCACCAAACATAACACTGACACTGGGGTGCCCAATCCCAGTGTCAGTACCTAAAATAAAGAAAACCATCCCTCTTAGTTTTTTCTTCTTTAAACACCATGTAAAAATGAAAATCATCCATTGATGTCTGTTGCTGCTGCCACCATTACTGTCCCCCCACCTGACCCTCCCACTCAGCACCCACCACCCACACACCCCCCAAGCCCTTACTTACCCACAAGGGGTCCAAAGCCATAATTCTCTCTGGACTGCAGACATGTCTTCACTGTTCAATGCTGGACCACGATCTGAAGAAATCAGATATGCGGTTCAGTGTATTTCAATGGGGTTTTGAACTTACCAGCATAACTTGGGCATTTTTAAATAATTTTGCTCCAGATTTTCAACATGGCTTTTTTGGGACCCCACCTCATGAACAATGGCAGAAAAATTAGGCAAATCTGTTCCAAAAGGTGATTTTGCGGTCACTGCGTGAAATCACCTTTTGGGCAGAAGTTGAACATTTGCTCTGCCCTTGTTCATGAGGTGGGGTCATAAGAAGGCTATGCTGAACATTTGAGGTAAAAATATAAAAAAACAACAAAGTTATGAGCCTGCACTGAAATTTACAAATGCAGGTTCATAACTTTGGTAATTTTCAATATTTTGACCAAATTTTCAACACAGCCATTTCTTCACAGCACCTCATAAACGTGACAGCTGTCATTTTTTAAATCCTGATCAAAATGTATTTTAGCACTTGTGGCATGAAATCACCTTTTGGGCAGGATTTGAACATTTTCTCCACTCTTGTTCATGTGGTGGGCTCATAGGAAGGTATGTGGGTCATAGGAAGGCTATGTTGAAAATCTGGGGTAAAAGCATGAGAAAACAACAAAGTTATGAGTCTGTGTTGCAATTTTTCAATGCACGCTTGTAAAGTAACTGGTAGTTTTCGATATTTTGACCGCAACTTTTCAACATAGTAATTTTTTCACACCACCAATGTGACAGCTGTCATTTTTCAAACCCTACCCAAAATGTGTTTTAACACTTGTGGTGCAAAATTATTTTCGGCCTTGTTTTATAAATGACACTTGTTGCTCAGAAAGAGTGGTAAAAAAAAATATGTTAAAAATGTGGGGTAAAAATGTGAAAAACCAACTAAGTTATGAGGAAACGAATTGTTCCAACATTTTCTCATAACTTTATTTTTTACAGATCTTGGCCCCTAATGTTCAACATGTCCCTTGTGTTACCCCACCTCCTGAACATGGCATGTGTCATTTTTCAAATCACCCTCTGAAACCTGTTTCCAGTGTCACACTGTGAAATCACCTTTTGGATGGGATTTTAAAAATTCCACCTGTCTTGAGCATAACGTCAAATCATAAAAAGACTGTTTGTCCAGGAAACACATTTGCTAAAAGAAGAAATATTAAAATTAAAGACAAAATGGATTTCAGAGGTGTGTTATTCAGATGGAACCAAGAACAGCAGGCGAGTTGCCATTCTGATCAAAAAGGGTAGAAATATACAAATCATTGAACAATTTAAAGATACAGAAGGTAGAATGTTATTATTAAAAATAAATATAAATGGGGTTGTTCTGTCTATTGGGTCTGTATATGACCCTTTTGAGAAATATTCTGATTTTTTGGCCAGAATAACAGAAGGTTTACAAACATTGCAAACTGACAAAGTTATAATTGCAGGAGATTTCAATGCTTTAATACATCCAAATTTAGATAAAACATCAAAACCAACTAGCAGGACTATAACTATATAAAAAAATGTAATGACTTTCCGATGTCAGAATAATTACACGACATGTGGAGGAACAGGAACCCAGTTGACAGAACATATACCCATTTTGATAAAAAAAACAAAAATCTTTTTGAGGATTGATTACTTCATTACAAAAAACTCAGCACAAAATGTTATAAAAACAAGGATAGACTCATTGTGCCTCTCGGATCATACTCTGATAGTACTGGATCTGAAAATTATCAATAAAGAAAGAAGGAATACTAAGCAATGGATGTTTAACTATTTATTATTAAAGGATCAGGATTGGGTGCGATTAATAAAATGTTTAGTAAAGGAATTTTGGTTTTATAACTATTCCAGCCAAACTACTGTTTTAGATATTTGGGATGCATTTAAAGCTACTTTAAGAGGTATAATAATTTCCTATCAGGTAAAAATTTATAAAATAAAAAGCAGAGAAAAGGAAGCAATAGAGACCAGACTACAACATAGAGGATAATGGCTCGATAATCACCTCGAGTGGTTGCTAGGGCAACATGGTAAACCTCGAGAGCACAGCTCGAGAGGTTTACTGTAGCCAACACAGGCTCATTCAACGATAATTATCACCTGATCCCCAGCCATCATCTTTTATAGTGTATGGTCAAAAAACACTGTTTGCATTCTATGTGTGAAAATTATGGAACTCTGGTGCATTCTTTTTTGCTATGCCACTGTTTGGAAGTTCTGAAGTATGGTTAACAACTTTTAAAATTCTAAACAGTGCATAGCAAAGCTGTGTGACTGCTGATTATGGTGGTTAATAGGCACTTACCATACATTATAATTAGATAAACTGATCATAACACATTATTCAGTTTACCATGAAGAATGGCATACATTGCAAATAAAAAAGCAAGCCTTAATGCATCAAGAAACTATAAATACCAGCATATATATAAAGAAAATTAGACACCATCATATGGATAAAACTGGTAGTTGATGGCCTCCTTACTCAATGGTGAGAAGCAGAGAAACAACATGTTAAAAATTACCAATGATAAAGGTAATACTCTAACAAACAGATGAAGGAATGGCTAAATGTTTTTGTAAGGCGTGTAAAAAATGTACCATAATGATTTTTGGCCTGATGAAGACATGGTTAAAACCTTTTTCTACATAGCCAAAGTTCAAATGAACACCTTTATGTTTAATCCAAGAACACAACAAGAGATACATCAAGCAATTAAATCACTTCCTAGAGGTAAATCACCTGGTTTAGACGTCTCATAAACGAGTTCTACCAGGTCTTCGCCGAAGACTTGGTAAAGTGGTTTAAACAAATGATAGACAAGCTACTGGGTGAAAAAAATAAACACAATATCCCAGTTTCTATGCAGACTGCTCAAATAGCTTTAATCCTTAAGGAAGGCAAACTAGCTGAATTAACAGACAGCTATAGATCAACTGCCTTATTGCCAACTGACTATAAACTACTAGTAAAAATAATAAATAACAAAATACGAGAACACTTACATAAATACATTCATATAGACCAATATGACTTTATGAAAGGTAGAAACCTTTTTTCAGGCTAATAAAAAGATTCAAACAATAATCTACTTAATAATAATGCAAAATACTTAAATGACATATACTGCGCGGTAGCAATTTATGCGAGCAAAGCCTCTGATTTAATAAATAGAGAATATATCTATTTGTCATTAGAGAAATGGGGAATTCCTGCACTGTTAATAAAATTAAAAAGCTTTACAATAATACAAAAATTAGATTCCAAATTAACAACTTTTAACTGAAGATTGTAAAATGCTAAATGGAGTAGGACAAGGTTGTCCACGCTCCCTGACTCTCTTCATTTTACCATTGGAGCCTTTTCTGTAAGCTGTCCGGAAACAATCCTAAAATCAAAGGTTTTTCAATGAGAGAAGAGCAGACTAAGATTAATGTATCTGCTGATGATATTTTGTTGATAGTGAAAAATATCACTATATCACTGGAATATTTTTACATCTAACCAGTTTATATTCTGACATATCCGGATATCAGTTAAATAAAACAAAATCCATGATAATGAAACTATCCAACAAAAAGGATTTACTGTCAGATAATCTCAAGGATGAGTTCATACAACAAAGATTTATTAAATATTTAGGGATTCTGTTAACAAATAATCAGGAGCAAAACATTAAAATAAATTTCGAGAAGGCAAAACAAAAGATCAATAACTTACTGGAAAATTGGCAACATCTATCACTGTCCCTATGGAGAAAGATTGATACTGTAAAAATGATGGCACTGCCCCATTTCTCTATCATTCTGCAATCTCCTGTAAGGAGGCAGAGTTCCTGTCCGGGGAGATTGCAGCTGCTCAGAACCGACCAGCTCAGCTCTTTTGAACTGGGAACAGACTGTGCAACCCAGCCTGTCTGAAGGTTCAAAGAGCTTTTTCACAAGTTGAGAGTGATGAGCTTGCTTGCTTCTTTGCGGCTAATGTGGCCAACATCAGGGTGGCACATCAACCTGCATCCTCTGTGGGAGAAGCTGTGGATCGGCACTCAGTCATGGTCCCTAACCTCTCCTGAAGTTCCTTTGACTGGCTAGAGTTCATTGATGTCATGAGGATTGTCCAGGGTAGGCATCCTACATGCTGTAGTTTGTATCCTGGCCCAACGTCCCTGGTAAAGGGCTGTTATGATACTATCAGTCTAGTCCTAGCATGGATAGTCTGGTGTTCCTTGGAGATGGGTGAGTTTCCTGGCTCTCTGAAGGAGGCGGTGATAACGCCCTTCCTGAAGCAAGCTTCTCTGGACCCAGACTGCCATGCTAACTACAGACCAATCTGTAACCTTTCCTTTGTGGGGAAGGTGATTGAGAAAGTAGTTGCCATACAACTGGAGAACCATTTGACCATCCATGACATCTATGAACCACTCCAGTCTGGTTTTCGAAAGAGGCATAGTACCGCTGATTCAGGTGCTCAGTGATCTGATGCCAAGAGATCGAAAGAGCTGCTCCATCTTTGTTCTTCTCGATCTCTCTTCAGCTTTTGACACTATGGACCATGGGGTACTTCTCAAATGCCTGAGGTTCATCTGTGGCATGTCTGGTACAGTTCTCAGGTGGTTTAGATCTTTCCTCACAGGCAGAACCCAGAGGGTGGTATCAGGGATTAATTCCTCCCACCCAGTCTCTTTGTCTTGTGGGGTCCCTCAGGGCTCAGTGTTGTCCCCATGTTGTTCACAATGTACATGCTACCCCTCGGAGGCATTGTAAGACGGTATGGGCTGAGGTTTCACTGCTATGCTGATGATACCCAGCTCTACCTATCTTTTGCACCCGACCAGGATAGAGCTCTCTTGGTGTTTAACAAATGCCTCACTGAAATCCAGGACCAGATGAATTCAAGCTTGCTGAGGTTGAACTGAGAGAAGACGGAGGTGATGGTTGTAGACCCGGGTCACTGTATAGAGGGGACGGGTGCTGGTTTAGCCTCAGGACTTTTCCTGGGAGGTGTTCAGCTCCCTACCTCTGAATGGGTGCAGAACCTGGGGGGTGATATTTGATGACGAGCTGACACTACGATTGCAGGTGTTAGCAGTTGTCAAATCATCCTTTTACCATCTGAGGAACATCTCCAGGATTAAGTACCTAGTTCCGTCTGGTGATTTGCCTACATTGGTCCACGCCTTTGTGACTTCACATCTTGATTACTGCAACTCCCTTTATCTAGGGTTTCCTGGGGTTGATATCTGCTGCTTGCAGATAGCGCAGAGAGCTGCGGCCCGGTTATTGACTGGTATTCCCCATACCTGTCATATTTCTCTGGTGCTGTGCAATCTGCACTGGCTGCCAATACAGTGGCGAATCACCTTTAAAGTTGGTCTTCTGACTTACAAAGCCCTACACGGACTGGGCCCAGACTACTTGAAAGAGCTTCTGGTACCTTACTGCCCTATGCGATCACTCTGCTCAGCAGACGAGGGGTTGCTAGAGATTCTGAGGGTTTTTCTAAAATCTTTGGGGGCCCGGGCTTTTATGTACATGGCCCCTGCCCTTTGGAATTCGCTACCCCGACCACTTCGACAGTGTGCGTCTGTGGAGGAATTTAAAAAGGCCTTAAAGACCCATCTATGGTTAAAGGCATATACTTGATAATATTGAATGGTATTTTTATGAATTCAAAAGTTTTAGATTTGTGTTTATTTTGTCCTATGTGTGATTTTTATATGGCGCCTTGGTTATAAGAAAGGTGCTATATAAATACAGATTTATCATTACTATTATTTCATATTTGTATTAAGAAATATTTTAGGGGCCCCTTGTATGAAATGGTTTCAAGATATGGATCGAATTATATCCAGATTTTTGTGGCAAGGGGGAAAATCCCATATTGCATGGAATTTTATGACCACATCTCATAAGCTAAGAGGTTTGGGGTGTCCCCACTTGATCAAATATATGGAGGCAAATACACTAACTAATTATTTCTAATGGACTAACTTATCAGAAGGGGATTTTAATATATTTCAGAGTTCTGTATACCCCTCTCAGCCAGAGGAGAGGTTACACAATACAGTCACAGATACTGAATTACGTAGAAATAGAAATAACCATCCACTGAGTACATGGTTTCCCTTTGTTAGAAAACATATAGATGCACCAGCTAAGTTAAAAATCCCATGGCTGTACTTCTTAATTGCTTGTAGTAGGAGAATTTGGGGTGAATATAGAAATTTAAATGTCCAACTCTTACATAATAATAAACTGTATAAATGGAAGGATCTCATTCAAAATGGAGAGATCCCAACATATAACAAAAGTCAAAAGATATGGGAGGGTAAGGGATGGAACTTTCTGATGTATGGTACATTTAAGCAATTTATCCCTCCAGGGTGTGGGTACACTGGAGGATTTACCACAGCTGGTGTGATTCGGTCACAGCAGCCGGTGGCAGTCACACCAATGTGAAGTCTCCAGTGTACCCACCCTAGAGGGATAAATTTTTATTATACAATGCCGAATGTTGTTTCTTTAATGTTTTTTAACTATGTTCTAACTAACTGAGGTCCATACACTTCGAAAGAGGAGGTAATTTTGTAAACAATTTACCACGGTATTTTGGCGAAGCGGCGACGGGACAAATCACGGCAGTTTCGTTTGAAGTGAAAGTGACGGGATTAGCACGCTATAAGGTTGGCTGGCACTTCTTCCAGTGGGTACACTGGAGGATTTATCACGGTGGTAATTGTGCCAGCCAACCAATCAGGATGCAGGATTTGGGACACTGGATTTACCACATTGTATAATGAAAAATAAACTATACAAGATAACTAATATCCATGGGGCAGATCTGAGAAACTTAACAGTAGAGATCAAACAACATCGAGAGATAATGGAAAAAGGAACAGTGAAAATTCTATCTAGATTTTATACCATTTTAGGATGTTGCCCCAAAAACACTTTTAAAAAAAAAAGAGTCAAAGTTGGAATAAGGAAGCAAACTTGCAACTTAAATATCAACAATGGGAAAACATTTGAAAAAGTAATAAACTTTATGTATCTGCGAAGAACAAATCTACACAAACTAAAATTCTGAACAGCGCATATGTTACCCCAGTACAAATAGATAAAATAAATAGTGTCTACACCCCATTATATTGGCATGGGTGTGGTTTGGAGGCAACATTGATACACTATTTTTGTTACTGCCCCCAAATTTTTCAGTGGCGGAAGGAGATGCATTACTATGGTGCCATTATAACAAGAGAAGTAGAAACTGAAATCCATTTTAAAATGGATATAGTGTATGTTAGAATGCTGTATTCATTAAAAATCTAACGTTCCCTAGTCTTGTTGTACCATTGATGTGACGTAACGATGCTGTTGTACCATTGTGAGTACGTCACATTGATGGTACAACAGATCTGACCACGTTTGCACATGCGCGGCTTGCGGTTCGTGATGATGAAAAAATGGGCACCGCAGTTCATCAGAAGAACAGGAGTACATTTTCAGCTCTCAGTAAGTGCCGTTACTGCTTTACTTTTGTCCATACACTATAAAAGACAGTGGATGGGCAACAGTAAACAACAACACAGTCGTTCACTTCTCGAGGTTTCATGCCAACTGAAAACCTCTCGAGCTTCGCTTTCGAGGTTTTCCAGGTTGTCATGAGAACCTCTTGAAGTGAACAACTGTTGTTGTTCACTGTTGCCCATCCACTATCCTCTATGTACTACTTTTTAATAATATGGAATACTGTGAAATAGAACTATCTAAGAAAAAGGTTATATGTTTGGCTACTAAGGCATTGAACCCTGTAATATTAGAAAACTGAAATGTGATAAATTAGTTGTTTTTGATTATTACAGACGGTGGTCTATTTTTTCAGAAACCCTGAAATATGAAGAACTACTATGTACAGTGGATCATACTTTGGATACACCCGAAGGAACTAGTTGGAGGAATATATTAAATAATATGCCCCCTATATTAAAATTATGATTCTTTATCTTACACTATAAACCTGTATAAGTAACGCATCAATGCCCAGGGCCTATATTTATAGACGGTAAACTCGAGATATAATACCTATTCAAGTAACACATTTGGAATAAGGGAATAAGAGCTGCAGATGGGGGAGTCAAAAATAATAATAAACAAAAAGATCATAAAAAGACTGTTGGACCTTTGGGGTCAATATATGGGAGCCCTCTTAAAAGTAGATATCGCCTCTCAGCTGCCCTATCCTGGGTAATTACAATCTAATGATGTGTTCAAGCAGGACACCTCTGAAAATGAGACAGTGCATCTCATCTGCTCTATGCTGGACATATATATAATAAAAATGAGTACAAGCAAGACTCGGTATAAGAACAATACTAGCAACAAACATTCGGCATTGACGAATGCTTGTGAAAAATGGATCTGTTCTGGTTCCGATCCTGACTGGGACAAGAAGAAAGTGAACAGATGGCAAAAACAGGCACACAGACTGTGGTCATGGTACTGAAATGTATTACATACTTGTGATTACTTACAGTACAGTGCTGTTGGGAAAGCTGCTGGCATTGAGAAAAGCTGCTGGCCACCCGAAATATAACACGACTGTGTGTATGTGTGTATGTGTGTGTGTGTGTGTCTGTGTGTGTGTGTGACTGATGGGGCAGTCAATGATTCTTGCCCAGTTGGTATCAATAGCACTGTTTTGTTGGTGAAAACAGAAAAAAATACATGAAGAAAGAAGGAAAAATTGTTTGTGTGCCAATAGGCATGTGATCTTGCAGACAAGATGACACTGTAATTGAATTGTAGGGGGGTCTCAGCTGCTTGCTAAGCAAGCAAAAAAGATGAATGCTATTCAGTTTTTTTTAAATGTGAGTGGGCACACAGGGATACCACCATGTGTTGGACTGGGTTGGCATGGGGCTTATTTCCTGGTCTCTGTTAGAAAATAAACGTACCCCTTGCCAAGAGTCTCAGCCAATCAGAGACCAGAAAATTTCAAACCCATTTTCTAATACTACTAATAATGCTAGTCCACTAGAATCAGCACTGAGAGCAATGCATGGCTTGTCCTCTGATAACTAAATAAATAAATAAAATATTTGGTACAACTCAAGCAATGAGTCTCAACATCTACAAACTATCAGTATTATGTTGGCGATCACAGGATGGGATTCCCCCAGTAGAGAAACAAGCAAACAAAAAACAAAGAGTAGTAAATGAATATTTGGCAGCAGCAGTGCATAGAGTGACTGAAGGAGGCTAAGAAGAGCTCAGGGAAGCAGGATATTAAGTACAGAGAAATAATAAGTGAGAGAGAGAGAGAGACAGCGGGTAAGAGAGGCAGAGAGATGTAGAGGGAAAGCGATAAAAGAGAGGGAGTAGGAGAGTGAGAGAGAGAGAGGGAGAAGGAGAAAGGGACAGAGAAAAAGAAAAGAGAAAGAGAAAGAAAGGGAGAGGGAAAGAGCGAGGGAGATGGAGAGAGAGGGGAGGAAGAAGAAGAGAGAGAAGGGAAGATGGAGAGAGGGAAAGAGAGGGACAAGGAGAAAGGGAGCTGAGAAAGAGGGAGAGGGAGAGGAAAAGAGAGGGACAAGGAGAAAGGGAGAGAGAAAGGGGGAATGGGAAAGAGGGAGAAAGCAAGGCAGATGAAGAAGATGCGGGAGAGAGGGAGATGGGGAAAGGGAGTGAGAAGGACTGAGAGAGAGGGAGAAGAGAGATGGAGAGAGGGAAAGAGTGAGAATGGAAGGAATGAGAGGAAAGAGAGAGAAGGAAGGAGAGAGAGAGGAGGGAGGAGGGAGGGAGTGAGAAGAGGGAAGAGAGGGAGAGAGTAGCAGCAAAGGAATTTATGTGATCTGCACAAGATCACACAATGAGTGGCCATGCTTGACTTCAAACCCATGACCTCTAGAGTCTTGATTCACAGTTGTGCTCTAATCAGTGGGCCACCCTGGCTAACCTGACTTCCCTACTTATCGCTGGCTGTATTCTTCTCAGCAGCAGTTACAAACTTTGTGCACCTGCACCTGGCTAAGGTTTCTGAGGTTCAACAATGACCAATTCACTGGCATGCTGTCATTTCCCACTAGCTTGGCACCAGAAGAAAAAATCATATTTATTGCTGATTCTGGCCAGTCGTCTACCAACCAAACACCGAGGGTGACATGACACACACCTCTCAGTCCTATCAACAATGTGGGGCATATTATCATTTTATGGAAGCCAAGACTCAGAATGCAGTAGGAATCAACGTTTTTATCTTCATAAAGTTTGCTTTTGATGGAACAGATGAGAATAGTTTGAACTCCTGCTTTACAGTCTTGCTGACAAATGTGGGACAGAGAGCTTCTGACACATTTAAATATTACTTATGTGGACTTCGGGTCCATCTTGTCCCCTCCCCTCTTGCGTACAGCAGTGACTGCACCCACATTCAGTATGGACACATATCCATGCATAACAACTGGAATGTTACCTATCTCATACTATGCAATCAGTGCCAGTTTCTTCCTTAGGGATCTGTCCAGTCCAGATTTATAAACACAAAGAAACATAGACAATGATGGCAAAAAAAACAGTGGTCCATATAGTCTGCCCAGAGTTTCCTATATGCCCCGGGTCCTATAGTCCTTGGGGTTTTATCCTCCCCAGTCCCCCAACCTGCTTCCCTCCCTACTGAACAACCACCAAACCCGTTACTCTGTCCTAGCCATGCTTGAAACCATTTATTGTTTTGGAGCCCACCACTTCCACTGGCAGACTGTTCCACGGCTCCCCCACCCTTTCCATAAAACAGAACTTCCCCATATCCCTCTTAACCCCCCCCCCCCAGTTTCCATTCATGGCCTTGGATTCTGGACTATGTACTCTCTCCAAATAGTTCCCCTTGTTTATTCCCTTCAGAAACTTGAAGGTCTCTATCATATCCCTCCTCCCTTGCCTGTCCAGTGAGTACATGTTCAGTGCCTTCAGGCCATCATTGTAAGATCTACCCTGTTGGCCATGAACCATCTTGATCACCCTGTGTTGCACTGTCTCCAGTCTGTTCCTGTCCTTCCTTAGGGGAGGGTTCCAGAACTGAGCACAGTATTCCAAGTGCAGCCTCACCAGTTTCCTATGTATAGGTAGTAGCAGTATCTCCTTTTTCCTGCTGTCCGTATACCTTCTAATACACCCCAGCATCCTATTAACCTTACTATAGGCCTTGTTACACTGACTTGATTGTTTGAGGGAGTCACTAATGATAACTCCCAGATCCCTTTCCTCTGCCATAGTGCTCAGTTTAACCCCTTCCATCCAGTACTCTGTCATGTTTTTTTTCTTAGGTGCATAAGCTTGCATTTTTTGTGTTGAATTTCAAATGCCAAACCTTAGATCACCTCTCTAGCCTTTGTAGATCTCTTTGCATCTGCCTGATCCCTTTGTCACTGACCACTTGTCTACCCTTTGTAGATCCCTCCGCATCTACCTGATCCCTTTGTCACTATCTACCCTACTGCCGCACTTTGTGTCATCTGTGAAAAGACACAATGTGCCCTGGATGTCCTCTTCAATGTCACTGATGAGCATATTAAAGAGGATATAACCCAGGACAGACCCCTGCAACACCCCACTTTGAAAACCTGAAAAGTGATAGATTTCACAGCCTTGCTAGGTAGGCTGTTACACGTTAGCCACCCTATGTGTAAAAAAATATTTTTAACATTACCTCTAATTCTGCTCCTTTCCTCGTTATGAGGGCACTCCCTCTATTTCTGTTTGCACTCACTGCTCAGACTGTGCATCTTCCACCTTGTCTGTCACCTTCTATATTTGGAAAATCATGATCTCTTAACCATCTCTTCTCTACGCTGAATAATTTGAGTATGCTGAATCCTTCTGACCCACGCTCAATGCTGCTGGATCAAACCACCATTCTGTGAACATACAAGACACTTGGTAGGCATGTGAACTGAGACAGGGTAGAATACATTCTCGAATAAGTCTGTTCCTTAACAAGTAAATATTGCTCACGTTTCACTTTCAAAAAGCTTAATCATGGCACGTAACTGGTCTTACTGATTCTTAAAGCACCCCATGTAAGGTGACTACAGTATAAAAAAACAAGTAAAAGTACATTATAGAGCATAATTGTTAGCCAATCAGAAATGGTTATTTCTAAACATTCCAGGTACTCATATAAGTTTATAGGGGTGCTAGGAGGGTCTCTTATTGATATAAGAGTGCCACCTCGCACGTTCTTAGGGCAAGTGAACTGTGAACTGAGGGTGAGCAGTTCTGGCACCCTAAGGACACAAGTGGTGACACTCTTTATATCCATAAGAGGCCCTCCTAGTGCCCCTATACATTTATTATAGATTGTGGCACCATTAAAAAAAAGAAAACCTTTTTGTGGTCTGTTTCTACTGTGGTTTTCAAGCAGCCCGTTAGTGTGAGCGCGTGAGGTACTCTTATGGCAAAAAGAGTACCTCACGTGCAACCGAAAGAAGCACCGTGATTGGTTCTACAACAGTAAAACATTTGATTTTGAGTTCAAGAAACATATTTTAAAAACAGCAAACTTCAACATGACTTATAGTGTATAATGGACTACGTGCGTCTGTCTGTAGCTGTACCCGGGTCAAGCTTGTAAAAGGACCATATGGCCCAATGCTTCCCCTCCTGGTTAATTAATGTTTAAATAAAATTAAAAAAAATAAATAAAAAAATGTGTTTATATGTATAGTTGCTGAATCTCTTACGGTTATGAGCTTCCTCTCAAGTCCTTTGTGTGCCAGAGTTGCTCTGCTGCGCTTTCAATTCTCTCACCCACCCACCCACAGAACTTGAGAATGCACTGTTACACAGTAACAGCATGAGACACAGTAACTGCACATATAAACATGTAATATTTTGGCAAGCAACAGTTTTGTATACCAAGACTCAACATAGTATACTCAATCTCACTGTCCACTCTCATGGTTCTCCACCTATCTTTCATCTAGAACCCAATGTGTTACAATTAATAACACCATATCTACTATGCTGCCTGTGCGCTCAGGAGTTCCCCAGGGATCTATCATGGGTCCCCTACTATTCAGCATCTACCTCAATGCCCTGCCTAAATCTTGCCCAGGCAACCTTCTCCTCTATGGAGATGACGCTGTTCTTTATGCTGCACATTCTGATCCTCTCTCTCTCCAGCGTACCTTACAAAACTCCTTCTCTCAGATTGAACACTGGTTTGCTGAACACAGATTGGTGGTCAACATTAAAAAAACTAAGATGATGCTCTGTGCCCACCACAAAAACAGATCAAAGGATTTCCCCCTGGAAATACTCTCTGCCTCTCTCATCCCACGGAACAGGTCCAAAAGCATAAGTATCTAGGTATTACATTTGACTCTTCCCTCTCATTCCACGAACATATCAAAATCCTCACCTCTGCCACCAACACCCACATTGGTCTCCTTTACAGACATGAAGACTGCCTGCCACCTGAAGCACTTCACCTAACCGTTACCTCCTCAGTCTTATCGCTAGTGGGCTATGGCCTCACACTCCATGCTACCGCTGACCCTACGGCGCTTCATCAGATACAAGTAGTCATCAATAAGGCCTGCTGACTCCTGTCTGGTGCCGACAGAAATATACGTACCTGCACCCTATACACACTCACCAATAGCCTTCCTATGAGGAAAGACCAAAAAAATCCACCTGGGTTTAACCCCAATAGGTGTCTTGGCTTCTCTTCAGGCAGCCACCATCTCAGCATCCACACAGGCTGCCCCAAAAACTATCTGGAGGGTGCCTAGGGTCAGGACCACCCTGGCCCAGCGATTCTCCCCCCTTAGAGCTCCATCCTGGTACAACGCCCTCCCACCGGCTGTCACATCATCCTCAAGGTGCCTAAATTCCACTCCCGACATGGCAGATATGCAGTTAGCTATGTGTTATCCACTCTATGGAACACAATGCAGAAGACATTGAAAGTGAAGAAGTTTATATCTATTACAGCCTTCAAATATCTATATAATAGGATATTCAAAGAAAAATGTAACTGCTTCCACCAACACTAGATTAACCTTCCATCTATCTCCCCTGTGGGCGGACAGATAGCATAAACTTACCAGCACCCTATGTGAAGTTACCCTACAGTTCACAAACCAGTACCTCAATCCATTCTTTATATTCATTAATATTCTTAGTCTCCTTTACACTCTCAGCTCTTTACCTCTCCAGTCTGGCCCTCTCCTCTTCCCCCCAGACCCACTCTAGGTCCCCTTATTGCACCAGCTCTTATGATTCCTCCCCCCCACCCTGTCCCCACTCCTGACCATTACTTCAGGTATGCCTCCTATCTATCCCCTTGTCACTGTTCCTGCCGATACCGCCAGCCACGAACCCTCCTTTGTAGATATATCTTCCAGCTATTCATACATCCTGTCACCTTAGTTTAAAATTATCTAAGTAATTCTCTGATACTTTCAACCCTGCATCAAAATGTGCTAGTATTAAAGTGTCTCCCATTACCTATTTAGCAATCTGGCTACCTCATAAATCTTGTATATATGTATTATATTCTTGTTTTTTCTAACATATCAATTTACGTGTTCTGTATTTGATACATTGCTTTCATTTCTGTCTTCTCAAAAATTGTGTATATTCTGATTGTTATATTTCTCGGATTTGATGTATTACTCTCACTTCTGTCTTCTCAAAGTTGTGTATACTCTGAATGCTATATTTCATGTAAATTGAACCTTGACCTTACCAGGTCCATCTTGCAAATGAGCTTTGCTCAACGATGTTCGCCTGGATAAATAAAGATTTGATTGATTGATTGATTGACATCAATCACCAATCTAGGTCCTTTTAAAGCTGCCTTAAGGGCCCACATCCTCTCCTCACGTCAATGCCAGTGTAACCGGTAACCTGTGGATCCTGCACCACGCCACTAGGCCACGCACCCGCCCTTGGCCCGGCAGTGGACAGCCCTCACTATTTCTAGCCTACAGTCTCACCTCCCTTGGTTACCATATAGTTGCACTGGACTATGAATGCATTGTATTATGTATAAGACAAGGCCTCCCTGAGGTGGCTTACTACCAACTCATATCATGCATTGCTTTAGCTACCAATTGTATAGGTCTTAATCGCTCATTAGGTAAATATGTCGATAGCTCTGCCCTGTTTTAGCTACCACATGTATCGGCATTAACCCGTGCTCACTGTACGTGTACTCTGTATGATTGCTCACCCACATTTATTCTATGTGTGTACTGTATGAATGTCTACGTTTTATTCTGACATGGAGCCTTTGGAAATGAGTCTATGACTCAAAGGGTTGTAATTCAATTTCCTAAATAAATAAATAAAATAAATAAATAAATCTCTCCTCCTAGCTCTTGCTTAGTACTGTGCAGAACACAGATTTCTGTTAGTGGAATTAGCGCAAAATGACCATTCCACCAGTGGAATTTCTGTTGGAATTTCAGTGGTCATTCTGTCAAATTCTGCCTGCTGTGATCCATGGAATTATATTCTGTGGAGCAATATTTCCCGTGGGAAATCATTTCATGACCATTTCTGCAGAATATGTTAAGATTCATGGATATTAGTGCTGCGGAAAAGTAGTGGAAAACCTGTTCTGCATTATTCTGATGCAGAATTCTGTTTTTCCGCATTCAATGAAATTTGGTAGAATTTCAACAGAATTTTAAATGAAATTCTGTTCCACCGGAATTGGAAAATTCCACAGACCACTACTCCTAGTCTCTGTGCTGGACCCTCTCATTCTCTTCCCTGGCTTCTCTCTCAATTGTGGTGGCTGTACCTTCTGAGCAGTAAAAATGAGGGATGCCACTAAGAATTAGGAATGGTTTTGAGGTAATGGCCTCCAGGAGCCCCCTCTGATATGCCCAGTACATGGCTGTAGCACTGCTCTCTGACTGGCGTTCTTCCGAGGTGCAAACAGAGCTTCAGATTCACACTCTGTTGGATTCCAGTAATGTGGCAGCAGGCAGAGAAGGCCACGTTCTGTGGTAGGTAAGCTGCTCATTTCCCATCTGTTTGCTCACTTAGCTGGTTAGTTACTGCATGTTATATATACAGAAGTGTATTTGCATATGCGGGTGAGCTATAGTAAGGCTTTGAAGTCTTTCTGAAAGTGCGCAATAGAATATTGGAAATAGTGAGGGGCCATTACAAAAAGGTAAATCACTCTGTAAACATTCTCATAGCAACATCTGCCAAGAGTCTGCCTGAACCAGATGAGGCAGAGTTGGCTTTACAGTTCAGATTTATTTAGTAGAGCAAATGGCACAAAGGTGAACTGTCACCTCATTTAATATCTGGTAGTTTCTGTAGTTTTCTGCCTCTCTCGCCCATCTCCCCCTCCTTCCTTGATCCAGACCTTGATTTGCTCTTCTGACCCTCTGAGTGATGGTGTCAACTTTAAAAAAAAAACATTAAGGGTGCTCAGTGCTAGCAAGATGTATTTTACAGCACTTCCTGGGCTGTTAGGTGACAGGAGTTCAGCAACCTACTGGTAAAACATTGGGGACACTTAAGTTAAAACTAGGGGTACTGGATCACCCCACACCCATGGAATCAGCCTCTATACTCAGGGGCCCTTGTCTTGCATCCCCCCACAGTCCAACCCGCAGTGGTCCACCGTTGTAGCAGGCCTCTAGTGCAGTGTTAAAGAATCTGTGTACCAGCCTGGGCAGGGAGGGGAGGAGCTGAACTAAGTACGATAGGATGCTGACTGCGTGGCTAGGCACTGGCTGCCTCCACAACCAGACCTTCAAGCCCTACCTACAGTAAATGGTGTCTAGAAAGGCTCTTGGGCTGCAAGACTCACTCCCCCCGGTCAATGCATGGGGGGGGGGCATGGAGCAGGAGATGCCACTACTCACTCCCCTGACCTGCCTAGGACCGAACGCAAGTCTCCCACATGAAAAGTAAACTTACTGTATTTTAAGCCATCTAATAGCCAAAGAAGTCCATTTGAGGGGACATTATACATTTTAGTTTGATACGAAAATGTTAGTTTCATGGCGCAGCAAGGCTCCTCTCAACACCAACTCATGTAAAAAAAAAAACACACGGTGCCAGTTGTTTAAAGGACTGCAGGTTTGCTTGCTATTTTCAAAAACTGCATCTAAATTTAAAACTAGTTTCCTAATAAACCAGGGTGCTGGCCAAGGCATGCCCAACAACAGGCTGGAATGTGGCTTAGGTAGGACGACGGGCTGACATGATGGCCTACATGTTTTATTCATTTGCACTTTTCTGTTTCCCCGTTTAAAGCAACAGTGCAACAAAATTGGGCAAACAATGTGACCCAACCTTTTTTCAGTATCAAAGATTCCAGGCATCTTCCAGTTTTATTTGATGGTAAAATGTTCTAGATCCACTAAAATCTGAACATTATATAAATGTTTTAGTGTTTTCAAAAAAAAAAAAAAAGATGGCCACCACATTTGGCTTAGAAATACCATTGTAAACCTGGCAAGTGTTAGAACAGAGAAAATAAAATAAAAAAATCATGGTGCACAGCACAGGAGGAACCCAGAAAAGTCGATTTGACAGAAATGCTAATATTTTCATTACTTGTACCTGAAACTAGCTTTTTTTTTTAGAACAACATTTTTGTTGCCCTGCTGCTGAAAGAAGATGAAAGCAGTTCACAGCCAAATGTATAACTTAGGTTCTACGTAACTTCCTTATGAGGTGCTGTAGCCTAACAGAGTGCAGAACTGTGAATCTTGAGCTCCTGACTCGAATTCCACCCCTGCCACTTATTCGCTCTCTGGCCCTGAGCAAGCTGCAATTAACCTCCTCTCTCCCTTGCTCCCTCTCCAAATTCAAATAACTTTATTGACATCACAAGATATACAGGTATTGCCAGTATTATGCTGTATATGAAGTTATTTATAAGACATAAACATACTACAATGCACTTAAATTAATACGTGTGTTGTATTTTGAAGCTGGTGGCAGGATGCTACATAGTATGCAGCCTTTCTTGTTACAATATTGCTTTCTTACAGTGATTATACAGTAAATAATGCATAGGCAACTATGTGTTATGAAGATTTTTCTAAACAACCGAGGCGAGTGGTGACAACTAAACCTTGAGAGTGTATCTCAAGAGGTTTATGTTGTCACCACATATCAAGGGTGTGTAAAGAAAACTTCATAAGTACAGTTGCTTATGTTTTATTTTTTATAACTGGTGCATGGGCCTACAGTGCAACACGTTTCCCACTGTTGTTCTGTAAGTGAAAGTGAAGCACGTGCGGTCCAAACACCGTAATATCTGGGTATAACGCCGTAGCTAGTTATTATGGCATTTGCTCACACTGATGACCAATGTGATAAAGGGGGTCACCAGTTATTATTCAAAGTTTAACTTCACCATTCTTGAGCTGGAAACCCTCTATCCTTTGTGCTAACCCCAGACAACACTATCCTTGTGTACAGTTGTGTTTCGCACAGTGGAGAATGGAATGCCTTTCTGATTTCATTTCACTGCTTTTACACTGACTACAGAGTCAGGTTCCTTAGGGTGTGCGAGGTTAATTTGTGCCTGCCTTTCTCTATTTCTAAGTTGTGGTTACTGATTCTGTTTTTGGCAAGAATTTGTCCATGTTTAGCAGTTCTCAACGTATGAAGAATCAGCGTGGGTGACATGTCTGTGGAGGGATTTGTAGCACTTTAATTTTGTTCGAGTTTTGATTTTTTGTTCCTTGTGTAGAATGCAGTGTGTTGTTTTTTCAGGACTGCCTCTAGTGCTCTGGATAGAATACAATCACATTTAGGGTTACTTACCTTGTAGCCAGTTATGTTAATATTATCTCCCCCCATCTCACTCTCTCTCCCTCACTCCATATGTCCCTCTCCCTTTCTTCCCTTTTCTCTCTGTCCCTCTCTCTATACATTTCTCTCTCTCCCTCACTCCCACATCTCTGCCTCACTCTCTCTCCCCCCTACTTCTTCTTTCTCTCTTTCCATTGCTCCCTCTTTTTTCCCCGTCTCTGTCTGTCCATCTCATTTTCCTTCTCTCTTAAAAGGAGGAGTTCTAACCCCTGAATCCTATTCTGGATCCGCCATTGAACAGGCATTGTCAAAGTTTATACACCAGCTTACTGTATTCCTAGGATGTAAACATACTATTATGGACTCAGATTACGATGCCTAAAATGTATGTCACCTACTCCCTCCACTGCTGAGCTTTCCTTAACTGCCGTGAATGTTATATTGCCCTTTTGTCCCTACTAGTGGCAAAAGACAACTGTTCCATGTTTGCAATGCCCCTTCTTCTTTTACAAATGGGTGCTGCTTTTCTACTAAAGAAACAGTACTTTAAAATTTGGGTGCAGTCTTTGAAAACAGTGGTCAAGTTGCATGTCTCATTCTCCACTCTTTGAGGCATCATCCAGCAACTTCCACTGAAGCTCGTGCACTGCAGCCGTCTTCAGAGTTGTATACCGCCAGCACAGCTGGGTGCTGTCCTGGCACCCCAAACTCGCTTGGAATAAGAGGGCCGTCTCACTGCCATGCCAAGGTTGATATGTTAAAGTGGATGGATTGGCAACTTGTATACGGAAATATGCAGACTAGTCATTATACTTGGATGTAAGTTAATTATAACTTTTTATACTGATGTATGTGACATGTTTTTAAAAAAATGTTCATGTGTAACTTGATGTTATGTGTGAAACAGGTCCATCTTGAAAAATGGGACATGTTCCCAAAGATGTTCTAACACCACTATCTGTATAAAAATAACATTTTACTACTACTACTACTACTACTACTACTACTACTACTACTACTACTACTACTACTAAACCTGTCGCTGCTGGTGTGGCTGAGCTGGTAGCACTATCATCTCTAGACTTGAAGCTTGTGGGTTCAAGTTCCATACCCTGAAAAATGAGGAAACATACAAAGGACTGGACAACGACAGGCCAAAAGACCACTGGCTTCACCTTCTGGTATTGAGGAAGCTGCAGAATTCAATATTATGAGAAATACAGTAGTTGCAGACATTGGTTAGTGTTGAGGTGAGGTGATAGCATCAGCGTGGAAGAAAACAGCAAATCAAGCAGCATGGGGCACCAACAGTATGCACCGTAAGAGGTTTGGAAAAATAGTGCACTAATTGGCTCTGGCAGTTAGACTGCTTTATAATGCAATTTGTGTGAGAGGTGCTTTGTAAATTCTTCTCCTCTCCTCTCCTCCCCCTTTCCCTTCCCACTTTTCCTTTCCCTTCCCTCCTCCCTTCCCTCGCCTTCCCTTCCCTCACCTCTCTTCCCCCTCCCTTTTTCTTCCCTTCCCTTCCCATCCCTCCCTTCCTGTCCCTCCTCTTCCCTTTCCATTCCCTTTAAAGCTCATGAGGTTTAGTGGGGAGCAAGTCAGCTGCAGGAACTGTGAGGTGCTCTTCTCCAGCGTTATGCTCTGAAGGAGGGTCACTGCCCCTTCCTCAGGATCTTTGCAGAGCTCTGTGTTTAGTTGCTAGCAACAAGGGAAGAAATATCTGTCCTGCCGCTCCATTTTCGGGGGTGGGGGTGGAGAGTGCTGGGAAGGGTGGCAGGGGCAGCCACAAGGATGTAAATCAGCCCCACACAGTCAAGATGGGAGGCCACCTGGGGACCAGAGATCATTGTATAGCGTGGTTCAATATAAGGACAGCTTCAGAATTGAACCACACAAGAGCAATGGTCCTGGACTTCAGGAGGGCAGATTTAAAAGATGGGTGAATGCCTCAGGTATGACCTGGTCGGGGGGTGACCTGGGTGGCTAGAGGAACCTCGGGCTAAGCTAAAAGGAGACATAGTGAAGGCAACAAACCTCTGTGTCAAACAAGCAACCAGAGAGAGGAAAAAGAGACCACTATGGTTCTCAAAAGAGGTGGCAGAAAAGGTAAAAGTTAATAGAAACATAGACTTTAACGGCAGATAAGGACCGCTTGGCCCACCCAGTCTGCCCATTTCCTTACCTACTGAATAAGCTGCAGATCCTAATTAACCAACAGCCTACATCCTCCTACCCTCCACTAGAATTGCTTTATGTCTGTTCCATGCATTCTTGAATTCCCCCGTTTTTGAGCCGACGATCTCCTCAGGAAGTCCATTACATGCGTCCACCACCCTCTCTGTGAAAAAATACTTCCTCGTGAGGGGACATGATTGGGACCTTCAAGTATTTGAATGGATAAATAAGGTTGATAAGGAGTCTCTCTTAAGTCGAGTGGCAACCATAACACTTAAGCTGGAGGGTGGGAGGTTTAGGAGGGAGGTCAGGAAGCACTTCTTCACAAAGAGAGTGGTGAACACTTGGAATGTGCTGCCGGAAGAGGTTATCTCATTGAAGACAATGGTCAGCTTTAAGAGAGGCTGGGATAGGCATGGGGTAAGGTAAGGATCATGGATAGGGAGGATGGGAGGAGTGGGGAGGGAGGGCAGGGACAGTATCAATCATTTTTTATTTATAAAATAGCACTAGTACATAACCATAAAATCCATAAAAACAGCTACACCTATCAAAACATATAAGAACATCTGCAGTAAATCAAGTAAAATCAGAACACACCAAAGTAAATAAATACGTTTTTAACACAGACTTAAAGCTCTCCACCATCAGGCACTGTCGAATCCGAAGCTCAATCATTAGCTTGAGCTGTGGACCCTGCAATACAAGCAGACTAGATAGACCAAATGGCCTTCTTCTGCTAGCTTCTTCGTATGTTCATACCTCTTTTTCTGAAAGATGTTATCCTCTTGGACTTTGTTGATTTCCTTGAGGTACTTGAAAGTTTCTATCATGTCCCTCCTTTCCTCGAAGGTATACATATTAAGCTCTTTTAATCTCTCTTTGTATGGCTTCTGGTGCAGATCCTGCACCATTTTAGTTGCTCTCCTCTGGACTGCCTCCATCCTATGTCCCTGCAGAGATGGGATCTCCAGAACTGCGCACAGTACTCCAGATGGAGTCTCACCAACTGTACAGAAGAACAACAACTTACAGTTAGGTTAGCTTTCGGAAGGTATAAGGAGATGCAGAGGGAGGAGGATAGGGAAGTGTATCAGGTGAAACAGAGGGATGCAGGGTGAGCAGTTAAGAGCTCAAAGGCACAAATTGAAGAGAGACTAGCCCAGGAGGTAACGAAAGGAGACAAGACATTTTTAGGTATGTAAGTGAAAAGAGGAAGACCAGGGTGGATTTTAAGATGGGGGGAACTGTACAGATGGGGACCAGGAAAAGTTAGGAAGCCTAAACAAATACTTATGTTCAGTGTTCACAGAGGAAGGAAAAGGGGAGGGGCCACAAAAAAGTAACAGGATCATTGGAGGGAAGGAGGTGAACACTAGTCTGTTTTCAGAGGAGAGAGTTCTGAAGGGACTCATTAATCAGAAAGTGGACAAAGCATTGGGGCCAGATGGGATGCATCCAAGGGTAGTCTGGGAGCTCAGGAAGGTACTGGCTGCACCTCTGACAGTCCTATTTAACATCTCATTAGAAATAAGAGTGGTTCTGAAGGACTGGAAGAGGACAGCACTTGTAGGCCAGTCAGACTGACCTCGATGGTGGGATAGTTAAAGGAATCACTGCTGAAGGAAAGTATTGTGGAGTAACTTGAATCCAGTGGGTTAGAAGACCAGAGGCAGTATAGGTTCACTGGAGGGGAGGTCATGTCAAATGACTCCGATAGATTTCCTTGACTGGGTGACCAAGCTGGAACAAGATCAGGGTGGAGTGCTGGACATGGCCTACCTAGTTTCAGTAAGGCTTCCGACACCAGTCCACATAGGAGACTAGTAAGCAAACTGGGTAGCTTAGGAGTGGGGTCAAAGAAGGTAAAGTTGGTGAGAAACTGGTTAGGGGATAGATGGCACAGGATGGTGGTAAAATGGAGTTCACCCTGAGGAAGGGAGGATGACCAGTGGGGCGGTTCAGGGATCAGTGCTGGGCTGGTCCTCTGCAATGTCTTTATCAGTGACATTGCAGGGCAGCTGGAAGGGAAGGTCTGTCTCTTTGCAGAGGACACCAAAATCTGCAATAGGGTGGACACTGTGGGGGGTAGTGGAAAGGATGAGCAGTGACCTGGGAAAACCTGAGGAGTGGTGAAAGGTATGGCAGCTGTGGTTCAATGTAAAAAAGTGTAAGGTAATGCACTTAGGGAACAGAAACCCAGGGGCGGAGTACAAAATGGGAGGGGTGGTACTGATGACCACCAAGCAGGAAAGAGATCTGGGGGTAATCAAATCTGATGACCTAAAAGTGGCCAGGCAGTATGCAAGGCAGTTGAGGGGGTTAGTGGGATGCTGGGGTGCATAATGAGGGGTATCACCAACAGAAAGAGGGAGAAGGCATTGCCTCTGTATAGATCGCTGGTAAGACCCCATCTAGAGTACTGTGTGGAGACTGCATCTCCAGAAGGACATAGAGTGGAGGCAGCCCAGAAGAAGGCAACTAAAATGGTGCAGAGTCTGCATCAGAAGCCCTATGAAGAGAGACTTAAGGATCTAAATAGGTACACTCTGGAAGACAGCGGGGGCTATGACAGAGACTTTTAAATACCTCACAGAGATAAACAAGGTACAGGAAGGAAGTATTTTCAGAAAACAAAGGTGCAGGAACAAGATAACACAATATGAAGCTGTGTGTGTGTGTGGGGGGATGTTGATTCAGGAGAGATGTGAGGACGTACTTCTTGACAGAAAGAGTGGTGGATTCCTGGAATGGCCTACCAGCTGAGGTGGAGGGGTTAAAAAATGCATGGGACAGGCATAAGGAAATCTTAGTGAAAAAAAAGTGGGGTATAATGGGCCGGAGATCAGGCAGAATCCATGGTGATACTCTAGGCAGGGAAAAATGGGCAGACTGGGTGGGCCAAGCAGTTCTTAGCTGCCAGCAAATTCTATGTTTCACACCATCCTGATGGCAAATTGCTTTGCACCCCTACAGGAGACTCAGGTATCCGACTTAGAAAGGGGGGACTCTGGCTTAGTTGGGGAAAATGGGAGTGATGACCAGGTGGCACCCAGGGGTGAGAGTAAGAAGGCAGCCAGGAGTCTTAATGTTCGAGGATTCTATGATTAGGGGAATAGAGAGGGCTGTGGCTTGGGGGGAGGGATGGGGCATGGTCAGGTGCCTTCCTGGGGTATCAATCGTCTGGGACATAGCCAGAATAGGGACGATAGTGGAGGGGGCGGGAGCTGGGGTGCTGATGATCTAGCAAACCAGCCTGTGGAGCAAGCATATTGGGACCTTCAGAGGCTGGGAGGACAGCCTGCAGGAACACTCCGCCTCCTTCACCTTTCCTGAGGTCCTTCCTGTGTGGAGTAGGGTGGAACAGAAAGACACAGTAAGGAGGGATGAACATGGGCACTTATTGTTGTGCAGAGGCATTCCTGCCAAATAAATCAAGTAACAAAGAATTAGATGAAAGTATCTGAAATGGAAGCTAAAGTGCTTGTAATTATTACAGGTTTCATCGTACCCCTGTGGTGTCTGAGACTATAACCTCATTTTTACCTAGACGGCTATTTTGTATCGAGGTTAAAGGGATACAGTCAACCTGTTGTGCACCATATTATTTCTAGTTGAAACCCCACCTTTTATGATTGCTTACCCTTTCTAAAATTCATTGGTGTTGCTGGTTGTTTTATCTGTCTCCTTTAGTAGTGGAACTAAAAGTCATGCTAATGGTGAAATTTATACCCAACCTTGTTTTGTTTCAGATCCTTGATCTACTCTGATTGCATACTTCCTGAACATTAGGAACACCCCCAGACAGTACACTCACTCATGACGCAATAGCCTCCTCTCCTCCCATTGCATTATGATTGGCTAGACTGTGTGTGGATGTTCCCAAGTCCAGGGAAGATGCAGTGGGTGTTGATCAAGGACCGCAAACAAACATGTGTCTGTGTGGTAACATCGGTATGGTGGGCAGTCTGTTTTTCACTTTTAACAAGAAAACAAATCGGAATCAAACTACCAGCTATACCAGCAAATTCTACAGAATGAAAGCAGTCATTAAATGTGTTTTTTAAAGTAGAGACACTTTGAGGTCTAAGAGCATTGACAGTGTCCATTTAAGCAATGAATGGTTTGGAATTTTAAAGGATACCTAAACAACATTTTGACAACAAACTATTCAAAAATCTGATCTCAAACAGGACTAAACGAAAGGTTGCTGAATTTGTTAATGCTAAAACTACATTTATATAAGCTACATAAATGTGGTTCCAAAGCATTTGAAAAATGTAAAATCAGCCTTCCAATTTCAAAAAAACTGCCTTACCTGCTTCTTAAAATGGCTGCCAAATGAGTTAAGTGATGACATCATCAGAACCAAAGTCAAAGAGTTATATGGGTCTCTATCGTGCTAACTAGTTCTTTTTTTCCCTTTGTATAGAATTGTTTCACCAAAATGGTCTAAACCATGTGCATTACTTAGATCAATACGCATGTGAGGCTATGGTTCTGTTCATTTTGTTTACTTTAACATGCTGAAATTGTGTCTTAATCCACCCGACTTTCTCTTTGGCAAACCACAGTGCAGTACACATCTTGAATAACCTGGTGGTCTAGTTGTTATGGCGGATCCAGGATGTTATAATGAGGGGGGTGCTGGGAGTGTGTGCATACTTGATCTGCACTTTTAACAATTTTATGAAACCTTTATATTTTCTGCTATTATGCTTTTCTAGAATGTTTTTGACTGAAACTACAAATGTAATCCATATTTTTGAATGCAAACTTTTATACAATCAATACATCAGACTTCTTCAACAAAGTGAAATGCAGCAGCAGCAAGAGAGTACTTTACAATGGGGGGGGGGGGGTTTACAGCCACACCCTTCACCATCTCATAGATCCACCACTTGTTTGTAGCCAAGTTCTTCTGTAGTCCAATGCCAGAATTCATACTTTCTTGGAAATCAAATATATGTGTGTCTTGTCTTCTCTTCTTTATCCATGGGAAATAATGATAAGAAGCATCAGCATGTATATAGTGCTTTTCATACACATTGTATCCCAAAGTGCTTTACAAGCAACGCTAGATTGGTAGTGACGTGACTGAATGTGTAGTGGCAGCCATTTCACACATTAATACCCGCACACAGCCTTGGACAATTGCATGAACTGGTTTTATGGGAAGGGGAATGTTGGTGAGGACAACAGGGTCAGGTAGTGATCATGGTGCTGGCAGCGGCCCCACATCTTATTTCTCACAGTGATCTGCTCATATTTCTCCCATTCTGTCTTCCCCCTTCCCTGACTATAGCAGTACCTTGCAGGAGTGGCCTTCTCAGTCCCCCTCTGGTATTCATTCTCACTACTTCTCCCCACAACAAAAACTGGTGAGCTCATCACCCTTGTGCATCATGAATGAGTTTAGTACAGTCCCCAGGTTTTTTTACATATCAGAAATAAACAAATCTTTCCAGTAAGTCAGGCTGATAGCAGTAGGGGACAAGGGGAATTACAGGCTTTCCTATCCTTACGAGATCTAGGCTACCTTTGATTAGGCACTATTAAATGATGTGTGTGCACATCATTATGCATGTCATTTAATAGTGCCTAATCATAGGTGGATTGGATCTTATATGGGTAGGAATGCCTATGTTTCCCCTTGTGCCCTGCTGCTATCAGCCTGGCTTACCAGAAGATCATGTTTGTTATTAATATGTAAAAATGACACGGGTGACTGTACTAACTGCATTTATGATGCAGAAGGGTAGTGAGCTCACCAGTTTTTGGTGTGGGGAGCAGAAGAGAAGAATGAATGCATGCCAGAGAGGGACTGAAGAGGCCATTCCAGCAGGGTACAGCTATGTTCAGGTTAGGAGAAGACAGGAAGGGGATGTTTAGCAGATTATTGTGAGATCGGACATGTTGGCCTGCCAGCACCATTATCTCTACCTGAGTGTGAATAAGAGCAGCCATCAATGACAAATACTCAAGGCTGCACTTAAAGTGTTACTTGAATTCAGTGTAGGGAGATTACCCTCAGGTGGTGGTGGTGGGGGGGGGTGTTGAAGTTTGTTAGGACAGTGTTGAGGGAGCCATGTACGGATCATTCAAGGTTTAGAAGGGTAGTAGCCAACCAGATCATATTGTGGAGTAGGGCACTAAAAAGTACTGGAGAAGATTTGCAGGGAACTGTCCTACAGGGTTCTGCAGATCATAGGTAAAGGAGTAGACTGACACTGGAACTCTGGTGGATTCGCACAAGGCATTAGTATGCCTCTTCTGCTAATAATATTCTTATCCATAGTACATACAGCCCTTATGAGGGCAGGAACAGACGTTCTTCTGGTGAGTCCTGAGGCTTATTGCTTGGCCCTCCACGAAGACCCAATTGTTGGTTAATGAGGCTGGACAAAAACACAACAGGGGAACTGTACGTACTGCCTTCACTGTGCAGAAGGGTGGTGATCCACTCAATGTTTACTGTGGGAGCAGAAGTCAAACACTGAAAAAGTGGACATAAGTGTGATTTGGAAGGTATTTATTAACAGTACCAGCTGATGATCCGTATCGGTGTAGGTATGCACAACTCTCTGAGGTATACGATTACAGTCTGAGGTGTGATAATTCTCTTCATGAGACTGCAAGCTCATATGCAGCCCCGGGCAGTACTAAGAACATGGTATGAATGGTGGGGTGTTCAACAGAAGCCAGGCTAGGTGCAGGGAGTTCACATGGAAAAAGAATACAAGAGAAGCTTTTTTTGTGGATTAAGAAGAATGCATGAGCTTTGGAACTGGACCAGACCAGTACTTTGCTGTGTGACCCACAGCAAGTCACTTAACTTCCTTGTGCTGCCAGGCCACATCTGTAAACAAGGTTTCAGTGTAGTGTGCCTCTCCTGGTTAACAAAAAAATAAAATTCAGGGCATCACATAACCACTAGATCATCAGGTATTTGAAGTGTTGTACTGTTCTGAAGTTTGCCAAAGAGAAAGTCAGCTAGATTGCAAAACATTTTCAGCAAGTTAAAGTAAATAAAATGAACAAAATCATAGCCTAACATGAGTACTGATCAAAATAATCCACATGTTAACACATGGTGCTGATCAATCTGGTAAAACAATTCAAAACAAAGAGGGAACGAAGAACTACTTAGCCTATAGGAATCTATATTGGTCTCTGGCTCAGATGATGTCATCATGACTTAACACAGTTGGCAGACATCTTAGGGAGAAGGCAAGGCTGTTTTTTTGTAAGTGAAAGGCTGATGTTTACATTTTTCACAAACTATGAAACTGCATTTATGTTATTTACATAAATGTAGTTTTAACATGAATGTAAACAGTAGCCTTTACTTTACCTCGCCATGAAGCCAGATTTTGGAGTGTGCAGTTTTAAAAAACTGCTTGTTTAGGTATCCTTTAAGGATGCTATTGGGAGTAATGATAAGGTATGAAGTGCATAAAGGAATCAAATATCATGCATATTTGATTCCTATATCAGACGTAGGATAGATGGGGGTAATATCACTACTGAAATGAATGCTAGAGGTACCCAGAAAACAAGGGGCTAACAGGGGGCAGCAGGGGAGGCAAAATCAAACTCCAAAGAGAATAAATGATACAGAAATGGAGACAACTGACAAAGGTTCATTGTTGCTTTTCTATTTTACAAAAGAGGAGGAAGACCCTGCCTTCTGGTACACTAAAGCGAAACAGTCCCTGCACAGTGCCATTAACCTGCAGCCCAACAACAACAAGGCGAAGAACTTAATCCTCTTCCTCGGAGACGGTGAGTAGGATCCTGTGTTACTCTTTGCCAGCTTGACTCTTCCATTCTTTCCCATGGGAACAACACAACTGCCACCAGTACTCTTCTCCTCTGTTGGATACTGGTATCTTGCCCAGCTAGAATAAGTGATTCCAGAGTTCTTGTACACAGCAGTGACCATAGTCCTGTTTATTGCATGTGGTCCTCTAAAAGGGCAACATCTAAACCAGTTTGTGTGCTCTAGGACTCTGGCCGCACTTGATTCAATGACCTTTCTGCAAGAACTGACATCTGTAAACTGTTTTTTTGTTTAAGAGCTAGTGTACTGCCTAAAACTTATATTAGTTTTTAAAAGCAGTCCACCATTACCTTCTATATCTGAGGTACTTTTTCTTTTCCCTTTGGGTAATTAGAAAACTATTTACCTGACGTTAGCAGGTGTGATGTGTGGAACAGCACTCTGCCTGGCAGCTTACATATCTAGTTCTACTTCCCCCACTACATCAACAGCACTGTGACATCACTGCTGCTTAGGAACAGCAAGTGAGTGACTTCCAGGTCAGTCACCTGTGATGTCACTGTCAGTGAGATCACAATGTTGACATAGTGTGGGGCAGCAGAGTTAGATATGTCAGCTGCCAGACTGAGAGCTGTTCCACACATTCATCACAATATTATTTTATTTATTTAGATTTTGGTAACCGGGTAGGCCCACTGAGACCAGAGATCCCTTTTTCAGGGGCGACCCGGGATTAGTTACAGAGAGTACATATCTTGGAAACTTTACACAGTAGTCTTAGAAAATACATTTGAAGATTCAGTGTGTACATACACAGTAGAATAGTGTACGATGACATTAGATAAAAATACATAACAAGAAGTGTGATACACGGGAGCAACAGTAGAGCAGCATTAGCGGAGTAGTTAATTAGTCACAGGGGGTACATAGATGGGTATTAACATACATAAGTTATGGTTTGTACATAGTACCCAATAGGGTACCACATAGAAGACTTTCTGATGAGGAAAAAGGAAAATATTTCAGAAATAAAAAGTTACAGCTGATTACTTCTTAAAATTGGTATCATTTTCCTGTCTGTTTTGGTTCCACTAGCTCTTTAATTCCATTCCAGCTTTAAATTTGGCAATATATTTATTTACTGATGAGAACACTAAAATAAGTGACAAATACACCCCAGTTAAAAAAAAATTGAGTTTGCAGTGAACACCAAGGTGGGTGTAACACCTGAGGCCAGATATTCAAAAGTGTGCAACCGCGTTGATGGGTTTGCACCCACGCTATCCAGGTTTGTGCCCTTTCTTGGGGTGGGTAAATATTCAGGGGCCCCTGTAACATGGGCTAACTTAACACTGTGTCCATATAAATGAGGGGGTTCCCTCCTGCATAAGGGTACAGCAGCAATTTCAGTGGTTTGTGATGGTGGTAAACAGCACCCAAAGAGGTGCTATTTACTGCCTCCAAAAACCTAGTCTTAACTGGGCGCTAATCCCGTGCTCACACCCTACCGATGGCGGGACAGCTATACTGCAGCCACCTGCCCCAACCGCCATCATGTCAGCGAGGATGCAGGCTGTGGTATCCAGTGGCACACCCACCCCCAGTCACCTGGCCAATGGTATTATATATATCTTACTGGTGTCTAGTGGCACCCCCAACCCCGATCACCTGTCCTGTATATTGTAACCTTATCCCTAGTGTCAAGTGACACCCCCTCCCCCGATCATCTGTCCTATATATGAGCACTTTACCCCTGGTGTCTAGTGCCACCCCCCCGATCACCTGTCCTGTATATGAACACCTTATTTCTGGTGTCTAGTGGCACCCTCAACCCCTCGATCCCCCATCCCATACATTATAACCTTATCCCTAGGGTCTAGTGGCACCCCCCACACCCCTGATCACCCATCCCTTAGATTATAACCTTATCCCTGGAGTCTAGTGGCACCTCTACCCTTCCCCCTGGTCTCCCAGCCCATGTACCTATAATATCCCTGTGATCCAGTGGTACCCCCCCACCCCATGAATGCCAGTCAACAAACAGACTGGCAAACACTGGCAGTCCAGTGGCCTGCCATGCCCCTCCAGCACCCAGTACACCACCTTTCCAACCACCCCTTACCAGGGTTTCCAGGTATGTTCCTTGCATCCCAATATGGTGACCGGCACAGCCTGCTGCTCACCTCCTCGGCCAGCTGCTGTATGAGCCGACAATATGCCTGCCAGTGTGACAGTATACTATACGCATGCACACTGCCAGCTTTATATGGTGGCTGGTCAAGGTGGGGTATGAGGAATATTCCCACAGACCCTGGTAAGAAGGAGCTGGAGGGTGGTGTTCTGTGTGTGGGAGGGGTGGGTGGGTAGCTGATGGACTACCAATGTGCACCAGTCCGCTTGTCGACCAGCATCGGGGGTTTGGGGAGGATATCGCTGGATGTCAAGGATATTATACGTGCATGGGCCAGGAGATTGCGGGATGGGGGTGCCACTTAGACAATAGGGATAAGGTTCTAATCTATGGGATGGGTGATCGAGAGGTGGGGGTGTTACTACACTCCAGGAATAAGGTGATCATTTATGGGACAGGTGTTCAGGGGATGTGGGATACTGCTAGACACCAGGACTGATGTGGCCAGCGCCCAAATGATAAGCACAAAAGGGCTTCTGCTCACCGTGCAAATGAGACCATAACAGGCAGTTAATGGCCTCTTGGGGCCTTTCAAGGCCACTAGGCTCATTTGCATGATGCAACTGAACATACCATCATGTCTCCTGGTGCTATCTGGTTCCAGGGCATAATTGCCTGTTGGCTGGATACAGCCTAGGTCCATGTCAGGGCACTGCAGTTTGACTTAGCGCTGAGCTGACATGGGCCTATATTCAGTTGGGCAGCGCTGGTCCATTATCTGACTGAATATAGAAGCCTCTGGGTTGGGTGCAGACAAGACATAAACCATTGCACCCTGCTTGCACTTGCTTTTGATTATCTGGCCCCCTAATGTATTTAAGCGCATGGTGCGGTGCCGTACTTTTACACATAATGGAGCCCCAGCATCCACCATACTTCCGGGTCGCGGAAGTTTATTAAAATAAAGTATGTTGCAGCGTGAGAAAAATGCTGCAACATACTTAAAAGGCTTAACCGGAGGGTAAGCCTTGCTGGGGCGGGAGCTCATATTAATGACTGCTTCTCAATGCCTTAGAACCAGAAATAAGGCCTGGATGAATTATGAGAAAACCTGGGACTAACCTGTTGTCACTAAAATACAAAGTTAGACTGGCCCAGTGGCACTGAGGGTTGAGGCGCTGGACGCCACACTTTGCCCCACGCCGGCGACCCATGTTTGGGAACGAGCACGGGTCACTGGGGATCAGCAGGGAGGAGATGGATTGAGCGTCAAATGGACTGCTCTCCATCTCCGGGGGATTCCATGACTGGTGCTTGCCTGACCCCTAGCGGAGGCTGGGGCTCGATAGCATGGAGTCGCACAATAGGGGGCGGAGACGTGGCAGCCGCTTGACGGAGGGCATGCATGGTCCCTGTCGCTGGCGGCATTGCACACTGCACTCCAGCAAGGGGAGCAAACAGCTGAAAATAGCCTGCATATGACGGGGGAACTCGCAGGCCTTGCACCCGGCTAGCCACAGCACATCACCACTGGATCCTGTTTGGGGCCCTCCCGACCCCACTGGGGTGTTCTGGGGCGACTGCTGTGCTGGCTGGTAGACGCCGGGGTGACAAGGCTGGGGTTCCCCCAGAGCAAGAGGGCTTCAGGGCTGGATCATAAATAATACAACAACAAAAAAACCAAAAAAATACAAAGTTAAGCAAGAAAAAAACTTCGGGAAAAGCTGCTTATTTTGAGAAGAGACAGCCTGACACTTTCTTAATCCCTCATATGTTTTGGTAAGGAAATTAATATTCTGTTAAGCAGGAGTTCATTAACTGGGGCAATCCTTTGAGGACTCATGAACTATTCATAAAATCCTGAAGTCTTAGCAGATTGTTTTAATGATTATTTTTCTGACCTTTCAAAATGTATCCCTAGCATTCCTGGTTCTGATCAAACAAGGAACAGTTTGAGGAGCAACTTCAGGGCTAGTGACTACCCCAAATTTTATTTTAGAAAGGTATCCTTAATTGAAACTTTAAAATATATTAATCATTTGGGTTGCACAACTAGGGTGGGCCCTGACAGACTTGATTTTGGATTGGTGAAGATATCAGCACCTGAGTGAGGCCACTGTACCTGTAAGCAAATTGGATAAATCAGTCCTTAATTTCTCAGTCATAGCCAGCCTGTTGGTGTAGAGGTAGCACTACTGCTTGCAACGCTGGAGCCCCCCTGTTCAGGATCGAGCCTGGGTCACTGGGGAGTCGGCAGGGGTCTAGGAGGAACGAGTGTCCCAATGGAAGCTCTCCCTCTCTAGGGAGGGATGGTAGCCATCCTTGCTGCTATACTACCGCCTTGGTAACTGCAGGTGGCAGTGTGACTGAGGGAATCGGAGAGGGAGAGACGCAGGCTGGGCATTGAAGCGACACACACGCTCAGCGTATGTGCACACTTTAGCTCTCCTAGCATACCGGTCTCTCAGGGGCTGGCAGAAACTAAGAAAAATTGTCCCAATTAAGCAGGATGACTCCGTTGTTCATCCCACAGGACTCACACTGCAGACTGCAGTTCCTCTCCTGACTGTGCTGGCTTGAGTTTCCTCCCAGGACCCTAATGAAACAGGCCCACCATGAGGATAAAGCCACTAGGGTTTTTGGCTGGAGCAGGGTAAGCCCCAGAGAAAGTAAGTGACAGGGCTAGAATGGAGATAGGAAGAAGAAGAAAAAAAAAAAAGAAAAAAAAGAGGCCAGTTGGTTGGAAAGGGGCTCGTAAAGAAATACTAGAAGAACCTCGGGGGAGGGGGTGAGCAAGATGCCGGAGAGGAGTCTCTTTCACAGGAGAAAGGGTATCAGAACTCAGAGGCATGCAATGATGCTTGAGAGGGGACATTTAAGAGGGATGTGAGGAAATACATCTTCACAGAAAGGGTGATGGGACACCTGGAACAGCCTGACAGAAGAGGTAGTGGGGGCAAAGACAATGGGTCAAGCATATGTGAGAGAGGCACATGGGCATATTAAGTTGAAGAAAGGGAAGAGGGAGGGACACCATCAACCAAATAGGGTCCAATGTGTAGTAATAGGCAGGGAAAAATAGGGCAGACTAGATAGGGCTGCCTGTCCTTATATGCTCACAAATTCTGCATTTTTACTACAGAAAAAAGAACACTTCTCAAACATTTCCTATCCCTTTGAAAGAAGTCCATATGACCACTGTTCATAAAACAGGACACATAGCAATTGTAGACAGTTACCATCCTATTTCCATTTTATCTCCTTTGCCAAAAGTATTAGAGAGCATTTCATGATTATCTGGTGAACCATTTAAACCCGAATTATTTACTGACACCCGACATGGGTTCCTTACAACTCTAGGCACCAATACTCCCTTGTTGAGATGTCCTGAATGTATTATCAATGCCTCAGATGTTAACGAACATGTTAGCCCCCTGCTCATGGACCTACCCAAGGCGTTTGATCACATTATATTATTACAAAAACTTGAAGGTTTACACGTCAGCTAATGTAGAAAATTGGTTTCAAGAGTGAGTACCTCATTCCACTTTGGCAGTAAACAAGGACCTGGTGCCCAGCCAAGGAGATATGCACCATGTACTGAGTCTGCCCACAGTGTAGGATATAGCCCAGCACTCCAAATACCAAGATCAAAGTTCAGAGGTAATTTTATAAAAAGCTTGACTTTCCCCATTTCTCTGGCTTCAGCCCCAGTAAGGGTTCACTCCATGGTTCCCTCCGTTCTTGCTGCCGAAAGCTTCGTCATGTTTGTTTACAGATAAATTGAGTTTAAGGTGGTAATGGAGTGATTTATCTCAGATAATTTATTTGTAAACAAACAAGGGGAAACCTTCGGAGGCAAGAATGGAGGAAACGATGGCATGAACAGTTACTGCACCCAGAGGAAGAGAAACAAGGCAAGCCACACTTTTTTTTAGAATTTCCTGCACTGTTGACTTTGGTATGGTGAGTCTTGGTTTCAGGATTATTTGAGTGACTGAGTGCAAGCAGTTAAAGTGGGGTCAACTTTATCATCCTCCAGACCGATGACCCTAGGTGTTCTGCAAGGGTTTATCCTGTGACCCCATTTATTTTCTGGGTTTGTTATTGACCTGTCCTGAATTGGTATTCATACCCTTCTACTTGCTGGTGGTGCAGCTTTGTTTTCCAAAAGCAAAAGCAGACCTGTCATAACATCTGCACTTCAGGCTGATTTTTAATATCTTAGCTTAACTTTTAATGTATGTTTATTATATTTGTTTCAGTGTTGTATTTCTTCATCATCATCACAATCAATTATGTTTATTGGAAATTCAAGGACTGAGGCTACAAACCATCGAGCTGAGCCTCATTTTCAAGGGGGTCCTTCATGATAACTCACTTATTTAGGCAGACAAGGTTACATAATACTTATAAAAGACTTATAAAGCCACCACAATGCTTATACTTTTTAACATATTATATGGCAATGGAGTGTCATTAACTAATCAGTGAGGAGGACAACTGTCCCTCTTATTCTGTTTACAGTTTTCTCCTCATACTGTGCATATCACATGCTCAATCATGATTTCACTTCTACAGTACAGTAAATGCCACTCACTTTCACACTTTTTTAAAAACATTTTACAATATTTTGACCAGGAAAGACACACTAAACTGAGGCTTGTTTCCAGGTGCACCCTGGGAGCACAGGAAAATTAAGTGACTTGTTTATGGTCACACAATATACAAGTGGAGACTGTGGGATTCAAACCTAGTTCTCCAGGTTTGCTGCGTAGTGCTCTTAACCACTGCACTATACTGTCTCCAGTTATCAGAGCAACTCATACGGTCCTAGACTATAATTGCCAGACAAAAAAACATGGCATCTACACAATGGCCACCAGAAACATTTTTAAAACCACTGCACTTTGTGTTTCAACTTGGCATTTGTAAACATTTCCTACGGTCTCAACACCGCTGACACCAAACTTTGTAAATGCACCTTCCCATGAGCCACCCCCCCCAAATCCTCCTAATCATGTTCCCAGTGCCCCAAACAACTAACGTTATCCTTTCAAAAGCATCCTACTGCCCTGCACCACACCAAAGCAGTATCCCTGTGGTGTCCTCACCCTGTGATGAAACCACATAGATGCCACGCAGCCATGTGGCTCCACAGTACCGGACATCAGATGATGTCCAACATCAGGCACTACCAACAACACGTGAGGGAGAACAGAAAATAAATAGAATAAGAACAAAAAAACGTGCTCAACAATACAGGCCATCTACATATTGTCAGCGTTCCATTACCATGTAATGCATACAGTATGGGTGTAGTAATTTATGTTTCTTACAGTGTAAGAAAAGGCCTCTCATGCTGGTTGGGCAGACAGAACTACCCAGCTTCACTTCACGTTCTTTTGTTCAACTGTACACTACAGTCAACATTAGGAGGGGGAGTCCCCCCCCCCCCAAAATCAGAAACCGGCCGGGGGTCTACTATATAGCCAATCAATTTTACTGGTAGCCCCCGGCAGAGCCACGTAGCAACTCCCTAGCCTTAGAAGTGAAACCTGCTAATAGAATGGTGCCTCCCCAGGCTTTTCTAGCTGGAGCACCTCACTCCTGACTATACAAGTCTCTGGTAAAAAGACTACATCCCCCTTTACTTTTAGAAAATGGGTCCAGATGGTTTTCCTCTTGATGACAATTTTGAGCCCATTCACATTCCTGGTTACCACCTGCAATTTCCTAGTGATGGTACCACCTGGGGATGGATATCTCCTCCTTCGGTGTGCAGCCCCCCGCATTCTAATTAGTCTCCTGGCAAAGATTTTTTTCATATTTAACAAACAGAGCAGCAAAAGAAATGGAGCACTTGCTACAGACCTATCAAATAAATATGCACTGATGTGTTCAATAATGCAAAAACCACTGCTTACTCCACGTATACAATTGTACTTACAGGTTTTTATGTTTACTTGCCTGCATGTGCAAGAAACAGTGCCAGAGTTTTTGTAGGTGTGGCACCGTCTTCCAATTCAGTCAAAGTGTTTGCAGGCGTGGCCACAGTTCACCATTATCTATCCAGGGATTTATATAACTCTAAAAATTGATTAGCGTTTTGCTCATAAAAGTGCTAAATCTTTGTGAAAATGCATCGCTCTTGCCTCACTGTGTTTAACAAACACAGCACTTCTAGAAAATTTATATAAATACTTTCTGTACAGTTTGTATAGTCCCAAGAAAAAAACTGCTAATCAATTATTTAAAACCCTGCTATCGCACCTTCTTACAGCACTCCGAGTCTCAACACATGGGTAGTTAGCTCTCTTCTTATAGGCTGATGCACAAAGGAATCCCAAAATTTCGAAATCCGATCCCTCTCCTATTCCTGCTGCTCCCAGAATCCTCAGTTTTTCTTTGTGCATCTTCCCAGGCTGGTCACGTTTTCACTGGCTCTGTGCCAAGCCCTAAGGTAAGCTAAATATTTTCTGCATTTTTACAGTGATTTTAAAACTCCCAGAGTGCCGCTTATGGCACACTTAGACTGTAGACCTCCCTTTTAGCAAAGGGAATGTTTATTCTGCTGATTTACTATAGTTTGTTTGGAAGACGCAGGGCCTAAAAGTAGCACATTGTTTACTGTCTCCAAAAGTTTTCATTCAGTTTGAACGATTTTAATCCCCCAGTTCACCTTGTTCAACTGAGGAGGAAAGGCAACCCTGTGTCAGCAGTGACGGAGCCCCAGCCAGTTCTTCCTTGCAGCCGACAAAGGTTTAAGGCGGCGCCTCTCCATGGGCGGCTCCGATTGTCTGAGGGGTCGCGGTTTACCTTGCTCAACGCGACCGCCTCCATGGTATCTGAACTTTGCACAGGCTTGTGCTGTTGTGCCCAAGGGGTCGCGGTTCACCTTGTTCAACCGCGACCGCCCCCAGGCATCCCGATAACGGTGGCAGTGTTCTTTTGTGCCCGGGGGGGTCGCGGTTCACCTTGTTCAACCGCGACCACCTATCGGGCCTCCCCATCTAGTGCCTCTGCTTTTCTGCCCAATCTGCCAGCCTTCTAGCCGTTTTTTTCCAGCTAACTATACGAGGAGGGACTCACCTGACCGTCTGGGCAACCCTCGGGTCCTCCTTTGTGGCATTTCCTTCGAGTCCTGCCTCCCCAGAGCCCCTGGCAGTCCGCCCCCTCCCCAATGCGATTCCTGAGTGTCTCAGCCCTCCACGACGCCATATTCCTCGGGGCCATCGCGAGATTTCGCCCGAGATCTCGCGCCTTCTCTGGGAAGCTCTCCTTGCAGCAGTACCTTCCCAAAATGGCGGCGCCTTCCTGCCGTTTCCAAAATGGCGCCCATAGCTGGCCACACTCCTCTTAAAGGCACAGTACACCCTATGGCAAAAACTGTGAAAAACTAATTTTAAAAGGCATCTGAATCACAGACACCTTAGAGCTCACTGTTTAAGGCCCAGATATCCGAAGGGGAGAAACACCTACTCCTCAATATATTATTAAAACTCTCTATTTAAAAAACAGGATTAAGGTTCCTCAAGCGTTCTTAAAGGGCCGCCAGAAAGCGAAAGTCAATTTGCCTTTCTTCTGTATTGATCTGCTGACATTGAATTCTAGTCGTCCCTGGACAACTCCATTAAATTATGTTTTACAGAATGTCCACCAGGCGATGTGCAGAAAGTGCCCCAACATCTTACTCTCCTCGGACCGGGAGAATTTTGCTCTCGCTATGCATGGTAGACTCTGAACCCAGAGCTCACCCACAACTCGACCCCCACAGACGAAGATCCCCTAAATGATAATATCTCCACTGCTTCCCAGGGCGTCGTACTACAATTATTCCAAAAATTACTTGACAGAATCGATTCGCTGGGAACAAACAAGAGACCCAGGTCACCTAGCAACACCCCTCTTCCTAAGCGTCCTAGGGGCGACCCTCCATCTCATGACTCACCAGATGTGTCAGAAGAGCAACACTCTGACGAAGGGGAGGAAGAACGCGAGGAGGATATGGCCGCACATCTATGTCCCTTTGAAGCCATCCCCGAACTTATTAGAGTGGTATGTCAAACGCTCAAAATGGAGGAACCGGTGGAACAGCCGGACAACAGATTGGACCCCCTGGTCAGGGAAAGGAAGCAATCTTCCGCCTTCTTCCCAGTATGCCAAGCACTAGAGAGCATACTAGCCAAGGAATGGGATGCCCCAGATCCCATTAAGACTAGGGAGAAGGGGACCTTCGAGAGACGGTACCCACTTCCAGCAGACCGAGAGAAGCTCTGGGCAACTGCCCCCAGAGTGGATGCAGAGGTCGCGTCCCTTAGCAACAAGACCGTTCTGCCCTCGGCCCTTAAAGACCCCATGGATAGAAAGGTTGATGAAATTGTGAGAAGGGTTCATGATATGATGATCATGAACATGCGAGCATCCATGGCCGCCACTTATTCAGCAAGGGCGGTACTCCGATGGTTAGAGGCAGTCCAGCTCAACATACCCGAAACAAGTGCCCATGGAGCCACCATGGACTATGCCATTCAAGCAATGAAATACGTAGCCGATGCCACGATCGACAGCTTTAAGATGGCATCCAGGTCAGCAGCTTCCATCAATACAGCCAGAAGACAGGTATGGCTGAAGCTGTGGAACACAGATCGAGTCAAAGTCGAGGGTCATGAAACTGCAATTCTCTGGAGACAAGGTGTTCGGACCCGGAATAGAGGAGTTCGCAGTACAGAAAGGGGATGACAGGGATCAAGGAGGGCGAGCCACTCTACCGTCTTTTCGAAACAATAAATTCAGACACTGTTCTACAAGACCCAAAAGAGGGCATGGTCACCAAGGACAGGATAGATGTTCCTTTGGATTCAAGCCCAATTTTTTCAACAACAGACAGAACTTTCAAAGCAACAGGGGCAGAGGCTCCCACTTCAATGGAAAGCAAGGGTTCAGGACAGTCAAATCCAACAGAGGATTCCGCCAATGAGAATCCGCCGGTCCAGGGCAAATCGGACGCAGTGGGAGGAAGGCTACAGCAATCTGCAACAACCTGGGCCAACTCAATCAGCGACGAATGGGTCAAAGAGATCATCTCCCAGGGCTATGCCATAGAATTCAACTCAGTCCCAACAAGGGACAGATATATAGACTCTCACATTTTCCAGGGACAAAGCAACCTCACAACAAGTACGGGCCATCCTTCACCAACTGCTACACAGCAGAGCCATAAAGCCCGTCCCAATTCAAGAGAGATTCTCCGGCATCTACTCCGTATTCTTTCTAGTCCCAAAGAAGACCGGAGACCTCAGACCCATCCTGGACCTAAAATTTGTGAACAACTTTATCAGGTACCAGAGGTTCAAGATGGAAACCCTAAGATCCACCATTGCAGCGATACGCAGGGGAGACGTCTTAACCTCAATAGACCTAAAGGATGCCTATCTACACATACCTATCAGACCCTCCCACCAGAGGTTTCTCCAATTCAGCATTCTGGGATACCATTTCCAGTACCGATGCCTGCCATTCGGGTTGGCGTCAGCCCCACGACTATTCACCAAGGTTATGGCACCCCGGCAGCAAAATTACGCATGGAAGGCATTCATGTGCTCCCATACCTGGACGACTGGTTGACACGGGCGAGAACAGTACAACAGTCAAGGACAGCAACACGCAGAGCTCAACAGTTACTCTCCGAACACGGGTGGATCATCAACAAAACGAAGAGCCACCTGACTCCGACCACAGAATTGGATCACTTGGGGGCAACATTCGACACAATGGCCGGCACAGTAAGACCATCTCAGACATGCATCCGCGCACTAACAGCACACTGCCACAGAGTTATGCAGAAGAAGCAAACAACCATTTGGCATCTCATGTAACTACTGGGGACCATGGCAGCCTGCATAGACTTGCACGACTCGGCCAGATTACACATGAGACAGTTACAACGACTACTACTAGACAACTGGAGTTACAGTCGACAAAATTACAGCCAGAGAGTAACTATTCCATCCACAGTGCGGAACTCTCTACGTTGGTGGGCGGATCCACACACCTTCTCTCAAGGGGCACAATTGGAGAGAGATACAACAAGAACCCTTGAAACAGACGCAAGCCATGCTAGGTTGGGGTGCTGTTCTGGACAGACAGACCATCCAAGGGAAATGGTCAAACAGGGAGGCAAGACTCCCAATCAACATACTAGAGACCAGAGCCATCCGTCTGGCTCTCATACACTTCAAGGGCCAACTTCAAAGACACCACGTAAAGGTGCGCACCGACAGCAGAGTAGCGATGGCATACATCAACAAACAGGGAGGAACAAGAAGCAGAACCATGGCTCAGGAGGCAGACATACTACTGCAATGGGCAGAAAAGAACCTACTCAGTCTCACAGCAGTTCACCTAGCAGAAAACCTGAACACGAGGGCCAATTGGCTGAGCAGACAAACGCTGCAACAGGGGGAATGGCAGCTCCATCCAGAAATCTTCCACGAACTCCAGAAAAGATGAGGCCCCTTCGACATTGATCTCATGGCCTCGGCAACCAATACCCAACTCCCGACCTACATGTCCAGATTCAAAGACAAGAGAGCAATAGGAGTGGATGCCATATCGACCCCATGGACATTCAGGAAGGCCTACGTATTTCCCCCAATAGCCATGCTACCTGCAGTGCTACAGAAAATCCGAAGCACGGGCAGCAAGGTAGTCCTCATAGCCCCAGACTGGCCGAGGAGAACCTGGTACACCCTAATCAGAGAAATGTTATCGGACAATCCCATGAGATTACCTCCCCAACACAATCTACTCAGGCAAGGCCCGATCTGGCACGAGAACCTCACCGTTGAAACTGACTGGCTTGGCCACCCAAAGGCTAGACTGTTAGGACTTGGGGTATCAGGTGCAGTAGTAGACACCTTACTGCAAGCCAGAAGGAACTCCACCAACAGGACCTATAACAAACATTGGCGGGCTTTTGCTTCTTGGTGCAAGAGCCAGGACTTGAACGCTTCACAATGTAATATTATGAACGTACTAGAGTTTCCGCAGAAAGGGTTGGAAAAGGGGTTCTCGGCCTCATCCCTGCGGGTACAGACGGCCACAATAGGGGCCATAAGGGGACAAACCGATGGACATTTGCCCGGAGCCCACCCCTTGGTTCAAGCTTTTCTAAAAGCCGCAACCCTTATCAACCACTCCCCAAGACCCCTGACAGCCCCGTGGCACCTCAATTTGGTACTGGACGCCCTCGCCATCCCACCCTTTGAGCCCATTGAGTCCATTCCCTTAACCCTCCTTACAATGAAGACCGTATTCCTAGTGGCTATCTCATCAGCCAAGAGAACTAGCGAATTACAGGCCCTGTCTTGTAGAGAACCCTTTATCTGTTTCTTCCCCGACAGGGTCGTACTCCGACCCATTCCACCCTTCATCCCGAAGGTGGCCAACGCCTACCACACGTCCCAAGAGATCTCAGTCCCTATCTTCAACCTCCAACTAGGGGACCCCCACAGGGAAACCCTACTCAGCCTAGACCCAGCCCGAGCAATTCAGACCTACCTGACCAGGACGGAAAGTCTTCGTCGGACGGACAGACTCTTTGTTTTACTCCAAGGCAATAGTCAAGGTCTGGCGGCTTCCAGATCCACGATTGCTAGATGGCTACGGGAAGCCATAGCGAGGGCCTACAGGAGTGGAGGCAACACCCCTCCAGCAAACATCAGGGCCCACTCCACTTGAGCAGTTGCCACATCTTGGGCGGAACGCAATTCTGCGTCGATCAGAGAAATTTGCCAGGCAGCAACCTGGGAGTCCCCGCACACCTTTCTCAGGTACTACCGATTAGACACAGGTCTAACTAGTAACTCAGAGTTTGGCCGCAGAGTGCTTCAGACAGCATTGATCCCAGTTCCTCCTCCCACCCAGGACAAAGCCCAATACTGCTGTACAATCGTCCCATGTGTTGAGACTCGGAGTGCTGTAAGAAGGTGCGATAGATAATGGAAGTTTACTCACCTGGTAAAGGTGATTATAGGAGCACCTTCTTACAGCACTCCGTATCCCACCCATTGCGGAGGAACATATGTGTATGTGTGTGTATATATATATATATATATATATATATATAGTGATACAGTTAAGGTAAACACAGAGTGAGGCATCTAGGAACGTATCTGAAACGTCTGTAATTTGTTCTAAATGCATACAGTTATAGCGCATACATTCCACACAGTCAATTACTGTGTATCAGGATGTCAAAGATTTATAAAAACGATATGTAGTAAACACTAGGACTTGACATAACATCACCGTCTTGTGTATTATTCTACCGGGAAAACAGAGTACCCTCTGTTTTTTCTTGTTTACCTAACAATTTACTTTCAGGACAAACAAACTTTGGAAGATATCACACTGAGGATTCTGGGAGCAGCAGGAATAGGAGAGGGATCAGATTTCGAAATTTTGGGATTCCTTTGTGCATCAGCCTATGAGAAGAGAGCTAACTATGCATGTGTTGAGACTCGGAGTGCTGTAAGAAGGTGCTCCTATAATCACCTTTACCAGGTGAGTAAACTTCCAATGAATGCTGTAGCTGTCTATGACAGCAGTTGAAAATGCAGTGGTGTACAGCTGAAAGGCAGAGCTCCGCTTCAGTGAGCAGCGATAAGATAGTGTTGATTAGCATACTGCCGGCAATCCTGCTCGTCTCTGCTTTCTTTTCTTTCTTCTTCTTCATTGGTGCCCAATCCCCCATTGGCTCAATTAAACCCCCCCCCAAAAGAAACAGACTTCCAGTTGCTACGCTGGGAGCCCACCCCAACGTGTCACACGTCTGTATGGCCGATGGGGGTGCCCAATCCCCCGTCGGCTCCACGCCTCCCCACAAAAATCTTCCAGCTGCCACCCTGGGAGCCCACCCCAGCATGGCACAAGTCCCGCGTCATCCTCCCTAAAAAGGAAATAAACACCTGAAAAGAAAAAAAAAACGGTCCCTCGTTGATTGTCTTGCCCCCAACCCGTGCTCACCCTCTGCACATCCACCTCCCCACCCCTACCTCACCCCCACCACCCCCTCCATAGTCCAAGCGGGCGATCCAGTAGACCAGAGACACGTCTGCACTCTTCAAAGCCAACATGAACTGAAGAAATGCCGGTAAGCTGTATAATGGAATAAATACGGTTTTTTTCAACTTTGATGCATATCTCAGGCATTTTTTTGAATTTTGGCACCAAATTTTCAACATGGGTTTTTTGGGACCCATCCTCAAGAATTCTGGCACTGTCAAGGCATTAATCGGCCCCGAAAGGTGATTTCGCAGTCACTGCGCGGAACCACCTTTCGGGACAGAGTTACGAAATGAGTGTCACAGTTCATGAGGTAGGCCCCCAAAAACCCTATGTTGAAAATTTGGTGGAAAAATTCCCAAAAATGACCGATTTACGAGCGCGCATTGCGCAGTTCCTATGCACGCTCATAAGTTCACGAATTTTTAATATTTTCACTCCAGATTTTCAACATTGCCATTTTACCACACCTCCTTATGAGCAGTACAGCTGTCATTTTTCACATATCACCCAAAATGTGTTTCCACGCATGTAGCGCACAATGGCGCAGTCGGTGTGCGAAATCAATGTTCGGGACAGATTAAGAAAATCAGTGACACTGTTCTTGAGCAGATGTCTTAAAATGGCCATGTTAAAAGTCCATAACATGACTGTTACGAGCGAGCATTGCACAGTTTCCACGCACCCTCGTAAGTTCATGAATTTTTAATATTTTCAGTCCAGATTTTCACCAGTGGCATTTTTCCCCACACTTCCTTATGAACAGTATAGCTGTCATTTTTCACACCATGGCCGAAATGTGTTTTTGCACTTCCAGCACAGAGATGCGTGGTCGCTGTGGGAAATCACTGTTCGGGACAGATTAAGAAAATCACAGTGACACTGTTCATGAGTGGAGGTCCCAAAATGCCTGTGTTGACAATCTGCTGTAAAAAAAAAATCCCCAAACTAATTACATTACGGGTGTGCATTGCACAGTTTTCTATGCACGCTTGTGACTTCATTTTTTTAAATATTTTCACTGCAGATTTTCAACATTGCCATTTTTTACACCTCTCCATGAACAGTACAGCTGTCATTTTTCACATCCTGTTGAAATGTGTTACGCCTGTGGTGCCAAATGGCGCGATCGCTGTGCAAAAGCAGCTTTCGACTAACGAACTGATATTGCTACTGTTCATGAGGTGGGGGTCACAAAAACAAACAAAAAAAAAACAAAACCACATGTTAAAAATTTGGAGTGAAAATATCAACGAATGCCTGAGGCGTTAGGGTTTCTGACCATAACGCCCCACCCTGTACAGAATGACAGGCATCAGGGGTGTGACTTGGGATTGTCACCTGTAATGCTCATACCATTCCACCCCCAACCACACCCTGCAGCCAGTGAGAGGCATCAAGGTGTGCCTTGGATTCTTCTGCCCCAAAGTTCACCCCATTCTCCTATACAGCACCCATCTCACCATATTTCCTGATAGAATGGGGTGAATACAAGAGCCAAAGATCCCAAGGCACACCATGACATTTGGTGCCTGCAGGGTAGGGTGTGGTGAAATGGCGTGGCCGTTATGCCTGACAACCCAAAGACACACCCCAATGCCTGTCAGTATCTGCAGGGTGGTGGTGGGGTTGGCTTCAGTTCAATACTTAACTGCCATTCCTATTATGCAGCTCTGTAACTCTTACACTACCAATGCCAGTGCCTGCAAGCAAACATTTGGTATTGACAAATGCTTGTTTATTTTTGTCATTAAAAAAGTGGTGAACAAAGTGCACCTGTAGAACAGCAAGGCATCCTTACAGCAAAAATTCAAGAGCAGGGGAAGAGCAGTCTCAGCAGCAACAGCATTGTCTGTTAAGGTGAAAAAATACCTTCAATTTCACTCTGTCTGGGTGGAGCGCCTTCAGAGGAATTGCATATTTAACAAACAAAAAATAAATAACCCCAAACCTCAGCCATGAACCCTATCCCTCCCCTCCCACAAGCCACAGGTTTCAAGCCCCGCCCCGATGAGCAACAGGTACTATTGCCCATTGACCTGTTAACATATACTGTAGACCATCAGATTTTGCAGAGTCCCACTGTAATGGACGAGAGGAGTATAACCATTTTCCAACGGGGTCACCCACACCCAGACAGCAGCCTAGACAGTCACACAGTAAGATGCCAGGGAAAAAGTCCAGCCACAGGTCCCCACACGGGGAGGGGGGTAGTTCCTGTGGCCCCCTACCCTCTTCACCACCAGGGTCTCATTAACCAATGGATATCTCCGTTTCCTAGCAAGTGCTTTGATGATGTATACTCTGGAGGGTTAGCAACAGGGCTGGTGCTGATGGGCCCTGGCTGAATTTGTGCCAAGGATAGCGGGAAACATAACGGGGATATATTATGAAACACAAACTTGTGTTGCCCAGTCGGATCCACAATAATTACACACACAAACCAGGATTCAGTTTTTGGCATAAAAAAGGCTGCAGCTTTACTTATAACAAACTTGTAGATTTACATTTACAAATTACTATAAAATCTACATACAGTTTTCATACATATTTAAAACATTTACAAATGCAAAAGATCCCTGGGGCAGCAAATTCATATGGCATGGTACTTCCAATTAGGGAACTATGGACCTCGAGTCGGGCAGACCCGCCCAGGGCCATGCCTCTGCCTCGGACAGTTCCCCACCACCCAACTGCATCTCGGGGAACCCCCATGACCATTGAACAGGGCTGGTGCCTGCCCAGGGTCGCCTTCCCCGTCCTCCAGTCATGTGCCCCTGCCATACCCACCATGTTTTGGGTGACCCTTTCCCTTTGTAGCGCATCCGTCCAGGGTCACGCCACCAGGGCCCGTGTCACCCATACCACAACTGCTTATTTTAAACCATCCAGCCATGAATTTATGCCACTCCAACGTGCATAGCACGTTTTTCCCTAATGCCCCAGGGGTCTTACCTGCTTTAATACGGCATCACAAAAGTCTTGAATTGTGGCGTTTAAAATGTCATTCCCAATCCCAGACAGGTGTACTCCATCCCTGCTATACATTGCGTCACATGTCCTGGGTATGAGGAAGTGACACAGAATGGCAATTCCATTGGGGCGGCAAACCGGGACACCTCCTGGTTAACCTCCCTCCTAGCTTTCTCTATGCCCTTGAGGTAATGGGCACCTCTCCACTGAGGCCAGGACATGATCCTGACCAGGCCAGCCTGGTTGTCAGGAGCAGAGCTTGAAGCTGGGCCAAAACCCGCTTGATTTCTGCGCAAAGTCTTGGCCCCCCCCAAGTGCAACACTTATGTCAGTGGTGGTTGGCTGTCCAGCCCCAGTCTGAGCATGGTATCCATCAGCTGCCCCCAATGCATGCCCCCTTTTCCTGCCCAGCGGAGCCTTGCTTGTTCTTTAGGGACCCCAAGCTGTACACCATATGGGCGGGCTGAAGCTCTACTGTGCGCCTCCTGGATATACGAATGGCCGATGACCCAAATCTCCGGACGTGTTCCTCGCTCTGCTATAAAGTAAACAAAGAAGAGTCATTATGCATAAACATTGTCCTTTTCTTCCCTAAGACTTCTGCTGTCCTTGTAAAACCTATGAGCACTGTTGGGGCCTGATCTATCCTTTAAAGGCCGCTGATGACCAGCTGCCAAGTCTCTTAATCTGCGCCTTCCCCAAGCCCAATCTTGAGGCTTCTGTGGCCACCCCGATTCGGAATGAGTGAGTGCCATAGAAACATAGAAACATAGAAGTTGACGGCAGATAAGGACCGCAAGGCCCATCCAGTCTGCCCATTTCTTTTTCTACCTTATAAATGTGCCATCGGCCTTTGCTCAAAATCCTTGGGATCCTTTCCAGTGAACCACAAACCCTTAGGCATGATTGCCGTAAACTGGTACTTTGTCACAGGGGATCCGTCCCCATGCACAAACAAATGCCCCCCAATAGTCTGTCCACCAGGTAGGCCTGCAGCAAGGACCATGGGCAGGACTCACCAGCCCCTGAACAATGTAATGCGATCGTTGTTGGAGGGCCAGCTTGGTTTGCTTTGGATCTCCGGAGCCGGAGGTCCACCCTGTTGGGCATCCAGGAGACATCCTCCAGCTGGATGTTAGGCCCCCCCCCAAGAGACGCTGTGAATTCCAGCACCCGCTCCGAAATCCTGAATGCACCATAAGAGGCACATGAGAAGAGGGCCCTTAATAACTGGGCCTCGTGTTGCATGCTACAGACTGCTCCTAGGGCTGCCAGTATGTTGGAGGGCTCGACCAGGCCAATCGGTTTCTTGAGGTCCCGCCTCTTTTTCCTAGATCTGATCCACCACTCCAGCATCTTGTAGGTTGTGAAATTGTTGGTCAGGTGGGAGTGGCCTGGCACCTGCCAAATGAAAGCTATCCCGGACAATTGTGCCCGGATGGCGGAAGGTGCCCGGGGGCAATTGAATAAGGTGGAGCACATAATCTTGCACTTGCTGCTGTGTTTTGTGATGGGTCTTGCTCACTTGTTGCCCACAGAAACAGGCAAATGCTGCAAAACTACCAGAGTATTTCTTCCAGGTCAAGGGGGCAACAGCGAGCTGAACCAGTCGAAGCTTTCCTGCCTCCCAAGCTGCCATAGTGAGTCCGGGATCAGTGTTAGGGATGCCTCCACGTGTGGTGCCAGCTGTCAGAAGCGATCGAACTGCAATCGAGAAAAGGCATCAGTGATCATATTATCCTTGCTGGGCACGTCTTGCCTGGAATGTGATGCTCACAGAGAGACAGCATAACACAAACACTCACAGTACCCTCATCACATCCTCAGACCTGGAAGATTGCGAGTTGATGATCTCCACCACCACCTTGTTGTCAGAGAAGAACAGCACTGACTGGTTCTCCAGCCGATGTCCCCACACCCGCACCGCTACCATGATTGGGAACAGCTCTAGCAGTGTGATGTTTTTGGTTAACCCCTGCTCCTCCCAATCCTGTAGCAACATTCCTGCAAACCATGACCTCTGGAAATACGCCCCGAAACCCAAACCCCTGGAAGCGTTGGTCACCATATACAAACCATGGTGATGGTGGGCCTTGTCCTGCCACGTGCTTACCCCATTAAAATCCCTCCCAAACCCACAAGTTGGCCTTGAGGCCCCGTGACATTCGTATATGGTGGTAGGGCTTTGTGGGTCCAGCCACTGCCGCTGCCAATCTTCTGAGGAATGGGCATCCAGGGTTCACTGCCCTGCACGCAAAGTTGAGGTGGTCTGGCAGGGACTGTAACTGAATCAGGGTGGCCTTTTGAGCTCTGATGGCCTCACCTAGCAACCTATGTAGGTTTAGTACCTTATTTAAAAGGTAGCCGTGGCACCATGGCCACTGAATCAAGCTTGATGCCTAAAAATGATAAAACATGTGGAAGGACCCTCTGTTTCTCTAGTGGCAGTGGTACCCCAAATTTGCCCATCAGGGTCTGAAAACCATTTAAAGTATCCTGACACTTACCGGAATCCTTATGACCTGTGAATAAAAAATCGTCTAGATAATGAATTATCTCAGTGTTCCCCGTGAACACCTTGGTGGCCCATTCCAAGAATGTAGAGAATGTCACAAAAGTGGTATCGCTAATCAAACAGCCCATGGGCATCACCATGTCATAATACCATTGCCCTTGAAAAGTAAAGCCAAGGAGTCTGTAATCCCTTGGCTGCACCGGTAATAAGCGAAAAGCTGACTTTATGTCACTCTTGGCCATCAAAGTGCCGGTGCCTAATCCACGCACCAAGTCGACCACCGCATCCAAGGATGCATAGTTCACTGATGAGTCATCCGGTGCAATGCGGTCGTTCACTGATCCTCCCTTTGGGTAAGAAAGGTGGTAGATCAGGCGGTATTCCCCATCATTCTTTTTTGGAACCAGCCCAAGTGGGGACACCCGGAATGTTGGGAAAGGAGGCTGCCCAAAAGGGCCAGCTACCCGTCCCACTTGCACCTCTTTGTCTATCTTGAGTACCAACATTGTAGGCAGGGCAATAGTAGACTTTAGGTTGCAGGCTGACATACGTAGCCATACGGGGACCTCTGTAGGGGATTTCAAAACCTGCGCTGAAACCTGCAGGCAGGAAATCTGCTGCTCATTGGTCGGGGTACTGGGAGAGCCATATAAACATTCTCTGCAAATCCACCGGAGTGTTGGCCAGTTTAGCTTGCTCCGGACTTTGACTTGTGAGAATGGAATGGCCCTGCTGGGCCAGACGTGGCTCTTCTACATTCAGTGACTGTCTCCCCTCACAAGTGTTGCAGACATGCTGGAATTTACAGTGGCTCCAAAGCACTTCCCTTTATTATAGTCGTAGCATGCCTTCTTGTCCCATTTCCTGAACTCTTTTTTGTCACCGGTGCTGGGACGGGCAATCACATGAAAGCCATCAGTGTATGTTACTGAATTAGGCCTGCCCCTGGTCATATACCTGGCCCACAAGTCAAGATGCATACTCCCATTTCAGACTGGGTTGTCGAGCTAATTTCAGCCGAAACTGCTCGCCATATTCTAACCAGATGAACCAGTCAAAAGACAAGTGGGCAAACTTGATGGTATCCCTGTACTTCAGTAAGGGCAGCAACTTATCCGGGTATGTCATTCCATACACCGACATAAAAATGTCGAAAGCCACCGTCCAATTTTCAACAGTAAAGGAGACCTTTGGCCTCCGCACCCGTTTTTTTTTTTTTTTTAACCTTTTTTGTTGTTCTCCTCTGGGAGTTCCCTGTGTAGCAGAGAAAACATATCTACGTATTCTCCCTTCCAAATTTTTTCCCCTCACATTATTCGATAAGTGATCCCCCAAAGGATTCTCCAAACCTGAATATGCCCATTTATTGTCCATGGTCATTGTGGCAGAGGGTGTGGGTGGTGTTATACCCCCAAGCTGAGCTGCTGCCATGGCCCCAGAGGACCCTGCTGGCACACCTGGATCTTTCCCCAGGTTGGCAGAGTTTTTTCCCTGATTCCCTGGTGGGGCCGAGGCAAGGGTACCCTGTCCGTTCCCCCCACTGGAACCCACAGATATGCCAGTTCCACCTGGGGCATTGGCACCACCAGTCCAGACTCAAGTCGCAGGGTCCCCCGCTGCAACCTGGTACCCTAAAACCGCCTCTGAACCAGCTGGGGGTACAATTTCCATGAGGGGTATGGGGGGAGCCCTAGATAGCAGTTCCTGGACCACCCCCATACTCTGTACTTGTCCCAGCCCTTCTGGAAATGGGACAATGGGCCCCGTTTGTTGTGATGAAGGGGCTCCCCACCACCCCCAGGGGTTCTGACTGGCAAAGCCGCCAACTCCCCATGGGAATGCAGGCCAGAAAGGGGGGTCCTGAGACCACAAAGGCCCCCATGGAAAGGAAGACCATTGATTTGTGTGTAGACCCTCTACCGGGTGGGCCTGACCCGTGCCATTACCAACAGTGGCTGCCGGGCCCAGTGTCCGAGCGTGTGTCTGATCAGGGGCCCATGCTGGGACCTGATGCGAAACCTCCCCTCTGGTCTCAGAATCACGGGAGTGCCCCCCAACCCCATGACAGTCCTGCCCGAATGGGCCATCTGCAGTTGCCGCTGAACTCCACATGCAGGGTGGTGGGCTACGGGGCTGCCGGCGTTCAAAATCCCAGCCACATATGACAATGGGTTCGGCTGGAGGGGCACTGGTGCTTGTAAGAGCAGGTGTAATGTATGTGCGTGAGCACGTCTCCCCTGCCCTTTCGCTCCTGTTGGCCCCAAGTAGCCCTGTTCATGACCCTGCACTATTCTCTAGTGAAGGTTATGGGACGTAACCATCTCTTTCTGCAATGGACTGCCATGTCTGCAACCTCACGGGGGATTGTACCACTATGGGGGATGTATTATCCTCCTCCTGGTCGTCCTCCCACTCTGACAGCTCCTCCACTTCTGAGGTGTGGAGTGAGTCCTCTGAAAGTAAACCCCCAGACTCACCTGAGGGTTCATGTCCATCACGCCCGATGAGCATGGGCTCCCCTTGTTTTCTAGGCATCGGAGGTGTTCCGTCCAGCGTGACTCCAGTTCCTCCTGGCCGTTCCGCCATTCTCTGTTGACCTCTGACCTCTGTGGCTCTTGCTCTGCAGACGATTTTCCTTTACCTCGTCCCGCGTTCCTCCCCTTAGGCAATTGAGCTACTGATTCCAAGAGGTGTATAGATGGCTGTCTGACGCGCAGGACGCCTGCCAGACACTACCTCTTGTATGCCGGCTGGGTTCCCGCTGTTAGTACTAGGCCCTGCCTCGCTTGCCCGCGGGGTCTGCTTTACAGGAGCAATAGCCTGCAATGTCGGGTCCAGCCTGGCCGCAGCCTCCCATCAATTGGGCCCTCCCAGTTCCTTCATTTGCTGGAAAGCTTCCATGAAGGCCCTGTCGGGACCCTCGGACTGCTGTGAGCTGTGACCGGCCAAGGCCTAAGAAGCCAGCTCCAGTCTCATCCTTTTGGCAGCCATAATGGGTCAATGGATTTAGGACAAGGCAATGGACAGTAGAACCCAACCTAGTCTATGGGGCAGTCCAATTGCGTTGAAGTGACCCAAAGCCGCACTGTCGTACTTACTTAACCCTGTCACTGAAGCATCTCACCTTTTACGCTACTACCTGTTCTAGTCGCCCTGTGGTGAGCAATACTCAATGTGGTACTCTAATATTAAATGATAACGTTAATAGGGGGTTGGCCCTCCCACTCCCTGGGCCTAACTTGAGTCGTGATCGGGGGCCTGCTTCCCTGATATTTTATCAGGTTATGCATTTTATTAGTCATCTAAAGCTATGAATTTAAATATCCATATACATGCCCTCTGGATAATCTTATGTAACCCCTAGGTGGCGATATCCCAAGGGCTACTACCCCTGCCTGCTTGGCTAGCAGCAGGTTAAGGGGCCAGAGTTCTGAAACGGGTGCCTCCACCCGGAGGTCAGGGTTGGTAGTGGTCAAGCTAACCTGGGCACAGCCCTCCAGGACACTGTAACCCCCTCTTTCCTTGCTAGTGGCTGGAACAATACACAATAATCACTTTCACAATACCCCTGATGCACCATACAAGTACCCACATTGTTTGCACTTACCACCAGGGCTTGTTCCTCCAGCTCGACCCTGGGAACCCCCTGTAAACAAGGTTATGCACAGCAAATAGCAACAGTACAGTACTCTTGCACAAACTGGAACCACAGTCAGGTTAAATGCAGAAAAAGTTAGATCTCATTTATTCAGGGGACTTGAACAAGGGAGGGGTGTAATCAGGTTGATTTGCTTAAAGGCTATATCAAACAGTTATGCATGCACTTCAGAGTCCCTAAACAGTCGCACACTTTGGGTACCCAGGTGGAGAAGAGGCTGGCTAGCCAGGATCGTTGCCCAGGGTAGGCTGGCGTTGCAGCTGGTTGGGGCCCTGTGATGGAAGAAAACAAAATGCACAACACACACTATTTGTAATCTGGAGCCGGAGGGCTCAGTTCGTGAAAGAAAAACAACAAGACAATCAGATGACACACTTTTAGATCAGGCTGTTGTTGCAGGGAGCTACCCTGATGATTACTCATGATACCCAAGACTGGACATAGGCTGGACGAAAATCGAGACTGCAGGTGGTTGATCTGGAGTGCCAGGAGAAGCAGGGCCCACACGAATCGCCGAGGCGTCGTTCCTGTTCAAGCGTGGAGCAGGGGGCTGATCCCCAGGCAGGTCTCTCATCGATGGCTTTCTCTGTGCAGCGGGTAGTCTGGCTGGGCCAGTGTGGCAAGGCCCAGGCCGAATGAAGGTGAACAGGGATTCAGTCCGTTTGAGCTGGAGGCAGCCTCCAGCAAGTAAACACAGTTCAAACACAGTGGGGAACCAAGTCACGACCCATTTTCGGCACACAGCACATTTACATGCAAGGAAATTTCCACTGTACCAGCAAACCGCTCTCTGGTCACAATCGCAAAGTCTCTGCACACACCGGGAGTTTAGGGATAGCTGGAAACCCTGACAGGCCAATCTCATTCAGCAAATCTTTGGTCGTCTTTAGGTTGAGCCTGGCCACAATTCAGTGGCTTATTTCGTTCCCACAAACTCGGATTCGGTCCAAAAACAATTCTCTTTTCCCTCTCAGGGGCAGCAGACAGGCATACAGACCAAAACTCAGGCCTTTCCACAGTTCTCCCACGCGAAACTACGCAGACGGCCGCTTGACTGTCTCGAGCTGTTGCTTTTTCAACTTCCAACTGAGATCTCACTCAACTCAAACAGCAAGCAGCTTGGGAATTTCCCCAAGATCCAAAAGGTTCAGCTGGCTGATTCATCTGTCAGTCTCAACCAGGGCTCCCCCTCCAGGGCAATTTAGGTGCCAAAATCCCAAAACTACAATTCCTACAGATTTTGACTCCACCAAGCCCCTGTAGGCAGGCTCCATTTTAGAGCCCCGAAGTACCGATTGGTCCAATTCGGCAGTCCAGGACCAAGATGGTGGAGATAAACAAAACAGTCCTTGCTGCAAAGAAGGCAGATTAGACGAACTACATTATCACTATCACTCTAATAGATTTTCAGCAAACAGGTACATCTTCTAACAAGAGCTCCCTCTGGGCAATTAGCGACGGCAGAAACGGGGAGCAATTATCTGACAGACCGGGCAGGACTCGAGCATGGAAACACTCAGCCCCCTCCCAGCTTAATAATAACTGCAATCCAGGCAGCTCTTAAAGAGGCGATACTGGAGAGATAAGGATCCCTCGTGCGCGAATTTTAAAATTAAGTATACCACGGTAATCTCTAATTTCACCGTCATTTTGGCCACGCCCCCTTTCCGGCCCCTGTTCGACATGGACAAGCCCTGCAGTTTTGGCTACGCCCCTTTTCCTGCCCCATGGACATGGACAAGCCCAGCCACGACATTTAAAAAAAAAAAAAATTATTAATTGCACTCTAGCCATACAATAGTTTATGGTGTAAATATAAAATTCATACTTTTCCGGCAGCACACTGTTCGACATGGTCAAGCCCAGCCACATTTAAAAAAAAACAGTATTTATTGCACTCTAGACATACAATAGTTATAGTGTAACCATAATTCATAACTAGTATTGCACATAACGAAATATATTGCACGGGTTGAAAATACAGAACACAATTGCACATGCTCCAAAAACATCACATTCTTCATGACTGAATTGCACAAAGTCCCACAAGAAAAGCATTCATTCTACGGTCCTCAAAAAACATGATATTCATCAGGATTCCACTGCATGGTTCTAATAGGCTCAAAGTTCCGAGTTAAGCGGGCCAGGGTCAGGCTCTGCAAATAGATGTAAAACAAAAGACGGGTTTAGCGTTTGTAACCCCCCTGTATGTTTGATTATGTGTATCGTGGCTGTAAGACTATTTGTACTTGTAATTGGGGTATACCTCTCAACCTCCTGCCTCATAAATCAGGGACAAGGCTTAAAAAAAATCAGGGACAAAGGACGAAAATCAGGGACACATCTTCAAAATTAGAGATATCCACCCAGAAAGCTGGTAGAATATGGGGCTTAGTGCAAAATGCATTTTCTAATGAAGAAAAAGTCTGTAACTTTAATGCTTGACATTGTTTTGTGCTTACTTTCCCCACTGTTTAGCCACAAAAACACAAATTTTAGGAGGGACAAAGTAAAATTTTGAGGCAAAATCAGGGACACTTGAGAGGTATGAATTGGGGGTCTCACCCACCCACAAATCATTCTATTTCAGACTTGGCTGTAAGACTATTTGTACTTTATTTGTATCTGTATCGTGGCCGGCCTTTTTTTCTAACTTTGGTGACATTATGGCACTAGGCAGTGCAACGTGTATTTCACGAGGCGAGGCCAGCAAGCTGCTGTCATAATTATGCCTGTGCGCAGGAGGGATCCTTATTTCTCCGGTATCTTCCTTAAAGAGACGGTGACACAGAGGCTATACTGCCACTCTTTGGCAATAACGTTTAAACTGCTAAAACGCAGGACACCAGCCTGGCAGTGAGCAGGTAGGCAAGCTCAAGGGAGACTTTTTGGAAACCCCTATTTGTAAGGGGGGTTACACGTAGCCCACCGCCCCACCCCCAGCTTGCCTGTACTGTGGAGATGCAAATTTCGTAAAATTACTTCTGGCCTGGGAAAGTTCAAAACCTTTCTCATGGGAAAAATTAGTGTTACGAAAGTATCCCATTACCAATGCAGCATTCTACACACTATGCCATAACTATAGCAGGTCTGCGCCTTGGTAAACCCACTGAAATTAAACAACTACGGAAAACTGAAAGGCTTAACACAGGGCCAGGCCACTCAGTATTGTGTACTGAGTCATATAAAATCTTCTCCCCCCCGGAGAAAAAAGGCACTGCAGAAAATTCCCGTAAAACATTCCTGCATCTTACTAAAAATTTCCACCAACAACTCAATCTGACTCAAGGTCAGCAGGCACCCAGCTGTATTCCCCTCCGCTGGGTCGCTCCCGCGAACAGGCAGAATTAGTTTTGTGCACCTACCCAGCCAACAAAAGTAAATAAATTAAATCTTTGCCAGATCTCCCGGCAGTGGGATTTGACCCTCTGTCTGTGCAGCACTCGCGTGTTCAGTGTTGACGCCTCCCCTTTGGGGCTTTCCTCGGCCCCTCCGAGTGGCACTGCTGGCGTGGGCCCAGTGAGGCCAGGCCGCTGCAATGTGTAAGGAAACTCCAGCTTCAGAGTTAGAACTCCCCAAAAAATTATATCCAAGATTAGCAGCTGTAGGCCCTTGTGGAAAATAAGATTTTTTTTAATTGTATTGGCCCCCGTGTCCTAAATTTGCAGCCCAGAGTCCCAGCCAGTGGGCGGGAGCCCCACACTTACCTTCCAACCGAATTACAGCAGGCACGGAGTTTGCTGATCGCCGTCAGCCGACTGAGTGTAGGAAAAGGCGGACGACAGCACTCGGAGGCAATGAGCCGACTGAAGCGCTGAACAAACCACCCCCCCCCTTTTCGGTAAACGACAAAATGCCGACGGGTGCTAAACAACGCGCTGCAAATGCAGGTCGCGACAACGACGGTGGTATTGAAAGCGTGGTAGTCCCGCTTCCCCCCCACACACACACCCTATTGTGGGCCGTGGGCAACGTCACCCCCCAACCCCGTGAGAGGCCAAGGGAGGTCATTCCCGTGTTTCACAATCCCGACACTGGCTGCCCGAAACACGGGTGCCCGACGTCGGGATTTTGCCCGTGGAAACATTTTTTGTATGTTTCGGGGGAGGGCAGGAGTGTAGCCAGAAATTTCCATTTTGTACACAGTCTCCAATAGTTACACCCCCCCCCCATTAAAAAATGTACACATCCTTTCCAAGTGACACCCCCTTCCAAACAAGTCAGATTGTTTTCAGATGATTCCTGTACTCTCTAAAGAGGTCATACATGCATCTGACACTCCTCAGTGGCCTACACTAACCCAAATACTACAGATTAGAACGATAATATTAACAGAGTGGCTTATGGTTTGTGACAGGCACTCAACAAAACTGTACACAAATGTGTACAGTGAGTATGCCTGTCTACACTCTTGGGGGAGGGGGGTTACTAGAAGCAACTGCGCCGCAGGCAAAATACCAATGTCGGGCAGCTGGTGTTGAGATTGTCAGTATCGGGATTGTGAGTTTCTTGATTTAAATGGATACTGATAAGAGGCGTGTGTGGTAATATTTCAGTAGTACAAGGCCAAAAGAACAATGAAACTGGTCCAGGTAGAGCAGCAAGCTCTACCCTCAGGCACCATTGAAGATCTGTGCCTAAACTACAGGGCAAGAACATTGCAACATTTCAATCTCGTGTGTGGGGTGACTCCCTGTTGGGGCGCCTGCCAATGCCCAGGATCAGAGTTCAGGTGTACTTGGGTGCTTTGGCCCAGCTATGTGACTTGCTAAGATGCCTCAGCCCCTTTTCCTGTCACGATGACCTAAGCACAGCAATCTCCATCATCTAGGTGCAGGGGTAAACAGCGTAGGCCCAGTAGATTGTTTCAGTACATGAAGGGGGCTACAGAGCAGCTATGGCTGATGGGATGGTCGAGACCGTCACCACAACGTGGAAGCGCCAGGCTGGAAAACAACCTATAAACACTGGACAGCAGACTGGTAAGGGAGGCAAGTGTTTACTCTAGGTAGGGGTGACTTACCACACAGATCAGAGTTGATCCAAATATGCTGTCCTCAAGTAAGGGGGTTGGTTTTCTGTCTTGTAACATATTTGGGCTACCAGGTCGCAGTTTCACCTTTTCATTGCTCTGACCAGCAAATCTAATCTCTCGAGGAGCTGGGTATTGTGCCAGCCATGAGCCCTCTCCTAATTTGAATGGAAGTTAAAAATCAGGAGAAAGGGAATAGGGCTAACCTGAGATTTAATTAGGTGAGTCACACACCTAGAAATTCGAGCTCTAGCCAGTGAACTAAAGAAGCAGTTAGTCTCTATCTGAGGCCGTCATTATTAGAATAGATGAGAAATTGGATTTATAATGCTGATTTTCTGTCCTTACCTCAAAGTGCTTTACGTGACAACAAGCCTGTGACTGTATGTGGAGCACCACTGCAGTCATTGTGAATATCGCAGCGTCCCATATAAAGACATGGCCAGCTGTGGTTGAATTGCTGACAGGGAGCACTGGTATGGACTGAGATATCCCCCAGTGCGGTAAAAGGTTCCAAAGGGAATCTGTTTTTTTCCAATTTGTGCTTACTCTCCTTATTCACAGTGACCTGCCCCCATCGCAACTCCCCTAAACCCTGTCACCTGACCTCTTTGGGACTTACTTTCATGCCGGTATCCTCTGCCACAGGACTGGAGGTGCTCAGTTGCCAGTTTTGGGCTTGTGGGAGACCAAGCTGTCACACTGCTGTGGTCCATACTTTTTTCCCCATCATTTTTTCCTCTAGCCCACATGCATGCAGTAATGTGACATTCAAGCTCCGCCTCTGCAGGGACCCCCCATCATCTGTATGTGGGGTCCCTTCCCCGTGTGGTTCCCCTGCATTGACACCCATGTTCCTCCAGATGGCAGCCAGCCAGCAGGATACATTCACACCCCTCCCTGAAGGAAGACCGCTGTCCAAGGGACACTCGATCCTCTCTCCCCCGGCCAGCCCCTCAGTGACTCGACTCTGTCCTTGAGGGAGGAGAGCTATTCAAGGGACACATGATCCTCTCTCCCCCCGGCCATCCCCTGAGAGACTCGACTCTATTAGCAAGGGAGGAGAGCTGTTCAAGGGACACTGAATCATCTCTGTCCTGGCCAGCCCCTGAGCGACTAGAGTCTGTTCCTGAACCTGGACTGCCTGTGTAGCAGGTGGTAGCTGTACCATCATGCAACCAGTGCATCTGCCAAAGGGAATCTTTCTGGAACCCAAAGGCAGTAGGAATGGTGACTGCATGTCTCGTATGACTGGTAGCACCACCAGCGGAGCTCCACGTCCCTTGTACTGCACTGTAGTGTCAGCACTGAGTAGGTATTCAAGTCTCTGGACTGGGGCATCCCCATAGTCCTGTACTGCAGTGGCAGTTCTAGTATGGACCCTAATCCTTGTTGTGGGACACCCCCTAGTACTGTACTGTACTGTACTGTACCGGAGAAAACAGAGATGCACTGGGGGAAGACAGAGTGGATGGAACTCATGAAATTGCTGGAACAACAATTCATGACCTGTGGGAGAATGTAACCCCCTTCTCAGGAGGAGGCTTACCTGATTGCTGACCTTCTGAGGTCCCTGGAGCTCTGTTCCTGCTGCTGACTCCTTCCCACTTGACCATGTGTGTGGTGGCAGGAGACAGATTGCGGTTGCCCGAGTGTCTTTGGTGTCTCCCATGCCCTTCTCCTAAGCGGCTGTGGCCGTGTGTTTTGAGCCCTGATCCCCCACTCCTCAAAGTGGGGACTAGGAGTACAGGGATGCCACTTCCCTATTTTCAGCACCTCCTGCATCACTCCACTTGCTGCTGCCAACAGCAAGAAACAGAGAGAGAGAGAGAGCACATGCTGCAACAGGCTCCTCTCCACCACTCTCTCCTCCCAACCCCAGCGTGCTGCAACTTGCAGACCCACTATCCCACCACTGAAACAGAAGGACTGGATAACAGCTCTACGGGCCTGCTACACATTTGTGGTGGCCAGCACTTTTGAGAGGGCAAACTAATTAAGCTGAGATTTGGAGCACAGAGATCAATTAGAACATGAAGGCAGCAGTAGCGGAGCCAGGATTTTACAATGGGGGGTGCTGTGGTGGTGTGTCTACTTGATATGCAACTTTTTTATAATGGTGTTTAATCCTTTTGATTACATTTTTGACTGAAAATGTTAACATAATCTATAGTTTTGAATCTGTATTTTTTTACAGTCAATATATTAGACTTCTCCGGCAAAGTGAAATGCAGCAGTAGCAAGCAAGTAAGTTACACCTGCACCCTCTAAACCTCCCTAGACCTGCTACTGGGGGGCAGCCATTTCTGTGACTCTAATCCCACCAGCCAACTAATCAGAGGGCTGGAATGCCCAGCAAGCAGCCAGGGGAATTGTGGGAGGATGATGCAATCAGGGACCCTTCCAATGGACTGGTGGGCTGAGGGGGCCAATCAGAGGGCAGGAAAGGACTGATGGACAGCCCTGCCTGTCCAACTGGACACTCAATTGGAGAAAGAAATTTCTGGGCTCTCTGGGAGATTGTGGAAGTCTGAGAGAGATACTGATGTGTTCTGACCAGTTGCTGGTGAGATCAAGTGAGAGGCCTAGCCAGGCCAACAGTCCTCCGAGCCCTCACTAGGGTTCATTCTACAAATTCACTGTGAGCCTTCTCCTGGGCTTACTCTGTTCAGAGACTGTGCCAGGGAAAGGCATTTGTGTATTGAAAGCTGTGAAGTTGTGTCAGATGAGCACCTGTTGAAAGAAACCACTGAGGGTTGAAGCCTGTGGGGCACTGCTGCAGGCTGAATCTGTTCAGCATAGAGACCGAGACCTGCATCCTACCCAGGTCGCCTCAGAGCCAGGTAAGGGGTCAGCTAGCCATTATCTAGTGAGGTGGATCAGGGAGCCACGGGATGCATGCCCTGGGCATGTGGGTACTCTTGATCCGGAGGGAGGCAGACTGGGGTTGCTCCTGGAGTTTGGGCTCCTTAGGAACTGGGAAGCCACTGTGTCGTGCTCCTGTTACTGAGAGCTGAGTCAGAAGAGCTGTGTTCAGAGAGATGTGAGCCAGAAGGGCTGTGCTGTCTGAGGGAATCAGAAGTGCTTCATCTCCAGGCCACTGGGCTCCCTTTCTGATGGCTACCCACCCTGTCACTGTGTGCTGTCCCCTGCTTTGACTGAACTGCTGCATCCGTGGGTCGCCTGAGTGCTGGGAGTGCTGGCATTGCTGACTGGGGTCTTTGTACTTTTCCAGTTTTGGATTATAAGTTGGTTTTCAAGTATTTACCACTTTGGATTTCAAGTTCTCTTGATTGAGATAGTATACTATGGCCTGTTTGGGGGGGGGGGGTTAAATTGCAAGTCTGTTAATTCTCATCAAGTGCACCACTGAAAGAATGGACAACATAGCCACCAGGCCTGCACTGGGACCCTAGTGTAACTGGGTACCCAGAGTCATTGGTTATTGTGTCATACCTAAAATTGTAGTTTTACTGCTGGTACCAGCTGAAGAGTTTGCCACACCCTGTGTAGTATAATTCTTCTGTTTGTGTCCATTGATTTGTTGGGTGCTTCATAGACTGTGTGGGATTTGAGAGTGTGGCAGTAACCCACAGTACAGTGGCTCCCGGGGGGATTGCTGTAGGGTGGGAGTGCTCAAGGTGACATGCAATTGTCTAACCCCCTCTTTTCTTCCACCTTCCAGGCCTGGGTTCTTAAAAAAGAGCAATGCTAATTTGTTGAATTTCACTTCTGTGTGTGTGCTCAGTTTGTATAACCTGATTGAAGTGTTTATTGGTGAAGGTAACAACTGTCTTACTGGTCCCAAGGAAGTGGTCTAGTCCAGTGTATGGAGAAGTGTGAGTGGTGCTGCACACAACATCTGGCCCACTTATTCTCTATGGGTGGAGACATTCTGCTACTTCTTTCTGTTTGGGGATGAACACCCTACCGCAAGAGAAAGAGCGAACCTAACCCCCCCTCAACCAGATGGGCCCTGTACAGCCACTAGGCAGGCGTGTGAACCCGGACACGGCAACCCAGGGGTCACACATAAAACGATGGATCACTGGCATGTTCGGGGGGGGGAGACTGAAGAACTGGCAATGCCAGCATGTTCAGGGGTGGGTTAGATGGGCAAATGTAGGCCAGCAATACCGGCATGTTTTGGGGGGCCGGGTAGGACAGAGATAGAAGTACAATGCCTCCATGTTCAGGGGGTGGGGCAGGTAGACAGAGATAGACCAGCAATGCTGGCATGTTTGGGGGGAGACTGAAGAACTGGCAGTGCTGGCATGTTCGGGGACAGGGTAGGCAGGCAGAGACAGAATATCAGTGCTGGCATGTTGGGGAGGAGGAGACTGAAGAACCAGCAATGCTGGCATGTTGGGGGGTCAGGGCAGACAGGCAGAGATAGACCAGCAATATTGGCATGTTGGGGGGGAGAAGACTGAAGAACCAGCAGTGCCGGCATGTTTGGGGGGAGGAGCAGGCAGAGCTGGACCAGCAATGCCGGCATGTTTGGGGGTAGGAGCAGGCGGGCAGAGATAGACTAGCAATGCTGGCATATTTGGGGGGCGGAGCAGGCAGACAGAGATAGACCAGCAATGCCGGCATGTTTGTGGGAGGTGACAAGAACCGACAATGCTGGCATATTTTGGGGGCAGGGTAGGTGAGTGGAGATAGAATGGCAATGCCGGCATGTCTGAGGGGAGGCCGAAGAACTGGCAATGCCACCATGTTTGGGAGCAGGGCAGGTGGTCAGAGATAGACAGGCAATGCCGGCATGTTTTTTTTTAGGGGGGGGACTGAAGAACTGGTAATGCTGGCATGTTTGGATATGGGGTAAGTGGGTGGAGATAGACCAGCAATCCTGGCTGGCATGTTTTAGGGGCTAGGCAGGCAAACAGAGATAGAATGACATTGGGCTGGCAGTATAGTCTAGAGGTTAGAGGAACGAGATGTGAACAAACTTGGTACATCCAACAGACCAGACCTGAGCTTGATTCTCACAACCTCCACTTGCATACTGTGTGACTCTGAGCAAGTCACTTAACCACCCAGTGCTCCCAGGTCACCCCTGAAAACAGGCACTTGTGCCTAGTGGGCCTTACCCAGTTACCAAAGACTAAAATAAAAATAAAATAAATAAAACAATACTGGCCTGTTCAGGGGGTGAGGCAGGTAGGGAGAGATAGATCAGCAATGCTGGCATGTTCGGGGATGGGGCAGGTGGGCAGAGATAGACCAACAATGGTGGATCGGGGAGGGCAGTGGACGTCGCCTGTCCGGACTTCAGCAAGGCCTTTGACACTGTACCACATAGAAGGCTATTACACAAACGGGGGAATATGGGTGTGGGCAGGACAGTAGCGTGGTGGGTAGGTAATTGGCTGGGCAGCAGGACACAGAGGGTGGTGGTAAATGGCTGTCACTCCACAGAGGGAAGAGTGACCAGTGGGGTACCACAGAGATCAGTGCTGGGACTGGTCCTAGTCAACATCTTCATCAGTGACATTGTACAAGACCTAGAAGGCAGAATTTCACTGTTCACTGATGACATGAAGCTGTGTAACAGAGTGGACACACCAGAGGGTGTAGACAGAATGAAGAGGGACCTGCAGAAGCTTGAAGAATGGTTGAGAGTTTGGCAGTTGAAATTCAATGCAAAGAAGTGCAAGATAATGCATATGGGGCACAAAAATCCTGGAACAACATATCAGTTGGGGGGGTGAGGATATAGCATGCACCAAGCAGGAAAGGGACCTTGGAGTTATCATCTCTGATGACTTCAAGGTAGGAAAACAGTGCGACAAGGCAGCAGGTAAAGCAAATAAGATGCTGGGATGCATAGGCAGGGGCACACCAGCAGGAAAGGGGAGGTCATAATTCCACTATACAATACTCTAGTGAGCCCACACCTGGAGTACCGTGTCCAGTTCTGGAGACCTTACCTACGTAAGGACATAGACAGGGTAGAGAAGGTTCAGAAGAGGGCAACAAATGTGGTACAGGGATTGAATCACAAGTCCTATGAGGACAGGCTGAAGGACTTGAATATGTACTCCCTGGAGGAGAGAAGGGAGAGAGGGAATACAATAGAGACGTACAAATACCTTATGGGGAGGAACAGGGTGCAGAAAAACACTATTTTCCAGTGAAAAGGATGTTCCAGGACTAGAGTGCATGGGATGAAGTTGGAGGGAGGGCAATTCAGAGGAAATGTGAGGAAGAATTTTTTTCACAGAAAGGGTGGTGGACAAGTGGAACACCCTGCCTAAGGAAGTGGTGGGGGCTGAAACAATCACGGGATTTAAGAATGCATGGGATAGACATAAGGGAATCCTGGAGGTCAGGGGTAAGGGGCAACAGACTTCTAGAAAAACATAAAGTGATCATACGAGCTCAAATTGGCAGACTGGCCCTTAGGCCATAGGCCCTTATCTGCTGACAGTATCTATATAGCTATGTAGCAATGTTGGCATATTTGAGGGGTGAGGCAGGTGGGTGGAGATAGACCTGCAAAGCCAGAGAAGTTCCTTGAGTTTTGATGACTGCTGTCCCTCAGGTTGAGGTTTTCTCATCATGCAGGACACGCTGTGCACACTACTGTATATTTAAAGCAGGCCAGTCTATGATTTAAAATGTATGTGTAACCCCCAGATGGCGCTATCCCAAGGGCTACTACCCCTGCCTGCTGGACTACCAACAGGTTGAGGGGCCTAGGTTCTATGGCGGGTGCCTCCACCCAGAGGTCAAGGTTTGTAATGGTTGGCCTAGTTTGGTCACAGCCCTCTGGGACACTGAGACCCCCTTCTAATCCCTCTAATGGCCCACACAATGCACAGGAGTTACAGTACCAATACCTCACATGTACACACGGTTCAATCATAACGTACCACTTACCCTCGAGACTGATTCTGAGGTTCGTCTCTGAGGACCCCCTGTAAAATAAGGTTAATCAGCATACACAAACCAATGCAATGCCTGCTACAAAGGTACTGACACTTCAGACAGTTTAAAGTCAACAGCATCAAATCTGGTTTATTTAGGGGGAATGAAACACGGGAGGGGGAGATCAAGTTGATTGGCAGAATTAAATCACAGTACTGTACACTCATACAGGGTCTTAAAAGTCGCACTCTAGGTACCCAGGTTGGGGGGGCTAGCCAGGTCCGTTGCCCGGGGTTGGCCGGCAGGTGCAGATGGATAGGGCCCCATAGAAAAAGATATGCACAACACCCAATTGTAATCCAGAGCCAGATGGCTCAGTCCTTGAAGAAACGAAATAAAGAAAATTAGATGACACACTGGTGATTGGTAACAGGTCGCAGGGGAATGCCCTGATTTGTACTCGCACTACCCCAAGCTGAGAACCTGATGAAGATGGTTGTTCTGGATTGCTAGGCAAGCAAAGCATGGAGATGAGATTCTACTGGCCAGGCTCAACTGCTTTGACTAGCAGACAGATTTAGTCCAAGTAAATTTAGTTCAGCTTTAGGCTTACAACGCACGGTGAAAAGAGAATTGGAATAGCTATCCCTCACAAGCATTTAACACATTTATATGTAAAGGAAATTACTATACCAGGCAGCTGCTTCTAGGTCCCGATCGCAATTACTGCAAATACCCGGGAGTTCACACAGCAGCTTCAGTTACTGACAGACCGAGCGCGATTCAGCAATTTCTCCAGTCTTCTACAGGGTGAACCTGGTTTCCACTTTCCAGCCTTCCTTACTTTCAGTCACCTTGGAATCAGTCCGATTTAAGCTTGCGATGGCAACAGACCAGCTTCAGGGCCTCTCATGCGCTTCCCGCGCGAAACTATACACCGCAGAAGCACAGAGCTCCTTCTCTCCTCACGGTCACAACTGATCTGATCTCCCAGTCGCAGGGCAGAGCATTTCCTTCGGGCGCCACCCGGTCCAGTTGGTGGACTCAGCTGTCAATCACTCCAAAGCTCTCTCAGTTGGTGCAAAAAGGCGCCAAGGTCCAAAACTACACTTCCCAGAATTACTAGCTATACATTCCCCTTGTAAGCCGGCTTTCAGGAGAGTCCAAATTCTGGTTGGTCCAAACAGTCTCCATTTTATAGCTCCCCTAATCCCATTGGCCCAGCACAGCAGTTTAGGTCCAAAATGGAGGGGCAACACACACAAAGTCCCATCTGCAATAAAGGCAGGTTAGACAAACTACAATATTACTAATGCTTTAACTGATTACAGGCTAATAGTTATATCTTTCAGATGGGCTCCCTTTGCGCCTTCAGCGACCGCAAAATGGAGCGATTACTCCACAGTTCAGGCGGGATTCAAGCAGGGAAACACCAGCCCCCCTGGAAAAGCATTAATTATGTCTGCAAGCAGACAGCTCTTAAAGAGACAGTATGTGGAGGCTCTACCAGCAGTCACAGTGCCATTCTAACGGCTTAAACACCGAACGCCGGCAGGCAAGGGGAACACTTAAGCAAGCTCCTAGGAGGCTTTTAGGAACCCCCATTTGTAGGGGGGTTACATATGCATTTGAACACTCAGAATGAAGTTGAAAACATTGCACATTTTACAGTATTTGCTAGATTGCCTTCAGAATCTAAATATGACCTGACCACATCTGCATTTGTTTGAAGATTAAACTAAACAAAATAAAAACAAACCTGTTGCCTCAAACCAATGATTTCAAATTATACTGACAGGCCACCCACCTCACCACAACTGTATATGTCGCCCTGAACTGCAGCTGGTTCCGTTTGACTCAGCCAACAGTGAGTTACCCCCAGACTCAGCCACAGGTCATCTCTCTTCTTCTCCTCCAGGTCCAGTCTCTGCTCATGAGTGAGTGTGCTGTCTCCTCCTGTGGTGTCCGAGACTACTGTAATTCTCTCAGTCCAACCCATGGTGGCAACGGTTAGGCTGACTGGGTCAGGAGGGAGGGACTAGAGCCTGGTTTGGCCTTGGACATTGTTGGATGGATTTCCTTCCATCCTCTTCCTTCTCCTCTTCTGTCCTCTGTCTCTCATGGCGGGGAGGATGGATGACAGGCTGGGTCGGGACTGAGGCCTGACCAGTGCGGGTCAGGTTTGGGATGAATGCTGCAGTACACGGGACTGTTTGTTCAATGGCAGCAGTGGCGGGGAGACTGCTGGGATGGGGCAGTAGGAACACACTTGGGAGTTGGGCAGGATGAATGCAGCAGTGGGTGGGACTGTTGTTTGTTCAATGACAGCACTACAGGGGAGACAGCTGGGACAGGAGCACCGGGAACACACTAAACAGCTGCAACAGGCAGGCAGTTTCTAGTGGAGTGGAAATGGGGGACTTGCAGGGAGAGAGACAGATGAATGAACTAGTTTGGGCAAGTGGGATACTGGTGGCCAGTTTGTTACTAGAAATGGGGGGGGACAAGGAGAAGGCTAAACATGATGGCGCTCAGCAGGCTGCTAGACGGCATCTTGTAGATGAAGGGATGGAGCGGTACTCTGATAGGTGCGGCTGCCTCCTTTCAACTACACACATTTACCATCCATCAGTTAGGCTGAACACCATCATGATCAGCCTACTCATCAGTGGGCTGTCACTATTGAGCCTTCTGTAGCCTGAGGTGCATTGGATGCTACAGTGACACACCTCTGCAGCTGCTACTCTTCTGGGTAGCCACAACATGTTTGCTTCTCACATATTCACACCAAGCAAACATACAAATGCAGCTGCCAGGCTGACAACTCCAGCACAGACGGTATGAATGAACTGGACATTAACTGTTCATTCTGCTTCAACCTTGCCCTACCTCCCATAGGATGGTGTCAGCAGACTATGCAACATGTGATATGCTGAGGGAGCAGAGAGGCCTTTCAGTAGGAAAAAAAATTCCTGACTGCCAGTATTGAAGGCTAGCCCAGACACTCATGTTACAGGGCCTAGCACCACCCTGGCCACCTCCAAGGGACTGTACCTCTGTACTGGGCTGTCCCTAGCCAGTCCATGCCCCTCACTGGATGTGTGAATGTGGATGGTTATCTGGTTGGAGCCCAGGATACATTGGGGGAGTGGCCAGATGGCTGGGTACCTGGTGACATGACCTAGAAAAGAGTAGGTGTGGAAGGCGGTAGGCCAGAGAGAGAAAACATTTCCTGTATCGAAGAAATACAGGTGTCTGGCACCAACTGCATTTGTAGTAGAAAATCTGATTGCACTCTCTCACAGACTGATAGCCACTGGTTAATAATTACATTTAGGTTATTCCTGAGTCAAGCTCTATCTCCAGCAAGCGCTGACTCTGTTGTTGAGTAGTTCCTCCAAAGTTCTCATCCACGCCCTCCTCCAAAGTTCTCATTCACGCCCTCCCTCCAAAGTTCTCATCCACGCCCTACTCCAAAGTTCTCATCCACACCCTCCTCCAAACTTCTCATCAGTGTCCTTCTCCAAAGTTCTCAGCCATGCCCCTACCCACTGTCAAGTTATGCTGAAAATTGAATCCTGCCAATTCGAGCCAAGTAAGTGATAAAACATGACAGGGTGAATGTAATTCTTCTGACATACACACGCCAAGGGAAATAGTTCAGTACGAGGTATAGTCAAGTGTCTTAATAACCCCCCTCTGTGTATCTATAGCAAAATGTATACTTTCATCTTTGGAATGCGTTATCATTACCCAGCCTATAAAATCCATTTGTGCTGAGAATAATAACGTTAAAAGATGTTCTGAATCATAGGGCCCACATCCTTTCCTCACATCAATGCCAGTGTAACCGGTAACCTGTGGATCCTGCACCATGCCGCTAGGCCACACACCCGCCCTTGGCCTGGCAGTGGAGAGCCCTCACTATTTCTAGCCTACAGGCTCCTCACCTCCCTCAGTTACCATATAGTTGCACTGGACTATGATTGCATTGTATTATGTATAAGACAAGGCCTCCCTGAGGTGGCTCACTACCAACTCATATCAGGCATTGCTTTAGCTACCAATTGTATAGGTCTTAACCGCTCATTAGGTAAATATGTCGATAGTTCTGCCCTGTTTTAGCTACTAAATGTATAGGCATTAACCCGCACTCATTGTACGTATACTCTGTATGATTGCTCACCCACATTTATTCTATGTATGTACTGTACGAATGTCTATGTTTTATGCTGATGCGGAGCCTTTGGAAATTAATCTATGACTCAAAGGGTTGTAATTCCGATTTCCTAAATAAATAAAAAAATGGGATATACCATGGTCATGTGATGAGGATCCACCAGTTTTAGTACAGGATTTCCCAACCCATTTTATACAGAATGGTTTTCTTTCCCTGCTGCTGCTGTTATGGTTTTGTGAGTCAACAGGTAGAGGTGGTGTTCGGCACAAGCAAAACAAAGGCCACTTGGGGTGCCAGCACAGAAGGGGTACGCTAAAGTGGAATAAACTGAGATCAGATTAAAATGCAAATTGTGTTAAGATAAAAACACAAACTATTGCTGTCACTCTTGTATTCAGAGAATTGTTGGCACTTTTTGGCTGAGGGTTGGGGTCGAAGGGAGCAGAGGGGGCAGTGCAGGTTGTGGGAGCAGTGAAAGGGGACACCACAAGCGCTTCTTCTTGGGGTGCCATTATCAATAAAAGCAGTTCTGCCAACAGGAATGAGCCCCAGATAAAGATTAATGATCCACCCTGACTCTCTGTGTCTTCTGCTTTATTTTAGGAATGGGAGTGACAACCGTAACCGCCACTCGGATTTTAAAGGGGCAGCTGGAAGGCCAACCTGGCGAGGAAGCCATTCTAACAATGGACACATTCCCTCACCTTGCTCTTTCAAAGGTCAGTGTTCACCTACAGCTAATCAGCACAGTACAGTATTTATTCGGGGGGACCGTTCTGAAACAAATTAGAACCAACTACAACTGTACACATCAGGTCTGATCCCTGCAGTGTGACTCAATGTATCAGTGTGTCCAGGGGGACCTTTTGCTACTACAAGGGTTCTGAGTTTTTAACTCCAGCACAGCTACTCTCCGTACTAGTGCACTGCTGTGGAGAGCTTCACATACTACAAGAGCCCTGAGGTTTAAATCTGAGCTGAGAACCACGAGACCCAGATTTGAACCCACACAACCAACCACCACATACTAACCGAGTAACCCTATGCAAGTCACTTACTGTAACCTGTGTGCTTAACCTCTCTGTAATCTAATTTGTCTTGACCCTCTCACTGCCCCCTCCTGGATTGTAAAGTGCTTTGGGATACAGTCTGTATTCACTGGGCCAGCGGGCCACTTAAGTATGGTGGAATGTTGGCCCAGTGGCACCCATGCCTCACCTACCGTCATGACGGTGACCAAGGCTCAGTGAAAGAGTCAGTTTGCCAGGGGCTGGCTGGGGAGAGGAGGACTGAGCGTCCAGTGGATGGCTTTCCTCCTCTGGGGAGGGAGGGTTGCGGGTCCCGGCACTTGTCTGGCCTCTGGCAGAAGCTTGTTGTCAGGCAGCCAGTGTCAACACATCGGGGTTGGAGGGATGGTGGCTGTTGACATCCCATGCATGGTAGTGTGTGTGTTGCATCTGGACAGTATTGCATGTTCATTCCTCTACCTAGAACAGGGTAAAATGGCCGGATGCAGCACGGATGACATTGACCCCTCTCAGGCTCTGCACTGGCTATAGGGCCCTCTCCCACACTGAATCTGTTTAGTCGGCAGTAAGGCACCTACTGTCATCCCCCACCATGGTGGGCAAGCCATGGGGGAAGCACCAGGAATAGATAAATTCCTAGGAGACCAGGTGACGGGTGGGAGGGGGGTGTCACTGGAGCACTCAATACTGCACCGTGGCAGGGGAAAAATGAAATTAATGGCAACAAAACTATGGCGGCATGTGATGAGGAAGGAATTGTAATATGTTCATTGGCATACTTAGATGTATGACTGAACGAAACATAGAAACATAGACGTTGCTGTTAGATAAAGACCAGGGGTCCATCCAGACAGAATGAATGGAACTGTATGAAATGCTTGTGCAAACGTTAACTTTGGTGGACACACTCTCTCTCTCTTCTGCCATAGGGACAATAATCATAGGGACAATAACCCTTTTGAAATGAGATAGAACCCCCTTGAGGAGGTTTCCACCACTAGAGGTGCCAGAGAGTAGTAGTATCCTCAGACTAAACGTTCCTAAAGAATAAAGGACCCCCAAACTGCAGCTGTGGCTACTGAACATGGCATCTGAAGGAGAGAGAGAGGTCACTAAGGTGTGCCACTCTCCAGCCTCTGCTCCAGAGAACAAAACCCTGAAGGAGCCATCGGGCACAGTTTGAGGATAAAGTGGTTCACACTCTCAGGGGCTTCCTCTTGGAGGTGTCCTGTATAGTCCTAGATGGTGGAGGGTTAGGGTAACCAAGTCCCCCAGGACAAGGAGAAGGCTTGGATGGAACAGCTGCTTCAAGCTGGTTTGCCCCAAGTCTGCTTTGCGCAAGGCTCACGTAGGTAATGTTGGCATCAAGCCCTAAAGGGGCATGTCTGAGTCATACAAGGAGATGAGAACTAAACCCTTGAGGGGTGTAAAGCCCTGGGGGGACTCTGAGAATTGAGGTGAGGTGAGAACTGAAAGTCAAGCTCAGATGTGAACATAGATGAACGTATAGAGTATACGTTTGTAGGGAAGTAGGAGGTGTTAGAATAGTAAGATGAATGAACAGAACAAAACTCAGTATGACAAGTGGACAAGGCCTTGCATGTTAACATCTGTACCTAGTCTTACCAGTAAGATAGCACATGTACTGCCCTTAGATCTGAACATAATAATGTTCTGTGAAATCTTGTTATTTCATGTGTGTACTAAGCTGGTGTATAACATTTTCATTAAAATACATTTAAAAAAAGAGCCCAGTTTGACAGTGGTATAAGTGTTGATCCATGAAATAAAGAGCTGGGTGACCACTTGGGCAAGCTGGTGGGTGTTAGATTGGTGAGAAGCAGTGGATAGAAGGAGCAAGCCTGCAGAGCAGTGATTAAGAGCCAGGCAACAACCATGGAACATGGAGCAGTCAACTAGCTGATGGAGCAGGAGAACCGCATGGTTGCAACAAGAGTGAGTCCGTGTGTGTATCATTGGAGTGATCGAGGGCAAATGTACAGTATCCATTGGGTTAACACCCAGTACCTAATAGGCTGGGTCATCGGGCTCTTATGAGTATGGTTAGGATTGACTGAAGACCGAGTATGTAGTGCTTATACAACTGCATGCTTTTGCTTATGCTCGCTCTGTCCCTGCTGTGGGGACCACCATCCTGTTGGAATGTCACAAGGACACAGGAACACTCATGGAAAGGTTCCAATACCTCAAAGTGTCACAGAGATCAGGTCTCAGAACCAAAGGCACCTTAAGGAAGAAGGACTGACCCTAAGGAGAAGGAGGTGCCACTGGAAGAGGAGGGGAGGACAGTAACAATGAAAAAAATATGAGCATCTGAGGGACACTTGGACATGCAAGGTTTTATACCACATGGAGTGGGGCATTGCATGTGCTACTCACTGCCCCTCCAAAATACAGGCAAAAGCCTTGCAATTCATAGTGTCATTGGGCTCTTATGAGTATCATTAGAACTGACGGAAGACTGAGTAGTATGTGTTTCTTGTGCAACTGTGAATTTTGACTTACGCTTTCTCTGTTCTTACTGCTGTTGGGATGTCATAAGGACATGAAACCCTGATGAAAACTTCTAACCCCTCAAGGAGTTGCAGGGATGGGGTCCCCAGACCAAAGGTATCTCAGGGAAGAAGGCCCAAATGTACAATGCAGACAGACAAGCATATTTTTCCTAAAGAGCGCAGATGCAGCCAGACTTAGACCTTGATCAAGGAAAAATACCATCCTTTTCCTACCCCTGTGGAAATTAATATTAATACCTTAAGTGCGGAGAAGAGGGAAAAAAAATTTAAGAAGGAAACCTCTGGGAATCCAAGGCCTAGGTTGCCATTGTTCAAGGCTGTGTATAGTACAAGTGATGGCTTCACTACTGCAATTTAACAGCCCAGTTCAAGGGAAATTTTTGGAGGAAGGGCTCTCGCTCTATCCCTCTAATGGGAATGTCATGAGGGTATCACTAGCCGATTTCTGCAGCTGAAGAAGGTTCCCCATGAAAGAGGCACACTCCCTAAGGTGGGAAAGAGGAGCACAATGACCACTGAAAGGCACTCACTTGGCATCCAAACCAAGGGGAGGTATAAAGATGAAGTTGAGCCCTTGAGGGGGCAAGGCATTGGAGCTGACCCCTTGAGGGGCAGAACTTGTTGAATCATTATTTGGATTTTACCCTTGGGGGCAGTGGAAGGGGAATTCAGAAGAGACCAGGTGAACCGTAGGCAGATGTAGTCAGAATAGCTTTTGAAGTTGCTGCTGAGGTGGTCTGGACAGCTAATGGAGCCCCCAAGGACTCAAAGACCCCGCCATCTAGTAGATTAAGTCTTACATGCTGCATCAAGAGGTGACACTGAGTTGATCTGCATGGTTAAAGTTTCCCCCAGAGCTTAGAACATTTTCTCTTTCTGCCCTTCAGGTGACAGACCCCAAATGAGACGAGGAACCCATCCTTGAGGTGTGGAGTTAGAGGGAGCAGAGCAACACCATTGACTTCCAGGGCAGGGGAGCTCTGAAAGCCATGGATATGTTCATGGCAGGCCTGCATCCAGAAACTTGTATGAAGTGAGAAGGAGGGCAATGGTGAAGCCTGATGGCCATGGAAAAACAGCTGATGAGGCCAACAAACCAATTACTGTGGGCATACAGAGGCCAGCAGGCCAGTTATGATGAGCCAATGGTATTGCCTGATGGCTGAGTGGAGAGCATGGATGCAACAGTGAATGAGCAGCAGTAATGGAGGCTAATAGTGATGGATGGGTGAATGAACGCCAACCAATCCAAAGGGGTATAGAATGAGGATGAGAAAAGTAGAGCACAAACATGCAAACAAAGTAAACAAATGAGCAACACGATAGTAACAGACCATCTGAATGAAACGTGGAGAAAAACTAAAGGCAGCAGTAGCAAAATGCAGGCATATGACTGCACTGCATTGGTGCTGACTGCACACTGGTCAACTCTGGAAAAGCAATGGAAGACCAGTCATGGAAGCCAGCCAGGAAATGAGGAAATATTGCTGCAACAGGACACATACAAGATGGTGACAGCCACAATGGCGCAGAAGGGGAGCTGCAGGCGAACAGCCAGCAGGATCTCCAGCACAAGGGGGCGAGTGAGGAGGCGGGAATGCCAGAAAGCCATCATCAGGCAGAACAGGTATGTGCCGGGTATGGTGGGGGGAATGGCCACACGAAGGCACACAAAACATTCGAGCATCCAAGGGATGTTTGGACATGCGCAGCTTTATACTGCACGGAGCAGGATGTGGCATGTGTCATCCACTGGGACCCCTCCGAACTACAAGCAAAATTCTTACAAGTGTGAGTATGGTAGCATGGGCATTCGAGGTGAGAGCTGCACAACAGAAAGTAGTCAACTAGCTGAGGGGACAGGAGAACTGCGGACGTATGGCTGCAACTGGAGTGGTCACTGTTGGGTTTATGGAAAGCCAGCAATTGTTTGGCAAGCACAAAATGGTTGAAGGAACAATGTGTTTAAAAAACTGGTTAGTCCAAACTTAATTACACCGCAACAATTCTAAAAAGACTAGTTTATATGAAGGCAAGCTAATTGCTTAAGAAACACTGAAACAGAGGTGTCATTGAATTTTTTGACTGGGTGACTAGGGAGGTGGATCAGGGGAGGGCAGTGGACATGGCCTATCTGGACTTCAGCAAGGCCTTTGACACTGTGCCACATAGAAGACTATTGCACAAACTGGGGAATATGGGTGTGGGCAGGACAGTAGTGCGGTGGGTAGGTAACTGGCTGGGCAGCAGGACACAGAGGGTGGTGGTAAATGGCTGTCACTCCACAGAGGGAAGAGTGACCAGTGGGGTACCACAGGGATCAGTGCTGGGACGGTACTATTCAATATCTTCATCAGTGATATTGCACAGGACCTAGAAAGCGAATTTCACTGTTCGCTGATGACACAAAGCTCTGTAACAGAGTAGACACACCAGAGGTGTAGACAGAATGAGAAGGACCTGCAGAAACTTGAAGAATGGTCAGGGTTTGGCAGTTGAAATTCAATGCAAGGAAGTGCAAGATAATGCATATAGGGCACAAAACCCTGGCACAATATATCAGTTGGGGGTGAGGATATAGCATGCACCAAGCAGGAAAGGGATCTTGGAGTTATCATCTCTGATGACCTCAAGGCAGAAACAGTGTGACAAGGCAGCAGGTAAAGCAAATAGGATGCTGGGATGCATAGGCAGGGCATCACCAGCAGGAAAAGGGAGGTCATAATTCCACTATACAAGACACTAGTGAGGCCGCACCTGGAGTACACTGTGCAGTTCTGGAGACCTTACCTACGTAAGGACATAGACAGGGTAGAGAAGGTTCAGAGGAGCAACAAAGATGGTGCATGGATTGCATCACAAGTCCTATGAGGATAGGTTGAAGGCACTGAACATGTACTCCCTGGAGGAGAGGAGGAGAGAGGGATATGATAGAGAACATACAAGTATCTTACAGGGAGGAACAGGGTGCAGGAATGCACTATTTTTAAGTGAAAAGATGTTCCAGGACTAGAGGGCATGGGATGAAGTTGGAGGAGGGCGATTCAGAGGAAGCGTGAGGAAGAATTTCTTCACAGAGCGGGTGGTGGACAAGTGAAACACCCTGCCGGAGGAAGTGGTGGGGGCTGAAACAATCACGGGATTTAAGAATGCATGGGATAGACATAAAGGAATTCTGGAGGTCAGGGGTAAGGGGCAACAGACCTCCTGGAAAACATAAACTGAACTTACAGACTTAAATGGGCAGACTGGGTGGGCCATAGGCCCTTATCTGCTGACACTGTCTATGTATCTATGTATAAATACAAAAGTACAGTTTCTAATCAATACTTAAGTACATACAGTACAATGGTTATTGCATACTGAATGAATACACTGTGACAAGGAGCTCCTGCCACTCTTGAGGACCGACCTTTTCTTTAATCTGTTGCAACAGTTCTTCTATTTCTTAGCCTAATCTAGTCTTTACCATTTCTAGTCCATAAGGTTGGCCACCTATGGGAACCTCATTCCCTATAATGACTGTGCTATAGTGTCCTCTTTAATTTTCCTTTACCCTCACAGGTCCTCGTACAGGAAAGTTATTGTGGTGACCTCTGAGCTGAGGTAAAACAACAGGCTGTGTTCCTCATTGTTGGATTTAGTATGCAATGGCACAACATCATAAAATACATTAATGTATATACCTTATGTGTATAAAACCTGTAAATGTTGAAAATACCATGGCACTAGGTGTTTTTGATAAAGGTAAAAAATACTAGGTGACTGTATATTATAGAAATTAAGTTAGTTGTGCGATTTAAAATGCATGTAAATTGCTGTAAGTTGAACAAGTTTGAAATGTCGGTGATTTACATATATATCCCATGATGCGTTGCATTATGGAAGTATGTGTGCTGTGTTTCTTTGAAACTTGTCTTATTGTCAATGCCCTTTGGGGTAAACCATGTTTCACTGCTTCTGCACTGAGGTTCTTTGTCTTTAGCTTTTTTTTTTTTTTTTTTTTTTTGAGCCCCCACCACCCAAGCAAACAAGGCCCGCATAGGGGTGGAGGCTGAATCTCAACTGTTATGTTACATCAGAGACCAGTGAGTCAGTAGGTGCTGGCTAAGTACAGAGAAAGGACATACATAGTCTGTTGCTGCAACCTGATGTACTGAAGAAGGGATATGCCATTGCTTAAGGTTATCTGCTGCATTTTAAATAAACATCACACAGAGATTGTGTGTTGAAGTTCGGTGTCTAGTCCATCTGTTATCCCACACTCCTCTGCATACACTTTAACATATTCAGTAACTTACTTATATGTAGAGGACTATTTCCTAATCATCTGAGCTACGTGAAGATAAAAATGGCTAAATATCTCAGTGTCCCCAACAAGGGCTCCATGAAGCACAGCTAGTCACCACATGTAGACATATGTCTTGCCATCAGCTATGCTGATAAGAAACCAGTACCGGAGCACTTTCACTTTCCAAAATAAGGAAAACAGTGCTAAAAATAAATGGCTGCAAATTTCTCATATCACGAGCTCAGTGCCAGGTGACTAATGCAACACAGAACAAACCAGCAGATTACCATCAACCATCCAGGCTCTAAACTGATTATTGAACACTAAGCATACAGAGCAGTCATATACCAACACACTCTCAATTGTACTGAATTTAAGCTGGTGTCAGTATCAAACAAGGCAATAACTGACCTCTCAGTGAAAATATGAGTTATTAAAATGTAAAATGCCTTCACAGGAGCAGTGCTAACTGACAGATACCTGTGAAGAATATCCCAGCGCTTCGCCTTCTCAGGCTACCTTGGGGAGGCATGGCTTATCGAACTCTGACAACCGCCTTTAAATACTCAGGGGGTTCATGTCACATGATGTCAAAATGCTGTTTGAACTCACTTTCCAAAAGTAAAAGTGTTAAAAAGAGCTTGCATGCATAAACTCCTTTACCTTAGTATTACCATGGTAAAACCTCCTTAATAATATATTGATGGCATGATATTAGTGTTTATGCTCTGGATACTTAATGCTTTCTAAATAAAAGAAGTCTTGAGCTGCAGAAGTTTGCGATTCAAATCCCGCCACTAACTCCATGCTCACAAGAACAGGCATGAATTCCAACCAATGACATTTCATTTGTGAACAGCTTTAGAGGTCTATGACAATGGGTATACACCCTAACAGTGCTGTTCAAATCCTGCCCCTAACTCCGTGCTCACAAGAACGGGCATGAATTCCAGCCAATGACAATTCATTTGTGAACAGCTTTACAGGTCCATGACAATGGGTATACACCCTAACAGTGCTGTTCAAATTCTGCCACTAGCTCCAGGCTTGCAAGAATGGGCACAGATTCTGACAAACTGACAGCTCCTTAGTGAACAGCTTTACAGGACAACCGCAATGGCAAAAATTATCGACCAAATGTCAATTTCTTTTGTATTCTCTTGCGAAGTTGTTTCTTGCAAATGATAACAGCACCTAACAGTTTCAGTCACATCCTTACTGCACTCGTATTACCGCCTACTTGCCCCTCTGTCTTGTATGCCATCAATGCATTGTTGCTCTTCAAGTCCCAGTATGACATCATCTTTCATTGTTGGCCTATATTTGGAAGAAAAAAGGAAATAAGTTATTAGATTCAATGGGCATACACAACTTAGTAAGAAGTTATGCTGTGAAGGTAAAGAAATCCTCTTGAGGAGGGTTCCACCCCTAAAGGTGCTGTGGGAACATAATTCCTTTAGGCTAAATGTACCTTAGGAAGGAACTCCAAGGAGAGAGGTGTTCCACTGCAGGAAGAGGGGAGGAAGGTGGGGTAAAGAAACAGTGCGTGTGACTATTGACTGACTAAGGCCGGAGGAAGCTGCTTTAAATAGCTCCGGCAGGCGGTGTGGCTGGTTGCTCCCACCCACTTAATTGCAGGCATAGCTTTTGAATTCAATGGGCGTACACAACTTAGTGAGGAGTTATACTTGTGCAGCTTTGTTGCTAGTCTGAAGGTATTTGAATGAATGTAGTGTTTGACTGACATACATGGATACTTTAGCCATTCGCAGTCTCTGTCCCATGAGGAACTACCACCTCATCCATGAAGGCAAAGGAACCCTCTTGAGGAGGGCTCCACCCCTAGAGGTGCCGCAGGAACATAATTCCTTTAGGTTACAGTTACCCTAGAAAGGAGCCCAAAAGTAGTGCACAGCAGGTAGTGAATACAGAGCCTAAGTGAGGACAGATTGACAGCAACTAGTAATGACTTTTAACAGACAGAAACTGAACTGAGCAATGACTGACAGTAATTGATAACTGACAGTAGACAGAGGCATGACATCTGAAAGGAGAGAGGGAATGGCAGAATGGAAAGAGGGCTGCTATCAAATCTTGGCTCACAGCGGAAACCTACTAGGGTAGACGTTATGCTAATATAAATGTACTGCATTATGCACCACCTCCTGCGGAGACTACTTAACTTTTATGGCCTTCAGCATGGAGGAGAGGAAAACCCCCTACGAGGAGGAACTCTCGAGGGATCCATGTCCTTGTTCACCTTCCCTCCAGGCTTGGGTTAAAATTAATGACGGCTCAGCTACCACAATTTAGAGACCCAATCCAAGAGGAAAATTTTGGAGGAAGGGATCTCACGCTATCCTTCTAAGGGAAATGCTATAGGGGTGCTGTGAGCTGATCTCAGCAGCTAAAGGAGGTTCCTCATGAAGGAGGGCCACCCCCCCCTAAGGCGGTAGAAGGAGAGCAGCGATCGCTGAAGGGCACACACCTAGCCTTCACTGAGGAGAGGTCTAGAGAGGAAGCCGAACCCTTGAGGGGTAAAGCACAGGGGTTTGGTCCTTGAGGGGCTGGGACTTGCTTAATTGGTTGATCTTTACCCATGGGGGCAGAGGACAGGAAACAGATGGTGACCAGGTGAATCTTAGGTGGCCATAGGGGAGCATAGCTTTTGAAGATACTGCAGACGTGGTCTGCATGCAAAAGGAGCCCCTGTGGACTTAGACCCACCCTCCGGCAGCTGAGATCTTCAATGCTACATCAAGAGGTGTCGTCGAGTCAATCTGCATGGCAAAAGCTTCCCTCAGAGTGCAGGACATTCTCACCCAAAAGACAGAAAGAGCTGGATCTTGCCCGAGCGGAGGGAGCAGAGTGAGACCGTCAGCATAAAGGGCAGGGAACCCTGGAAGCCATGCTATGGTCATGGCTGGCATGTGTCCAAGTGCAGGAGTAGTGGGAGTCCGATGGCGAAGCCTGATGGCCACGAGCACAGGGTAGAAACAAACGTAGGCAAGGCTGAATGATTGAGTGAGACATCAAATAACGAGGACACTGTGTGAGACAATGATATGTGCTTGTTCTGAATGGTGACCGCATGCCGACCAGCTCCATAAGGGAGGTCAGTGTTCGTTCCTGATGCACTGCAGGCCAGGCAGTAGAGAACAACCAACGAAACTGGGAAAACAGGAGCATAGAAGAACTGAAAACTGGGAAGAAGCATGCTGCTGAACTGAGCAACTAATTAACCCACCTGAACGCAGAAGGGAGTGGCTGCCTTGCTAGGAGCCAGGTGCAGGGGTGTCAGTTAGTGGCAGCCAGAGGGTGCAGCTAAAACACCTATGATTTTTTTGCAACCCCTATGATGTGTACTGAAACCCCCAGGAAACCCTGAAACAAGGTTTCCCTAGAATTTATTTGTATAAAGTGTGCCGAGTGGGGAGCTTTGCAACCCCTGTGATTCTGATGAAATGACACTACTGGCTAGGTGAGTAAACATTTAAGGATTGTAGTTGAACTGGGAGATTGCAAATGGACTGGAACAAACAGCGACCTGTAAAGCCTGAAATAGCACAAACAAAGCAGAGTATGACAAAGACAGACACTGCGAAAACTAGTTTGCATGCAAGAACCAAAACAGAAAAAAATACTTGTGGTACAAGAGAATGGGAATGCAGCAGAAGTAGTTGACTGAGAGAAGCACAAACTGCAGCCAGGAAGGTAGAAAAAATGAAACATTGACCAAGAGAGCCAGTGGAGGCACAAATCAAACAGAAAGCTCAAAAGGGACAGTGGGAGACAAACTTGGGGGTAGAGCCCCAGCAGAGCCTCCTGCTGCAGCAAAGAAAGCATGCTTCTGCATGAGGCTGGCTTAAATTGCTCTAGCAGGGGACTGGTTGCTACGGCCCACTGGACTGCAGGCATAGCCTAATTCACCTGAAAATACACAAAACAAATGCAGTCATCTGATTATGCTTATCAGCTCTGTTTGTGGTTCAAATCCCACCACTAGGTCACTGCTTACAGAATCAGGCATCAACATAGACTCCACTGCAAATGCATAATAAAAAGCAGTCATATGCCTGCACATATCATCTTTGTCTGTGGTTTGAATCCCACCACCAACTCACTGCTTACAGGATCAGTCACCTGGGGTTATCTCTAGCTTCTCAACAGAGAAGTCAAGAAAAAATGTTAAATGTAAACTGATATACAAATAAATACATAAATTCAACTTCAAGTACACAATAAGAGGTAATTGCGCCTCAGCTTCTGAGCTGTGTTTGTGATTTGAATCTTACCGCTGACTCACTACTTACTGAAACAGGCACTTTATCATGTTTATTTTAAACGTGTAAAAATACTTAGCTGGCCTCTGCACAAGAAAAACCATAGAGTCAAAATTCCAAACAGGAAACACTTTTTTATGTGTGTTATTAAATAAAGTACTTGAGTATAAGATGCTAGTTAAAACAGCGACAGTGTATTTACATGTTTTAACAACCCACGGTTATAAATTACCACAAGCTCCTTGCTAGCTGAGTATACAAACTTCTGCATATCAGCTCATATTTATTCAGCGTGCAATAACTATTGCATGTACTTCTGTATTTATTAAGAACTGTCTTTTTTGTATTTGACCTGTCTCTTTCTTATGCAATTAGCTTGCCTCAATATAAAAGAGTGTGTTTATAATTGTTGTGCTGTTGGGTTTATGCCCGCTAGTCGCTGTGGTGGAGCCCATTACAAGAAAAGGCCAGAAGACAGTGGGGCACAAGATGATTAATGTTTGAGTATTCGCCCAATAGTTTTAAGTCAAGTGATAGTAGCCAGGGGCCAGGTGTATGCCTGGTAGTTGTTTGGGTACATGCCCAGTTATTGGGATACATGCCCAGCTGTTGGGGTGCGTGGCCAGTTGTAGGGCATTTGCCTAGTAGGTTTTGGTGTGTTTTCTTGAGTGTGCTAATAGTACTGTGAGGTGAGGTATGATTAAGCAGAAGGCCCAGAACGAGCAAAGCACAGCCACAGCACGGAAGGCTGAAGCAGGGAGTTCCAGGCTACCTGGAAGGTGAGCAGCTAAAGGCAGCAGAGTGCAGCCCAAGAAGTAGAAGAGGAAGGCAGTCATGGCACAGCAGCAGAGGACAAGGAAGGGAGCACCCAAGACAGTAGCAGGACTAAAGAGCAGGTGAAGGTGGCAGCAGCAGGAACTGGAAGCACCACAGCAGAAGGAGCGATTTGATCAATACACCAGGAAGAGGGAGAGAAATGGCTGCCAGCTGATGCCAGGCAACCTGGAAAGGCAAGCTGGGTGGGGGTGCTGTGGCAGCAGAGCAAAATGTCCTGGAGGCAGCCGGGGGAGGTGAAGGTGGAGCTGAACACTGGTACCAGGAGGGAGCAGTTGTGGCCATAGATGGAGCACCAGAGCAGAGGAATGGACAAGGAGTGCAGGAGCCACACACCAATGGAACATCACACAACAAACTGGATGGGCAGGTAAGGACAGAGCTGCTCGGGCAGAGCAGGGTACTAGGATGAGCCATGGCAACAGCGATGAAAAGAAGCGTTTGGAGCACGCTTAGTCACGGGGTATAACAAGGTGCCTGGAATTCTGCCATTCTGCAGCTGCTGAATTTTCTGCAGAATATAAACAGAGCTGCAGAATTCATTGCTCTTGCTAAATTGCCGTGCAAATATACAGTCTGACCATAGTGCCCAGCTCCCTTCCCCATCTCGTTTATCCTGAAACCCCTCCTCCATGCTGTGCATGTGATGTTATTGAGGAGCTCACAACATAATTTAGCTGATGGCATGACTGCATTCTGCCATAAGAATGAATAGATCATGCTGCAGAAACCTCGGAGCCCTGCTGCTGAAATCAGAACTAAGTGCGGCAAATCACTAGGGGCCCTCGGTATAAATACTGCTCGACTGGGGGCATGCTGTCAGCTGCTACCTCAGCGAGTCACAGGCTGCACCTGTGGCCCAGTCTTTCCATAAAAGGTGACATTAAATACAGTCCTTTCCATATCGGTGCACTGGTATGGACAAAGGCACCCTCTCCTTCTTCAAGGGTTCTGAGTTTGAACTGCACCACAGTCACTCCTCACACTAGTGCACTGCTGCAGAGACTGTCCCCACGTTTTTACCCTACCGCAGTCACTCCCGACACTAGCGTGGAAATCCTCTGCTACTACAAGGGTCATGAGTTTTAACATTTTGCTTTCTTTAATTTGTCGTATTTAGACACATAATAAAAGCCAGGCAGTAGAATCCAGATAAAGCTGGGAAATTAGACAATAAATCACCATTGCAATCCAAGAATTTGAAACTTTGAAACTTTGAAAATGGAATCTAATTACTTTAGTCATTGTAAATGGTTATATTGGCCTGTATTCACAAACAATACCTCCCACTTTACATAAGCATTAAAACGTGACAGGTTGTGACTTTTTGCTGGGATAATGGCACACCTTGTGTGGGTTAAATCACAAGGCCAGAGGCTGAGTGCTTCCACAACCAGAGAAGAGCCATTATCCCAGCACAAAGCACACCCTGGTGTGCCTTCTTGTAATTATGAATGGGTCTATTAGGGTTATTAGAGAAATAATTTTGCTTAAAAAGTGCTGAATTTAGATAAGTAAAAGTAAAAGTGAGAACAAAAAAGGCAAATGCAAGGAAAAAGTAGTCCTACTGCGTCATTATAATTGTGCCGTTTGTCCAGTGGGTGATAGATGATGCATTTTTTTAACTCCGTGTTTATTAGTTTCAAATAAAACAGACAAACAATGCAGTACATTCTCATGTAGGGAATTAATAGAATGTAGACAATTCATACAAATTGTTGAATTATTCCCAAAGAGTTGACACTCATTACATCTCTCCCTATATTCTGATGATGCAATTTAAGTGAGTTGAAGTGATACAACTGCACAAGCTTAGAGAGTCATTGATGGCTCAAGAAGAACTTTGAAAAACCTAATATTTGGACACAAAGCAGCTTATATTTCTCATTAGCTCTGTGTTTCTTATCCCCATTATGTATTACTGTGGGCATATGCATGAAAACAGGAGAGCTGTTCCTTGTGGGTTCATCAGCTCCTGTTGCTTCTCCCCAACCTAATGTCATAATACTTTGTTTGTGACATCACAGTTACTCTCATAGCAACAGACTGGGATGTCACAACAGGGCATTATGATTTCAAGTAGGGAGTGAGCTAAAGAGGCAGATGAATGCTAGAGATAAATATCTTGTTTATGTGAGAATTGCTTGAGTAATAAATTATGGAGAGGAGAAATCTATAGAAGATATATGAAATACAATCAGAATGGTGTCCAGCTATTGTGTTTTTCAATAATTTCCCAATGGTGTCAGCTGCTGTTTAATGTAAACAAGTCAGTGAGGTCTGGTGCTGTTGTGTTGTGATACCAGCAGCATTGGTGGTTCCAAGTTCCTCAGCCAATCAGATTTATGGATTTTAAACCCATTTTATAAGGGGTGGGGAGGTGGTAGTATAGTTGAGAGGTTAGAGGAATGAGTTGTGAACGAGCTTGGTACATCCAGCAGATCTGGGTTTGAGTCCTACAACCTCCAATTGCATAATGTGTGACCCCGAGTAAGTCACTTAACCCCCCCAGTGCTCCCGGGTCACCCTGAAACAGGCCTTGTGCTTAGTGGGCCTTCCCTGGTTACCAAAGAATAAATAAAAATGAAATAAAAATTAAAAAACAGTTTGCCTTAATTATCTCCGTTCAGCAACTTGTCATTGAACAGCATGGCTCACTGCTGAATTAAAGTAGAGTTTTGCTGAAGGTGATGTTGAAAAATACAGCCAACGGTGTTTACTTGTCCTTCAAATGCACATCCAATAAGAAGTTATGAATTGTTTTTCAGACCTACAATGTTGACTACCAGGTGCCAGACAGCGCCGGGACTGCCACTGCCTACCTATGTGGGGTAAAGGGAAACTACGGTACCATTGGGTTGAGCGCCAGAGCAAGGAGGTACCAGTGTAATACCACCAAAGGTAACGAGGTCACATCCATACTCAAACGGGCCAAAGACACAGGTATGAGAGCTTTACGAACCCTTCTTCCTCATCAGCAATGTTCTACGTAATGCAAAAACTGACAGTTTTTATTCATGTGTTAATGCCGTACTGAGACCACGGTTTTCCGAATGGTCTCATGCACATTCTTAGGGTGCTAGACCTGCAAACCGAAGGTGAGTGGATTTGATACCCTAAGGATGAGAGACCACTCTTACAACCGTAAGAGTGGTCTCGGTGGCAGTATTAGTATATTTTTGCTCAAGAGCAATCAGCTATATATTACGATTTAAAACTACCTTCCCTGAATGTGCCTATTACCAGGGCAGCTGTGAATGAGACACTCTCCACACAATAAGAATGTCTCACATGCAGGGAAAAGGAGCGCTTCAATTGGTTGGGAGTGCTCCTCTAGAATAACCAATAAAATGCCCATTCTTCATCTGTGGTTCTGATGGTGTTTAGATTGGAACAACCTTTTATATAATTGTGTGAAAAGTTGTTTCATTCTTCAGGGTCTCTGGCCTCAATGTGTCATCTCTTTAAGGGGGACAATAAGGGAAAAAGGTTCCCTTGTTCTCCAAAAATCAGTATGTTGCTTTGAAACACTGAAGCACACTAGCATCAGTGAGGTGGATGCCTTTCACGGAGCCAGAAAGGCATTTCTGTACACAGGTTTTCAGACCTACCCAGGACCTCGGCCCTTGTTCGGGGGACGGCAGGTTTGTAACGCTAATATCCAATATATATTATATAAGACCCCAGCTGACCAATCAGGTCACTGCATTTCTTACCCCATTGCATAACATGTTATATTAAGTTAGAAGCTATTCAGCCGTGCTTCGTTCTTTCTGATGTTGTGAAGTTGTCATCTGTGACAGCAAACAGTGGTATATTTCATGTTGCGAAAAATAAATGTTAATGCATCACTGGTAAGGCCCCACCTTGAGTACTGTGACCAGTTCTGGATACCACATCTCAGGAATGACAAGAGACAGAGTGGAGGCGATACAAAGGAGGGCTACCAAAATGGAGCAGGGTCTACATCAAAAGCCCTATGAGGAGAGACAAAAACAACTTAATACGTACACCCTGGAAGAGAGGAGGGAGAGGGGGGATATGACAGAGACTTTTAAATACCTCACAAGGGTAAATAAGGTACAGGAGGGAAGTATTTTTCAGAAGAAAAGGTGCTCAAGAACAAGGGGACATGCTATGAAGCTGGAGGGGTAGTAGGTTCAGGGGACATGTGAGGAAGTACTTTTTTATGGAAAAAGTGGTAGATTCCTGAAACAGTCCTCTGGTGGAGGTGGCGAGGGCAAAAACAGCAGTGGGGTTCAAGAATGCATGAGATGGGCATAAGAGAATTGTAGCGGAAAGGAAGAGAAGGAGCTGGAGATCAAGAACGGGCTGTGACGATATAAACAACAGAAAAAAAAAGGCACCAAGCTTCAAGATTTAGCAAAAAGCCATTTACTCAATAATAAGAAAGTACAACATGGTGTAATAAATTACTTATAGGCTGAAAAGGCTGTCACACCGGTACAGACGGTGGCATGCAGAACAACAACTGAGTTGGAACCCTACTGGTTTCATGGAACGCTTTGTCAGGGGTACTGGAAACAAGATACTACTAGTACCCATTTATACTACTGCCTTAAAGGTGCAGTGCACAATTTAAAAATGATTCATACTCACTAATAGAGTATAGTGGCGTCCCCCAGGATGAAACCCAATTCTGCAGCATTTTGCAGCACTCTGCAGAATGCTGCAGCAGACCTACTGAATAAAGCAATGTCATTTCAAAGGCAATTAGTCCCTTTTGTCATTCAGGAAAATGTGACACTGCCAGGATGAAGTGAATGCTACAGTTTCCTGCATGACAAAAGGGACTAATTGTCATGGAAATGACTTTGCTTTATTCAGCAGGTCTGCTGCAGCATTCTGCACAGTGCTTTAAAAGTGGGTTTCATCCTGGGGATGCCACTGTAGGTGCTAACTTCTCATCACAGTTTATCTCTTGCAGGTATAGCTACTGGAGCAGTATGATAGCTACAATATAGGCAGTAAAATATAGCAGAATACAGAATTCTTCATCCAAAAAAGTCCGTAACTGAGTAACAGGATCCAGTCAATTAATAAGCTGCTCCACAAAATGTGATGGTTTGCCAGGCAAAACTCTGGCATGCTAGCCAAAATGGCTTCGATAACACAGAATGGTGAGAATCTGGAAAAGAAAAAGAGAATAATTAAACACACATTAATATAATAGAGTAATCTGTCTCATCCTACTGAAGATTTCATAATCAGTGGCATCCAGTCAATTCTTTCATTGAGCCCTGGTGAATAGTGTCCCCCCAGCTGTATCATCCACATTGCCTCCCTTTATGGATAAGTGTGTCTCTATCCCCACCTCTTTTTCCTAATTTCACTTTTTCCACCCCACAGAATTGAAATCTATGATTTGCTTTCCTCAGTCGATTGCAAACATGTGCTGTATATCTGATAATATTTTTTGACAACTATACTGGCGCATAGGAGTCCCCCATAGCATAGTCCATCAGTCATATAATCAGGGGGCTGGCTGTGGGGGACTCTGGGAAAATAATGGCCAGCGAGGGGTGGTTGCAGGATCAACCAGATAGACTTACAGATTTCAGTCGTGTAAGTGATTGAAACATTTTAAAATTAGTGTGTTTTAGCTAATTGGGACCTAGAGGCCCTGCGTTTTGCTCTGGGAATGCTGACAGTTCCCCTTTAACCCTTCGTGATCTCTCTCTAGTAACCTGCCTTGATATGGCTGAGGAGAGAGGCTGGTTCCTGTATGGTGGCATAAATATAGATAAGGCCATTCTATTATTCCTAAAAGAAAACAACAGTCTTGGAGAAGTAATAAAACGCTATTTCAAATGTTACGTGTGGATAATATAGTCATTACAGGATGGTAAGGTCATTTGAAACATGTAATTACCTGAGCAGTTTAGAAATGTGTCTTATATAATACAGAGAACTTATGAAATCAACGGTCATTGATAACCAAGGATTACTGTGGTCAGACTGAATAATTCTCAGACTAGATAAACCTTGGGTATCCAAGGTTTATCCCTGGGCCACCTACTGTCAGTGGTTACCCATGAATAACCATGGGTACAGTTATGGACAAGCCATGAATAGCCATGGTCACTGACCACGTATCGCTATGGTCTAGTCATGTACAATGAAAGAACTAAGCCACTTCCTGGACTACATAAACCAGATTCCTCCGGCCTCATTCAGAATCTGTCATTCTTTGCCCCTACTATCCTCTCCTCCTCCTCCTCCAGTGACTCACTTCTCTCCTTGGGCCCCTTTCTAAGGTACCTTTAGCTTATAGGAATTACGTTGCCATGGCATCTCCAGGGGTGGAACCTGTTCCTTGCCTTCTCGTTACCCTGACACAGTGGTGGTCCCACAGTGGACAGAAAGTGCAAATAGCCAAAGCATCTATAACAGTCAAGCAATCCAATCTCACCAACAGCCTTCTTTCAAACATGTTGCACAAGCCTTACTCCACACTGTGGGTGCATATGCTCATTGAGCCACAGATAGTCCACGATCACAAGAGTGCGGCAGGAGTAGTCTGGGGGTGGAACTGAGCCAGACAAGGCTTCCAATCACAAGCTCTGGTTGGCTAACTAGTGAGTCCTATGCCCCATGCAAGCAGAAGACTGTGGGATACAGCGGTTCACCACTGAGTGCTGTATCCCTTTCTGGGAGGCCAAGAATTAAAATGAAGTAAAGAATGGGTCCACTAGCCCTATTGGACCTTCATACTGTTGTGAAGGGCTGATGAACATAGTGAGGGGTGGTCCAATCTGGGCCCTGAACCATGTGTGGGCCCGCACCAAAGGGTACTGAGACATTACATCAATGGTCTCCCCTGTGTATGCTCCATACCCTCCCTGAGCTCTTAACTGGGTATACTTAGCTTTGGGGATGTTGGCCCAGCTTGGACCCTTCCCTTGGCGACCCCTGACCTTCCGTGTGTGTGTGTGTGGGGGGGGATGCAACTTCCAGGATGTGTGGAGGCCTCCGCATATAGGGAGGTACATACAGCACTGTGGATTAGGGTCTAAGTGACTTCCCCAGGGTTACATAGTGAGCAAGTGGGTCTGGTGGGATTTGAACATGGTTCCTTGGTCCTTAAGCCAGTGCTGTAACCCACATACTGCACTACCTACTTTGCTAGCAACACGGACTCCATTGCTCCTGATCTAGGTTTTCCATAATCTCTGCTGCTGATGACCACAAAACCGTTTGCGCCATAAGCACTTGTCTACATTGGACCCCCCTTCCAACCTCTTCTACATTGGACCCCCCCTTCCCACCTCTTCTGCATTGAACCTCCCTTCTCACCTCATTCTCGTGGTGTCCTGTTCCCTACTCCTGCATCAATGGCTGTCTGACCTCTGGTATCTTGCTGGCTGCCATCAAGAATACTAACATTTCTGGGATGACCCGCTGGTGCAGTGGTAGTGCCACCACTTGCCATGCCAGTGACCTGGGATTGGGAGCGATTTCGGGTTGCTGTAGGGCCAGCATGGGGGGGAGGACCGAGCACCTGATGGGCTGCTCTCTTCCTCCGGGGAGGGCGGGCTGCGTGTCCTGCCACTTTACTGCCACCTGGGTGACCACAGGTGGATGTGCAGTGGGACAGCAGACTTTGGGTGGGAGGACGTCTCAATGTGCTGCACCTCCTTGGGTACCCATGAGCACTGACATCCGCAGGGTGGAACCAGAAAAGCAGAACCCCCCCCACCCAGCAGTCACCTGTAGATGGGACTCGGCTGCCCTGAGACTCCATAACCAGGCTCCTCGGGGGGGGGGACAGACTGACTACCTGATGCACACTCATGGACTTGGGGGGGACATTGATGGCATCTCCTCCCTTCCTCCCTCCCTTGGGGCAAACCACAGCAGTATAGGGGATGATCTACCAGTACCCTGGAGGAGTTACCCGGGGCAGAGCTATGGAAGCGCGCACAGCCTAGGGCTCCCCAAAGAAAGGTGGTTGGTGGGGAGAATAAGAGGGCATAAGAGTAAATATTTGAAAAAAAAGGATGTCAGAGGGCTGGCCAGGGGAGAAGGATGGAGCATCCCGTAGACTGCTGTCCTTCTCTGGGGCGAGGGTGGGGAGTGTGTCCAGTGGAGGCCAGGGGTACCGCAGCGACCAGGCACCAACTAGTGCTAGGGGTGGGGTGGATGCAGGATGTCATTGCATGTCCCTGCCCTCTATGGGGGAAAAAATCCACTGCTGATGCCTAGATGACGTCCGCCCCCGCTTCCATAGCTTCAGGTCAACTCCTCGACCTGTCCTGGTGTCCATGGCACTTAATGAGGGAGCTGAGTGCCGAGGCCCCACCCTGGGGGGAAAACCAGGGGGTATCGAGGATGGCGACCAATGTGAAGTGGAGCGGGGGTCCATGACCAGACTGAGGTTCTGGCGCAGTGGGGGACAAAAAGAATATAAAATAAAAAGAATGCTAACATTTCTCTCTCCTAGTAAAACTCTCACTTGGCTCCAGGTTGTAGTGGTAATCCAGTTTATTACAACCCGTGTTCACTAGGTTGAAGAATCATAAAAGTTGATCAGTAAGTGCCGTTAGATACATATTTGTGTAGTGCACCACTTTCCAAGGGTAATAATCTAAAATACATAGAAAGACTAATTAGACAGATATAAAACAGAGCAATATGTGCACTCTGTTCAAACTACAGCAACTATCAAACTAATACATTTAGGTGGCACAGGACCCCCTCCGGCTCCCTGTCGCTTCATATCTAATCTTCCCTTTCTGTGCAAAGTGGATCAGTGCCTTTGATAAGTTCCAGTCTGGCCTCTGCCCCACCCACAGCACTGAGATAGAAAAAAATAATAAAGCAGATTCTACTGTAATTTCTTTTCAGCGTGTTCCAATGTTGTTACAGGGCTAGTGACTTACTGCTGGCTTATATGTGATTATCTACTGGGGGCCAACACACTATCCAAAGCTGTGACATCAAAGAACCTCAGGCCCCCCGCCCCATTCCAAGTCAGTTAGTTTGGAATATTCAGTCATACCATTTGGTTTTTGGAACTGACTGGTCTGCTGAGAGGGATTGCCTTCAGAAGAGACTAAAGGATGAAAAAGAGAGAGCTGGGATACGGAGACATCGTTCATAGATCCCTAGCAGAGAGGAAGCATAAAATGTAGTTGCAGTTATTATTTCATATTTATACTCTATGCATTTTAGCCGCTCAGTAGTTTGGTGCTCCATTTGTTTTGACTTATTTGACCAAAAATGGCTTCAAATCCCATCCATCATTATGACCAAGTGGTGTTCTAGCGGGGAGTCTGTTTCTGCATGTTTTGTGTCCCCCCACCCCGCTGCTCCTGTATCTCCTACTCTGTAAAGGTCAGTTTCTGAAAATATGCCCAGCACACAAAAGTTACTTCTTTTAAAATACAAATAATACAGGTTTTTTTTCACCTGCTTTGTCGTATTTGTTATCGCATGTTCCTCTAATAAACGATATGTTGGGAGAATCATGCGAGAACGCAGAACTCGGATACAGGAACACTGAAGGGACATAAAACATGCAGAAACAGGCTCCGTGCTACGCCAGCACTACAGTGGACAGTGCAGAGGCAGCCCTGAAGGTAGTAATTTGTAGGCATTGAATGGGTCCCACACACCCCCAAGCTAGGCGGAGACAGGAGTAAAACTCTGCTGAGAAAAAAGTCTGGATTTTTATGTTAAAAATACAGAAACTTCAGCAGTGAGGATTTATCAGATTTGCACCTTGAGGGAGTGAGCATCCTGTGGACCACAGGTGGCACCCCTGCAATGGCGAATGGTCAGAGTCACACCTTGAGAGGGGTGAGTAGCCTGTGGACCCAGGTGGCACCCCAGCAGTGGGGATTGATCACAGTCCTGTAGGACTCAAGATGGCACTCCTGCAGTGGCGACTGGTCAGACTCACACCCTGAGGAGGTGAGCAGCCTGTGGGACCCAAGGTGGCATTCCTGCAGTGATCCTAGGTGATGCTCCTGCAGTGGGGATTGGTCTGACTCACACTTTGAGGAAGTGAGTACCCTGTGGGGCACCCAAACCTCCTTCCTCTTCCATTTTCCTGGGCTAATTCTCAAACTCAAGTCACTGGAGCCACAAGGGGCAGCTCTGCAACTGTAATAGTGAAAGAAGCTAGAAATCAACCAATTAGGTTCAGCTTTGACTCAAACCCCTGCCTTCGGTTCATCTCCCCACACTTTGGCTGAAGCCACTTTGGGTTCTTGTTATGGGGGGTTAGAAGGCTACAAATAAGGTGAAGTGACACCCTTCCACCGCCCTTAACATGCCTGTGTTAGTCCCACCCACCTCCTGCATCCCGTTTCTCCTGTCAGTTTTTAAAGTGACTCAGTCGGCACCCAGTATAGTTCCAACAGCTGGCAACTATAACAAAAAAAAAAAAAGCTCCAAGGTGGGGAAGGGGGTGGCCATAAGACCAGCACTGGCATTTGACTGCAGGCCAAAGTGATCTGAAGTGGCCCAAAAGTTCATAGGGCCTCAATCGAAGGTGAAACTGCCAGATTCTGGCATGCTCGCTAAACAAACATTTGGGATCAACTCGTCCTTTATACTGCTGCACTGATAGGCCATCCCAAATGTCAGGAGCTCTTTAATGGAAATGGCCCCACTTAGCATTGAGCCCCCTGTCACCAAAGGTCCCCTTAATGGAAATACAGCTTTGCAGCCTACAGAATGACAGACAGATTCAGAACCTTTCTTTTTTTTTTACTTTGTTTGCCTGTTCTGTACCCTTTTCCTTGTCCATCAACCTGACATTTGTGTCACCAAGCACTTGAGTATATATGGTATGTGAAAAGGGCAACAGTGCATTAATGGTTGTCCGGTGCCATGGGGTACAGTAATGCAGCTGGAATGCTCTCACTAATTCATGGTGTCCGGCATGATGTTGGGAGCTGTTTTAGGTTTGATCTAGAGCACTGGATTTGAAAAAAAACAACTGATTATTTACAGTTTTAAAGCCTGATGAAATGCTGGTAAAACTACACAGATGATGCAAGTAAAAGCTGCAATAGTTAAGCAACACTCTGCACTAATACCTATTAGTTTACGCTGACAATTTGGGGTGGTATTGCAGTGTGGTCCAGTGGTTAGAGTACAAGTTTAGAAACCAGAAGATTGTAGGTTTGAACCCTATTAGAGCCAAAATACTCATAGAAACACAGAATTTGCTGGCAGATAGAGACCACTTGGCCCTCCTAGTCTGCCCATTTTCCCCTGTCTGTAGTATCACTGCAGGTCCTACTTCATCTCTGGCTCATACACCCCCCTTCCCCTTCCCTTTCCCTAAGATCCCCTTGTGCCTATCTCATGCATTCTTCAACCCCACCACTGTTTTTGCCCCCACAACCTTTGCTGGAAGACTGTTCCAGGAATCCATCTCTCTTTCTGTGAAGAAGTACTTCCTCACATCTCTCCTGAATCTACTCCCCCCCCCCAACTTCATAGCATGTCCCCTTGTTCTTGAGAACCTTTTTTTGTCTGAAAAAATGCTTCCCTCTTGAATCGTGTTTACACCCGTGGGGTATTTAAATATCTCTAATCAGATCCTCCCTCTCTGTCTCTTCTCTTTTAGGGTGTATATATTCAGGTCCTTTACTCTCTCCCATTAAGACTTCTGATGCACACCCTGCACCATTTTAGTTGCCCTCCTCTGGATGCTTTCACTCTGTCTATGTCCTTTTGGAGATGTGGTCTCCAGAACTGGACACAGGTGGGGGTCTTACCAACGATCTATAAAGAGGCAGCAACACCACCTCCCTCTTTCTGCTGGTGATACCCCTCCCTATGCACCAATATCATCCTACTAGCCCTCCCAACTACCTTGTTGCACTGCCTGGCCATCTGTAAGTTATCCAGTATCACCCCCAGTTATCTTTCCTGCTTGGTGGTCATAAGTACCACCTCTCCATTTTGTACTCCACCCCTGGGTTGCTGTGCCCTAGGTGCATGATTTTGCACTTTTTCACATTGAAACCCAGCTGCCATACACTTGACCACTCCTTGAGTTTTCTCAGGTCTCTGCTCATCCTTTCCACCCTCCTCCCCAGAGTGTTTACCCTATTGCAGAGTTTGGTGTCATCTGCAAAGAGGCAGACCTTCCCTTCCAGCTCACTGTATGACCTCAGGCAAGTTACTTAATCTCTCAGTGCTCCAGTTCACCCAGTTGCAGAAACAGGTAGAAGCAAGGCCCCACAGGAAACGAGACGTTGCATCTCGGCTGGGGTATCCTGGGTAAATAAAAAAAAAAAAATATTTTGACACTAGCATTTTAATAATGTAGGTATTCTTTAAAATTTTAAGTGGCCTGCTTAGAAATATTAACAAAGATTTTTCTCCCGCTCTGTTTCCTTTTTTTTTAACTTGCATTCTCTGTTCCTTTTGTGCAGGGAAATCCGTTGGCATTGTAACGACCACCCGTGTTCAGCATGCCTCCCCCTCAGCCGCATATGCTCACATCGTAAACCGGGACTGGTACGGTGACGCAGACATGCCAGATGCTGCCAAAGCAGAGGGATGCAAAGACATCGCCTACCAGCTTGTCTACAATGGGGACATTGATGTGAGTTTTGTTGCTGTGACTGTGCACCTGCACCTTGCTTGCACTAGTAGGACTTCATAGAGATTTTATTAATTTATAAAATGGCAAGAAAAAATCTAGAAACTTCCTTGGTCAAGAGACATCCCCTGACCATGCATTAAATCTTATAAATGCATGGTTAGATGCGTAGTTCATTTTAATCCCCCCACAAAAAACTACTTAGAGCAATTTTACATCTGTAATAAGCCCCTCCAGGGTGTGCATCATAGGATTTTAATGCACTTCACAGGGGCATAAGGACACTCAACCTTTGGCCTCATGCCTTGCTACACCTCTGGGGTGTGCATTAAAGTCCTACAATGCACACCCTGTCGTGGCTTTCTGTTTACTTATTTGCCACATGGTCACCTGGATAAGCGTGCTGAGCTTGACCTCATTTCTTGGTGCGGCATGGGTGAGGGGTAGCGACAGGGAGTGAAACAGCAAAAAAATAAGAAAACAATTCAGCAACCTCCACTGGTGCATGTATCCAGTCCTATTAAAATGTGAGTGAAGTTAGTCAATTATGGGGGGAAAAAACAAGCCAAGGAATGTTCAAAATGCATTATTTTTGGAGGAAACAGTGCTTTACTAAGGGAGAAAGCAGCTGACAAGATAATAAGGCACTGAAAACAAATTTAAATATTGAGGTAAATAAATAATGTATGGCAAAAGTATTAAACATGTGGTGACAATACACATATTTACAAAGTATGCCAAAGTAGTATATACTGCAGGCAAGGGGGTTGATTAGGCAAACTAGGTGTTTGGTGGAAGGGCTGGAGTTACTGTTGCTGCACAGTCCATGGTCAGATATCTCCAGATATTTCACTGCATGTCTAAAGAGAGTCACTCTGGTGGTCCTGCGGTGGTACTGCAGGCAGGTGGGGAATTGCTCTAGAGATATCACAGAAATTGAAGGACATAGCTGACTATGCCATTTGATGCAGTTGTAATTCTGTGGACAGGGGATGGCTAGCTGCAGGTGCATGCTTTTGAGTAATGAGTCACCAGGAGTGGTCTGAGGGAGCGCAGAGAGGATGAGCAATGGATGGGAGAGGGAGGAAATTCCATTGCATCGTAAGGTGGATGGAGAGATCCAATATTTCACTGACCAGGAACTGCATAAGATGGAACCACACATGTCTTGACACACATGCAAGTTGCATCCTCATGCCTCCCGGCCACATGTGCTGGTTCCACTGTGCTGCTTCCCAACCTCTGCTGGGTCACAGGCGAGTAGCAGGACTGTGTCCCCATCCCCAAGGGAGCAGAGCTGTCCTTGGGATGCTCAATCATCCCTCCCCCTGCTGTCCACCAAGCAACCCTGGTCCATTCCCGAACCCAGGTCACTTGTGTAGGTAAAGGTAAGGTGTCCAGCACCTCAGCCCTACACTGGGCTAGCTGTTTTATTTTTTACTTGTTTATATTTTCTTTCATCTTGGCTGAGTACTGAATAATGGCTTACTCAGGACGCCAAGTAAAAATATTCACTGAGTATCCGTAATAAGATATTCACAAACCCCCTAGAGAAGAGGACTGCATCATGAGGGGCTGTGTTATGTCTGTGGGAGGTTCCTAAAGTTCAGGAAATACTCAGTAGGGGGAAAAGAGCAAGGGCTATAAACCAAGCAGCTTTTAATATGATTACACCATTAGCAGGTTTTAAATATTTTTAATGAGCGAAGTAAAGCAGCTAAAAAGTCACAAGCTACACCAGAATATTCTTTGGAAAGTGAGCAATCAAAAAATAATTTGGTTATCCTTTATTTTAAGTGTCAGTTTCAATGTAACTAATCATTACTTACGTACAACAGGGTAATTATACTGCAATGCAGTTACAGTGCATTTACACTCTAATTATGCTGTAACTGACACTTACAGTGTTACCAATATTTGTTTTTTCATTTAGAACAAATATGAGGCCTGAGAAGTTGGTGACATCCCTGTAATCAAGCCCTGTGTACCAGCCTGGTTTACGGGCAGCAGTGTGTTACACTGCATTGTGGGAGACTTGGGTTTAGGAGTGACATTGCGATTTTTGCGTTCTGTGCCTGGTGTGAGCAGCCATATAACATGGGTGATGCAGTGCTCTCTGGGAGTGGGGGTGGGGGAGGTTATAGTCCATTTCGCTGAACAGAATCACATGGTGGCTTTTTCAAGAGTGGGGTCCATCATATTAGATGTGATCAAGTACCCACGCTGGCATGCACGCTCCTCATGGTAAAGGTATGGCATCTGGCACTGTGGCTCCAGGGGGCTGGGAGCACCAGGGAGCTACAGGGCAACCGTAGGAGCTTTCCCTGTCTTCAAAATGAAGAACAGAGGGTTCTCGGTGTCAGCATCTGAGGACCATAAAAGAAACTTATTGACTATGACCACCTATGGAAAAACATTGAACAAGCTAGAGATGGGAAGACACCACTCAGTCCATCAAGGCACGACCCTTTCTGCTACTGTAACCCTTCTGTCAAATTTCCCAATATGAAGAAGGGCATAATGTGTGTGAAAGGCACCAAAGTAATGCCATCTAGTGGTGAAACCTATAAATAACAGAACCCCACAGGCTGACAGCTGAACAAAAAAGATTTACAAAACACAAGCTTTCAAGGTACACAGAGCTCTTCATCAGGCAATGGGTGGCAATGTAAAAGAAAAAACAAACAAATACATTGGGTAGAACTAAACTTTTTCTCATGAGTGTGACAGTTCTGTTGATAAGAAAGTAAATAATTGGATATGTGTGTAGACAAAAAAAGAAAGAAAAAAAAAACGGGCTTTGAAATCCTAGCTGGTTATAAATCAGATGTAGACTCTCCTCCATGGATGGAATGTGACAGCTGCCTATAAATTGTTAAATGCTTATGTTCCAAAAGCCTCTGTAAAGACAGATTGTGTGTGTGTGTGTGTATGCCAAAAAGCACTTAGGTATATATTTGTGCTATATAACCACACACACACCACACACACACACACACATATATATATATATATATTGACAAGAACACAGCAGACACACAGTATGATCAAACATACAAATAAAACCATATTAATTTCTAAGACACACTAAAAATATATATCAAATGTAAGAGGTAATGTGTATAAATATATACAATGTAAGTAGAAATTTGACTGTTTAAATAAATGTAGCATTTTTCCAAGAATGTGACCTGATGGGCAAATAACACCATTTATTTTTCACTTGCTTATGTCACATTTTCAAAGAAACTTGTCAATCAGTTTGATTGACACTCCATTCTGGCCAATCCTACAGTGAAACCTTCTGCCAACTTCGGCCAATAGCATACTCCTATATGCAGTAAAGCCCACCAGGATGAACCCCAACTCTGCAGAATTCTGCACTAGAGTTACTGCAGCAAACAATGCAATTTCAATGAGAGTAATCCCTTTTGTCATGCAGGAAACCTGTGACACTGCATTTCATCCTGGTGGGCTTCACTGTATGTTAAACTCCTCGCTTATGCTGCCATCTTCCTTCTCACTCACAAGTGTAGTCAGTTTAAATCATTGATTTAAAGTTAAATGCCACAATGTTCTGCTGCTCTTTTGCAGCACAGCACACCTTTTTTCTTCCATAACTGTTCTTTAAAAAAAAAATAATGCATCATCTGCAATTCTTGATCATTAGCTCGGGACCTGTCACAGAGTCTGCAGTGAAAAAAATAGATGGCCACAGTTCTTGCTCGCTCGGCACACATAAATGGCAGAAACTGTCTTCAGTTGAGTCAGTGAAGTAAAGACTAGCTGCCACACTACTTTCAGGGGGATGGGGAGCTGAGCTGTTGGGAGGGAGCTGAACTGCTGCAGTGCTTTCAACGAGGGTGGGGGGTGTCTCTAGACTCTATATAGCATAAGCCTGCAATGAGCTACCACAGGACATTATGGGGAGGGAACTCTAGTCTCCGCACTGCACAAGGCTACACCACAAAAGCACAGCAATCAATAAAAAAGTGAACACGTAACATTGTATACATACAACATATATTGGCAAGTGTTCAAATATGCCACTTATTTGCATTAATGAGGGGACGGGGCTTTTCATAACTCATTCGTGGCTTGCCACTTGTGAGTCATGGTCCCGGTCCCTCATTCTCGGAAATAAATGCCATATTTGAACACTTGACATTGTATATTCTCTATATAAGCAGAGGAACTGCACATGCACCTTAACCAAGAGAAAGGCAGTTGTCAGTTTAAAGTTTGTAATGCATCATGAAACTAAGATCTACATTCAGTCCATTATTTTTGCTATTGAAAAGAACAATAAGCCTGGGCATTTAAGCCTACCTGTCTTATGTACTTACGAAGTGTCATTTGAGAGCTGGGACAGAGAGATCAGCGATGGAGTGATCAGAATGACAGAAATGTTGTCCCACTGGTTTTACAGTACTTTTTCTCCTTTATGTTGTGCCTGTGTGAGTTCATTTGGGTTTAAAGGGGTTTGAACCCAAATGAATTCACACAGCCATGACCTGAAGAAGAACCCCCCCCCAGAAAAAACAGTGGGGCAACATTTCTCTCAATCTGATCACTCCATCTCTGACCTCTCTGTCCTGGTTCTCAAAGGATACTTCATAAATACACATGAAAAGTGGGCCTCTGAGGCCAGACTTATTTTTCTTCTTGACACTAAAAATAATGGACTGAATGTAGATCTTAGTTTCATGATGCATTACAAACTTTAAACTGACAACTGCCTTTCTCTTGGTTCAGCTGCATGTGCAGCGCCTCTGCTTATATTTATATACATTATGTCTTACATCTGGCGTACATATATTTAGTGTGCCTTATACATTAACATGGTTTTATTTATGTGTTTGATAATATTGTGCGTCTGCTGTGTTCTCGTGGACATGTGTGCTTATGCAGCACAGATATATACATTGGTGCTTTTTGGCACATGCACACACACACACACACACACACACACACACACACACAGTCTGTCTTTAGAGAGGCTCCTAGAACATAAGTATTTAACAATTTATAGGCCTCATGCTGTCACAGTCCATCCATGGGGGGGAGCCTACAGCTGATTTATAACCACCTAGGATTTCAAAGACTGTTTTTTTGTGTCTGCACATATCCAGTTATTTACTTACTTATCAACCTTATTAGCAGAACTGTCACACTTATGTGTAAAAGTTTATCATTTCTACCCAATGTATTTTTTTAATTGACTGCCATTGTCTGATGAAGGGCTTTGAATAGCCTGAAAGTTTGTGTTTTGTAAATCTCTTGTTGGTTCAAGAAAAGGTATCAAATCAGCCACTTTGATACAAAGGTGATTCTGTACTGTTGGGGTGTGCTGTACTTCAGAAGAGATGTTAAACCAAGGTCCCATCTGCCCTTTCTGGTGGCTGTTCAGGTGGACATGAAAGATCCCATGGCACTTCTGGACAAGAGTAAGGGAATTTTCCTGGTGTCCCGGCTAAATTTCCCCCATTCCCTAAAATACTGCCAACAGCTTAATCAGGCTCCGTTTCAGTTGGTTTGCATCTGTACCCCTCCCCATTCCTTTCTCTGAGGATGCAGACAAAAACAGGAAGTATTACCTAGCCCTCCTTTCTTGGTCAACAAAAACAAAATCAATCAATAAATAAATTATTATGCAATGGCCTGACTCAGAATATACTCTTTATCTTAAGGTGTAAGAGACCTGGGCCATTACTCACAAGTGGCAAAGCCACACGTGAGTTATTAGGTCCTGCCCTGTTACAAATGATGATGTAATTCTAAGTCAGCCCACTGGATACCTAGCTTATGCCACACATTTTCAAATGTAAGCCTTTCAAATTACTTCCTTTTTGGAGCATTTAACTGTATATTTTGATTTCACTACTTTGTTAGACGGCTGCATAACTCACCTGTGATGTCATCAAGCATTGCTTCAGCGGCTCTCCTATTGGTTAAGCACAATATTTTGACATATTTTTCCTTTGTTGTATTTTTATGAAGAGAGTACAGTAGGTATGTCATTAAGATAACATCATTTATGAGGTGACATTTTTTCTCACTGGTGTGGTATGAACTACTTAATGGAATGTTACTAAAAAGGTAACCAAACCCCCCTTCCATCCCCTAAATCCATGAATTGTTACCCTTTGTTGCACTTTTCAGTCTTTGTAATAACTTAAAAAAAAATTAACATAGAAAACCTTATCTCAGGTTTGGCTTCATTAATCCCTTATGCTAGAGCAGTTTCTACCAGCATTTAATTTATGCCCATATAGTTGCACCCTAAAATGTTATTTGAGTCCAGTGTCGAGTACAAGGGGCCTCTATTTGCAGAATGTGAGCTCACCCGTCCACATGTGTATAGGGGGCAGTGCACTTGGATTAAACACAAAAACTTTCTCCTACTAACTAGTCTACTGCTAGGCCAATCATCACAGAGCCAGCCATAGCACAGTGTAAACTATGCTGCCTCACAGAGCCCCCAATGCAGAGAAGGACACAGCATAGAATGAACACAGCTCTATCACAGAGTCCCTAGATCAGCGAGGAACTGCTCCCCTTGTACCCACCACTACTCTCTTTACTCCTCTCTCTGTTCCCTTCTCTTTGATGCTAGGTGTCTCACCTACTGTGCCTCTTTCATATCAAAATGCACCTCATTGTACTTCAACCCCCCCAGGATGCACCTGGAAACGAGCTGTTACCAGCTCAGTATGTCTTCCCTGGTAAAATAGTTGAAATAAATACATAACTAGCATAAACGTAGCTGCCTCAGAGAGCCCTTAGAGCATGGAAGGACACAGCACAGTGCCAACTGTCCATCACAGAGCTCTCAGAGCATGGAGGGACATAGCATAGTGTGAACTGTGCCTTACAGAGCCCTCAGAGCATGGAGAGATGTAGTAGGGACACAGCATAGTGTGAACTGTTCCCCACAGTTCCCCTTAGATCTGGAAGGATGCATCATCTTCTGTACTTTGCCCCAGAGAGGCCGCCTCCCCCCCGAGCAGGGAGTTCCCCAAAAGCCAAGGCTTCCCGGCCAAATGCCCTTTGGGGTAACCATTGCCTCAGTGCTTGCACACAGAGGTTCTTTGTCTTTTAACTTGTTTTTTGTTTTAATTGGGTTCACCACAACATAACCCAGATAGACCATCTTAGGGTAGCTGGTTCATTCCACTGGGGTGTCAAACAGACGAGGCATACTGATGAGTCCTGGTAGGACGAAACACGTGTCTATGTCTACCATTGGCACCCTTTGCAAACTGTGTGAGAGGCCTTTCAGCACCATGCATTTCTGCTTAAAGTTGAACCAGCATAATATTCTGTGGAGATTTGCATATGCAACCCATGATGCTTTGCATTGTGGGGGCATGTGTGAATTTGTATTTCTTTGGAAACTTGGCTTCCCGGCCAAATGCCCTTTGGGGGTAACCATTGCCTCAGTGCTTGCACACAGAAGTTCTTTGTCAATTAACCTCACGCCTTCCTGGTTTTCTGTATCTGTCTGTCTAGTTTTCTAGAGAATTTATTGCTTCTGTTTATCTCTTTCTTCAGAAGGCATAAATCCTGTTATTGTATGTGCAAGAGTGAGGTTTTATGCATGTAGTTTCATTGTACGATGCCACACAGTGACTGATTCTATCAATAACAGCTATGTTGTTCTAAAGGTTTGCTCCTGCTTGGTTATTGCCGTTATGTTGACTGTGGGTCAGTCTTTCCTCATCCGAAAGGCCACACACAACATATCCTATTTCAAAAGCTGAGAGAAAGCAAGTAAAAGAAACCCCTCAAAATATAGCAGGGGACATGAATTTGTGCAGAGCTCCTGAAAGTCTTAGGGCTGGTACTAGAGCCTTATCGGAACTGTTTTAGTCAACATGTACATGCCCAATCATAAAGTATTTCATTGGATAAATGCAGGCAGCATAGCCACATACAGGTACGTGGTGTGTTTAAGAACAAGTAATTATTATAAATGCTGTTTCAGGTCATCCTTGGAGGAGGCAGGCAGTATATGGCTCCCGCTGGAACCCCAGACCCTGAATATCCCACCCAAAATGCTAAGCGGCTGGATGGCAGGAACCTGACTCATGAGTGGCTCACAAACAGAACGGTATTATATTTTTTATCGATCATTTCTAGGGGCATTTAAATGAGTTGCAGAAAAATTTTAACTCCACTGAATCAGACTAGTTATAAAATTCTGAACTGAAAATAAACCCTTTCTTGAAAAATTACCTTTGCTGGGGTTAGAATTCTAAAGTGCTAATTAGCATATATTTGCATATCTATGGTACAGAAACTATATGCTCATAAGTTGACCCTCTTTGGGTCCTAATTAAAAAACTGCCATAGCTGAATGATGACTGTGTTCATGATGCGGGATTCAAGTTCTGAGGGTCTGCAGGGGCATGCACCTAAATGGATGCACTAGCTCAGATGTGGAACTTCGGAAGATTCCATATAATCAGATGCCACTGGAGTTCTTCCATTACATTCCACATTAAGTTATTGGTCTGACATCTCTGAACATAATAAAGCAATATCCCTAAGTAACTAACGGAAGAATTCCAGTGGCACCTGATTATCATGGGCTTGTTACAAACCACCACAGATCCTTGTTTGTAGTAAGCAGGCAAAATGGGCAGACTGGGTGGGCCACCTGGTCCTTATCTGCCATCAACTTCTATATTTCTATGTTTCTATTAACCATGGTATTCTCACCAAGGTTGAATTGAATGCAAACCCTCAAACATTACCTCATCATTAATTTGTAGTAATTGTCCAATTACGGCCAGCAATAATCTTAGTTACTTAGGAATATTGCTTTATTATGTTCAGAGATGTCAGAACTATAACTTAATGTGGAATGTAACGGAAGAACTCCAGTGGCATCTGATTATATGGGATCATCTGAAGTTCCACATCTGAGCTAGTGCATCCATTTAGGTGCATGCTCCTGCAGACCCTCAGAACTTGAATCTTGCATTATGAACACAGCCATTCAATATGAATCCATCTCATGTACAGGAGCATGCTATATGAATCCCATCTCCAGTACATGTGCATGCAATATGAATCCCATCCCATGTAGATGCACATGCAGTGTGAAACCCATCCTATGTACATGTGCATGCAGTATGAATCCCATCCCATGTAGATGCACATGCAGTGTGAAACCCATCCTATGTACATGTGCATGCAGTATGAATCCCATCACATGTAGATGCACATGCAGTGTGAAACCCATCCTATGTACATGTGCATGCAGTATGAATCCCATCACATGTAGATGCACATGCAGTGTGAAACCCATCCTATGTACATGTGCATGCTGTATGAATCCCATCCCATGTAGATGCACATGCAGTGTGAAACCCATCCTATGTACATGTGCATGCAGTATGAATCCCATCACATGTAGATGCACATGCAGTGTGAAATCCATCTTATATACATGTGCATGCAATATGAATCCCATCACATGTAGATGCACATGCAGTGTGAAACCCATCTTATATACATGTGCATGGAATATGAATCCCATTTCATTAACGTGCACGTAGTTTGAATCCCATCTCACGTACATGCAGATACACTGTGATTCCCACCTCATGTATACATGCATGCTATATGAATCCCATTTCGTGTACATTGTGTACAGTTTGAATCCCTTGTCATATACATACACAAGCAGTATGAATCCCGTCTCATGTACATGCATTTGCAGTTTGAATCTCATCTCATGTACATGCACATGCAATATGAATCCCATCTCAAGAACATATGCATACAGTTTATATGCTATGTCACATACATGCACATGCAGAATGAATCCCATCTCTTGAACGTGCACACACATGCAGTTTGAATCCCATCTCTTGTACGTGCTGTTTGAATCCTGTTTCATTTATTTTATTTATTTATTTAAAATTTTGGTGACCGGGAAAGGCACACTAAACCGAAGCTCGTTTCCAGGTGCTACCCGGGGGTGCAATACAGTTTACAATGCAGTAAAGAGTATATAAACAGGAGATATAATGCAGTGGGTGTACATACAGTACATTATTCAGTACAGAAAATCATATAGTAATCCACAGATTGACAACATAGGCAAAAAAAAACACAATGAAGAATGGGGATACATAAGACGACTAACAAAGTGCATTAATGGTGTAACTTAAGTGCAAACAGATTCTCATACGTAAACTTTTGATCAAGAGGCTGAGCTAAGGGGATGTACATTAACACGCAGTTTGAATCCTGTCTCATGTACACATACATACAGTATGAATCCTGTCTCATGTACACATACATACAGTATGAATTCCATATTATTTACACATACATACAGCTTGAATCCAATTTCATGAGCAGATTCATGCAGTATGAATACACACATGGAGATTGAATCCCACCTCATGTACACACACGCATGCAATATGAATTTCATCTCATATGCATATGCATACAATATGAATCCCATCTCATGTACACGTGCATGCAGCTTGAATCCCCTCTCATGTACATGCACATGCATTATGAATTGCATATCATGTACATGCATATGCAATAAGAATCACATCTCATGTACATGCACATGCAATATGAATCACATCTCATTTATGTGCACATGCAATATGAAATCCAGCTTGTGTATGTGCACATGCAGTTTGAATCCCATTTCAGTGACATGCACATGCAATTTGGATCATATCTCATGTACATGCATGGGAGGCAGTATAGCGCAGTGGTCTAAGGCTCTGAGCTGCAAATCTGGTGACATCCAGCAGACCAGACCAGACCTGGGTTTGAATCCCACAGCTTCCACTTGCATAATGTGTGACCCTGAGCAAGTCACTTAACCTCCTTGTGCTCCCAGGTCGCTCCTGTAAAAAAGCTTTCAGCTTAGTGTGCTATACCTGGTTAAACAACCAAATAAAATAAAAAAAAATGCATGTGCAGCTTGAATCCCATGCCATCTTATGTACATGCACATGCAATATGAATCTCAACTCATGTGCAGTTTGAATACCATCTCATCTACATGTGCACGCAATGAGTCCCATCTCGTGTACATGCAATATGAATCCCTTCTCATGTAAATGTGCATACAATTTGAATCCAATCTCATTTACATGCACATGCAGTTTGAATCCCATCTCACATACATGCACATGCAATATGAATCCCATCTCATATACATGCACGCACAATATGAATCCCATCTCATACACGTGTACATGCAATATAAATCCCATCTTACATACATGGACTTGCACCATGAATCCCATCTCATGTACAAACAGATGTGGTTTGCATATCATCTTATATACATGCACATTCAGTGTTGTTATGGTGTAAGTTCTACAGATGACACGGGACTCAGTAATTAAGGTGCAACCCACGTTGGCTTGTGGGATGTTTATTAATCTTCATAAACAAGTTCTTCTTGCACCATCCAAATAACATAAAAGTCCAAATGAAAATAACATATAGAAAAAAAATAACAAGCAACTGTGTTCAAGCAAAGTAACACAAGTATAATCCTTACAGCAGGAACCTTCTCTCTGCACTGGTCAGAAGATACTTTCCCTATCTAACAGGTACCTGTTCAGGTAGGATTTATATACCCGCCTACCTGTATCAGGTGACACAGCATCATCAAAATAAAAATATCTTCTAACAGCTTCCAAAATTATTTTATACACATTCCTTAGTGAACTACCTGATGCAAACAACCTATTTTAAGGTTTATTTCTTAAAAGTATTCTTTGGCAGCACTTTACTATGCCATAGAATGTTCTCCATACAATGATTGACAGGTTCCTGTTATAAATGTGGGCCACTAGGGGCCGCTGATCCCCTAAAGGAACAATCAGACTGCAGCAGGCTTTCTCAGTGAACAGACCTCCTTCTAAGCAAGGGCCCTGCTCCAACTACACAGAACCAGAAAAGGTATTTCTACTGGACTGCTTGTTTTCCTTTCTTCCACATTGGCAGCATAAGTTAACTTTAAATGGTTACAGCAACTCATTGTTTAGGCTATACAATGTTTATATATATTTATACATATACTTTAACTAGGTGGACAAAACCCAGTTATTTTAGCAGGTTAGAAACAGAAAAACAAGTCTCAGTGCACCAGAACTAAACAGCAATTTGTACTGCAAGGTTAAGCTGTTGGCTGCACTTTCCCCAGCAAGGCAGAGGCCTGCTTTTGAATAGCTACTCCCACCAAACTAAGCTGTTCTACACTGTGGGCTGGATATTCAAACTGCGCCCAAAATGTGCCCAATAGCAGGAGCAAGCACAAGTCCATTGCGCACATGCGCGTTAGACGCGATATTCAAACATGGAGCAAGGCAAATTGCACAACCAGCCAAAGTCTGAATATCGCACAACCTGCGCCATAGCGCAACCAGGAAGGGGAAGCTGAGCAGATATGATGCGCTACAGCGCAACAAGGCTAGCCCAGCTGAGCAGTCCAGAGGCGCCATAGCGCAAGCAGAGAGCCCCCCAGCAGCAGAGCAATGGAACTGCACAACCAGGGAGGTAGGCAGGGGCTCACCACCCATGCCACAGATGGGCACAGGAACACACTGCAGAACCAACAATGCACCCCCACACCCCAAGCACAGCATAAGTGGGGGAAGGATGGAATATCCACCGGCCCTTGGGGACAAGCCAACAAAGCACAGCTGGGCCATGGTGCCCCAGCACACCACTGGCAAGCTGAGACTGCCACACAAAGGGGGCGGACAACCCCAGTGCACATCAGCCCCCCGTTGTGCACAGCACACCCTGCACTGTGACCCCAAGACACCACCCATGAGCAGTGACTGTCACTGCAGGAATCCCCATGCATTCTTCCCCCCGTCACACTGCAACCTCATGTACCACAGAACCATACAAGTCAGACCCACCATGAGCACCCAGCAGTGGGTGGCAGCACACGGCAAGACCGACTGAAAGCCACTCCCACACCAGAGACATCTCCCCACGCACACACACACACATACATACCCAGGACAATACCACCCCAGATGCCATGCACACCACTGCAACTGAGCACCTGTAGCCAGCTGCAAATCAGAGACCACCACAGTATTCATAACAAAATAGATTTATCTAATTAACAGATGAACAACAACAATATGAACAGACAGAACTATATACAAATATATACAATACAAGGGTGGGGGTACGGGTACAAAGTAGGGGTGGGTAAGGGGCAGGGGTGAACAACTGGGAGAGGGAAGGCAGGGTGTGAGGGATGGGTAAAGGGAGGAGGTGATGGGCAGCTACTGCCTGCCAGCCTGCTCGTCAGGCGGCTGCTGCTGGTCCCGGGGCCTCCTCCTGCGCCTGATGCCAAGGCGCTGCAGGTCCCTCAGGATGTCGAAGGACTCCATGGATACTTGAAGGAGTTGGAGGACTGACCGCTCGAGTCTCCGCAGGATCCGGACACCTAGGACAAGGGATCAGAATCAATGGCTGTGACTGTCCATATCCCTGAAGCTTACCCAACGTGCATGGCATACAGCCAAGTGCCCCGCTCCTGTGATGGACTGCACCCACCCATAGTGAACGTGCACAAGACATGCCCAACCAGGCAGCAACAGTCATGTGTGCCACTGCATACACACACCACCCATGTCCAGCACAGCACAACCAAGGCTGTACAGTGACGTGGCTACGCGGTGGGAAGGCAGTGCCACAGCCATGTGCCCAGTGCATGCATGGACCGCCATTGACGCACTCCCAGACATGCAGTGCCACTGGACAGTGCTGACTGTCACATGTCACGTGCATGGCAGTGGTGTCCATGGATGGTGGCCATGCCCTGCCCCCCCCCACCAGCATGCAATAGCATTCATGATGTCATGACACTCACCCTCATTGTACTGCTGCTGCTGTCGTGGCTCATCACCAACACCACCACCAACACCACGCACAGCCACCGCTGCCACCCCTTGCTGCGCCTCAGCCTGGGCCCTCCTCCACTCCGCCATGCCTGTGGGAAACAAAAGGTGAGAAACACATCAGTGAAATCCCAAAGCAGACATCCCCCTGCCCCAATGAGTGTGCCTGCCCACCCAGCCAGACCCATACATCACATATCCTGTAAACACCGTCACAGTCAGCCATAGACCAACCCTCCCCCATGTGCTGGTCACAATACACAGTGTTACCCATACGGACAATACAGGTGCATAGACGGCTCACCCACCTGGCCGAGGCACCTCACCCCTCCTGGCACATGAACGAAGTCATGCCAGTAGTGCCTGCTCCCTCCTCCGCAGGTCACCGTACCGGTGCCTGCACTGCTCTGCCAAGCACTGCCGGTCAGTGGCCTCCTCCAGGGCAGTGGCCACCTGCTGCCACACATGTGTCCTCGCCATGTTCAGGGGTTCATCCCCAAACAGTGGGCCATGGTGAGGCTCCACTATGGTCACTAGGTTGGCAAGTTCCACCGCACCCCACCGTGGGGCTCTCCTGCATGCCATCCCTGCATGTATATAGTAGGCAATATGGCGCTCCGCAGCGCGGCAACCCCACGTGGAATTGTTGTGCAATACAACTCCATTAGTCCCTATCACGCTGTTGGTATAGCGCCGCCAGTCCCTATCGCGCTGTTACCGAACAGCGCGATAGAGCTGCAGACATGCCATATGTACAGCGCCAAGGGGGCAAAGGTTGGGCACAGCGTCATGGGTCTCTGGGGCAAGGCCACGCACAGCACCATCGGACGTCTACACGTACAGCGTGATTGGTCGCTTCTGTGCCAATGCCACAGTGGACTAGTGCGCAGTTGTGCCACAGCGCCATCTGGTAACCACTGTAGCACCACTGGCACAAGGGTGGCCGTGTCCTGAAATTGCGTATTGCGCACAGCACGTCATCAGCGCGGCAGATGCCTGCGTAAGCTACCTGGGCATGCGCAGTGCGGTGTACTACACAGTCATAGAACTGTGCCATTGGCTTAGCCGGTTCAACCGTATTGCGCAAAGCGCAACAGCGCGATATTCAGCCGTCATATGCAAATCATCCGATCAGCCATTCAATGGCACAGCGGCACGATTTGCATCTCATTAAAGTTGCTCCAGTCCTAATTTGCATGCATTGCGCTATAAATCTGCGACACTGTTCTGCAGTGGCCATATTCGGTTACTGCAGTTGATAGGTGAGTTGCATGCATTGTGCTGTTCTGGACCATGGCCCCAGAGAATTGCTGTGTACTGCACAGTCACAGGTGACCACTCTCACCCATACAGGCTGTGAAATGACCGAGCGAAGGACTGGGTGAGGAGGATGATGGTGGGCGGAAGAGGAGGCCCAACTTTACAAAGGCGGAGACAGAGGCACTGTTTGAGGTCTACCTGGATGAGGAGCCACTTCTCAGTGGACGGCGAGGCACCCCTCAGGCCCGTGCTGCTGCATGGGAGGGGGTGGCACGTGCTGTCAACCTGCACGGCAGCCACCAGCGCTCTGCGCAGGAGTGTAAAAAGAAGATGGGGACCGACAGGAGGAGGGTGAAGGAGAAGGTTGCAGCCATCAGGAGTGACGCGTGCTGCAACAGGCGGTGGACAGCCGGAGGTGGTGCAGCTGACCCCGGCGGAGGACATGCTTGCTGCAAGCATGCAGCGCAACGCCATTGAGGGTGTTCCTGGAGGTGGCTTCCAGACAGGTGGTAGCCCATCACTGCATGGTATGTCATGGTGGGGGGGGAAGGTAGTTCACATGCACTAACGTGTCCTTCCTTTCTGTTACAGATCCTGTGTGTCTGCAGAGGTCAGCAGTGGAGGGCCTGTCCACTGCGGACAGCCACCCAGAGTTGGAGGAGGGACCATCCACCTCCGCAGATTGCTGGCGTGCACTACGGCAATGTGCATGCCCAGCTACCTTCACTGATGTTGAGACAGGTGTGGGGAGTGCCCTTACTGTGTCCCAGCGGTCTGGCATGCAAGCATGCCAGCACGCTGCGGCTGTGGCTGTGGCACAGACCTGCACCATTGATGATGCACTGACCACTATGGGCATTGAAATGTGTGTGTCACAGAATGGACACACAGCAGGCCAGCTCACACCCATGGATCTAGCTGGTTCCGACGTGTGTGCCAGCATGTCAGCACAGTCCTAGGCTGTGCCTATCAGCACCGGTTGGGCAGCACCGGTGGCTGTGCAGGTCACTGGCACTGTTGCGGCCACAGCAGTGGAACCACTGATCGCATGGGCACAGCAGGCGGAGGGGCAGCAGCAGCAGTCACCCACCGGGACTGGGGGTACAAGGCTCAGCGGTGATGTAGATATACCGCCTGTGGACATGCCCATATCTGGTTCTGGTGAGCAGTGCCCACCCTCAAGGGGTGCTGTACATCAGGCCCTTCCAGACCCTGAGGGACAGGTTGCCGATGTGGCAGATGACCTCTTTAATGAGCACACCCGCCTGCTGCAGGCATCAGTACAGCAGCAGATGCGGGTTGCAACATCCGTGGAGGCAGTGTGTGTGGCTCTGAAGCGGGTTGAGGAGCGACACAGCAGGGACACCGAGAGGATCCTGTCCCGGATTGACCATTTGCGGGTGGATGTGACCGCCGCCATCGACAGGCTGACACAGGCAGTGGTCAGTGCCGTGGCCACATTGGGCACGCAGTCAGGTGCCCCTGTGCCACTCACACCGCACAGTACGCTGTCCACTCCCCGTTCCCGGTGTCGTGCGACACCCACCCTGTCGACACCGGGTTCAGCTGTGGGCATCCCGAGCACCCCCGGTGCAGGTATGTTTGGTATGCTGCAGACCCCTGTGCGGACAAGGTCGCGTTCGCGCAGTGGGACCCCTGGTGGTCCATTGGTGCCACTGCATGTGGTCCATGCTCAGCCTGCCAGTGCTGCTGGGTCTCGGCGGGGCCGCCCACGCATCCGAGGTGGCTGTGGCACTGTGCCGCATGACTGAGCTGTCTCCCAGTGTGGGCCCTGTCTGGTGCTGCCCTGTGTGCAATGTGTGTTTTGGTGGGCAGTGCACCAGTGGGTGCCCTGCCCTACACGCTGACACACGGACTATCTGCACACCCTCCTGACTGCTGTCCACAGGTGCGTGTGCATGATGATACCTGCATTGCACTGTACACCAAAGTGCAAGGGTGCCCAGCATCTGACACACGTACATGGACAGTACAGGTGGTGGTGGTGGCCTGTGAACGTGTGTGTATTTAATGTCTGTTCCTGCTCTGTTGTGCACCTGACCCTTGTGCACTTTGTGCCTGGTGTGTGTGTGTGTGTGTGTGTGTGTGTGTCTGTCCATGTGGCGTGTTACTGTTCACTCCTTCCTGGTTGTGTATGTGTGTGCTTCTGTGCCCTGCCACTTCTCTCGCCATCATGCACCCCTGGTGTGTTTCCCTGTGTGTATGTGGGTTGTGCCCTAGCCACTGTTGGTTGCACATGGCCCCATGACTTACCTGTGTTGTGCGAAGTGCTCCTCTGTGATGGTGTCCCGGTGCAGCTGGGCCAGCCGGATCAGTGGGGGGTCATGCCGTTCAAGGAGGGGCTGCTCATCCCCATCATCACCGGCGTCACCTGCGTCCCCATCGCTGTCCCCCTCCTCGACCTGTATGGCTATCCCACAGTCTTTGGCCATGTTGTGCAGGATACAACAGGCCAGGAATATCCCACAGGCCTTTGAGGGGCTGTACTGTAGGGCACCGCTGGAGGTGTCTAGGCATCGGAAGCATGCCTTCAGCATCCCAAATACCTGCTCGATAATGTTGCATGTGGCGGCGTGTGCCTCATTGAAGCATTGCTGCGATGGGGTCGTGGGCCGCCAGTAGGGTGTGAGCAGCCAGGGACGGAGTGGGTATCCACTGTCACCTGTGTGGAGATAGTGGAGGTTAGTGTCATGTTCAGGCTCATATTGCCCCAACCCTGTGTGCCACTCCCATGGCACCTGTGGCTTACCCACCCTTGCCCCCGATTTGCCAATCCTACATGCATACTCACCCACTAGATGTCCTGTGGGGGTGTCCCCACTCTCAAATTGATGGCACAGTGCTGATTGGTACCATATGAATGAATCGTGTGCTCCGCCAGGGTGCGTGGCACAGACATTGATGATGCGCCTACTGGCATCACACACCACCTGGCAGTTGACACTGGAAAACCCATTCCGATTACGATAGGCAGCACCATCGGGGCCAGGTGGCGTGCGAATGGCCACATGGGTGCAGTCTATCACCCCTAGCACGCCAGGCATATGTGCTACCCTGTGAAACTCCTGTATGTTTGCTGTACGCTCTGCCGCGGTGCTGGGGAATGAATGTATCTGCGCAGCATGTGGCAGCAGTGCGGCTGAGGAATTGGGTGGGTATGCGTGACATGGCCGACACTGTGTTGCTATGCCTGTGGTGTCCCTGTTGGTCTCTGGAAGGTATCCGTGGTGAGCAACACATGCAGGCTGTTACCTTTGTCTCCACTGACAGAGCGTGACTCCGTTGTGAGGGTGCCTGCATCACATCACTGCACAGCTCACAGAGCCGCCTCAGTATTGCCCTGTTCAGGTGGTACCGCCCACAATCTCTACATCTGAATACAGCTCAAAGCTGATGCGGGCACGGTACTGCCTGTTGGGGGTGTACCGCCGACGGGCCCTTCCACAGCCACGTCCCCCTGCAGCATGCCTTCTCACCCCCCTCATTACAGCTTCCACGTGGAAGCTAGCACTGTCCATCTCCCTGGCTTGAGTTCCCCCCAGCTGTTGTTGATCTGTTACCCCCGCTGTCCTGACTGCTACCTCCACTGCACCGGGTACACCTACTGGCCTCTGCACTGTGTGGCCCCACACACCTTCCCTTGCCCCTCTTCTGTCCTGTGCACTCCCTGGCCTGCACTGTTTCCTGCTCTGGCCTGCTCTGTCTCCCTGCCTCATGTGGCTTCCCTGTCCCGTTCTTGCGCCTCTTCCTTGAGCCTTTTTATTTTGGCTCATTTCCGCTGTGGCACAACTTCCGCCTGATCCACTGTCGCGCATTGCGCAAGCCTTTGAATATCGCATTGCACACTTTATGCATGGTTCCACCCCCTTCGGTTGAACATACCTTCATTAGCATTGTGCTGTTGCTCAGCATGTTTTCTGTGGCGCAACTGCCTCCTGCTGAATATCGCAGAATAGCGCAATTTCGGACTTGCGCTGGAGCAACCCTATTGCGCATGGCGTAACCCTTTTGAATATCCCACTCTGTGAGTTTTAGGAGCAAACATTCCTAGTTGAGCCTACATGCGGCTCCAATCTTAATTTTGGTAAAATTGGTATGTGCTACAACAGGGAGAGTGCTTACAGCTGGAAGCCCTGTCCAGAAAACTCTCTCTGTTGCTTCCAGGACTCCCAAATGAGAATTTATAACATAGCCTCCTGTCTATTTTCCAGACTGCAATTGAATATTATTCTGTCCTCCACTTTAGACAGAAACAATAAATAATGCTGGAATCTAACAAATATTTTATGGGAAATGGAGTCTGTATTTACCCATTACTTCAGGCAGTTAATCTGTTATATCAATAACTTGATATTTAAGAGTACCCAAGGAAAAAGGGAAATAAAGCATGAAGAGGGTAACAGAGATGGGGGGGGGGCTGTGTAAGGAGGTGGCCTGCCTCCATACAGAAAATACAGGGATAACCTTTGAAGAGGGGAGGAAAGTGGTTGCAACCATAGAAAGAAATAAAGGATGGGTACTTTTATTTAGTGGCAGGGACTAACTCTGTCACAAATATGAATCCCATCTCATGTGCATGCAGATATGGTTTGCATCTCATCTCATATACATGTGCCTGCAATATGAATCCCATCTCATGTACATGCACATACAATCTGAATCCTATCTTATGTACATGCACATGCAATCTGAATCCTATCTCATGTCAATGCACATACAATCTGAATCCTATCTCATGTCAATGCACATACAATCTGAATCCTATCTCATGTCAATGCACATACAATCTGAATCCTATTTCATGTACATGCACATACAATCTGAATCCTATCTTATGTACATGCACATGCAATATGAATGCTACCTTATGTACATGTGCAATAATTTGAATTGCATCTTATATACATGCACATGCAATCTAAATCCCATCTCACATACATATACATGCAATACAAATCCCATGTCATATACATATACAGGCAATATGGATTCAATGACATGCTCATGTGTATGCAATATGAATCCCATCTCATGCGCATATACATGTGGTGTAAGTCCCATTGTATGTACATACACATACACTATGAATCCCATCTTATATGCGTGTGCATGCATTATAAATCCCATCTCATGTACATATGTATGCAGTATGGATCCAGTGTCATGTTCATGCATATGTAATATGAATCCCATCTCATCCACATGCACCTGCAATATGAATCCCATCTCATGTTCATGCACTTGCAGTTTGAACACCATCTCATGTACATGTACATGCAATGTGAATCTCATCTCATGTACATGCACCTTCAATATGATTCACATCTCATATACATGCACATGCAATATAAATATCATCTCATGGGAAGCACCCATGTAGAGTGCTTATTATTGAGCACTGCACATTTGAGCGACTCAATAATAGCGCTCTACAAGAGAGCAAGTGGTGGAATACCTTGCTGTATCCTGTATAGCGAGTACAGCAAGGAGCTGTACTCACTATACAGGATATAGCATCCTTTGTGGCAGATTCCCACCAAGCTGCTTGCATAGGGTAGTGGTTTTCACCACTGCTTGCGATGCAAGCAGACCTGGGTTCTGGTCTGGCTACAGGCAGGAAACCTTTTGTTTTTTTTTATGATCTGGTAACTTGCCCCATGGTCTGCACCCCCCTTGGAGTTGGTTATTTATGTTTGGGGGGGTGCGGCGGGGGGATTCCTGTGTGACTTACTTAAGTATTGTACTGACTGTTGCTATTTGCAATTGTTGGTACAATATCTGTCACCCTTTTGACTATGGGCTCAAGTTTTCTCGTTGTATGTGATAGGTGGTCTTTGAGACTCGCCTTTATCACATAAAACCCATCTCACGTACATGGTCATGCAATATGAATCTCATCTCATCTCATGTACATGCACATGCAATATAAATCCCAACTCACCTATATGCATGTGCAGTTTGAATCCCATCTCATGTACATGCACCTGCAACATGAATTTCATCTTATGTACAGGCATGTGCAGTTTGAATTCCTTTTCATATACATGCACATGCAATATGAATCCTGTCTTATCTAAATGTGCATGCAATATGATTCCCCTCTCAAATATATGCACATGCAATATGAATCCCATTTCATGTACATGCATATGCAGTGAGGATCCTATCTCAAGTACAGGTGCATGCAGTATGACTCACATCTCATGTAGATGCACATACAGTATGAATTCCATCACATGTACAAGTGCATGCAGTATGAAATCCATTTCATGCATTTGCAATATGAATCATATCTCATGTACATGCACATATTATATGAATCTCATCTCATATACATGCACATCTCAAGTACATGCATATGCAATATCACATCCCATTTCACGTACATGCATCCCATCTCATTTACATGTACTTGCTACATGAAGCCCATCTCATACCATTGAAATCACATCTCATACATATTCATGTACATATATCTACATATTCTTGCAGTTGGAATCCCTTCTCATATAGACACATGTAGGTTGAATCCCATCTCATGTATACACACACACACACACACACTTTAAATCCTATCTCATGAAAGGGGACGGCTTGGTGCTGAGACCACCATTTGGCTGTAAAATGCCTGTTGGCACTGCATATCAGTGGGAGGGGTCACACAGGCAGACTGTGGTGCAAACAACAGCACTGAAGTATGGAACAGAAGAAATTGTGCACCTGTGAAAAGAAGGAACTGATCAGAAGTAGGTATGTTGAGAGCCTACCTTTACTCATGAAGTGCCATCTCGGTGCCAAATTTTATTGAAGTGCAAATGGTGAGTGGTACCTGGGTATGGACACATTATTTTAGTGCAACAAAGGACACATATACTTGCTAAACAGTACACATGCAGATATGCTGTACAATGCAGACATATACATGCACACAAGTGCACATAACATGCATACACCACACAATACACAAACTCTGAACTTTTAACCTGATCAGTTCCTGCACTTGGGTATCTGGAGTCAGTGTGATTTTTTTTTGTTAAAAAAAAAAGGTCTCATGAACTGTGATTGATAAGCCTCATTATTCTCTCTTGTGATTGACTAATCTTGACAGAGAGGGACAGTTATGTTTACCGTGTTCTTTGTTCCTAGGTCACTAACAGTTCCTTGGTCTGGAAACTTACTCCAAGTCCTGAAAGCCCTATCACTGATGTCATCAGTGACATATAGCAATTTTTTCTCATGCAACAGATGCATGCTAACAACATAAATTGTAGTGAGAAAGAAAAAAATGTTTTCCAATGAGAATCAAAGCCAGGCCCATTCCCTACTACTTTTCTGGTGCTCTGTCACTGTGCTATTATTGCACATGTTGAGACAGAAGGTTTCTAGTGAAAGAGATGCATGGTAACAACAGATATTATAGTGAGAAAGAAAAAAATGCCCCCCCCACATGGCAATCAAACCCAGGCCTCCTCCGAACTACTGTTCTGGTGCTCTGCCACTGTGCTATCATTCCACCTGGTAAGAAAAAAGGATTCTAGAAAGAGAAAGAGAGAGAGAGAGAGAGATATGAATTCTAACAACATAAATTGTATTGAGGAAGAAACAGCTGGTAATCAAGCCCAGGTCCTGTTCCCAACCACTGTCCTGGTGCTCTGCTACTGTGCTATAAAAATATATGGTGAGCCAGGAGGTATCCAGAGAGAGATGCATGCTAACAACATAATTGTAGCGAGAAAGAAAAAATATTTCCCCTTGAAAATTGAACCCAGGCCCTCTCCAAACTACTGTCTTGGTGCTCTGCCACTGTGTTATCATTCTACATGGTGAGGCAGAAGGTTCTAGGGAGCGATACATGCTAACAACATAAATAGTAGTGAGGGAGAAAACATTTTCATAACTGCTAATCAGCCCCAGGGCCCCTCTCAACTACTTAGGCATGAGACCATAGGCTGAGCGCATTAGAATTAAAACAGCAGTGACATCTACAGGGGAACAGCAAGGGCACAGCCCATCTCCCAAACTGCTAATTTTGATTTTTTTGACTAATGGCATACTGTACTTTCAGACTGGAATTATGTAATGTACTGAGATAGCATCCTAGCTGAAAGTGGTCTCGGCCAATCAGATTTGAGGATTTTGAATATCCATTTCATAATATCCATTTGGTGGTACTCATACCTCCACAGGAGTATTAATCTATTGCCCATGGATCTCTAGGCTGCACAGAAGCTGTGTAAAGATTACACTTACATTTACACTAAGCTGCATGGATACCAGTGGAAGGATAACCTACCCTTCGTATTTATTTATTTGTTGATATCCAGGTAAGGTGGGCGGAGACATACGGCAGAGTCAGCCAGGATGCAGCGCAGTAACTTGCAGTAAATTAAAGGTCACAAAAGACTACATGGCAAAAAGGCTTGCTTGCCATTGAATTATACTGTTCCCTCCAGCATTTAATAAATTAATTACTTAAGTCATTTATTGAAGTTTATTAACTAAGTAGGCTCACTGAAAGTTAAAGCCCCTTTATCAGGGGTGACCCAGGACCGATTAAACAGAGACACTGCAGATTATTATAGGGAGTCAGATAGTAAAAAAAAAAAATTAAATAAATAAATGTACTAACAGTATTCATAGGGCTACAGGGCTAACAAACAATGGTGCATATTTGGCATTGATCAAGATGACAAGTATTAACAATATTTACAGGGGTGCATAATTAGCAAACAGCGTTGCAGTAACAGCGGGATACTGCAACATTTCCAAGTAATACGGCAAGGTACTGCGTTGCACCCTGGCGGGCACACTGCGGTTCCCTTTTCAGCCATGATGAAGGAATGAAGGGCGTGACTCATCAGGTCAAAGGGCATTATATTTCAAAACTGCACATAGAGCCGAACTGGACCATCAGATAAAATACTGGCACAAACTACTGTGTCATTCTTAGGATATTTAATTTTAGAAAACAGATGTATCTTCATCTGAACATTCCAGGTCTGAACCCCTCATCTACGTAGCATTCCCCTGTAAAATGTTTCCAGACTTTTCTATATTTTGGCTTTATGCATTATTTATTATTTGACTGAAGTACTGAATTGAACATTTACTTATTGTTCTTTGGTTCCCTGGGACCCCATGAAAATGAGATGCTGCAACACATGGAGCTACCTTGGTGGGGGAATTGTAAATAAACAATATGAAGCACAGTCAAATGGAGGTGGCAAGGAATACAAGAAAAACAGGCACAGATTTCCTATCAATTTCGTAGCCACTTTGTGACCCCTACTTTGCTGGTTGGACAAGGGTGATATCTCTGTTATGAGAAGATGCTTGATCACTTGAGGAAAAGCTATCTCAGTTACTGTACTGTACAGCCTGTCTTCAGTGTCTGAGCAAGCTTAACATTGCAAGTACTTTATCTCTTAATGCAGAATGCAGTGTACGTGTGGAACAAACAACAGTTTGATGCAGTTGATGTGACGAAGACGAACTACCTGATAGGTGAATGTTATAGAGTTTTTTGATTTCTTCTCTTCTTAATCTTTTTCTACTCCCTTGCATTCTAAACCAATTTACTAAGTCAGGACAGTCTACTTGAAACACGTAGCATGACAACTCAGTGCACGGTCAGAAACAGCTCGGTGAAAACTATGAAAATCAAAACCATGCATGGAGAATACTGCTGGAGAACAGAAAAAATGTAAGTTACAACATTTTCAATGGAGTGGTGGCCCATGATGGCGTGGTGTTGTAATAGTAAATCACACTTAAAAAAAATACTCGGCAGTATTTTCCATGCATGGTTTTGACTTGTGCAGTTTTTACCAAGCTGTATTGTATTTTGCGGAGTTGTCATGGAACCCTTGAAATGTAACATCTAATTTCAGTGGAATGGTATTGCCTTCAGTCACTGTTATAGCCTGAAGGACTGAATGGCCCTTGTGATCTTTTTGTGCTGACACAAGTTATGTGTCTATGTAAATGTATATCTATGTTTGTAAGTTTGTGGGTAAATGTGCTATGTTTCTATGTAAATGTGTATATATGTTTCTATGTAAATGTATGTTTGTTTCTATGTAAATGTGTATGTATATATGTTTCCATGTAATTGTGTATCTATGTATCTTTGTGGGTAAATGTGTTTCTATTTCTATGTAAAGTTGTATCTATGTTTCTGTGTAAATGTATATCTATGCTATGTAAATGTGTTTCTATGTAAATGTGTTTCTATGTGTATGTTTCTATGTAAAGGTGTATACATGTTTCTATGTAAATGTGTTTGTATTTCTATGTTTCTATGTAAAAGTGTATCTATGTTTCTATGTAAATGTATGTCTGTTTCTATATATCTATTTTTGTTTGTAGATGTGTTTATGTGTTTCTGTGTATCTGTTTCTATGTAAATGTGTTTCTGTGCAAATATGTATGTTTCTGTGCATTAGTGTTTCTATATAAATGTGTATCTGTGTTTCTGTGCTGCTATGTAAATGTGTATCTATGTTTCTATGTAAATGTGTGCCCATGTGTCTATGTACGTGTTGCTATGTTTCTATGTAAATGTTTTTCTATGTAAATGTGTATCTATTTCTATGGAAATGGCTCTTTGTTTCTATGTAAATGTGTTTCTGTGTAAATATGTATTTATGTTTCTGTGTAAATGTATACCTATGCTTCTATGTAAGTGTGTATCTATGTTTCCATGTAATTGTGTATCTGTGTTTCTATGTAAATGTGTATTTATGTGTAAATGTATATCTATGTTCCATGTAAATGTATATCTGTGTTTCCATGTAAATGTGTATTTATGTTTCTGTGTAAATGTGTTTCTGTGTAAATGTGTAACTACGTTTCTATGTAAATTTGTAATCTGTTTCGATGTAAATGTGTTTCTATGTAAATGTGTATCTGTGTTTCTATGTAAATGGGTTTCTTTGTTTCTATATAAATGTGTATCTATGTTTCTGTGTAAATGTGTATCTATGTTGCTATGTAAATGTGTTTCTATGTAAATGTGTATCTTTGTTTCTATGTAAATGTGTTTCTGTGTAAATATGTATTTATGTTTCTGTGGAAATGTAAGTCTATGTTTATATGTATACATGTGCACAGAAACACAGATACACATTTGCATGGAAACACATTTACATAGAAACAGATTTGCATAGAAACATAGATTGACATTTATATAGAAACAGAGACACACATTTATATAGAAACATAGAAATACATTTGCATAGAAACATAGAAACACACATAAACATTTATGTGGAAACATGCATACATACTGTACTTAGTACATAGAAACATAGATGTAAATTACACAAACATAGATACACATTTACATAGAAACATAGATGTCATTTACACAGAAACACATTTACATAGAAACATAGATACACATTTACATAGAAACACATTCACATAGAAGCAAAGAAACATTTACATAGGACCCCGTGTACATAGAAATGCAGAAACATATTTACATAGAAATATAGAAGCACATTTACATAGAAACATAGTATGCATTTACATTGAAACATAGAAACACATTTACATGGAACACAGAAACAAATATACAAACATAGATACACATTTATATAGAAACACAGATACCCATTTACATAGAAACAGATACATATTTACACAGAAACATAAATACACATTGACATAGAAATATAGATACATGTTTACATAGAAACACATTTATATAGGAACACAGAAACACAGTTACATAGAAACATATAAACTTAGATACACATCTACATGGAAACATAGATACACACTATGGCCCACATATTCAAAGGAGATGCACGGTGCATTTCTAGATGTGCCCGTGCATTTCTGGGCTTGGAATGGCTGTCAGGGGTGTGGCAATATTCAGAAGCCCTCGATGTCCCATGTAAACCAAACTGCGCCAGTGCATGGAATATTGCGATGTGGGCATACAGATGAGGGGTCCCTCATGCATATTCCCCACATCACAATATCCAACCCTTCCCTGGTGAAGACATGACTGGATGCACTGGCACAAAGTTACGACAACAAAACCCTGGTGTAACTGTGTGCCCAGCAGGGTGGTGCCTGTGCAAAGGCCATGGCTGGTCACATGATCCCCCACCCCAGCCCCAATTACTGAAGGAAAAAGTAAGAAACAGCCACCTAGTTTCCACAGTGTGGGGCCCTCCCACCCTGATCACAGTGTAACAGAAAAATACATATCATACCCCATTTCCATAGTGTAGGGCCACCCACCCCGATCATGGTGCAACAGAATAATACATATTATACCCTGTTTCCATAGTGTAGTGGAACCCCCCACCGCACCCCACGCCATCCCCGATCATGCTGAAATAACTGGACCTCCCATTTCCATAGAGTAGCAAACCCCTGCCCCATCCCCAGTCCCTGCTCATATTACAATAACAGCAAATCCCCATTTCCATAGTGTAGTGGTCATTGTCACCAGTGAGCGCATACTATGTACTGTACGGGCTCGGGTACCAATCAGTCAGTGGCTGGCCATGGCAGGTTATGGAGGGCTGTGCCAGTCACCAGCACTGTTTGGGTTGGGGAGTGAGCGGAGATGGGTTACTGCCTACCAGGGTTGGGGGTCCACTACACCATGGAAACAGGGATTTCCAGTTATTCTAATATGAGCAGGGATCAGTAATGGGGTGGGGGGTCTGCTACACTATGAAAACAGGGAAGGGACAGTTATTTCACTATGATCAGGGATCGGGGTGGGGCGGAGGTCCGCTACACTATGGAAATGGGATGCTACAGTTATTTCACTATGATTGGGGATCGGGGGTGGGGTGGGGGCCCTACACTATGGAAACGGGGTATGATATTTATGATTCTGTTACACTGTGATCAGGGGGGCCCTACACTATGGAAACGGGGTATGATATTTATGTTTCTGTTGCACTGTGATTGGGGTGGGGGGCCACTACACTACAGAAAGGGTGAGGAGTGTGCTATATATCTTTTGTTTTACCAGGATCAGGGCTGGGAGGGGGCGGGTCTGGTGCATATAGTCAGGCGCAGCCATGCCAATGAGCCAATAATGGGCATGCATGAGGCCTCTTTGCACCATGCATGCCCAATGAGCTCATTAGCATATTTTGGCTGAATACCACACATTCCCCCATTGGCAGTCTTCAGCCCTGATTCCTGGATGCGCTGCACCGCGCCGAACATGGCAGTCACCTGCTATGTGCCACACATCCAGGTCCAATATTCAAACAGAGTGCGCGATCTGTTCTGATCACACATTCTGTTGAATATTCCGTCCGAGCTGGCTGGCCTATTTTTTTGTGTGGTGCAACCATTTACGCCACGAATCTGGACGGCTCTGAATATGGGGCCCAATGTAAATATTTTCTATGTTCCTCTGGAAATATGTTTCTATGTTTTTTGTAACTATGTATTTATGTTTCTATATAAATGTGTTTCTATGTGTCTATGTAAATTTGTATCTATGTTTCTGTAAATCTATGTCTATGTTTCTGTGTAAATCTGTGTCTGTTTCTATGTAAATTTGTATTTGTGTTTGTATGTTTCTATGTAAAATGTGTCTTCATGTTTCTATGTTTCTATGTAAACATGTATCTATGTTTGTGTGCAAATATGTATCCATGTTTCTATGTAAATGTGTTTCTGCATTTCTCTGTATATGTGTATCTATTTTTCTATGTAAATGTGTTTCTGTGTTTCTATATAAATGTATTTGTGTTTCTCTGTATCTGTGTTATGTAAATGTGTGTCCATGTTTTTATGTAAATGTGTTGCTATGCTTCTGTGTAAATGTTTTGTTATGTAAATGTGTTTCTATGTTTCTATGTATCTGTGTAAATGTATATGTTTCTACATAAATGTATCTACGTTTCTGTATAAATGTGTATTTATTTTTCTGTATAAATGTGTTTCTGTTTTATGTAAATGTGTATCTATGTTTCTATGTAAATGTGTATCTGTGTTTCTGTATAAATGTTTCTATATAAATGTGTATCTATGTGCAGTGTCTTTTTTTACTTTATAAATTTGTTATTGTGTTTCAAAGAAAACAAATAATGAACATAAGTGTGTATACATACTGTAACTGGTACAGTAGTTACATTACAAATAAACATATGACAAAATGCATTAAGAATAAGACCATCTGTCTAAGTACCATTCAAAAGTTTTTCTTATCTCTTTTTGTGTATAAGGTTAATGTGATCAAAATTATTGTAGTTTCAATTGCCTTAGAAATACCTCATGTATTGTATTGTATTGGCTGTGATAGATCTGTCTATATCATCCAGATTTTATTGGTCAACAGTATTTTGCTACTTTGTTATTTAGTTTGTTTAGTTAGTTTACAATCACTCTACATTAGTTAGGGAATATTTTTCATTGTTTTGTTAACTTTGCAGTTTCCAAAAGTTCCCAGTCCATTCCCAGGAACCAGAGAAGTCTGCTCAGTAACAAGGTTCCCATCTGAAGGGAACTGCTCTACTTTGAATAAAAATTTGTAAAAACTGCTGTTCACATTCTGTTTCTGCTGCTGAGCTAGGCAAAGCCCATGTCCTTTTCCAGTCCTTCACCCTCCTACACGCCGCATGTCTTCCATCTGTCCATTTGTTCCCCAGATTGAATAGAGAACAGCCGCAACCCCTCTGATTTCCTTAACTGAGAGTGCACATAAGAGAGGAGAAGAGTCCAAGTGTGCCAAGAAGGCCACCACTCTGCCACAGTGCTGGAGATTTATCTCATGTTTGTTCCTCCCCACTCACAGGATACCTCAGCAGGGGGTGTGATGGTGGACGCTCACACATCAAACGTGCATCGCACTCACATCAGTAGGCATTCCCCTCCCCCTGGGTATCCCCAACTGCACTACCACCTGTGGCCACCTAGGTGGCAGTACTGCAGTGAGACACACACAGCATCTCTCTCCCTTGAGGAGAAGAGCCTCTACTGGGGTGTTGAGTCATCTTCCACCCTCTGCCAGCACCCAACAGCCCCAAATGGTTCCTGGACTTGGCTTGCCAACTTCATGAATAGGAGCCCTACTGCTGCGCCAACAATTTGACTTCCTGTGGGCACAGTTTCAGTAGGTCATCTTTGTAATATAAACAGCAAAATTTGAATCTCAGTTTTTCTGTAGAAAGGCATGTCCCCTTTAACTTTTGTGCTATGTTATTTTTCTCTTGCTTTTTTCCAATTCCTCTCCTTTGCAGTTTCCATTAAACTGAATGTCCCTCTGTCTCTGTTTGAGCTTCCCTCATGGCCTCTTTTCATGTGGTAATCACTTATTGACTATCCTTGCTGTTCCCGGCTCATCTTTTCTCTATACATGCCCCCCACTCAGGTGATCTTTTCCCTGATAATTGGACTTAGGTTTTTCTGTCTTGTCTTTTGCCAGCAGTATATCCTCTTTTCACACTCTCTGCTGCCATCACCAGATCTTGACTCAATCTTTTTGTCTTTTTCCTATTTTTTAAGGTTTGTTTGAGCCCAGCGATATGAAGTACGAGCTGAACCGAGATACATCAATGGACCCTTCCATTGTTGAGATGACTGAAAAAGCCATTAAAATTCTGAGTAAGAACTCCAAGGGATTTTTCCTGTTTGTGGAAGATAAGTAATTCTTTTTGCCTTTTCACAAACATTACCAGGAATCCAGGTTCATGAATGTTGTTGGTTAAGGACAGACTGACTGAGATACAATATCTCACTTACTGAGGGGGTCCTGCCTTTTCTGAGTGTTGCAGCTGGAAGGGATTGAAGCCAATGGAGGAATTCCCTACAGTGAGTCAGTGGCTGCAGTGGGGTGTAAACCTGGTAATCCCTTAATTTACTGTTCTGTGCTGTAGCCATGGGTCTAAACTGACAGACAGTTACCTCAAAGCTTGTGACCTGGAAGGAGGGGCTGGGACTGATTGTGCATATTTTATTACAATAATCCAAAAGTCAAATAATCATAGCACAAAAGCACTGAGGCAAAGGTTGCATGGAAAGAGCATAGGCAATAAAGCCAGGATTTAAAGAAATATAAAATTACACATATCCCCATAATGCAAAGCATCTTGGGAAGTATATGCAAATTACTATAAAAGAATTTAGACTGGTTCCACTTTAAGTCAGATTATAAGTTCAATTAATTATTCATGAGTCTAGCGAGGCTCCTGATTGGCTACTGGATTGGTTATTAATGTTTTAGAAATGACGATCAGTTGCCAACAACGCTATCTTGGCATGCGACTTCACGCCACTCTACTTAAAACACAAGAAACTTAAACAAAAATGGTAAAAGAAAGTTGTTATTGTGATTAGCTTACAATCACAATAACAACCTTATGAAAAGCTCAATCTACTCCTTGGATTAATGACCGTCTGGGTAGGCGGCCCTTAGCGAAACCTTGGGCCACCCATCCCCCAACTGGTTGTTAATCTCTTGGAAATGACTGGCTTCTTGGTCATTATTGCTTAAGTGTATGGTGCCAAATAGACTCACACACTGACACACTCACACTGCGACACACTGAAAAAAGAAGACACAGACATATGTTTCAGCCTACACAGGACTCATTAGTGTGTTCCTCTGTAACAGCCCACGGGAAAGATAAGCCAGTCGTAGTTTGGTCTTACAGGTTTGTGTCATGGTGGAGCCCAAAATAGGAAAGTCATCTAAAAGTCAAAGAACCTCATCATAGAAGCACTGAGGTAAGAGTTACCCAGAAAAAGCATTGGTAATAAAGCCAGGGTTTTAAGGCACACCTACGTGTTTAAAGTCCCACATGAGGGAGAGGTAACAGCCATCAGAACAGTGGATGGACAGGGGATTTGGACATGCTAGCCTTCATGCCCTTGACCCAAAATGCATGACCTGGATTTTGGAGGCACTGAGAGCTTATTTGTTGCCAACAAGATAGTTTTGACGGGAGAAGTCGAGGTTGAGTTGGGTGTTTAGACAGAAGGAGTGAGGGGCGCTTTAACAGGGGGCAGTAGCATCAGCATACATAATGGTTGAGCAGGAGGTAGAGACTGAGGGAAGGTTATTGAAGAAAATAAAGAAGAGAAATGACCCTAGAACAGAGCCCTGTGGAACATCCTGGCTGTTTGGGACTAGAGACTGGAGAAAGCTTTGCCACACTTGATGAAACGCTAAACCTGAATATCTCTGAATAGGAAAAGTTATGCAGCACTCGGATCTGAGAACTGAGTACCCTGTGTCTTCTTGGTATTCAAGAATTAATACTCGGGCTTGCACACCCCTAGTCTACAATATAATTGTCACATAATTTTTATTATGGGGGGGCTGCTATTTATTCCCTGATTTTGCTTCCTGTATATTCACACAATGCTGGGCTCACTAAATCAGTGCAGTTTATAAGCCTCCAAGGGGTGTCTTTCATGGTATAAGAGACACCGAGCATGAGGTTTGGGTGAGAGGACAGCAAACCGAAGCCATGAGGTTCTGTCTGACCAAACCTCACAAGAGGAGTCTCTTATATGCTAAGAGACCCCCATCGGAGGCCCTACTGACTCATTATAAATCACTCAAGTTTAGCATGAGTGATTTATAATGAGATTATGATCTTTTTTCAGTTTCATTGTGCTGCCCACCTCCCCTGACACTGAAGTGGGTGCTCCCTCCAAACGCTCCGGCATGAGAGCACACTGTACACAGGATAAGAGGTACAATGGCTTTGCACGCTGATTGGCTGAAATCACCTTAGTGATTTATAATACACTAAAGTGGCATGAAAGCTACTGTCTATATAAAATCAATAAACGCTGCTAATCTTCAAAAAGATAGAAGACAAATCGAGAGAGAGAGAGAGAGAAAGGCGCATCTTCCATATGATGGGTGGAGAAGTCATTAATTCAGGCACGACATTCACTTCAATCACTGAATGTTTTTTCAGTCATCCAGGCCAAGTACCATATATTGACATGCCAAAAGTGTTTGTCCATTAAATAGTATGACTGATAAAAAAAACAGATTTAGGGGACATCCAGTGACATCATGAGTAGCATGAACACCCAATCGCTAGAGGTGGGCAAGCCAGAATTTTTAACCCAGAGCCAAGCCAGAGCTGAGCCCGGGGTCTGGCTTGACTCCACAAGTCATAATACGAGCTGAGCCCTGGCTATTGCAGGCTGTTCACTACACTGCAGTTGAATAGTTCACGCACTACACTAACTGCTCAGGCTGAAAAAAATGCTTACTTTGACCATAACTGGCTTGGCTTGACCTTGGCTCTCAATTGGTCATAGAGGGCAAGCCGATACGAGCCAGGCACTAAGCTCAAGCTAGGATCGAGCCTGCTTTGGCTTGCCCACCTTTACCAGTCGCAGAGCTCATGACTCTGTACTAGGCCAGATTAAAATAGCCTCTTGTAGAAGTGCCTGAGTGATATGAAACTTTGGGGCATTGATGTCCTCCATGCATCTGTAGCTCATTTAGTGGATGTTTAATCTTTCTGGAAATTAAGTAATTTATATTTACAAACCTTGGATGCACCTCATTGTTTGCCTTTTTGTCTGTGTAGGTAGCCATTTTTGGTGACAGCACCAGCTGAGTTCCAGCACCACATTCTTTACTATTGGTCAGATACAAAAAGCCCAGACCCTGGTTAAGGGAAATACTTTGGAAAAGGGTCAGCATAGTCTCAATTCCAGCATGTCTTAAGTTACTATAAGCTAATGTTTCTCAGAAATAGAGAACAGGAAAACTCTAGTGTGTCTTACCAGCAGGTCCAGAAACAAATGGTTTGATACCTTTTATAGGACCAACATAGATGTAACAAAAGAAACCCGTGCTTAAGCTTTCCGACCAACCAATTACTTCCTCAGAAGCTTATGACAGTTGTTTGTAAAAACACATTCTATTAACACCCAGATCATGCATAAAAAACCCCAGAAAGAATTCTCATTGGTTTAAAATACCTTTAAAAAAAATTACTGAGGTTTAAATGCAAGAAATCAGTTTAACTCAGCTGGCTGCTGTGAAGCACTCCAAGATCAAATGTTGACGTTTGACCTTGGAGTGTTTCACAGCAGTCAGCTGAATTAAACTGATTTCTTGCATTTAAACCTCATTAATTTTAAAAAAAGGTATTTTAAACCAATGAGAATTCTTTCTGTTTTTTATGTATGATCTGGGTGTTACTATAATGTGTTTTTACAAACCACTGTCATAAGCTTCCGAGGAAGGACTTAGTTGGTCCGAAAGCTTAAGAACTGTTTTCTTTTGTTACATCTATGTTGATCCAATAAAAAGTATCAAACCATTTGTTTCAGGATCTGTTCTTACAAGGACCTATACATCAACTAACTAATTCTGTGTGTTACCAGCAGGTGTCACTGTTGGAACAGGTTTTGAACAAGTGAAAGGCAGTTCTGTCCGATGGCATGCCTCAAAGCTAGTGCATAATCAAAGCATTTAGTTCCTATATCTACGGAATTCTTTTGTATTCTCATTTCTTTAGGCTTGCAAAAGAAGAGTGCCAGCTTATACAGGACAGTCCAACCCTAATGTTTCATTATTATTTTTATTGTTTTCTAAATTCTACTAAGATATCTTAATATGTACACCCTGGGAGGGGGGGTTGGGGGCATGATAGAGACCTGAAAGTACCTCACGGGGTGAGCAAGGTACAGGAGGGGAGCATTTTTCAGAAAAGAAGGTGCACAACAAAAGGGGTTTGCGATGAAGGTGAAATGGGGGAATTTTGAAGGTATGCAAGGAAATAATTATTTTTTATTTATTAAAATCTTGGATTACAATACCTTTGAGCTATACAACTCATTTACAAAGGTTCCACATCAGTAAGTGTAGGACATAAACAAACAAAGTAAAGCAACTAGTAAAGTAACTAGTGCAGAACATAAAGTACATTGAAACTAAATACAATCTGAGTAATCAAAACCATCACTGTGTGTTAAGTCATATGTAACAGTAAGGTGGAAGAGGGGAGAAGAGGTGGTTATAATCCAGGGGAGGGAGCAGCCGAGCAGGCCTTGTTGAAACCCAAGAAAGTAGGTAAATGGGGTGGGAAGTAGGTAGAAGTGAGAAGCAAGAGGGGGGAGGAGGGGAAAGAATTGCGAGAGAGGTGACAAGGGTTAAGGGAAGGGGATGAGGAGCAGGGGGGGGAGTGCAGAAAGGAGTGAACAAGGGGAGAAACAGGGTGGAGGGTGGGGGAAGAAGGCTAGTATGTTGGGTTGTAACTGAAAGAGTGGTGGATGCTTGGACCAGGCTTCTAGTGGAGGTGGTGGGGGTGAAAACAGTGGTGGGCTTCAAGCATGCATGGGATAGGCAGAAAGGAATCTTGGTAGGAAAGCGGGGAAGCTGGAGATCAGGTAGGGTCTGTGGTGATAGTAGAGGGCCAGGCAGGGACTCACTTGGCAGCCTGGGTGGGCCAAGCAGTCCTTATCTGCTGATAAATTCTGTTTCTATGTTGTCTTCCCCTGCCCCCAATGTGTGGGCTCACTTCAACCGCATAGCTGCTAAGGCAGGCAAGCAACTGTCTTCACAGCTGATGCATGGTAGTCAGAAACCAGCGGGTGCAGGAGGCATCCGCCATACCAGGGAGCCCAGCACCACTATCACTGTGACATGCCCAGCCCCCAGATGGATTCTGAGGTTTAAACATGACTCTGGGTCTTCCAGACAGCAGCACGACATGCTAGCACCATGCCACCGGGCAGTCCACCGCCCTTCGTTTTTCATTCCCTAATATTCGCTGGGAATGAGTTGCTTACCTTCTATGCTGTGGTTATGACTGCCACTCAATACTACCAAACTCAACTAGACTTCTCTCTACTGCCAATCCTTCCTGTCCTGGAGGCTTCAGCCACCATGTCTCACAGTGGGGCTACTTCCTTGCCTTCCAAGATCTGGTATGAGGGGGGGTTCCTGATGTGCTGGTAGGCCTTGGTATTTGGGAAGGGGGTGGCAGAGTACCTTCCTTCCCTGTATGTATTTCTGTGCATGTTATGGCTGAACTAGTCTGTGCAAAATGCATCCCCCCAACCCGACAGTTTGTGTGTTTTATTTTTGAACATTGAGACATGACAAGGGGTTGGGTTGCAGTCATTTTACCTAACTCTAGGGAGTTTGCCTCGAGACACTGCCCCTACTGATAGATTAATAACAGTAACCCAACCCCCAGAGTACCTCAATGCTATGATTAAAATAAGATATGTTTCTCATTTTTAAAACTAATGTTTGTGTAGTTTGAATCATAATAGGTTTACTGTACATTAGGGTTTCCAATCAGTAGTTACTGTAACATTTTTAGAATGCTGTCAGCCAGTCAGAATGTTCCATTTCCAGCCATCATTTAACATTCTATTATTTCTCTTTAAGTGGTCGAATCGATCATGGCCACCATGATGGAAAAGCAAAAATGGCTCTCACGGAAGCCATCCTGTTTGACCAAGCAATCAAGAGGGCCGCTGAGCTGACAAGTGAATTTGATACCTTGACAGTTGTAACTGCTGACCATTCCCATGTCTTCACCTTTGGGGGGTATACCACACGTGGCAACTCCATTTTTGGTAAGATACATGTTCCATTAACTGGGGCACTAACAGGCTTCCCTGCCTAGCAACCACCAGCTCATAAAAGAGATGAGAAGTATTTTAAATATCTTGCATGTTCCATTGAAATATATCCCCCATTCTTTTTTCCTTATTGTATTTTTCCACCTTGCTGTTTTTCCCCTCACCTGGTTAGCCTCTCCCCCAGTCCCAATTTTACTCAGTGGTGCTATCTTCATAGGCCACAGGGCCCATAGGATGGGCCCTGAGTTTACCACGCTGTCATGGTGACAGCAGGAGGGTGTCTTTTGCTCCTTCTTTCCCCTCCCTCAGACCGCCCCTTACACCATCCAGAGTCAATCACTGGATCTCACCTGCACGCAGCACTGGGGCTCACTCATCTTAAGGGGCTCAGCTCCATAGCCCACCATGATGGGCTGCTGCGGTGGTGTGGGTAAGGGCCTCCCTCCCTAGCCCACTGTGATGGGCCACTGTGGTGGTGGAGATTGGTGACATCCTCCCCAGCCCACGATGATGGAACACCGTGGTGGCGGGGATCGGTGCCTCCCTTCCCAGCTCACAGTGATGGGCTGCTGTGGTAGAGAGGATCACTTCCTCCCTCCACAGCACACTGTGAGAGGTCATTGCATTGGCAGGCATCAGTGCCTCCCTCCCCAACCCTCCATGATGGGACACTGTGGTGGCAGGGATCAATGCCTCCCTCCCTAGCCCACCATGATGGGACACTGTGGTGGCAGGGATTGGTGCCTCCCTCCTGAACTCACCATGATGAACCACTCTGGTGGCAGGGATCAATACTTCCCTTCCCAGCCCACCATGATGGGACACAGTGGTGGTTGGGATCGGTGCCTCCCTCCTCAGCTCACCATGATGGGCTGCTGTGGTAGAGGGGATCGGTGCCACCCTCCCCATCTCACTGTGATGGGCCACTGTGGTGGCAGGGATTGGTGCCTCCCTTCCAGCCCACCATGATGGGACACTGTTGTGGCAGGGATCGGTGTCCCCCCGGTCCACTGTGATGGGCTGCTGTGGTGGCAAGGATCACTGCCTCCTTCTTTAGCCTGGGGCATGCTGCCAACAGAAACACTCTCTCAAACCCAGGTTGCCCAACTGCTATCCTCCAAGTTCATTTTCAGTGCTGGGTCAGTTGTCCGTATGGTAGGGCCACGTGTTATTACTGGAGCCCTGGGCTGTCCATATATCCATGATTCTGACACGTTTTGGCAGGTCGTTGATTCAGGGAATTATTCCTTTTACTGTTGGGATATATGATTTTATGCACAGTTACAGCATCTTATTATTATAAGAGTGCCTTCTCAGGTTCTTTGGCTTGTAGTTGAGGCGTATCGCCTAGTGTCAAAACAGTATGCAAACAGTAAAAAGTAAAAGGAAAAAAGATTTATCTACAGGTTCAACTTTTCCTACTGATAAACATTTATTTTCAGTACCACACACCTGATGCCAGTTTGAAACATTGTACTGTACCTGCAAATAAATCTTATTTCCTTTTACTTTCTGCATAGTGTTTTGATACCTAAACCTAAAGCCGAGATGGGTAGAATGGCAGAGATAAGGAAGAATGGGAGTAAAAACAGGAGAGGAGGGAGAGAAGACATGGGGATAGGAGGGGAGCCACTAGAAGGGGAGGTTGCAAAACTTGGAAGGCCATGTGCATGAATGCCTGCAGCCTGGGAAATAAAATCCCGGACCTAGTGGCCTTGATGGAAGAGCCGGACCTGGACATTGTTGCTGTTACCGAGACATGGTACATGGGGAACCATGAATAGGATATAGCCATACCAGGTTACATTCTATGTAGAAAAGACGGGGTGGGGAAAAAAGGGTGGAGGGGTGGCTATCTATGTCAGGGAGGGAATTAAAGCAACTGAAGTTCAGGGAATGCAGCAGGGAGCGGAAGCACTGTGGGTCCCCCTGGAGACAGAAAATGGCACCGCCATTCACACAGGTGTGATCTGCAGACCTCCAGCACAAGGGGAGGAGATGGATGGGGTACTAGTGGAAGCCTTCCACAAAATGGCAGCCAAAGGTGAAGTGTTGCTGGTGGGAGACTTCAGTTTGCTTGATGTGGATTGGAGCACCCAGGCTGCAGTCACAGCCAGGAGCAGAGGCATCCTAGATCCCCTGCAGGGGGTGTGCCTCAAGCAGCTTGGGGCAGAACCCACCAGAGAGGGAGCAATATTGGACCTGGTACTCACCAATGGGGACAGAGTCACTGATGTAATGGTGGGTAGCCACCTGGGGTCCAGTTATCATTGTACAGAGTGGTTCAGTGTGAGAACGGTGGAAGAGTCGAACCACATGAAAGCAAGGGTCCTGGATTTCAGACGGGTTAACTTTGCAAAAATGGGGGAGTGTCTCAACGAATCCCAGGAAGGGGAAGAAGTAAGGGGGGTGTACAGAAACAATGGGCTAACCTTAAGGGATCCATAGAAGAGGCAACAAGCCTTTGTGTTAGGCAAGTAAGCAAAACAAAGAGAAAGAAAAAAACACAATGGTTCTCAAAGGACATGACCAGGACGGTAAGAGAGAAAAGGATAGCTTTCAGGAGGTACAAGGAAACACAGAGGAGGAAGGCAGGGAACTGTATCTGGAAATCCAGAGGAGGTGGGGAAAGTAGTCAGGAACGCAAAGGCACAAACTGAGGATAAAATAGCCCAGGCAATTAAGAAAGGTGACAAGATCTTTTTCAGGCACATTAGTGATAGAAAGAAGATCAGGGGTGGGATTGTGAGGTTAAAAAGGGAGAAGGGGGGTGCGGAGAGGGGGACCTAGAAAAAAACAACAATTCTGAACAAATGTTTTTGTTCAGTATTCACAGAAGAAGGGGAAGGTGAAGGACCACTGTTGGAGGATAGGAGCACCAGTGGGAGAGAGGTGGACACCAGCCTGTTTACGGAGGAAAGAGGCCTAAAGGAACTCGAGATTCTGCCAGTGGATAAGACTATGGGGCCAGATGAGATACATCCCAGAATATTAACAAGAACATAGAGAGGTGCTGGCAGCACCACTACCTAGGGTTACCAGGTGTCCTCTTTTACAAGGACATATCCTCTTTTCCAGTTGCCAAATATTCTTCATGTACCTTCTCTGTCCTGTTGTATTATGATTATTTTTTATAATATTTTTATTCTTTCTTACTCATTTATCGACCTCCTATATGTGACAGTGTCGAAGGCCTTGCTGAAACATAGGTAGGTCACATCCACTGCCCCTCCGTTATCTACCTCCCTAGTCAACCATTCAAAGAACTCTATCAGATTTGTTTGACAAGACCTTCCCGCTGTGAATCCATGCTGCCTTGGATCCTGTGCTCTACTGGATTCAGGAAATATCACAATCCTTTCCTTTAGCAGTGACTCCATTAATTTCCCCACCACTGAGGTCAGGCTGACTGGCCTGTAGTTGCCGGCCTCCTCCCAGTTCCCACTTTTGTGGAAAGGGACTACATTTGCCCTCCTCCAGTCCCCTGGATCCACCCCTGTCTCTATCAATTTGTTGAATAGGGCTGTTAGTGGTAGGGGTACCAGATTTTGGGATGCCTAAAAGAGGACACTTCATCCATCCCCTGATGAGCCCTTGAGCCAGACCCCAAGTAAATAGGTTTAAAGTCTCCACCGACTTCACAGCTCATTTAAAAGGAGGTCCTGGGTAAGAAAGAGTAAAAATATTATAAAAATAATCATAGTGTTTTTTTCTTTCTCTTTGTTTTGCTTACTTGAGTAACACAAAGGCTTGTTGCCTCTTCTATGGATCCCTGAAGGTTAGCCCATTGTTTCTGTACACCCCCCTTACTTCTTCCCCTTCCTGGGATTCGTTGAGACACTCCCCCATTTTTGCAAAGTTAACCTGTGTGAAATCCAGGACCCTTGCTTTCATGTGGTTCGACTCTTCCACTGTTCTCACACTGAACCACACTGTACAATGACAACTGGACCCCAGGTGACTACCCACCATTACATCAGTGACTCTGTCCCCATTGGTGACTACCATGTCCAATATTGCTCCCTCTCTGGTGGGTTCTGCCCCAAGCTGCTTGAGGCACACCCCCTGCAGGGGATCTAGGATGCCTCTGCTCCTGGCTGTGACTGCAGCCTGGGTGCTCCAATCCACATCAAGCAAACTGAAGTCTCCCACCAGCAGCACTTCACCTTTGGCTGCCATTTTGTGGAAGGCTTCCACTAGTACCCCATCCATCTCCTCCCCCTTGTGCTGGAGGTCTGTAGATCATACCTGTGCGAATGGCGGTGCCATTTTCTGTCTCCAGGGGGACCCACAGTGCTTCCGCTCCCTGCTGCATTCACTGAACTTCAGTTGCTTTAATTCCCTCCCTGACATAGATAGCCACCCCTCCACCCTTTTTTCCCCACCCCGTCTTTTCTACATAGAATGTAACCTGGTATGGCTATATCCTATTCATGGTTCCCCATGTACCATGTCTCGGTAACAGCAACAATGTCCAGGTCCGGCTCTGCCATCAAGGCCACTAGGTCCGGGATATTATTTCCCAGGCTGCAGGCATTTGTGCACATGGCCTTCCAATTTTTGCAATCTCCCCTTCTAGTCGCTCCCCTCCTATCCCCATGTCTTCCCTCCGTCCTCTCCTGTTTTTACTCCCATTCATCCTTATCTCTGCCATTCTACCCATCTCGGCTTTAGGTTTAGGTATCAAAACACTATGCAGAAAGTAAAAGGAAATAAGATTTATTTGCAGGTACAGTACAATGTTTCAAACTGGCATCAGGTGTGTGGTACTGAAAATAAATGTTTATCAGTAGGAAAAGTTGAACCTTTAAATAAATCTTTTTTCCTTTTCCTTTTTACTGTTTGCATACTGTTTTGACACCAGGCGATACGCCTCAACTACAAGCCAAAGAACCTGCGAAGGCACTCTTATAATAATAAGATGCTGTAACTGTGCATAAAATCATATATCCCAACAGTAAAAGGAATAATTCCCTGAATCAATGACCTGCCAAAACGTGTCAGAATCATGGATATATGGACAGCCCAGGGCTCCAGTAATAACACGTGGCCCTACCATACAGACAACTGACCCAGCATTGGAAATGGACTTGGAGGATAGCAGTTGGGCAACCTGGGTTTGAGAGGGTGCTTTTGCTGGCAGCATGCCCCAGGCTAACGAAGGAGGCAGTGATCCTTGCCACCACAGCAGCCCATCACAGTGGACTGGGGGGACACCGATCCCTGCCACAACAGTATCCCATCATGGTGGGCTGGAAGGGAGGCACCAATCCCTGCCACCACAGTGGCCCATCACAGTGAGATGGGGAGGGTGGCAATGATCCCCTCTACCACAGCAGCCCATCATGGTGAGCTGAGAAGGGAGGCACCGATCCCAACTACCACGGTGTCCCATCATGGTGGGCTGGGGAGGGAAGTATTGATCCCTGCCACCAGAGTGGTTCATCACGGTAGACTGGGGAAGGAGGCATTGATCCCCACCACCACAGTGGTTCATCATGGTGGGCTTGAAAGGGAGGCACCAATCCCTGCCACCACAGTGCTTTATCACGGTGGACTGGGGAGGGAGGTATCGATCCCTGCCCCCACAATGGCCCATAATGGTGGGCTGGAAAGGGAGGCACCAATCCCTGCCACCACAGTGGCCCATCACAGTGAGATGGGGAGGGAGGGAGGCACTGATCCCCTCTACCACAGTAGCCCATCATGGTGAGCTCAGGAGGGAGGCACCAATCCCTGCCACCACAGTGTCCCATCATGGTGGGCTAGGGAAGGAGGGAGGCTTTGATCCCTGCCACCACAGTGTCCCATCATGGAGGGTTGGGGAAGGAGGCACTGATGCCTGCCAATGCAATCTCCTCTCATGGTGTGCTGTGGAGGGAGGCAGTGATCCTCTCTACCACAGCAGCCTATCACTGTGAGCTGGGGAGGGAGGCACCGATCCCCGCCACCACGGTGTTCCATCATGGTGGGCTGGGGAGGATGTCACCAATCCCCACCACCACAGCGGCCCATCACAGTGGGCTAGGGAAGGAGGCCCTTATCCCCACCACCACAGCAGCCCATCATGGTGGAGTCAGAGGACCACTGTGGTGGCAGGGATTGGTGCCTCCCTTCCAGCCCACCATGATGGGACACTTGTGATGGGGATTAGTGTTTCCCTCCACCAGTATTTTAGTGGCTGTGTGGTTAGGAGCTGGACCTCCTCTGGGATCCAGTACTTCAGCGCCAATATGGTTAGGAGCCGGACACCTTCTTGGAACCAGTACTTTAGTGGCTCTGTGGTGTAAAGCTGGACACCCTCTGGGATCCAGCACCTTAGTGGCTGTGTGATGTGGAGCTGGACACCTTCTGTGATCCAGTATTTTAGTGGCTATGAAGTTAGGAGCTGGACACGATCTGGGATCCAGTACTTTAGTGGCTGTGTGGTTAGGAGCTCGACCTCCTCTGGGATCCAGTACTTTAGCACCTATGTGGTTAGGAGCCAGACACCTTCTTGGAACAAGTACTTTAGTGGCTGTGTGGTGTAAAGCTGGGCACCCTCTGGGATCCAGCACCTTAATGGCTGTTTGGTGTGGAGCTGGACATCCTCTCAGATCTGGTACTTCAGTGGCTGTGTATTGTGGAGCTGGACACCATCTGGGGTCCAGTACTTTAGTGGATGTGTGGTTTGGAGTTGGTCACCCTATGGGATCTAGTTCTTTTTGTGTGGTGTGCAGCTGGACACCACATGGTGTCCAGTAGTTTAGTGTCTGCGTGGCTAGGAGCTGGACACCATCTGGGATCCAGTACTTTAGTGAATGTGTGGTGTGGAGCTGGACACCCTCTGGGATCCAGTTCTTTAGTGGCTGTGTATTGTGGAGCTGGACACCTTCTGGGATCCAGTACTTTAGTGAATGTGTGGTTTGGAGCTGGACACCCTCTGGGATTCAGTACTTTAGTGAATGTGTGGTGTGGAGCTGGACACCCTCTGGGATCCAGTTCTTTAGTGGCTGTGTATTGTGGAGCTGGACACCTTCTGGGATCCAGTACTTTAGTGGCTGTGTGATGTGGAGCTGGACACCCTCTGGGATCCAGTACTTTACTGGATGTGTGGTGTGGAGCTGGACACCCTCTGGGATCCAGTTCTTTAGTGGCTGTGTATTGTGGAGCTGGACACCTTCTGGGATCCAGTACTTTAGTGAATGTGTGGTTTGGAGCTGGACACCCTCTGGGATTCAGTACTTTAGTGAATGTGTGGTGTGGAGCTGGACACCCTCTGGGATCCAGTTCTTTAGTGGCTGTGTATTGTGGAGCTGGACACCTTCTGGGATCCAGTACTTTAGTGAATGTGTGGTTTGGAGCTGGACACCCTCTGGGATCCAGTACTTTAGTGAATGTGTGGTGTGGAGCTGGACACCAGCAGAGAAAATCTCTCGAGTTCTTTGAGAGAGAGACCTGCGAAGTGAAGCTGAGAAATTCTGGCATGTAAGTACTGGAGAGTAGACATAAGAGATGGCAGGACTGTTCATGTCAGCAAGGCAAGTTTATTTTTAGGCACCTTTTCTTGAAGGCTCAGGGTGCCACACAAAGAACAACAAACACATATAACACACAAAGAACAACAAACACATATAACATACAAGGAACGACGAACACATATAAACATAAACATATTATAAATCACGTTACTGTCTTGAGTTTCTCAAAAAACAGAACTTTAGTTTAAAATCAATATGTTTTTTTTATATAGACAATTACAGTAACCCCTCAAGTAGGAAACTGACCATGCCAAATTAATTTAGAACTTCAAAAGTTTAAAACTGCTTGTGTGAAAGACCCTCTTATAGGAGACTATTCTCCACTGTGCTCGAATTCTGCATGATGTGCACAGAAAGTGCCTGTGCACCTTCATGGCTGCAGACAGGTGCAAGGTGCATGGATTCATGACTTTAAGCACCCACAGGGCACCTGTCCATGGCCTCCCCCCCTGGCATGCAGGACCACAGGGGGTGGACGGGTGTGGCGCTGTGGACCCAGGCAGACATCCAGTTGGATGCCCGTCCTGGATCCCGGAGTGGATCCCTTATGCCGTGGGTCAGAGAGTGTGGGATGACACAGGTCCAAGATCACTGAATGTTTGGGCAGTCACCTGAATGGCTGCCCCCAGCCCAGCCTGGCAGCTTGGTGTGCTGGGGCAGAAGTGTGCAGGGGGACCCTGTTGCCACCGCGCCCACTGGCTACCATTGGGTGGGGCATGTAGACACTTACGGCAGGGTCCCTGAGGCATGACCTTTCCTACTCATCCTGCACTCCACACCATTGTGAATGGCGGAGTGCAGGCATGCCCCCTGGCACCCCCCCGGCCCAGCCCAGGTGAGGAATGGAAAGATTGACTGAGGGATCCGGGTTGTACTGGCAAGTGCTCTATTGCTGCATGCTGCTGGACCCCTGCTGCGTGGGTATTTCATCTAGGGCTGTCTACCCACCACAGATACACGGCACGTAGGTCCTACGCCCTTTTGAGAATTGGTTCTATGGGTATTATAGTCCAAGGGAGCACTCCCAACCAATGAGAGCACTCCTTTCCTCTGAATGTGAGACACTCTTATTATGTGAAAATAAAGCACGTTTGTGGAAACTTTTAAAATGTTAATATATTATTGATCAATCTCAATCAACAAAGTTTTAATATCACCGCTGATTCTACTCTTACAGTTGCAAGAGTGATCTCACTTACATCCTTAAGGTATCAGAACTGCTTATCTTTGGTTCACGGTTCTCACACCTTAAGAATGCCCGTGAGACCATGCTTACAACTGTAAGAGTGATCTTGGCGGTGGTGTTAACTTACACAGGAGTGTCTGGAATGTTTAGAAACAAACAATCCTAATTGGCTACAAATGATGTAATGGTTTATAATACCACTGAATGTGCCTTAGGTTCACACTCTTCACTGCTTATAACTTTCAGTTCCAGTGTTCCCGGATGTTATCATATTATGTCCCCTTTCGTCTACTGTGATTAGTTAACATTAGTGTGACAGTGTAAACTGTCATCGTTGAATTTACTGTACAAACCCCAAAACAGACAGGGCAACCATGACGAGGCAAATTGCAAAGCCCATTCCGTACCTGTAAAAAATTAAATAAAAATCTAGTGAAATGGAGGTGATCACCTTCCCTTTCCCCCCCTCAGGTTTCTACCCCCACTTCATCAAAATAAAATGCCTCCCCAACCATGCAGGGCACCTCAACAGCCAGGCACCAGGTATATGTATGTACACAAGTTCTGATTAGAAACCAGGGTGTCAGGAATAAGAACATTTATATGTGACAGGGGAATAAAATTGTAAATACGTGTAGTTCAATGACTCCTTATTTGACTCATCCATCCATATTCAGTGTGCTGTTCTAATGTGCATTAGCTATTGTTTTTAGAAAACTTCCATGGGTCCAGATTTGAAAGTTTTTTTTTTTAAGTAGTTCATGCTTTTCCCAGGTCCCAAATTCTGGAAGTCAAAATTGTTGCGAAAGCACTTTCTTATAAAAGAGCACTGATACAATAACATTTTCTTTAGGAAAAATTAGTTCCTTATCTGCAAAATTAGATGTCTTGTTTTCTTTTCAGGAGTCGAGAACATAATCTTTCTTGATTTGTATAAGTTTTTACCCTAGTTTCGGAAGTTGTATAATCTCGAAATGGAGTTAGGCGATGTCCTGTTGTCCCTGCTGTATGATAACCAATTGAGCGAGCACAGATGGCAGCATGACCAATCACATGCCTGGGAGTGGGGCGGGCCAATGGGTTACACACATACGAACATACGAAGAAGTCAGCAGCAGGAGGCCACTTGGTCTATCTAGTCTGCTCTTATTGCAGGGTCCACAGCTTGAGCTAGTGTCCCTGCCCTCCCTCCCCACTCCTCCCATCCTCCCCACCCAAGATCATGATCTACATGGGTTGTGCAATAGACACACATACAAGCTGTCCAGGGGTGTATCCATGGGAGAAAGGATTGGGAAAGGGCCTGTCCTAGCAGGGCACATAGCCATTCAGCAGGGGCACATGGGTTCCAGGGCCTCTTTCCTCCCCCCCAATCCTGAATTCTCAACTATTTATTTTATAACGTAAGATTTTTGGCACACCAGGATAGCCCACCTAGGGGCAGCAACTCTTTTCCTGGGGGGGGGTACAGTAGCATAGGACAGATGCAGTGTTAGGCAGAAGCGAGCCAAATGGACATGCGGGTCGCCAGCATAGAAGAGGCACACTAAAGTACAAAAGCTATGCAGAGATTAGCTTGAAATGCAAAACAAGTTAGTATAAAAAAAAAAACTGTTTTTGTCACCCTAGTGGTGGTGGAATTTGAAGTGGGGCGGGGCATAAGGAAAGCAAGGGGGCAGTGGAGGCAGTGAATGGGGGCACAAGGGTTTCTGCTGGTGGTACCCTTAGGTCTAAAAGTGGTCCTAGCAGAGACATTACTCATTGGCAAATAAAGTTACATAGATCATGACAAACATAAATGATTGCAAATGTAAGCATGCTTTACATATATACATGCAACAAGTGTCAACCAATGTGGCAAAAAATAAAAATAAGGAAATGGTAAGAAGTGGTATTGGGCAGAACAGCTTGGGGGAGACCAAGAAGCAGAAATGGCTGGCCCTGTGAGAGACTCCACGGGTCCGAGATCAGTGACCCTCTCTAGTAGGGACATACACTGAGATGGAAAGGGAGTGGTTGCTTTTGGCTGACAGAAGCCCCTCTACATCATGAGGATGTCCAAATATGGGTAGCAAGAAGAAACTATGAAACAGACTTGGGGAGATTTACTGCAGATATGAATTATAAGGTGAGAGGCAAATGCAAGTGGCCTGTCTGTCTCCCAAACTGGAAAACATGGCCTGTACGGAGGATTGCACAGACTGCTGTAGCTGCAGCGTGGTCACTAGAATACACACACACAGTAGGATTTAGTGGGAATATTTATGACCAAAGTCTGCTGAAATGACAAAAAAAGTTACTCTTTTCGTGGTGGCTCTCCCTTTCTTGAGATAGTGGTGTGCCAAAGTTCCAGGTGGTGAGTTGCTGAGACTGCCTGCTGTTTGAGTACTCCCAACTCCAAAGTTGCCTATTCATGGGGGAAGTTATTTAATCTCCTGAAGTAGAGATATCTGTCTGCAGGCCCTCGTGGTCAATAAGAGGAAGAGGAGGAGGAGGTGTATCAGTGGCAGGGTGGCAGGTACGAGGAAAGTGGGAAGAAACACAGTAGGAAATATGGCATAGGAAATGTAGGAAACATGGCGTAGCAAATGAAGGAAACATGGCGTAGGAAATGTAGGAAACATGGTGTAGGAAATGTAGGAAACATGGTGTAGGAAATGTAGGAAACATGGCATAGGAAATGGAAACATGGCGTAGGAAATGTAGGAAACATGGCATAGGAAATGAAGGAAACATGGTGTAGGAAATGTAGGAAACATGGCATAGGAAATGAAAGAAACATGGCATAGGAAATGAAGGAAACATGGCATAGGAAATGAAGGAAACATGGCGTAGGAAATGAAGGAAACATGGCGTAGGAAATGGAAACATGGCATAGGAAATGAAGGAAACATGGCGTAGGAAATGTAGGAAACATGGCATAGGAAATGGAAACATGGCGTGGGAAATGTAAGAAACATGGCGTAGGAAATGTAAGAAACATGGCGTAGGAAATGTAGGAAACATGGCATAGGAAATGGAAACATGGCGTGGGAAATGTAGGAAACATGGCATAGGAAATGTAGGATACATGGCGTAGGAAATGTAGGAAACATGGCATAGGAAATGGAAACATGGCGTAGGAAATGAAAAACATGGCATAGGAAATGGAAACATGGCGTAGGAAATGTAGGAAACATGGCATAGGAAATGAAGGAACATGGCATAGGAAATGAAGGAAACATATGAGGAAATGGAAACATGCGAGGAAAATGGTAGAAACATGGCATAGGAAATGAAGGAAACATGGCGTAGGAAATGGAAACATGGCGTAGGAAATGTAGGAAACATGGCATAGGAAATGAAGGAAACATGGCATAGGAAATGTAAACATGGCGTAGGAAATGTAGGAAACATGGCATAGGAAATGGAAACATGGCGTAGGAAATGAAAAACATGGCATAGGAAATGGAAACATGGCGTAGGAAGTGTAGGAAACATGGCATAGGAAATGAAGGAAACATGGCATAGGAAATGAAGGAAACATGGCGTAGGAAATGTAAACATGGCGTAGGAAATTAAAGAAACATGGCATAGGAAATGTAAACATGGCGTAGGAAATGTAGGAAACATGGCATAGGAAATGAAGGAAACATGGCATAGGAAATGAAGGAAACATGGCGTAGGAAATTTAAACATGGCGTAGGAAATGAAGGAAACATGGCATAGGAAATGAAGGAAACATGGCATAGGAAATGAAGGAAACATGCATAGAATGTAAACATGGTAGGGAAATGAAGGAAACATGGTATAGGAAATGAAGGAAACATGGCGAGAAAAGAAGGAAACATGGCATGGAAATGTAGGAAACATATGAGGGAAATGTAGGATACATGAGTGAGGGAATGAAGGAAACATGGCGTAGGAAATGTGTAAAGGCACAGAGGAATGTAGGAAACATGGCATAGGGAAATGGAAACATGGCGAGGAAATGTGGAAACATGGTAGGAAATGAATAAACATGGCATAGGAAATGTAAACATGACATAGGAAATGGAAACATGGTGAGGAAATGAAGGAAACATGGTAGGAAATGAAGGAACATGTATGAGGAAATGTAAGAAACATATGAGGGAAATGTAGGAAACATGCATGTGAGAAATGAAGGAAACATGGCGAGGAAATGTAAGAAACATGGCGTAGGAAATGAAGGAAACATGACATAGGAAATGAAGGAAACATGGCGTAGGAAATGAAGGAAACATGGCGTAGGAAATGTAAACATGGCGTAGGAAATGAAGGAAACATGGCATAGGAAATGAAGGAAACATGGTGTAGGAAATGAAGGAAACATGATGTGAGGGAAATGTAAACATGATGAGGAAATGAAGGAAACATGGATAGAAATGTAAACATGGTGTAGGGAAATGAAGGAAACATGATGAGGAATTGAAGGAAACATGTATGTAGGGAATTGAAGGAAACATGGCATAAGAAATGGATACATGGCGAGGAAATGAAGGAAACATGTATGTAGGGAAATGAAGGAAACATACGTGGGAAATGGAAACATGGCGAGGGAAATGTAGGAAACATGAAGCGAGGAAATGTGATGAAACATGACGTAGGATATGTTGGAAATATGGCGTAAAAAATGTAGGAAACATGGCATAGGAAATGTTGGAAATATGGCATAGGAAATGAAGTGGGATGGATAAAACCTTGCACCCCCATACCCAGGCCTTCTGCTAATGTCTCAGTGTGCATCATTCCGCTTTCCAAGTCATATGCCCAAAAGACCACAGAAGGTGAGAGACAGACCACCCTGGATACCAAATGATGGTAGAGATAGCGACTGAAGGAAAAGAGCAATGTCGACACTGTCACTGTATTATTTCCCATTGAGCTCATGCTGCAGTCTGCACCAGTGGAATGACCCCTAAAGGAAAACCCTGAGAACTATCATGGTATGAGTTCTCGGAGGGTAAACAAAACAAGAGAGCTTGAGTAGCTTGTCGTTATGACCGAGTTTGTGCATGGATGGGGACAGAGGGCAGGTGGAAGTGTATGTGCCTTTGTGTTAACCCCTCATGTAATGCAAACATTTATTTGCTGTCTTTTTGATTCATATTAGGGATGGCATCATTCACTGCAATGGACAATAACAACTTCACCTCTATCCTGTATGGAAACGGACAGGCTACAGTATTACAGCTCAGGGCGTCCCAATGTGAATGAGACCATAACAGGTAAGGAAACTAGAGTTATGGGTGCTCGACCCACCTGCTCTCTCGCATGTCTTTAATTGTATATGTCTTTCCAGAATAAAATAACCCTGTGTGTACAGTAGGTCCCAGGGTTACAGTAGATAATGAACCATGGGCAGGCCGACTGGACCATTGGTCTTTTCTGCTGTCATTGTCTGTTTCTGTAAGTAAACAGAATACTTAAGTGCCACAGCCCTGGTGCAGATTCCTGCATGGTGATTTGCATATAGTCCCCATGACGCTTTGCATTGGTGGGATGTACGTAATTTTGTATTTCTTAGAAACGTGGCTTTAATGCCAGTGCCTGTTCAGTGTAACCCTTGCTTCTCTGCTTTGGCACTTTGGTTCTTGTCATGTCAAATTCTTGTCTATGATGGAATCATCATGACCCAAACCAGTGAATTATTGTGGCTGCTTTCCCGTCCCTTCTGGGATGAGGCATATCTATAGACAGTCTATGGAGTTAAAAAAGAATGAGCAATATGTCATCCTGGGGTCCACCTCTCCCACTCCTCTGAGGGTGCTGAGCTGTTGCAGGACACCTGGGTGTAAGCAAAAATTACACAGTGCCTCTACTGGGGATATAGGTTGGGTTACCTGATAGCATTAAATGCATTTATCCTCCAGGAAATAATGTTGTGAGCCTGGCTGTGTGGCACTGAGTAGTAAGGAGCCTGCTTGGCATGCTAATGACCTAGGTTCACGTCACACATGCGGGATGATAGGAGCAGAGACAGGCAGGGAGGGTTATGGGTGTTCACGCGGACAGTCTCCTTGCTGGGAGGGAGGGCATGGCGTACACCGCTCCTCGAGCGGCTCCTGGTGGTAGGCCAGCAGAGGCACACTTGGCGGTGTGGGTAGACCACATGCTGACGTGCGTCCTTGCCACAATGCCCCAGTGTGCAGCTCCACATGGGAAGGGGGGGGCAGAGGGATGGGAGAAAATATGAAAATGGCCTATCTTGGAGTGCCGGGTGATGGCCCTCTGTGAGTCTGCTCCGTGCCAATGACTTCCCAGCTCACCATCCTTACCCCACCACTCATCATCCCCCAATGTCAGAGGCGCTTCCTCCCTGGTGGCAGCAGGGGTCCCCCTGGCAATGATAAGCTGGAAACAGGAGGGGTGTTGGAGGATTTCGGGGAGCCTGGAGGGAAGTGTTGGCAGTGGGCGTTGAGTCTGGCAGGCAGAAGGGGATAAGCATAGGAGCTTGAAGGGGTGGGGTTCTAGGGGGCCTGCTTGGAAGAATAAAAAACACATGTCGTTGTGAGAATAGGCTGGTACCATGGGGGTGGGGGTATGCAGTATCCCCTGCAGGTCCTGCACAGTCTTCCTTTCTTAGGCTTGCAAGTCCTTTACTGTCCTTTCAAATTCTGAAGGTTGAGCAGGCTGTTTAGGGCCCTCTGAAAGAAGGTTCATTGTTCTTCTGGTCACACCGATCCATGAGGAGCTGTCCCTATCTGGCATCACTTGCTCTGACACTTGACAGTGGTCTGTTTTCTGATGGCACTCCAGCCTCACACTCAGACTCTTTATGGTTGAGTCGTACCTCCTGCCTCAGACAGTTATTCTGCCAAGGCATTCATTACAGCCAGTACATTCCTGATGCAGTTCCAGGTGGTCCCCTAGGGGATCCCCTAGATAAGGTTGCCTTGTTGGTATCAAGGTCCCCACCCTTGCACCAGTTTAACATTTTTTGTATGTCATGGCAAATTCACAGTGTTGTTTTTTTTTTTTTTTTTTTTGGGGCGGCGTCATTTTCTGCACAAAGTTGCAGTTCAGGGACCACCTATGTGGTGTGCAGGAGATCCCAGTGGTTCCTCCAGTGTAATCCTAGGGCCTCGGGATCAACCTCTCCCCACTACTCCAAGGTAGCTGGCCTGGGTTCTTGCTGTTGAAGGATGATTGGTTTTAACAGAGATGACACCGTGCCTACACCTGGGAAGTAGGTTGGTTACCTGTCACCACTAAATGCTTTTACCACATACCTTCCTGCCCGTATTGTACCACCTGTGAACAGCTACTGAGTTAAACAATAATTCCTAACACACCAGGAATAATGTGCAAATAAAACAGGTTTAATTAAGGGAGAAGTAGGAAAGAAATAATTATTGTACCAGTAGTCCCCCAAAGCTGCTTGAAAGTCTGCAATTCATGTAAGTTAATTCAGTTTTCATATTTTGTCTATTTTGTCATTTTAACATTTCTTTTTTCAGCAAGCTTTTTCCCTGTGGTCTGCCCATGTGGGCTTATCAGTCCCGTCCCTACCCCCTCCTTCCCACCTCAACCCAGCCAGGGCCCTTCGAAGCCCATGGATTGCCCCCTGTGGCGTGGCAATGTGGGGGAAGGTTGGCCTCCCCCCAACCGGAGATCCATGTCCAGTTGCTGGGCCTGGCCAGGCGAAGTGTGGAGCAGAGAGTGTCAGGAGGGATGTCATGGAGCTGGGGCAGACCATTTTCCATTTTCTCGCCCGTTCTCTGACCCACGGTGGCATGGAGGATGCGTGCGTGTGGAAGCACGCATGTGTTCCTGAACTGTGGTTCCATCCACCCCCCCACATGACCTATGTCTGCCTCCAGAAGCTTGCCACTACCACCAAGCCTCCACCTCGCAGCCAAGAACTGAGATAACACACCTGTCCAGTTCAGGTGAGGAGAACTTCCAAGCAGACGCTCAATCCTCCCCTAGCCCCCCACTGATTCTTGCAGCCCGAGCTTGTTCTCGGGTCGGGTCGTAGGTGTGTGAGGAGGTAAGGCACTATAGTTCCTCCAGCTCTCTGCGCTACGGGCTGGCCTACATTTTAACATTTTAAAGGGGTTCTTGGTCTCATCATTTGGCCAAATCACGATTAGCCTGATCACTGCCAGCAAAGTGACCCCCTCAGTGGTCAGGTATCTACACTTTAAAATTTAACATGCCAGTATGAGCTGAGGTCCCACTGCTTTCTCTCCACATCACTGGGCCATCCTTAAAGTTACATTTAACTTCCTCTAAGCTTTGGCTTGCCAGATTATTAGTTCCCACGTGTGTGCAGATATATGGGACGTCCTCCATCCTGTCTAACATTCTCCCTATCCTTTCCTTGTCCCTCCCTGCAGAAGCTCCTGGCAAACATCTGGCTTTACCCCCCCCACACCCAATATGCTCCCTTTGTCTCTTCTCTTCACAAACTATTGTATCTGCTCCCCTTATCATAGTGTCCCCTCACTATGGGGGCAGTGCAAGAATGTGAGCTGGGTATGCACAAGAGGCATGTATCCAGCCAACAAAACTCCACAGCTGCGGACAGGCACACCACCACATGGTGTCTGTCCACAGCCACCCCCTCCATGTGCTTCAGCATGGGGGGTGGATCGAAGGACACAGGCAGGCAGGCATCCACTCAGATGCCTGACCTGGTTGCATAGTGAATCCCCTGCTCCACACAGAGCGAGGGATTCTGGGATGGTATGAGATGTCCATTTTCTGAAAAGATGGGTGAGTGCATGAATGTTTGTCCCCAGCCCTCCCAGTCAGCACAGAGGGCCATGGCAGCATGGTGGGAGGATTCCTCATCCCGCTGTAGTTGGCAGGTGTAAACTTAAGAGGTGCACAAAAGATATGGTAGGATCTCTGTTGCCGTATTTTGCACCCCCCCTTGCCTGGCACTCAGTACCTTTGTGAAAGGTGCAGAGTGTGGGCATGTCTCAGACACACCTCTGGACCAGCTGCATATGTAGCTGCATGACTAGCTGAGGGATTCTGTGCGGTAGGGATGTGCATCCCTTCCATGAATGCGTGCAAAGGTCTGTGGGACCCCCAATTTGTGGCATTCAGATGTAGGATTGCCTGTGTGCTGTGAACCCACGGCATGTAGGCAGCCCTCCCCCCTTAATGCATAGGGGCTGATAAGCATTCTACTTGGTATCTTCTCTGTTTGCCTTACCTTGCTATGTGATACCAACTTTCTCTGATCCGCTATTATGACTACCTCCTCATTTATACTAGTGTATCTAGGTAGTAGCTCTACTTCCAGATGTGCAGAATGGGTTTTGGTCTCTAAAAATGGAGACTGCTTAACCCTTACACCATGGTCTTTCCTGTATACTCCACTTCCCTTTATTTTCCCTTCATTTTTATGTTGCTTGCACGCATGTGCAAGAAACATAGTGCCATCATACGAGTTTTCCAGAGGTTTGTCAGCCTCTTCCAATTCAGTCAGTGTTTTTGCAGGCGCAGTCACAGAGCGCCAATCACTGCTCCAGCTGTCTATGACAGCTGAAAATGCAGTGGCATACAGTTGAAAGGGAGAGCTCCGCTTGAGTGAGCAGAGCTCTCCCCCCCACACACACACACACTGCGTGCTCATGCGCCTTCCTCCTCCCCCCCACACTGTACGGCCGACGGGGGTGCCCAATCCCGCGTCGGCTGCACGCCCCCCCAAAGCATCTAGGTGCCACGCCAGCATGGCAAAATGTTTTATGGCCGTCGAGGTGCCCAATCTCCGTCGGCTCCACTGTCCCCATGCTGTTGCGGCCGATTGCCCAATCCCTCTCAGCTCCACGCCCCCCAGCCGGCCTTCTGCTATGCTGGGAGCCCACCAGCGTGGCAAACGTCCTGCATCGCCTTTTCAACAAAAAACCATGAAGAAAAACGGTCCCTCGCAGTCTCCCGGCCGCCCCACAACCCACACCCACCCACTGGGCACCCTGCTTCCCACTCCCCCACCCCATACTTACCTCCGGAGTCCGGTAGACGATCTTCGTGGACCGGGAACACGCCTGCACTCTTCAAAGCCGACCGCGAACTGAGGAAATGCCGGTAAGCTGTATAATGGGATAGATAGGGGTTTTCAACTTTGTTGCATATCTCAGGCATTTTTTGGAATTTTTGCACCAAATTTTCAACATGGGGTTTTGGGACCCCTCCTCATGAATTCTTGCACTGTCATGGCGCTACTCGGGCCCGGCGGGTGATTTCAGCTACCGCGTGAAATTACCTTTCCGAATGATTAACGAAAACGACACTGACAGTGTTCATAAGGTGGGCTCTCAAAAGCCTATTTTGAAAATTTGTGGAAGAATTCCTAAATTACTGTTTTACGAGCGCAGTGCTAGGCAGTTCCCCACGCACGTCAGAAGTTTGTGAAATTTCAATATTTTCACTCCAGGTTTTCAACATTGCCATTTTACCACATCTTCTTATGAGCTGTACAGCTGTCATTTTCACATCTTGCCCAAAATGTGTTTCCGCCATGTAGCGCACAATGGCGCGGTCGATTATCTGAAATCAATGTATGGACACATTAAGAAAATCACAGTGATACTGTTCATGAGCAGAGGTCTTAAATGGCTATTTTGAAAATTTGGTGAAAAATTCTAAAAATGAGTGTTTCTGATGCGTTGCAGAGTTCTATACGCTGTAAGTTCCTAAATTTTCAATATTTTCACTCCAGATTTTCAGCATTGCCATTTTACCACACCTCGTTATGAGCAGTACAGTTGTCATTTTTCACATCTCGCCCACAACGTGTTTCTGCCCATGTAGCGCACAATGGCGCAGTCGGTGTGCGAAATCAATGTATGAGACACGTTAAGAAAATCACAGTGACACTGGTCATGAGCAGAGGTGGTAAAATGGCTATGTTGAAATTTGGTGAAAAATCCCCAAAATGACTGTTTTAGGAGCGACGCTGCAGTTCCTACGTCACGCTACAGCAAGTTTGCGATTTGTATTATTTGCACACCAGATTTTCAACAGTGCCATTTTACCACACTTCCTTATGAGCAGTGCAACTACCATTTTCATCTCTCTAAAATGTGTTTCCGGCATATGTAGCACACAATGGTACAGTCGTGCGAAAACAATGTTTGGGACAGATTAAGAAAATCACAGTGACACTGGTCATGAGCAGAGGTCTTAAATGGCTATGTTGAAAATTTGGTGACAAACTCCATAAAATGACTGTGTTACGAGTGAGCATTGTGCAGTTTACACACACCCTAGTAGGTTCATGAATGTAATATTTTCAGTCCAGATTTTCACCAGTGGCATTTTCCACACCTCCTTATGAACAGTACAGCTGTCATTTTCCACAACATGGCTGAAATGTGTTTTCACACTTTCAGTGCAGAGATGCGTGGTCGCTGTGGGAAATCATTGTTCGGGACAGATAAAGAAAATCACACTGACACTGTTCATGATCGGAGGTCCCAAAATGCCTGTGTTAACAATCTACTGTAGAAAAAAACCCAAACTAGTTACATTACGGGTGTCGTTGCACAGTTTCTACGCATGCTCGTGGCTTTCACCATTTTTTTAAGATTTACACAGCAGATTTTCAACATTGCCATTTTTACACCTCCCCATGAACAGTACCACTGTCATTTTAACATCCTGTTCGAATGTGCTTTTGCACCTGTGGTGTCAAATGTCATAGTCGCTGTGCAAAAGCAGTTTTGACTAACAAACTGATATTGCTACTGGTCATGAGGTGGGGTCACACAAAAACATGTTGAAAATTTGGAGTAATAATGAATGCCTGAGGTGTTAGGGTTTCCAACCATAATGCCCCACCCTGTAGAGTATGACAGGCATCAAGGGTGTGACTTGGGATTCCTGCCTGTCATGCTCATATCCTTCCACCCCACCACACCCTGCAGCCAGTGAGAGGCATCAAGGTGTGCCTCGGACTCTTCGGCCCAAACTTCACCCCATTCTCTATACCGCACCCATCTCACCATATTTCCTGATGGAATGGGGTGCGCATAAGGGCCAAAGACCCCAAGGCACACCGTGACACTTGTCAGTGTCTGCAGGGTAGGTGTGGTGAAATGGCGTGGTCATTATGCCAGATGACCCAAAGGCACACCCCAATGCCTGTCAGTATCTGCAGGGTGGTGGTGTGGTTGGCTTCAGTTCAATACTTTGCTGCCATTCCTATTATGCAGCTCTGTAACTTCTACACTACCAATGCCAATGCCAGCAAGCAAACATTTGGCATTGACAAATGCTTGTTAGTAATGGACCTCTTGGGGAGGGGGTCTACAGATAGTGTAACAGGATCACAGCTAATCTGACTTTAACTATTTCATCTCTTGCTGCTTTTAGCTGTGCTCGAAGCTCCTCAGACATCTTGCAACTAGGACAGTATTTATTTATCAGAAATACAACATTGGTAGTGATTGCACTACAGCCATTACTCCAGATCCATCCTTGGTCAATTTTTTTCCTCCATTCTATATCATATAGCTATTAGTTTATGTCTACAATGTCGTACCTCGGATAGTGTATAACGATTTTAAGTAATTAAATATTCCCTTTCTGACTACTATGGTTTACCCTAGATGGGGCGTACCTTTTGCATGTGCTATTACATGGGCCTACCCAAGATAGGTCTACTTTAGAGACACCCAGCTGGGTGACTCAGGATGTTGGAGGCAGTCTTGTCTGTGGCCTCCACCACTTTACTCCAGGCTGTTTGAAGCTTATATATATATATATATATATATATATATATATTTATATAATTAGCAGGTCCTGAGACTGCCAGGCCCATGTGGCACCTCTCAATCTACTTTTCCAGCAGACTTCTCCTCCTCCTCCTCCCTCCAGAAATTAGAACTCTCAGTACATGGCTCCAGCCCTTTATGTCTAAAGGCAAAACCATCTGTCCAAGGTGAAGGGCAGACCATACCATTTAGCCTTTATTTCAGACCATGGTTACATCTTTCATTTATAAAGTATTTGTTTTGTTAATTTAGATTGTGTTTCCTGTTTTGCATTTCTCTATGAAGTGCTATGAGATACAATTTGTGTTAAAGATGCTATACAAAATGAATTCTGTGTGTGTTTGTGTGTGTGTAGATATCAATGATAGACAGTGGGTTCACACATCTGTGAATGAGTGTGTGAGTGTGTGTCAGAGAATGTGTGTGTCTGCGTGTGAGTTTGTGTCTGTATGTGAGTGTGAGTTAGTATGCATGTGCATGTGAGTGTCTGTGGGAGAGCATGTATCTGAGTGAGTAACTGAATTGTATAAACGAGTGTATGTGTGAGTGAGTTAGTGAGTCAGTGTGACATAGATGTGTGTGAATGGGTGAGTGTGGGTGAGAGACAATTGGTTTATAATGGTTCCTGTTCCTGTTTTAATTCAAGACGATAAAGACTACAAGCAACAAGCAGCAGTGCCGCTGGACTCAGAAACCCACGGAGGAGAAGACGTGGCCATTTTCTCCAAAGGCCCTATGGCTCACCTTCTACATGGTGTTCAAGAGCAAAGCTACATCCCTCACGTCATGGCATTTGCGGCATGCATTGAGCCCTACACGGACTGTGGTCATGACTCCTCTAACGCTGCTGTCGGCCACCGGTTTCCAACCCTCTTTCCGCTGTTTTCCTTGATGGCTGCTCTGCTGCTGCTGGTGTCAGAGTAGCACCGTTTCTTGGGGTGGGAGGAATGAATAAGGGAATCATTACCGAGTAACGATATTCCCTGTTGCACAAATAACGTCTCCAAACTGTAGGCTCTATGACGAACATGTATCAGATGTGATGTCTCAAAGTATAATTAATTATCTGTTGACAAACAGCAATGATTGTGAATGTACAGTATGCCCATGGTTTTCTCAGCTACTCTATGTAACAGCGGAAAGCTTTTTTTTGTAATAAAGGCTTTATTGATTTTTGACTCAACCTATGTACATTTCAGTACAATCATAACATCCAGCATCTTGTACATACAATTAATCACGATATCAAAAAATAATATTTCTGTCTGCAAATTATATAACTTTTTGTCTACCTCTGAAAATACTGATACATTCCATAATTATGCAGGTTCAAAGTGGAGGGCATTAGTTTCTCCCACATTTAAACCATGACTCTGGGTAACATACGTATGTCTGCTATCCTTTACAATGGGTTCATTAGTGTAAGTAAAGGTTCCATAATGCATACATTGATCTAATCTGTCTTGGGTTTTATGTACAAATCTTTTATGACTGGTTCTCACTGTTACATCCTTCATCCATTTTGAAATTGAAGACCTCTGCTACCAGATATTCAAGACTTAGCCCAGGTGCTAAGGGGCATTTGTCCATGCTAACTGGGTTTTGTGCCTAATTCGTGGGTGGGGACACTATTCAGACACCTCCACAGTACAGGACAACACCTGTTAGTGTCCAGATGCTAACTTACCACTGCGCCCATGCAAATGAGGAGCCATCCCTGCACACAGGTGCAGTGGAAAATTCAGAGGTTTGCACAGGCGGGTGGGCAGAATGAGAAGAGATCTGGATAAATTAGCAAATGGTCAGAAGAGTGGCAACTGGGGTTTAATGCAAAGAAGTGCAAGATCATGCACATAGGGAAGAGAAACCCTAAAGCCACCTATAGGCTGGGAGGGGAGTTGCTGGCAGTCACAAAGGAAGAAAGAGACTTGGGCATCATCATCACCGATTACCTGAAATCATCCAAGCAGACCACTAAAGCGGTAGGTAAGGCTAGGGGGATGTTGGGGTGTATTAGTAGGGGTATCACAAGTCAGAAGAGGGAGGTAATAATCCCTCTTTACAAGACACTGGTTAGGCTCCATCTGGAGTACTGCATGCAGTACTGGAGGCCACACCTTCACAAGGACATTAACCAAATTGAGGCAGTCCTGAGAAGGGCAACCAAAATGGTGCAGGGACTGCATCAGAAAACATATGAGGACAGATCAATGGAGCTCAATATGTATACCCTAGAGCAAAGGAGGGAAAGAGGTGATATGATCAAAACATTCAAACACCTTAAGGGCATTAACAAGGTGAAAGAGTCTAACATGTTTCAATATAAGAAAAATAGCAGGACAAGAGGACACAGCATGAGATTAGAGGGAGGCCGATTAAGGGGTAATGTGAGGAAGTTCTTTTTCACAGAAAGTGTGGTGGATGCATGGAACGGCCTACCTCAGGAAGTGGTGGATATGAATACAGTGCAGGGCTTCAAACAGGCATGGGATAGGCAAAAGGGAGCAATACAGATGAGTATGAATAGATAGACCATTGACAGAGCAAAGGCCGATGGCACATTCATAAGGTAGAAAAAGAAATGGGCAGACTGGATGAGCTTTGCGGTCTTTATCTGCCATCAACTTCTATGTTTCTATGGATTCATGGGGTGGAGGTGGGGGAAGTCATGCCAGACAATGATTTCATTGATTTCTTTGAATGGGTGACAAGGGAAATAGATCAGGGGAGGGCAGTGGACCTGGCCTGTTTGGACTTTAGCAAGGCATTTGATACTGTACCACACAGGAAACTGATAAAGAAATTGAGCAGCCTAGGGTGGGATCCAAAGTAGTCAATTGGGTAAGTAACTTGTTAATGGCTAGCTGACAGAGGGTGGTGATAAACAACACTCACTCTAAGGAGGGGAAAGAGACCAGAGGGGTGCCACAGGGCTTACTTGCTAGGACCAGTCCTCTTCAATGTCTTCATCAGTGACATTGCAGATGAACTGGAAGGGAAGGTATGCCTTTTTGCGGATGACACTAAATTCTGTAATTGGGTAGATACTCAGGAAGTGGTGGAGAGAATGTGTAGAGACACTGAGAAACTTGAGAAGTGGTCAAAGGCATGGCAACTGGGGTTCAGTACCAAAAAGTGCAAAATCATGCACCTAGGGCATGAAAACCCAGGAGCTGTGTATAGGATGGGGGGAGAGGTACTCCAGTCACCTAGTAGGAAAGAGACTTTGGGTTTTTCATGTCTGATGACCTCAGAATGGCAAGGCAGTCTGACAAGACAGTGGGTAGGGTCAGTTGGATGCTGATGTGCATAGGGAGAGAGCATTAGCAGGATGAGGGAAGTGGTTGCCATTTTATTGCTCTCTGGTGTGACCCCACATGGAGTATTGTGTCCATTTCTGGAGGCTGCACCTTAGAAGGGATATAGACCAGGTGGAGACAGTCCAGAGGAGAGTGCTAAGATGCTGCAGGGGTTGCACCTAAAGCCCTATGAGGGATCTCAACATGTACACCCTAGAAAAGAGTGAGAGGAGACATGATGATCAACAAGTACCTCATGGGGTGAACAAGGTGCGGAGGAGTCTCTTTCAAATGAAATAGAGCACCAGGACCAGAGGGCATGTGATGAAGCTGGAGGGGGAAGTTTTAGAGGGATGTGAGGAACTACTACTTCAATGAAAGAGTGGTGGATGCCTGGAACAGTCTGCCAGCATAAGTGGTAGAGGCAAAAACAGGGGCTTCAAACATGCATAGGATGGACATAGGAGACCATAGTAAATAGGCAGGGAGGAAGGAGTGTCATCAGAGACTAGGTAGGGTTTGTGGAGATAGACCCGGCAAGGACCATTCGGGCAGATTGGGTGGGCCAAGTGCCACGTCAAGGCAACTCCAGCAACTGAGAACTAACTCAGGGTCATGTCAAGGCAACTCCAGCAACTCGGACCCAACTCAGGGCCATGTCAAGGCAACTCCAGCAGCTGAGACCTAACTCGGGGCCATGTCAAGACAACTCCAGCAACTGAGACCCAACTCAGGGCCACGTCAAGGCAACTCCAGCAGCTGAGACCTAACTCGGGGCCACATCAAGGCAATTCCAGCAGCTGAGACCTAACTCAGGGCCACATCAAGGCAACTCCAGCAACTGAGACCCAACTCAAAGCCATGACAAGGCAACTCCAGCAACTGAGACCCAACTCAGGGCCATGACAAGGCAACTCCAGCAACTGAGACCCAACTCAGGGCCATGACAAGGCAACTGAGACACAACTCAGGGCCATGTCAAGGCAACTCCAGCAGCTGAGACCTAACTCAGGGCCATGACAAGGCAACTCCAGCAGCTGAGATCTAGCTCAGAGGCCACATCAAGGCAACTCCAGCAACTGAGACCCAACTCAGGGCCATGACAAGGCAACTCCAGCAACTGAGACCCAACTCAGGGCCATGACAAGGCAATTCCAGCAACTGAGACCCAACTCAGGGCCATGACAAGGCAACTCTGCAACTGAGACCCAACTCAGAGCCATGTCAAGACAACTCCAGCAACTGAGACCCAACTCAGGGCCACATCAAGGCAACTCCAGCAGCTGAGACCCAACTCAGGGCCATGACAAGGCAACTCCGGCAACTGAGACCCAACTCAGGGCCATGTCAAGACAACTCCAGCAACTGAGACCCAACTCAGGGCCATGACAAGGCAACTGAGACACAACTCAGAGCCATATCAAGGCAACTCCAGCAGCTGAGACCCAACTCAGGGCCATGACAAGTCAATTTCAGCAGCTGAGACCTAACTCAGGGCCACATCAAGGCAACTCCAGTATTAGAGACATAGCTCAGTGCCATATCAAGGCAGCTTCAGCAGCACAGACCTAACTCAGCACGGCATCAGTGTATCTCTAACAGTTAAGACCTAATTCTTCCCATTTAAGCACTTTCAGCTCCAATGGAAAAACATGCATTTTGTTTCTCAAACTTTAAGTGCTCAAACTGGGGCTCCTAGACCTCTGAACATAAGCATTTGATTCAGCTTGAATCCAAATCTCTTAATGACATTGAGAAATGTTTTACACATAGAACAAATGGGGAAGGACGAGTAGTCCAGTTTTAGCTGGTAATGATTGTTAAAACTCATCTTTTTATGTGAGATTATTAGAATAGTTCCCTCAGCCTCACCTGAGTATGCTAATCCTCACACTAGAGGATCCTTGCTTGAAAATGGAGGAGGAAGAAACAGCTCCTTCAAAGCATCTTTGTTAAATGCCTGAGGCCATGTTGCAGCTGTTGTTAATTTTCGGTATAGATGAGGAATGCTGCAATGCTCATTGTGATGCATTGCGTTTTGTGTGCATTGATGTTGAGAATGATCTGACTGCCGCTACTGCCATCAGTGCCGCCTCCCAGGGATACTCCTGGAAGCAGAAATGTCTGTTCCCTTATAGGGTCACCAGGTGAAAAGTGTTTAGACAAATTCTCTGGTCTTTGGGAAAATTTTGTTTAAAACAATATCCCTCCACCATTCAGCTTTCATTTAAAATACTCTCTAGTTAACCTCCAGTCATTCTTCATCATTAATAGATTTACTTATTTGTGACAATGAATACGATTGCCCATGGCAACCTCTCGAGTCACTGCAAGTCCCAAACAGGAGGGAGGGTGCCGTAGCTTGTTTGGCGGGTCAATCTAAGTCGGGTTAATTGACAAATCACCAGGTTGGGGTCCACTCACCTCAAGATGGTGACGCTGAGCTTGTTTTCTCGGATGGTCCTAAGGGTTACTCATGTCATGGACACTAGCAACTGCAGGAACAGCCTTACTCTTTCTACTGACACTTTCTGTCCTGTGAATAAGAACACCTTTGGGGATTAAGGAAAGTAAAAGGTGACAAAAGTATCCAGAAACTTCTGGAACACTATTGACATCTGATCCCCCCCCCCCCTCCACCACCACCAATGGCATCATGGGAATATGTACTCACCCACTGTACATTCCAGACAATCCTGGTGTTGCCCAGTCCATTCAAGGCTATGGAGAAGCATTTATTTATTTGAATTTTCAGCACAATGATAACCTCCTCTCTCTCCTCTCCTCCATGGAGTACATGTTCTGGGCCTCCAACCTCTCCTCATATGTCCTACCCTGCTGGACTATAATTGTCTTTGTTTCCTCCTTTGGACAGTATTCAGTAGATTTATATTATTTTTAAGGTGTGGACACCAGTACTGTATGCTCTTCTCCAGGTGTGTTCTCACCAACAACCTGTACAATGCAGAATGACCTCTTCCTGCCTACTGATCCCCTAGCAGTGCAGTCCAAGTCCAACATTTTATTTGCCTTTGCTTTCCTACATTGCATGGAATGATTCAGGTCACTAGTGATCATCACTCTCAAGTCCTTCTCCTCCTTGGATGTAGATACCTAGACCCCACCCAGGCTGCACTCAGTCCTCAGGTTCTTAGCTCCAGTGTGCATGGATTTTACTTAAAACTCAAGTGTTTGCAAAGTGGTAAACAGATAGCTGATAGTGTAACAAATATATATATACATTTATAAACCATGTTTCTCCCAGAATGCCTAAATATACCCTTAATAAACTAAGAATGTACAGTTGTGTGTGTGTGTGTGTGCATGTCATGCTTGCTCCAGACCCTGCAGAGACTTCATTTCCTACACTGAAGGTGGTAGGTTGCCCCAGGGATATCTTCCCATTTTCCACCTCAGCGTTTGCAAATCTAAAAATCCAATGTAGGCTGCTAATTTCTTACTTTGAAAATGCACTCAGTCGAATCAGTTGAGTCACAGCGTAAATGCTTAGTTCAGCTGCTGCTGTTAATGAGGTTTTACTCATGGATCTGGTGTCCCCCAGGTGTTTCAGATTCATTCTCATTTACATTCCTGACAAATATACTGCACTTGCCAAGCAAGTCAAAACATTGGACCATGACGAGCGGGCATATACAAAAATTAAAGGCTTAAAATCATTATGTTTTTAGACGTTTTACTTATTTTTCTGTTTTATGAGAGAAGACCTACAAAGCTGTGTAACAGCTGGTTTCCTGAGGCATCAGAGGTGGGGAGGGGTAGATGGAAAGAGTAATACAGCAAGCAATATTATAAAATGGGTGCAAAGAATGCTGATTGCTGGTTGGCTGTCACAGGCTGGCAGGCACCTGTACTTCTACCTCAGCCCAACTTACAGGGGAAAAGTACTAGTGGCAGCTGTAGGGAGATCCCCTCAAATGTTGACTTTCATGCTACTTGTGATATGATGTTTGGGATGCTAATTGCACATTCCCAGTCCCTCCCTTCTTACCTTTCCTCCCTCTTCACCCCCCCCACCTCTTACTCCCTTCGCAACCCCCCCAAAGTGAAATCCCCTGCCGATGAAGCTACCTTCTTCTTCTGCTTCCTAAACTCTGGGCTCTCTCTCCCCCTTCCATCTGCTGTCCTCCTTCACTCTCAAAATCCCTCCTCCAGGCTTCACTTCTCACTCCTGCAGTTGCTCCTGACACGGGACCCTGGGCTTTGCCTGCTGCCCTCCAACTCCTGCTCTCCCTTCACTTACACTGGTGCACCCTCTCTCCAATTCCTGTGTGGAGCCAACTGAGTTAATGGACAGAATCGAACTTGAGATTGGGGAATTTCTTTGTAACTGTCACAATGCCCAAGAGTCAGTTTAATGACCAACATGTGCCAAAGACCAGGAGAAGATGGGATAATGTGGAGCAGAAACCAGCCTTAGCTGACCCTCAAGACAGTGGTTGCCAGAATTGAGCTCCTTGGACACTCCCTTTCTGCTCCCCCCAATCCTGCCAGTTTACAGAGGGGTATGATCTCAGGACTCGTGTGTTGAACTGCAATGTTGATGCCTCTCTCTCTCCCTCCCCCTCCCTCATGCTTTTATTCTGCCAATTTATTTTGAATAAATCAGCATTTTAATTGAGGCGCGTCTCCGTTGTCATACTTGTATCCATTATGTGTAATGAGTTGCCAATTGTTTGTCACTAAAACCAGTCCAACCTGATATAGACTATTTATTTTATTTATTAAATTTTGGTGACCGGGTAGGCCCACTGAGCCCCGAAGGTCCCTTTTTCAGGGGCAACCCAGGATAACAATACAAGTTATAAGAATGAACAAGGACATAAGGAACATTTGAGGAATATAAGGAATATTTACTTACATACTTACTTATTTCAAGTGTTTTACCAGGAGAGACACACTGAGCTGGTAACAGCTCATTTCTAGACGTGTCCTGATGAATGAGGGAAGGGGAGTAAACAACACAAGCTGTACCGTCAAGGATAACATTCTGAACGTGCAGTGGTAATAACAAGGTAAAGTACGATACAGTAGATATATACAACAATAAAAATAAGAGGAACATACAGAACAGTTGAGCACTCACAGTGTAAGGGGAGATAGTGAGGACAACAACAATATAAAAGTGCAAAAGCAATGTAGTAGGCACAAGTGCAATACAGATCTGGGAGCAAACTCCAGATAGGTGCAAAGTAATACCAGCGCAGCCCACAAGGTGGGGAGTTATCCTTGTCAGTGCAGTAAGGAGTACAGGAGCACCCAATAACTCGATGGGAGTCACTGATGAGGAGCAGTGAAAGTCATGCTGACCAGGGGAACGGGGTGTAGGAAGTTGATCATTATTTTTTTTTACTTTTTTATCCCCAACTCCTACTTTCTACCCTCAACTCTCTACTCAGCCAGGCTCTCAGCGCCCAAGCATTGCGACCTATCCGACTTCAGGGTCTGCCCCTAGAGTGCCCTCAGCTCAACCCCTATGTCCTTGATCGCCGGATTACTCCCTGGGCGGGCGATGAAAGGCTCTCCCTTACCTGTTCCCCTTGAAATGTTCTCAGGGAGGGCCTAGCACAGTGGAGTCTGCCCTGAATATGCTCGTCGGTGGTGGCACGCTTGCTGCAGGAGAGATCGTCACCTAGGAGAGGTGAAGGATTTTTTCCTCCGGTCCCTTGTGTTACCCGACCCCTGAGATGCTGGCGCAGAGAGTGCAATGTGCAGATGCATGCTCTCTAAAGCGCCTGGCAGTGTCCCCCCTGCCAGCTCCGCCAAGTGAAGCTGCCGTGCCCCCGAAAGCCGGTGCTTCCACCGGCCCCCTGCGGGGCATCAGGCACTATACAGTGCCCCTGGTATCCCACCCCAAGGGGGAGAGCATCCGTTGGGATGCTCAATCCTCCCTCCCCCTGACCAGCCCCCGATGACCCGAGTCTGTTTCCGAACCCAGGTCACCGGCACAGTGCGAAGTGTGGCGTCCAGCGCCTCAACCCTCAGCGCCACCGTGCCGGCCAAATCATTATTTTTAATGTTATATTTTAAATGTTATGTTGTTGGTTTGTATTTGTATAATTGTCTTAATTTGTTATGTCAATGTGTTTTGTACTACTGTAACTTGTCATCTGTGAAAACAGGCAATTTGCTCATCAGATTTACAAGTGTGGTTTACTGTGTATGTATACTATATTGGACCTTATGTATATGCCTCCCTGGCCTACATCTCTTCACTATCACCACATTAATGTCTACCATATCTGTACTATGTCATGTTTTGTTTTTACCTTCCACTTACTGTATTCTCTGTATTGTATCGAATGTATGTCCAGGACCGCCTTGAAAATGAGCTTGCTCAATGGTGTTATATGCCTGGTTAAATAACATACTAACATACTAAAATGCCAGCAGAATAGGGCTAATGGTCTTTCGTGTCTGCTCGTTTGGTCAGCCCCACCCTGGGTGCTGACCTTGCTGTACCCCTCACCTTCTCTGGCTTCTCCCTTCCCAGTTCCGGATATTCTTGCTGCATTGGATTTTGCTTCCAGAACCCTTCCCCTGTACCTGTCCCACCCCCTCTTGAACCCCTCCACTGTCTCTGCCTCCACCAGCCCCCTAGGCAGCGCATTCCATGGCTCCACCACCCTCTCAGTGAAGTAGCACCTCCTCCTTTGTCCCCTGAATCTTCCCCCCTCCAGCTTCCACCCATGCCCTCTAGTGGCCCCCTCCTCCTTCCTTCGAAGCACCCTGACTGTTCCTCCCCTATTTACCCTCTTCATGTACCTGAAGACCTCTATCATGTCCCCGGTCCCTTCTCTCTTCTAATGTGACATATTTAGCTCTTGAGCCTCTCCTCATAGGTCTTGTCCCCAAGCCCCAAATCATTTTGGTTGTCCTCCTCTGGACCCTCTCCAGGAGGTTAATGTCCCTCTTTAAGTGTGGCCTCCAAAACTGCATGCAGTACTCAAGGTGCGGCCTCACCAAGCAGTTATACAGAGGGAGTATCACTTCCCTCCTTCTGGAGGTGATACCCCTAGCGATGCACCCAGCATCCTGTTGGCCTTGGCTGCTGCCCTCCTACAAGTCTCAGAGTTGTTCATCTTGACATCCACCACTGCCTCCAGGTCCCTCTCAGCTATCGAGACTTGTAGCATCCCCCCCCCCAGGGTGTACACTTGCCCCGGGTTTCTGGCCCCCAGGTGGAGTACCTTGCATTTCCCTGCATTGAACCTCAGCTTCCACTTTTTAGACCATCTTTCCAGAGCCTCCAGGTCCCCCTGTAGGGCCACCCTTCCCTCCTCCCCATCCACCACCGCCCCCAGTTTCAAGTCATCTGCAAAGAGACTCATCTCACTCCTGATTCCTGTCCTTATGTCAGAGGCGTAGGCGTTGAACAGAAGGAGCCCAGAGACTGATCCTGTGGGACCCCACTAATGACCCTCCTTGGGGATGAGACTATCCGCCAACTCTGACCCTCTGGGTCCGGTCCTGGAGCCAATTGCCTATCCATCTGATCATCTGGTTCCCCACCCCATTCTCCCAGCTTATCCAAAAGGCACACATGAGGAACAGAGTCAAATGCCTTGCTGAAGTCTAGAAAGAGGCGCCACACTGGTCTACAAGGTCCAAGGCACTCATCACCCAGTCATAGAACTCCACCAGGTTTGTCTGACACGATTTCCCTGGGATGAATCCATGCTGTCTATCGTCCAGGCACCCTGACTTATCCAGGGCCCCCAGCCACTCCTTGACAATGCCCTCCATCACCTTGCCCCCCACCTATGTCAGGCTGAAAGGCCTGTAGTTCCCTGCCACCTCCCTTTGCCCCCCCTTGTGGATAGGCACTATATGTGCCACCTTCCAGTCCTGGGGTACCCACCCTGTCCTCAGAGACATGGTGAAAAGCTCCACCAGGGGTTTCGCCAGGACATCCGCAAGTTCCTTCAGCACTCTGGGGTGTAATTTATCCGGCCCCGGTGCTTTCTCTGTCTTAAGGGAGCTGAGGGCTTCCCTCACTCTCTCTGCTGTGATTTCCACTTCCGGTACCTCTTCTCCCTGCTTAGCCCTCCCCCCTCCTGCCAGTGATGCCTCCCCTCTCCCCAGACCCGCTCGATGGTGGGGTCCCCCCTCCTCAGTATCTCTGTCTCCTCCCATGTATGATGCAGCACCCCATTTTCCTTGGTGAAAACTGAGGTGAAGTACTCATTTAGTACCTCAGCCAGCTCCCCCGGGTCTTGTGCCCATCTCTCCCCTGAAATAATCCTGCTAATCTGCCCCTTCACCCTTCAATTTTCCCCAATGTATCTAAAGAACCCCTTGTTCCCTCTCCTAATTTCCCAGGCCAGGTTCTGCTCCTTCCTCGCCTTAGCCGCCCTCACCACCCTAGTGGCCCTTCTAGCCATCAGCTCGTACTCCCCTCGATCCCTTTCACTCCTTGAGCACTTGAATTGCTTATAGGCTGCCTTCTTTCCCCGCACCACCTCCTGGACCTCCCTGGTCCACCAGCAGGGTTTTTGGGCCCTACCGCATTTTCGTCTTACTCTTGCACAGGTGCTGGTAGCATTCTGCACCCCTCTCCTGATGATTTCCCACCTACTATCAGCGTCCATGTCTGACCCAATCCCATCCAAATGCTCCTTAAGGATCCTTCCCATTTTCTTAAAATCCAACCCCCTGAAGTCGGTTACTTCTGTCTTTGTGCAGCCTTCTAACCCTCCTAGGTCCAGGCAGAACCAGACCGTGGCATGGTCACTCCCCGCCAATGGGTCCCTTACCTCCAGGCCCCCAATCTGGTCACTGTCTGCCAGGACCACATCCACTACCCGCACCTCCCTGGTCGGTTCCCTCACCTGCTGAGTTAGGAACGCGTCTTGAAAGACATCCAACAATCTCTGTTCCCTGGTCACAGAGGATGGCATAGTCTCCCAGTCTGTTTCTGGCATGTTTAAGTCCCCCAACACCACCACCGTTCCTCTGCCCAGTCTGCAGTGTCTCCCAACATCTGCCACCAGACTGTCCTCCAGCTCCTCTGCCAGGGCAGGGGGTCTATACACCACTCCTATTTTTACTCTCTTGCCCCCCTTGTTATCAAGGTGACCCAAATCGCCTCCACGGTTCCCTCCGCCTCCTCTACTCCCCCTATGCCAATGCAGTTTTTGACTATCATTGCTACCCCTCCTCCCCTTCCCTCCCCCCTGTCCTTCCTGAACATAGTGTAACCTCCAGGTTCAGGTCCCAGTCGTGTCCTCACGGTGGCCCAGGTCTCAGTGACTGCTGCCACATCCACTGCTCCTCAGTTAGCATCGCCTGGAGCTCAGGCATTTTATTGCCCAAGCTCCTGGCATTTAGCAGGACTACCTTCCACTCTTTCCCTATAGTTCCATTTCCCCTGCTTGTGTTCCCATGGGGATTCTGTTTTCCCTGGTCTGCACTTTGCCAGTCGGCCTTTTCCCGCAATCCTTCAGCTCCCCAGGGGGGTGGAGACAGAGTCCCTCCTTTATCGGCACCCCCTTGACAGCCTTTTCTCCCATCCCTCCCCCCTTCACAAGTTTAAACCCCACTTTTCACCAATGAACCCCTCTATTTTCAACTTAAGGATTCCTCCCTCCAAATTGAGATGGAGTCTATCTCTAACATACAGCTCCTTATACTCCCAGGTCTCCCCCCAATCCCCCATCACCCCATACCCTCTGGCCTCACACCACTCCCCTGAGCCACTGGTTTATCTCCCTAATCTTCCTTTGTGCTCCCCACTAGCCCTTGGCACCGGCAGGATTTCTGAGAAGAAACTGTGCATCCTATGTCATGACAGACCCTGGCAAGCTCCCTGAACCTTGCCTGTATCTCTAGCTCACTATTTCCCTCAATGTCATTTGTACCCAGGTGGACCAGTATGTCGGGGAACCCCACAATCCTTTGCCAGCTGATATACCTCGTGGCTTAGCCCTGCACATTGTTATTAGTCCAGGGAAGCATCTTGTTCTAACTGGCCAGGCTTCTCCCTCCCTATCCCATTTGATACCCCTGATCATAGATCCCCACCAGGAGCACTCTGACTGTCTTTTCCTCCATTCCCCTCCATGTCCCTCATCCTTTCCACGGCCCCTCCACCCAGCCGGCTCCTTGTTCCTCCCCTATCTGGGTGCCACATGCCCTCCTCCTTATTTACCATGGCCACCCCTCCCTCAATCCTGCCTCTCTCCTCCTCCTGAGTATCCTTCTGTACCTTGCTAATCCCCCTCACTGCTCGTGACTGGTCCTTCTCCCCATCTGCTAAACTAGCCTGGCTCATCCTCCCTTCCTTCCTGTTTCCATTTAGTTCCTCCTTGCTCATTGTGCTCCCTGCCTAAACCCTCAGCTCCCTTTACTGAATCCTCCTTGTACTCTCTGTTCCTTCTCTTACCTTTCCTCCCAACTGGTCCTTCTTCTGCGCTTTCCTCACTCTTCCCCCTGCCCCTCCTGCTCTGATTCACTGCCCCCCCATTTTCCTGCATTCCAGGTCCCCCTGTTCTTCCTGCTATCTGGCCCTGCCTCCTGCCCCCACTCCCTTTCCATCTCAATCACCCCTTTCGTGGCTACATCACCTCTCATCCTCGAGCAGAAGAAGAGATTTGAAGCAGTTACTGAGTGTAAGGTCTGATCCACCTCCCGCCTTGCTTCCTTCTGTCCAGCCTGGCCATCTGCCTACTTTCCTGAGAATGTTGTCCCTCCATCCCTCCTTTGTGAGGGTCCCAGTTACCTGCCTGCTTCCTTGGTAGTGTCCTTTGGACCCCTCTACCAGAGTCCCTATGTGACCCCTGAGTATTCTTCTGCACTCCTTTCCCTATGCCCCCATCCCCAGTGCTTGGGTACAGCTCGTGAACATCTGCAGCCCCTTCCCCAACCATACTGCCCCTCCCCCAGCTGTCTCCTAATCCCCGCAACCTCCTCCCTAAGCTGTGCCAGCTGGTAGCACATCTAGGCAACCACCAACTTTCAAGCCCACTCCAGTATCATGGCTGCTCCACACCCCTGTGCACCCCACCACCCCAAAGATGCCGCCCTAATGACGGTGGTTCCATCCCCTTCCAAATAGGTTTCCTTGGGTGAGCCACCAGGTTCCCCACTGTCCAAGATACACCTACTGCCTAATCAGGTCACCCACTAATCTTAGAGACAGTCCCATTGTACACCAGTAATCCTGTTACTAGGTGCAGTACAACACATTAAACTTATAAGGGAAATGAACAACTCCTAAGCTCCTCGCTCCCAGCCTTTAAATCCAACCCCAGTGGCTAGAATTACATGAGCTGCACCTGCAGCCTTTTCCTCCAATTGCAGGGCAGGTGTTCCCCTATAAATTAGCAGAATTCTGGGAGGAGGGGTGGGGAGGCAGGTCTTGGGCAGACACCTGACTCGAGGAGAGAGTGTATCAGCCCTGTGTCTCCCCTCCAAGCCCAGCAGCCAAAGAACCAGGTCCAAGCAAATCCCACCAAATAGGTTTTAAATCAGAAGAAATAGGCCTCCACCAGTGCAGCCTGTTACACAGTGAAACATCCACAAAATGAGCCCACTTACAGCCACCAAATCAGTTTCAAACTTCCAGCAGCCCCAAAACAATACCCTGCTAGCCCCTTAGAAGAAGAAAGAAAAGAACTAACCTTCTACCAAGTAAAATCCACAAGAACCCTGTGAAAACAACAAGCAGCAGCTATTGTCCTGGAACACAACTAATCCTGTCCCTTCCAGTTCTTTCTGAAAGACAAAGCAGCTAACACCTCAAACCTGATTCAGCTCTGCCTCCAGTCAATTGGCTGGAGTGAGACCTGGCCAGACCATTAACACCCTTCCCCACTATGTACTAACCTTTGCAGCTAGTGGAGTCAGCAAAAGAAATCAAAATTCAACTCAAAGCCCTGCTAGCCCCTTAGAAGTAAGAAAGAAAAGAACTAACCTGCCAAGTAAAATCCACAAGAACCCTGTGAAAACAACAAGCAGCAGCTATTGTCCTGGAACACAACTGATCCTGTCCCCTTCCAGTTCTTTCAGTTGATTGATTGACTAGTATAAAATATAAAAATGAAAATTAAATGAGTTGATCATGTCAGGGGAAGGGGGCTTGGGAGGAAGTACAGTAGGAAAGGGAAGAAGATGAAACACAATGGTCTGGAGTCAGGTACAGTTGCAAGAGGGGTAATGAAGTCACGAAGACCATACTCATTTAGACTATCAATAAATGGACTCCATACCCACTTATGTTGGAAGGGCTTATCAATGACTCCATAGCTCAGTCTCTTGTTCTACCAGTATACCCATAGGGACAACCATTAAATAAATGATGGCTCACCTTTAGTGTGCCATTTAGTTAATATCAAGTGTTTTAACCCCAAAGCTGCTGATAAGATAGATATTTGCTCATAGCAAGTAATCATGGCTTGGCTGTCACATTATCCCGATAAGTGTGTCACAGTGGGCCTCACTAGGTTGACATCCATTAGTTTACCACAGAATAAAAGAATATCCTTTCTTTCTTTCTTTTCTTTCTTTCTTTCTTTCTTTCTTTCTTCCTTTCTTTCTTTCTCACACTGAGCTGAGGCTCATTTCCAGGTGTGACACAGGAAAAGGTAACAGGGGATACAAAATAAACAGCACAGCTACAGTTCACAGTTACAATAAAGTGCAATCAGAGAACACGATTAATACAGGAGTGAGTGCAGAATGAGCAAACAGGAAACAACAATAATTAAACATTTCAGCCACACCTACACTGGAGTAGGATGGCAATTTCATGGGAAATGGTCAGGGAGAGGGGAAAACAGGAGCAGGGGAGGGAAGGAGTTTCAGCTGATACCTGAGGGAACCAGGGGAGACAGTGAAGTGGAGAGATGAGGGGAACTGGTTCCAAAGTGATGGTAGATGATAGGAAAATGCTGATTGTCCAACAGAACAGTAGGGATGAGGAATGGCAAAGGTGCAAGGATCCCTGGAGCAGAGGGAGCAGGTGGCAGAGGGGATGAGGGAGAGGTGAGAAGAAAGGTAATATGTGAGTCAACTTTGGACAAAACCATAAGATGACTGAGAGGTTTGCGTCAGCAGAATCACATCTCCGGCATTCAGTTTTAAAAGTGTTTCTGACTTTGGAAAGAACTTCTGGGGTGAGATAAGTATAACTAATGTTTTCCTTTAACTCAGTGGATGAATAATCCACAGTTTTCATAGGTTTAGATAAACTGCAGATTCATTTTCCACAAACTGCAGAATAATGCTCTGCAGATAACTTTAATTGCAGAACTATTTTTCCATAGATTACATAAAATGCTTTTCAGAATTCTGCAAAATTAAAAAGAAATTCTTAAAAGTATTACAGAAGCAGAATTGTCATACGACACAAATTCCACCAGCAGAATTCTATATTCTGCACAGCTCTAGTGCTCTGCCATTGAAGCAGAGGACAGGAAGAACTATGTGCCATTATGCTGCTGTCCATTTCCCAAGGCAGCACCTCTATGTGTGCCTAGAAAGGGGCCACCATAACAGGAAACACTGCTAGGTCAGGCTTATAGAAGGGGTAACTTTGACTGGAAGACACGGCTGGGTCAGTCCTGTGAAAGGAGTCACCTTGGCTGGAGGCACCACTGTGTCAGTCCTATGAAAGGGGTCACCTTGGCTGGAGACACTACTAGATCAGTCCTATGAAGGGATCCCCTCAGCTGGAGGCATTGCTGGGTCAGTCTTATTAAAGAAGAAGAAGAAGAAGAAGAATCAGCATTTATATAGCGCTTTTCATACATCCAAAGCACTTTACAAGCAATGCTAGACTGGTAGTGAAGTGACTGAATGAGTGGTGGCGGCCATATCACACATCATCACCCACACACAGCCTGGATAAGTGCACGAACCGGTTTTATGGGAAGGGGAATGTTGGCAAGGACACCGGGAATGTTCCCTACTCTTTGCGAAGAGTGGCCTGGGTTCTTTTACTTCCACCTGGACAACACCAGGATGGGCAGAAGGGACCTCAGTTTAATGTCTCATCCGAAGGACGGCACACCCTAGCAGTACAGCACCCTCCAATACTGCACTCGTATGCCAGTGATTTTTAGGTGCAAGTTCAATCCCGGTGTGGAACGAGAACCCACGACCTTCTGGTCCAGAGCCGGATGTGCTACCAACTGAGCCACGCTGACATCCGACATTAAAGGAGTCACCTTGGCTGGAATCACTGCTGGGTCAGTCCTATGAAAGAGGTCACCTTAGCTCAAAGTACCACTGGATCAGGCCTAGAAGGTGGTTATCTTGACTGGAGGCACCGCTGGATCAGTCCTATGACTGGGGTTGCTTTGGTCAGAGGAACCATTGGATCAATCATAAGAAAGGGGTCACCCTGGTTGGAGGCACTGCTGGGTCTGTCCTATGAAAGGAGTCAACTTGACTGGAGGCACAGCTGTCTTTCCCATGAAATGGTCCATCTTGGCTGGAAGCACAGGTGAATCAGTCCTATGAAAGGGACCACCATTACTGGAGGCATCACTGGGTCAGTCCTATGAAAGGCATCACCTTGGCTGGAGGTTCCAGTGGGTCAGCCCTATAAAAAGAGGTCACCTTGGCTGGATGCCCTGTTGAACCATTCATGTGAAAGGAGCCACCTTGTCTGGAAGCACCACTGGGTCAGTCCTTTGAAAGGGGTCACCTTGGTTGAGGTACTGCTGGACCAGTCCAATGAAAGGGGTCCCCATACCTAGAGGCACCATTGGGTCTGCTGGGTCAGTTCTATAAAGGGGTCACCTTGGCTGGAGAGCACAATGGTGTCAGCCCCATGAAAGAGACCGCCTTGGCTGGAGGCACCACTGGGTTAGTTCTATGAAAGGGGTCACCTTGGCTGCTGGCATTGCTGGGTCAGTTCTATAAAAGGAGTCACCTTAGCTGGAGGCAGCGACATGTCAGACCTATGAAAGGGGTCACCATGGCTAGAGGCACCATTGGACCAGTTCTGTGAAAGGGGTCAACTTAGCTGGAGGCACTACTGAGCCAATCCTATGAAATGGGTCAATTTGACTGGAGACATCTATTGGTTAAGTCCTGTGAAAGGGGTCACTCTGACTGTCGGCACTGCTGGGTCAGTCCTATGAAAGGGGGTCACCTTGGCTGGAGGCACCACTGGGTCAGTTCTATGAAAGGGATCACCTTTGCAGAAGGCACTGCTGGGTCAGATCTGTGAAAGGAGTTACCTTGACTTGAGGCACCACTGGACCAGTCCTATGAAATGGGTCACCTTAACTGGAGGCACCGCTGGCCACTCTTATGGAAGTGGTCACCTTGTCTGGTGTTACCGCTGGGTCAGTCCTATGAAAGGGGTTACCTCAGCTAGAAAAATCACTGATGAGGTCCTAGAATGGAGTCACCATGGCAAGATGCACCACTGGGTCAATTCCATGAATGGGGTGAACTTGGCTGGAGGCACTGCTGGGTCTGCCCTCTGAATGAGGTTACCTTAACTGGAGACACTGCTGGGTCAGTCCTATGAAAGGGTCACCTTACCTGGAGGCACTGCTAGGTCAGTCTTACTAAAGGTGTCACCTTGGCTGGAGTCACTGCTGGGTCAGTCATACGAAAGGGGTCACCAGCTGGAGGTACCACTGGGTCCAGCCTAGAAGGGGGTCATCTTGGCTGGAGGCACTGCTGGATTTGTCCTATGACTAGGATCAGAGGCACCATTGGGTTAATCCTAAGAAAGGGGTCACCTTGGATAGAGGCACAGCTGAGTCAATTCTATGAAAGGGGTCACCTTGGCTGGAGGCACAGCTGAGTCAGTCCTATGAAAGGGGCCACCATGGCTGGAGACATCACTGGGTCAGTCCTATGAAAGGTATCACCTTGGCTGGAGGTACCAGTGTGTCAGTCCTATGAAAGGGTCACCTTGGCTGGAAGCACTGTTAAACCAGTCATGTGAAAGGGCCACTTTGGCTGGAGGCACCACTGTGCCAGTCTATGAAAGGAGTCACCTTGGTCAGAGGCACTGCTGGGTTAATCCTATGAAATGGCTCACCTTGGCTGGAGGCAGTGTTTGGACAGTCCTATGAAAAGGGTCACCTTACCTGGAGGCACTGCTGGGTCAGTCCTATTAAATGGGTCACCTTTGCTGGAGGCACAGCCGAACCAGTCCTATAAAAGGGGCCACCATCGCTGGAGGAGCCACAGGGTCAGTCCTATTAAATGGGTCACCTTTGCTGGAGGCACAGCTGACCAGTCCTATAAAAGAGGCCACCATGGCTGGAGCTCCTCAGTCAGTCCTATGAAAGGGATCACCTTGGCTGAAGGCACCACTGGGAGAGTTCTGTAAAAGGGGTCAACTTGGCTGAAAGCACCACTGATTCAGCCCTATGAAATGGGTCACCTAAGCTGGAGGATCCTCTGGTTCCAGTCCTGTGAAGGGGTCACCTTGACTGGAGCACCACTGGGTCAGTCCTATGAAGGGTGGGCAATTTGGCAGGGCGTACCCTGGTTAGTCTATGAAAGGGTTATCTGGCTGGTGGCACTTCTGGACCAGTCCTTTGAAAGGGGTTACCTTAGTTAGAGGCAGCACTGGGTCAGTCCTATGAAAGGTTGCCACCTTTGCAGGAGGCACTACTAGGTCAGTGCTGTGAAAGGGGTCACCTTGGCTTGAGGCACTGCTGGCTCAGTCCTATGAAAGGGTCATCTTGGCTGGAGAAACTGCTGGATCAGTCCTGTGAAATTAGTTATCTTGGCTGGAGGCACCACTGGACCAGTCCCATGAAAGGGGTCACCTTAGCTTGTGTTACCACTGGGTCAGTCCTATGAAAGGGATCCCTTGGTTGGGGGGACTACTAGTTCAGTCTTAGAAAGGGTCACCTTGGCTGTTGGCACCACTGGGTCAATTTCATGAATAGGGTGAACTTGGCTGGAGGCACTGCTTGGTCAGTCCTATGAAAGGGGTTACCTTGGCTGGAGACACTGCTTGATCAGTCCTATGAAGTGGGTCACCTTAGCTGTTGGCACCACTGGGTCAGTCTTATGAAGGGAATCACCTTGGCTGGGGGTGCAGCTTAATCAGTCCTATGAAATGGGTCACCTTGGAAGGAGGCACCACTGTGTAAGTCCTATGAAATGGGTCACCTTGGCTGAGGCACTGCTGGACCAGTACTATGAAAGGGATCCCCATACCTGGAGGCACTGCTGGATCCACTGGGTCAGTCCTATAAAAGGGGTCAGCATGGTTGGAGGCACAGCTGAGTCAGTCCTATGAAAGGGGTCACCTTGGCTGGAGGTATCACTGGGTCAATTCCAGGAATGGGAGGAACTTGGCTGGAGACACTGCTGGGTTAGTCCTATGAAAGGGATCACCTTGGCTAGAGGCACTACTAGGTCAGTCCTATGAAATGGGTCACCTTAGCTGTTGGCACCACTGGGTCAGTTTTATGAAAGGAATCACCTTGGTTGGGGGCACAGCTGAATCAGTTCTATGAATGGGCCACCTTGGCTGGAGGCACCACTGGGTCAGTCCTATAAAAGGGGTAACCTGAGCTGCATGCTTTGTTTGGTTAGTTCTATGAAAGGAATCACCCTAGCTGGAGGCAGCACCATGTCAGACCTATGAAGGGGGTCACCTTAGCTGGAGGCACCACTGGGCAAGTGTTATGAAAGGGGTCATCTTGGCTGGAGGCACAACTGAACCAGTCCTATGAAAGAGGTCACCTTGGCTGGAGACACCACTGGGTCAATTCCACGAATAAGTTCATAGGTTCATAGATCTATACTAGTTCAGCAGGTAATTTACCCTTAATGGACTTGCCACCATTCTTAATGGTGGAATTTGAACTTAATATTTCCAATGAATAAATCCAATTTGGTTTTAAATTGCTCAGTAGTTGAACTATACACTACATCAGGGGAAGTTTATTCAGGTATTGACTACTCTTTGAGTGAACCAACTGTTTCTTTTAATGGTATTATTTTGGTTCCTTTTAGTTTTAATAAGTGGGATCTAGTATGATGTGATCTTGGCGGAGGCTACTTAGTCAGTCCTATGAATAGGAGTTACCTTGGCTGGAACACTGTTGAATCAGTCATTTAAAAGGGTTTACCTTGGCTCCGAGGCACTGCTGGGTCACTTCCATGAATGGGAGTAAATTTGGCTGGAGACACTGCTGGCCAGTCCTATGAAAGTGGTCACCTTGGCTGTCGGCACTACTAGTTCAGTCCTATGAAAGGGGTCACCTTAGCTGGAGGAACCGCTGGATCAGTCTTATGAAAGAGTCACCTTGGCTGGAGGTACAGCTTAATCAGTCCTATGAAAGGAACACCTTGGCAAGAGGCACCACTGGGTCAGTCCTATAAAAGGGGTCACCCTTGCAGGAGGCACTGCTGGGTCAGTCCTGTGAAAGGGCACTGGCATGTGGCATCACTGGACCAGTCATATGAAAGTGGTCACCTTAGCTGGAGGCACCACTGTTCACTCTATGTAAGTGGTCACCTTGGCTGGTGTTACCACTGGGTCAGTTCTTGAAAGGGTTACCTTAGCTGGAGGAACCACTGGTTTAGCCCTAGTACAGGGCCACCCTGGCTGAAGGCATCATTGGGTCAATTCCATGAACCAGGTGAACTTGGCTGGAGGCACTGCAAGGTCAGTCCTATGAATGGGGTTACCTTGGCTGGAGACACTGCTGGGTCAGGTGTATGAGAGGGGTCACCTTAGCTGGAGACATCACTGGATCAGTCCTATGAAAGGGGCCACCTTAGCTGCAGGCGCCACGGGGTCAGTCCTATGAAAAGGGTCATCTTGGGTGGAGGCACAGCTGGATCATTCCTGTGAAAAGGGTCAACTTGGCTTGAGGCACTGCTGGGTCCATCCCATGAAATGGGTTACTTTGACTGGAGGCATAGCTGAACAAGTCCTATGAAAGGGGCCACCTTGGCTGGAGGTGCCACTGAGTCAGTCCTATGAAAAGGGTCACCTTGGCTGGAAGCACTGCTGGGTCAGTCCTATGAAATTGGTTACTTTGGCAGTAGGCACCACTGGATCAGTCATATGAAGGGGGTCACCTTCACTGGAGGCACCACTGGTCACTCTTATAAAACTGGACACCTTGGATGATATTACCACTGGGTCAGTCCTATGAAAGGAGTCACCTCAGCTGGAGGCACCACTGGATCAGTCCTATGAAAGGGTTTACTTTAGCTGGAGGCACCATTGGGTCAGTCTTGTAAAGGGGTCACCTTGGCCATAGGCACATTTGAATCAGTCCTATGAAAGGAGCCATCATGGCTGAAGGCACTGCTTGGTCAGTCCTATGAAACTGGTCACCTTGGTCAGAGGCACTGCAGGTTTAATGCTATGAATGGGGTCACCTTGGCTGAAGGCACTGTTGAGCCTGTCCTATGAAAAGGGTAACTTTAGCTGGAGGCACTGCTTGGTCAGTGCTATGAAATGGGTCAGCTGGGCTGGATGCACAGCTGAACCAATTCTATGAAACGGGCCACCTTGACTAGAGGTACCACTAGGTCAAGCCTTTGAAATGGGTCATCTTGGCTGGAGGCACCACTGGGTCATTCCTGTGAAAGGGGTCACTTTGGCTTGGCTGGTGGCACCTCAGGATCAGTCCTATGAAATGGTTACCTTGGTTTGATGCACAGCTGGGTCATTCTTTGAAAGTAGTCAGTTTTGCTGGAGGCACCACTGGATCAATCCTGGGAAAGGGTAGCCTTGGCTGGAGGCACAGATGAAGCAGTCCTAAGAAAGGGGCCACATTTGCTGAAGGCTCCATCGGATCAGTCCTATGAAAGGAGTCATCTTGGCCTGAGACACCACTAGATAATTCCTGTGAAAAGGGTGACCTTGGCTTGAGGAACTGCTGGGTAAGTCAGATGAAACAGGTCATCTTGGCTGTAGGCACAGCTGAACCAGTCCTATGAAGGGAGCCACCTTGGTTGGAGGCGCCACTGGATCAGTCCTATGAAAGTGGTCACCTTGGCTGTAGGCACTGCTTAGTCAGTCCTATAGAACTGGTCACCTTGGCTGGAGGCACACTGGACCAGTCCTATGAAAGGGGTTACCTTAGCTGGAGGCACTGCTGGATCAGTCTTATGAAAGGGGTCAGCTTGGCTGGAGGCACCACTGGGTCAAATCTATGAATGGGGTGAACTTTGCTGAAGGCACTGCTGCATCAATTCTATGAATGGGGTCACCTTGGCTGAAGACATTGCTGGGACAGTCCTATAAACATAGTCACCTTGGCTGGAGGCATCACTGCGTCAGTCCTATCAAAGGGGTCTCCTTAGATGGAGGCACCACTGGGTTATGCTAATGAAAGGGGTCACCTTGGCTGGAGGCACAGCTGAATCAATTCCATGAAAGTGGCCACCTTGGCTGAAGGCACCACTTGGTCAGTCCTATGACAGGGGTTACCTTGGCTGGAAGCACCGATGGATCAGTCCTATGAAATTGGTAACCTTGGTAAAAGGCATAGCTGGGTTAATCTGATGAAAGGGGTTACCTTGGCTGGAGGCACCGCTGGGTCAATTCCTTGAATGGGGTGAAATTGGTTGGAGGCACTGCTGGGTCAGTCCTATAAAAGTGATCACCTTGGCTGTAGGCAACACTGGGTCAGTCCTATGAAAGGGGTCTCCTTAACTGGATGCACCTCTGGGTCAGGCTTATGAAAGGGATCACCTTGGCTGGAGGCACAGCTAAATAAGTTGTATGAAAGGGGTGACATAGGCTGGAGGCACCACTGTGTCAGTCCTATGAACATGGTCACCTTGGCTGGAGGCACTGCTGGATCAGTCCTATGAAACTGGTAACCTTAATAGGAGTCACAGCTGGGTTAATCCTATGAAAGGGGTCACCTTAGATGGAGACACTGTTTGGCAAGTGCTGTGAAAGGGGTCACCTTACCTGGAGGCACTGCTGGGTCCATCCTATAAAAGGGTCACTATGGCTGGAGGCACAGCTGAAACAATCCTATAAAGGGGCCTTCTTGGCTGGAGACTCCACTGCATCAGTCCTATGAAATGGGCTACCTTGACTTGAGGCACTACTGGACCAGTTCTGTGAAGGGGTGAACTTGATTGGAGGCACAGATCAGTCAGTCCTATGAAGGGGGCATTTTGGCTAGAAGACAACTGGGTCAGTCCTATTTAGCTAGAGTCACCAGTGGGTCAATCTTAGAAAGGGGTCACCTTGACTGGAGGCACTGCTGGACCGGTCCTGTGAAAGAGCCACCTTGGCTAGAGGCACCACTGGGTATATTCTTTTTTTTAATTCAAACTTTATTCAAGTTTTAATTATACAACATGACAAGGTGGCATAGTATACATAGACAAATCGAACAACACAGTTACCCGTTATGCCCCCTTCCTCCTACCTCCCCCGGCCGCACTATCACCATAAGATAACTCAAAGGTGCCAATCTTCCTGCCCACCCACACCTTACCCATTGCTTGGCTCCTTGACCTTGGATCATAAATCCTAACCTGAGGAAGGACCATGCTGTAGTGAATATAGAGATTGAAAACCATCCCACACTTTTTTATACCTTGATAGAGAGCCCCATAAGCTGGCTCTCAACTACTCTGCTCTGAGATTAAACAGTAAGTCCTGGAGCCGCTCTGTGTAAGATATTTCCTTTCCATCAAGCCAGTGGTGTAGCACCAACTTCTTCAGGGTCAATGACAACAAGGCCATATGGTATCTACAGGCCCTCACTGGTATTAGCGAAAAGGTACCTAAATACATATTTCGGAGTGAATAGGTCTTCAAGGCCTAATAGGGTCTGCCTTAGATTTGATGGCATCCCAGAGTTTTTTAATGGGAGGACATTCCCAGAAAACATGATATAAGGTTCCCTCCTGCTGCTCACATCTAGTGCATTGCAACAGTGGGGTTCAGCTCAGCTTATGTAACTTCACCAAGAACCAATAAATGTAATTAATAATTTGATATTGAGTTAACCAAAGTCTGTCTTGGGGAATATAGGCATGCAAATCTTTCCAGATGCAGTCCCATTTTCCCTGAAATTGTGGGAATACTTTTGACCAGTCACTGGGTCTGTTCTAAGAGAAGGTTACCTTGCTTGGAGGCACAGTTGGGTCAGTCTCGTGAAATGGGTCAGCTTGGCTGGAGGCACCACTGGGCCAGTCTTATTACAGGATATAGAAAATTATTTTTACTTAGTTAACTGCCCTTCCATCTTCCTTTCCATGCCAGTTATATATTCTGATATGCTTTCATGATTTTTTGATAAATAAATAACCTAGCATTGGGGTGCCCTCAGATCTACATAGAGTTCCACTCTTCTCTCCAGCTACTACTGATTGACTGAGTTAGTTGAATAAAAGGGGTCACCTTGGTTGGAGGCACCACTGGGTGAGTCTTATGAAAGGGATCAGTTTGGCTGGAAGCACTGTTTGGCTACTGTTATGAAGGGTTACTTTAATTGTCGGCACCACTGGGTCAGTCCAATGAAAGGTGTCACTTTGGATGAAGGCTCAACTAAATCTGTCCTATGAGTGGGTCACCTTGGCTTGACCACCACTGGGTCAGTCCTACAAACTGGTCACCTTGGCTTGAGGCACCACCAGGTTAGTCCTATGAAGGAATCACCTTGGTTGGAGGCACTGCTTTGCCAGTCCTATGAAGGGGTCACCTTACCTTGAGGCACCACTGGGTCAGTCCTTGGAAAGTGGTCACCTTGGCTGGAAGAACAGCTCAGTAAGTCCTATAAAAGAGGCCATCTTGGCTGGAGGAACCACTGGACCAATGTTATGAAAAGGTTCACCTAACAGAAACATAGAAACATAGACTTTGGACGAGATAAGGACCACTGGCCCCAGTCTGCCCATTTCCTCCTACTGGATAAGCTGCAGATTCTAGTTAACCAACAGCCTATTTCCTGCAACCCCCACTATATTCCTTATGTCTGTCCCTGCATGTTTGAATTCCTCCACTGTTTTAGACCCCACAACCTCTCCAGGAAGAGGCGGTTCCATCGTCCACTACTCTCCCGTGAAAAGAATTTCCTCACATTACCCCTGAGCCGTCCCCCTCTAACTTTAAATTGTGCCTTTACCTTACACATCTCTTTTCTGAAAGATGCTACCCTCCTGGACTTTGTTGATTCCCTTGAGGTACTTAAAAGTTTCTATCATGTCCCCCTGTCCCTCCTTTCATCAAGGGTATACATATTAAGCTCTCTCAGTCTCTCTCTCTTCATATGATTTCTGATGCAGACCCTGCACCATTTTAGTTGCCCTCCTCTGGACTGCTTCCATCCTGTCTATGTCCTTGCGTAGATGAGGGTCTCCAAAACTGCCAGTATTCAGATGGGATCTCACCAACTGTCTGTATAGAGGGATAACCACTTCCCTTTTCTACTTGTGATGCCCCTCCTATGCATCCCAGTATCCCCCTGGCTTTCCCTACTGACTTCTCACATTGCATACCCACCTTTAGGTAATCTGATATGACTACACAGATCCCTTTCCATTACTGTTGTTGTTGATACCTCCCCTGCTATTGTGCTCTTCTCCTGGATTTTTATTTCCCAGGTGCACTACTTTGCACTTCTTTGCATTGAATCTAAGTTGCCATATGTCTGACCATTCCTCCAACCTTGCCAAGTCCCTTCTCATCCTTTCTACCCCCCTTGTGTATCAACTCTGTTACAGATCTTTGTGTCATCCACAAAGAGGTATACCTTTCCTTCCAGACCCTCTGCAATGTCACCTATAAAGATGTTAAAGAGGACTGGACCCAGTACTGAGCCCTGAGGTACTCCACTAGTAACCCCCCTTTCTTCAGAATGTGTTCCATTCACTATTACCTTCTGTGTCCTGTTGTGCAGCCAGTTTGCTACTCAGGTTACCACCCTGGGACCCACTCCCAGGCTGGCTAACTTAATTATTAATCTTTTGTGTGGGACTGTATCGAATGCCTTGCTAAAGTCTAGGTAGGCCATATCCACAGCCCCTTCCTGGTCTATTACTTTGGTCACCCAGTCAAAGAAATTGATTAGATTTGTCTGACATGACCTTCCTGCTGTGAATCCATGCTGCTTTGGGTCCAGTGCCCCTCTGCCTCTAGGTACTGAACAATTCTTTCTTTCAGAAGTGATTCCATCATTTTCCCTACCACTGAGGTTAAACTAACAGGTCTGTAGTTTCCTGCTTCTGCTGCTCCCACTTTTGTGAAGGAATCACATCTGCCCTCCTCCAGTCCTCAGGTACCACCCCATCTTCCCATGATTTGTTAAAAGTATGGTTAGTGGTGTCACTAGGTCCTCCCTTAGCTCTTTTAGGATTCTAGGGTGAATCCCGTCAGGCCCCATTGCTTTGTCCACCTTGAGTTTTAGAAGTTCTTTCAGTACTCTTTCTTCTTTAAATGGACTGGTATCAACCCCACTATCTAGAGTGCTTTTACTGTTTGGTTTAGGTAACTCCTCCTCTTCTTCTTATGTGAATACTGAGCAAAAGTATTCATTCATTATCTCTGCCTTTTCACTGTCTCCCTCTGCCCACCTCCCCTCTCCTTTATTAATCTTCTCTATCCTTCCCTTAACCTTTCTATGTTCCCTAATGTACCTATAAAAGGTTTTATCCCCCTTCTTAACTGAGTTGGCTATCCTTTCCTCGGTTTGGGCCTTTGCTTTTCTGACTGCCTTCCCCACTTCCTTCTGCTTTAATTGATACAGTTCCCTGTCGTGTTCCGTCTGTGATTCCTTATACTTTTTGAATGCAGCCTTTTTCTCCTTAACCTTCCTTGACACTTCTTTTGAGAGCCATAGTGGTTTTTTATTCCGCTATGTTTTCTTTATTTGTTTCACACAAAGGCTTGTTGCCTCCATGATGGCAGTTTTGATTTTTCTCCATTGTTCTTCCACCCCTCCTTTCTGGCCATTTGCTAATGCATTCCTCAGGTATTCACCCACTTTGCCAAGAGTCAGCCCTTCTAAAGTCCAGTATCCTTGTATTTGTATGGCTTGTCTCCATGGTTGTGTTTATTGTGAAGCACACTGTGCAGTGGTCGCTTGTTCCCAGGTGTCTACTGACTTCTAAGTTTGTGATCCTCTCTCCATTTGAGAGTACCAGGTCTAATATTGCTCCCTCCCAAGTGGGTTCCACCACTAGCTGTCTAAGGCATGCTCCCTGTAGGGCATCGAGAATGACCCTGCTCTTGGATGTGACTGCCGTCCATGTTGCCCAGTTAACATCTGGCATATTCAGGTCCCCCATCAACAGTATCTCCCCTTTTTCAGCCATTTTGAGAATGCCCTCTATCATTTTCTTGTCCATTTCCTCCCCTTGAGACGGGGGTCTGTATACAACCCCTGTGCGGATTGTGGTGCCATTCCCTGTCTCCAATGTGACCCAGAGTTCCTCTTGTCCTCCCCTTTACTTTTTAGTTCTGTTACTTTGATCCCTTCCCTTATGTGAGAGCTACTCCACCTCCTCTTTTACCCTCCCTGTCCCTTCTGTAGATTGTGTACCCGGTATGTTGACATCCAGTCATGGTTCTCGTGTACCATGTTTCTGTGACTGCCACAATATCCGGGTGTTCCACTTCCATCAGGGCTACTAACTCTGGAAGCTTGTTTCCCAGACTACAGGCATTTGTACTCATTGCCCTCCATTTAATGTTGGCTTTATCCTTTTTACCCCATCCCTACTCTTATTGCCCATGTCCATTTTCCATTTACCCCTGTCCTGCTCTCTGTCAAGCTCTGTACCTCAGTGTTTACCCTACTACCTGCCATGCACCTTGGCTGGAGGCACCACTAAGTCAGGCCTATGAAAGGACCATCTTGGCTGTAGGCACTGCTAGGTCAGTCTTTTGAAAGCAGTCACCTTTGCTCGAAGCACAGTTGGGTCAGTCCTATGAGAGGGTTACCTTGGTTGAAGATATTGCTGGGTCATTCTTATGAAAATAGTCAGCTTGGCTCTAGGCACCACTGGGTCAGTTTTATGAATTGGTCACCTGGGCTGAGGCACCATTGAGTACTCTTATGAAAGGGGCACCTTGGCTTGAGGCTCCAATGGGTACTCTTATTAAAGAGGTCACCTTGGCTGGAGGCATCACTGGGCACTGTTATAAAAGATGTCATCTTGGCTGTTGGCACCACTGGTTCAGTCCTAGAAAGGGGTGACCTTGGCTGGAGGCACTGCTTGACCAGTCTATTAAAGGGGGTCACCTTGGCTGGAGACACTACTGGGTCAGTCGTATAAAAGGGTAATCTTAGCAGGAGGCACTGTTGGGTCAGTCTTATGAAAGGGATCACATTGGCTAGAGTCACTGCTGGGTCAGTCAAATAAAGGGGGTCACCTTGGTTGGAGAGGGCACTGTGGAGCCCATGCTGTGCAGAGACAGGAAATTACAACTCCATCATCTAATACCAATAATTCATTAAATTCAACAATTTTTGATACATTTTGGCAATTTCTGATGGCTTCATTGGATTCCTGATCCTAGACTACATTAAAATGGGAAATCTGAAGCAAGATGAAGTGGCAGGAGGTCACGATAGAGCAACAGGAACTGGTGGCATGCAACCTTTGTAGTTGGGATCGGAGGCCCAGATGACAGATTTGGCCATGGGAAGACCCTCACTACTTTGGGCTCAAAATACAAACTTTAATTCAATCACTTACTGGTCTGACCCAAAAGTGGAGGTTTCAATTCAAGGGTGACTATATTAGAAACCATGGTAGATGGCCTGAAAACTGAAGTCCATGAGGTGGGCAAGTGGGCCAATTCTGCTATAGAAGCCACTTCACTTATGGCAAAGAATGCAGCACCTATGGGCCAGAATGGAGACAATGGAAAATCAGACCTATAGTGCCAACATCAGGATCCTGGGTGTTCCAGAGGAAGTAAGGGTGATCATCCATTGATGTTTGTAAGGAACTTTTAATGGAAAAACTTGTACCTATTGGAATGGAGCCAATTACGGAAATACAAAATGTTTACCGCGATTACTCCTCGAGGCAGACAGCAGGACTCAGCGAAGGCATGAACTCTGATGGTGGTAACATCGGATGTGGGACAGAGGATCGTATCTTCCAGCTGGCATGCAGTGGGACACATCATGATAGAAGACAGCGGGATATACCTTTTCTGGACATTAGCTACATGATGAGACAACGTCATAAAAAATTTGATGAAATGAGGCACTCACTGCAGGAGGCAAACATCCACCATATGATGATCTACCCTGCTTGTCTACGTATTGTTTGGGAAGAAAGTGTTCCTCTTCTCAACCCCATCGATGCTGGAAAATGGGCAAGCCAGTTTGCTGCAGCCTCCAAGACCTCCTCTGAGACCATGGATTTGCATGAAGAAGAAAGTGCTAGCTGAGTAAGGCCTCACAGTACCCTTTTTGATAGCCTTTTCTCTACTTTTATTAGTAGACCATTAGTTCTGGACTCAGAGACTAAGTAAAATAAAAGTGTCTGTCATATCTCTTGTAGCTGTCCTTCGATCGTCTTCTTGAGTTGATATGAGCCGTTCTAAAAGTTAAAATAGTTAATTGTTTATGTAGTACTCGATGTGTGGTATGGGGTGAGGTAAAGATTTAATAATTCTAGATAACCTGCTCTTAGTTTAAAGTTTGTAGGGTCTGTTAATTAATATCTAAAGCATGGAGACAAGGTCCCTTTTGGGGCCAAATTGCTTTTGTAAAGGACTAATGCTGGACATTGACTAATTTCAGGAAAGCCGTGCTGCTCATGGACTCATTTAAACACAGCATAATTTAGATCCTTTTTGATAGGAGTTTTATAATGTGTAATAAGGTTACCCCTTGTGTAGTATCTCAAATATGGTGAATGCACATATCCTTCTAATAAGGGACTGACGTCCTGTAAGATTTATGTATCTGGATGGTCCACTATATGTACATTGCAATGTTGTAACATTGGTAAAATAATAAAAATAAAGTATATTTAAAAAAGGGGTCACCTTGGTTGAAGGAGCCACTGGATGAGTCTTATGAAAGGGTCACTTGACTGGAATCACCACTGGGTCAGTTGAATAAAAGAGGTCACCTTGGTTGGAGGCACCACTGGGTGACTCCTATGAAATAGTTCACTTTGACTGGAGCACTGCTGGGCTAGTCCTATGAAATGGGTTACCTTACCTGGAGACACTGCTGGGTCAGTCCTATGAAAGGGTCACCTTGGTTGAAGGCACAGCTGAGTCTATCCTATGAAATGGGCCACCTTGGCTGAGAGCACCACTGGGTCAGTCCTATGAAATTGGTCACCTTGGCTGAGGCACTGCTGGGTCAGTCCTATGAATGGAGCCACCTTGGCTGGAGGCACTGCTGGGCCAGGCCTATGAAAGGGCACCTTACCTTGAGTCACCACTGGGTCAGTCCTTGCAAAGGGGTAACATTTGCTGAAGGAACAGCTCAGTGAGTCTGATGAAGGAGGCCATCTTGGCTGGAGGAACCACTGGGCCAGTGTTATGAAGGGTTCACCTTAGCTGGAGGCACCACTGGGTATGACCTATGAAAGTCACCTTGGCTGTAGGCACTGCTGGGTCAGTCTTTTGAAAGCAGTCACCTTTGTTGGAGGCACCGCTGGATCATCCTATGAGAGGGTTACCTTGGTTGGAGTCACAGCTGGGTCATTCTTATGAAACTTGTCACCTGGGCTGGAGGCACCACTGAATACTCTTATGAAATGGGTCACCTTGGCTGTTGGCACCACTGTTTCAGTCCTATGAAAGGGAGCACCTCTGCTGGAGGCATCACCGGTTCAGTCCTAGAAATGGGTCACCTTGGCTGGAGGCACTGGTCGTCAGTCCTTGAATAAGTGACCTTGGCCAGAGACACTGCATGGTCAGTCCTATTAAAGGGTCACCTTGGCTGGAGGCACTACTAGGTCAGTCCTATGAAAGGGTCACCTTAACAGTAGGCTCCATTTGGTCAGTCTTATGAAAGAGTCACCGCTGGGTCAGTCAAATAAAGAGATCACCTTGGTTGGAGGCACCACTGGGTGAGTCTTATGAAATGGTTCAGTTTGACAGGATGCACTGCTGGGCTAGTCCTATGAAAGGGGTTACCTTGCTTGAAAGCACTGCTGGGTCAGTTTTATGAAAGGGTCACCTTGGTTGAAGGCAGAACTGAGTCTGTCCTATGAAGTGGGCCACCTTGGCTGGGAGCACCCCTGGGTCAGGCCTATGAAGAGGTCACCTTGGCTGGATGCACTGCTGCACCAGTCCTGTGAAGGAGCCATCTTTGCTGTAGGTACTGCTGGGTCAGTCTTTTGAAAGCGGTCACCTTGGCTGGGACGCACCGCTGGAGTCAGTGCTATGAGAGAGTTACCTTGGTTGAAGGCACAGCTGGGTCATTCTTGTGAAAGTGGTCAGCGCTTGGCTGGAGGCACCACTAGGTTAGTCTTATGAAATTGGTCACCTTGGCTGGAGGCACCACTGAGTACTCTTGAAAAGGGGTCACCTTGGCTGGAGGCACCACTGGGTACTCTTATGAAAGGAGTCACCTTGGCTGGTGGCACCACTATTTCAGTCCTATGAAGGGTCACCTCAGCTGGAGGTACCAGTGGTTCAGTCCTAGAAAACTGTCCACGTTGCCTGTAGGCAGCACTGGGTTAATCTTTTGAATTGGGTGATTTTGGTTGGAGGCACTGTTTGGTCAGTCCGTGAAAGGATCACCTTTGCTGGAGAGTGCTGTTGGGTCAATCCTATTAAAGGGTCCCTTGTCTGGAGGCACTACTAGGTCAGGCCTAAGAAGGGGTCACCTTAGGTGGAAGCAATGCTGGGTCAGTCTTATGAAAGGGGTGACACTGGCTGGAGACACTGCTGTGTCAGTTCTATGAAAGTGGTCACATTTGCTGGATGCACCACCGGGTCAGTCTTAGAAGTGGATTACTATGGCTGGAGATATTGCTGGATCAGTCCTATGACTGTGGTCACCTTGGCCTGAGGCACCTCTGAGTTAATCCTATGAAAGTAGTCACCTTGGCTGGAGTCATCGCTGGGCAGTCCTATGAAGGGGTCACATAACCCAGAGGCACTGCTGGGTCAGTCCTGTGAAAGGGGTCACTTTTGTTTGAGGCACAGCTGAGTCAGTCCTATGAAGGGGCCACCTTGGCAGGAGGCATCACTGGGTCAGTCCAATGAAATGGTTACCTTGGCTGGAGGAAGAGCTGAGTCATTCCTTTGAAAGTGGTCAGTTTTGCTAGAGCACCACTGGATCAGTCCTGTGAAAATGGTCACCTTGGCTGGAGGAACCACTGGGTCAGTTCTTTGAAACAGGTCACCTTGGCTGAGGCATCACTGGGACATTCTTATAGTAGACCCACCCCAAGGAAGACCCTGTGTTGGGGTCAAACACTGGGGAAGAAGGTTGTTGTCTGGGCAGGTAGTCACAGCAATAAAATAACTATTTTTCACAAACTTTGGTCTCCATGAGTACTGAACTGCTCACTTCACTTATAGTAGTAGTAGTACAGGATTTTATTTGTCACAATAAATGGATGATTTATTGCACAGAAGAAACATAGAAACATGGAATTTTTGAGCAGAAGAGGACTACTTGGTCCACTAGTCTGCTAGATGTTCCATGCCTAATCTGTCTCTCCAGACCCTAACTGGTCTCTGTCAAGCTTTCCTCTTCCATGCCTTTTTACTAATATATACCTAAGTTTATCCTCGCATGTGAAGCCGTCCACTGTGTTAGCCTCCATCAGTTTTGCTGGTAGTCTGTTCAGTTACCCCACCCCTCTGAGGTACTTGTAGGTCTCTACCATGTCAACTGTCACTCTTTCTTTCAGGGTGCATGTTGATATCCCACAGTCTCTTATCTTGTACAACCCCTGCACCCTTTTAGTTGCCCTCCTGTGGACTGCCTCCATCATGTCTCTGTCCTTTCTGAGATGCGGCCTCCAGAACTGGACACAATACTCCAGGTGGGTTCTCACCAGTGGAGCGATACAGTGGCAACTCTGATCCCTCCTCCTGCTGGACATAAGCCACCCAGCATCTCAGTAGCCCTACTCAGTGCTTTGCACACGGTCCTGGCACTTTGAGGTCACCATTGCTAAGACAGCCCTAAGATCCCTTTCGTGTTTACTGACTTTCAATACCCCCACCATACACCCAGCCCCTGGGTTCTTATGCACTAGATGCATGTTTCTACACTTTTGGCATTGAACTTTTTTTCCCTCAATTGCTTAACCAGGTGAGACACGCTAAGCTGAAAGCTTGTTTACAGGTGCAACCTGGGGCACATGGAGTTAAGTGACTTGCTCAGGGTCACACAGACGCAGAGTGGGGCTGTTGGTTCAAACCCAGGTCACCAGATTTGCAGCTCAGATCCTTAAACCACTGCACTATACTGCCTCCAACTCCAACTGCCATGCACTTAACCACTCCTCTATTTTTCCAAGATCTCTGTGTATTCTCTCCCCCTCCTGACTGTCCACCCTATTGCAGATTTTGGTGTCATACATTTAGACATACAATATCACAATACACTTCACAGTGAAACTATAAACACAACAGAACTAATCGTTTAACACTACAATGACAGTAATTACTAATTCCATATACCATAAAGTGAAACAGTCTAATGCTTCAGTATTACAGGGCTGCTCCAGCTCACCCACGGTCGGCCGGCACCCAGCCAGCCACCGACCAAGACCAGGACACCGCCTGCAGCTCCTTGGAAGCTGCTTGTCCCTGAACAGGGCTGCTCCAGCTCACCCACAGTCGGCCGGCACTCAGCCAGCCACCGACCAAGACCAGGACACCCGCCTGCAGCTCCTTGGAAGCTGCTTGTCCCTGAACAGGGCTGCTCCAGCTCACCCGCGGTCGGCCAGCACCCAGCCACCAACCAAGACCAGGACAACCGCCTGCAGCTCCTTGGAAGCTGCTTGTCCCTGAACAGGGCTGCTCCAGCTCATCCACGGTCGGCCGGCACCCAGCCAGCCACCGACCAAGACCAGGACACCCGCCTGAAGCTCCTTGGAAGGTACGGGACAGCGCAGCCAATCGGAACACGGGTGCTTCCAGCAAGCCCACTCTGATTGGCAGGAGTTTTCCCCTGCTATAGACACCTGGCACTTTGTTAGATTTTCGATAGAACTAAGCACATTTCAACTGTGTTATTAGGAGTTTTTCAACTGTATTAGCTGGATTGTAATTTCTACTACTGTTTTAAAGTGCTTACACCTCTTCTGTCTGACTGCTCTTCCTGCAGCCCCCCCCATCCAAGCACTCTGCCTTGGTGCCGATAAGTCTAACTACCTTTTTTTTTTTTTGGCTAGTTTTCCTTTAGCAGGTAGGAAACATGGCATAGGAAATGTTGGAAATATGGCATAGGAAATGAAGTGGGATGGATAAAACCTTGCACCCCCATACCCAGGCCTTCTGCTAATGTCTCAGTGTGCATCATTCCGCTTTCCAAGTCATATGCCCAAAAGACCACAGAAGGTGAGAGACAGACCACCCTGGATAACAAATGATGGTAGAGATAGCGACTGAAGGAAAAGAGCAATGTCGACACTGTCACTGTATTATTTCCCATTGAGCTCATGCTGCAGTCTGCACCAGTGGAATGACCCCTAAAAGGAAAACCCTGAGAACTATCATGGTATGAGTTCTGCGGAGGGTAAACAAAACAAGAGAGCTTGAGTAGCTTGTCACGTTATGACCGAGTTTGGTTGGCAGGATGTGGGGATAGAGGGGTACAGGTGGAAGTGTATGTGCCTTGTGTTAACCCCCATGTAATGCAAACATTTATTTGCTGTCTTTTTGATTCATATTAGGGATGGCATCATTCACTGCAATGGACAATAACAACTTCACCTCTATCCTGTATGGAAACGGACCAGGCTACAGTATTACAGCTCAGGGGCGTCCCAATGTGAATGAGACCATAACAGGTAAGGAAACTAGAGTTATGGGTGCTCCGACCCACCTGCTCTCTCGCATGTCTTTAATTGTATATGTCTTTCCAGAATAAAATAACCCTGTGTGTACAGTAGGTCCCAGGGTTACAGTAGATAATGAACCATGGGCAGGCCGACTGGACCATTGGTCTTTTTCTGCTGTCATTGTCTATGTTTCTGTAAGTAAACAGAATACTTAAGTGCCACAGCCCTGGTGCAGATTCCTGCATGGTGATTTGCATATAGTCCCCATGACGCTTTGCATTGGTGGGATGTACGTAATTTTGTATTTCTTAGAAACGTGGCTTTAATGCCAGTGCCTGTTCAGTGTAACCCTTGCTTCTCTGCTTTGGCACTTTGGTTCTTGTCATGTCAAATTCTTGTCTATGATGGAATCATCATGACCCAAACCAGTGAATTATTGTGGCTGCTTTCCCGTCCCTTCTGGGATGAGGCATATCTATAGACAGTCTATGGAGTTAAAAAAGAATGAGCAATATGTCATCCTGGGGTCCACCTCTCCCACTCCTCTGAGGGTGCTGAGCTGTTGCAGGACACCTGGGTGTAAGCAAAATTACACAGTGCCTCTACTGGGATATAGGTTGGGTTACCTGATAGCATTAAATGCATTTATCCTCCAGGAAATAATGTTGTGAGCCTGGCTGTGTGGCACTGAGTAGTAAGAGCCTGCTTGGCATGCTAATGACCTAGGTTCACGCCACACATGCGGGATGATAGGAGCAGAGACAGGCAGGAGGGTTATGGGTGTTCACGCGGACAGTCTCCTTGCTGGGAGGGAGGGCATATACACCGCCTCGAGCGGCTCCTGGTGGTAGGCCAGCAGAGGCACACTTGGCGGTGTGGGTAGACCACATGCTGACGCAAGGCCCTGCCACAATGCCCCAGTGTGCAGCTCCACATGGGAAGGGGGGCAGAGGGATGGGAGAAAATATGAAAATGGCTCTATCTTGGAGTGCCGGGTGATGGCCCTCTGTGAGTCTGCTCGCGCAATGACTTCCCAGCTCACCACATCTCACTCCCACCACCATCATCCCCCAATGTCAGAGGCGCCTCCTCCTGGTGGCAGCAGGGGTCCCCTGGCAATGATAAGCTGGAAACAGGAGGGGTGTTGGAGGATTTCGGGAGCCTGGAGGGAAGTGTTGGCAGTGGGCGTGGAGTCTGGCAGGCAGAAGGGATAAGCATAGGAGCTTGAAGGGTGGGGTTCTAGGGGCCTGCTTGGAAGAATAAAAACACATGTCGTTGTGAGAATAGGCTGGTACCATGGGGTGGGGGTATGCAGTATCCCCTGCAGGTCCTGCACAGTCTTCCTTTCTTAGGCTTGCAAGTCCTTTACTGTCCTTTCAAATTCTGAAGGTTGAGCAGGCTGTTTAGGGCCCTCTGAAAGAAGGTTCATTGTTCTTCTGGTCACACCGATCCATGAGGAGCTGTCCCTATCTGGCATCACTTGCTCTGACACTTGACAGTGGTCTGTTTTCTGATGGCACTCCAGCCTCACACTCAGACTCTTATGGTTGAGTCGCATCCTGCCTCAGACAGTTATTCTGCCAAGGCATTCATTACAGCCAGTACATTCCTGATGCAGTTCCAGGTGGTCCCTAGGGATCCCCTAGATAAGGTTGCCTTGTTGGTATCAAGGTCCCCACCCTTGCACCAGTTTAACATTTTTTGTATGTCATGGCAAATTCACAGTGTTGTTTTTTTTTTTTTTTTTTTTTTTGAAGCGGCGTCATTTTTCTGCACAAAGTTGCAGTTCAGGGACCACCTATGTGGTGTGCAGGAGATCCCAGTGGTTCCTCCAGTGTAATCCTAGGGCCTCGGGATCAACCTCTCCCCACTACTCCAAGGTAGCTGGCCTGGGTTCTTGCTGTTGAAGGATGATTGGTTTTAACAGAGATGACACCGTGCCTACACCTGGGGAAGTAGGTTGGGTTACCTGCCGCCACTAAATGCTTTTACCAGCGACCTTCCTGCCCGTACTGTACCACCCCGTAAACAATACGGAGTTAAACAATAATTCCTAACACACCAGGAATAATGTGCAAATAAAAACAGGTTTAATTAAGGGAGAAGTAGGAAAGAAATAATTATTGTACCAGTAGTCCCCCAAAGCTGCTTGAAAGTCTGCAATTCATGTAAGTTAATTCAGTTTTCATATTTTGTCTATTTTGTCATTTTAACATTTCTTTTTTCAGCAAGCTTTTTCCCTGTGGTCTGCCCATGTGGGCTTATCAGTCCCGTCCCTACCCCCTCCTTCCCACCTCAACCCAGCCAGGGCCCTTGAAGCCCATGGATTGCCCCTGTGGCGGGCAATGTGGGGAAGGTTGGCCTCCCCAACCGGAGATCCATGTCCAGTTGCTGGGCCTGGCCAGGCGAAGTGTGGAGCAGAGAGTGTCAGGAGGGATGTCATGGAGCTGGGGCAGACCATTTTCCATTTTCTCGCCCGTTCTCTGACCCACGGTGGCATGGAGGATGCGTGCGTGTGGAAGCACGCATGTGTTCCTGAACTGTGGTTCCATCCACCCCCCCACATGACCTATGTCTGCCTCCAGAAGCTTGCCACTACCACCAAGCCTCCACCTCGCAGCCAAGAACTGAGATAACACACCTGTCCAGTTCAGGTGAGGAGAACTTCCAAGCAGACGCTCAATCCTCCCCTAGCCCCCCCACTGATTCTTGCAGCCCGAGCTTGTTCTCGAATTCGGGTCGCAGGTGTGTAGAGAGGTAAGGCACTATAGTTCCTCAGCTCTCTGCGCTACCGGGCTGGCCTACATTTTAACATTTTAAAGGGGTTCTTGGTCTCATCATTTGGCCAAATCACGATTAGCCTGATCACTGCCAGCAAAGTGACCCCCTCAGTGGTCAGGTATCTACACTTTAAAATTTAACATGCCAGTATGAGCTGAGGTCCCACTGCTTTCTCTCCACATCACTGGGCCATCCTTAAAGTTACATTTAACTTCCTCTAAGCTTTGGCTTGCCAGATTATTAGTTCCCACTGTGCAGTAGATATATGGGACGCCCTCCATCCTGTCTAACATTCTCCCTATCCTTTCCTTGTCCCTCCCTGCAGAAGCTCCTGGCAAACATCTGGCTTTACCCCCCACACCCAATATGCTCCCTTTGTCTCTTCTCTTCACAAACTATTGTATCTGCTCCCTTATCATAGTGTCCCTCACTATGGGGGCAGTGCAAGAATGTGAGCTGGGTATGCACAAGAGGCATGTATCCAGCCAACAAACTCCACAGCTGCGGACAGGCACACCACCACATGGTGTCTGTCACAGCCACCCTCCATGTGCTTCAGCATGGGGGTGGATCGAGGACCAGGCAGGCAGGCATCCACCAGATGCCTGACCTGGTTATAGTGAATCCTCTGCCCACACAGAGCGAGGGATTCTGGGATGGTATGAGATGTCCATTTTCTGAAAAGATGGGTGAGTGCATGAATGTTTGTCCCCAGCCCTCCAGTCAGCACAGAGGGCCAGTGCAGCATGGTGGGAGTATTCCTCATCCCGCTGTAGTTGGCAGGTGTAAACTTAAGAGGTGCACAAAAGATATGGTAGGATCTCTGTTGCCGTATTTTGCACCCCCCCTTGCCTGGCACTCAGTACCTTTGTGAAAGGTGCAGAGTGTGGGCATGTCTCAGACACACCTCTGGACCAGCTGCATATGTAGCTGCATGACTAGCTGGGGGATTCTGTGCGGTAGGGATGTGCATCCCTTCCATGAATGCGTGCAAAGGTCTGTGGGACCCCAATTTGTGGCATTCTAGATGTAGGATTGCCTGTGTGCTGTGAACCCACGGCATGTAGGCAGCCCTCCCCTTAATGCATAGGGGCTGATAAGCATTCTACTTGGTATCTTCTCTGTTTGCCTTACCTTAAGTGTGATACCAACTTTCTCTGATCCGCTATTATGACTACCTCTCATTTATACTAGTGTATCTAGGTAGTAGCTCTACTTCCAGATGTGCAGAATGGGTTTTGGTCTCTAAAAATGGAGACTGCTTAACCCTTACACCATGGTCTTTCCTGTATACTCCACTTCCCTTTATTTTCCCTTCATTTTTATGTTGCTTGCACGCATGTGCAAGAAACATAGTGCCATCATACGAGTTTTCCAGAGGTTTGTCAGCCTCTTCCAATTCAGTCAGTGTTTTTGCAGGCGCAGTCACAGAGCGCCAATCACTGCTCCAGCTGTCTATGACAGCTGAAAATGCAGTGGCATACAGTTGAAAGGGAGAGCTCCGCTGAGTGAGCAGAGCTCTCCCCACACACACACACACACCGCGTGCTCATGCGCCTCCTCCTCCCCCACACTGTACGGCCGACGGGGTGCCCAATCCCGCCGCTGCACGCCCCAAAGCATCTAGGTGCCACGCCAGCATGGCAAAATGTTTTATGGCCGGCGGGGTGCCCAATCTCCGTCGGCTCCACTGTCCCCCATGCTGTTGCCGACGGGGTGCCCAATCCCCTTCAGCTCCCCGCCCCAGCAGCCTTCTGCTATGCTGGGAGCCCACCCAGCGTGGGCAAACGCCCGCATCGTCTTTTCAACAAAAAAACCTGTGAAGAAAAACGGTCCCTCGAGTCTCCCGGCCGCCCCACAACCCACACCCACCCACTGAGCACCCTGCTTCCCACACCCCCACCCCATACTTACCTCCGGAGTCCGCGCGACGATCTTCGTGGACCGGGAACACGCCTGCATCTTCAAAGCCGACCGCGAACTGAGGAAATGCCAGTAAGCTGTATAATGGGATAGATAGGGGTTTTTCAACTTTGTTGCATATCTCAGGCATTTTTTGGAATTTTTGCACCAAATATTCAACATGGGGTTTTTGGGACCCCTCCTCATGAATTCTTGCACTGTCATGGCGTTACTCGGGCCCGCAGGGTGATTTCGCAGCCACTGCGTGAAATTACCTTTCCGGAATGATTAACGAAACGACACTGACAGTGTTCATAAGGTGGGCTCTCAAAAAGCCTATTTTGAAAATTTGGTGGAAGAATTCCTAAAAATTACTGTTTTACGAGCGTGCGTTGTGCAGTTCCTACGCACGCTCGTAAGTTTGTGAAATTTCAATATTTTCACTCCAGGTTTTCAACATTGCCATTTTACCACATCTTCTTATGAGCTGTACAGCTGTCATTTTTCACATCTTGCCCAAAATGTGTTTCCGCCCATGTAGCGCACAATGGCGCAGTCGGTGTACGAAATCAATGTATGGGACACATTAAGAAAATCACAGTGATACTGTTCATGAGCAGAGGTCTTAAATGGCTATTTTGAAAATTTGCAGTAAAAATTCTTAAAAATGAGTGTTTTTTACGAAATATATGCTGCAGAGTTCCTACACGTCAGAAGTTCATTAAATTTTCAATATTTTCTACTCCAGATTTTCAGCATTGCCATTTTACCACACCTCCTTATGAGCAGTACAGTTGTCATTTTTCACATCTCACCCACAACGTGTTTCTGCCCATGTAGCGCACAATGGCGCAGTCGGTGTGCGAAATCAATGTATGAGACACGTTAAGAAAATCACAGTGACACTGGTCATGAGCAGAGGTGTTAAAATGGCTATGTTGAAAATTTGGTGAAAAAATTCCCCAAAATGACTGTTTTAGGAGCGCACGTTACGCAGTTCCTACGTACGCTAGCAAGTTTGCGAATTTGTAATATTTGCACACCAGATTTTCAACAGTGCCATTTTACCACACTTCCTTATGAGCAGTGCAACTACCATTTTTCACATCTCGCCCAAAATGTGTTTCCGCACATGTAGCACACAATGGTACAGTCGGTGTGCGAAAACAATGTTTGGGACAGATTAAGAAAATCACAGTGACACTGGTCATGAGCAGAGGTCTTAAAATGGCTATGTTGAAAATTTGGTGACAAAACTCCATAAAATGACTGTGTTACGAGTGAGCATTGTGCAGTTTACACACACCCTAGTAGGTTCATGAATTTGTAATATTTTCAGTCCAGATTTTCACCAGTGGCATTTTTCCACACCTCCTTATGAACAGTACAGCTGTCATTTTCCACAACATGGCTGAAATGTGTTTTCACACTTTCAGTGCAGAGATGCGTGGTCGCTGTGGGAAATCATTGTTCGGGACAGATAAAGTAAATCACACTGACATTGTTCATGATCGGAGGTCCCAAAATGCCTGTGTTAACAATCTACTGTAAAAAAAAATCCCCAAACTAGTTACATTACGGGTGTGCGTTGCACAGTTTCTACGCATGCTCGTGGCTTCACCATTTTTTTTAAGATTTACACAGCAGATTTTCAACATTGCCATTTTTTACACCTCCCCATGAACAGTACCACTGTCATTTTTAACATCCTGTTCGGAATGTGCTTTTGCACCTGTGGTGTCAAATGTCATAGTCGCTGTGCAAAAGCAGTTTTCGACTAACAAACTGATATTGCTACTGGTCATGAGGTGGGGGTCACACAAAAAACATGTTGAAAATTTGGGAGTGAAAATACCAACGAATGCCTGAGGTGTTAGGGTTTCCAACCATAATGCCCCACCCTGTAGAGTATGACAGGCATCAAGGGTGTGACTTGGGATTCCTGCCTGTCATGCTCATATCCTTCCACCCCCACCTACACCCTGCAGCCAGTGAGAGGCATCAAGGTGTGCCTCGGACTCTTCGGGCCCAAACTTCACCCCATTCTCCTATACCGCACCCATCTCACCATATTTCCTGATGGAATGGGGTGCGCATAAGGGCCAAAGACCCCAAGGCACACCGTGACACTTGTCAGTGTCTGCAGGGTAGGTGTGGTGAAATGGCGTGGTCATTATGCCAGATGACCCAAAGGCACACCCCAATGCCTGTCAGTATCTGCAGGGTGGTGGTGTGGTTGGCTTCAGTTCAATACTTTGCTGCCATTCCTATTATGCAGCTCTGTAACTTCTACACTACCAATGCCAATGCCAGCAAGCAAACATTTGGCATTGACAAATGCTTGTTAGTAATGGACCTCTTGGGGAGGGGGTCTACAGATAGTGTAACAGGATCACAGCTAATCTGACTTTAACTATTTCATCTCTTGCTGCTTTTAGCTGTGCTCGAAGCTCCTCAGACATCTTGCAACTAGGACAGTATTTATTTATCAGAAATACAACATTGGTAGTGATTGCACTACAGCCATTACTCCAGATCCATCCTTGGTCAATTTTTTTCCTCCATTCTATATCATATAGCTATTAGTTTATGTCTACAATGTCGTACCTCGGATAGTGTATAACGATTTTAAGTAATTAAATATTCCCTTTCTGACTACTATGGTTTACCCTAGATGGGGCGTACCTTTTGCATGTGCTATTACATGGGCCTACCCAAGATAGGTCTACTTTAGAGACACCCAGCTGGGTGACTCAGGATGTTGGAGGCAGTCTTGTCTGTGGCCTCCACCACTTTACTCCAGGCTGTTTGAAGCTTATATATATATATATATATATATATATATATATATATATATTTATATAATTAGCAGGTCCTGAGACTGCCAGGCCCATGTGGCACCTCTCAATCTACTTTTCCAGCAGACTTCTCCTCCTCCTCCTCCCCTCCAGAAATTAGAACTCTCCAGTACATGGCTCCAGCCCTTTATGTCTAAAGGCAAAACCATCTGTCCAAGGTGAAGGGCAGACCATACCATTTAGCCTTTATTTCAGACCATGGTTACATCTTTCATTTTTATAAAGTATTTGTTTTGTTAATTTAGATTGTGTTTCCTGTTTTGCATTTCCTCTATGAAGTGCTATGAGATACAATTTGTGTTAAAGATGCTATACAAAAATGAATTCTGTGTGTGTTTGTGTGTGTGTAGATATCAATGATAGACAGTGGGTTCACACATCTGTGAATGAGTGTGTGAGTGTCTGTCAGAGAATGTGTGTGTCTGCGTGTGAGTTTGTGTCTGTATGTGAGTGTGAGTTAGTATGCATGTGCATGTGAGTGTCTGTGGGAGAGCATGTATCTGAGTGAGTAACTGAATTGTATAAACGAGTGTATGTGTGAGTGAGTTAGTGAGTCAGTGTGACATAGATGTGTGTGAATGGGTGAGTGTGTGTGAGAGATACAATTGGTTTTATAATGGTTCCTGTTCCTGTTTTAATTCAAGACGATAAAGACTACAAGCAACAAGCAGCAGTGCCGCTGGACTCAGAAACCCACGGAGGAGAAGACGTGGCCATTTTCTCCAAAGGCCCTATGGCTCACCTTCTACATGGTGTTCAAGAGCAAAGCTACATCCCTCACGTCATGGCATTTGGCGCATGCATTGAGCCCTACACGGACTGTGGTCATGACTCTCTAGCGCTGCTGTCGGCCACCGGTTTCCAACCCTCTTTCCGCTGTTTTCCTTGATGGCTGCTCTGCTGCTGCTGGTGTCAGAGTAGCACCGCTTGGGGTGGAGGAATGAATAGGAATCATTACCGAGTAACGATATTCCCTGTTGCACAAATAACGCTCCAAACTGTAGCTCTATGACTAACATGTATCAGATGTGATGTCTCAAAGTATAATTAATTATCTGTTGACAAACAGCAATGATTGTGAATGTACAGTATGCCCATGGTTTTCTCAGCTACTCTATGTAACAGCGGAAAGCTTTTTTTTGTAATAAAGGCTTTATTGATTTTTGACTCAACCTATGTACATTTCAGTACAATCATAACATCCAGCATCTTGTACATACAATTAATCACGATATCAAAAAATAATATTTCTGTCTGCAAATTATATAACTTTTTGTCTACCTCTGAAAATACTGATACATTCCATAATTATGCAGGTTCAAAGTGGAGGCGGCATTAGTTTCTCCCCACATTTAAACCATGACTCTGGGTAACATACGTATGTCTGCTATCCTTTACAATGGGTTCATTAGTGTAAGTAAAGGTTCCATAATGCATACATTGATCTAATCTGTCTTGGGTTTTATGTACAAATCTTTTATGACTGGTTCTCACTGTTACATCCTTCATCCATTTTGAAATTGAAGACCTCTGCTACCAGATATTCAAGACTTAGCCCAGGTGCTAAGGGGCATTTGTCCATGCTAACTGGGTTTTGTGCCTAATTCGTGGGTGGGGACACTATTCAGACACCTCCACAGTACGGACAACACCTGTTAGTGTCCAGATGCTAACTTACCACTGCGCCCATGCAAATGAGGGAGCCATCCCCTGCACACAGGTGCAGTGGAAAATTCAGAGGTTTGCACAGGCGGGGTGGGCAGAATGAGAAGAGATCTGGATAAATTAGCAAAATGGTCAGAAGAGTGGCAACTGGGGTTTAATGCAAAGAAGTGCAAGATCATGCACATAGGGAAGAGAAACCCTAAAGCCACCTATAGGCTGGGAGGGGAGTTGCTGGCAGTCACAAAGGAAGAAAGAGACTTGGGCATCATCATCACCGATTACCTGAAATCATCCAAGCAGACCACTAAAGCAGTAGGTAAGGCTAGGGGATGTTGGGTGTATTAGTAGGGGTATCACAAGTCAGAAGAGGGAGGTAATAATCCCTCTTTACAAGACACTGGTTAGGCCCCATCTGGAGTACTGCGTGCAGTACTGGAGGCCACACCTTCACAAGGACATTAACCAAATTGAGGCAGTCCAGAGAAGGGCAACCAAAATGGTGCAGGGACTGCATCAGAAAACATATGAGGACAGATCAATGGAGCTCAATATGTATACCCTAGAGCAAAGGAGGGAAAGAGGTGATATGATCAAAACATTCAAACACCTTAAGGGCATTAACAAGGTGAAAGAGTCTAACATGTTTCAATATAAGAAAAATAGCAGGACAAGAGGACACAGCATGAGATTAGAGGGAGGCCGATTAAGGGGTAATGTGAGGAAGTTCTTTTTCACAGAAAGTGTGGTGGATGCATGGAACGGCCTACCTCAGGAAGTGGTGGATATGAATACAGTGCAGGGCTTCAAACAGGCATGGGATAGGCATAAGGGAGCAATACAGATGAGTATGAATAGATAGACCATTGACAGAGCAAAGGCCGATGGCACATTCATAAGGTAGAAAAGAAATGGGCAGACTGGATGAGCTTTAGGGTCTTTATCTGCCATCAACTTCTATGTTTCTATGGATTCATGGGGTGGAGGTGGGGGAAGTCATGCCAGACAATGATTTCATTGATTTCTTTGAATGGGTGACAAGGGAAATAGATCAGGGGAGGGCAGTGGACCTGGCCTGTTTGGACTTTAGCAAGGCATTTGATACTGTACCACACAGGAAACTGATAAAGAAATTGAGCAGCCTAGGGGTGGGATCCAAAGTAGTCAATTGGGTAAGTAACTTGTTAATGGCTAGCTGACAGAGGGTGGTGATAAACAACACTCACTCTAAGGAGGGGAAAGAGACCAGAGGGGTGCCACAGGGCTTACTTGCTAGGACCAGTCCTCTTCAATGTCTTCATCAGTGACATTGCAGATGAACTGGAAGGGAAGGTATGCCTTTTTTCGGATGACACTAAATTCTGTAATTGGGTAGATACTCAGGAAGTGGTGGAGAGAATGTGTAGAGACACTGAGAAACTTGAGAAGTGGTCAAAGGCATGGCAACTGGGGTTCAGTACCAAAAGTGCAAAATCATGCACCTAGGGCATGAAAACCCAGGAGCTGTGTATGGATGGGGAGAGGTACCCAGTCACCTAGTAGGAAAGAGACTTTGGTTTTTCATGTCTGATGACCCTCAGAATGGCAAGGCAGTCTGACAAGACAGTGGGTAGGGTCAGTTGGATGCTGATGCATAGGAGAGAGCATTAGCAGGATGAGGGAAGTGGTTGCCATTTTATTGCTCTCTCTGTGACCCCACATGGAGTATTGTGTCCATTTCTGGAGGCTGCACCTTAGAAGGGATATAGACCAGGTGGAGACAGTCCAGAGGAGAGTGCTAAGATGCTGCAGGGGTTGCACCTAAAGCCCTATGAGGGATCTCAACATGTACACCCTAGAAAAGAGTGAGAGGAGACATGATATAGATCAACAAGTACCTCATGGGGGTGAACAAGGTGCCGGAGGGGAGTCTCTTTCAAATGAAATAGAGCACCAGGACCAGAGGGCATGTGATGAAGCTGGAGGGGGAAGTTTTAGAGGGATGTGAGGAACTACTACTTCAATGAAAGAGTGGTGGATGCCTGGAACAGTCTGCCAGCATAAGTGGTAGAGGCAAAAACAGGGGCTTCAAACATGCATAGGATGGACATAGGAGACCATAGTAAATAGGCAGGGAGGAAGGAGCGTCATCAGAGACTAGGTAGGGTTTGTGAGATAGACCCGCAAGGACCATTCGGGCAGATTGGGTGGGCCAAGTCGCCAAGGCAACTCCAGCAACTGAGAACTAACTCAGGGTCATGTCAAGGCAACTCCAGCAACTCGACCCAACTCAGGCCATGTCAAGGCAACTCCAGCAGCTGAGACCTAACTCGGGGCCATGTCAAGACAACTCCAGCAACTGAGACCCAACTCAGGGCCACGTCAAGGCAACTCCAGCAGCTGAGACCTAACTCGGGCCACATCAAGGCAATTCCAGCAGCTGAGACCTCAACTCAGGGCCACATCAAGGCAACTCCAGCAACTGAGACCCAACTCAAAGCCATGACAAGGCAACTCCAGCAACTGAGACCCAACTCAGGGCCATGACAAGGCAACTCCAGCAACTGAGACCCAACTCAGGGCCATGACAAGGCAACTGAGACACAACTCAGGGCCATGTCAAGGCAACTCCAGCAGCTGAGACCTAACTCAGGGCCATGACAAGGCAACTCCAGCAGCTGAGATCTAGCTCAGGGCCACATCAAGGCAACTCCAGCAACTGAGACCCAACTCAGGGCCATGACAAGGCAACTCCAGCAACTGAGACCCAACTCAGGGCCATGACAAGGCAATTCCAGCAACTGAGACCCAACTCAGGGCCATGACAAGGCAACTCTAGCAACTGAGACCCAACTCAGAGCCATGTCAAGACAACTCCAGCAACTGAGACCCAACTCAGGGCCACATCAAGGCAACTCCAGCAGCTGAGACCCAACTCAGGGCCATGACAAGGCAACTCCGGCAACTGAGACCCAACTCAGGGCCATGTCAAGACAACTCCAGCAACTGAGACCCAACTCAGGGCCATGACAAGGCAACTGAGACACAACTCAGAGCCATATCAAGGCAACTCCAGCAGCTGAGACCCAACTCAGGGCCATGACAAGTCAATTTCAGCAGCTGAGACCTAACTCAGGGCCACATCAAGGCAACTCCAGTATTAGAGACATAGCTCAGTGCCATATCAAGGCAGCTTCAGCAGCACAGACCTAACTCAGCACGGCATCAGTGTATCTCTAACAGTTAAGACCTAATTCTTCCCATTTAAGCACTTTCAGCTCCAATGGAAAACATGCATTTTGTTTCTCAAACTTTAAGTGCTCAAACTGGGGCTCCTAGACCTCTGAACATAAGCATTTGATTCAGCTTGAATCCAAATCTCTTAATGACATTGAGAAATGTTTTACATAGAACAAATGGGAAGGACGAGTAGTCCAGTTTTAGCTGGTAATGATTGTTAAAACTCATCTTTTATGTGAGATTATTAGAATAGTTCCTCAGCCTCACTCTGAGTATGATAATCCTCACACTAGAGGATCCTTGCTTGAAAATGGAGGAGGAAGAAACAGCTCCTTCAAAGCATCTTTGTTAAATGCCTGAGGCCATGTTGCAGCTGTTGTTAATTTTCGTATAGATGAGGAATGCTGCAATGCTCATTGTGATGCATATGCTTTGTGTGCATTGATGTTGAGAATGATCTGACTGCCGCTACTGCCATCAGTGCCGCCTCCCAGGGATACTCCTGGAAGCAGAAATGTCTGTTCCCTTATAGGGTCACCAGGTGAAAAGTGTTTAGACAAATTCTCTGGTCTTTGGGAAAATTTTGTTTAAAACAATATCCCTCCACCATTCAGCTTTCATTTAAAATACTCTCTCAGTTAACCTCCAGTCATTCTTCATCATTAATAGATTTACTTATTTGACGACAATGAATACGATTGCCCATGGCAACCTCGAGTCACTGCAAGTCCCAAACAGGAGGGAGGGTGCATGTGTAGCGCAGCGAAGGGTCAACTAAGTCGGGTTACCTGACATAATCACTCAGGTTGGGGTCCACTCACCTCAAGATGGTGACGCTGAGCTTGTTTTCCGGATGGTCCTAAGGGTTACTCATGTCATGGACACTAGCAACTGCAGGAACAGCCTTACTCTTTCTACTGACACTTTCTGTCCTGTGAATAAGAACACCTTTGGGGATTAAGGAAAGTAAAGGTGACAAAAGTATCCAGAAACTTCTGGAACACTATTGACATCTGATCCCCCTCCACCACCACCAATGGCATCATGGGAATATGTACTCACCCACTGTACATTCCAGACAATCCTGGTGTTGCCCAGTCCATTCAAGGCTATGGAGAAGCATTTATTTATTTGAATTTTCAGCACAATGATAACCTCCTCTCCTCTCCTCTCCTCCATGGAGTACATGTTCTGGGCCTCCAACCTCTCCTCATATGTCCTACCCTGCTGGACTATAATTGTCTTTGTTTCCTCCTTTGGACAGTATTCAGTAGATTTATATTATTTTTAAGGTGTGGACACCAGTACTGTATGCTCTTCTCCAGGTGTGTTCTCACCAACAACCTGTACAATGGCAGAATGACCTCTTCCTGCCTACTGCTGATCCCCCTAGCAGTGCAGTCCAAGTCCAACATTTTATTTGCCTTTGCTTTCCTACATTGCATGGAATGATTCAGGTCACTAGTGATCATCACTCTCAAGTCCTTCTCCTCCTTGGATGTAGATACCTAGACCCCACCCAGGCTGCACTCAGTCCTCAGGTTCTTAGCTCCAGTGTGCATGGATTTTACTTAAAACTCAAGTGTTTGCAAAGTGGTAAACAGATAGCTGATAGTGTAACAAATATATATATACATTTATAAACCATGTTTCTCCCAGAATGCCTAAATATACCCTTAATAAACTAAGAATGTACAGTTGTGTGTGTGTGTGTGTGCATGTCATGCTTGCTCCAGACCCTGCAGAGACTTCATTTCCTACACTGAAGGTGGTAGGTTGCCCCAAGGGATATCTTCCATTTTCCACCTCAGCGTTTGCAAATCTAAAATCCAATGTAGGCTGCTAATTTCTTACTTTGAAAATGCACTCAGTCGAATCAGTTGAGTCACAGCGTAAATGCTTAGTTCAGCTGCTGCTGTTAATGAGGTTTTACTCATGGATCTGGTGTCCCCCAGGTGTTTCAGATTCATTCTCATTTACATTCCTGACAAATATACTGCACTTGCCAAGCAAGTCAAAACATTGGACCATGACGAGCGGGCATATACAAAAATTAAAGGCTTAAAATCATTATGTTTTTAGACGTTTTACTTATTTTTCTGTTTTATGAGAGAAGACCTACAAAGCTGTGTAACAGCTGGTTTCCTGAGGCATCAGAGGTGGGGAGGGGTAGATGGAAAGAGTAATACAGCAAGCAATATTATAAAATGGGTGCAAAGAATGCTGATTGCTGGTTGGCTGTCACAGGCTGGCAGGCACCTGTACTTCTACCTCAGCCCAACTTACAGGGGAAAAGTACTAGTGGCAGCTGTAGGGAGATCCCCTCAAATGTTGACTTTCATGCTACTTGTGATATGATGTTTGGGATGCTAATTGCACATTCCCAGTCCCTCCCTTCTTACCTTTCCTCCCTTCACCCCCCACCTCTTACTCCTTCAAACCCCCAAAGTGAAATCCCCTGCCGATGAAGCTACCTTCTCCTTCTGCTTCCCTAAACTCTGGGGCTCTCTCTCCCCCCTTCCATCTGCTGTCCTCCTTCACTCTCAAAAATCCCTCCTCCGAGGCTTCACTTCTCACTCCTGCAGTTGCTCCTGACACGGGACCCTGGGCTTTTGCCTGCTGCCCTCCAACTCCTGCTCTCCCTTCACTTACACTGGTGCAGCACCCCTCTCTCAATTCCTGTGTGGAGCCAACTGAGTTAATGGACAGAATCGAACTTGAGATTGGGGAATTTCTTTGTAACTGTCACAATGCCCAAGAGTCAGTTTAATGACCAACATGTGCCAAAGACCAGGAGAAGATGGGATAATGTGGAGGCAGAAACCAGCCTTAGCTGACCCTCAAGACAGTGGTTGCCAGAATTGAGCTCCTTGGACACTCCCTTTCTGCTCCCCCCAATCCTGCCAGTTTACAGAGGGGTATGATCTCAGGACTCGTGTGTTGAACTGCAATGTTGATGCCTCTCTCTCTCCCTCCCCCTCCCTCATGCTTTTATTCTGCCAATTTATTTTGAATAAATCAGCATTTTAATTGAGACGCGTCTCCGTTGTCATACTTGTATCCATTATGTGTAATGAGTTGCCAATTGTTTGTCACTAAAACCAGTCCAACCTGATATAGACTATTTATTTTATTTATTAAATTTTGGTGACCGGGTAGGCCCACTGAGCCCGAAGGTCCCTTTTTCAGGGGCAACCCAGGATAACAATACAAGTTATAAGAATGAACAAGGACATAAGGAACATTTGAGGAATATAAGAATATTTACTTACATACTTACTTATTTCAAGTGTTTTACCAGGAGAGACACACTGAGCTGGTAACAGCTCATTTCTAGACGTGTCCTGATGAATGAGGGAAGGGGAGTAAACAACACAAGCTGTACCGTCAAGGATAACATTCTGAACGTGCAGTGGTAATAACAAGGTAAAGTACGATACAGTAGATATATACAACAATAAAAATAAGAGGAACATACAGAACAGTTGAGCACTCACAGTGTAAGGGGAGATAGTGAGGACAACAACAATATAAAGTGCAAAAGCAATGTAGTGAGGCACAAGTGCAATACAGATCTGGGAGCAAACTCCAGATAGGTGCAGAGTAATACCGCACAGCCCACAAGGTGGGGGAGTTATCCTTGTCAGTGCAGTAAGGGAGGTACAGGAGCACCCAATAACTCGATGGGAGTCACTGATGAGGAGCAGTGAAAGTCATGCTGACCAGGGGAACGGGGGTGTAGGAAGTTGATCATTATTTTTTTTTTTTACTTTTTTTTATCCCCCAACTCCTACTTTCTACCCTCAACTCTCTACTCAATCGGAGCTCTCAGCGCCCCAAGCATTGCGACCTATCCGACTTCAGGGTCTGCCCCTAGAGTGCCCTCAGCTCAACCCCCTATGTCCTTGATCGCCCGGATTACTCCCTGGGCGGGGCGATGAAAGGCTCTCCCCTTACCTGTTCCCCTTGAAATGTTCTCAGGGAGAGGGCCTAGCACAGTGGAGTCTGCCCTGATACTCGTCGGTGGTGGCACGCTTGCTGCAGGAGAGATCGTCACCTAGGAGAGGTGAAGGATTTTTCCTCCGGTCCCTTGTGTTACCCGACCCCTGAGATGCTGGCGCAGAGAGTGCAATGTGCAGATGCATGCTCTCTCAAGCGCCTGGCAGTGTCCCCCCTCCCAGCTCCGCCAAGTGAAGCTGCCGTACCCCCGAAAGCCGGTGCTTCCACCTGCCTCTCATGGGGGCGCCAGGCACTACAGTGCCCCTGGTATCCCACCCCAGGGGGAGAGCATCCGTTGGGATGCTCAATCCTCCCTCCCTGACCAGCCCCGATGACCCGAGTCTGTTTCGAACCCAGGTCACCGGCACAGTGCGAGGTGTGGCGTCCAGCGCCTCAACCCTCAGCGCCACCGTGCCAAGCAAATCATTATTTTTAATGTTATATTTTAAATGTTATGTTGTTGGTTTGTATTTGTATAATTGTCTTAATTTGTTATGTCAATGTGTTTTGTACTACTGTAACTTGTCATCTGTGAAAACAGGCAATTTGCTCATCAGATTTACAAGTGTGGTTTACTGTGTATGTATACTATATTGGACCTTATGTATATGCCTCCCCTGGCCTACATCTCTTCACTATCACCACATTAATGTCTACCATATCTGTACTATGTCATGTTTTTGTTTTTTTACCTTCCACTTACTGTATTCTCTGTATTGTATCGAATGTATGTCCAGGACCGCCTTGAAAATGAGCTTGCTCAATGGTGTTATATGCCTGGTTAAATAACATACTAACATACTAAAATGCCAGCAGAATAGGCCTAATGGTCTTTCGTGTCTGCTCGTTTGGTCAGCCCCCACCCTGGGTGCTGACCTTGCTGACCCCCTCACCTTCTCTGGCTTCTCCCTTCCCAGTTCGGATATTCTTGCTGCATTGGATTTGCTTCCAGAACCCTTCCCTGTACCTGTCCCACCCCTCTTGAACCCCTCCACTGTCTCTGCCTCCACCAGCCCCTAGGCGCACATTCCATGGCTCCACCACCCTCTCAGTGAAGTAGCACCTCCTTTGTCCCCTGAATCTTCCCCTCCAGCTTCCACCCATGCCCTCTAGTGGCCCCTCCTCCTTCCTTGAAGCACCTGACTGTTCCTCCCCTATTTACCCTCTTCATGTACCTGAAGACCTCTATCATGTCCCCCCGGTCCCTTCTCTCTTCTAATGTGTACATATTTAGCTCTTCGAGCCTCTCCTCATAGGTCCTGTCCCCAAGCCCCAAATCATTTTGGTTGTCCTCCTCTGGACCCTCTCCAGGAGGTTAATGTCCCTCTTTAAGTGTGGCCTCCAAAACTGCATGCAGTACTCAAGGTGCGGCCTCACCAAGCAGTTATACAGAGGGGTATCACTTCCCTCCTTCTGGAGGTGATACCCCTAGCGATGCATCCCAGCATCCTGTTGGCCTTGGCTGCTGCCCTCCTACAAGTCTCAGAGTTGTTCATCTTGACATCCACCACTGCCTCCAGGTCCCTCTCAGCTATCGAGACTTGTAGCATCCCCCCCCCCAGGGTGTACACTTGCCCCGGGTTTCTGGCCCCAGGTGGAGTACCTTGCATTTCCTGCATTGAACCTCAGCTTCCACTTTTAGACCATCTTTCCAGAGCCTCCAGGTCCCCCTGTAGGGCCACCTCCCTCCTCCCCATCCACCACCGCCCCAGTTTCAAGTCATCTGCAAGAGACTCATCTCACTCCTGATTCCTGTCCTTATGTCAGAGGCGTAGGCGTTGAACAGAAGGAGCCCAGAGACTGATCCTGTGGGACCCCACTAATGACCCTCCTTGGGGATGAGACTATCCTGCCAACTCGACCTCTGGGTCCGGTCCTGGAGCCAATTGCCTATCCATCTGATCATCTGGTTCCCCACCCCATTTCTCCCAGCTTATCCAAAAGGCCCACCAAGGAACAGAGTCAAATGCCTTGCTGAAGTCTAGAAAGAGGACGTCCACTGGTCTACCAAGGTCCAAGGCACTCATCACCCAGTCATAGAACTCCACCAGGTTTGTCTGACACGATTTCCCTGGGATGAATCCATGCTGTCTATCGTCCAGGCACCCTGACTTATCCAGGGCCCCCCCAGCCACTCCTTGACAATGCCCTCCATCACCTTGCCCCCCACCGATGTCAGGCTGAAAGGCCTGTAGTTCCCTGCCACCTCCCTTGATCCCCCCTGTGGATAGGCACTATATGTGCCACCTTCCAGTCCTGGGGTACCCACCCTGTCCTCAGAGACATGGTGAAAAGCTCCACCAGGGGTTTCGCCAGGACATCCGCAAGTTCCTTCAGCACTCTGGGATGTAATTTATCCGGCCCCGGTGCTTTCTCTGTCTTAAGGGAGCTGAGGGCTTCCCTCACTCTCTCTGCTGTGATTTCCACTTCCGTACCTCTTCTCCCTGCTTAGCCCTCCCCCCTCCTGCCAGTGATGCCTCCCCCTCTCCCCAGACCCGCCGATCGGTAAGGGTCCCCCCCTCCTCAGTATCTCTGTCTCCTCCCATGTATGATGCAGCACCCCCATTTTCCTTGGTGAAAACTGAGGTGAAGTACTCATTTAGTACCTCAGCCAGCTCCCCCGGGTCTTGTGCCCATCTCTCCCTGAAATAATCCTGCTAATCTGCCCTTCACCCTTCAATTTTCCCAATGTATCTAAAGAACCCCTTGTTCCCTCTCCTAATTTCCCAGGCCAGGTTCTGCTCCTTCCTCGCTTAGCCGCCCTCACCACCCTAGTGGCCCTTCTAGCCATCAGCTCTGCATCTCCTCGATCCTTTCACTCCTTGAGCACTTGAATTGCTTATAGGCTGCCTTCTTCCCGCACCACCTCCTGGACCTCCCTGGTCCACCAGCAGGGTTTTGGGCCCTACCATTTTGTCTTACTCTTGCACAGGTGCTGGTAGCATTCTGCACCCCTCTCCTGATGATTTCCACCTACTATCAGCCGTCCATGTCTGACCCAATCCCATCCAAATGCTCCTTAGGATCCTTCCATTTTCTTAAAATCCACCCCCTGAAGTCGGTTACTTCTGTCTTTGTGCAGCCTTCTAACCTCTCTAGGTCCAGGCAGAACCAGACCGTGGCATGGTCACTCCCGCCAATGGGTCCCTACTCCAGGCCCCCAATCTGGTCACTGTCTGCCAGGACCACATCCACTACCTGCACCTCCTGGTCGGTTCCTCACCTGCTGAGTTAGGAACGTCTTGAAAGACATCCAACAATCTCTGTTCCCTGGTCACAGAGGATGGCATAGTCTCCCAGTCTGTTTCTGGCATGTTTAAGTCCCCCAACACCACCACCGTTCCTCTGCCCAGTCTGCAGTGTCTCCCAACATCTGCCACCAGACTGTCCTCCAGCTCCTCTGCCAGGGCAGGGGGTCTATACACCACTCCTATTTTTACTCTCTTGCCCCCCCTTGTTATCAAGGTGACCCAAATCGCCTCCACGGTTCCCTCCGCCTCCTCTACTCCCCCTATGCCAATGCAGTTTTTGACTATCATTGCTACCCCTCCTCCCTTCCTCCCCTGTCCTTCCTAACATAGTGTAACCTCCAGGTTCAGGTCCCAGTCGTGTCCTCATGTGGTGGCCCAGGTCTCAGTGACTGCTGCCACATCCACTGCTCCCTCAGTTAGCATCGCCTGGAGCTCAGGCATTTTATTGCCCAAGCTCCTGGCATTTAGCAGGACTACCTTCCACCCTTTCCCTATAGTTCCATTTCCCCTGCTTGTGTTCCCATGGGGATTCTGTTTTCCCCTGGTCTGCACTTTGCCAGTCGGCCTTTTCCCGCAATCCTTCAGCTCCCCAGGGGGGTGGAGACAGAGTCCCTCCTTTATCGGCACCCCCTTGACAGCCTTTTCTCCCATCCCTCCCCCCTTCACAAGTTTAAACCCCACTTTTCACCAATGAACCCCTCTATTTTCAACTTAAGGATTCCCCTCCCCTCCAAATTGAGATGGAGTCTATCTCTAACATACAGCTCCTTATACTCCCAGGTCTCCCCCCAATCCCCCATCACCCCATACCCTCTGGCCTCACACCACTCCCTGAGCCACTGGTTTATCTCCCTAATCTTCCTTTTGTGCTCCCCACTCAGCCCTTGGCACCGGCAGAGTTTGAGAAGGAAACTGTGCATCCTATGTCATGACAGACCCTGGCAAGCTCCTGGACCTTGCCTGTATCTCTAGCTCACTATTTCCCTCAATGTCATTTGTACCCAGGTGGACCAGTATGTCCGGGGAACCCCACAATCCTTTGCCAGCTGATATACCTGTGCTTAGCCCTGCACATTGTTATTAGTCCAGGGAAGCATCTTGTTCTAACTGGCCAGGCTTCTCCCTCCCTATCCCATTTGATACCCCTGATCATAGAATCCCCCACCAGGAGCACTCTGACTGCTCCTTTTCCTCCATTCCCCCCCTTCCATGTCCCTCATCCTTTCCACCGGCCCCTCCACCCAGCCGGCTCCTTGTTCCTCCCCTATCTGGGTGCCACATGCCTCCCTCCTTATTTACCATGGCCACCCTCCCTCAATCCTATGCTCTCCTCCTGAGTATCCTTCTGTACCTTGCTAATTCCCCTCACTGCTCGTGACTGGTCCTTCTCCCCATCTGCTAAACTAGCCTGGCTCATCCTCCCTTCCTTCCTGTTTCCATTTAGTTCCTCCTTGCTCATTGTGCTCCTGGCCTAAACCCTCAGCTCCCTTTACTGAATCCTCCTTGTACTTCTGTCTTCCTCCTTACCTTTCCTCCCAACTGGTCCTTCTTCTGCGCTTTCCTCACTCTTCCTGCCCCTCCTGCTCTGATTCACTGCTCCCCCATTTTCCTGCATTCCAGGTCCCCCCTGTTCTTCCTGCTATCTGGCCCCTGCCTCCTGCCCCCCACTCCCTTTCCATCTCTAATCACCCCTTTCGTGGCTACATCACCCCTCTCATCCTCGAGCAGAAGAAGAGATTTGAAGCAGTTACTGAGTGTAAGGTCTGATCCACCTCCCCGCCTTGCTTCCTTCTGTCCAGCCCTGGCCATCTGCCTACTTTCCTGAGAATGTTGTCCCTCCATCCCTCCTTTGTGAGGGTCCCCAGTTACCTGCCTGCTTCCTTGGTAGTGTCCTTTTGGACCCCCTCTACCAGAGTCCCTATGTGACCCCTGAGTATTCTTCTGCACTCCTTTCCCTATGCCCCCATCCCCAGTGCTTGGTGCAACTCCGTGGGACATCCCCAGCCCCCTTCCCCAACCATACTGCCCCCCTTCCCCCAGCTGTCTCCTAATCCCCGCAACCTCCTCCCTAAGCTGTGCCAGCTGGTAGCACACTGGGCAACCACCAACTTTCAAGCCCACTCCAGTATCATGGCTGCTCCACACCCTGTGCACCCCACCACCCTCCCAAAGATGCCGGCCCTAATGACGTGTGGTTCCATCCCCTTCCAAATAGGTTTCCTTGGGTGAGCCACCAGGTTCCCCACTAGTCCAAGATACACCCTACTGCCTAATCAGGTCACCCACTAATCTTAGAGACAGTCCCATTGTACACCAGTAATCCTGTTACTAGGTGCAGTACAACACATTAAACTTATAAGGGAAATGAACAACTCCCTAAGCTCCTCGCTCCCAGCCTTTAAATCCAACCCCCAGTGGCTAGAATTACATGAGCTGCACCTGCAGCCTTTTCCTCCAATTGCAGGGCAGGTGTTCCCCTATAAATTAGCAGAATTCTGGGAGGGAGGGTGGGAGGCGGGTCTTGGGCAGACACCTGACTCGAGAGAGAGTGTATCAGCCCTGTGTCTCCCCTCCAAGCCCAGCAGCCAAAGAACCAGGTCCAAGCAAATCCCACCAAATAGGTTTTAAATCAGAAGAAATAGGCCTCCACCAGTGCAGCCTGTTACACAGTGAAACATCCACAAAATGAGCCCACTTACAGCCACCAAATCAGTTTTCAAACTTCCAGCAGCCCCCAAAACAATACCCTGCTAGCCCCTTAGAAGTAAGAAAGAAAAGAACTAACCTTCTACCAAGTAAAATCCACAAGAACCCTGTGAAAACAACAAGCAGCAGCTATTGTCCTGGAACACAACTAATCCTGTCCCCTTCCAGTTCTTTCTGAGAAGACAAAGCAGCTAACACCTCAAACCTGATTCAGCTCTGCCTCCAGTCAATTGGCTGAGTGAGACCTGGCCAGACCATTAACACCCTTCCCCCACTATGTACTAACCTTTGCAGCTAGTGGAGTCAGCAAAAAGAAATCAAAATTCAACTCAAAGCCCTGCTAGCCCCTTAGAAGTAAGAAAGAAAAGAACTAACCTGCCAAGTAAAATCCACAAGAACCCTGTGAAAACAACAAGCAGCAGCTATTGTCCTGGAACACAACTGATCCTGTCCCCTTCCAGTTCTTTCAGTTGATTGATTGACTAGTATAAAATATAAAAATGAAAATTAAATGAGTTGATCATGTCAGGGAAGGGGGGCTTGGGAGGAAGTACAGTAGGAAAGGGAAGAAGATGAAACACAATGGTCTGGAGTCAGGTACAGTTGCAAGAGGGGTAATGAAGTCACGAAGACCATACTCATTTAGACTATCAATAAATGGACTCCATACCCACTTATGTTGGAAGGGCTTATCAATGACTCCATAGCTCAGTCTCTTGTTCTACCAGTATACCCATATGGGACAACCATTAAATAAATGATGGCTCACCTTTAGTGTGCCATTTAGTTAATATCAAGTGTTTTAACCCCAAAGCTGCTGATAAGATAGATATTTGCTCATAGCAAGTAATCATGGCTTGGCTGTCACATTATCCCGATAAGTGTGTCACAGTGGGCCTCACTAGGTTGACATCCATTAGTTTACCACAGAATAAAAGAATATCCTTTCTTTCTTTCTTTCTTTCTTTCTTTCTTTCTTTCTTTCTTTCTTTCTTTCTTTCTTTCTTTCTTTCTTCCTTTCTTTCTTTCTCACACTGAGCTGAGGCTCATTTCCAGGTGTGACCCAGGAAAAGGTAACAGGGGATACAAAATAAACAGCACAGCTACAGTTCACAGTTACAATAAAGTGCAATCAGAGAACACGATTAATACAGGAGTGAGTGCAGAATGAGCAAACAGGAAACAACAATAATTAAACATTTCAGCCACACCTACACTGGAGTAGGATGGCAATTTCATGGGAAATGGTCAGGGAGAGGGGAAAACAGGAGCAGGGGAGGGAAGGAGTTTCAGCTGATACCTGAGGGAACCAGGGGAGACAGTGAAGTGGAGAGATGAGGGGAACTGGTTCCAAAGTGATGGTAGATGATAGGAAAATGCTGATTGTCCAACAGAACAGTAGGGATGAGGAATGGCAAAGGTGCAAGGATCCCTGGAGCAGAGGGAGCAGGTGGCAGAGGGGATGAGGGAGAGGTGAGAAGAAAGGTAATATGTGAGTCAACTTTGACAAAACCATAAGATGACTGAGAGGTTTTGCTGGCAGAATCACATCTCCGCATTCAGTTTTAAAAGTGTTTTGACTTTGGAAAGAACTTGTGTGAGATAAGTATAACTAATGTTTTCCTTTAACTCAGTGGATGAATAATCCACAGTTTTCATAGGTTTAGATAAACTGCAGATTCATTTTCCACAAACTGCAGAATAATGCTCTGCAGATAACTTTAATTGCAGAACTATTTTTCCATAGATTACATAAAAATGCTTTTCAGAATTCTGCAAAATTAAAAAAGAAATTCTTAAAAGTATTACAGAAGCAGAATTGTCATACGACACAAATTCCACCAGCAGAATTCTATATTCTGCACAGCTCTAGTGCTCTGCCATTGAAGCAGAGGACAGGAAGAGCTATGTGCCATTGTACTGCTGTCCATTTCCCAAGGGGCAGCACCTCTATGTGTGCCTAGAAAGGGGCCACCATAACAGGAAACACTGCTAGGTCAGGCTTATAGAAGGGGTAACCTTGACTGAAGACACCGCTGGGTCAGTCCTGTGAAAGGAGTCACCTTGGCTGGAGGCACCACTGTGTCAGTCCTATGAAAGGGGTCACCTTGGCTGGAGACACTACTAGATCAGTCCTATGAAGGGATCCCCTCAGCTGGAGGCATTGCTGGGTCAGTCTTATTAAAGAAGAAGAAGAAGAAGAAGAATCAGCATTTATATAGCGCTTTCATACATCCAAAGCACTTTACAAGCAATGCTAGACTGGTAGTGAAGTGACTGAATGAGTGGTGGTGCCATATCACACATCATCACCCACACACAGCCTGGATAAGTGCACGAACCGGTTTTATGGGAAGGGAATGTTGGCAAGGACACCGGGAATGTTCCCTACTCTTTGCGAAGAGTGGCCTGGCTTCTTTTACTTCCACCTGGACAACACCAGGATGGGCAGAAGGGACCTCAGTTTAATGTCTCATCCGAAGGACGGCACACCCTAGCAGTACAGCACCCTCAATACTGCACTCGTATGCCAGTGATTTTTAGGTGCAAGTTCAATCCCGGTGTGGAACGAGAACCCACGACCTTCTGGTCCAGAGCCGGATGTGCTACCAACTGAGCCACGCTGACATCCGACATTAAAGGAGTCACCTTGGCTGGAATCACTGCTGGGTCAGTCCTATGAAAGAGGTCACCTTAGCTCAAAGTACCACTGGATCAGGCCTAGAAGGTGGTTATCTTGACTGGAGGCACCGCTGGATCAGTCCTATGACTGGGGTTGCTTTGGTCAGAGGAACCATTGGATCAATCATAAGAAAGGGGTCACCCTGGTTGGAGGCACTGCTGGGTCTGTCCTATGAAAGGAGTCAACTTGACTGGAGGCACAGCTGTCTTCTCCCATGAAATGGTCCATCTTGGCTGGAAGCACAGGTGAATCAGTCCTATGAAAGGGACCACCATTACTGGAGGCATCACTGGGTCAGTCCTATGAAAGGCATCACCTTGGCTGGAGGTTCCAGTGGGTCAGCCCTATAAAAAGAGGTCACCTTGGCTGGATGCCCTGTTGAACCATTCATGTGAAAGGAGCCACCTTGTCTGGAAGCACCACTGGGTCAGTCCTTTGAAAGGGGTCACCTTGGTTGAGGTACTGCTGGACCAGTCCAATGAAAGGGGTCCCCATACCTAGAGGCACCATTGGGTCTGCTGGGTCAGTTCTATAAAAGGGGTCACCTTGGCTGGAGGCACAATGGTGTCAGCCCCATGAAAGGGCCGCCTTGGCTGGAGGCACCACTGGGTTAGTTCTATGAAAGGGGTCACCTTGGCTGCTGGCATTGCTGGGTCAGTTCTATAAAAGGAGTCACCTTAGCTGGAGGCAGCGACATGTCAGACCTATGAAAGGGGTCACCATGGCTAGAGGCACCATTGGACCAGTTCTGTGAAAGGGGTCAACTTAGCTGGAGGCACTACTGAGCCAATCCTATGAAATGGGTCAATTTGACTGGAGACATCTATTGGTTAAGTCCTGTGAAAGGGGTCACTCTGACTGTCGGCACTGCTGGGTCAGTCCTATGAAAGGGGGTCACCTTGGCTGGAGGCACCACTGGGTCAGTTCTATGAAAGGGATCACCTTTGCAGAAGGCACTGCTGGGTCAGATCTGAAGAGTTACCTTGACTTGAGGCACCACTGGACCAGTCCTATGAAATGGGTCACCTTAACTGGAGGCACCGCTGGCCACTCTTATGGAAGTGGTCACCTTGTCTGGTGTTACCGCTGGGTCAGTCCTATGAAAGGGGTTACCTCAGCTAGAAAAATCACTGATGAGGTCCTAGAATGGAGTCACCATGGCAAGATGCACCACTGGGTCAATTCCATGAATGGGGTGAACTTGGCTGGAGGCACTGCTGGGTCTGCCCTCTGAATGAGGTTACCTTAACTGGAGACACTGCTGGGTCAGTCCTATGAAAGGGTCACCTTACCTGGAGGCACTGCTAGGTCAGTCTTACTAAAGGTGTCACCTTGGCTGGAGTCACTGCTGGGTCAGTCATACGAAGAGGGTCACCAGCTGAGGTACCACTGGGTCCAGCCTAGAAGGGGTCATCTTGGCTGGAGGCACTGCTGGATTTGTCCTATGACTAGGATCAGAGGCACCATTGGGTTAATCCTAAGAAAGGGGTCACCTGGATAGAGGCACAGCTGAGTCAATTCTATGAAAGGGGTCACCTTGGCTGGAGGCACAGCTGAGTCAGTCCTATGAAAGGGGCCACCATGGCTGGAGACATCACTGGGTCAGTCCTATGAAAGGTATCACCTTGGCTGGAGGTACCAGTGTGTCAGTCCTATGAAAGGGGTCACCTTGGCTGGAAGCACTGTTAAACCAGTCATGTGAAAGGGGCCACTTTGGCTGGAGGCACCACTGTGCCAGTCTATGAAAGGAGTCACCTTGGTCAGAGGCACTGCTGGGTTAATCCTATGAAATGGCTCACCTTGGCTGGAGGCAGTGTTTGGACAGTCCTATGAAAAGGGTCACCTTACCTGGAGGCACTGCTGGGTCAGTCCTATTAAATGGGTCACCTTTGCTGGAGGCACAGCCGAACCAGTCCTATAAAAGGGGCCACCATCGCTGGAGGAGCCACAGGGTCAGTCCTATTAAATGGGTCACCTTTGCTGGAGGCACAGCTGAACCAGTCCTATAAAAGGGGCCACCATGGCTGGAGAAGCCACACGGTCAGTCCTATGAAAAGGATCACCTTGGCTGAAGGCACCACTGGGAGAGTTCTGTGAAAGGGGTCAACTTGGCTGAAAGCACCACTGATTCAGCCCTATGAAATGGGTCACCTAAGCTGGAGGATCCTCTGGTTCAGTCCTGTGAAAGGGGGTCACCTTGACTGGAGGCACCACTGGGTCAGTCCTATGAAGGGGGGTGGGCAATTTGGCAGGAGGCACCACTGGGTTAGTCCTATGAAAGGGTTATCTTGGCTGGTGGCACTTCTGGACCAGTCCTTTGAAAGGGGTTACCTTAGTTAGAGGCAGCACTGGGTCAGTCCTATGAAAGGTTGCCACCTTTGCAGGAGGCACTACTAGGTCAGTGCTGTGAAAGGGGTCACCTTGGCTTGAGGCACTGCTGGCTCAGTCCTATGAAAGGGTCATCTTGGCTGGAGAAACTGCTGGATCAGTCCTGTGAAATTAGTTATCTTGGCTGGAGGCACCACTGGACCAGTCCCATGAAAGGGGTCACCTTAGCTTGTGTTACCACTGGGTCAGTCCTATGAAAGGGATCCCTTGGTTGGGGGGACTACTAGTTCAGTCTTAGAAAGGGGTCACCTTGGCTGTTGGCACCACTGGGTCAATTTCATGAATGGGGTGAACTTGGCTGGAGGCACTGCTTGGTCAGTCCTATGAAAGGGGTTACCTTGGCTGGAGACACTGCTTGATCAGTCCTATGAAGTGGGTCACCTTAGCTGTTGGCACCACTGGGTCAGTCTTATGAAGGGAATCACCTTGGCTGGGGGTGCAGCTTAATCAGTCCTATGAAATGGGTCACCTTGGAAGGAGGCACCACTGTGTAAGTCCTATGAAATGGGTCACCTTGGCTGAGGCACTGCTGGACCAGTACTATGAAAGGGATCCCCATACCTGGAGGCACTGCTGGATCCACTGGGTCAGTCCTATAAAAGGGGTCAGCATGGTTGGAGGCACAGCTGAGTCAGTCCTATGAAAGGGGTCACCTTGGCTGGAGGTATCACTGGGTCAATTCCAGGAATGGGAGGAACTTGGCTGGAGACACTGCTGGGTTAGTCCTATGAAAGGGATCACCTTGGCTAGAGGCACTACTAGGTCAGTCCTATGAACGATCACCTTAGCTGTTGGCACCACTGGGTCAGTTTTGAGAAAGGAATCACCTTGGTTGGGGGCACAGCTGAATCAGTTCTATGAATGGGCCACCTTGGCTGGAGGCACCACTGGGTCAGTCCTATAAAAGGGGTAACCTGAGCTGCATGCTTTGTTTGGTTAGTTCTATGAAAGAATCACCCTAGCTGGGCAGCACCATGTCAGACCTATGAAGGGGTCACCTTAGCTGGAGGCACCACTGGGCAAGTGTTATGAAAGGGGTCATCTTGGCTGGAGGCACAACTGAACCAGTCCCTATGAAAGAGGTCACCTTGGCTGGAACACCACTGGGTCAATTCCACGAATAAGTTCATAGGTTCATAGATCTATACTAGTTCAGCAGGTAATTTACCCTTAATGGACTTGCCACCATTCTTAATGGTGGAATTTGAACTTAATATTTCCAATGAATAAATCCAATTTGGTTTTAAATTGCTCAGTAGTTGAACTATACACTACATCAGGGGGAAGTTTATTCCAGGTATTGACTACTCTTTGAGTGAACCAACTGTTTCTTTTAATGGTATTATTTTTGGTTCCTTTTAGTTTTAATAAGTGGGATCTAGTATGATGTGATCTTGGCCGGAGGCACTGCTTAGTCAGTCCTATGAATGGGGTTACCTTGGCTGGAGACACTGTTGAATCAGTCATTTAAAAGGGTTTACCTTGGCTCGAGGCACTGCTGGGTCACTTCCATGAATGGGGTAAATTTGGCTGGAGACACTGCTGGGCCAGTCCTATGAAAGTGGTCACCTTGGCTGTCGGCACTACTAGTTCAGTCCTATGAAAGGGGTCACCTTAGCTGGAGGAACCGCTGGATCAGTCTTATGAAAGGAGTCACCTTGGCTGGAGGTACAGCTTAATCAGTCCTATGAAAGGGAACACCTTGGCAAGAGGCACCACTGGGTCAGTCCTATAAAAGGGGTCACCCTTGCAGGAGGCACTGCTGGGTCAGTCCTGTGAAAGGGTTCACCTTGGCATGTGGCATCACTGGACCAGTCATATGAAAGTGGTCACCTTAGCTGGAGGCACCACTGTTCACTCTTATGTAAGTGGTCACCTTGGCTGGTGTTACCACTGGGTCAGTTCTATGAAAGGGGTTACCTTAGCTGGAGGAACCACTGGTTTAGCCCTAGTACAGGGCCACCCTGGCTGAAGGCATCATTGGGTCAATTCCATGAACCAGGTGAACTTGGCTGGAGGCACTGCAAGGTCAGTCCTATGAATGGGGTTACCTTGGCTGGAGACACTGCTGGGTCAGGTGTATGAGAGGGGTCACCTTAGCTGGAGACATCACTGGATCAGTCCTATGAAAGGGCTACACCTAGCTGCAGGCGCCACGGGTCAGTCCTATGAAAAGGGTCATCTTGGGTGGAGGCACAGCTGGATCATTCCTGTGAAAAGGGTCAACTTGGCTTGAGGCACTGCTGGGTCCATCCCATGAAATGGGTTACTTTGACTGGAGGCATAGCTGAACAAGTCCTATGAAAGGGGCCACCTTGGCTGGAGGTGCCACTGAGTCAGTCCTATGAAAAGGGTCACCTTGGCTGGAAGCACTGCTGGGTCAGTCCTATGAAATTGGTTACTTAGGCAGTAGGCACCACTGGATCAGTCATATGAAGGGGGTCACCTTCACTGGAGGCACCACTGGTCACTCTTATAAAACTGGACACCTTGGATGATATTACCACTGGGTCAGTCCTATGAAAGGAGTCACCTCAGCTGGAGGCACCACTGGATCAGTCCTATGAAAGGGTTTACTTTAGCTGGAGGCACCATTGGGTCAGTCTTGTGAAAGGGGTCACCTTGGCCATAGGCACATTTGAATCAGTCCTATGAAAGGAGCCATCATGGCTGAAGGCACTGCTTGGTCAGTCCTATGAAACTGGTCACCTTGGTCAGAGGCACTGCAGGTTTAATGCTATGAATGGGGTCACCTTGGCTGAAGGCACTGTTGAGCCTGTCCTATGAAAAGGGTAACTTTAGCTGGAGGCACTGCTTGGTCAGTGCTATGAAATGGGTCAGCTGGGCTGGATGCACGCTGAACCAATTCTATGAACGGGCCACCTTGACTAGAGGTACCACTAGGTCAAGCCTTTGAAATGGGTCATCTTGGCTGGAGGCACCACTGGGTCATTCCTGTGAAAGGGGTCACTTTGGCTTGGCTGGTGGCACCTCAGGATCAGTCCTATGAAATGGTTACCTTGGTTTGATGCACAGCTGGGTCATTCTTTGAAAGTAGTCAGTTTTGCTGGAGGCACCACTGGATCAATCCTGGGAAAGGGGTAGCCTTGGCTGGAGGCACAGATGAAGCAGTCCTAAGAAAGGGGCCACATTTGCTGAAGGCTCCATCGGATCAGTCCTATGAAAGGAGTCATCTTGGCCTGAGACACCACTAGATAATTCCTGTGAAAAGGGTGACCTTGGCTTGAGGAACTGCTGGGTAAGTCAGATGAAACAGGTCATCTTGGCTGTAGGCACAGCTGAACCAGTCCTATGAAGGGAGCCACCTTGGTTGGAGGCGCCACTGGATCAGTCCTATGAAAGTGGTCACCTTGGCTGTAGGCACTGCTTAGTCAGTCCTATAGAACTGGTCACCTTGGCTGGAGGCACACTGGACCAGTCCTATGAAAGGGGTTACCTTAGCTGGAGGCACTGCTGGATCAGTCTTATGAAAGGGGTCAGCTTGGCTGGAGGCACCACTGGGTCAAATCTATGAATGGGGTGAACTTTGCTGAAGGCACTGCTGCATCAATTCTATGAATGGGGTCACCTTGGCTGAAGACATTGCTGGGACAGTCCTATAAACATAGTCACCTTGGCTGGAGGCATCACTGCGTCAGTCCTATCAAAGGGGCTCCTTAGATGGAGGCACCACTGGGTTATGCTAATGAAAGGGTCACCTTGGCTGGAGGCACAGCTGAATCAATTCCATGAAAGTGGCCACCCTTGGCTGAAGGCACCACTTGGTCAGTCCTATGACAGGGGTTACCTTGGCTGGAAGCACCGATGGATCAGTCCTATAATTGGTAACCTTGTTAAAGGCATAGCTGGGTTAATCTGATGAAAGGGGTTACCTTGGCTGGAGGCACCGCTGGGTCAATTCCTTGAATGGGGTGAAATTGGTTGGAGGCACTGCTGGGTCAGTCCTATAAAAGTGATCACCTTGGCTGTAGGCAACACTGGGTCAGTCCTATGAAAGGGGTCTCCTTAACTGGATGCACCTCTGGGTCAGGCTTATGAAAGGGATCACCTTGGCTGGAGGCACAGCTAAATAAGTTGTATGAAAGGGGTGACATAGGCTGGAGGCACCACTGTGTCAGTCCTATGAACATGGTCACCTTGGCTGGAGGCACTGCTGGATCAGTCCTATGAAACTGGTAACCTTAATAGGAGTCACAGCTGGGTTAATCCTATGAAAGGGGTCACCTTAGATGGAGACACTGTTTGGCAAGTGCTGTGAAAGGGGTCACCTTACCTGGAGGCACTGCTGGGTCCATCCTATAAAAAGGGTCACTATGGCTGGAGGCACAGCTGAAACAATCCTATAAAAGGGGCCTTCTTGGCTGGAGACTCCACTGCATCAGTCCTATGAAATGGGCTACCTTGACTTGAGGCACTACTGGACCAGTTCTGTGAAAGGGGTGAACTTGATTGGAGGCACAGATCAGTCAGTCCTATGAAAGGGGGCATTTTGGCTAGAAGACAACTGGGTCAGTCCTATTTAGCTAGAGTCACCAGTGGGTCAATCTTAGAAAGGGGTCACCTTGACTGGAGGCACTGCTGGACCGGTCCTGTGAAAGGAGCCACCTTGGCTAGAGGCACCACTGGGTATATTCTTTTTTTTTTTAATTCAAACTTTATTCAAGTTTTAATTATACAACATGACAAGGTGGCATAGTATACATAGACAAATACGAACAACACAGTTACCCGTTATGCCCCCCTTCCCTCCCTACCTCCCCCCCGGCTTCGCACTATCACCATAAGATAACTCAAAGGTGCCAATCTTCCTGCCCACCCACACCTTACCCATTGCTTGGCTCCTTGACCTTGGATCATAAATCCTAACCTGAGGAAGGACCATGCTAGTGAATATAGAAGATTGAAAACCATCCCACACTTTTTTATACCTTGATAGAGAGCCCCATAAGCTGGCTCTCAACTACTCTGCTCTGAGATTAAACAGTAAGTCCTGGAGCCGCTCTGTGTAAGATATTTCCTTTCCATCAAGCCAGTGGTGTAGCACCAACTTCTTCAGGGTCAATGACAACAAGGCCATATGGTATCTACGGGCCCTCACTGGTATTAGCGAAAAGGTACCTAAATACATATTTCCGGAGTGAATAGGTCTTCAAGGCCTAATAGGGGTCTGCCTTAGATTTGATGGCATCCCAGAGTTTTTTAATGGGAGGACATTCCCAGAAAACATGATATAAGGTTCCTCCTGCTGCTCACATCTAGTGCATTGCAACAGTGGGGTTCAGCTCAGCTTATGTAACTTCACCAAGAACCAATAAATGTAATTAATAATTTGATATTGAGTTAACCAAAGTCTGTCTTGGGGAATATAGGCATGCAAATCTTTCCAGATGCAGTCCCATTTTCCCTGAAATTGTGGGAATACTTTTGACCTGTCACTGGGTCTGTTCTAAGAGAAGGTTACCTTGCTTGGAGGCACAGTTGGGTCAGTCTCGTGAAATGGGTCAGCTTGGCTGGAGGCACCACTGGGCCAGTCTTATTACAGGATATAGAAAATTATTTTTACTTAGTTAACTGCCCTTCCATCTTCCTTTCCATGCCAGTTATATATTCTGATATGCTTTCATGATTTTTGATAAATAAATAACCTAGCATTGGGGTGCCCTCAGATCTACATGAGTTCCACTCTTCTCTCCAGCTACTACTGATTGACTGAGTTAGTTGAATAAAAGGGGTCACCTTGGTTGGAGGCACCACTGGGTGAGTCTTATGAAAGGGATCAGTTTGGCTGGAAGCACTGTTTGGCTACTGTTATGAAAGGGGTTACTTTAATTGTCGGCACCACTGGGTCAGTCCAATGAAAGGTGTCACTTTGGATGAAGGCTCAACTAAATCTGTCCTATGAAGTGGGTCACCTTGGCTTTGACCACCACTGGGTCAGTCCTAAGAAACTGGTCACCTTGGCTTGAGGCACCACCAGGTTAGTCCTATGAAAGGAATCACCTTGGTTGGAGGCACTGCTTTGCCAGTCCTATGAAAGGGGTCACCTTACCTTGAGGCACCACTGGGTCAGTCCTTGGAAAGTGGTCACCTTGGCTGGAAGAACAGCTCAGTAAGTCCTATAAAAGAGGCCATCTTGGCTGGAGGAACCACTGGACCAATGTTATGAAAAGGTTCACCTAACAGAAACATAGAAACATAGACTTTGACGGCAGATAAGGACCACTTGGCCCACCCAGTCTGCCCATTTCCCTACCTACTGGATAAGCTGCAGATTCTAGTTAACCAACAGCCTATTTCCTGCAACCCCCCACTATAATTGCCTTATGTCTGTCCCATGCATGTTTGAATTCCTCCACTGTTTTAGACCCCACAACCTCTCCAGGAAGAGGCGGTTCCATCGTCCACTACTCTCCCGTGAAAAGAATTTCCTCACATTACCCCTGAGCCGCCCCCTCTAACTTTAAATTGTGCCTTGTAACCTTACACATCTCTTTTTCTGAAAGATGCTACCCTCCTGGACTTTGTTGATTCCTTGAGGTACTTAAAAGTTTCTATCATGTCCCCCTGTCCCTCCTTTCATCAAGGGTATACATATTAAGCTCTCTCAGTCTCTCTCTCTTCATATGATTTCTGATGCAGACCCTGCACCATTTTAGTTGCCCTCCTCTGGACTGCTTCCATCCTGTCTATGTCCTTGCGTAGATGAGGTCTCCAAAACTGCACGCAGTATTCCAGATGGGATCTCACCAACTGTCTGTATAGAGGGATAACCACTTCCCTTTTTCTACTTGTGATGCCCCTCCTATGCATCCCAGTATCCCCCTGGCTTTCCCTACTGACTTCTCACATTGCATACCCACCTTTAGGTAATCTGATATGACTACACCAGATCCCTTTCCATTACTGTTGTTGTTGATACCTCCCCTGCTATTGTGCTCTTCTCCTGGATTTTTATTTCCCAGGTGCACTACTTTGCACTTCTTTGCATTGAATCTAAGTTGCCATATGTCTGACCATTCCTCCAACCTTGCCAAGTCCCTTCTCATCCTTTCTACCCCCCTTGTGTATCAACTCTGTTACAGATCTTTGTGTCATCCGCAAAGAGGTATACCTTTCCTTCCAGACCCTCTGCAATGTCACCTATAAAGATGTTAAAGAGGACTGGACCCAGTACTGAGCCCTGAGGTACTCCACTAGTAACCCCCCTTTCTTCAGAATGTGTTCCATTCACTATTACCTTCTGTGTCCTGTTGTGCAGCCAGTTTGCTACTCAGGTTACCACCCTGGGACCCACTCCAGGCTGGCTAACAGTTATTAATCTTTGTGTGGGACTGTATCGAATGCCTTGCTAAAGTCTAGGTAGGCCATATCCACAGCCCCTCCTGGTCTATTACTTTGGTCACCCAGTCAAAGAAATTGATTAGATTTGTCTGACATGACCTTCCTGCTGTGAATCCATGCTGCTTTGGGTCCAGTGCCCGCTAGCCTCTAGGTACTGAACAATTCTTTCTTTCAGAAGTGATTCCATCATTTTCCCTACCACTGAGGTTAAACTAACAGGTCTGTAGTTTCCTGCTTCTGCCTTGCTCCCACTTTTGTGAAGGGGAATCACATCTGCCCTCCTCCAGTCCTCAGGTACCACCCCATCTTCCCATGATTTGTTAAAAGTATGGTTAGTGGTGTCACTAGGTCCTCCCTTAGCTCTTTTAGGATTCTAGGGTGAATCCGTCCAGGCCCCCATTGCTTTGTCCACCTTGAGTTTTAGAAGTTCTTTCAGTACTCTTTCTTCTTTAAATGGACTGGTATCAACCCCACTATCTAGAGTGCTTTTACTGTTTGGTTTAGGTAACTCCTCCTCTTCTTCTTATGTGAATACTGAGCAAAAGTATTCATTCATTATCTCTGCCTTTTCACTGTCTCCCTCTGCCCACCTCCCCTCTCCTTTATTAATCTTCTCTATCCTTCCCTTAACCTTTCTATGTTCCCTAATGTACCTATAAAAGGTTTTATCCCCCTTCTTAACTGAGTTGGCTATCCTTTCCTCGGTTTGGGCCTTTGCTTTTCTGACTGCCTTCCCCACTTCCTTCTGCTTTAATTGATACAGTTCCCTGTCGTGTTCCGTCTGTGATTCCTTATACTTTTTGAATGCAGCCTTTTTCTCCTTAACCTTCCTTGACACTTCTTTTGAAACCATAGTGGTTTTTATTCCGCTATGTTTTCTTTATTTGTTTCACACAAAGGCTTGTTGCCTCCATGATGGCAGTTTTGATTTTTCTCCATTGTTCTTCCACCCCTCCTTTCTGGCCATTTGCTAATGCATTCCTCAGGTATTCACCCACTTTGCCAAAGTCAGCCCTTCTAAAGTCCAGTATCCTTGTATTTGTATGGCTTGTCTCCATGGTTGTGTTTATTGTGAAGCACACTGTGCAGTGGTCGCTTGTTTCCAGGTGTCTACTGACTTCTAAGTTTGTGATCCTCTCTCCATTTGAGAGTACCAGGTCTAATATTGCTCCCTCCCAAGTGGGTTCCACCACTAGCTGTCTAAGGCATGCTCCCTGTAGGGCATCGAGGAATGACCCTGCTCTTGGATGTGACTGCCGTCCATGTTGCCCAGTTAACATCTGGCATATTCAGGTCCCCATCAACAGTATCTCCTTTTTCAGCCATTTTGAGAATGCCCTCTATCATTTTCTTGTCCATTTCCTCCCCTTGAGACGGGGTCTGTATACAACCCTGTGCGGATTGTGGTGCCATTCCTGTCTCCAATGTGACCCAGAGTTCTCTTGTCCTCCCCTTTACTTTTAGTTCTGTTACTTTGATCCCTTCCCTTATGTAGAGAGCTACTCCACCTCCTCTTTTACCCTCCCTGTCCCTTCTGTAGATTGTGTACCCGGTATGTTGACATCCAGTCATGGTTCTCCGTGTACCATGTTTCTGTGACTGCCACAATATCCGAGTGTTCCACTTCCATCAGGGCTACTAACTCTGGAAGCTTGTTTCCCAGACTACAGGCATTTGTACTCATTGCCCTCCATTTAATGTTGGCTTTATCCTTTTTTACCCCATCCCTACTCTTATTGCCCATGTCCATTTTTCCATTTACCCCTGTCCTGCTCTCTGTCAAGCTCTGTACCTCAGTGTTTACCCTACTACCTGCCATGCACCTTGGCTGGAGGCACCACTAGGTCAGGCCTATGAAAGGACCATCTTGGCTGTAGGCACTGCTAGGTCAGTCTTTTGAAAGCAGTCACCTTTGCTCGAAGCACAGTTGGGTCAGTCCTATGAGAGGGTTACCTTGGTTGAAGATATTGCTGGGTCATTCTTATGAAAATAGTCAGCTTGGCTCTAGGCACCACTGGGTCAGTTTTATGAAATTGGTCACCTGGGCTGGAGGCACCATTGAGTACTCTTATGAAAGGGGCACCTTGGCTTGAGGCTCCAATGGGTACTCTTATTAAAGAGGTCACCTTGGCTGGAGGCATCACTGGGCACTGTTATAAAAGATGTCATCTTGGCTGTTGGCACCACTGGTTCAGTCCTAGAAAGGGGTGACCTTGGCTGGAGGCACTGCTTGACCAGTCCTATTAAAGGGGTCACCTTGGCTGGAGACACTACTGGGTCAGTCGTATAAAAAGGGTAATCTTAGCAGGAGGCACTGTTGGGTCAGTCTTATGAAAGGGATCACATTGGCTAGAGTCACTGCTGGGTCAGTCAAATAAAGGGGGTCACCTTGGTTGGAGAGGGCACTGTGGAGCCCATGCTGTGCAGAGACAGGAAATTACAACTCCATCATCTAATACCAATAATTCATTAAATTCAACAATTTTTGATACATTTTGGCAATTTCTGATGGCTTCATTGGATTCCTGATCCTAGACTACATTAAAATGGGAAATCTGAAGCAAGATGAAGTGGCAGGAGGTCACGATAGAGCAACAGGAACTGGTGGCATGCAACCTTTGTAGTTGGGATCGGAGGCCCAGATGACAGATTTGGCCATGGGAGAGACCCTCACTACTTTGGGCTCCAAAATACAAACTTTAATTCAATCACTTACTGGTCTGACCCAAAAAGTGGAAGGTTTCAATTCAAGGGTGACTATATTAGAAACCATGGTAGATGGCCTGAAAACTGAAGTCCATGAGGTGGGCAAGTGGGCCAATTCTGCTATGGGAGCCACTTCACTTATGGCAAAAGAATTGCAACACCTATGGGCCAGAATGGAGACAATGGAAAATCAGACCTATAGTGCCAACATCAGGATCCTGGGTGTTCCAGAGGGAAGTAAGGGTGATCATCCATTGATGTTTGTAAGGAACTTTTTAATGGAAAAACTTGTACCTATTGGAATGGAGCCAATTACGGAAATACAAAATGTTTACCGCATTACTCCTCGAGGCAGACAGCAGGACTCAGCGAAGGCATGAACTCTGATGGTGGTAACATCGGATGTGGGACAGAGGGATCGTATCTTCCAGCTGGCATGCCGAGTGGGACACATCATGATAGAAGACAGCGGGATATACCTTTTTCTGGACATTAGCTACATGATGAGACAACGTCGCAAAAAATTTGATGAAATGAGGCACTCACTGCAGGAGGCAAACATCCACCATATGATGATCTACCCTGCTTGTCTACGTATTGTTTGGGAAGAGAAAGTGTTCCTCTTCTCCAACCCCATCGATGCTGGAAAATGGGCAACCAGATTTGCTGCAGCCTCCAAGACCTCCTCTGAGACCATGGATTTGCATGAAGAAGAAAGTGCTAGCTGAGTAAGGCCTCACAGTACCCTTTTTTGATAGCCTTTTCTCTACTTTTATTAGTAGACCATTAGTTCTGGACTCAGAGACTAAGTAAAATAAAAGTGTCTGTCATATCTCTTGTAGCTGTCCTTCGATCGTCTTCTTGAGTTGATATGAGCCGTTCTAAAAGTTAAAATAGTTAATTGTTTATGTAGTACTCGATGTGTGGTATGGGGTGAGGTAAAGATTTAATAATTCTAGATAACCTGCTCTTAGTTTAAAGTTTGTAGGGTCTGTTAATTAATATCTAAAGCATGGAGACAAGGTCCCTTTTGGGGCCAAATTGCTTTTTTTTGTAAAGGACTAATGCTGGACATTGACTAATTTCAGGGAAAGCCGTGCTGCTCATGGACTCATTTAAACACAGCATAATTTAGATCCTTTTTGATAGGAGTTTTATAATGTGTAATAAGGTTACCCCTTGTGTAGTATCTCAAATATGGTGAATGCACATATCCTTCTAATAAGGGACTGACGTCCTGTAAGATTTATGTATCTGGATGGTCCACTATATGTACATTGCAATGTTGTAACATTGGTAAAATAATAAAAATAAAGTATATTTAAAAAAGGGGTCACCTTGGTTGAAGGAGCCACTGGATGAGTCTTATGAAAGGGGTCACTTTGACTGGAATCACCACTGGGTCAGTTGAATAAAAGAGGTCACCTTGGTTGGAGGCACCACTGGGTGACTCCTATGAAATGGTTCACTTTGACTGGAGGCACTGCTGGGCTAGTCCTATGAAATGGGTTACCTTACCTGGAGACACTGCTGGGTCAGTCCTATGAAAGGGGTCACCTTGGTTGAAGGCACAGCTGAGTCTATCCTATGAAATGGGCCACCTTGGCTGAGAGCACCACTGGGTCAGTCCTATGAAATTGGTCACCTTGGCTTGAGGCACTGCTGGGTCAGTCCTATGAATGGAGCCACCTTGGCTGGAGGCACTGCTGGGCCAGGCCTATGAAAGGGGCACCTTACCTTGAGTCACCACTGGGTCAGTCCTTGCAAAGGGGTAACATTTGCTGAAGGAACAGCTCAGTGAGTCTGATGAAGGAGGCCATCTTGGCTGGAGGAACCACTGGGCCAGTGTTATGAAAGGGTTCACCTTAGCTGGAGGCACCACTGGGTATGACCTATGAAAGGGGTCACCTTGGCTGTAGGCACTGCTGGGTCAGTCTTTTGAAAGCAGTCACCTTTGTTGGAGGCACCGCTGGATCATCCTATGAGAGGGTTACCTTGGTTGGAGTCACAGCTGGGTCATTCTTATGAAACTTGTCACCTGGGCTGGAGGCACCACTGAATACTCTTATGAAATGGGTCACCTTGGCTGTTGGCACCACTGTTTCAGTCCTATGAAAGGGAGCACCTCTGCTGGAGGCATCACCGGTTCAGTCCTAGAAATGGGTCACCTTGGCTGGAGGCACTGGTGCGTCAGTCCTTTGAATAGAGTGACCTTGGCCAGAGACACTGCATGGTCAGTCCTATTAAAGGGGTCACCTTGGCTGGAGGCACTACTAGGTCAGTCCTATGAAAAGGGTCACCTTAACAGTAGGCTCCATTTGGTCAGTCTTATGAAAGGGAGTCACCGCTGGGTCAGTCAAATAAAAGAGATCACCTTGGTTGGAGGCACCACTGGGTGAGTCTTATGAAATGGTTCAGTTTGACAGGATGCACTGCTGGGCTAGTCCTATGAAAGGGGTTACCTTACTTGAAAGCACTGCTGGGTCAGTTTTATGAAAGGGTCACCTTGGTTGAAGGCAGAACTGAGTCTGTCCTATGAAGTGGGCCACCTTGGCTGGGAGCACCCCTGGGTCAGGCCTATGAAAGAGGTCACCTTGGCTGGATGCACTGCTGCACCAGTCCTGTGAAAGGGGCCATCTTTGCTGTAGGTACTGCTGGGTCAGTCTTTTGAAAGCGGTCACCTTGGCTGGACGCACCGCTGGGTCAGTGCTATGAGAGAGTTACCTTGGTTGAAGGCACAGCTGGGTCATTCTTGTGAAAGTGGTCAGCTTGGCTGGAGGCACCACTAGGTTAGTCTTATGAAATTGGTCACCTTGGCTGGAGGCACCACTGAGTACTCTTATGAAAGGGGTCACCTTGGCTGGAGGCACCACTGGGTACTCTTATGAAAGGAGTCACCTTGGCTGGTGGCACCACTATTTCAGTCCTATGAAAGGGGTCACCTCAGCTGGAGGTACCAGTGGTTCAGTCCTAGAAAACTGTCACGTTGCCTGTAGGCAGCACTGGGTTAATCTTTTGAATTGGGTGATTTTGGTTGGAGGCACTGTTTGGTCAGTCCCGTGAAAGGGATCACCTTTGCTGGAGGTGCTGTTGGGTCAATCCTATTAAAGGGTCACCTTGTCTGGAGGCACTACTAGGTCAGGCCTAAGAAAGGGGTCACCTTAGGTGGAGGCAATGCTGGGTCAGTCTTATGAAAGGGGTGACACTGGCTGGAGACACTGCTGTGTCAGTTCTATGAAAGTGGTCACATTTGCTGGATGCACCACCGGGTCAGTCTTAGAAGTGGATTACTATGGCTGGAGATATTGCTGGATCAGTCCTATGACTGTGGTCACCTTGGCCTGAGGCACCTCTGAGTTAATCCTATGAAAGTAGTCACCTTGGCTGGAGTCATCGCTGGGCAGTCCTATGAAAGGGGTCACATAACCCAGAGGCACTGCTGGGTCAGTCCTGTGAAAGGGGTCACTTTTGTTTGAGGCACAGCTGAGTCAGTCCTATGAAGGGGGCCACCTTGGCAGGAGGCATCACTGGGTCAGTCCAATGAAATGGTTACCTTGGCTGGAGGAAGAGCTGAGTCATTCCTTTGAAAGTGGTCAGTTTTGCTAGAGGCACCACTGGATCAGTCCTGTGAAAATGGTCACCTTGGCTGGAGGAACCACTGGGTCAGTTCTTTGAAACAGGTCACCTTGGCTGAGGCATCACTGGGACATTCTTATAGTAGACCCACCCCAAGGAAGACCCTGTGTTAGGGTCGAAGCACTGGGGAAGAAGGTTGTTGTCTGGGCAGGTAGTCACAGCAATAAAATAACTTTATTTTCACAAACTTTGGTCTCCATGAGTACTGAACTGCTCACTTCACTTATAGTAGTAGTAGTACAGGATTTTTATTGTGTCACAATAAATGGATGATTTATTGCACAGAAGAAACATAGAAACATGGAATTTTTGAGCAGAAGAGGACTACTTGGTCCACTTAGTCTGCTAGATGTTCCATGCCTAATCTGTCTCTGCAGACCCTAACTGGTCTCTGTCAAGCTTTCCTCTTCCATGCCTTTTTACTAATATATACCTAAGTTTATCCTACGCATGCTTGAAGCCGTCCACTGTGTTAGCCTCCATCAGTTTTGCTGGTAGTCTGTTCCAGTTGCACCCCACCCCTCTGAGGTACTTGTAGGTCTCTACCATGTCAACTGTCACTCTTTCTTTCAGGGTGTGCATGTTGATATCCCACAGTCTCTTATCTTGTACAACCCCTGCACCCTTTTAGTTGCCCTCCTGTGGACTGCCTCCATCATGTCTCTGTCCTTTCTGAGATGCGGCCTCCAGAACTGGACACAATACTCCAGGTGGGTTCTCACCAGTGAGCGATACAGTGGCAACTCTGATCCCTCCTCCTGCTGGACATAAGCCACCCAGCATCTCAGTAGCCCTACTCAGTGCTTTGCACACGGTCCTGGCACTTTGAGGTCACCATTTATGACAGCCCTAAGATCCCTTTCGTGTTTACTGACTTTCAATACCCCCCCACCATACACCCAGCCCCTGGGTTCTTATGCACTAGATGCATGTTTCTACACTTTTTGGCATTGAACTTTTTTTTTCCCTCAATTGCTTAACCAGGTGAGACACGCTAAGCTGAAAGCTTGTTTACAGGTGCAACCTGGGAGCACATGGAAGTTAAGTGACTTGCTCAGGGTCACACAGTACGCAAGTGGGGGCTGTTGGATTCAAACCCAGGTCACCAGATTTGCAGCTCAGATCCTTAAACCACTGCACTATACTGCCTCCAACTCCAACTGCCATGCACTTAACCACTCCTCTATTTTTCCAAGATCTCTGTGTATTCTCTCCACCCCTCCTGACTGTCCACCCTATTGCAGATTTTGGTGTCATACATTTAGACATACAATATCACAATACACTTCACAGTGAAACTATAAACACAACAGAACTAATACGTTTAACACTACAATGACAGTAATTACTAATTCACATATACCATAAAGTGAAACAGTCTAATGCTTCAGTATTACAGGGCTGCTCCAGCTCACCCACGGTCGGCCGGCACCCAGCCAGCCACCGACCAAGACCAGGACACCCGCCTGCAGCTCCTTGGAAGCTGCTTGTCCCTGAACAGGGCTGCTCCAGCTCACCCACAGTCGGCCGGCACTCAGCCAGCCACCGACCAAGACCAGGACACCCGCCTGCAGCTCCTTGGAAGCTGCTTGTCCCTGAACAGGGCTGCTCCAGCTCACCCACGGTCGGCCAGCACCCAGCCACCAACCAAGACCAGGACAACCGCCTGCAGCTCCTTGGAAGCTGCTTGTCCCTGAACAGGGCTGCTCCAGCTCATCCACGGTCGGCCGGCACCCAGCCAGCCACCGACCAAGACCAGGACACCCGCCGAAGCTCCTTGGAAGGTACGGGACAGCGCAGCCAATCGGAACACGGGTGCTTCCAGCAAGCCCACTCTGATTGGCAGGAGTTTTCCCCTGCTATAGACACCTGGCACTTTGTTAGATTTTCGATAGAACTAAGCACATTTCAACTGTGTTATTAGGAGTTTTTCAACTGTATTAGCTGGATTGTAATTTCTACTACTGTTTTAAAGTGCTTACACCTCTTCTGTCTGACTGCTCTTCCTGCAGCGCCCCCATCCAAGCACTCTGCCTTGGTGCCGATAAGTCTAACTACCTTTTTTTTTTTTTTGGCTAGTTTTCCTTTAGCAGGTTATACAAACCTGTCACTAGAGGATTCTTGGTCTTCTACATGAATCACTGTATTCATTCGTAAGGTATGGCTGCATTATCATTCTACTTCTTTCCGGTGCTGCTACAAGGGGACTTGAGTCTGAAGGGTGGATGGCCACTAACTAAGCTGCTCCTGCTCTCCTTGTTCCCCTTTCTGCTGTATTTTCTCATCTAGGTTTTAAGTGAGTACCTAGGTGGGCAAATTTCTTGCCTAGAAAATATTGCACTAATACAAATCACAAGACCACTCAATCTGGGACCATGGCTCTCCTTATTGTTTTTTTATTGCTCCTAAGGTGCAGAGTTTTCAGCAATACAATGCAATTCGAAGTACCTCAATGCAATTCAGTTCTCCAATGTACCTTATCAATACCTAATGTATAACAGTCTACCGTGCAGACACTATGTCATTCTCCTCTCCCCTTTTAGCCTATTCCCCGGTTAGCCTACACCCCCTTGCTACTGTCCTCACCTATGTCTACCCAAGCACTTACATTGATCATGATCAACTGTCATTACAGTGGTGCCGCCTCTTGCGCAGCACGATATGGGTTGCCGCAAAGAAATAAAAAAGCAGTCTCCATTCTTATAAGCTCCTTAAAGAAAGTTATACTTCTGCTTCTTCTCTGCTCAGAAATGTGGAGCTCAACCCTGCCCCCACAACTTACCTCGCCTATCGATTTTGCTGAGGCCACAGGTCTCAAAATGATGATGGTCAACATTTTAAGCTGCCCTAAAAACTTGTACAGCTGCAAGCCTGGGCTGCACACGTTAACCCAGACCTTATCATAATTACTGAGTCGTGGTTAAAAAGGACGAACACTGATCAACAAATATCACTGCAGGGCTACAATTTATTTAGAGCAGATAGAGAGTCTAGAGGCGGGGGTGTGGTTATCTCGCCAAATCTAAGTACTTGGTCACCAATATTAGTTGCAAATCTCTAGCCAAGGAATTTGAGTTAGTTTACGCTGAGCCTTCATTTAGCCCCTCGGAATGTATCACTATCCTAGGTGGCTATAGACCCCCGTCTGGTGGTGATGAAGTCCTTAATCTTTTGAAATCCATGTTCGTAGATGCAAAAACTGAAACAATATTTCTAGGAGATCTAAATATGGACTGGCTGTCACCTAAATCACACGGCCTCAAATCCCTTTGTGACGAGCTAGGTCTTGGGCAATTAGTCAGTGAACCTACTAGGAACAACACTCTAAATACTGCCAACAGTTCCATTCTAGATATGGTACTAACCACCCATCCACACAAAATATCTAATTTGGCAGTGTTTCACAATGACATGAGCGATCATGGAATTGTTGCTTGCATAAGATCTCAAATTAAGGCCCGGCCGCAACCCATCTTTATAACAAAAAGATCCTTTCGCAAATTCAGTGCAGTAAACTTCCTATCTGACCTGAGCATGATCAGATGGCAAGATCTTTACCTAGCCAAAGATGTCAACAAGGCAGCTTGCATCCTTAATGACAAACTCACTACAATAATAAATAAGCATGCCCCTTTCATCAAAGTAAGGGTACGGAACAATTCCAATCCCTGGTTCACCTCGGATCTCAAGGCAGCCCTTATAGCTCGAGATAAGCTCTGGGCTAAAGCTAGACATTCAAAAGAATCTTCGATTGGCAGGCCTTTAGAACAGCCAGGAATAACTGTGTGAAAAAACTTCGCTCTGCTAAAGCTAACTATTATATTTCTACTCTCGAACAAGCTAAAGGTAACCCTCATAAAATATGGAAGACTATCAAAGCTATAGAAGGACGGCCCATGGCCCCCTCTGTCCCAACAAAGATAGTTGCAAGTGGCAAGATTGTGGAAAACAAGTCCCTAATCCTGGAGGAACTTAACTCCCACTTTGCCACAGCTGGATTAGCTTTTGACTCGTCACCTTATGCTGGTGCTGCGGTGAGCCAGCATACCCCTCCCGCCACATCTAGTCCTGCACACAGCCCCTTCCAACTGCGCGAGATAACTTATAAAGAAGTAGAAGATTCTCTTCTTAACTTAGACACCAAAAAAAGCACAGGGGACAATGGCTTGGAACCCTTTTTCCTAAGGTCAGGCTACGCCCATCTCACTGCCCCAATTCTCCACATCTTCAATCTTTCCATTACATCTGCTACTGTGCCGTCCTGCTGGAAATCAGCACATATCCTCCCTCTATTTAAATCTGGTGACCCATGTGATGTAAACAACTATAGGCCTATCTCCATATTGCCTATCCTTTCTAAAGTTCTCGAAAAACTGATCCATATTCAGTTAAAATCTCACTTGGAAACCTTCTCTCATTAACCCAGCTCAATCTGGCTTCGGGCTAATCATAGCACAATCACTGCACTAGCAAAAGTAACCAATGATTGGATCTCTGCTATAGATGCTAAGAAGGTAATTGTGCAGTCTTTTGGACCTCAGCAAAGCTTTTGATACTGTTGATCACAAACTATTAGTCAATTGCCTTGCAAAATTGGGTGCCACATACCATACCACCCAGTGGTTCTCTAGCTACCTAACTGGAAGATTCCAAAAAGTAAAGGCGGAAGGCTTTTTTTCTGCTGCCTTGCCAGTTGCAAGAGGAGTCCCCCAAGGATCCATCTTAGGCCCTATCTTGATTTCTCTGTACATTAATGACTTAGATGCTAACATATCTACGTCCAATCTGCACTTTTTTGCAGATGATACTGTGTTGTATACTTCTGGCTCATCGTTATCTGAAGTCAAGAGTGCTTCAAGCGGACTTCGCACAACTTGAGCATAATCTAATAAAGGCAAAGCTTCTGCTCAATGCTAAGAAGACTAAAGCGATGATATTCTCCCGCAGTGCTGTCTCAGGTCTCCCCAATACCCTTGCCCAAGACTACATTGTCACCACGCTAAACGAGCCTCTGGAAGTTGTAACCAAATTTAAATATCTAGGTATCTGGATCGACAATAAATTATCTTTCAGTGACCACGTCGAAGATGTCTCTAGAAGGTTAAAAGCAAGGTTAGGTTTCTTCTACAGAAATAGGCCCCTTTTCCCCCTTGAAACTCGAAACAAGCTTGTACAGGCCACTTTTCTCCCCCTACTCGACTATGGTGATGTAATCTATTCCTCCACCACTCTTGCAAATCTAAGTAAACTGGACATCCTTTATCACCATGCGTTATGGTTCATTACCAACTCCCCTCACCGTTCGCACCACTGTGACTTATATGCAGCTGTTGGTTGGACATCCCTTACTACTAGATGCCTGCTCCATGCTGGGCTATGGACTCTTAAACTGCTCCTGCAGAAATTGCCAAGCTATCTCTCTTCCCTTATTAGTATCTCACATAGTGCATACTCATTAAGAAAATCTGACTTTATTATGCTTGACATACCAAGGACGGACTTCCTTTGTAACGTGCTGTTGCATATGCCCTTCCCTCCATTTGGAACCAATTACAAACTGTACTGAAACTAACTAGCACAGTTTCAATAAACTTCTACAAATTGCTAAGTTCAGCCAAAAAAAGACACCTGTAACTGTCATTAAGTCTCTTCCTTCCCCATGTGTGCCATATTTATCCACTGGTAAGGTATAATTGATTTGTCATATTAACTGCTTTCCCTTCCCCTTCTACTCCTTGCTTTATCTTTGCTTACGCTCCACTGCTACTCTATCAAATCACTCCTCCCCCCCATATCAGTTGTAGACTGTTGTTTGTTCTAGCTGCCAAAATACTGTATATGTATTGCACACACCTGTCATCATGTTTCATTTATCAGTATGCAACCTGTAAGTCGCTTCCCTGTCTCATATCAGTGTTTACTACCTGCGGTCACCCTATGTGGTACCCTTGTATGTATATCCAGCCTGTATCATGTAACATGCATTTCATGTATATACTGTTATTACCTATCTGTGTTTGTACTTAAAGTGTTTATGTCACAGGGCCTCCTTGTGAATGAGCTTGCTCAATGGAGTTTTCCTGCAATAAACTTGATTATACAGTACCTTTATTTTGCACTAATACCAAAAAAAAGGTACGTCCCCGTTCAGCTGAGTGATATACATCAGGGGTTACAATAGGGCATTCCTATGAAAGGAGTCACCTCGACTGCACGCACTGCTGGTTCATTGCTATGAAAAGATTCAACTTTGGTGGGAGCACCGATGGGTCATTCCAATGAAATTATTCTCCTTGGGTGGAGGCTCCGCTGGGTCATTCCAAGGGAATGATTCACCTAAGTTGGAAGCAACGCTGGGTCTGCCCTATGAAAGGATAGGATTCAGCTCAGGTGGAGGCATCGCTGGGTTTTTCCTATGAAGAGTCAGCTTGAGGGGAGGCACTAACCAAACCATTTGGAAATAAACTTTTACAACTACATACCCAGGGTCATCTGCCCAAAGGACATACTGTCTATGTCCCTTAATATTAGAGATGCTTGGAACTGGCCGATTGCTATCTGATAGGATTTCCTAGGAATTTCTGATTCTTAATCTGATTCCTATTGATTCTGAAAAGGACCTTGGACTTAGAACCAGAATTAGATTTTGAATCCTATTTCCTAAATCGCAAATCCCAAGTTCCTATGTAAAAACGTGTTTATGCCTTTAAATTTTGGAATTAGGATTTTAAGACTGCAATTCTGAAAATCCTAATTCCAAATGGACTGGAATCCGAACTATCCGATTCCATGACTTGGAATCTGAGCAATCCTACTTAATATGCCTATAGTGCAGGGCATAGCAGACTCTTATGGGGCAGAGGTTACAAGTACTACACCCAATTTCCCAATAACTTAGTGAATAATTAACACCAATGTGTTAGGAACAAACTGTTTCACATACCTCATTAGTGGTGTGACATCATTTGGCATGAGAGCAAAACAAGTGCGGTGTGAACTAGTGAGCCCTTAACATGTTACTGTTTTTTTTTGTTTGTTGCCATCTCTGATAGTAGACCGTTGGCCCCATCTAGACTGAGCCTCCCCGCCCCATCAGCTGGCTTTCCATGGACTGTTTTCCTACCTTGTCTACCCCCACAGCTTCCCCCGTGTGGCGAGGTGCAGCAGGGCCTCAACTGCTGGTGGTTCAGGAGCTGGTTCAGAGAAGGGCTGCCATGTCACCAGTGCAGAGCCTGCTGGGGTGGGTCCATCACTCTGCCCCAGGCCTGACACTTCTCCCTTTGTTTTTCTTCCTCCCTTGAGATGCTGGCCTGAGGTGTGATGCAAGCATGGTGCACATCATACGCCAGCATCTCTCCACCCGCTGAGCCACTCCAAAGTGCACTGCCACCTGGGGTCACCCAGGTGGCAGTCATGCACTGAAGCAGTCTGCCATCTATACCCGGTGGACAGCATCCTCAGGGCTGCTCGATACTCTTCCCCCTGGCCAGTGCTGATGACATGAGCTCGCTACTGAACCTGGCTTGCCAGCGTCGCAAGCAGTAGCACTACTGCTGCATCAAACAGGCCAGGCTGTGTTTTTTAATGTTTTTATAATACTACAGCGAACATGTTTTTTAAACACATAAACACATCAAAGTGTTAATTGGGAGGAATAAAGCCATTTTAGAATATTAGTTTTTGTTTTTTACTGTATTTTACAGTGCAGTTGGAGCATTCAAAAGTGATTGTCACAGGATATATTTTACTTAGTATGTGAGTCTGACTGAAACAGCTGAGTTGGGCGCTCAACTCATGCTCTAGTTAGCAGCAGTTCTGTAGTGAGCTTGCAGTTCCGATTGCAGCAGCTGTATAAAGTTGTCCTAAAAATTCTGAAAAAATTATCAACATATATTAAGAAAAAAAAATTCAGATCACAGAAGAAAACATACTGGCAGTGTATTATAATTTTAATTTTGAGCTATTCTATTCCTTTATAAGCATTTACATGAAGACTGGATCTTGCCATCTGACAATAAATACTGGCCTCTTTATGAGAAGCACCAGGTTTTTATTTAAAAAAATGAACAGATTAATCTGTCCCAGTAGTGCAGGTCATGCGTGTTATGCTCCCATACGGGCCATCTGGGTTTGCCACGTTAACCAGTCAAACCACTGTGGACCATTGGAATGCAGGGTGTTATACAGAGGCAATGTGTATAGATTCTGGTTGGGGGTCAGAGATATGGCACCCTTTGGGCAGCAGTACCTTCTGTAATGGAAGATGGGCAGTATGTGACATATTAGGTGACCATGGCATGTCCCCCCCCAGCCATCACTACAGGCATGGCTGGCAGCTTAGCAGGGAGACGGTAAGGATAAAACACTGGGAAATCCCCTGAATGGTGGATGGCACTGCTCCTGGTCTCACTCTAGCCCCCCAGTTGTCTCCCAGCTCCTTTACCAGTAGCACAGAATAAGAGTAGGCACTCGGCCTTGCTTTGACCCTGGGTATCACTGGTAGAGGGGCAGTCACCATGGGATGACTTGAGCTGGGAACATCAGGCTGGAGCATGAGGGACTGGAAACTGTGAGGCAGGTGGACAGTGATGAAGGATACAGCTGAAGCAGGAGTTCCAAAGGTAGATAGGTAAGGATAAAAGCAACAATCCCTAAAATTAACACATTTCTCTACACTGTCCTTAGAATAATTGATAAAATCCCCCTCCGACAAACAAAGCTTCATGAAATGGAGTTGCAGTGGCTAGTTCCTCCTCCTTAATGATGTCATGGGGGGGGCATTTTTCAATGGACTGGCATAGAGAGCACTCTAACAGAGCTCTGGGTACTGATTCGCTGGGACCTTTGTTTGTTATATTTCTCCTATCGCAAGTGCGTCGATCCTAAAGAGTCTCTGCAATGCCCTTCCCCCATTGACTGCCTTACTCACCTTCCAGTATCGTATCCTTCACTGTGCATGTTCTCATGGTAATCTAATCCCCTTTCTGAGTCATGCAAACCCCTGCTGAGGGACCTTGCTTACAGCCCTCAAGAGGAAAAGAATGGATTCTGGTCTGAGGGACATAAGCCAACCAGGGGCTTGGTCCGACAAGCTCAGATTCTATGATGTGGAGACCATCATCCTATGCAGTGGATTAAGCCATCCTTTTTCCTCTTCTTCTTCCACTACACCCCTCCTTCACAGTAGCACATACACTGTGGTGTTCTTGTGAGGGTGTGTGTGTCACCCCATGCCTCAATATGTGCCAAGTGCCCCTCTGCAGTGCCATCTCCAGGAGCCCCTCTGTGAACAGCATGCTTCTCAGTCCAGCTCCCCTGGGGAATGGAGTTCACGTGCGTGCTCTGAGCCATCCCAGCCAACATCCCTCTATAAACCCAGCCAACGTCCCTCTATAAACCCAGCCAACGTCCCTCTATAAACCCAGCCAACGCCCCTTTATTTTATTTATTTAGTTTTTGTTGACCGGATAAGCGCACTAGACAAATCCTGCCTATTTTCAGGCACGACCTGGGGGAAGGGGATACAGATGAATGCCAACCAATCTTGAGCCAGATTAAGCTGTTATTATAAACCCAGCCAACGCCCTTTTATAAACATGATGCTCTTCAGACCAGCTCCCCTGGGGAATGGAGTTCACATGCGTGCTGTGAGCCATCCCAACCAACGCCCCTTTATAAACCCAGCCAATGCCCCTTTTAAACCCAGCCAACACCCCTTTATAAACCCAGCCAACGCCCCTTTATAAACCCAGCCAACGCCCCTTTATAAACCCAGCCAATGCCCCTTTATAAACCCAGCCAACGCCCCTTTATAAACCCAGCCAATGCCCCTTTATAAACCCAGCCAATGCCCCCTATAAACCCAGCCAACGCCTCTTTATAAACCCAGCCAATGCCCCTTTATAAACCCAGCCAACGCCCCTTTATAAACCCAGCCAATGCCCCTTTATAAACCCAGCCAACGCCCCTTTATAAACCCAGCCAATGCCCCTTTATAAACCCAGCCAACGCCCCTTTATAAACCCAGCCAACGCCCCTTTATAAACATCATGCTCTTCAGTCCAGCTCCTCTGGGGAATGGAGTTCACATGCGTGCTGTGAGCCATCCCAACCAACGCCCCTTTATAAACTCAGCCAATGCCCCTTTATAAACCCAGCCAACGCCCCTTTATAAACCCAGCCAACGTCCCTCTATAAACCCAGCCAACGTCCCTCTATAAACCCAGCCAACGCCCCTTTATAAATCCAGCCAACGCCCCTTTATAAACCCAGCCAACGCCCCTTTATAAACATCATGCTCTTCGGTCCAGCTCTCCTGGGAGAATCGAGTCTGCATGCATGCTCTGAGCCATCACAGCCTGCCTCTGCACCCAATATCCTGGATGCAGGGCAGGAACGCTGTGGGCCAGAGCAGACCACAATGATGTTGCTTTTTTTAGAGTAACGCAGTATAAAAGTACATTTGTTTTCTAACAGCAAAAACAAGATATTGTTTAAACAAAGACTTTTATTCTCAACTTGTTCCATGGATCACAGAATGTAACAGAATACTGATTAACCAGGAGGCGTTCAGTAACAGGGTGGTGAGTACTGGGAGTACGGGCATTCAAATTGCTCGAGACATTTTTTGCAGACATTTTACAGAACTAGAGGGTTGTTGACAATCTGAAGTAAACAGCAGAGTGCACCCTCAACCTCAATGGCATATAAGAGTTTTTCTTTTTAAATATAAAATTCTTTTATGTACAATAAACTTTTATATTTTTGTGTCACAATCTTTATTCATCTCCTTGTCCTGCTCTGCATGCTGAAGCTGGACGTGCCCTCACACTGGGGGATGGGTAGGAGGAAGTGTCCAGGCCACCGTCTGGCTCAGGAGACGGCTCGAGGCACGGTAGAAAACAACTGGGGGTTATACAGCTATAAATACATTCACGCAGCTTGCAGCAGGGGGCAGTCAAAGCACAAAACAAAAACAGTTCGAAGGTAAGATACAGGGCTGGCCATTTGTAAACACAGCAGTTATAAAAAGTACCTGTGTATAAAGGCAAGGGCTGAGGGGACCAATCTGTAACACTGTCTGCCCCAATACCACTACTTCACTAGGGTTCAAAATGAATGGCATTCCACCCCATTTTGCATACCAGTTTTAAAGTGAAATACCATTTTTGCCCTGCTGGTATTCTATGGGGTTACTACCAATGAACAGGGAAGACTTGCACAGAGAACATGCTGCTGCTCAAACGGCTCCATAGAACAGTGCTTCTCTGAAGGGAGACAGAATGAAACTTATACCAAACTTTGTAACATGAACACTGAGTATATTAGCACAGACGAGCAGCATCCCTGCAAATAAACCACGCATGGTAAATCAAAGTATTTAGCATCAACAGTTCTTCCACGTGCTGGACTGAAATATAAAATAACTTCTTTAAAAGGGGAAAAAGCAAGCATATACTAGGTGGTACAGCCTCCCTGAAGAAGTGAGGTTCGCACTCACAAAATGTTGGCATTTATTTTATGACTGTAAAATAAAAAGATTACATTTGATATAGACTTTGGTGGGTGACTATTCTTCCAGCATTGGTTCTTGTCCTTGTTGCCCTGTGGTTGGAACAGGCTCCTCCCATTGTTCTGCGATGGGGACCACACTGGCTGACATGCGGTATGCTCCTTCCGCAGCGAATCGTATCTATCGGCAGTACTTCTTTGGGTAATTATGAAAATTGTCTGTCATTGTTTTATCATTAAAGGCTTTAGACTGTCTAACCAAATGGAACATCGATGGAATGGGTTTAAAAAAGAGGCCCAAACTTCAGGAGAGTTTGAATGAATTCATATACAGACTGTATTGTAAATAAGAGTGCTAAGCGATCCCAGGGTTCTGGTGGCAAATAGCAGCCACTTGACCGAATATACAATAGTTACATAGTCATTTAAGATCAGAAGGGACTCTAGGTCTGTCATGTCCACACCCTGCTTTATAACAAATATAAATAATTATATTGTACTAACATATACTCATTTTTTGATAGTATTATTATTGTGATTTTTTTGTAACTTTATTTTATATGCACTCAGGGCCATATTTACTGTACAGGATGCTGTTGAAAATCGGTTTCATCCCTAACTGTATATGCCTGGAAAAAATAAAATGTTATCAATTAGTTTAAAGCGGTTCTCTGCCCACCCTACTAACCCAGGGTACCCATTGAGCAGTGGTCCAGCACTTACCCTAAGTATTTAAGAAATACATATATATATATACCTTATGATGTGGGGAAGGGAAAGATGTATCTATAAGATATGTGAAGTAACATATAAATACATCACTTATGATGTTTCATTTATTGATAATTTTTCAAAAAAAGCTGTCCTGAAGAAGTGACGGTGTAGTCAGGAAACATTGACAATAAGCATTTAGAAGTCTATAATGAGAATATGAAACAATAACATTTGTTCTGGTTGAGTGGATCATTTGTTCCAGTTGCTGGGTTTCTGCTTATTTAACCACAGGTCAAGATAGAGTTACAAAAAGGGTAAATGAATGAAACAGACATATACTATGCAAAATAATTTATGGGCAGCCGTATACACACAGCTAATGTTGCCATCTAGGGGTTAGATGACATCACAGAGACCTCTCAAACTTCGCTGTTGAGGTCTATGATGTCATTCCCCCCCCTCGGTAGACGCCCAACCTCATTGTGCACAGTTGTCCATCCATTATTTGCTGTATGGTGAATACTAGTGCTAGGCAACATCTTGTCTGTGAAAACATCCAGTTAGGCATATGCCATTTCTGTCCAGGTGGGCATGAAATTCAACATTGGCAACAGGATTCCATCAGCAGAATTCAGAGCTTCGCTAGCGGTATTCCATGAATTCTGCAGATGTTCAGTTCCTCACCGAATTTGAGGAATTTTGCAGAAAAGTGTGACTACTTGGAGTGCATTCCAGGTGCCATGGAGTACATTCCACAGCACAGAACTGCCTCCTTCCTCCCAGCACTACTGACAGTATACAGTTTTCTGCATGCATAAATGGGTAATTGTATTTTGGGAACTTTGTGCTTCCTCTTCCCCTGTAGCATCACTGTAAAGGAGGATCATTTCTGCTGCATAATTTCACTACAGCAATATGTACAGAAACATTAAATACATCAGAAAATTGCACTGAGGTGCCTCAGCACAGCAGCATAGGGAGGCCTGGATGGCACTGGCTTGCATTGTCTGTGAACTATGGATAAACAAATAGCTTTAGGCCCCAGCACCGTGCGTTCTTCTTGTTGTACAGTTTCTAAATTCATCGTCCCAAGAAATAAACAATTATACAAATTTCTTCTTATTATGTGAAAACCTCTGTTGTATATTAGGCAAAGGCGTGGTTCTTCTTATAAGAGGATGGTGCAGCAGAGCCCAAATCAGATGGAGTGATTCCAGGTTGGGGGGAGATGCAGTCACCACACTGAGCACTTGTGGGAAGGGTTCATGGGGGAGTCCTTGGGGCAGTTAAAAACTCTTCCAAAGTCATCAAACTGGGACAGGCTGCCAATAACCCTGAAGAGGAAAAAGAATAGGAGAAAAAAATAGGTAAGTGGCTCAGACACGGGCTAGTCCTAGGTGCTTTGAAAAACCTGACATTGGGGACTTGAGTAATTGTTTTAAAATTAACATCTTTTCTCCATGTTGCTCCTTTTTTCTGCAGTCCCCATCTGATGATTGGGCTGCATCTTTCCTCCTGCTGGGAGGGGGTGGGTAAGTGGGGTGCCCAATCCCCCTCGGCTCCTGCAGTCCCCTCCTTACCTTGTTTGCCGACAGGGGTGCCCAATCCCCTGTCGGCCAAAGTATCCACCCACCCACACACACACAGGTGGCATGCTGGGAGCCCACCCCAGCATGCCAAAGCACCTATTAAAAATGAAAACGGTCTCCCGATGTCTTTTATTTATTTTTCCCCTGTAAAGAAGTAAACAGTCCTCAGAGCTCTCCCAGGCCCCCCCCACAACCCGCACCCACCCACTGAGCGCCCTGCTCCCCACACCCCCCATACTTACCTCCGGAGTCTGGTGCGACGATCTTCGGTGGACTGGGAACATGTCTGCACTCTTCAAAGCCGACCGCGAACTGAGGAAATGCCGGTAAGCTGTACAATGGAATGAATAGGGTTTTTTCAACTTTGCTGCATATCTCGGGCATTTTTTGGAATTTTGGCACCAGATTTTCAACATGGGGTTTTTGGGACCCCTTCTCATGAATTCTATCACTGTCATGGTGTTAATCGGCCTCGAAAGGTCATTTCGCAGTCACTGCATGGAATCACCTTTCGGGACCGATTAACAAAACAACAGTGCCAGTGTTCATGAGGTGGCCTCTCAAAAAGCCTATGTTGCAAATTTGGTGGAAAAAATCCAAAAAATGACTGTTTTACAAGCGTGCGTTGCGCAGTTGCTACGCAGGCTTGTAACTTTGTGAATTCACAGTATTTTCATGCCAGATTTTCAACATTGTCATTTTTGTACACCTCCTTGTGAACAGTATAGCTGTCATTTTCCACATCCTGCCGGAAATGTGTTTCCGCACTTCCGGCGCACAATAGCGCGGTCACTGTGGGAAATCGGTGTTCAGGCCAGATTATGAAAATGACAGTGACACAGTTCATGAGCAGAGGTCCTAAAATGCCTATGCTGAAAATTTGGTGACGATACTCCATAAAATGACTGTGTTACGAGCGTGCGTTGGAAGATTGCACACACGCTCGTAACGTCGTGCATTTGTAATATTTTCACTCTGGATTTTCACCATTGTCATTTTTCCATACCTCTTGATGAACAGTACAGCTGTCATTTCACATATCCTGCCCAAAATGTGTTTTCACACTTCTGGCACACAGTAGCACAGTCGCTGCGCGAAATCACTTTTTGGGACAGTTTGAGGAAATAACAGTGACACCGTACATGAGCAGAGGTGCTAAAATGCCTATGTTGAAAATTTGGTGCCGAATGCCCATAAAATAACTGTGTTCCCAGCGTGTGTTGCACATTTCCCATGCACCCTTGTAACTTCGCAAATTTGCTATATTTACACGCCACATTTTCAACACTGGCATTTGTTTACACCTCCTTATGAACTGTACAGCTGTCATTTTTCACATCCTGCCCAAAATGTGTTTTCCCACACTGCACTACCAAAGCCAAAGCCGCGAGCGCGACAACATTCGGCATTGACAAATGCTTGTTTAACTGGTGATCAGGTTTTCAGGGTCCCTATCAGGTAATCTGGTTTTGCTCAGTGACAGGTCTTGGAGTCATTTTGAGTGCTCACATACCTTAGAAACAGATTTTGTCATATCATTCATTGTTTCAGCTGCTTTTTCAGGTTACAAACACATTTTGTTATAAGTATAGCACTTTCTTTGTAAAAGCAGTCAGCCTGGGAGGTGTAAAGTATAGCCATTACGAGCAATAGCAGATACTTCATCTGATCATTTCCAGTCTGCATCTCAAAAGCAGAACAGGAGCAAAGCTGGGCAAAAAGTCTGACCCCACTTTTTGTAACAGCAACAGATTCAGTTATCTTCCACTTTTGTTTGCTGGTAAACTTTTTCATCTCTAAAAGAATTTAAATATTTTGAAATATTTTAAATTATTTTTTATAAAATTGTTTCCTCCAGTAAAAATGTATGTTCACTTCTTTTGGCTTCAGAATAGTATTGTGGACATGAAAAATAATTGGATCCAGGAAAATTATAAAGTACACATTATAGGAAACAAGCAATTTGTTTATCATATAGAACTGTATACTATTTACAGTATTTCCCTGCCCCCCAATGATATCTGTAAATGAGATTTCCTTTATCCCTGCATGTTTATCTTGTAAAATAATTTCAGGAAATACATAACTCACTCATTAAATAAATAAATGACTAGGAAGAACCAAGAAAAGCAAATTTAACAGGTACAGCATGTTAACATTTGTGTCGAACTGCTGCTTTAAGTGTTGTCTTTTACTGTTCCATTAAAGTCTTCATTGATGTAACAAATGGCTTTTGAGGGGGAGCAATGCACAATCAGTCATGAAAGGGGGTGGGGCTAGGGGTGGAGTTTAGTGTCCGTTTTTTGCCTCTTCCAAAGGTGGCAACCCCAGGAGTACAGAATAGATGGAGAGGTATGGACAACCACCAAGCAGGAAAGAGACCTGGGGGTAATCATACTGGATGACCTAAAGATGGCCAGGCAGTGCGACAAGGCAGTTTGAAAGGATAGTGGGATGGTGGGATGCATAGGGAGGGGTGTCCCTGGCAGAAAGAGGGAGGTACTGTTATCTCTGTATAGATCACTTGTAAGACCCCACCTAGAATACTGTATCCAGTTCTGGAGACCACATATCCCGAAGGACACAGAGTGGAGGCATTCCAGAGGAGGGCGAGTAAAATGGTACAGGGTCTGCATCAAAAGCCCTGTGAGGGGTGACTAAAGAAACTCAATATATAAATCCTGGAATGGAAGATGGAGAGGTGTACTATGATACAGACTTTTTATATATATCACAGGGGTAAATAAGGTACAGGATGGAAGTATTTTTCAGAAGAAAAGGTGCTCAGCAACAGGGGGACATAGAAACACAGAATTTGATGGCAGATAAGAACCGCTTGGCCCACCTAGTCTGCCCATTTCCCTACCTAACGGATAAGCCACAGATCCTAGTTAACCAACAGCCTATTTCTTCCTGCCCGCCACAAGAATTGCCTTATGTCCGTCCCATGCATTCTTGAATTCTCCCACAGTTTTAGACCCCACAACCTACTCAGGAAGGATGTTTCATGCATCCACTACCCCCTCCATGAAAAAATACTTCCTCACATTGCCCCTGAACCACCCCCCTCTATCTGGAGGCAGTCCAGAGGAGGGCAAGTAAAATGGTACAGGGTCTGCATCAAAAGCCCTATGAGGGGTGACTAAAGAAACTCAATATATAAATCCTGGAACAGAAGATGCAGAGGTGGAATATAATCCAGTATGATTACCCCCAGGTCTAGCGACATGCCACGAAGGTGAGGTAGATTCAGGAGAGATACGAGGAAGTACTGCTTCACAGAAAACATAGTCGATTCCTGGAACAGCCTTTCAGCAGAGGTAGTGGGATGAAAACAGTGGTGGGGTTCAAGACTGCATGGGATAAGCACAAGGGAATCATAGTGGAAAGGAAGGGAGGAAGAAAAGGCTGTAGAACGGGCACAGTCTGATGTAATAGTGTAGATCGGGAAAACTAGGCAGACTGGATGGGCCAAGCAGTCCTTATCTGCTGTCAAATTCTATGTTTCTATGTTTTTATAATCAAAGGAATGCTGACCCATGGAGGTTCTAGACTGTGGAACTGATAATAGATTAACTGATGCTGATTTGAGTGCTTGAGGGCTTTCTGGGAAATGGAACATTCTGGATGAACAAGGGGAGACTAGCAGCAAGGATTTTGTAAGTGGTGCTGCCTCCAAGTGGTTTAGCCAGTGAACATTCATGAACAGTGCTATTTACAAATACTCAGCCTGAAATGTTGTCGATGTTGATTTTTTTTTTTCAAAATGAGTATACTTTATTAGTAGGAAGATTTTTTTTTTTCATACTTAGTCGATGTTGATTTTTATGTTGTCTTGCGCACGCGCAAGCAACATATTGTGGTAGCTTGGAATAGCAGGTTTTGGAGGTGCAGTTGTGTTGTGGCCAATGGCGACACTGCTTTTTCAGGCTGGGCTCTGTGGCACGAATGAAATAGCATGCTGTCTATGACAGCAGTGCAAAAGCGTGCCACCAAGTTGAAACAATTTCACCACTGCAATGAGAGAGCGACCTGTCATTGCAGGGAGTACCTTGCCGGGTGTAACATCTCAATAAACACGGCAGGCGGCGGCTGTCGCTGTCTACCTGTTACTGTCCCCAGGAAGCCGACTTCAGGGGTGCCCAATTCCCCTATTGGCATACATGCCCGTTTACTGTTTTTGTCTGCCGAGGGTTGCCCAATCTCCCTTGGCATCATCCCCTCAAATACAGACATGCTTGCCAACGGGGGAACCCAATCACCCCGTCGGCATGTTTAACCCCACCCATCGCATCGGCATTTTTCTGCCCCACCCCAATTGTGTGCCACACTGGGAGCCCACCCAGTGTTGCAAACATGAACTCCCAAACAAATGGGACATACTGGGAGCCCACACCAGTGTGCCCAACACCTGCTAAAAAAGAGAACGCTCTGTGGTGATTATTATTATTTTTTTTTTAGTAACCTGAAACAAAGAAAATGGTCCCTCATCGTTGGGTGTCCTCTCCCAACCCGCATCCACCCTCTGCACACCCCATTGTCTCAAACCCCCCCTCACTCCATACTTACTTCTGGAGCCTGATGTGATGATCTTCGGTGGAGCGGGAACACATCTGCACTCTTCAAAGCCGACCGCAAACTGAAGAAATACCGGTAAGCTGTATAATGGCATAAATGGGGAGTTTTCAACTTAGGTGGATATCTCGGCCATTTTTGCAACTTTTGGCTCCAAATTTTCAACATGGGGTTCTTGGGACCCCACCTCATGAACTCAATCACTGTCATTTTACTATTCGGTCCTGAAAGGTGATTTTACGGTCACAGTGCGGAATCACCTTTTGGGACCGATTAACGAAATAACAGTATCAGTGTTCATGAGGTAGGCTCCCAAAAAGCCTATGCTTCAAATTTGGTGAAAAAATTCCAAAACAATGACTGTGTTAGGAGTGTGCATTGTGCAGTTTCTACACACGCTCGTAACTTCAAGAATTTTTAATATTTTCACTCCAGATTTTCAGCATTACCATTTTTTCACACCTCCTTACGAATAGTACTGCTGTCATTTTTCACATCCTGCCTGAAATGTGTTTTCGCACATGTGGTGCACAACGTACACTTGTAACACAATCATTTTGTGGAATTTTCTCACCACATTTTCAACATAGGCATTTTGGGACCTCCGCTCATGAACAGTGTTACTGTAATTTTTTTAATCTGTCCTGAACATTGATTTCCCACAGTGTCCGCGCATGTTCGTAACTTCAAGAATTTTTAATATTTTAACTCCAGATTTTCCACATTGTCATTTTTTCACACCTCCTTAAGAACAGTACAGCTGTCATTTTTTACATCCTGCCTGAAATGTATTTTCGCACCTGTGGGGCACAATGGTGTGGTCGCTGTGGGAAATCAAAGTTTGGGACGGATTAAAAAACTCGCAGTGACACTGTTCATGAGTGGAGGTCCCAAAATGCCTATGTTGAAAATTTGGTGACAAAATTCCATACAATGATTGTGTTACGAGCGTGCATTGTGCAGTTTCCATGCATGCTTGTAACTTTGAGGATTTTTAATATTTTCACTCCAGATTTTCAACATTGCCATTTCTTCACACCTCCTTATGAACAGTAAAGCTGTCATTTATCACATCCTGTCCGAAATGTGGTTTTGCACACCTGGCGCAGAATGGCGTGGTCACTGTGGGACATTAACGTTCGGAACAGATTAACAAAATCACAGTGCCACTGTTCATGAGCAGAGGTCCCAAATGCTTTCATGAGGTGGGGTCATGAAAAGCCCATGCTGAAAATTTGGAGTGGAAATACCAACAAACGCCCGGGGCATTAGGGTTTCTAACCATAATGTCCCACCCTATAGAGACTGACTGGTGTCAGGGGTGCGACTTTGGATTGTCGGCTGTAATGCTCACGCCATTCCACCCCCACCCCCACCCTGCAGCCACTGACAGGCATCAAGGTGTGCCTTGGACACTTCGGCCCCAAAGTTCACCCATTTTCCTATAGTGCACCCATCTCAACATATTTCCTCATGGAATGGGGTGAGCGTAAGACTCGAGGATCCCAAGGCACAGCGCGATACTTGTTGGAGTCTGCAGGGTAGGGTGATGTGAAATGGCATGAGCGTTATGGCTGATGACCCAAAGGCACACCCCCAATGCCTGTCAGTCTCTGCAGGGTGGTGCGGGGTTGGCGTCACTTCCATACTTCACTGCCATTCTTATTATGCATCTCTCTAACTCCTGCACTACCAATGCCAATGCCAGCAAGACAACATTCGGCATTGACAGATGCTTGTTTGTTATTATTTCATGCTTGTTTCAGTACCCACAAGGACATCAAGGTGCAATAAACACCACTAAAGAAACAGGAAGCACACCCCTGATGGAGCAAGTAAGGGTTCCTGTAGCAGAACTAAACTGAACTGAACATTCCTGATAGGCCATGATCAACATTAGCACCTGCCGACGCCTAAGGTTGTGGGTTGTGCAACCATACCATTTATTTCAAACATTTTACCAGGAAAGACATACTGAGCTGATAGCAGCTCATTTCCAGTTGCGTCAGGGCCGGGGGTTTATGGAAGATAGGACAAGAGGAGAAAAAAGTAAAAAGTAATTGACAGCATTACAAAAACAGCAGTCATATACAGCAAGACAGTCATCAAAGGAGCACAAGCATAAACACTGAAAGGCAGAACAGTACAACAGGTACAAGTGGCGGATAAAACTGAGCTGGATAGGCAAGGGGAAATTAAATTATTCCTAAAGGCATAGGGGGAGAAGAGCAAACAACCTTGATTTTCCAAAGCCCCAGGAATGCCACAAACCCCTGGTGCGCTGATTGTTTGGCGCACAGGGCTTGTGGCATTCTTCTGGCTGGCGATCAGGATTTTTAATCCCGGGTGCCAAATGCCACAAGCTAGACCAGTGTTTCCCTGGTCTGAATTGCACCATTTGGATACTCTTTTTATGGGGCTTGTGCCAAATCTGTGGCACAAGCTGTTGTAGACTGAGGAAGCTGTTGCAATTGTGCCCGATGTACTTAAATCGGGTACAGTTGCATCAAAATAGTTTGGCGCAGCTTCGCCAAAAACGGGTTTGACACAGGACTTGACGCTAGCCTTGCATCACCTTTTGAAACTTGAGCCCCAAGTTTCAAACTAGGGAGTAATGTATTACGCTAGAAGAAAAAAACAGTGGAGGAGAAATCTAGACGTAGCCTAAACTACATAAAGAACAAATATGATTTTTATCTCTTCCCCTTGCTGCACAGGTCATACAACCAGAGAAAAGTCCTGATTTAAACCAAGACTTAAGTCAGCAATATTGCTGGAGCACTAGTACTTGACTGCATTGCCGGCAGAAAGCAAAGTTTTAGAAGTACCATAGCGGGGGGCTAGGGAGTTGATAAAGAGAATAGAAGAGGGCCAAAGATGGAGCCCTGAGAAAACCCCACTCTAGACTGCCAAGGGGAGAACAAAGTGTTAGAAAGTTTAACCACCTGGTATCTAGAACTAAGTTATCTTTTAACCCATGTTAAGGATAGCACTTCAAAACCTAGATAGAGTAGTCTAGATAATGGGTTGTCAGGATCAATTGAGCCAAAGGCCCTGGACAAATCCATGAATATGGCCCCGGTTGCAAGACTATTGTCAAAGGCATGAGACACAGCATTTGTGAACTTGATGAGCTGTGCCATCGTACCGCGATCCTGCCTTAACTCCTGCCATTCATCCTCTAAGAGGCTGTGTGTCCCCAAGAAAGTCAGCAGCTAGTTATGTACCATCATCTCCTGTGTTTCGGCCAACATAAGCTTCACTGTGCCTGTGCAGCTGGTTTCGTGCTTGTGTAACGCAGATAATCTCTGGCTGTTTGCCTCTCTATCCGTGGTATATACCACCCTGTAGGGGTACAAGGGTTTCACCCCTTGAGGTGCCATGGGAGTGATTCCCTTGGCTAAAGGTACCTTAGGAAGAAGCCCTTGGGAGAGAGGGGTGTGCTGCTGGGGGAGGGGGGGTGGATGGAGGGGTAAGGAAAAAATGCTTGTGTGTGGAGTGAGGAGAGCAGCCCTTAAAAGGGCCAAACAGAGGTGTGGCCAGTTGCATCACCCCCTTGAACTACAAGCTCTAGCCTTCCAAAAGATGGAGCTGGGTCTATAATTTTCTAGAAGATGTTTGAGACCGACTTTATGAAATGGGAGTTACTTTAGCTGAAGGCCACTTGTTTCCAGATTTTACTGGAAAATCGGTAAAATTCCAGAATTTGGAATGCCTGCACTCTGGCTAAAACAAAGAATTTCACAGAATTTGGCATTTTGTACCAGAACAATACATCTACAGAACTTGTATTTTTCCTGATAATTGCTTCCTGTACTATTTTCAATTTGCTTTAGTTAATGCTATGTATATTAAACCTTCTTTTATTCTGATCACTTGTGCACATGCTAAAAGAATGACAGAATCCCGGTAACATCCGGAAATTAGACTAATAATCACCAGTGCAGTTCCTGGAATTTCAAGTCTTGAAAACGAAATTGCGTTATTTTAATCACCATAAATCAGTGTCCTTGCCTCTAAAGAACTGAGGGATTTAATATTTTGCTACTGGGTCAGAGATTACAGGAGCAGACAGTTTTATGAGTCTGAGTTCCAGGTCATCACAGCCAGTGGGAACGTGATATCCATACTGACATTTGATAATAAGTCTAACGTCAGTATGTGAGTTTCCGGGTCTGATGTGTCTAACACCTGAGGTAACGGGGAATACCATTGCTGTCTTTGAAATTCTGGTGCTATCAGGATCACGGTTACATGTTCTAGCCTCACTTTCAGAATCACTTTCTGTATCAAAGAAAAGGGTGAGGAAGCATAAAGGGATCTGTTGCCCCCGATAAATGCCAAGAGTATCTTCTGGAACTGTTCCCTGACATGGGGTTTTCTGCAGGTAGAACTGGCAGTTTCTTGTTTTCTCACAGGGTAAAAGGATCCACCTCTAGAACACGCTATTTCTTGAAAACCAACTGTAGTATAGTCTGTTATAGGGACCACACACGTGTGACATGCCCTATCCTCCTGAATAAATTCGCCAGTACATTGTATTTTCAGGTTGTAGGCAGCACAAATATGTACCTTGGGAGTTTAGACCTGGTCCTAAACTTACAGTGCTTTCTTGTACAGTTCTTTTTTCATTCTTTGTTTATCCGCCTTAACATGTTTGCTCTTTTTCTGCCGTCACTGACCTTTGGTCTTTTCTGCCATCACCTGGGCAGCCCCCTTCCGGCATCATGCCCCCAGCCCCATCACCCACCCACACCAGGACTTACCTCCACCTCTTGTACTTCCATGGGTGGGTGCCTAGGTGGGTGGTGCAGAACCTGTGAAGCACACGCCATCCTTCTGCCCACTTCAGGTGGTTTTGCCCCTGAGAGTGGTTTCCTCCTCGGGACGGCATGTGTGCTATGGTGCGCATGTACTGTGTAAAGACATAGTATGCCTCAGCAACCTGCACCCAACCAAACATGAAGGCGATCACTGCAACACCACCCAGCTTTCACTAGGTGGTGATCAAGCAGTGATATGGACTGTCTCCCCTCCCCAAAGAATGAGAGCCATTGTGGGATGTTTGATCCTCCTTCCCAGCTAGCCTTCAGTGACCCCTGTTTGTTTCCAAACCCGGGTCACCGATGCAGCAAGTCCCCCTGACTCAGCTTGCCACACCACTTGGCCAGCTCCTTGCACAGTTTTAAGGTGCTTTTCCCAATTTGTGTAATACATGGTTTTGTATTGTGTGCCCTGTCTGTAGAACTTGGTTCTTGACCAGTGCTGAGAAGCACTTCAGGAACAGAAACACCACTCTGAGTTCCAGTAGGTAGATGTGTTCCTTTCTCTCAGCTAAGTTGCCGAGTTCCAGACTCCCTTTACTGTGTGATGCCAGATATGCCCTCCCCCTCCTAGGAGTGAGTGAGGCATCTGCGGTAAGCACTAAATTGGGCATTACTGGTTGAAAAGAAATCCTCTTTCTTAGCTGCTGCACCTGCGCCATGACTGGAGGAAGCGTACACGTTTGTCTTGTGCTGGGATTGGGACAGGCAGGGGTTCTCTGAGTCGAGACCCATATTTTTTCAGGAACCACGGAATACCGCTCATGTGCTGCCTTGCCCATGGTACCGCAGTGCTTGTGGCTGACATGAGACCTAACAGTCTGCAAAAAATCCTATCCAATCCTTCTTGTCCCAGTGTGGAAGGAAGCTGCATACTGTACGAAAGTCTGGACCCCTTTCTTGTGGGAGAAAGACCCTTGCTTGAATGGTGTCCAATTCTACTCCAGTGAAGAGCACGTTTTGTGTGAGTTCAAAGTTTGCTTTGTCTAAATTCTTCCATCAGAAGCATAATCCACACAAAAAAGGCAACCAAATAACACCAGGACTTCCATTTGTTCCCAGCGGGGGAGCCATGTGGACCTTTCATATCGCACAGCAACACACAAAGCATCACTCAGGCCTGATTGTGCTCACAGCAAACAGACTTCCAATACTCACAAACAAGCAGTTTAGGCACAAAAATATCCCTTGAAGAGAAGACGTCTTAAGTTGACACCGTACGTTGTGCCTGTCTGTCAAGGCATGCTTTACGCATGAAACAGTTTCTGTTCCCTGTACATTTTTCACAATTTTGCTTGCTGCTACACAGAATAGAAAAGAGATTCAGACACAACATGTGGTGTCAGCATGAGACTTCTCCTCAGGAGATGTTGTTGAGCCTAGCTGCTTGTTTGACACATTACAACCACTTACAAAATGAGTTGAAACTTAAAGTTCCTGGTGGCGTACAGTTGCCTTTTTTTCATGTGGACTGGGAACTGTGTAGGGCCACTCAGCAACTGTACCCACTTCTAGGTTTGGTGCAGTCATTGGTTTGTTCCATTCAGAGCACAGATCTGCTCCTTGGATGATAGGGCCTCTTCCCCTGATCTCCCACATTCTGTGAGGTTATCTAAATATGATTTGACTGTGACTCCATTTCTTCAAAGTACTGCTGTTACAGCAGCCAGGCACTCTGTGAATACTCTTGAGGTAGAGGTCAGTCCAAAAGGCTTTGCCCTATCCTGGTACTGACCAACATGAAATCTGAAGGGTAGGCATGTTCGGTGGCTTGCTTTTTATTGGGGTGTGGAGGTAAGCATCCTTCATGTCTAGTGAGCACAGACAGTTTCCTTCGTGCAAAGATGGTATTACTATTTGCAAGGTGTCCATTTAGATATTTTCCTTTTTTATGTTTCTGTTCAGACATCTGGGGCCCAATATTCAAAAGGCTGCATGGGCACTAACAGGTTTTTGCCCACACAAACCGGGTTTGTGCTAGATGCCCATATTAAAAGGGTCTTTTGTGTGGGCAAAGAGGGTTAGTGCCTGTGCAAAACATAAAGCATGCGGGTGCACAAGTTGAGGGGCGTGGCCATGAATAGCTACACTACTCCCATATTCAGCAGCTTTACGTGAAAGGGGTTAAAGTGGTTCTTTTGTGCAGCAAAAATGCTTACTCTAGGCAACCCTAGCAGCTGCTGGAGGTAATGCAGCCAACCAGCTTTTTGGCCACTGGGGAACACACCCGCCTCCTGTGGTTCGTGGCACCCCCCTCCAATTGCCAGCTCATAGTAACAATCAAAACCCTCTCGGGTGCTAGGTTCCCCCCCTCCCCGCGCTCACCAGCCCATATTAAAAAATAAAACCTCCTTGGTGCCAAATGGACTCTCCCCTCCAGTCACCAGCCTCTAAGACAACAGTTCTCAAACTTTGTCATAGTGAGCCTCCCCTAAGCCATAGAAAAGATCTTGAGCCTCCCCTAAAATACTGAAATATTTGTGGGCCTCCCCATAGTAAAATAATTTATTTTTCACAGTACTTTGGGAATAAATTGATACCTCATTGCATAGCTGGCTCTCATGTTATTAAGCTTATTGTAACCCCCCAAACAGCACAATCTACTTGCTCCAATATTTTGACTCTCAAACCATTGTTACCCCTTACTGCCATACTTTCATGGGTCAGACTGCTTTTTCTGTTTCCCCTCTAACTGGAATAACCTTCCTGCCGACCTCTGCTCTCTCCCTCTCACCCAGCTCTTAGCAACTTCTCAGGAATAATTTTGCTCTCTCCTGCTCTTATTCCTAGTACCTGTATGGTTAACCCTTGTATTTGGACAGTTCTGTGCCAGTCTAATTGATCAATTGTTCCTGCATTGTTAGTTTATTGTTCTTAATTTGTTTGTACTTTTATTCATTTTGTATTGCTTGAGTGTTCTGCAGTTACATTTTGAATTGTATTCTCTCACTACCCTTCTCTGGGTCACCTGATATAAACTATGGCTCAGTGTACAATACCTTCCTGGTCACAGACTTGTGAACAAATACATATATTCACCTACTATTATCCTCTTTCAGTTTGCCTTATCCCTCACACAAAATCTATAAAGTTCAAAATTGAAATATAATACTTTTTCAAGACTTGCTTGAGCCTCCCCTGGAACAGGTTGGGGCCTCCCAAGGGAGGCTGGCCTCACCATTTGAGAACCCCTGCTCTAAGAAAAAGCAAAACCTCCCTGGTGCCTAGTGGTCCCCACCTCCCTCCGATCGCCAGCCTGTAGTACACATGAAAACCCTCCCCACTGCCTAGTAGACCACCCTCCCTTCGATCTCCAGCCCGTAGTATGCATAAAAACCCTCTCTGGTGCCTGGTGGACCCCAATCTCTCTGATCGCCAGCCCGTAGTACACATAAAAACCTTCCCTGGTGCCTGGTGGACCCCCATCTCTCTGATCGCCAGCCCGTAGTACACATGAAAACCCTCCCCAGTGCCTAGTAAACCCCCTCCTTTTGATCTCCAGCCTGTAGTACACATGAAAACCCTCCCTGGTGCCTAGTGGATCCACCTCCCTTCAATTGTCAGCCTGTAGTATGCATGAAAACCCTCCCTGGTGCCTAGTGGACCCCCTCCCTTCAATTCCTAGCCCATAGTATACATGAAAACCCTCCCTGGTGCCTAGTGGACCCCTCTCCCTTTGATCTCCAGCCTGTAGTGCACATGAAAACCCTCCCTGGTGCCTTGTGGACCCCTCTACCTTCGATCGCCATCCAGTAGTATACATGAAAACCTTCCCTGGTTCCTACTAGATGCCCCCCCCATCGCCAGCCTGTAGTACACATGAAAACCTTCCCAGGTTCCTAGTAGACCCTCTCCCTCTGATTGCCAACCCATAGTACACATGAATACCCTCCCTGGTGCCTAGTAGACCCCCTCCCTCTGATTGCCAGCCTGTAGTACACATGAAAACCCTCCTTGATGCCTAGTAGACACTCCTTCCGATCGCCAGCCTGTAGATCACATGAAAAAACTCCCTGGTGCCTAGTGGATCCCCCCTCCCTCTGATCTATAGCCTGTAGTACACATGAAAACCCTCCCTGGTGCCTAGTAGACCTTCCCTCCCCCCGATTGCCAGCCCGTAGTAAACAAGAAAACCCTCCCTGGTGCCTAGTAGACCCCCATTTCTCTGACTGTCAGCCTGTAGGTCACATGAAAATCCTCCCTAGTGCCTAGTAGACTCCCCGCCCTCTGATCATCAGCCCGTAGTACAAATGAAAACCCTCCCTGGTGCCTAGTAGACCCCCTCCTTTCAATTGCCAGCCCGCAGTACACATGAAAACCCTCCCTGGTGCCTAGTAGACCCCCTCCTTCCGATTGCCAGCCTATAGTACACATAAAAACCTTCCCTAATGCCTAGTGGACCTCCCTCCTTCTGATCATCAGCCCGTAGTAAAATTTAAAACTGCCCCTGGCATCCAGTGTTCCCCCCTGCACTGATCCATGTTACTGCCCATTGCAATTCTGTACTCCCTGGCATCTAGCATTCCCCCACTGCAGCACTGAGCACTCACCCCCCCGTCACCTTACAAATATCCTAAGTGCTGTGAGTGTGCATACGAGGACTGACACAGCCCTCCTGACACCTCCTTGGCTGGCTGCCTTATGTCCAGGCATAGAGCGCAAGTCTTATTTATAGGATAGACCTGCCCCCCTGCTGAATTGTGATGGGCAGTTCCATGGATCAGTGTTCAGGAGGGAAAACTGGATGCCAGAGAGGGTTTTAAATTTTACTACGGGCTGGCGATCAGAGGGGGGTCCACTAGGCACCAGGGAGGGTTTTCATGTGTACTATGGGCTGGCAATCAGAAGGAGGGGAGACCACTAGGTACCAGGGATATCTACACATGTCTGGGACTGGCAATTAGAGGGGTGGTGCCATGCTAACCTGCCTCATTATCCATGCAAATGAGCCCATAATGGGTATGCAAATGGACCCTTAGTGCCTTGTAAGTCCAATGGCTCATTTGCACGGGTCCCTTTGAATATTGCAGATAGCGCTCCAGCACCATCCACTCTGGCGGTGCACTTTGGGATCCATGTTGGGGCAGTGCTACTTGACTTTTAGTGTCAGTGTGCAACTGGACTGAATATAGCATCTTTGGGCTCCCAGGCAATCACAAGGTGCAGCACAAGGTTTTGCACTCCGCTTTGCACTGTTTTGAATATCGGGCCCCTTAGGTCTAGGATTGGTTGCCCTTTCCTGATTTTTTCTTTATTAGAAAGTACCATGAAAAAAAATCCTATTCCCATTTCTTTTACTGGTACCTTCCCCACAGCACTGAGAGACTGTGTTTTGCCCTCCCTAGTTTAATTGCTGCATGTGAACTTCTGTTGTTTTAGAATGGTAACATGACCGGCCTGGGGGTGCTGAGGGTTGAGGTGCTGGACACCACAACTCGCGCCAAGCCGGCGACCTGAGTTCGAGAGTGAGCTCGGGCACCAGGGGTTGGTAGGGATGGGGTGAGGATTGAGCGCCTGCTGGGCTGCTCTCCTCCCCTGAGGGGAGGGTTGGGGCTTGTTCAGCATATCAGCAGTTCCTGGTGGAGATTGGGGATACTGCAGTGCATCGGCTGCACGTCTGCGTGGCTGGGGGGAGAACACCAGAACAAGGAAAAGCCTGGCTCTGTGTGGTAGGTGATGGTAGCTGACCCTCATGCCCACCACCAGATCCACCTCGCCTGGCCCTCCAGTTCCCCCATCCGGGCCCCCACCTGCAGCCAGAGTCTAAAACATAAGAGCACCCAAAGAGGAGGGGTGGCCCCAGCCCGGAGGAGTTAAGCTGGGGGTGCTGGCTGTGGGGAGGGGGGAGAGGAGGCTCAAGGTCGAGGGGACCTCAAGTGAGCAGGAACAGGCAGGATGCCTGAGACAGACTCCACGGGCCGTGACCGGAGAGACAAAGAATTGGAAAAAAGAGAATGATAACAAAAGAGAGGGTGAGGCCTACTCTCACAATCTTCAGCACCAGTTTGCCTGCTGCAGCAGACTAGCAATACTGGAAGTGGTGAGACAGTGGTGTGATAGTGGTGAGACAGAGGTGAGACAGAGGTGTGACAGTGGTGTGACAGTGGTGAGACAGAGGTGAGACAGAGGTGAGACAGTGGTGAGACAGGTGAGAGTGGTGAGACAGAGGTGAGACAGTGGTGAGACAGAGGTGAGAAAGTGGTGAGACAGAGGTGAGACAGTGGTGAGACAGAGGTGAGACAGCGGTCCCCTCACTGGAAGGTGAGGTGTGGCAACCTGTGACTCATCAGCAGTTACTATTGGTTGTGGTAGATGAGCTCGAACTGCTTGCCTCATGGCTCTTCCACCTTTATCTCTGTTTGAACCTCTAGATGCACTTTATGGTTGATCATGGTACTGACTGTGATAGCATCCCATCCCCATGCATTCCTTACCATAGGGTCTATTGTACCCACTGGACTTACACTTGAAAAGTAGTTTTGTTTTTATAGTCCTCGGTCATATAGCTCTCTGTCTGGTATCAAAGATGTATCTTCAAAGGGGAAATCTGCAACCTTGTTCTGAAGATCCACTGATAAACCTATTGTTCTTAATGACCCCATCTGGAATACTGTGCCCAGTTCTGGAGTCCTCACCTGAGGAAAGACAGAGACAGGCCGCAGGCCATGCAGTGTAGAGTAGCCAAAATAATTCATGACTAACAGGGCAGTTCCTCTGAGTATCAGCTTAGGGCACCAAACCTATTCTCACTGGGGCCAGAAGGGGAGGAGGGCATGACAGAGACCTTCAAGGAGAAAGGAAAAACCCTGTTTAGATAATAGGTCACAGGGTAGAGTAGGGTAACGCTGGGCAGACTGAATCGACCAGTGGTCTTTTTCTGCCAACATTGTCTATGTCTCTGTGGTCTCTTGTGGTTCCACAAAGTACTCACGCACAGCTAACTCAAGTGGCTTGCTGATTGCCTGAATCCGAGCTGATGCTGATTGGTTGAATTGGTGCTGTTGCTGACTGGTTGAATCTGTGCTGATGCTGATTGGATGAATCAATGCTGATACTAATTGGTTGAATCAGGGCTGATGCTGACTGGTTGAATTAGGGCTGATGCTGGTTGGTTGAATCGAATCAGCACCAATGCTAACTGGTTGAACCAGCACCAATACTGATTGGCTGAATCAATGCTGATGCGGATTGGTTGAATCTGGGCTGAAGCTGACTGGTTGAATCAAGGCTGATGCTGATTGGTTGAACTGAATCAGCACTGAAGTTGATTGGTTGAATCTGATAATGATTTATATACAGTATGAAAAGACAAACAGTCATATAGACAGACTGAAAGGCATCTAGACAGTCAGAAATTACACAGCGATGCAATTAGGTATCCACCCTGAGCTGGTGCTGAAGGCAAGTTTAAGAGCTGCCCCCCCCCCGAGACCTTGGTGCTCCCTTACCTGTAGTGTTCCGGAGCATGCTTGTCTGTCAAGAGCTGCAGGTAGATGGACTGCGACCTTCTCTTCATGCACCAGTTCTGTGAGCAGAAAATCAGGGTGAACAGATCACGAGGAACGTCAAATGCTGGGGTGCACACTACAGATCCCCACTTTCAGCACCCTAAAGGCTTTTGTGTTCAGCATGCTTCCCACCCCACTGGAGAGCAAGCATTAGTGGATCCACTCCATGTGCTCACCCAAGGGAGAGGTCAGCGTACAGCGCAGGCTACACCTCTCAACCTCTCCTCTCACAAACCAGGACTATGTCTTCAAAACTAATGAATATGCATTATTCTACTTAGGACAGAGTGCGATCATGGACTGTAAGGGTTTTTTTTCCCCATTGAACAGAATAAGTAGCCTAGGGAACGCTTTGAGAAGGGACATATGGTAGGAAGTTGATTATAGCCTTCCTTTTCTTTACTTGGGGTTAATGCTCAATTCCCCCGGAATAGCCAATGCCAGTTTTGTAATATTTGTAACATTATATGTGATCCTGCAATCTTTATATTGTACTCTGCTTATGAAGTTTGAATAAAGGAGAGTTACAAAAAAAACCCCAAAAAACTAATGAATATGCAGTGTCAGCGGCCCGCAAGGCTACAAGTTAAACCCTGGGGTGGACGATTTGAATGGTTGTGGGTTCTAATTCTACACCAGGAATGTGGAATATACTCAATACTGAGATTGTAGTGCAGCACGGGGGCTGCATTGTTACGGTGCACTGTGCTCACTGTATCTTGCCACTGTATACATCTCAGACTTTGCGTATTTTATATTTGCTTCTGTTGTCCTGTACCCAGTTTTTAAAGTACCACTCACTCCCGCATGCACTTTTACCATATTCTCCCTGGCATACTCTCCTGTACCAGGTCCCGCCAGGAAACGAGTTTTGACTCAGGGTGCCCCCTTCCTGTTAGCATCAAATAAATAAATCATTTTAAAAAATGCTGCTTCAAGATTGGTGCAGTATTACGATTCAGAAATGTTAGTATTTTGGACTTGTGCTATTGTACTTCAATAACACACAGTCATGTGATTTGATGCTACTAGTCATAGCATAAGATTTTCCCACTACATTGAATAATGAGATTTATGCACTGGACAGGAAAAATCTGGGAACCTGATTGGTCGGCAGCATTCCATACCTGTACTTATATTCCCTCATAACAGAATGGGTGAACAAGACCCTTGAGCAGTGGCTGCTTACCTACAGTAATATCTGTACGCCCTCTCAAAACCCTTCCTCACAAACACCCCTTACTTTTCTATTTTTGGTCATGTGTTACCAGTTTCCTTCTATAGCAACAGAAAAAAAACAACTAACTCGTCTAAATGCCCCAGTAGATATATTTGAAAGTCTTGTAACCTTTTCTTATTAATCATTTAGGAGCAAGAGCCAGTGCTGTCTGTGAAACTCCAAGCACTGGAAGCTTCTGCACATTGGGAACGTGTGTCTGTAATGCTGGCGACCGAAATCGTAAACTCGTTTGTGGCTGTTTTTGTATGTCTGAATGTGAAATAAATTAAGACTGTATTGCAAAAGTCTCTTTAATTCTGAACTCGTAGATGTGTCTGGCAACTCAAAATGCACACAGGAAAGGCATTAAAACCATATCCGGGGGGGGAGGGGGGCGCTGTGGAGCCCGAGCAGAAAGGCAGCAAAATCTAACAGCTCCTTATTACAGCTCTAAAAAACAGCTATCTTCAACCTGTTGGATTGGCAATATTGC